>RCIC01000035.1:0-1375478 GCA_018883505.1 Ceratosolen fusciceps | reverse complement strand
ACAAATTCATCATCACACATGAGCAAAAGATCCAGCCACTGATTACCGCTGACTCTGGGAATTTGTAAATGTCCACCATAACATTCTGGTAAGCACTTTGTCGAGATATATTTATGCAATGATTTACGATCCTTCCCGTGAAAGATTATCTTGAAGAGAAAATGTTTTTTTTAATGACTGATTATTTTATTCATTAATATCACTTTAGTAAGTATTAATTGTGGTATCATTAAAATATTAGAATTATGCAATCGTAATAAATGAATTAAAATCTATTAAAATGGATTAGAAAAACAATTCGATTAGAAAAAATGATTAATGTTCTCACCCTGCTCTTCAATTTTTCTCTGAGGAAAGGTTTGAATAGTGCAAAGACCATATTAAAAATATAGGGTTGGTTAACAATATGTATATTTTTAATTCTGAGTGGCATAGCATCTTGTAGCCAATCGACGATCCTTTTGGCGAACGGTGGTGTAAATTGCATTGTTTGTTGAAGCGATAAACCATCCATATCGAATATTACTACAGCTCCAGCAATTTGTGTTGTCGGCTCTAGCATTGCAGCCTCGAGGTATAAGACGCATCCCTAAAATTCATTTATAGATACAACTGAACGCAATTAAAATTAATAGATAATTTAATTTGTTATAATAACATGAATTAAGCAGTTGTTTTTAAGTTATGGGACTGTTAAATACTGTTAAATATTAATTATAGTTCCATTATAATGGAATTATAATATTTTAAAATTATTATTTGATAAAACTTAAGTACTTTAGCTTTAAAAAACGCATTATTTTATAAAACCACTCCTTTCTTGTTATCTGGGTGAGAGCAGAAAAAGGGATTGTTAGGAGACCGAGGAGAGGGAGGAGATCTGAAAGCCTGGAGACTTTGCCATGCCAGGGGGAAAACGGACAGGAGAGAACTTTTTTCGGCTCTCCCCCCCCCCCCCCCCCCCCCCCCCCCTCCCCCCCCCCCCCTCTTTTTTTTTTTTTTTTTTTTTTTTTTTTTTTTTTTTTTTTTTTTTTTTTTTTTTTTTTTTTTTTTTTTTTTTTTTTTTTTTTTTTTTTTTTTTTTTTTTTTTTTTTTTTTTTTTTTTTTTTTTTTTTTTTTTTTTTTTTTTTTTTTTTTTTTTTTTTTTTTTTTTTTTTTTTTTTTTTTTTTTTTTTTTTTTTTTTTTTTTTTTTTTTTTTGTTTTTGTTTTTTTTTTTTTTTTTTTTTTTTTTTTTTTTTTTGTTTTTGTCTTTTTGTCTTTTTTTTGTCTTTTTTGTTTTGAATTTCTTCCCAATCCTTCTCCTTTTTCGATAAACGCTTAGCAAGCTTTTAATTAATATCAAATAATGACAATTTAGAGAAATGATTAATTAATGATATTTAAATTATTTATTTTATACATTCTGAGCTGGAATGGAATTATGTCTTATTTAATATTCTTTAAAATTAACTAAAGTTGGTTTCTATAATATTTTATATAATTTAAATTTAAAAAGTAATATTACTAAATAAATAAGCTACAAATCATTAAAAATTTTATTTTACGAATACTATACTAAAAAACCAGTTTTTGATATTTATGTTGATATTTAAGACAAAAAACTTAGTTATTTCTAGGAAATAGATTATATTCTTTAACGTAAGATTATTTCAAAAACTACTTAATACAGTTGTTAGCTGAGAAGAGGATAACTCATTTATTAAAATAAGAATAGTTTATATAAATTAAAAAATTCCATTATTTGTGTAACTTAAGATAGTGAATTAACGATAAAAAATTTAAGTAGAAATCAATCGTATTAGGATTTTTTTACGCTTCAAACAGTTGTTCAAACTGAAATCATTATAATAAACAGAGGAAAAATTTTTTACAGTTTTATTTGCAAAACTTGTCATTTAAGTAAAGTCGTATTGATTTTGAAATATCTAAAAATTCAAATTGTATTTTATAAAAAATATACATTTAATATATAAAATCCATATAAATATCCTTAAATTATTTAATTTTTTTATTATTAAAATTATTGAGAACCATGTTCGAATGAATAAAAGTAGAATGCCAATGGCGGTACAATAGACAACATTTTTAACATTCTTTTCAATTTTGAAATATCTTTATTTCTCAAGTAATTATAGAATACGCCGACGCCGCGTCCAAGAACCCACTCACCCCACCCTTCTCCACATGCCACACTGCTCTCAGTGTCTCACTCTTCTCTCTTCAGTATCTACTTATACCCTCTTCTAACCCCGCTGTGTTAAACTATCGCTCTCCTCTAATACACCCTACTGCAATCATTCTCGCCACCCCTCCATCCCCTCAATACTATATCCCTCCCCTCCCCCCAACCTCGTTCTGCCCCTTCCCTCCCCCCCCCCCCCCCCCCAACCCTCCCCCCCCCCCCACCACACCACTCAACAAGCCTCTATGCTTTCTGTCACTGTGCCCCAGCGCTTTTCGTGAGTGATCTCCCCCCATCTTATTACTATACTATTTTATCTCTTTGTTTTGTTCTTGATTTGTTTTTTATTGTAATGCTTATTATTATTTTTATTTCATATGGAACTGTTTTATTATTGTGTTTCCTCTTCCCCCACGACTCCACGCCCCATACGCGACAGCTCAATTCAACACGCCCCATTAAACACTCCCACTGTAGCGCGTCTAACAAAACCCCCCACGGCCCTAACTCTCGGCTCCCCTGATCACAGCCGTTCACCGGATCTCCCTCCTCCGCGCCTATCTTAGAACGCATTTAAATGTATTTATCCTCACTTTTAATAAAATGCACATATTTTAATGGTAAATAAAAAAAAATATATTTACTATTCAATATAGAATATAGAATAATATAATATTATACAATATTATTCACTTAGAATGTGTATATAAATTTTATTATAAATGTATATAAAATTAAAATATGTGTAAGTACAATTTTTGAAAATAACGGTTAAGAAATTCAAGAGTATAAAAAAATATATTATTTTGTAAATAGATGTAGATGTTAATGACAATAAGTAGAAAATAATAAAACGTTACATTTAAAACTATGAAATGCTTATGCAATTGAGAATAAATTATTTAATTTCTTGTCATAATTATTTAACGTTACGTATTCACTTATTTATGTGTCACATAAATATTTGAAATATAAAAATAATTTTTAATTAAATTTAACCAGCGTCGTAAAAGTAAAAATCAGACAAAGAAAATTTAGCTGTGAGCGTGTAAAATACGTTAACAATTATTATCTTATTTCGTAGGAAGTACTGTTATAGTAAAAAGAGTAGCATCGATTTAAAGATTAATAAAATAAATTATAATAAATATTTATTGATAAAATAAAAATTCTTGATTTTATAGTTTATAAATAAAAGCTCGTAATATAATGTCGATTGCGTAGATATGATTAAACGTCCCGTAAATGCGCATGTATTAACTTGTATATTTTTGTATAGTTAAGAATAATATCGCAAATAAATACAATAAATATTTTGTTTGAATTAAGAGACGAAGGCAGATAAAATATAGCGAGAGGATTTTACGTTCTAAGAATAGTTTGGTTATTCGTCGTTTAAGAAATATTGATTATATATACTTTTTTATTTACGACTTTAAAGTTCACTACTAACTTGTCTGTCGGCCAATATTTTTTCACATGAGTATCCTTACGCGTGAGATTTCTCTTTTTTTTTTATTATTTTTTTTTTTATTTCATTTTATTTGCACTTGAAAAATCAACCATCAATTTTCGGCCAAACCTCAACATTATTTTTCAAGCGGTCATTGATATATTCTCATTACCCTTCAAACATTATTTATTTGATATCTAATAAGTAAGTACGATTTTCATTTTACAATAATTGTTCAAGAATGACTAAAGTTTAATAAAATTTCTTAACTTCTTATCATTCTATTAAATATATTTGATTGTATGAAGTGTAGCCAAACTACTTATTTCAGTCAAACATTTCATACAATTTTATTGTAAAGATAATTTTTTTAAAATTCTGACTAATAATTGAATAGTTATTGAATTCATAATAAATAATTTCAAGCGAAAGACAATAATAAAAATGTTTAATACATTATATTTACATTAATCGTATAAACAGAACAAAGTTAAAAGTAGATAGATTAAATTAAATATAAATAAAAAATTTATTCTGATAATGTAGAAATATATGTATCCAATATTATTGAGATAATGTATGTATACCTTAAATACTTCATCGAGAGTAACTTCGTTATGTTTCCACTTTTTTCCAAGTTCAATAATGAGAATCCGTCTACCAAATTGATCACGATTCGGAAGTACAGAGAGGATATTGTGCTCGAAAATGTTGCGTTCTTTACTTGGCTTGAGGCCATCGTATACATTTGAATGTTTCACTTTAAAGTTATAATAATTTTTTACAAGCTTTTGAGACGATTCTGGATAATATTTGCATGGTCTAAGGAACCGGATCAACCAAGCTTCGTTGTCAAGGGGGCATCTTAGGTCAGTTTCACCTGAAATTTGGTTTTAAAATTTAATATATATTATATTATATTTTATAATTATTTATAAAAAAAATTATATTTTAGGTTAGCAATACAAATATTTCATAAAATAAAATAAAATTGTTATCGTAAGGCTATTTAAAATTTTCAAATACACATTTTCTAATAAAATAGTTCTATATGACCTAATGTTTTACTAAATATTTCTCCATTAGGTAACTTACACTGTTGAGTAGATATAAAATATATTTGTATAAATTAAATATATTTATTAAATATAAATCTTGATTTTTTTTTGTAAGTCTAAGAATTAGAATACATTCAAATTATTTTCTTTTTATGCGAAATTTATTGTAATTAATTGATATATTTTACATGTACATTACTTATTATTCATTTTGAATGGATATAGGGAATATTACATGCATTACTTTAATAATATATCTAATAGTTTGATATGCGCCGCGACCTCACATGCGAACTTTATTTATTGGGACGCCACGTGCCTGTAGGCCCCCACCCTCTCAAAATTTCTATGCACCGACGCCTCTACGTGTACATCCTCGTGTACGCCCTTATTAATTCTTGAAGATCGGCGTACCTCCCTCTATTGTACTATCATACCCTGTGACGTGGAGTAAGAAAAGCTGGATAACGAAGCAGGCAAGACAATCAGGCGATCATCTCAGGTAACGCTCAGGTTTGGGTAAGTTCTATAGAAATCCAACATTGGTGACTGTTTATCTATCTCTGACCAGCCGAAAAGGAATCTACTTCATAGAGTAGTAAAATACTCGGTGGTGCCCAATAACCCCAATAACCAATACCGGAACGCATCGAAGACGGACACAGTCTTACTAGTGCAAATTTTCAAGCTCAGCAGCCTTCTACTCGAAAGGAGACGGACCGTCAAGATAGAGTCTAGCATTCTCGGAGAATGTGGACCACGAGCAATTGGTACGAGACTCGGCAACGGAAAATAAGAGCAGTAGCTGGCACAACTTTCTCAATAACAATGAAGTCACCAATACGCCCTTCTCTCAGAGACGAGTGAGGTCGAACTAACCTGCGGAACCGTCAGCTCAACTGTCACTACCGTCATGGTGCTTCTGCTCCGGGCGGCAATGGCTCTAGCGTTGCCCAACGACCCTGTGGATTGTCAATGCGTCAAAGTTACTGAATCACCGACTTAGTAAGGATATCTGCGGTCGCAAATCTTCATAAGGATAGTAAATCATTGCCCATGTCGATTATCGGCGTTTTTGGACTCCAGAGCTATGGAGAACCTCGTGCACCCAGGCAGGGGGAAGAATAAAAGACTTACGTGCTTTGTCGACGTTGGCCGAAAGAGAACAGATTTCTCAACGAATACAATTTCGACTGCGTATACCTCGAGAGAGAGAGAAAGAGAGAGATGCGCGGGGGGGGGGGGGGGGGGGGGGGGGGGGGGGGGGGGGGGGGGGGGGGGTGGGGGGGGGGGGGGGGGGGGGGGGGGGGGGGGGGGGGGGGGGGGGGGGGGGGGGGGGGGGGGGGGGGGGGGGGGGGGGGGGGGGGGGGGGGGGGGGGGGGGGGGGGGGGGGGGGGGGGGGGGGGGGGGGGGGGGGGGTGGGGGGGGGGGGGGGGGGGGGGGGGGGGGGGGGGGGGGGGGGGGGGGGGGGGGGGGGGGGGGGGGGGGGGGGGGGGGGGGGGGGGGGGGGGGGGGGGGGGGGGGGGGGGGGGGGGGGGGGGGGGGGGGGGGGGGGGGGGGGGGGGGGGGGGGGGGGGGGGGGGGGGGGGGGGGGGGGGGGGGGGGGGGGGGGGGGGGGGGGGGGGGGGGGGGGGGGGGGGGGGGGGGGGGGGGGGGGGGGGGGGGGGGGGGGGGGGGGGGGGGGTGGGGGGGGGGGGGGGGGGGGGGGGGGGGGGGGGGGGGGGGGGGGGGGGGGGGGGGGGGGGGGGGGGGGGGGGGGGGGGGGGGGGGGGGGGGGGGGGGGGGGGGGGGGGGGGGGGGGGGGGGGGGGGGGGGGGGGGGGGGGGGGGGGGGGGGGGGGGGGGGGGGGGGGGGGGGGGGGGGGGGGGGGGGGGGGGGGGGGGGGGGGGGGGGGGGGGGGGGGGGGGGTGGGGGGGGGGGGGGGGGGGGGGGGGGGGGGGGGGGGGGGGGGGGGGGGGGGGGGGGGGGGGGGGGGGGGGGGGGGGGGGGGGGGGGGGGGGGGGGGGGGGGGGGGGGGGGGGGGGGGGGGGGGGGGGGGGGGGGGGGGGGGGGTGGGGGGGGGGGGGGGGGGGGGGGGGGGGGGGGGGGGGGGGGGGGGGGGGGGGGGGGGGGGGGGGGGGGGGGGGGGGGGGGGGGGGGGGGGGGGGGGGGGGGGGGGGGGGGGGGGGGGGGGGGGGGGGGGGGGGGGGGGGGGGGGGGGGGGGGGGGGGGGGGGGGGGGGGGGGGGGGGGGGGGGGGGGGGGGGGGGGGGGGGGGGGGGGGGGGGGGGGGGGGGTGGGGGGGGGGGGGGGGGGGGGGGGGGGGGGGGGGGGGGGGGGGGGGGGGGGGGGGGGGGGGGGGGGGGGGGGGGGGGGGGGGGGGGGGGGGGGGGGGGGGGGGGGGGGGGGGGGGGGGGGGGGGGGGGGGGGGGGGGGGGGGGGGGGGGGGGGGGGGGGGGGGGGGGGGGGGGGGGGGGGGGGGGGGGGGGGGGGGGTGGGGGGGGGGGGGGGGGGGGGGGGGGGGGGGGGGGGGGGGGGGGGGGGGGGGGGGGGGGGGGGGGGGGGGGGGGGGGGGGGGGGGGGGGGGGGGGGGGGGGGGGGGGGGGGGGGGGGGGGGGGGGGGGGGGGGGGGGGGGGGGTGGGGGGGGGGGGGGGGGGGGGGGGGGGGGGGGGGGGGGGGGGGGGGGGGGGGGGGGGGGGGGGGGGGGGGGGGGGGGGGGGGGGGGGGGGGGGTGGGGGGGGGGGGGGGGGGGGGGGGGGGGGGGGGGGGGGGGGGGGGGGGGGGGGGGGGGGGGGGGGGGGGGGGGGGGGGGGGGGGGGGGGGGGGGGGGGGGGGGGGGGGGGGGGGGGGGGGGGGGGGGGGGGGGGGGGGGGGGGGGGGGGGGGGGGGGGGGGGGGGGGGGGGGGGGGGGGGGGGGGGGGGGGGGGGGGGGGGGGGGGGGGGGGGGGGGGGGGGGGGGGGGGGGGGGGGGGGGGGGGGGGGGGGGGGGGGGGGGGGGGGGGGGGGGGGGGGGGGGGGGGGGGGGGGGGGGGGGGGGGGGGGGGGGGGGGGGGGGGGGGGGGGGGGGGGGGGGGGGGGGGGGGGGGGGGGGGGGGGGGGGGGGGGGGGGGGGGGGGGGGGGGGGGGGGGGGGGGGGGGGGGGGGGGGGGGGGGGGGGGGGGGGGGGGGGGGGGGGGGGGGGGGGGGGGGGGGGGGGGGGGGGGGGGGGGGGGGGGGGGGGGGGGGGGGGGGGGGGGGGTGGGGGGGGGGGGGGGGGGGGGGGGGGGGGGGGGGGGGGGGGGGGGGGGGGGGGGGGGGGGGGGGGGGGGGGGGGGGGGGGGGGGGGGGGGGGGGGGGGGGGGGGGGGGGGGGGGGGGGGGGGGGGGGGGGGGGGGGGGGGGGGGGGGGGGGGGGGGGGGGGGGGGGGGGGGGGGGGGGGGGGTGGGGGGGGGGGGGGGGGGGGGGGGGGGGGGGGGGGGGGGGGGGGGGGGGGGGGGGGGGGGGGGGGGGGGGGGGGGGGGGGGGGGGGGGGGGGGGGGGGGGGGGGGGGGGGGGGGGGGGGGGGGGGGGGGGGGGGGGGGGGGGGGGGGGGGGGGGGGGGGGGGGGGGGGGGGGGGGGGGGGGGGGGGGGGGGGGGGGGGGGGGGGGGGGGGGGGGGGGGGGGGGGGGGGGGGGGGGGGGGGGGGGGGGGGGGGGGGGGGGGGGGGGGGGGGGGGGGGGGGGGGGGGGGGGGGGGGGGGGGGGGGGGGGGGGGGGGGGGGGGGGGGGGGGGGGGGGGGGGGGGGGGGGGGGGGGGGGGGGGGGGGGGGGGGGGGTGGGGGGGGGGGGGGGGGGGGGGGGGGGGGGGGGGGGGGGGGGGGGGGGGGGGGGGGGGGGGGGGGGGGGGGGGGGGGGGGGGGGGGGGGGGGGGGGGGGGGGGGGGGGGGGGGGGGGGGGGGGGGGGGGGGGGGGGGGGGGGGGGGGGGGGGTGGGGGGGGGGGGGGGGGGGGGGGGGGGGGGGGGGGGGGGGGGGGGGGGGGGGGGGGGGGGGGGGGGGGGGGGGGGGGGGGGGGGGGGGGGGGGGGGGGGGGGGGGGGGGGGGGGGGGGGGGGGGGGGGGGGGGGGGGGGGGGGGGGGGGGGGGGGGGGGGGGGGGGGGGGGGGGGGGGGGGGGGGGGGGGGGGGGGGGGGGGGGGGGGGGGGGGGGGGGGGGGGGGGGGGGGGGGGGGGGGGGGGGGGGGGGGGGGGGGGGGGGGGGGGGGGGGGGGGGGGGGGGGGGGGGGGGGGGGGGGGGGGGGGGGGGGGGGGGGTGGGGGGGGGGGGGGGGGGGGGGGGGGGGGGGGGGGGGGGGGGGGGGGGGGGGGGGGGGGGGGGGGGGGGGGGGGGGGGGGGGGGGGGGGGGGGGGGGGGGGGGGGGGGGGGGGGGGGGGGGGGGGGGGGGGGGGGGGGGGGGGGGGGGGGGGGGGGGGGGGGGGGGGGGGGGGGGGGGGGGGGGGGGGGGGGGGGGGGGGGGGGGGGGGGGGGGGGGGGGGGGGGGGGGGGGGGGGGGGGGGGGGGGGGGGGGGGGGGGGGGGGGGGGGGGGGGGGGGGGGGGGGGGGGGGGGGGGGGGGGGGGGGGGGGGGGGGGGGGGGGGGGGGGGGGGGGGGGGGGGGTGGGGGGGGGGGGGGGGGGGGGGGGGGGGGGGGGGGGGGGGGGGGGGGGGGGGGGGGGGGGGGGGGGGGGGGGGGGGGGGGGGGGGGGGGGGGGGGGGGGGGGGGGGGGGGGGGGGGGGGGGGGGGGGGGGGGGGGGGGGGGGGGGGGGGGGGGGGGGGGGGGGTGGGGGGGGGGGGGGGGGGGGGGGGGGGGGGGGGGGGGGGGGGGGGGGGGGGGGGGGGGGGGGGGGGGGGGGGGGGGGGGGGGGGGGGGGGGGGGGGGGGGGGGGGGGGGGGGGGGGGGGGGGGGGGGGGGGGGGGGGGGGGGGGGGGGGGGGGGGGGGGGGGGGGGGGGGGGGGGGGGGGGGGGGGGGGGGGGGGGGGGGGGGGGGTGGGGGGGGGGGGGGGGGGGGGGGGGGGGGGGGGGGGGGGGGGGGGGGTGGGGGGGGGGGGGGGGGGGGGGGGGGGGGGGGGGGGGGGGGGGGGGGGGGGGGGGGGGGGGGGGGGGGGGGGGGGGGGGGGGGGGGGGGGGGGGGGGGGGGGGGGGGGGGGGGGGGGGGGGGGGGGGGGGGGGGGGGGGGGGGGGGGGGGGGGGGGGGGGGGGGGGGGGGGGGGGGGGGGGGGGGGGGGGGGGGGGGGGGGGGGGGGGGGGGGGGGGGGGGGGGGGGGGGGGGGGGGGGGGGGGGGGGGGGGGGGGGGGGGGGGGGGGGGGGGGGGGGGGGGGGGGGGGGGGGGGGGGGGGGGGGGGGGGGGGGGGGGGGGGGGGGGGGGGGGGGGGGGGGGGGGTGGGGGGGGGGGGGGGGGGGGGGGGGGGGGGGGGGGGGGGGGGGGGGGGGGGGGGGGGGGGGGGGGGGGGGGGGGGGGGGGGGGGGGGGGGGGGGGGGGGGGGGGGGGGGGGGGGGGGGGGGGGGGGGGGGGGGGGGGGGGGGGGGGGGGGGGGGGGGGGGGGGGGGGGGGGGGGGGGGGGGGGGGGGGGGGGGGGGGGGGGGGGGGGGGGGGGGGGGGGGGGGGGGGGGGGGGGGGGGGGGGGGGGGGGGGGGGGGGGGGGGGGGGGGGGGGGGGGGGGGGGGGGGGGGGGGGGGGGGGGGGGGGGGGGGGGGGGGGGGGGGGGGGGGGGGGGGGGGGGGGGGGGGGGGGGGGGGTGGGGGGGGGGGGGGGGGGGGGGGGGGGGGGGGGGGGGGGGGGGGGGGGGGGGGGGGGGGGGGGGGGGGGGGGGGGGGGGGGGGGGGGGGGGGGGTGGGGGGGGGGGGGGGGGGGGGGGGGGGGGGGGGGGGGGGGGGGGGGGGGGGGGGGGGGGGGGGGGGGGGGGGGGGGGGGGGGGGGGGGGGGGGGGGGGGGGGGGGGGGGGGGGGGGGGGGGGGGGGGGGGGGGGGGGGTGGGGGGGGGGGGAGAGTGGAGGAGGATGCGCGGCAGAGGGTTGTTTTTTGGCCCTATTCAGGCAGAAAAACGAATGGAAATGAAAGCGATAGCGTCAAAAAGCTTTTTATACGATCACTGAAGCTATAAAAGCGTCGGATTCTATCGTGCGCGTCGACAAAGATCTTGTTTACTGAGCCGAAGTATCATTTCAACAAACAAGATTATCTCGCCGCCATCATTTGAGCATTGAAAAAGTATCACTGGTGAAGGATCAATCATTCATCTTCCGCATGTACAATGACTCGCTTTACTGGCTCGACCGAGTTCAAGACGAATGAGGAAAGCTATCCAGATGGACAATTCTTCTTAAACGATTTAGTTTATATGCAGAGCGTATCTCCAGCACGGACAGCTGACTACCCGACACTGGCCTATCATGCCAACTAGAAGACGAGGTCTTTGTATAGGATTCGTGTGGGGTCTCCGCTTTTATGGAGGCCACGCAACCGAGTAAAAGAGAGTATAGTCCTTGACCTGATGGACCTGTGGCGGACGTCTACGGGAAATAGAACTTCCCCGATAGACCCGCATCCAATACGCACACACATGCGTATAATGCGCAACGACGTGCACGAACATGCACATACCTGCGCCGCGCACTTAGCCCTAAGTTATTTAATTGTAATATTGTATTGTGATGCGGTAAACCCGCTGACGAATACCGTTAGGGGATTGACTGATCCAACAGAACTCACTCACAACCTTAAACTACTAAAGACCCTTACTCACGACCGCCAAGTGATAAGCGCCTTCGGTGACCATATTGGGAATCATCACCTGGGGAAAATGTTGTGGGAAAGAAATAATTCTTCGTCGGGGTTTCCCGTGGATCTCCTCACAGACAATGCACTTCAATTCAAAGTCCCCAGTGGGCCATATTCGACCGTGGACAATACCGGCATATCATCCTCGTGCCGAAGGTCTCAATCAGATAAAGTTATAATTAAAAATCATATTTCCATGAAATGAATTTTAAAGGCATTAATATTTTCCTGACTTCTTTTATAGATTGTTTTAGACAACTTTTTAAATTTTATTCTAGCTTTTATATTAACAAATATATATATATATATATATATATATATGTTATGCTAATACATACCTTTAAGAAGATTTTTAAGCTGCTCTACAGCTTCTTTTTGAATTTCTGGCGATTCACGAAGTTCTTTTTTTGCAACTTCCTGAATTTCAAGACTTGGCGTCGCAAGCTCGATTTCCAAAGTAAAATCGCCCAATTTAATGGAAGGTAATTGATTCATTACGCTTAACATTGTTCCTGTAATTGAAACAAATACAATTTATGTATTTTAAGTATTTTAAAAGTGACTTTCTGCGTTTCTAATAAATATTTTTATAAAAACAAATCTAAGCCAATTCAACATTTATTCTCTTTCATTTAATCTTAAATAATAATCAATTAAGATATTCTATACATTCATATAAGTGAAATACTTTTGACAAATATAATAGTTTTTAATACAAATTAATGTATTATTTATTAATTATAAGTGTGTTATAAGTACGATTTTATATAAGGAAAATAAAATTACTCAGAAGAATTTGGCCTTATTTATCGTAAAATTAATTTATTACGATACTTCGTCATTTGTAGCTTGAATAGTTAAAAGACACGTATTTATCACTCACATAATAATTGCTATAAAATTTAGTATAATTAGTTGAAAATTTAATATAATTTTCAAAATTCAAAATAATTATCTAATATATTATTGCGTTAACACATAATCAAGTAAATAATCATTTTAATAGGATAACATAATTTACCAATTTTAATCATTGGTCATCGGAGTTTTTAGTTAAATTTATCTGAAACTTTTTTAACATAATAAAAAATTTATTTATGTCATATCTTTCATAGTCGATTGACAAAGAATAATTATGATTAAAAATTTCATAAATATATAATACAAAATTAAAGATACATTATGCTGAAAGATAAGAATGGAAAAATAAAAAATTTTAAATATCAACAAAATCAAAATTAATACTTAATAATCAGTGACATTAACGAAGCTACAAATCATATTTAGCACATGAATAATATAATTTAAGAGTCTCAGTTACATGAGATGCAATAAAACTCGATAAAATATTAAATAACGTCATGTAATAGCGAAAATTTCAATATCGATTATAAAGAAATTCTCGAAAATAAGAGTAAAATAAGAAACTTTAGCAATTATAGAAATAAGGCGCATTAATCTGTTGCATTTTTTTAATTATTTAAAATGATTTTCTATTCTAACGTCAAATACTATTTATTATATAACAATGTATAAAATTAATAACAAAGTACTATTTATCTTATTACTTGTGAATTTTTTTTGACATTTTTTTTAGACGAAATATAAAAGTGAAAGCTAATTTAAATTTAAAGTAAAAGTGAAAATGCGCATCTATTATTTTTTTTTATATTGTAAGTATTACACAAGAAGATATATTTTTTCTTATTCATTCATATATCTGAATAAATTGAATTTTTTCGTAAATGAAAGTAATATAAATAATATAATTATATGGAATTCATTTAAATTGCATTTATATACGAAATAAATACAAAAGTCTACAATAGAAAAAAAAATTACAAGCAAAGTTATCACAATTATTTCTCATAATATTCATGAAAAAAATATTTGTTCAACATAATAAAATAAGTAAAATTTTTAAATTACATATATTATGGAACTAGCCGATAAGAAATGAAAAATTATCTACAATTTTATGAAGGCTAGAATGAAATAGATAATTTTAAACCCAATTCTTCATCTGCTCTCTGTATAATTCTTCGGTATTTATATATATAATTATAATTATCCATATTAAAAGACAATATTTTTAAGAGCAACTAATTTCAACATAAAATAAATTGAAAATAATTCTATTTTATTAATATTTAAAATATTAAAAATCTGTATATTTATGAGTAATCAATACGAACAATTAATAAACTAGAGGAATGGAATGAGAACTAAATATTAATATTTCTGAAATATTAATATATATATTCGAATAAGCAGTACAATATGTAACTGAAGCTATTTTCAAATAACTTTATTATATTAAATAATATGTTTAATAAAACTAATAAACCACGAGATTAAGCTATTCATTTTATATTTATATCGACAATATATTTTGCAATATTTATTATAATGGATGCTACCTTTTCTATGTTGGGAATGAAAGTATTCACTGATTTGTAAGCCATTATACCTATTGTTAAATAACAAGTTACGCCAATATGTAGAATTATGAATGGAGTCTGCTATTTTTATGTTTGAAACTTTCACAGTTAATATTGCACTATATTTCGTAGATTTATATATAAGTATATCTTCTTGAATTAATTATTGTGTTAAAGACAATGTAATTACAATACAAAACTAAAATAGATACTGGTCTGAAGTTGACAACATAATGATTTATGATAATTCATCGAATCTTTTAAATACTAACGTTGTTAATTTCTCAAGAATTATCTTCCACGCATGTGGAAAGACTATACAGTAAGTTTCGTGACGAATGAGTAGAATTAAATTTTTATACTTAATACGTGTCCAGTATTGGATTTTAACGAAATTAAAAGGAAATTGATGGTTTTATCATTTTTATATTCTTTAATCGTGAGAGTTGCAAACAAAAAGGCGATTTTCAGAAAAATACTTAATATATAAATTTATCTAATCATTTGCAATCTATTATTTATATTTATATGATTTAAATATATCAATATATAATAATTAGTTGTCATTTTTAATAAATATTAATGGAATAATTATGTATTTATAATTTAAAATTATTTGTATATTAAGATATGCATTTAAAATTATTTTAAATAAGTTATAATTTTAATTATAAATTAAAATTATAAATTAAAAATTATAAATTTATAATAAAAAAAATATAATTCTCTTAAAATCATTTGTTTCATAATTAAGTGTTTCCGCGTTTAATAGCATTTTTTTAAAATTCATGATAGATTCAATGGATATAAAAATCAAATAGATGATAATATTAGTAAGTCTATCAAAAATATAAACAGTTTTATTATAAGAAAAATATTTATTTTACAGAAATTGTTTCTTTACTAACATGTACCATTTCACATTGTGTAAAGTAATTTGTTAAAAAATAAAATTTTTATGTAAATTATATTTTATTAACATATTTTGAATGTAATTTCATATAGTTTTACCTTCCTGCAACGCAATAAAATTTTTTAATAGACAAAATATAATGTTTTTTAATTTGTTTGGATGTGCCTTTTTTCAAAAAATATAATTTTTGTCTATATATACATGAAATATAAAAATTATTGTCTGTCAGAATACCAATTTTTCAGAATATTTATAATGCTTGAGTATAATTTTTTATTTTATTGTATTTACGACAAGTACATCGTATTATTATATTATTGTATTATTTTCTTTTAAAAATCTTTAATATTTCCATTATGTATACATATAGAAAAAAATTTGCTTATTATACATTTTACATGTCCCTGATCTTCATGACATTTAAAAGATTAACGAACAATTTTTAGTACAAAAAATATTTATTACACATTTTCATTAGTAATGTCAAAGGATTAAGGTCGTGGATAAATGATAAATATTAATCTTGTTTGTGAACAAATTTATGTATCAATAGCGAAATGTCTAAATATCTAAAATCTCTAAGTTAAGCACATTGTAAATCACAGTAATAATTTTTAAAATGTTATTTTTTTCTAAGTATATTATTATTAATGTGTATGACTTTTCGTAAAAGAGGAAGTATAGTCATACCAATTATGACTAAGTAAATTTTTTATCATAATTCGATAATTTTAGTATATGCAAATTAAACATATTTGACAATTTATCACGTGACACAGAGTTTGATTTAATGAATTAATTTATGTTGTATTCATAAGTATGGGAGAAAATCTAAACATTTTTAACGATAAATAATTTACTTTACACATTTAAGATTGCATTTTCAGACATTTGTTAAATAAGTCACAGATAAGTACATAAGATTTCAAATTAATTTTTTAGAATGGATTCAACTAATGTATAAGGATGATTAAAAGAAAAGTTGTTATTTGATATTTAGATAAGCAGAAACTATTGCTTTTATTATTAATCCCTAATATCTGTGAAGCTCGGGTTATAATTTTTATTTTATAGTGAAGCATTACGAAAAACAAAAAATATTCTATTATTAATGGTTAAACGCCTCCATTCAATAGTCCGTGATATCTTTGTTTTTCAATTCGGCTGACTTTGTTGTTTGATTATATTAAAAACTTCTGCATTAATATACTCTCTTATCATTTAGTTTGCTTCAAAATTCTCTTTCAATTATATACTGAGATAAGATAATTTTATTAATCGTTATTTAATGATTATTATCTACAAGTCAATATTATTTCGTATCACAAAATATTATTTTTATTCTTGTATCATATTCTTGTAGTGATATTTATTGTTGTCTATAGTCATTATATTATGGCTGTCTTGTTAAATACGAATAATCTGGGTACTTGGGAATAGTGACCTTTTTATTACAAATTCTTTTGGCATTTGTCTTAATTTCACTACATATAAATTATGAATTATGTATTTATACATAATTTCAATTTAATTATTTAAATTTCAAAATCAGATCATTAATTTTTATAATTTTATGGTATTTTAATGATGAACATTTAATATTTTTACAAGATTTGTTAAATATTAGTTTTTTGAATTCTGATATTTCTATTAAATACAATTTAACTAAAAGTGTAATTCAAAAATAATTGAAGTAATTTTATTGAGAAAATTATCAATACGTTAAAATATTTAGGATAAGCATATACGTAGAATTCTAATCAAATAAAATTAGTGCTTCTACTGAGTACGGACATGTAACCCCAAGAAATATTGCCTTTAGAGGAACGAATTAATTTGTACGATAGAGGTAGAATTAAATAAAATATAATCGTTTTAAGTTCCTTTTTATAAATATAAAAATGTATACTAAAACGCTGATTTACTTAATTTTATCTATAAATGCTCGTAAGTTACATACAACTTATTTACTCATATAAAATATGAAATAAAAATTATTTTTTACAAAATGAATTTAGAAAATTCCATGTGATTATAAAAATTACTCAAACAAATTAAAAAGGTAACAATTATTGGTCTAATGTTATCTAAAATATACACTACTTATAAATGATATCAGTCGAATAAGTTATAATATATAATCTTTTTAAACTCATAATTAAAAAACAAAAAACAAGCTTTATTTAGAGATAGTAAAATATGAAGTTTTGCTACGTATACTTGAAATTGAATAAAATTAATTAAAAATACATATAGATTAAACACATCAGTTTTTCGATTTGTGTTCTATTTGAGTTAATAATACAAGATTAACGGTAGATATTACATTGTTTATTAAAGTAGTAATAAATAACAATCGTTAATATCAAATATACATAAATACTAATCCAGTAATCCGATATCAATTTTTGACAATTCAAATTAATACATAAAAAAATATGATTATATTCTTTTGAATGAAAATGGAAATATTAAAATGTGTAACGTATATATTTATTTACATATATTTGCAAAATTATAAAATTTGCCGA
Source organism: Ceratosolen fusciceps (assembly GCA_018883505.1). Classification (NCBI taxonomy): domain Eukaryota; kingdom Metazoa; phylum Arthropoda; class Insecta; order Hymenoptera; family Agaonidae; genus Ceratosolen; species Ceratosolen fusciceps. The sequence continues at coordinate 1,358,148 of RCIC01000035.1, read as the reverse complement.
TAACATGAAATTAATATGATTGCGTACTACTACATTTTTATGGCTACTTATTGTATTAAATATAAGTAAAGCCAAATAAACATAAAAACTATTTACGTAGGCATTATTTTGATATATAATATTTTAATTATTTTGATATATAATATTTTAATTATTTTCTTAATATTGACTCTATTTCAAATGAGAATATTAGAAGAATATAAATATAATAAATTACAAATTTAATTAATTAGTATATATTAAAAACATAGTCATTAATCATATAATTGTGTTTTTCTATCACCTTGTGACTACATTATGACTAAAATGTAAACAATAAAATATAATAAAACTATAATTTCAGTGTAACCTTAAACAAAAATAGTATTATTCAAGAAGACATATACATAAAAAAAAAAAAATCGTTGTCAGTACAATCATTTGATTGCAAATAATTTTAATTATTTGCATTATTAGTATTTTATATTAAATATTAAACAAACAATTATAAAAATTTATGATACAGTGAAGCATTTTAGAAAATAGAAAAGTAAATTTAAGGATAAAATTAAAAACCATGTGCAGGCCACACATTTTTATTATTAAAACAAATTTAAGCTTCTGATTCAAAATTCTAATTCAGTTTAATCAAGCAAATTTCATTTTGATATGTTATTACGTGAAAATCTATAAAAATATTTTATAGATCTAGAGAAGAATTGAAAAATTACCAAAAAAGTATTTCCGACAATTGTATGAAAAATATAAGCTATTCAAATGGTTTTAACGATCATATAATATTTATTTATTCATGAGTATTTTTTTTTTTTTTTTTAATATAAATCTCATACATATGATTTTATAATATTTTACGAAAATTTAAGTTCTTCTATATTAAACAATATTAATAAACAAATCTATGTTGTTATTTATTATAAAGTATTTTCTTTTAAATATTTTTTTTTAACTTTATTATATTAAAAAAATAATTGTAAAAATAATTTTTTTCATTTAAATGCAAATATAATTAAATAAGAAACCATTTTTTAGAAGTTTCTACATATAATACTTTTAATAGACTATTACACCTGAGTAATTTAAAGATATCAATTTTCAAACAGTAACTTCATAAAATAAATTAATTTGACGCATATATGCGTATAAATATAAATACGTGTATGCGTGCTTGTTTACTGGTGTGTGTGAATTGTCGTGTGTATTTAACTACAGCCGTTTATACATAAATAATATATATAATAGAAGAACGGTATACATTTTCTTGTATATTACGTGTACATATATAGATATATATATATATACGTATTGATACATGAATAAATTAACAAGTGTAGGTATAATATTCTTATACAGTAAAACTATACAGAAATTGTAGTGATAAAACTAATTTTTTATAGAAGTAGAACGTAGAAATGAGTGCTCGTATTGTTTGGTTATTTTTAATTTTTAATACTGGTAATTATAATTTTTTTTCTTCACAATATATAAGTTTTTTAGTTTTATATAATTTAAAAATTCTATGGATATCTTTTCTTAATCGTTTTTCTAAGCTTTTTAACCTAGTTTTTTATATTTTCTGTATTTATATTTCGTATTCCTTTAAATTATTTAAACAGATTTTCGAATGAATGTATATGCCAAATAACTAATATATTTCTTCAACTTTCAAAAAAACGTTTATTAAATTTAATACTTTATATTTTCTATTATTATATTGTAATTTTTTTTTTATAAAACTATTTTCATTTTTTCCCATTTTGTTTTTTATATCAATTTCAAAATTTTTGTACTACCTCTTCTATTTCATCATTAATACTTCGATGTTTCATTAAAAGTGATAAATTTTTATATCGTTTATAAATAAAAAAAAAATTATTTTCATTATAATTATAATAATTTATTTTCATATTTAAAAAACTTTTTGCTTATTTTTTTTTATTAAGTTTCATCTTTTCACATCGAAATATATTAATATGATAATCTAGAAAATCGCGTATTGTATTCTTTTTTCAATTTTAAAATCCATTTTTATTATTTTTTGCGCAAGTTTTGTAATGCAATTGAAATAAAAATACGTCTTTTTTACACTCAATTATAACTAATTATCTTTAATAATCTTCAACAACAACTTTTTTTCAAACCAAATAAAAAATAATAGTTATTTCAAGTTTTACAGTACACAAGTTGTATATATTGTATATATTGTAAAATTTTTAAACAAATTTGCATGAGACTAAATAGTATTATTCTACAAACGATTTAATTTATAAATTTTTTAGATCGAAAATTCCGAGTAATGAAAAATTAAATTGACATTAAAATCGGGCCATTGTATGAGAACGAATGACATTATTTTAATAATTTTTCTTTTGTAAAAAAATAGGTATAGCTAATAGTTTTAAATAATTTTATTCAAGTTATTTTGTATAACTATATAAATGCTACTGATACAAGGATAAGAATTTAATGAAATAATAAATATATATCACAGAGAACCGGTTTTGCTTAAACTTAATTTGTGTAAATTTTTATCATAATTATTAATAATAATACTTATATGGAATTTCAATGCAATAATAGTATTGTCAAAATAAGCATAATAAAGCAATATTCAATTTAAATTTTAATAAAAATTTTTAATTTCATATAGTTATTTTGCAATACATTTAGATAGTGAAAAAGTCGTAGGTAACGTAAGTTTTAAAATACTTTAATGATTTATTTTCCAGTTGTTCATACAAAAAATGTAAGGATTGTTGGAGGTAGAGTGGTAAATATAACTGAATTTCCATATGCTGCCTCATTTCGCTGGATCTCAAACAACAAACATTTTTGTGGTGGTGCGATTGTGAGTGAACGATATATTGTTACAGCGGCCCACTGTGTTAATGACTTACACAACAGAAAACACGAGGTTACAATTCATGTGGGAGCTACTAGTATAAGCAGTACTTCAAGTACAGTTCTGACGATACGAAAAATCCTTGTAGATCCCGAGTACACGGGAAAAATGGATTCGAATGAAAAGAACCGACATGATTTTGCGATGGTCAAAGTAAATAAAATTATATTTTGAAGTGTCTTATTTAAAAAAGTAAATTTAAATTATCGGTCGCTTAAAAGTATTTTATTATAATTTAATTTAAAATCAAACTAAGAATATATGTATTTTCGTACCCATATTGCCATTCAGCAAATCAATCTTATCTCGTAATAGAATATAATCAGTTCTGTCGATCAAATCAATTCATTGATATAATATAAAAGAATAAAATTTTCCATATATGTATATATATTGAAAAATATGATTAAAAGTTATCGTTTCTTCTTTTATAATATTTTATATGTATATAAAAAAGCTCAAGCTATTTAATAAATTAATAAATATTTTATATTTAAAATGTATTACATTTTTCAATAAAATTAACTTTTTAGGTCAAAGAAACTATTATTTTTAATGTATTCCAAAATAAAGTAAATATTCCAACTGAAGATATTCGTGGAGGTGATAATGCTGTATTGTGCGGTTGGGGAGTAACATCTTATCCAGTTTACAGTTTACCTGAAGAATTGCGAAAAGCTTCAATGAAAGTCGTACAGAATGAGGAATGCACATTAAATGTAGGCTTCCCTGTTTACTTCGAACAAATGTGCGCATTTAATAGGCAAGGAGTTGGTGCATGTGTTGTAAGTTTTACTCAGCAATATCATTAGAATAAAATTATTATTAACTATTTACGTATCATAAATATAAAGGTTTTTATATATTAATCTATTTACTTCATTAAAAAATATCGTTACTAAACAAGATCATAAATTCTACATCATTTGATCGGAATGAAAAATATTGAAAAATTTGTAGATTTATAATTTTTTTTAGTCAATTAAAAATAAAAATTAATCAGTATTATACTACATTTATAAACAATGTTATTAAAATATAGAAATTAATTAGTATTATAAAGCAATTTATGCTTTTTTTCTTAGTAAAACTCTTTTCAAAACTTTACAGGGTGATAGCGGTACTCCATTGGTCAAAAATGGAATACTTATTGGTATTGGTTCATTTATTCAACCCTGTGCCATCGGTTATCCCGATATTTATACAAGAGTTTATTCTTATAGAAAATTTATCAACAGTATTATTGGAACATAATCTTATTGGCTTTCGCAAGAAAATGACGGAAGTTTTTTATTACTAAATCCTTCACGAAAAATTAAAACTTTTTAAAAATATTCTTAATAATACTAGCTATTAATATATTATATTATTTATTTTTTAATAACGACTTTTATACTAGATCTATATATGCAATATTTTATTAAATAATGTACGTAACTTTATATAATCCATTTTCACATTGGTCGAAATTAATGCAAACTTTGTTAGTTTGCAAGATTTAAATTTAAATAAACTAATTCTTCATCCATGAAATTTCGTAACAAATATACTTTTTAATATACTTTTCTTATGATCGTGCCTTTAAAGTTGTCTTGTTGTTTTACCTTGTTGCGCGAATCACGTGTTAGAGACTTTTTATACTTGGCACCGCCACGATTATCACCAATGAGGCCTTCCATACAATAAAACAAGATTATCTATAAGACCAAAGGTTCGTGTTGCAATAGTTTTTCGGAATAATTTTAAGGCTATTCTTTATAAATAATTCACACCTTAATGTTAAACAATGTCTGCAGCAGGGTCTGCATTATGTCGTAGTATTGAACAATTTACAGAAGCGGGCTCGAGGTTACAATATCTAGAATTAGGTACGAAGAGCATTTTGTAAGGCGAACATGAATTTTTTATTCTCTAAAATATTACTCGATAAGCTAGGTCACCTTATATATAAATTCAAAGAGATTATTATTTGTTAGGAAGCTTTCCAGAAACTTATTACTATTTATACACATACATATTAACTGTAGCGGGGGGAGCATTATTTGATTCAAATCAAATAATTTTTTTTTTTTGGTTAATAATGTAAATTGTAAATACGATAAGTTTTTGTAACTTTGAAAGCCGAACCTATATATGGAAACAATTAATTTTCTAAAGAAGAACTACAAAGTGGAAAAGCTTAAAAAGTAAAATCTATTTAAGTCGTTATGAACTCATTAAAGTACTTGGCTATTCAAATTTTAGAAAATCGTGAACTTTTAAATAATGGACTTTACATGAATTATAAATATAAATTATACTCACTGACAAAGCAAATAATTTATTTATTCAATTACCACTTTGTAAATAAATAAGCATAACGATTTCGTTTAATTTGGGAAGCAAAACTTGATTTTACAATATTTTCGAAGAGAATTACTGAATATTTCGTGTACATATAAAAAAATGATCAAGATTGTAAAAATTGTTATGGATCCTATCGATATATTATTTACAAGTCTTATTACATAAATATATAAAATGTGGAGATTTAAGATGATTTGATGATGAATGGTCATTTAATTTAAAATTTTTAAACCACAGAAAATGTTAATGATTATAAATTATTTTATTCTCTATATTATTATTATTTCTACATTAGATAAACGATAAGTTAAGTTTCTTCAATTTTTTCTAAAATATTAAAGTAGTATAAATAGTAAAATAATAATAATAAATAAATATTTATTTATTTTATTTAAATCCTCCTTATTTAACTTTTCTTTATTAAGTATTTTAAAATTATCATGATTAATCTTTAATAACATCAAAAAATAAAAAGAATCTAATACTTTTAATATTGAGTATAAGAAATATAAATAAATTCATTTTACATTAAATATAAAATTCAATTCAATCATATTAAAAAAATTAAGTATTAAAATCAATTTATAATAAAAATTTCTATGACATAAAAGGATTTAAAATTTAATAATATCTTGAAAATTAGTGAGAAATGATATAAGAAAATTAAGAATATGAAGTATCAATTAATAAAATGTAATTACAGTGTAATGAAATAAAATATACAATTAAGTCAAAAATTTTCAACAACTGATTAAAGACTTTAAAATAAAAATACATTCGTTTGATAATTCCTAATATTTTCTGCATAAGTTATTCTGTTTATTGTCCAAGTTAGTTTAAAAAAAAAATGAAACTATGCATTACAAGATTTATGGTATGTATGCCTGCCATCGTTATTTCGAAAAAGCTAATGTAAAACATTTAAATCGGCTAAAATATGATTATAATTATCATATTTTTCTACGATTGAGGTTCCCTATAACGTGCTATTTGTCTCATAAGATTCAATCTTTTTATTGGCATTAGTAAACATTTTCCAAATATACCTACAACTTATTTTAAATATTCAATGTGCTTTGAAATGATTATCTTATAGTGATCAATAACGGGTTTGAAAAGTGTACCCGCCCGCGCTGTCGTTAGTAAGGTTTCCCGGAAGGAGCCCCGACAGCGGCAAGAGCGTCCATTGAAGGCACGGAGGCGACGACTGCGGGGATGGAGGTGCAGGCCAGCGTGCAGGTAGCAGCAGCTACCGGTGAAGGTGACGGTAGATTGGCTTCACCCAATTTACCGTCGTGTGCGATCGCAAAACGTCAAATTTCGAAGGGAGGGAAGGGGTGTTTGGCTGGAAGGTTCGACAGGGAATGCAGCGGATGAGGGTTGCTTCAAGAAATTATGACGGCGGCCGCTGACCGGAAAGCTTCCTCCTCTTGATACTTATTGCACTGACCGATATCACGTGTAGACGGACTCGGGGTCCCTCGGATCCTCGATCCCGCCCCGGTAACTCCCATCTCCGCAGGCATTCGTACGACAAACTCGATTCCTTTCATTTTTATCTTAGATTCGCTCGTTAGGCTCTATTCCCGGAAAAGGCGCGTCCGCGCTGTTCCCTTCGCTGAAGCGTTCTTTTTCTATCGATTGGGGGAGGGGAGAGGGAGGGAGGGGCCGCGCAAGAAGAAATGTGCGGGCAGATGCGTGTGACATCAACCGGAACTTGCACCGACGGAGGTACTGACATACTTCAAGTTTATCTATAAAATAATTTTTATAAGGAAAAGTAATTTAGCTGAAATAATTCCATACTCGAACTTAATTCCTCTACAAATAAAATTCACGATTTTCTACAAATAATCTTATTGTTTTTAAATTAAATTAAATTTAATATCTGTAACCTGAAACTCCTTATTTTTATTGGCATTGATAAATATTTTGTAAGCCTATGTATAGCTTATTTTAAATACAATATTTAGTATCTTTAGAAAACGATTATCTTATATTCATTTAGTCAACAGTGAGCTTATCTATAAAATAGTTTTTGTAAGTACAATTTTCATTACATCACTCATAAACGTAAAATGAATACCGTAGGAGTAATTTTTTTAATTCTATCATTAACTACTGGTAAGTTCTAAATATGATATTAATTTTTGAAACATAATTTTCTTCGATAATATTTAATTTAGTTCGTAATGGTATTTAATTTACATATTTTAATTATTTATTTAGAATTTCGCAAATATTGAAACAATCGTTTTTAAATCATGTACAATAACAAGTCACACTATTTGTGGAAATATACTTTAAGGAATAAATATTTGAAATTGAAGCAATTAATACTTTTAATTGAAATTATTTTTATTATTGCTTGAATATTTTAGTATTTTCTTTATATATTTTTAAAAATACGTTTAAATACTAACGGATTTCCTTTTAAAGACATACTATACATTTTTTTTACAATTTTAGCATTGTAATTGCTATAATAATAAATCATTAGATTTAATTTCATTCTAATACTTTCACAAGTCATATTTGTTTGAACCAATTCAAATAAAATATAGATATAAGTGTATATAACAAGTTATATATTTTGAGAATTGCTATATATTTAAATCACGAATTAATAATTAGTAATTAAGTATTTTATAAAACATAAATTTTATGTTAATAATTTTTCGGTTATTTCGGTTAAAAAATAAAATGTACTTTTAATAAAGACAATAAAATTAAAATAAATAATACACACATTGTTCATTGTTATTGCATTGTTATAATACCTCATTGTTCAGTAAATAATTATAAATATAAGCCTTTGGTTATTATTCTCAAATTCTATTGGTAAAATAAATTTATTGTGAAATGTCATTAGATTTGGCGGTTTTACAATTAAACGTCATGTAAATTAATTTTTTTATAAAAATAATTTCGAAATTAACAGTTCATTAATGTAATAAATTACTTGATATACAGAGAATATAGAAGAGTATATTAAAATATTATTTAAAGTTTTACAATTACTTATATGTATAATTGAAGTATTAAAAAAATGTTTAAACAACATTTCAACATTGAAAACTTTAGACTATAAATATTATAATATTCTAATTAATATAAATCGAATCATAACTTTACGAATAAGTATTAAAAAAAAGAAATTAAAAAATAATTTAAATTTCTTGAAGTTTCAAAATTACTTAATATTTTATGAAATTTATCAGGTGCATTTTGTAAACACGTAAGGATCGTAGGTGGAAAGGATGCCGATATCACGAATTTTCCGTATTCCGTGTCAATAAGATTAAACGATGAGCATTTTTGTGGCGGTGCAATTATTACAGAATGGAATGTATTAACGGCGGCCCATTGCATTGCAGATTTTCAAATTTTATTAGCAAGAATCATTGCAGGTACTACGGACATACTGAATAACGTCAGATATGTGTATACAGTTCATTATACTTCTGTTCACCCACAGTATACAGGAGAAATGAATTACCAATCCATGAATCAGTATGACATCGGTATTATTAAGGTACATGAAAAATTATTTCATTATATTATGTCATTGCATTGCATGAAAAAATGTATATTAATAATTTAAATATTAATCGTGTATTTTTGGGTATATTCATTTACAACAAATTACAAGAAATTTATATACTGTATATTTATTAGTTTTCAGTTGAATGATTAATTTTTATGCGGAAAGAAATTTTTTTACAAAATTCACGTACGGAAAGAAATATAATTTTGTAAAAAAAATAGGAATTTTTAAAATTTTAAATGTTCAATAAATAAAATAATATATATTTAAAGACAATATTTGAAGACCTTAATGTTAATAGAGGCCTGCAAGAAAAACAATAAATTTATGAGTCTGAATATTTTTCAGACATTTATCACTCACAATGAGATTAATAAAGAACTTTTGCGTATAAATTTTATCCTTAATTTTTTGGTATACGTACATACATACATACAGTCGATACATACATTAGCGAAAATTAGTAAATAATTTTATAAAATATTCGATCGGAATTTAATTTTAATAACTATATCTTAAATTGATAGAAATAGGTTCAGAAATAACTTTAATAAAAATACATTCCTTTTAATATGCTATTTTTAATCGCAATTTCAATAAGCAAATTAACGAGTACGTGCTATTAATATTATGTCGAAATCCATATGTTTTACTTTAAAAATAATAACTGTATTATTCTTATTGTATTTTTGCACAAATATATTTAAACATCGATCGCATGTAAATTATAGTACAGTATATAGTAAATATAGTACATATATAGTAAAGTATAGTGTATAGTAAATATAGTAAAGTAAAGTAAATATAAATTATAGTATAGTATATAGTAAAGTAAATATTAATTAGTAAATAAATATGATAATAGGATAAGCTTTTATATTCCATTTAATTAAAAATCTAAACTGAATATATTGTTGAAATTCTTTTGAGTGAACCGTGCCCGTTAATATTTGAATTCGTTGGTAAAACAATATTTATAGAAAAATATTTTATAACCATTCTATAATAGAAAATTTAATGAGATTTATTATAATGAAATAATGCAAACATCATAGGAATTATAAGTGAAAAGACGTTTAACAAAAGGTAGAAAAATATTTTTTAAAGATATCGCTGCAATTCTTCTTAACTGTTTCCTCTTTTATTATTATTATTATTATTATTATTATAAAATTAATTTAAACAATTATTTAAATTAATTATATTGCTGTTATTCCTCAGACCAATGAAATCATTACATTCAATAGATATCAGAAAAAAGTAAGATTACCGACTGAAGAATCTGTACCTAATGAAGTAGCTACTCTCACTGGCTGGGGAGCAACTAATTACTATCCTGAACAGGTGATGCCTGGCGTATTGCAAAAGGCGCAAATGCACGTTCTTGACAATCAAAATTGTGCAAGAAATCTTCCTTTCACGTTAAGTGATACGCAAATGTGTGTTTTCGAGGCGGTCGGAGTCGGTGCATGTATAGTAAGTTTTTATTCAAATAACACAATTACTACTTTTTCATTATCAATAAAACTGTAATGAAGATTTAATGTAATTTTATACGTTAAATCGCATTAAAAGATAAATTTATCTTCTTTTATATACGGCCTCGTTTAAGAATGTAAATTTAATTCATTTAAATTTTTTCTTGTAATATTTAATATAATTTTAACGCTTAAATTTTTAGTAAAGTTATTTTAGGAATTGTTATTTCATCCACATAAGCCCGTACAAGCATAGAGAATATATCTTCTTTTTTTTTTTCTTAATTATTTATATTGAAATTCAATTTCTTGAGAAAATAATTTATAAAATATATTTCTAAAGACATAAAAATAAAAAAAAAGTATACATTATAATACATTTAGAATTATTAATATCGTATTTATTGCTTAAATACTCAGGGATTTCATAAATTACATGATTTTTTGAGTGTATTAGTTTTTGAAAACAGTTCACGTTATTTAATTTCAGTTGACACATTTCCAAGAGTATGTTGCCAAGATTTTAAATTATGTACTTTGAAATATAGGAAAAATGTACTGTTTTTTTTTTATCTATTACAAACTATGCTTTTATACACGATACACGTGAATATTTAAATTGATATAGATACCTTCTTCAATTTTTAGACTATAAATAAAAAAATTTTCAACGTATAGATTGAGCTATTCTAATATTCTGTATTAATATTTTTATAGGCTGACAGCGGCAGTCCATTGGTTAGCAACAGAAAAGTAATTGGTATTTCTTCGTTTGTTCATCCATGTGCTCAGGGTGCACCTGATATATTTACGCGAGTTTATTCACACCTGGATTACATTAATAGTATTATAAGCGCTTAGTTTTTAAAATTATGTCTTAAGTTTTTTATTTATATAAAGTAACTTATTATTGTAATTAGAAACTTTTTTCTTGACAATCCATAGATTTATAGAAGAAATGAACATTTATTTTCATTTTGTAGACGTTTTCTTAAGCAGTTATATTGCTTGAATTATTTACTCGACATTTCATTTATCAAATATATATATGTATATATGTGTATATATATATATATATATATACACATATACTACATAAAATATACAAATATTTATAAGAAATGAGTAACAAAATTTCAAATGACGTCAAATAAATAAAGTTCATGTTATCTCTATATTAATTTATCACTAAATCATTTTCTTATATATTTTAATTATATAAGGCATTTTAATATTTATTAATCATATTTAAACATATACAAACATTAATACAGTAATAATTCCACAAATGAAATAAAATTTTTTATATTTAATTTAATTAATAAACTGATCAAAATTTTATTATAGATTTTTTATATTATAACCCTTTATTTTTAAGCAAAGTAATCATGAAGAATAAAATATTTCATAAATATTTATTCTAATGATCTATAACAATTGACTTTTATCTATTATTAGTAGTTCTTTTTATCTTTCTAATAATTACATGAACACCGCAATATTTTTTGATTTTTTGATTAAATACGTGCAAATGAAAAATTTTATTTCAAAATTTAATATTTCATTAAAAATTAAAATGTTACATATTAATAATAAAAATTAAGAAAAAAAAATTAATACTAATTACACAGTTTAACCAAAAGGTAATATTTATTAATGTATCGACATAAGTTTTTTGTATGTCTCTCCTTTTATTTCAAATGAAGAGTGAACAAAATTAAACCAAATTATTAATTTTCTATAAATTAAGCCTAATAAGACGGATGATAATAATAACACGTCAATATTCATTAATTTTTTGATCGATCATAGATTGTGGCTAAGTTTGATTAAAGTTATTCATTAATTATTTTAATAGAAAGGTAATAGTTAGAAGGAAAGGAAAAAGGAACGTTATAAACTGAAACAAAATAATTTTAAACAGTTAAATAAAGTTCGATAAATATTAAATATAATCTTAAAATATCTTGTAAAGAAAATAATTAACTTGACATAATCGAAATTGACAAAAAAAATTCAGTTCGGAAATTTGGACAAGTTGAAAATAAAATTCAGAACGTCAATTAATTTAGCTAAGACCGATTACAAGAAATTTTAAAAATTATTGAAATTTTATCAAGAATAAATAATAATTCGTAGATAATATATATTTAATATATATCATAATATATATTAAATTATCTTACATACTACAGAGAATTGAAGCTAATATAGATAATTTTTTTAGTAGGTTTAAAATATAATAATATATTATATAGCATTTACGAACAGTACGTAAATCATTTGATTTTTTAAATATACTAAAACTTATACTTAATTTAATTAGTTAAATTTACATATTCTTTATAAAAAAATTAATTTTTCATTTCCTATGTATTTTAATTTTTGAATATAGTATAAGAAACCATTATTTTCTATTTAGAATATTTATTTGATCTACTTGACAAATAAAATAAAGTAAATAAAATAATTATTAATTATTAATTGTATTAATAATTGTATTACATTATAATTAAAATAATACATATCTATTATGTACAAAAATTTACATGAATACATTTCATACGTACTTTTCTTAAAAAAAAAATATTCACAGCGCAAAAGAATATAAATATTAAATAGCATTATTATTATAATGCATCGCAACAACATAACGAATACAACAATATAATTGTCTAAAAATTTTTTTTAAGTAATAGGATTCCCTACTCATTAATAATATCTACACAACTACAATCATACAGCATCATATACAATCTACAGCATTTATAATTATTGTTTTTATTATTTACATTATACTATTTTCAAAATATATCGTAGAACTGCACTGCTTTGAAAATTCTTAAAAGTTGATATAATATACGTTATTTTTTAAAAACAATATTAAAATATAATATAAAATATAATATAATCTAATCTAATCTAATCTAATCTAATCTAATCTAATCTAATATAATATAATATAATATAATATAATATAATATAATATAATATAATATAATATAATATAATATAATATATATATAATATAATATAATATAATATAATATAATATAATATAATATAATATAATATAATATAATATAATATAATATAATATAATATACAATAAAAAAATAATTTTATTAAAATACTTTGTTATGTAAATATATTCCACAATATTTTTGAAGGCTAATGATTATTTGGAAAATAAAAAACGTAAGAAATAAATTTAAATAAAATCACAGGATAAAAAATAAAGATAAAAAGTAATAGATTTAAATAATTATTTACTATATTATTTAAAAAAAAATCAAAATATTTAGATTTATTTTTAAAAATTTTAGAATACAATTATATTATTATTCCACGTATTATTTTACTTATTTTTTAATAAAAAAATATTTTTAATTAGAATTTCAATAAAAGTAGATATTTATTATTTAAAATTTATTAGACAAAAAATAAGACTTCAAATAAAAATATTTATGTATTTAAGAATTTTATAAATAACTTTTTATGCTATTTAATGAATTAATTATATTTTATTTTTTATTATATAATTTTATTTAATCTAAATATCAGTAATACCATATGAATATTGAATTATTTTTCAAATATGATGCTAAAAGAATTTTATAAATTAATTTTTATAATATGCAACAAGCTGTATTAAATCTAAAATAAAAGTATATAGAAACAGAATAAATTTACTTGCGATAAATTCAATAATAAGAGATAAATTATAAATGAAGAAATAATGAAAAAGTAATTGCATTATTAGAAAATGAAAGAAGTTTTCATATACATTTTATCAAAATATTAAATAAGAATAATGTAGTTCGATAGTTGAATTGGAAAAGTTATTATTTAATATTAAAGAAAATGCTTATCACCAATAACTAATATTTCCAAAAGCTAAATAAAAAAATAATCATGTCATAAATTACTTCTAAAGCTTCCAGGAAATAGAATCTTATTTTATTATTATTTAAAAAGTATTTTACTAATTTTTGAAAAAATAGATTTTTATGTATTACATTTATGATTACATCGTCATCAAAATAAATATAGACTTATTCCTTTGAATTTTTGGTGGTCTATGTAATTCAAATTATTTATTTAATATGTTCATGACATATTGAATAAGGATTAAAAATCAGCTTAGATCTAGCTAATATGTAGTGATACATTAACTTAAATGATAAGAGTGTTTTAATAAATCTTTGGTTAAACGGCTTATTAAATCAAAGGATTAATCGAATATCTTATATAACTGACTTTTCACGTGATGCTAATTTGAAACACGTTTCAATTTTAAAAGTCGTTTACATTCTTTATCAGGGATTAGACGAGTAAACATTACTTTAAAAAAAGGAAGGATTATACAGACTTGGAGTAATCTATTTAAGATTTCATTAAATCTAATTTTTCAATCATAAAAACATTAGTCATTCAATAAAAATCGTAGAATGAATATATATATATATATATTATATGCATTCATTCTACGATTTTTATTGAATATGCACAATATAAAAATTTATATGAAAAAAGTGAATATCGAGAATATGTATTTTAAAAAAATGAAAACATTTAACAGGTTCGATATAATATTTAATTCTTCTAAATTTTTTTATATATAGAATGATGATTTCATGAAATTATTATTCTGTAAAAAAAATTTCGATAATGTACTAATAATAATTCGATGATACTTTCATTTGTCTATTATACGATATAAATATATAATAGACCTATAATTTTATTTTATTCTAATAATGTAAAATTTTATACTAATAATCGACATACAATCGTTTATTTATAATAATTTATTTTAATTTTATAATTAAAATATATTTCAATGAAGAAAATTATAATATAATTTGTTATTTAAAGTCTTTAATTATTTAGATAAGATAATTAAAAAACTTTAGACTGATTTAATTTAAATACGAATTCTATTATCCCAATGAATGACATTGAGTTAATATGAATATTCGTAGAGTGTACGAAGCGAATGTAACAATATAGGATTGTTAGCTTAATATATGTAATATATAGATAAACTAATTATAACTCACTGGCTAAGTCAATAGTTACGAATAAATAGTTTCATATAAAAGGAAAATGATGAGATAACTTTTTTTTAGTTATTCAGTAATACGCACATCAAAATGAATATCCTAACTAAACTTTTTACGTGTCTAATATTAAGTTTAAGTAAGTAATTTATTAAATTATTAGGTATTTAGTATTAATGTATAATTATTCTGTAGATAATTTCTTTAATAATTTCATATAATTATTATATTATATTATATTATATTATATTATATTATATTATATTATATTATATTATATTATATTATATTATATTATATTATATTATATTATATTATATTATATTATATTATATTATATTATATTATATTATATTATATATTATAATGTACAGATTTTTTTAAAAAACCTTTCCTACAGTAATTTTATTTGTAATAAATCCAATATTTAAAATCTTCATAGAAAATACAAAATTCTGCAAAACGTCTTTTGCAGTATCTGCAATTTACTGGAATAAGACCTGCGTATTTTAATTTCAATTGTAAAATCAAAAATGTTCGAATAATAATTTCTATCGACTTTCTCAATCTCCTTTAAATTAATAATGATAGATCTTGTATTTAATTAATCATGCTTCATTCAATCAAGTATATAAAAGTTTTTAGCTGTTTGTTAATAAATATTAAAGATTTATTTTGAAAAATGAAGTTATACAATCACGGATTATTGAAATACATGTATTACGGAAGAAATAAGCTTCGAATTATATGTAATTAGATCTAATTAGAAACATTAATATATTATTAAATTTTTCAGTTCCGTTAGGTAACTGCGCGAATGATCCGGCGGACATAACAGAATTCCCCTTCATAGTTTCGCTTCGAGTAAAAGAAGTATATGTACCTTTTTGTGCCGGTGTCATTCTAAGTCCATGGTTCGTTCTCACGGTAGCCAAGTGCGTTGATGGTCAATCGCTCAGTACAGATCAAATAGGAGTTCATCCCGGAAATGCTGATGCTCTAAGTACCGCCACACCGATGCATACCATACAACACGTGTTCCTTCATCCATCTTACACAGGAATAATCACAATGCGATCGATTTACGAATACAACATTGCTATTATCCTTGTATGTATGAAACATTATAGTTTTATGCCGAAACCGTAGGTGTGACAACTTTCACTTTTTTAATTTACTTTTTTTTAAGTGATTTATTCTATAGGTATTATTTTTTTTACGATAAATATTTTAAGATAAATTTCACTTTTGTGTTCTATCTTTTACCTATCCTTTACCTTATCTAAAAAGAATTTTATTATAATTTACATGGACAAATATATATTCGGATAACATTTTCATATTGTCATTTGTAATAACAATTACACCTGTTTGCGCAATAGCTTCAGATTTAGAAATTTCAATAAAACAAGAGCATTATATTGAATTATTGTTAATTAAATTTGTTGTTTAAATAAAAAATTAAAGAATAATTTCAAATTAATACGGCGTATTATAATAATTATATCGAATAAATTCATGGAATTATATTGATATCGAAGTAGAATTATCGAGTGCTCAACATTGAAAGCGGTTCCTCGTGTTGATAATAAATACGATTAAAACTGTACCTACAACATTATATAAGTTTTTATAACAAAACATCGAAAGTTAGTCAATGTTAAATTTTTTTCAGCTGAATGAGCCTATAATATTCGATAATGTGCAAAATAAGATATCACTACCACGTAAACTTCCAAACAATCGAGAAGACGCTTATACCGCTGGTTGGGGATTAACTACTTATGAATTTGACCAAACTCCTGGCCAGTTCACTAAAGCTAACGTTGTTGTGCTCAATAGCTTGCACTGTTCACAAGTTCTTCCATTTGTTGTTAATGACGGACAGATCTGCGCTTATAAACCAAATGGCGTGAGCCCGGTAAGTATCGCCCCTTTGATGTTAATTTAATAGCTTGATTTATAGAAGCGATGAAATACCATTTCATTCTTCTTACTTATATAAATGCTTTAAATTTTTATAGACTGATTCAGGCGGCCCCTTGATTATTAATCGAAGAGTAGTTGGCTTATTATCGTATGTGCGAACGACGTCCAGAACAGACCCTGCGATTTTCACAAGCGTTTATGATAATTTAGATTTTATTAAATCTATTGTAGCTCCGTAATCTTTTATACATATATTTATTCTGTAAATAATTCTCTTATTGCATTATAAGAGAGAATAGATTTATTTTTTAAATAAAATCGACAAAAATCATATACCAAATTTCTTGAATCCTTATACTAATGAACACAAATCAATATAACAAATGGATATAACGAATGATAACACAAATTCGATAAATAAAATAATAAATGAATGAATAGATTATATAAAACTCTTTTTTATATACTCTTTTTGTAAATTTTTATTATATTTTTTTTTATTTTTATTATATACTCTTTTTGTAAATTTTTATATTTTTTTTTATTTTTATTATATACTCTTTTTGTAAATTTTTATTATATTTTTTTTATTTTTATTATATACTCTTTTTGTAAATAAATAGTAGTTATTTTTGTTGTAAATATTGTTAAAATTATTTATCGAAAATATAAAAATATTAATGTAAAAGTAAAATATTATTAAAATTTATTATAAAAAAATATATACATATATATTTAAAAAATACTATTTAAGTATTTAAAAAAATTAAATTTGTATTTGACTGTAATATACTGAACACAAGACAATAAATTCTTTTCTTTTTGATACTTCATTTTATTTAAAATAATTGCACCTTTGAATATATTAACTCCTACAGTATTTTTAAGAATACTTCAAATATTTTAATAGTTTTAGAATGAGAATATAAAAGACAATACATAAAAACATTATTGAATATAGCATTAATTTTAAATATTATTTTATATTCAAGATAGATTAAAAATTCCAGTTTAATAAAATTATAATGTTTGTATGATTATTCCGAGAGTAAAAAATAAAGATAAATCTGAATATCTAAAAATCATTGTTTTTCGAAAAACCTAAATGAATTATACAGACTGCATTCGAACAAAGTAATTATTAATAATATAACGTATAAAGGAACATAGTCGAGTGATACCGTAAGGGTAACATTGAAATAATAATTCACAGTATATGCAGTTTGAAACGGAAATGTAAGTAGATGTGTACTACTTTTATGATAGACCTACAGTCGAGAAAAATAATTACGTAAATATAACTTTGCATTACACGCAAATTGCATTAAAAAGTATAATACATGAATTTAACCTGAAACAAAAATGTTTTTTGATAATGCGTGCTACTCTATACTGCTAAATTAAAAATGGATACATGAATAAAAGTTTGACATATGTATATACATAGTATACATTTAAAATTTGTTTAAAAAAGTAATAAAATAATATTTAAAATATGAAAATATGTAATTCTATACAAAATCTACGTTATACGTTAAATTAAAACTATTGCAATTGGGAAAACGAATGTATTCAATTTTGATTACGAGACCTGAATTATGGTTGAAACCTTAATCTGATAATTGATTTGTTTTTAATGAATTTGAATTAATTTTCAATGAATATATTAAATATTATAATCTTGCAGCAATGAAATTGCTTATCATAATAATTTGCTATAAAAAACTTCATGTTTTAATTTACCTCATACTTTTTTTATGAGCAAAACGATCGTAAATAGTTTTTTTTTTGTTTTTTTGAAAATGATCATGTCTTACGCATGGGTTCAAGATAGATAAATAAATACATTAAATGAAACAAATATAATAGTTAAGTTAAATGTTATTAGGTTCGAATGCTTTGAGTAACGTTACTTACGTATTCCTAATGCATCTATGGTCAGCCCGGCACTAATTATTAACTAGTACAATAGTTTATCCATTACAGCGAAGAATAACGAAATGTGAAATAAAATATATATGAGCAGTTGAATGGAATGAATAGATGATGTTTGAATTGTACATACGAAGATGTACAGTCTGCATTTCAAAAGTTTTAGCTGTGAAGAAAATTATGAAGGTATGGATTAGTATTAGTATAGATTAAGACAATTCCTAATTAATGCACAATGAAATTAAAAAATATATCTCCTTCACTTTCTAAAATATATTTTAATCATATTTCTATAGAGAAATTAATAAAGTATAATCTCTTCATTATTGGCTTTAAATTACATTTCGGATTATATGTTTCGTATTATATTAAAATAACAAAATTATTCGAATAATTTATCATCCTGTATATAAAGCCAAAGCACTTTCGGATAAAAAAATACAAGAACAGGTTCTAAAAGATTGGTACTTGTAAGTAAAAAATTGCCGTAGGACAGACACAGCCTCGTAAAGCAAATCATTGAAGACCTTCAGTGAATTTATTCATTCTAGAATATTTATAGTATACGCAATACTTCCTTCAATTTTCAATATTTTAAAATCAATATTTATTACGTTACGACATCAAGTGCCAGAAAGATAATAAAAAATGTTTAATTAGCTAAAAGTATGAATATACAAAAGAAATTTTTTATTTTAGTCATTCGTTGATATTTACTTATAACATTTATTTAATCAATAAATTTAAAAGCATTGCTAAGTATGCATAATTCTGTAAACAAAATCATATATATAATGAATACTCTTGCCTGTTTTTATAAATTTAGACGTTTTTATTTCTGTGCATTTGTGTGTGTTTTTACGTATGCAAAAAAACTTTAATATTTGAATATCTATTTCATACTAATGTAATTTAGTTTATTAATTAAATCATGTAAATTATATATACATATATATAATTGCAATTACAATGTTATAATAATAGTATTTTCCTATTTTATATTAGTTTAGCGTTACATTACTATTCAGAATTAATAGAGATTAACTCGTAAATATCATTTAATTAATTAAAATAAATAGGTAGACATCTTTATAGAATTATATTATATTGTCGGTAAAAAACTTTCCTATAAATATATATCTATACATATATATATATATATATATTATCGTGGAATTATAAAAGCACAAGAAAATTTTTTATTACATGTAGTAGTAAATAGATATGTATATTTATAATAATTTTTTCATAGAGCATTGATAAATATTCAAATAAATTATCATTAATCGTATAGACAGATAAGACGTGGAGCTCAACAGGTTTCGTAAATGAAGGATTCAAGCAGCATCAGCGGACGGTTATAGCAACAGCAATTTGAATAATTAGCTTAGCTACGATCGAGACATGTTAATCGTATTTATTTCTGTATATTCATCTTCAAATCATAATGTTTTGTCAACTCGAAATCTCAGTAGATCCTCTCGAGAGAAAAAAAGAAAAAGAAAAAGAAAAATTGAAACGACTCGAAAGCAATGGAGTTTAGGAAGCCGTAGCGTGCCATCGACGATTGAATCGATATATAAAAAAAAGTGCTTACATTAAATATTGCACTTAAATAAATAACTGAACGTCCATTTTGAGGATGAAATCGCGGTAAGTCGCTAAATTATAATAAAGCCTTGCACGACTTAAGCACTTGCCGTCACAAAAATGCTGAGTTAGGCCTACCTCGGGTCAGATATTTATTTATACGAGCACTAGGGCTACTCGCTCGCCTCCTAATCACTGTGCGCTTCCCGGTGATCCTTCCCATCCTTGGACTCCCATTTTCCGTAGGAAAATTCATAGATTTTTACCACACTATATACAGACACGTCTTTCCTAAACTTAATTAGTATCTAGGCACTAAGAAAAGCTCTCCAATTCGTTACGACATATCATTTTCATCATTTTTATATGAATTATACCATAATTATATTATATATTGAATAGTCGAATATGAATTTTAATTGAATAAAATATAATTATACACGTATACAAGATTTATTTATATTATATTTTATTATACCATACTACAATAAAAATATTCTATAAAAAATTTCTTTATTATAAAACTGTGATTAATATTATTGATGTGTAATTATATCATAGCGAGTCGATAAATTTAAATATCTACATATCTATGAAATATTTAAATTGTTTAATAATATATTGATTATAGAAACTGATTTAAGAAAATGAAATAGTTTAATTTTAATTGAAAATTATTCTTGCAATATTATTTCCTACAAATGTAATTTTTTGTTTTTTAAATAATTTAGTAGTTATAATACTAAGAGTCATCATTAAAACATTCTAAATGATTGATATAATTCAAAGATCGAAAAATCAAAATATAGTAATTACTAAATATTGAAATCTTATTGAATATAAATAAAATTTGTTATTTTTCACGAATAAATAATGTTTTCATTTGAAAATTAATTAGAATTCAATCATCATTCGGCTATACATATATATATATATATATATATTTATTTGATTTGAAAGACAAGAGTAATGCATAATATAAGATAATAATGTTATATTAAGTCACTTTATAATTCTTAAACAGTATTGGTATATATAATATATAATATATAATATATCTTAAATTATTATTAGATAAAGTTGAAGGGAAATTAATTTAAAATTCATTAAATATCTTAAATAAAGAACTAATGGTTTAATTAGTATCAATATTATAACTGGAACATTCGCCTTAGGCTAACAAAGAATAAAGCATTACGCATATTAATAAATAAATAGGATTAAAATTAAATTAAAATAGTGAAGACTTTTTGATCATTCGGTATTAAATGAAAGCTCTTGGAATTTAATTATCGTTGATAATTACGATTAAATAATATCGTAAGTTTTGATTAAAATTTTTGTACGTAATAAGTAAAGGAAACTTAAAGAATTAATTCAAATAAGGAAAATATATAAAATCTTTTATACCCACTTTAGGTACTTTTACTGTAATTAAACGTAATATTATTATAATTTATTAAATCAAATTTTGTATATTTAAATACGAAGTAATGGAAAATGGAGTAATAGAAATAGCACAGAATGCTAAAATAAAGTATAAATATTCAAATTTTAAATACATAAGATGATATAAAGCGTTCTGTTTAAAAAGTTGTAATAACATTTACTACTAAAATGAACTATTTTTAATTCGATTTTTTTTATTTTTAAATTGCACAATGAATTGTTTATTCAGTCATTATAATTTCTATTTTCAAATTTTGATAGAAAAAGGTTTTAACAAACATTTTTCTTTTTTAATTAAAATTTGCAATTTTAATTTACTTTTTAGCAATAAATTTTAATATATTTTCATATAGCGAATAAGTAAGTCTGATAATAAAATAACATATGTATGATTTAATAATATTATGACGAACTTAAATATTTAGCTTAACATGACATAATCTCTAATTTTGTTGGCTTCGTAATGATGACGTTAAATTTCAACACATCGATATAATATTTTTATATTTCCCTTCACGGCACTATTGACTCATTAAATTTTTATGATAAATTAATAATCTTATAACTATAAAACCTTATGTCTTAAACTTCTGATAAATTTTTATAATTACTATTTAATAATAATCCATTTCTTCTTAAATATATAAAATTTATATTTATTAATGGTTTATATTTAACAAATATTTAATATATTAGATAAAAGAGCTTTGTAAAGAACTTCAAATATAGTTGTCTTTAATCTTTTAAACCTTTTAAATAAATAATAAAAATGCCTTTTACTTAACTAAAAATGCTTATTCACTTTTAGAAGGGATTTAAAGCTTTAAAAACTTTATTTTATCGTTTTAAACTTTTAAGACGAACTAATTATTTTGATAATGCAGACACTGGGTTCATGGCCTTAGGTCAAAACCTCTCTTTTTTAACTCATTAAATTTTGCAGAAAGGGTGACATGCACATCGTCAGACTAAGATGCGTCTCCTCCGTCCGAACTCCATCCGGAAGGTGCACCTCAATTCTTGAGCAATCGGGCTCTCGTCGAGGGCCAACATCCACGAAATAGACCAATGATCATCATCAGGTATACGTTAAGATAGAAGAGTTCGATCATAATGTCGATACCACAGCGAATGCATTCTAGCGCGAGCGGTTTTATAAAAAAAAAAAAAAAAAAAAAAAAAAAAAAGAATCGATTCGTACGCGCAAAAGACTTTCCTCCTTTCATCAGTCGGAGTTTTTTTTTTTTTTACCACATGTCAAGGTTTATCTTCTTTTTCTGCAAAGAAGGGGTTTGTGCCTTTCATATACTGCGAATAAATACTGACTTTTTAAAATCTAAATATTTATATAGTCTCTAAGCATCCATGCAAATCCTTCCCCTCTAATTATCATTTATTAACATTAATTAATCGAATTCGCTCTTCAGATTGGTACATGCTCTATATATGCTCTAGCAAGTAATTCATATATTTTGTATATCAATGTCTGTTATTATTTTTTTCTATTTCCATTTAAAAATTAATAAAGTTTTCTGTATATATTAATTATACTTTTGAGTTCTTATAAAATAATGTACAATTTAAATATTAGCCAAATATTACTAAAAAAATTGCATTGCATTCCTTATACCTCATGAAAATATGTAATTATAATAAAATATCTTATGTTAATATGTAATTTTAACTGTGAGTACTTTTAACAAAGAATATGACTATAAAAAAGATATCATTTTTTAATTTAAAATAATGCTCGTATAAAAACAAATATTATAGTTTAAAAATGACTTTATTAACTGAATATTCATTTAACTTCGTCATTCTGAATGATTATATATAAAATTCTAAAACGCAAACAGAAATTTGATTAAGAAAAAAGAAATTTTCTTTATTTAATTTTATTATTAATATTTTAGAATTTAATATTAATTTATTAAATATATTTTCTAATTTTCATTTGTTTCTAACTGAAGTTTAGCAATTTCGAAGCTAAATAATTTTGATTTTTTTTTTTTTTTTTAGAGCAAGAGAGGACGTGTACGTAAATATATATTTAATCGGCTTTTTTTATTTCGCGTAAGACTATCAATCACAGCTAATATGCATCTTCATATAATTGTATAATGTTTTCGTGCATATGATCATAAGATAAATTGTCAAAGATGATTTTTCATTTTTTTTGCGTTTTTTATTGGCAAAGTACTTATTATTTCATACACAATTCATACAAAAAATTATTATTCACAGAATTTTTGTACATTCGAATCCGAAATAAGTAATTTCTGAAAAATCAGAGAATCTTATTAAAAGGATTTCAAAATACGTAGAAGTTGATTTCGCTTAATAACTAGATTATTTATAGTAGATTATTTATAGTGAGAATAAATTTTATTATCCGTTATAATTTTTTAAATAAGTCATGTAAAAAATATTCAAGTTTTATTTTAATGTTTTCATTCCTTTCATACAAAATTGATTATATATTTAATATAAGATGTATTAATGCATTTTTTGTAAGGTCATTTTTATGCTGTAATATGAGAAAAGAAATATAGTTGCTGCATATTTTCATCTTGTTGATAATGAAAAAATTATTATAGTAATATATACTTATCGTTATTAGCTGTCATGTTGCTTTCACGAATGACATTGAGATTGTAAACACGAGAACTTGTGTGAGATAGTTATGACAAACAGATACTTCGTTAATAAAAGCATAATCGATTGTTTATTAATTTAGAACTTAAATTGAAATATTGATTTAATTCATAAATTTCCAGAAATTCTTCAGAAGGACACATCAAAATTTGTAAGCATTGATGGCTAATTTTTAAAAATTATAATTTTTATAATTAATAGATAATTTTTTTAAAACATATAATATATCGAGTGCAAGTAATTAAAACCATTACGTACATAATACAAATTTAAATTATTGCTTTTATTGACTAGTAATATAAATATTTTTTAACATCTGAAATTTAAATATCGTATTTTTACGATAAAGCACACGTTATTGTTTAGTGAATTTTTATAAATTTGTAAGATTTACTAAAATTCACTTATACCTCTCGAAATCAATATTCATCCAAATATATTTTTAATTGATTTCAATTTCAATCGATAAAATTATTAAATTGCTCTTTAATTTAACAAAAGGAAACACAATATATGAAATAAAAATGTAATAATTAGAACATATTTTTATACATTATTAGTCTCAATACACTTGTTATATATTTATATTTAAAAAAAATTACTGATTCATTGAATTCGTTAATACTTATTCGATTATAAATACGATTTAAAACGTTTAACCTTTCAAAATCTTGATTTTACTTAATAATAGCGAGATTATGATTAAGATACAAGTATTTTTAGATGCGCTTTTGCTCATGAAAATTTAGTGTGTATTTAGCGATGCTATGCTTGTATGATGTTTATGTTTACGAAAATGAAAACGGTTTGACTACAATAAGACATAAATAAATTATTCATTTGGAATGTAAATTCTGTATTATTATAAGTGAGATATGAGAATGAACAATATTCAAATTTTTAGCAAAAGATGAGTATATTAAAAATGACATAAAAAATATATTTTATTAAATCGATTTGACTACAAATTATAGCTATACAGTATATTAAATATTTTCATTGTATCAATAATTTTGTTATATTATAAAAAACATTTTAAAAAACTTTACTACAAAAATTACCATAATAAGCTGAAACATTGAATAAAATCATTTCAAACTTTACAATTTTTTTTATTTTTATTTTATTATTAATATTTACAAGCTTTCAAGCATAGTCAAGCTAAATATCTTTAAAATATACATGGACAATATATTTGAGTTTTTAAGAATTTGAATAATATTATGGAAGATTAAAGTATCTTTAAACAGAAACAATGTAAGTATTTAATTTAAATAAACTTCTGTTTAAACCAATGTTAAAGTAGAAGAATTATTCCTGACAATGATTTTATTGTATACTTTTTATGGTTATTATTTTATTTATGTATTTTATATTTTCTATATCAGAATTTTCATTTTCATTTTATTAATTAGATAAATTTATAAATATAAAAATCCATATCAATAAAAAAATTTGTAGTTATATTATTTCTTATATTAATATTTACAAAATTTTCTTTATATCAACGTCTTAAACAATCATGTCTTAAATGAAGACTAACAATTGTTCTTTTTTGTATAAAATTTAAAAAATAAGCACCTTTTTAATTTATTAGAATAAGTAACTGAGTTATTATTATTACTTATTATTCTTACAAACTTAAAATGGATTAATATATCTTTATTGTATATAGTATTGTAAACAAAAATTTTTTCTAAGGAATGGATGAGATTGAATTTTATCGTTATAAGAAGTTTTTTTTTAAACAATACATTTCAATACATTATTTTGTAAATTAGCAATAAATATTTTAATATTGTGTTTAGTAAATTTATGTATATTCATTATACATGCTTCATCCAAACATTTTCATAGAGTACCCATCGTATAAAATAAATTTTTATAATTTCTATCGATATTTAAAAAGTTTTAAAATGTTTTAATCTAACTTTTTATTTCTGTATAATATTCTGTGAAATTCGTTATTTATAATATAATCACTACTAATGTAATTAATTTAAAAATTAGTCTTTTGCATTACATTTAAATTTAATGTTAATGCAACATTTAATGTAAAGTTGTGATAGATTTCTTATCATTAATAGATTTATATCTTTATGTATAATATATGTTTAAAGAATTAGTTAAAAAATTAATTTGAAAATAACATTGTTTGTCACTCATGCTATCTATTATACTACTTAAGACACTGATTTTTATTTTAAAATATATAATTTTATAGTTATACATGTTACTGTTTTGTTAAGATCACATCTTTTATTTATCGGTCGATAAGTTTATATAATTTTTTTGAAAACAATGCAGTAAACAAGAAATATGACAGACTAGTATGATGATTAAATTATCAAAACGTGGAATTACAACAAACGATTCTTCTACTCGTTATCAATTATTGTACTTTACTAACTTCACTAACCTAACCTCACTTTTGTCAACCGAAATTATTTCATTAATGTAAGGACTTACGCAGCGTGACTTCTCTATTTAAATATAATCACCAATAATAACTAGATTAAAGATCTATCTAGATGGATAATTTAAAAAAAAAATTATTCGATTAGAAAATCTACGCTAAGCTATAATAGAGCGTGCATCTAAATGACTTGCACTATACGTTTATTACTAGAAAACCGAATAATTTTTCAGTCTTGTTATTCTCAAATTAAAATGAACAGTATTAATTAATTTCTTGAAAATTATTTTCGAATAATCGTCATCTATTTGAAAATGAAGATAGGACACGTTATATTATAAAGTTTATCAATGCTGTCGCTACTTAAATAATTTTAAGCAAATAAAAAATGCTTAGGATTGAAGATTTAAATTCAAATAACGAATATTAATTTATTACTTTCTAATCCGCTTTTTAATATAGATATTGTATTGATTTCCATCAGACCTTCAAATATCTGAACATTTTTTATTATTTCACGAATTTAATAAAAATGTAATTTTTAAATGATAAATTCAATTGGTTGTAAATCATTAATAATTGTATCTTATAGCCGGAGGAATATAATTAATTATACAGTATGGTTACCAATCGAATAAATTATTTTTATTAAATCCATTCATTAAATAGACTATTTATATGGACTTATAAATCCAAGTAAATGTTAAATTATTAAGTATCGAATATTAATTTAAAAAAAAAATTACAATTAAATGAATTATGCCCTTCAGAGTTGTATGTGTATGACAAAAGTAAATATTTGTTTATAAATATAAATAATGTATATGCCATTATTGGGAAAAAGATTTTACCACGAATGTTGGAAGAATAATTGTAAATTGATGATGTAAATATAAATGTTGTAAATAAATAATTGATCGTTGGGAATGAAGGAATTGCTCGAAAAAGAATTGGGCTGCTCGCTTATACGACTTATTTTTGAAGAATGATTTTACTGCAGCGATTACACTAATTTTGTATGAAACGAATAAACTCGGGGAAAGTGAGGGACAGATAGATATTTACATATCTATCCATATGTATTTAAATTTTGAAAACAGCCTTAATCTTCGCATCGTATTTAACTCTAAAATACATTTTTACTCACCGTTTTTATTAGCTTCTGGTGTAAGTACTAAAGTCTTCAGGTACAATATTCTTATATATTAAAAATAAATAAATAAATAAATAAGTAATTAAAAAAAAAAGAACAAAAAACAAAAGAGGACTATTACTCGTCGCGACAAACACGGAGACCGGCTGACGGAATGATCCTATCGATTAAAGTCACCGGCTTCGACTGATGATACCTTGTGGCGCTCGATAATCGGTACGATTTTCGGATCGATATCGCTCACTTCCTTTGAATGGCGCGTAACTACCGGGCAACTCGGAGACCGTCTCCAAAGCTGAAGAAATTTTTATGAGAGCGCCGACGTACGTGAATACGAACTGGCAGTACGACGAAAAATTACGAGCTACAGCTGAGGGAAACGATCAAAGTGTAAGAAGTGCGCGCGCGCTCGCGCCTTTCCTTTATATAAACAAGCCGCCGACAAGGTCGAAAAGAAGGGGACTGCTGAAGGAAGTTTCGATAATAAGGACCTTGACCCTCATCCGCGCATTATTTACATTAGATTTCACATTTTAGTTGCTTTTTTGCCTCGGTGCAACTTATGCTAATTCCTCATTCTCGCGAGTAAGTTTTATCAAGACGTTATGAATGATAATTATCCGACTGCACCTTAGTATATACGAAAAATTATCTTGGAGCTGATGAGCCGTCATTCATTAAGAGAATTCAATCGAAACCAACTGGAGAGACAAACTCATAACATCTATTTTTTATTATTTATCTATCCATTTACCTCCGAGACCGAGTCTCATATTGTACGTAAGTTTATACAATACCTTTGCATAATTAAATCAATTTTAATTTTACCGTCCGTCGAGTGGTGAGCAGGTAAGAGAATCTAGGGTATGAATAAGTAATAAATTTATAGTTATTTATACCCCTTATGATAGATGAAGGACGATTGATTGTATCATTAGATTATAAATTCATTTGAGTATAATGTAATTAGTATTGGCCATTATTACAAGTATTACATTATACAAGTCGTTTATATGTACATGTCAATGTATTTCATTCAATATACGAAAAATAATATTCAAGCCTAATAATACCGAGCTTTAAATATTCATTTATCATCCGTATTTTACTAAACTTATAATCAATAGACAAAAACAATATTGACTTAATTTATCATATTAAAAATTTTTAATATTGGATATAAATACCTTTTAGTCATCAGAGTGAAAATGAAATTGAACTTAAAGTAAATGCACAGAATTATATTACTAATTTTATTATTTATTAATAATTTTAAAAAGTTGTCATTAATATATAGTTTGCGTAACGTTTCATTTATTCATTGTAGAATTTCATTTGAATAAACATAATTTCAAAAAATAGTTAAATATTTTTATAAAAAATATCACAATTCGAATAATGATATCTAATTTTATATATTTTACGATTTATCTCACAATTAGTCGTAATAGCAACGATTGTACGCTTCAAAAGAGGATATACTTATTTATTAGTTTATTACATTGAAATTCACTAGTGGTTTAAAGCTATAGATCATCGTGTGCGAAAAGAAAGTTTAATCAGTAATGAATGAGCTTTCGATCGTTATGTACGAGAAGAGTATAATACGATAAATTGTTAACCAGACACGAAATATTTCAATTTTTGCCGTATTCACATAAACATTCGAGGTTCGTTTACTAAAAGAAGTAGACTATATCGTTTCGAGGCTGTAAATGCTGTAATGAACGATTAATGGAGCATGCGATCCTGGGAGGTATCTGGTACTTCGATTTATCTCTTAGATTTATAAGATGCTTGGTGACTGACCCTGATTATGCTATTATCACCGATGCCAGACAGCTTATCAGAGGCACTAGAAATTGTACAAATTTCACAATGGCGAGGCGTAGGAAAAATCGGCAAAAGTGAAACATCTGCAGGATAATAATATATAGAGCATGCGCACTGTAATAATTAGTGATCGTTCACCAAAATTGTGTCACAGCTCCTTGATGTTCACACCCTTGTTACGACGGACTGATATCACCGCTCACCCGTTATCATCTACTTGTATGCGCATGCGTCTGTATAATATCTACCTTACGTACTTGTGTATGCAGATATACATTGCGGAAGATCCGTGAATAGTGAATAGATGGTAAAATTAATTGTTCTTTTTGTTCGCCCATTCGGTTAATCCAATTATGAACACCCAATTGTTACACTTTATTTCATGTAATTGATCGAATATCAAGAAGTACAATCAGATAGTCGCTTTAATTACATATAACGTGGAATTTTTCCTCCTCGTGATCTTGTATATTCATCGTGTTCACTTTTAAATGTATCTCTAAACGTTCATTCTATAGGATATTAAATAGATATTAAAGTTTAGAAAGTTTGAGCACATTAAAGTTGCGATAATGAAATTCCTATATTAATTAATACCAAAATTAATTTTTTGATAATTTAGCATTTTACAACAATGATTTAAAATTCTTTTAATCTAGTGTAGTTAAAATGCACTAATATTTAACACAGGTTTAATAAAAGGTCCGCGAATAATAGAAGAGAGGGAGCCAGCGTTAAGGCTTCATGGGGGATGGCCTACCCGATTGGTCATCGCGGGAGGGCGCCGCGAGCGAATAGGTCTAGGCGGATACACCTGTACCCCCACGAGAGTAGTAGTGAAAGATCGAAGTCGATATTTATCGGATCACGAATACTAAAAGACCACCTCGTAGCGACATCCATGCCGTCGACCGACACAGCGGCTCCCACATCCTCACTCCCACGGCACTGCATCCACACAGACGTCCCACATCGACGTGGATCACACATCACCCCATTCACGCCGTAGTCTGCACATCAAGACAACTTCATTGTCTCCCACATACGTAACTGCATCCGCGAGCCGCCAAGGCGCTATTTCACCCGCAGGTTGACACCACCTTCGCGCAACTTCGTCCGCGTTCTAGTCCGCGTTCTAGTCCGCTTCTAGTATACAATCACACGGCGCCACATCTACAAACCACCTCGACCCGACGGTACAATGCCACCTCCACACAACCACATCCACGCCGCTGACACCACACGCAGCAGCTTCCACAACGCGGCTCTACAGCGAGAACCACGTGCTTCGAGACCACGCGACCTCGTCCCCTACTTCCGCCCTTCTCAATATATTTTCATTCTAAAATGAGTTACGCTAATAAAAATGTATTAAACTGAATATTTTATATACATTTTCTATATTGTATATATTTTATAAGATAACAATTAAATATAATATAGTATTACAAATTTATTTGTAAAGCTTATATTAAATCTTTTGTTTTTTTGTGTATATTTTAATTTCAAAAATGCTTAATTATTAAAATTAGAAATAAAAATAAAATTAACATATCTAAAGATAATGCAAAATGATGAAATATATATGTGAATATCTTACTCATTGGAATAAAATCGTAATTCTTAATAAAGTAATAAGTATTTAAATCAAAATACTAATTTTCATTTGAAATGTACTCAAGTTAATTTTGTTTTGTATACAATATTTATTATTAATAATTATTATTCTGTTTTTTTAATGTAACAATATAAATACAGTTATTGTATCACTGCATAATATCGCAATACTCAATTTCTTAACATACAACTTTTTAGATACGAACGTTAGCTTTTCTTATCATTATGGTGAATAGCTATGGTCTATGAGAAATTTTATGGTGTATATGTGCGTATAACGTATGCGTACAATAAAATCCGCATAGATACGTTTATGAATTTATAAATAGCTACAGTACAAGCTAAATACAAAAAATCACGTTAAAACTAACTTCATCGCTGTAAAAGTCGAATTGCTGCTCATATGTGTCTGCCACAACATATTTACGAATTGCACGTGTTTA
This sequence comes from Ceratosolen fusciceps, assembly GCA_018883505.1. Taxonomy (NCBI): domain Eukaryota; kingdom Metazoa; phylum Arthropoda; class Insecta; order Hymenoptera; family Agaonidae; genus Ceratosolen; species Ceratosolen fusciceps. Next base: position 1,325,798 of record RCIC01000035.1, on the reverse strand, counting down.
CGAATACTTCCAAAGTTCAATACTTTCATTACATAATTAAGTCAAAGATGTCGTTAAAATAAAATAAGAACGTATCGATAATTTTAAAATATATATTCATTGAAATAGTTATAAATTATATTTTTAACTTTTTTAATTTAATTCATTTGGGATTTATTTTTTGGATTATACATGTAAAAGAAACCTTAAGAAGAATTTTTAATATAAAATCCTGAAAAAGTAAAGCTTGTTAGATTACCTTTTCAATTTAAACAATCGTCAGAATATTCTATAATGCTGCATATATAACATATATACATTTTAAAATATATTACAATTGCTCATACAACTCTTATTCTATTTTCAATTATTTATTCACAGTAATAAGGCAATTTAAAAAAAAAGTTTTTCAGAAAGGGTTTTTAAAAAAATTTTGGTTAATGCTCGTTTTTATTCATTATTAATAAAAAAAACATCAATTAGTTCATATTATGAGTATAAATTGTATAGATTTTACATCCTTCATTTGAATATAGCTATGAAATTAAATTTGATTTTAAAGTTAATAATAATGTATAATTTGCCTTGATTATAATATAATTTCTACTTTATTGTATTAAATTACATTATATTATATTACAGCCTTCTAATTTACTTTTTTTTTATTTATATTGTATATGTTGAATTTATAAAAAACAAAGTAATATTAATATTATTTAATTCTAATTCAACATTTGCTTGTTCTCTGCACAATCTTTAAAAGCCATTGTTTTTTAATTTTTTTAGACTCGTACGTTTTAATTATTTTGTAAAAATTCTGCTGTATGTATACTTTGCTTATAAGTTTATTAAAAAGTATTATTTTTTATATATTTTTCTTACAAAAGGACCAGAGTAGAAAACAAAGAGAGTATATGTATATTTATTATTTTTTACATTAAAATAACATGTTATTATTTATTACGAGTATCGTATATCACGTTTTTTTTTCTTTTTATCTTTTCCTTTTAGTGAAGTTGAGGGAATTTTGTATTTTGTAAAACACAATCTAGATTATTTTCCAATAAACATTTTTATTAATAACTAATTATATAAATCCAATTTGAAAAAGAAAAATTTGAAGAAAACATTGAAATTTATTTTCAAGAATGATATTTACAATTTTCAAAGAGGAGAGAGAGAGAGTGAGAGGGAGAGAGAGGAGGGGGGAATTTAATTTGAATAAATAAATTGATTATGTAAAAGATCAACCAATTCCATAAGTATTATACACATTGAAATACTATTTCTAAAAAGAAGATGTATATAGTCATAGGTGAGAAAAATGATAAAAAAGTAGTTATGAAAGCTGTGGCCAGGAGCATTAATTTCCTTCGTCGCGGACAAATCCATTGAGAGAAAGAGACTAGCTTAAATACGTAGTTAGGCGGACTTAGATTTTTGAGAAGGAGAGGGATAGTTGTCTAATCTGTAATGGAAGCTTCGATGGTAAGGACAGTGGTCTCGGTTTTGTCTTGGCTTGGATAAGAATGAAGCGTGGAGAGGAAGGAAAGCAGAAAACGGCAAATTTCACTATGCATTTCTGCTGATTGGTTGAGCTTAGTAGACAGGCTGAATATGTCTGACAGAGTCAAGGAGCCCCAAGGTGACTGTACGCTTCTTGAGCTCCAGCGTTGCAACGCAACTTTCTCAACGAGCACGACCATGCCTTGGATTACTAATGCGGAAGAATTATTTTACCAGAGTACCTAAGTCAGCTTCATCCACAGTCTTACTACGCTCGTCCTGTGAATAACATCAGTTCTTACTCTTGCTCTTGCTCTTACTCTTACTCTTACTCACTCTACCAGTATTTATTTCACTTAAATAAATCTTTCTCTACGATTGTAGTGATAGCCATTGTCGATTGCATCTATTCGTAAGACAGGTAAATCCATTTATTCCAAATTATCTCCGAAATTCGCCTCCTATACTTTTTGCGACGGAAGTTATCAGTGCCTCGCGATTTCACCTTCCTTCCTCGATTCTATCTATCTCTGATATAATGCTACTACCTAACAGCAGATACGGTCTACTTTATCTTACAGCGTAAGCCTTAACAATTAATGCATTTAGTAATACTAACAAGGTATATTATCGGAATTTTTATATGCATCACTGGTTCGGCTTCCTTCTAATAAATATAAATGACTATTCGAAATATCGATATAAAATCACAAATTTTGTCAAATCGTATAAAATATCGTATAAAATTTTATAGCAGACATATTGTCCCAATATTTTCTACATTTACATAATAATGTTTCTAAAATTGTTTCAAGATAAAAATAATTATTTAAATACATAATATTTTTAAGATAAGAACAAATCTTTAATGTAAAACTAAAAATTAAATTATTTATTAACACTTTATAAATAAAATTATAGCTCTTCTAAATCAATTGAAAACATATATATATATATATATACATGTGTTGACTCGTATATATTGGAGATACTTTTATTTGAGCGAAATTAAAATTATAGAATGAAAACTACTATAATTAAACAATTTTTTAAATAATCAATTAAGTAGGAATTTATTATAATTACAACGTAGTGATTGTAAAAATTTTTTAAAGTACTAACTTTAAATACTAATGTAACATAGTCATTAGTGTTTGAATAATTAGAATTATATTAAATTTGAAAAATACAAAATTAGATTGTACGCAAAAATTATATTTGTAGTATTTTGTAAATTAAAAAATATTTCTATTAATAAACATAAATAAATTAGAGTTTTTAATATACTAACTTACTTTTACCGATATTTGCTATATTATAAATCTATGATTATTTTTTAAAGTAACATGTTTATAGATTATTATATATATGTATATATATATATATATATATACATATCCCTACTATATAAAAATACCTTATATATTTAATAAAGTTATTTAAATAATCTATAATATTCATGTAATAGTTATTTAAAATTAAAAAATTCTAGTAAAATCGTTTAGTTTTCAAATTTTCAATAGTATAAATTTTCAAATTCATTTTGAGTGAATTCTAAATAATATAATTTTATTCCAAATATGAATCAATATTAAATTATTTGAAATTCAAACCAGATTTAAAGAGAAATAAGATTTTATTATAAGATGAACTTGTATAAACTAGTAGTTTTTTACATTACAGAATATTGCATTCAATGATGTTGCGCTTTCATATATTCAGCGAAACGAAAACCAATTTTAAGTTCATTATATAATGTGAAAGTTTTAAAACTCGTATAAAATAGCTTATACCTATGAATTCAAAATTTACCATTTTAATAAAATTTTTAATCAATTTTGTTGAAGTAAATACAAATGAATGATCATTGACGTATATATTTCTTTCTTTTTTTTTATTCACTACAAAATTATTACAGAAATTGTAACAAATTCTTCATTAAAGAATATATATATATATTTATTTAAATAATGTAGGCTCTTATTTTAAGAAAAAAATCTTTTAAAATGTTTTTACTAATTAGATTTTACTTACTATAATATTAATTATTCTTCAAAACTATTATGAACATTTATTAACTCAATTGAAATTAATAAAAATTATGAAAAAACGAAATAAATTTTATGATTTATATATGTACTAATCATAATTATTTTTTTTTATTCCACTAAATTAATAATAATATAAAAGAATTTCTTATTTAATCTTCTAAATAATAATATAAATAGTCAAAAGTCACTTTAATGAATTATGAATTACAATTTAATTTATTATTGTAATAATAAAATTATAGGAAGCATTATTAATTACATTTAACTAAAAAATTTTCAATAATTTAGAAAAAAAATGTTCATGTAATAATATATATGAACATAATGATTCCAGGCATAGAAATATAATTTGCGAATCAGGTTCTTTAGCAATTTTTAGCTCATTTTTGGTACAGTGTCATTAATTTTCAGTAGTATTTTTTTAATTCATAGATTTTTTAGACAAATTTCATACCCGTGGAAATTAAGTAAAATGCACTAGTAACTTCATAATAATTAATATAAAAGTATCAACAATAATTCGGAAGGATTATATCTGCTTCTCTAAATTTAGCAAATTTTATAAGACAAGTAAAGATGTTTCATTTATATATAAGTTTTATTGTGAAGGAAATTCAGTAATAGCCAGTTTTGAAATAAAATATTATTTTTTTTTATTTTTTTTCTATTAGAGATTTTGTTTACAGACATTTCTATATACATAAGGAAATTAATTTTTTTACTTATTAACTAAATTGATAGATAAGTACTGAATGAAATTCTCAATAATTAACAATAGTAATTAACTTTAACATTAATTATTATTTATTAAAGTTGGTAAAGGAAAATGTTTATTATTGTAAGATGATATAATTGCAAAAAATGTGTGTTATCGTTATATTCGGTTATGGAAGTATCAATTTTATTTAATGAATCGATTACAAATAAACAAGTACCTTTTTCATGTACAAATGTTTAGAATTTATGTAAAAAACTTATATAAAAAGTTAGAAAAAATAATTATGAGTAAAGTATTTTTTGCAAATTTATAAATTATGGTATATAATTATTATTTATTTATTGTAAATAGTAACAGAAAAAAAAAATCATATTTATAAAATACGCTTAAAAATATTATATTGCACAAATACTATAAATGTCGTGATTTCAATAATGTAACAACGTACAGAATAAATGTTATTTATTATTATTATTATTTTAACTGGATTCGGTCTGTAAAGATTTTTATTTTGTATTATTTTATTAAGGCGTTTATAGTATCAGTCAGAGTGAATATGCCGAATATTATAAATTGGAAATGAAATAGTGTTTAGAAGACATAATTTAAAGATGTATCCATAAATCTAGAAGGGAACCGAGTTTATAAAGTACTCGAAATCGAAGTCGATCGGTAAAAGCATGTCCTCACATATCAACAGCTGCCGTCTCAGTTGACCCTGACCACCTTTCGCGAACGCATAGTATTATGGTAGCCTCTCTTAATTCTTAATTATGTTAAATAGAATCTGAATAGATGGACATGTTGCTTTGTTAAAAGAATCACCCTAATAAGCAGTTGTATTACGTGCTGGCGTAGTTTTCATTCCTACGAAAACTAGTTACGAATATAATCATCGAATCGTTGTGTTTAATTGTAGAGTTTAAAATACGGTGTTTCAATTAATTAATTAATTAATTAATTAATCATCGGACATTAATCAATGCGTAATTATCAATGTTAAATAATTAATTGCCGCTCCTTATTAAGAATATCGATTGTTTAGAAATACTCGAAATAATCGGTCATAATCGGCATAAAAGAATTTTTTTAAAGAATTAATGTATTTTGCAACGATAAATAGTATTTATTTTGGACTAAAGGAAGGAATATGAAAAGAAAAAATTGCACAAAACTATTTAATCTGTGTATATATCTAATGAAAATGTTTTATTATTTTTAATGTTATTTCATAAATTATCATTAGCTCCGAGTTCCGTATTTACCGTAAGTTAAATTTGAAATTACACGCATTTGAAAAAGTAAAAAATTAAGAATAATATTTCTAAAATATAAATAGAAAAGAATATAAATAAAATTACATTGTTTAGTTTTGAAATAATTAAAAATAAAGGTATAAATAAATAAGCGATGTTCTCTGTCTAGGTTATTTAGACTATTTAATCTACTGTTCCTTTCATGAACCTTAAATATTGAAAATTAAATATTTAGACACAAGTGCGTTTAAGATCCTAAAATAAAAATTGCATAAATTCGGTTTTAAAGGAGCAAACAATGAAATTGTTTTATGGGTGTTGATATAGACGACCGAAGGAACCGTGAATAAAAATATTTTAATATTCAATTATAATATTCCATATTATATTTAGTCAGGAAGGATAGGATCTAGAAATGATGAATGATGAAAAAGATTATTTCTGCAACGTAGAGTTGTATAAACGAAAGACTTTGTACATGTATGTGTGCAAGTTCTCTAATAATATGGCTTTAACTTTGATTGCCAATGCATATCAGTTTCCCTTTCACTTGTTAAATAAGCCTTCCTCTCTTCTCCTCTCCTCTCCGCCCCACTCCTTTGCCCTCCTCACCTCGCTGCTCTCGTGATATACTTATTCGTTGTATAGGTGTTGGCTGAAAGGCTGTTTGATATATAAATAAGCGATTTATAATTTTAGACACAATTTAGATCCGACTTTATGTATGTATATATAGTTGTGGAAGTCCCGAGTCCAAATAAGCGTCGATCACGTAGCTTTTGCATGCACCTGAAGCACGTGGTAGGTTGTTGGTAAAGAGCAGCTACCAGTCAACTCTTGTCGAGAAAGTGTTTTATAAATAAAGCAGCGTTGCATGAATGACGAAGGCGACTCGTTGCTCCTTGTTAGTTACTGAGCAACTAGCCTCGGGCCAGCTTAATCTACAGCTGCAATTGCTTCAGGACTCTCTGTCGGTGTTTGTTTAAAAAGCAACTCGTCGGCGGTAAGAGGCAGTCGAGCGATTCCGGGCGGGATGTTTCGTTGCGGCAGGAGACCACTATTGAACGACGTCTCAGTTGCATCACCGACTTCCAACTCGTTGCACTCGCTTTTGTCCGCGTACTTCGGCCTCACCTCCTGACTCTCGCCGCCCGCTCTACGCAATCCTCCCGCTCTTATTCTTCCGTCTATGGACATTACGGATATTATGGACATTATGGACATTGTTATGACCTTTGGAGCATAATAAATCTGGAGATGGAAAAGGAGGGACAAGGGCCGATAAGACACCCCGTTCACCAACACGAGGTTTTCCTCTTTTTCATCCTTTCTTCGCTCTCTGAGCCGACCACCCGCTTACTACTTACTCCCTTTTGCTTATTCGCCCATTAACTCTTACGCCACAGATATCTGTATATTTACAAACAGCAACAGCAGCGCTTGTTTTATTCAATCAATAGCGTCGTCGATAGTCATAATCAATCAATCTTTAGGGTGCAGCTGCTTTTTTTTTTCTTTTCTTTTTTTATATATTGGTTTTTATATTGTTTTTCTCTATTTATTTACTTTTCACGCTTAACTTTCATTTGTTTTATTAACTTGTTAACTTCATTACATACACGATAAATACTTTTTTTACACTCTTTTAGAATCAAAACTACTTAATAATCCATTTCCTCTCGTAACACACGCGCGCGCGCGCGTACGCACTTCCTAGTTTTTCGTTTTCATTAGTTACTTAACTATTTAAATAAAAAAAAATTTTATGTGCTACCTTTAGATATTAATCAAGTTCTGAATTTAAAGTCACGAAGCCTATAATAAATCAACCAATGAAAATGTTAAAATGATAAGTGGATGTTGAGGATTATCAGTCTGCACGATTGACATAAAGCAATAATATTTTATTATCTATGTCCAAGTTCAAGAATGGATTTTTTCACAGAACAGACAAAATCAACAAAATCAAAGTTTTGGTATTTCATAATTTCTTTTACGTAATTTCAAAATCAGTTTAACAAAATGTTACAGTATTTTCATTCGATTATTACATCATAATTATAATTCATAGTATATGATAATAAAAATTTTAGTCGAATTATTAAATAAGATCGTTAAATATTTATCCAATTAAGATAAGAATAAATAAATAATAAGCAAGTGCGGACTTTTTAAATTTATTTTCTGTTTTAAAATACGATTAGTAACTTTGAGATTATGGCAAATATTAGGCATATTTTCTGTCAATATTAAATACATTTTTTAATAATAATTCCATGTTTTAATCCTCAGTATTCTAACAAAAAGTATTAATATAAACTACTGTCAGATAAGATTACTTATATTAATAAATTCATACTAACTGAAAAAATAAGTATATGAAAATATGTTTGCGTGGATTCGATACTAAATCTATCGTAAATAAAATATAGTTATAAGATTTGAGATCAACGTAAATTCAGTTACGAAAGTCATTAACTTTTTGTTCTTCTATCGTTAAATATAACCACAAAATAGTTGAAAAAATTAGACAACATTTTTAAATACACTTTGAACAATGTGAAAATCACAAAACCTATAAAATTTACTTTGTTCATTTCAAATTAATTGTATTTTTTCATATTTACGTACAATATATATTTAAAAAAGTTTCAATAAAAATCGAATGAAGTTTGGAGTGTATTTGACATTTAAAAAATCTACCAATATATTGACTATCGTAATATTTTGTTATTATTATTATAATTATTATTATTATAATAATTATTTTATTATAATTTCAAAAACGTTTTTGATTTTTCAATTAATTACCTTCATTAAAATTAGGATTAGTATTTTATGCGGTAAAAAGAAATATTATTATTTATTTAGATTGTAGCAATTCTTAAAAATTAATTGATAAGTAAGAGTTTTAATATATTTTAAATATATTTAATTTAAATAAATATAACATAATATAAATCCCAATATATGCAAATGAATTTAAACGAAATTTAAATGCTATAACTATAACGTAACATATAAAGAGTATAAATCTGAATTTAATATAAATTATGTAATCGTCTTGGTATTAATATTTCATTTCCATTAGAAATATATGTTTCGTATTTATAAATAGTAATATTATCTAAATATTTGAAGAGTTTATCTGCTAATATTAGTTGATTAATTTTATACATTTCTATATAAAATTATTAAATTAGTTTATCACTTTCAAATAATAAATATAAAAATATATAACTTTGAAGTCAATACAGATAAGAATTTATCATTAGTCGTTATAAAAATTTTATGAAATTAATTTGATATAGTCAAATTGAAGTTTAATTAACAATGGCAATTAACAATGGAGATTTGTAAGAAGAAAAAAAAACTTTAGTCGCCCGCTCTTGTGGAATAGTCTTTGCATACCTGTTTGGTTGGCCTGTGAAAGGGCAGTTCGGGAAAACGATTAGCGCGCTGAGAAAAATGAACGAGATGTAATTTGAAAGGTTCAAGCTATGAACGGGGATAGTGTCACAAGGAGAAACTTCGAAACGGAATCGCGATAGAGAATTCGGATGAATCTTTGTCGCGCGCTCCCGCTCCCATTCCCCCGACTTTTCTCTATGGATGTATTTCAGATGTACTTTTTATTTTATCCATTACCTATGAAATATTGGTAAATAAAACAAAATGACGTTTCATCCGCACCTTCTTAATCCATAGAATGGTGATAAGCGAAAATGATTTAGTAACTAATACGACATTGCTGTTTTTACAGGAACATCAGCTCGATGGCAAGGGATTATCAACAACCGGTGATCAGTTGATTTCCTCTGCGAGCGAAGAGAAAACGTCTGCACCAGTGTCAAAAGAACGACGGGATAACATCAGCTGCAAGCACGTTGTTGAAAATCTGTCGTCGCCGTTAATTAAAAATATAATGCCAGAGCCGAAGAAGTCAGCGACTAAGCCGGATGACGAGGAGCTAATTCTCGATTTCGATGTCATACCACCGGATGTACTCGAGTACGCAAGGTGCGAGCTCGGCGAAACCGACGGGCTCAAATGCCAAACCATTCATGAACTCAGGGAAATGATTTTCGGTAAGACTCATGTTATATTGAAGCTATATAGCTACTCTTCATTGTTTTTATAATTTTTATCCTTCTAATATCTATTAAATGTATCTCTTTCAGCTATAACAGATTTTTTATTCATTAGAGTTACAATTATTATCACTATACAGTTTTAACTAACTGTACGTGCGTCCTCGCATGCATATATATCAACATTTTTCTTTTGTATTATTTTATTTCCATTCGTTTGTTAAATGGTTCTTTTCAATCTAATGTTTGTATTATTTAAATATTCTTTCTTTGATCAGTATCAAGAAGGCAGTGGCATTATCGGCTTAAGTGCAGCTTCTATCTATAAAACTTCTTCTATTGAGCACACCATTAGCGCATATAGCTTGGAAAATCATTTGTGTATGAGTTAAGCTTAGTTCTATTAATAACATTTATTGCGTCATTTTTCTTCTTCTTCGGCGTATTATTATTATTATTATTATTATTATTATTATTATTATTATTATTATTATTATTATTATTATTATTATTATTATTATTATTATTATTATTATTATTATTATTATTATTATTATTATTATTATTATTATTATTATTATTATTATTATTATTATTATTATTGTGGTTGTGTGGTTGTTGTTATTGTTATTGTAAGTAGAAACAATTTCTGTAAATTTTAATGATTTCATTCGATAAACCGTTTTGCTTCTTAAATGATTCTTAAGCATGTTTATTTATTACAGAACGCGGAGAATGTATGCCTCATCGGATGGACGATGACTTCTTACTCAGATTTTTAAGAGCTCGAAATTTCAATGTCAACAGGGCTCATCGATTGGTAACTAATATTAAATTAATATTATATTTTAAATTAAAAAATTTATATATATATATATATACCAGACATTCAATGTCTTCAGTTCGTATTTATTATAAGTTTTAATATTTTAATTAAACAAAAAAAATTTTATATCTATTGAAAATATGTAATACTTGAAATCGTAATTATTTACTTATTTAGTGATAAAATTGACTGTGAATTTAAATGAACGTTTTGAAAATAATGACTATTACTAATATTTTAATACTAATACTTTCAAATAATTAAATAATACATAATTTTTAAATGCTTGGTCAGACATACGAAATTTATAAAATATTTCAAAGTAATGGAAAATAATTATTTTGTGATACAATTTATGATATAATCGCAATTATGAATTCAGGTAGAGAAGAAATTCATAGTTGATTTTAAACAATATTGAAAAAAATATCATTATGAAACCTTTTATAATCATTTATAATTTTACTTTTTTATAAATAAGTAAAAAATTGAGTATTAACCGATCACAATTATGATTTTTATAAAAGCTAATATTCTTCTTGAAATAGTGTATGCATAAACTAATCTAGTTTTGTCAATGGAAGAATACACTTTAAATAGAGGTGGCTTATGAAGAAGTGAGGGAGGAGGGTAGGAGGCGGGTAGATGGGTAGGGGTGCTTATGACGCAAAAATAACTTAACTGTAAAACGGCTTCGATTAGGGAGAAAAGTACTGGTACATCGATTAGCTCGAGCGCAACCTAAAAGGCCGTTCTAATATCTTATGTAAGTTTCACGTGAGATATTTGTGAATGTGCCACACCTTTGCTTGGGAATTCAAATATTATTATTCCTTAATTGAAATTTGAATTCTGAGTTACAGTCTTACAATTTCCTTATAAATCTAATTATATTTTACATCGATTCGCGTACTTACAACATTCCTTAACATACTTAATTAAGCCCTACCGTTTAGAGATAATTTAATGCTAAGCTTATCCTAATTAATCGTTCATAATCTGAAATACGATTTTACTTCAGTAAAACGAACGATTTTAAATTAATTTCAAATGCATTAAATTGGTAAATATTATCATGTTATATTTATTTATACTTTTTGTTCTCGATGAGCATTGTAGCAAGTATATTAATAAAATAAAATAAAATAAAATAAAATAAAATAAAATAAAATAAAATAAAATAAAATAAAATAAAATAAAATAAAATAAAATAAAATAAAATAAAATAAAATAAAATAAAATAAAATAAAATAAAATAAAATAAAATAAAATAAAATAAAATAAAATAAAATAAAATAAAATAGTATAAGTTAAAGAAAAGTTAATATTGAATGAAGAAAAATTTAAAATTTAATAAAATTATGAAATAGTCAACCTAATTAAGAATACTTACTAATTAATATATATATACACACACATATATACACATACATAAATAATATTAACTATTAATAACTTATTTTGTAGATAGTGCGTTATTATACGTTCAAAGAAGAACATCCAGAAATACATCAATACGTGAATCCGGTAGAGATGAGGCACATTGGGGAAGAAGACATAATGACGGTACCGGCTTACCGAACACCTTGTGGACGACGTATGATGATCTACCGTTTGGGCAATTGGGATCCTCGCAAGTATTCCATAGAGGAGATTTTCAAGGCGACTGTTATCATATTAGAATTAGGATTACTCGAGCCGCGCGCTCAAATACTTGGCGGCATCGTTGTATTCGATCTCGAAGGCATCACCATGAGTCATGCATGGACTATAACACCTCAAGTAGATAAATTATTAATTTATATATAAAATTACATCAAAAACTCATAGTATAAATACTTAAAATACTTCAAGAATATTTCTTAAGTCAGTTTGTTAAATATCCACAAGTAATATTCTTCTATTCATTGTTTTTTATATTCATTTGCGTAGCGAGGCTTTTTTCACCAAAGTCTTTATTATAAATGACACTTGCATTTGCAAGAAGAAAAAAAAATGTTAATCATAATTTAAAAATTTAACAGGTAGCAAGTATGGTGTTGTCATTGATGGTGTCCGCTTTTCCCATGGCAACATATGCGATTCACATTCTTCACCAATCTTGGATTTTTGATACCATGTTCGCTGTATTCAAACCTTTGATCGACTCTCGGATGAACGCAAAAATCTTTTTCCACGGCGACGATATGGAGAGTTTTCATAGGTACATACCACCGGGATATTTACCTAAAAAATATGGTGGCACGCGAGAAGAACTGCCTTACTACAGGTGGATCGATGCGCTCCGTAAGGATCCTCATGTTGTCAAGGAGATGAGAGGCCTTGGCTACATTATTTCTGATGAAATTTCTAAGAAGGACGACAAGGACTCTTGATCAATATCTTATTTATGAATTAAGTTTCATCTAATTATTGTTTCTCTTCGTTCTCGGCATTTTTTTATAAAGCAATCGAGGATTAAGATTGCTTTCTGTCGATTATATAATTTAATAAAATCTTAATTTCCTGTAACCAGTAAGATTGTACTCAAATAGGAACAGAGATATGAATAGCTAAATTGTAAATTTAAAAATTTTTTTCATTAGTCAAACACGAATTGAGTTTTGCTCTTATCATTATATCCTTAAAATTTAAATTTATTTGAATTTAAAACCATTCTATCAAACACCGTGTAAATCCATATCTATTGATATATATTTTTAATTTGTGTATTCATAATCACCAATAAATTTTTCAAATTTTTATTTCATACATATATTTTGTAATTTTTAATACATTTTCAAGTCTGATAAAGAAATTAGTAAAGACCATTGTTAAGTCTATTAATTTTCAAATAATTATATTTTTTCAAATTTTATATATTTATTTTCAATTTATATTAATTTTCATATATTATTTTAAATATAATCAAGCCTCTGTACTTAAAATCCAAAATACTTATTGTTTTCTTCTCTGTACATTATTAAAACAAAATTGTTATTGTCTCGGAACATAAAAGTTATATAATAAAACTTTTTAATCTATTAAATATTATAATTAAATATATTTCTAAATTTATAAAGTCACGCTTTAATTAATTCAGTTTAAAAAACATATTGTCTTCATTAAAGAAATAATAAGATTATATATGAAACGTTATTTAATGAATATCTTGCTTATTGTCAATAATATTGTAACTTCATCTGTTTTTCATATTTTTTGTGTTATCAAATATTTAAAAATACAAAAATTTGTGTGAAATTAATTAAAACTTTTTATTAAAATTTTTATTTAATCCTGAAATCTGTATAATTCATAAAAAATTTAAATCTTTATTGATTATTTTTTCGAATAATGAAATCGAACAACGTCAAACACAAATATAAAAGTATCAGTATTTTTAATATTAATATTATTTTGTTATAATTAAATACTACGAAAAAATATTTGAATGAACAATATTCCTATCGATCCTTCTATCCCAATAAAAATAACTATTATTTATATTTGTTTTCTAATTATTATAATAAAATATTTAATTGGCGTAATTAGAATGAGATTATTAAAATTATTCATTTAAATATGCTAAATAAGAAAAGAATGATAAAAGTAATTCTCCAAATCTGTTAAGGTATTAATTTATCAATTGAAATTTAAATGTCATTATTTACTACGAAAATTTGTACGCTCACTTTTATTGGTATTTTAAAAGAAAAATTCATTTTATCAGTTACATTTTTAATATTTATTATATTACATTTGTATACATTACAGTCATTTTTTTTATTATTTAGTTTCATATTTGTAATAGCTTATTATTAATAAAAATGTTATCCACATTAAATTTGATATATGAGTAACTTTGAAAATATTGTATTTATAAGTTTTTTATTTAGGATATGAATAATGAATTTTCAATTCAATTTACTACTAAATATATTTACCGCATGACATTTAAATAATATTTATTAATTTACAATAATTAACATTTAAAGTAGAACGAATTTTTATAAAATTTTAGAGAAAAGTTACAATTCAGTTGTGTCTAGGTAATTCTTACCTTCTATTGGTTTTTAACTAAATACAATAAAACTGGTAAAAGTAATTTAACGAGACCAATAATTTATTATCGGAAAACATTCCGTTATGAATTCAAATCGACTATTTCCCGGTCCTCAAAACAAAGTGGGAATAAATGATAACGCGTAACAAGCGGATTATTGTCTGCATCGAATAGTTTTTGATTAGCTCCTGTATGCTTTTCTATTTAATACACAAAAGATTACAGATATTACAGATATTATTTACGGACATTAAAATGTATGAATTATAATAAAAAAATAGTAAAGTAAAAAAAATGTAAAGAAAAGATGATAAACTAGTATAAACAATAAAACTAATGTTAACAAGAAAATCGAAAGAAGGCTGATGGATTTATATATATTTTGTTCAGAATAATGAAAAAATATGACTATTATTGCGGATGAAATTGTCATTCATCCTTATTGCGTATGTCTTACGCGTAATGTAGTAGTAGCAATAGTAGTAATAGCAGTAACAGTAGCGATAGTGCCGTCAAATTTATGTCTTAAGGCTTAGACTGAGTTTATACTGTACTGTATTGTAAATACTGTAAATTATGATTACCCAAGCAAGTAATAATACGATTGAGTATTATTAAATTATGATAAAAGGATTAATAGTTTGGTAAAAGAAAAGAAGTGATGATAGAAGCAAAAAAAAGATCACGAATGAATGCGTGTGCACGACACGTAGTAAAATCGCATAATAATGCGTATTGTCTGCGTCAGGCGAGGACATCCGCCTGGCAAGAATCGTATGGGGTAATGCAAATGATTCGGATATGATAAGGACTAAGGAATAAGGAGTTTTTCAAGGGGGAAAAACAAGGACAGAGCGTCGTCTTCTTTAACTTATGCCCGCAAATAAAAAATACGTTACCTTTTTGACATTAGATGAAATCTAAGAGATAAAGATTTTTTAAAAGTTTCGAAACTTACTCGCTTGGGTAATCAAAATTGATGTGAAAACCCAATGAATTCATACTTCCTACGTCTAAGTTAAAAAATGAATATGAAAATTATAATGTGTATAATTTATACGTCGTCGGAAGTAAGTAAATTATAATCGATGTAAGGCGATAAAAAACAGCTTAGAGGGGGAAAAGGATCGAGATGTAGTAGAGGCAGGATAGATTTTCCATTCTATTCCCGATTCCGAGAATGTACTTTTAAAAGCGTCCACCTCCAGAACAAGAACTAAGTAAATGAAAGAAAATTTTTCATTCTTTAAGAAACTGACGTTTCTCGTAAAAAGTCTGCGATATCTTACATAACTTTAAAACTTTTTTTTCAAGTATAAACTGGAAACGTACATACTTAATAATGGTAAAAGTAGTATAAATACATAGTAGAAGGGATTCTTGCATGAACAGACTTGATTAGTTTTCTTAAGTAATCATGCGTGGTTTGTAGGGTTTGGAATAGTTAATCAGAAAAGAGTCAAATGCAGGTATCGATATTAAACAGTTTTTAAAATCCAATAATTCATCGTAACCTTTTAGCGTTTAATAGGTATTATTTTTTATTCATGCAGTAGCTTTAATAATTATTATAAACTAGTCTACGGTTTGTGGGATGGAATGATAATTATGTAAGAAAATGGGATAAATGATGTCAATTCAAGTACAATAATAAGATGTTATACAATTAAAATTAAACGTTTTTTTATCTTTATTCAAAGATTAAAAATTCAAGTTTCTTTATAAAGTAATATTATCTTAAATAATATAAATAGTATAGGAAAATGCTTTGCACAAATATATTATAATAAAAAAGAAAAAAAAATTAATTTCGTTTCACCTATATTGATTAAAATATCACAAGTTTTTCGCGATAAAAGTTTATGAAAAACTTATTAATTAATGTTTCTAATAATGCTAATCTATTAGACAATAGTTTTCAGAGTTAGTGTTCGGCGTGTACATAAAAAAAATACTTGATTTTACGACGTCTATAAGATTATCAGTTCCAATAAGATATACCTACCTTTACTTGTCTGAGAATAATGCAATATCATAATTTACTATATTATTTATTAGTTTATTACTTCATATGAACAAATGTTTCATAAAGAATTTTATGAAAATCAATTGATACTACAATCGAAAAATTTTTTTTATTAATCACAAATCATATTTTAGTATTAGGAATTAAAAGTCGAATGCATGCTTTGTTTTTTTTATACGTTTGATATCGAAAATTGAAATTATGATTTGTTTCAATTTCAATTCAATTATTATAAAAATTTAATTATATGAAATAATAGGCAATATCGTAATAAAATGTTTCACAGTGAATTTAAAATTAATTGATCCAAAAGATGAAATTTAAAAGGAAAGCGCGGAAATAACTATAAACGGAGAGGTACAGAACTTCATAAAGAGAGAGAGAGAGTGAGGGGGAGGGAGGGAGGGAGGGAGAGAGAGAGAGAGACGATTAACTTCAGATAAAGGTAATTTAAAAATAAATATGAAGCTACAGATTAGAATAAAAGCTAATACGAGAAGTATAATGACGGATAGATGTCAATGAAAATGTTATTGAAAATTATAGGTAGGTTATGTGAGTAATAGTTCGGGTAATTAAACGTCACGTGGGTATAATAAGATTTAAAGAAATGAGTGAGCGAAAGAAGGATGGATGGAGATAATGGCTGATGTGGAATGGTGGTGTGGAGTTTGTGAGGAGGGTGGACGGGAAGCGAGAAAGGCAGAGACAACAAAGTAAGATAGCGAACTCTGGGTTCTTGATATCGATCCAAAATTGAGAGGCTCGAGCGCCATTAGCAACCTACCGCTATTACAATGCTTTTCACTACGGCGCAAGTCTGGAAAAGCTCTTGCGATCACTATGATTCAGACGAGTGGTAGCTGAACAGCCAGTAATAACTCGGTCAGTCTCCCGCGCCTTCATCGTCTATGATTACGTTCTTCTCGCCTAACCGGGAGAGTCAAGTGCGGTAGACCTTATCCTCATACATACGTTTAAGTGCTCGTTATTACAACGGTGACCATCCGATACACTGTTCCTCACAATCCTTCACAATACGTCGATTGTTTGTGTCGAAAAGCTTAATTAGGCTTTCACGTACGTCCTGCTCCAGTGATTCACGCAACAATGCCTTCAATTGGAGTTTTTTAGTACAACGCTTGCAACTATAACTGTTTTCATTTTTAAATTTACTATCTTTTCTTCTCTATCTCTCTCTCTCTCTCTCTCTCTCTCTCTCTCTCTCTTTCTCTCTGTATATATATATATATATGTACATGTTACAAATAAGTTTAGTAAACACTTCTCTCATCAGTCAGACGATGCTCAATACTTTGTAATATACATCAGCAGACATAGTTCTCCTTGACAATCTGAATGACGCCTAATTATTGGTACTTTATGAGAAAGAAGCTTAGAGAATATCTATAACAGTACAGATTGACATTAAAAGTTAATATAATTTCTTATCGGGTCGCTTAAATGCTTTTAGCTCAAATTCTAAAATATATTGAGCATACATTTCTTAATATTGGTATATTTAAAGTTAAATAATCACAGTGCACATAATTATTTGGCAATATACGAAAGTTAAATATTCTAGGTTATTCATCAGAATCTCAAAATGTGGATGAAATAGAAAAAAAAAGAAAAGAAAGGAAAAGAAAGGAAAAGAAAGGAAAGAAATTCTTATTTATTTAGAATAATGTATATGTTGAAGTAGTAAAGTGCCTTTTTAAAGTACGTGAAAGTCAGTTGAGTTGCAGCTTTAGTAATAATAAGCACTAAGCAGGCGCATACAATCGATGATATTTCCAATTCAAACGAGAACTATCATAAATTCTAGATCACAATTTCTAATATTCATCCTCAACCAATATAATTTATGTAAAAATTTAATGTGATATTTTTATCTACAATCAAACGATCGAGCGATAAATTTTATAAATTTTATTGGTTCTCGATGTATTGAAACAAGTGAATATAAGAAAATAGAATTCACAAATTTCGTCAAGAATAAGTGAACGAAGATATTTAATAATACATATGCGTATGAATTTAAGATTTATCCAGAGCAGTAGATAAATGAAATTATTATTTTCTAAGCAAGGATTCTGAAAATAAGCATGTTCAGTGATTCGATGTAGAATACGAATTATGATGGGAATTATAAGAATTTGAATGCACTGAGTTATTATGTGAAACGTTGATTGGAATGTAACGATTTAAACTAGAAGTTTCCAGAATGGCAAAGAATGTATATATATATATATTAAAGTTTTATAGTAGAAGTGCTTGTATATAATAATAAAATAAGAATTAGGAAGAAAAAGAGAGTATAACCAAGCAAAGAAAAATGTCATTGCGGCCTGAAACTTCGAACGAGGAATCATATCTGAATAGTGGACGACCATCGAATCTTTTAAAAACGAGCTTCTCAAGCACAAAATTAGAAAGACTCTATCGGTCCTCGTCGTTGCAACAGCGACGTGGTGGTCTTCAGTGCTTCCTTATATCCTCTGTTTTCTATGACATCTACACATTGGCTATGCCGGATGCAGAACTACCAGCCAGAGGCTTAACAACGATTTTCCTTGGACTGAATCTGGGTTTGTTGGCCTGGGCGGAAAGGGGAACAAGAGCAAGGGATGCGCTCTGGTCAGTGGTCCCCCACGTGGCTTGGCAAATATCCATAGCGCAATTGCTTGCTCAGCTGTTTCTCAAGTCCACTGAGGTCACACCCAGAGACAGTCTAGGATGGCTGCTCTTGTTACTGTACCTACATTTCGCCACTTTGCCCCTCCGATTGTCACTCTGCGCTCTATTGGCTGTAGGTACAGCAGCAACGTATATGGTATCAGTCGTAGGACTTTCTAAGGCCCCCGTGTCCATTGAAGTTCTCGTAAGTACTAAATACATAAAGAAATTAAATAGAAAAGAAAATTTTGGCTTAGATCGCGCACTCACATGATACATTTCAACTATTTTCTTTTATCATATTATATTATACTTTTCTCAATACAATTTCAGTAAAAAAAAAAACAAATAAACTGGGCAAATATAAATGCCATTAGTTAGAATCATGGTTAATATTTATTTACTGTAACATATATTTTATTTGTTATCTTGAACTTTAATTAAACGAAGTATTCTAATAATCTACTGTTCAGATTTATTTTTTTATCACTGGGTTAAAGATTTATTTTATATATCCTGCAATAATTATATTTAATATAATATACAATGTGAATTTTTTTTTTTTTTATATATATATCTAATAAACTATAAATTATTCATTTAAATTTAAATTTAAAATTTTAAATTCACTTTATATTTAAAATTCACTGTGCGTAAGCTTTATGTACATCTTTATGGTGGGATATTATGTTGCTATATTATTATAACGTGGGTTCGGGGGCGTGAATACGGTTGCGTAGGTGTGATTTACTTGAAGACGGTGTGAATGTGATATACTTAAAGGTTTCGTAAGCGTGTTACATTTTCAGGCAAGGTAGCGGGGATGTAATTTCTCGACGGTGGTAAGGAAGTAGTTACGAAGAAACCGCGAGGCAAATTATAGCGTGGAAGAAAGGATGTGTGATTCGCGCCGTGGTTACACTTGCTTTCTATCTAATACTCGTGATGCGATTCCTATTAGGGCCCTGTTTCAACTATTTTCGCGGTTTTTATCTCCAGACCCATTCGCTCGATTTGCTAGTGCTATTATACTACCCATTGTAATTTTAAATTAAAATACCAATCAGAAGGTAGTAACAACAGATACATAAGATAGTATAGAGTATTCAGATATTTCATAGGAACTTTGTCAAAATAAAATAATAAGTCCGTGCTTTGTTTCTGTTTCAGATTTTGACGGTAACTCTGTCACTATGTGCTGCAACTCTTGGCGCTTCAAGTTATTCCCTCACCGAATTCCAGCAAAGACGGGCCTTCCTTGAAACGAAACAAAGCCTCGAAGTGCAGCTCATCATCGAGGAGCAAAGTGCCGAACAGGAGAGATTACTGCTCAGTGTCTTACCAGAACACGTGGCCGTCAAAATGAGACAGGATCTCGGTGCCTCTCTCGATTCGCAGTTCAAAAAAATCTACATGTCCCGGCATGAGAACGTCTCCATCCTTTATGCGGATATCGTTGGATTCACTGCTATTTCGTCAAGCTACTCGGCTAGCGAACTTGTAAAAATACTCAATGAATTATTCGCTCGATTTGACCAGCTCAGCGAAAGGCAAGACTTATAATTATTATTATAATCTTATTTGACACTCAGCAACCTTCAAATTCATTTACCCTATATTTTTTTATCATTTCCACTAAATTCATTTAAATGAATTTAAACTCCCTTTATTTAACTCTTTCAGCATCTGACAAGTTCAAAACACTTGAACTTTATTATGGACGTAGGGATATTCTAAAATAATACTAAGATTGATCTAGATATTTTTCATAGGTGCCAATATCGTATTCTCTGCACGTCGTTTTAGAATGAATCTAACTCGGAAAATTTATAGCCGATGAAAATTAGTCGATAAAAATAGAACATCCAGAAGGAGTTTCAGACTAATTGATAATCTTTTTTCTATTAGTTTCTGCAAGAGAAGAATTGGTCTTTATTTTTTTATAAGTGCCCCCTCCCGCGAGTTCTTCCGACTTCCTCGCTTCACATTTACCCTCTAATCCTCTACAAATTTTATTAAAACTGACTCATCGAGTGATGACTTGAAACTTACTCTATATCAGATAATAATAATGACGTAAAATATGATTTAGATTTTGTTTTATTTAGATTTATAGTTATTATATAAAAACTACATTTTTCTGAAATACAGATATTTTAAATAGTCTAAAAATTCCAAATTATATTGCACAACAAAAACGATTATTCTAGTTATTTTCATGAATATATCAGTACTTCCAATTTATTATTTGTTAATTTATAAATAATGTATTTAAAGACAAAAACTACAAAAACAAAAATAAATATGAAAAAGTGGTAAATTTGTATTAGCATATAATTTGCTTGAGCCATTAGCACATATTGGCTACTTTTATATCATAAAATATCTACATTTAAGCATTAAAAATCATTTGATCTACGCTCTTGATTCATATACCGATCAATAAAGAGACAATCCTGTTCATAAAAAAATCTTTATCAATTTTTCATCAAGAGAATCAAGAGAATCGAATAAGATACTTTAGTATATTCTAAAAATATTCAATCCATAGAATATCGTTTCAAAATTTAAATACCGTCTGCGAAGTTTATAATTATTTCAATGAAATTTCTAAAATAATATAATTTACAAATAAAGATACAAGTACTGTAATTTCTATCTATAACCTATCTATAATTCTATCTATATAGATATTCTATCTATAATTTAATATAAATATATTAAAAACCTTTAAAATAATAACGAAAAATTTAGAAGCATGTACTCTTTTATACATTTTTTTATTGATCTACAGTAGTGAAAAATTGTTTAATATTGTTGACAAAGAGAAATCTATATTAAAAAATCTTAAAAATAGAATTTTATTAACTATATTGTATATTTAAAATTATCTTGACACACATTTCATTCTAGAGTAAGCTTAATAGATAATGTTCAATCTATAATCATGAATACAATAAAGCGTTTCATGTTAGCTGTTGAACTTCATATTGAGATGGCCGAGTTCGGAAAGGGGTCACGTGGTCTTTAAAAAATGATTCTGCAATCACTGATTGCACCCTTGTCTCTTAACCACTTCTTTATTCACTTACTGGTAGAGCGTAGCGTCAACTGCATCCTCCGCAGAAAGACACAGAAACGGTGACCCGGATAGGCGGCGGGGGCGTACGATGGCCGCGGTATCCTGGTATTGGTACAGCGATGTCTTCTGACGATGCTTGGCGTCGGATTGATGTTCACCGTGTTGTTTACCGAGGGAGGAATGGACGCGTGACGTCAACGTCATAGCTTGATAAGAAAAAATTATGAAGGGAGGGGCGGGAAGTCGCGGTGAGAAATAATTAAACAATACAAATACAATACAGTTTTATTATAGGTGGGCTGAGTGGGTATGATTGGGGAAACAAAATCCAGGTGCGGAGACCGATTGTTTCGACTTGTCTTCCGGAGGCTATCCGTTCTCCCTGTCTTTGTCAATTCCTCTGACGGTACATCGTCGTCTCCCCCTCCCTTTTTGACGACACTCAGCGACCCTCACCCTACACATAACGGGATCTCATTATTTCGGATAGAATTGTCCGTTTCCTCATCTCTCTCTCTCTCTCTCTCTCTCTCTCTGTCCGTCTCTGTACAGCCCCTTTCTATCGTTAGTTCGAGCGCAGTGCACCTGCACCAAGGAGGGGCGCGCTGGTACTTGCACCGAGAGGTAAGTCATTAGGGTGTGATAGGGAGGGGGGAGGTCAGGAGAACCCTGACCCCGGTGCATGTCAAGCTCTTGAGCTGAGAGTAAGAGACCCTCTATAAGGCTCACCCGCTTTGGCTAATCACCGACAGACTCTTCTTCGCAAAGCCCTTCCAGTGGATCCCTCTTTTACTCGATGCGGGATTTTCCTGAGAATTGGTGCGGTTTTAAGGGAGGACGCGAACGCGCGTCGCATCATAACGTTAACGGGTATGTCAGCGCGCGTATAGCACCGCGTTGCTGTCTCGTCGAGTTGGCTGCTTTGAAGGAAGAGTCTCGCACCAACTCCGGTGGAAATGCGCGCCGTGAATGCTTTTTGAGACAGCACGGTTTTCATTTCGCCGATTCCTCGACCTCTAAACTGAACCGCATTATTCGTTAGATAATATCGAGTTTCGTTTGGTTACCAACAAGCAAAAAAGTCCCTTCCCCTTACGCGTACCTCGTAGGCTAGGTCGTCACCATCTTCGATATCTGCTGGATCCTTTTGGAATTGTTCATCCGCAGATTGCCCGAAGAGAGTGTAAAGCAGTTCATTGTTCCTTCCGGAGATGTATTCTATCACGAAGCTATAGCGCTTTAATAACATCAACCTGGGCGTTAGCTTCCCTCGTTGACTGTGCACCTGATTCAACCACATCAGTGCAACGTCTGAGTCACAGATGGCACAACTCAGTAGATCGCTGAACATCGCCTTTACCTTTTAATCCTGAGTGCTTGGCCGAGTAAGATTCTTTTTCCAGTTTTTTTACCCACTTACACACAGTCAAGAATGTAGCCGCTCACTATCCCGTAGTTCGTCACGAGCCAGTATCACGTCAAACTGGAGGTTGGATGTGATGTGAAAACTGGAATCACGGTTGAAATCGGAAAACCAAAGTTGGCCTTCAA
The DNA here is from genome assembly GCA_018883505.1 of Ceratosolen fusciceps. NCBI lineage: Eukaryota > Metazoa > Arthropoda > Insecta > Hymenoptera > Agaonidae > Ceratosolen > Ceratosolen fusciceps. The sequence goes on along the minus strand of RCIC01000035.1, from coordinate 1,301,991 downwards.
GCAATCTCGATGCTATTGTACTCCTGATTAAAAACATTAGAGTAGCGAGAAAGACTCCTTAGTCTCCTGATGTCTTCGTGCATCAGGGAGTTTCAGTCACGGTCGGTCGGCATTATTTATCGATGTCTCCCAGGTGACCCGATTGCTGTGGTCTCTGCACGTCGCTTAGTTGATGAGGGCGAGCGATCGGTTAGGCGCATCTTTGTTTGCCTGCACTCCTCTCACGGTTACGATCCGCCCTCTTATCTTGCGGAAGTACCGCTTAATCGACGAGTGAATAGTCGCGAACAGCATCCTTACTAGAGCGCATTCACCGACGTTAGGCAGAAATAGGGGACATTATAAAATACAAGTAATACGTGATTCAAAATGCATTTAGAATTTAATCATTAAGCCTAAGAAAATAGTAAACCGTTAAAGTAATTTTGATTGATTATTTTGTTGCTTTTGAAAATTAGATACGAACAGCTGCGTATAAAGATTTTGGGAGATTGCTATTACTGCATAAGCGGTGCACCACAAGAACGAGCGGACCATGCCGTCCTTTGTATTCATATGGGCCTTTCCATGGTTGAAGCCATTAAGTATGTGCAGCAAACAACCAACAGTCCAGTCGACATGCGCGTCGGTATTCATACAGGTGCTGTCTTGGCCGGAGTATTAGGTCAACGTCAGTGGCAGTTCGATGTCTACAGTAAGGACGTCGAACTGGCTAATAAAATGGAAAGTAGTGGTAGAGCGGGGTAAGTCAATAATTATCTGTACATTTATACTATCGACTTATATATTTATCGGTTTTACATTTAAGGCGAAGATCAAAAAATACTTTTGAAGCTCACATGATATCAAATTCAAATTCATTTGAAAATCATATCTATACAAGATTCATTAGCACATCTATAATATCAAATACGCACATCTTGACCAAAAACATTACGGAATACATATAAAGACAACAAGAATTAGTATTATACGTTTATTTTCTTTAGACATTACAAAAATTTGTATGATTTTACTAAATCTAATTAATCAAAAATTATTTAATTACATAATATTATGTTATCGTGAAATATCAGTTATAATAAGTTAATATCTAAATCTACAAATAAGAAATTTTGTTTTGCATGTACATGTATTTAAATGCAATATTATGTATATAAATATATACATAATTAAATATGATTACATAAAATAAGAGAAATGTAAGCCGAAAGAACAATAAATTATAGATCAAACAATATATGATAATGTGCTTAGGGTAATCCTAAACGATATATTAATTTCTTAGATCAGCGTTGTTTTATTTTTTAATGGCATGAATTATTTTCTCATGTTTCCCGTGAATGATATTCGTTCGAATCTTGGTGCGAACTTGCGTTCTTTCGGGAAAAATCCCCTACGTTTCTCTAACAGCGACACACGCGGTCGCCATGAACAGAAGCTAAACAATTCCCGCCCCAATCAGGATAACCTTACGAGGTCAGCCCCGATAGCGAATGCCGGTATATTATTAATAATTATCAAATTTCAACTATGCAAATGTCATGCCTTCCCTCGAATCATGAAATTATTGCAAACGAAAAAGTTGTAAAAACGCGATTGATCCGTCAAAGTCAAATAAATCTTACTAAAATCCAATCTGTTCTTATTATTTTCATTATAACTAAACGAACGTACGAAATCGTTATTCCACCAGTGCCACTGCATGTCATGATAATTCAGTAACATGCACAAACAGTATGAAACTTATGTGTATATAATATAATAGTTGTTATACGCAAGTGCTTTCAAAAATGTTTATTTTCTAATTAAACAAACGAATGCTAAAATGAGTGATATAAACATTTTGTTAAATTCATAACATATACGATTTTATTTACGTAAATAATAATAATAATAATAATAATTTTTTTTTTTTTTTTATAAAGGAGGGAGGAAATCTTTTAAAGACCATCAGGGACCCGGGTCCCCGGTGTGTGGGACTCCCCGGCATTGAAGATGCCGGTATACCCACTAAAACCTCACCCCCTCAGCGCACCCCCGCCACCAGCGTCCTGCAGTGAAAACCACAGGACGGGGATGATGCGAGTTCGTCGAGGAGACCTCCTTTCCTGGTTCTTATATCCTCTCCGGCACCGCCGTTAAGCATTACTTCGGGGAGGGAACCAGAAACTATGCCTTCGAGGCACCCTCTAAGTTTTCCCCCCTTGCCCTAGGGAAGAGCCGGCTTCTTACGTCTCAGGATATCCTCGACGAAAGAAGCGACCCTTCCCCAGTTTTCTTGGCTCGCGAGCATCAGAGGGACGATGCCTTCAGGAGTGACCCTTCCGACATCGCCCTCCAACGCTTCCCTCTGTCGCCCCCAGTATTCGCACACAAAAAATGTGTGCAAGGCGTCGTCCACGGCGGATCCGCAATACACGCAGCGGGGATCCGCCACCTTACCCATACAGTGGAGGTACGCACGGAAGTACCCATGGCCGGTCAACAGCTGGGTGAGGTAATAGTTCACCTCGCCATGCTGTCGGCCGATCCACGGGGCCACCTGACTAATTAGTCTGGTGGTCCACCTTCCGCGCGTATCCCGCTCCCATCTATCCTGTCAGTTAGCCAGGGATGTTTGCCTGGCTTGCACCTTGGCCTCACCACGGTCGAGTGTCCCTCTTGCTTGGTGGACCAGCTTCCTCTCCTGGGCTAAGAGGTCGATGGGAATTACCCCAGCGACCACTAGCGAGGCTGCCTCCGAGACCGTGCGATACGAACACGCTACACGAAGTGCGCATCTCCGTTGCACAGCCGCCATACATCTCCAGTACATATTGTACCGAAGCGCGTCGGTCCAAACCTCTGCACCGTAAAGCATGACGGACTCAGCGACACGGAGCAGCAACCGCCTGATACAGGGACGTGGCCCACTTACGTTGGCCATGATCCTGCACAGGGAAGTCACTACCCGTGACGCCTTATCCGCCACCCTCCGAATATGTTCCCCGAAGGTGAGCTTCGTATCTAGCGTCACCCCCAGGTACTTCACGGCTGCTTTGGTCTGAACCGACTCCTCTCCGATAATAAGCGGCTGCACTCTGGGTACGCGCTTCTTCGTAAGGAGCACAATCTCGGTTTTGGCCTCTGCCAGTTCCAGCCCATGATCGTCCATCCAGTGGCGAATTCTCCGCATGGTCTGGTCGAGTTGCGTCTGTGCCAGGACCATATTACGGGCTGTAATGATGGCTGCCACGTCATCCGCGTACCCGATCAGAGAGCAGCCTTCAGGCATTTCCAATCTCAGGATCCCGTCGTAGGAAATATTCCATAGATCGGGTCCTAAGATGGAGCCTTGGGCCGCACCACACGTCAGTGCCCTCCTTTTTTAGTCCTCCGCCGTCTCGAATACAATGAACCGGTCCCGAACGTAATCCCCAATAATCTGCAAGAGATACTGGGGCACCCCGAAGTCCCGATCCATTGCCCCGAGCATATCTGTCCACCTTACCGAGTTGAAGGCGTTTCGGACATCCAATGTCACCAGGAGACATATCGGTCGGGAGAAATGGTTTCCCCTCCACTACTCTCTGGATAGCGTCGATGGTTGACCTACCTCTCCGGAAGCCGTATTGACTCTCGGAAAGGCTGCCAGATGTTGAAAGCGCCGCCTGAAGACGGGGTCTCACCAGCTTTTCCAGGAGCTTCCCGGCGGTGTCCAGCATGCACAGGGGTCTATACGACGACGGAGCGTTCCACAATCCCTTGCCCTTGCTCACCAGCACAAGTCTCGCCTCCTTCCAGCGGGAGTAAAAAACTCCCGCTCGTAGGCACGAGTTGTACATGGTGAGCAAGAGCTGTGGGTGACTCCTGGGCACCGCTTTCATCACCTCTGCCGGAAGGCCATCGGGCTCTGGATCCTTAAGGCTCTTTATTGAGCTTACCGCGCTCTCTAGCTCCCGCATTGTAAATGGTGGAACCTCAGGGCCAAATGGCACCGGGGGCTCATCCCTTCGAACGGGATGTGTGGGGAAGAGGGCATGGACGATCCCGTCCATCACCACCTCGCTCATGGGTGCGCCCTTGGCGAACGCCCCCAATTTGCGGGTGATGACTTTATAGCCCAATCCCCACGGATCTCTGTTGAGATCTTCCCCCAGCTTCTTCCAGCATCGGCTTTTACTCGCCTTGATGGCTCTCTTGAGGGCTCTTCTCGCCACCAGATGCTCGACGATCATCGGAGAGTTGTCGCGGTCGAGGCGTCGGGCCCTTTGGGCTACTCGTCGTAGCCGAAGGCACTTCCGCCTCATTTCCGCGATCTCGCTGGTCCACCAATAAACCGGACGGCGTGTTTTTCGCGCCGACATCCTCGGTATCGCCTCCTTACAAGCTTGGCGGATCAAGCGCATAATTGCGCCTGACACCGCTTCCGCTTGCTTGGAGGACGTTCCGCTCCTTGAAGCCCCGTCCAGGGTTCGCTGTCCGTGTTCTAGGGCACGGGAAAACAAGGCGTCGTCCATCCTCGCAACGAGCCATCTGGAAGGACGGCGTACGATCGCCGTCCCGACCGGCCGGTCATCACGAACGCGAAACGTGATGTACTGGTGATCGCTGGCTGTATAGTCCTCGATCACCCGCCAGTCCCGCACCTTTGCGGCCAGACGTTTCGTCGCAAAGGAGACGTCGGGGATGGTCTGCCTGTAACCGGGCCTCCGGAAGGTCGCCGTTGAACCGGTATTTAAAATTACCAGTCTTGTCCTGGATACCATGTCCAGGACTTGCCTTCCCCTAGAGTCGGTCACAGGTTCACCCCAATCTACAGCCTTGCTGTTAAAGTCCCCGGCCACTATCAGCTCACCCTCCATGTCCCCGATAGCATCCTCGAGGGCATCCAATTTAACTTGGAACCCATCGATGGCCTCGTTTGGAGTGAGGTAACAGCTGACGTAATATACGTCCCTGATCCTCACCCAAACGAAGCCGCTACCAGCTCCATGGCACTCTGCCTGGGAGCAGTGCGGGCTGTGCAAGTTGGCCTGCAGGACATTAGCCACTTCGGCGGCACTTGGCTAGTGCCTCGCGGAAAACCGCACAGGCTCCTGACCCCGCGACATGGTGTACTGCCGCGGGAGAGGTCCCCGGGCACAGGAAGCACTTGGGCTCGGCCTTACATCCGGCCCCCTTGTGACCCTGTTCCCCACACCGGAAACAGGTCGTACTCCTGTCTGGGCCCCTGCAGCTCGTACCCCGGTGTCCATAGCCGAGACACTTAAAGCAGCGCTCGACTTGGACCCGTGGTCTTATGCCGCAGTAGACCCACTCTACTGGGACCCTGCCCACCTCCAGTAGCTTCTAACTGGCCTCCCCGGTAACGATCAGGATCGCCAGCCGTTTACCGGCTTTTTTGGCTCCCCGGAGTCGCACCTCTAGAGGACCAGTATAGTCCTGCAGGATCGCAAGGTGGGCACCTCTGTCCTCCTCGATCGTTGCGCACTCGTCCACGTCCCTGATCTCCAGTGTACTCCTGGGGAGCAGAGTGTGGAGTGTTGCGCTGGCTGCGACGGCCTTCTTCAAGGCATCGGCAAAGCCCTCCTTGCACTCAACCGACGATGATTTTCTAATCTCGATGAGGACATCCCCCTTTTGGGTTTTGTGGATGCCCTTGATCGAGAGCCCGTGCTCGGAGGGACTGACCTGATGTCGGATTCCGCTCAGGATATCCGCGTAGGTCTTGCCCTCCGCTGGCTTAAGGACGATGGCCTCTGGCCTCACCTTCCCTCTTTTACTGGGGGCGCTCTTTTTTGTAGGGGTCCCCTTTACCCTATCTCTTACCGTCTTTTGGCGGTCCTCCCGTTTTTCCTCTCGCGTGGGGACTCTCCTCCACTCCGCGCCAGTCGGGCTTTTCCCCACGGTGGTGGTTGGAGGAGGCGTTTGCGATGCTACCGCTGCCTCCTTCTTCCTTTTCTTCTTTTTCTTGCCCACTTGGGCCTCTGGTGGTGTTGCCGGTGGTGGCCTTTTACCGGCCGTTGTCTGTGGTTTCAGGAGAGGAGGCGCCATCTTCCTCCGGATCCCTCGCCGCTCCCTTCTCTCCTGTTCCTCGAGGGCCTCTATTTTCCCCTGTAGTACTGGGTGGCCCTCTTTTATGACTTTGGAGATATTTGGCTGGCGCTTTCGCGCCTCCATCATCTCCGTCATAATGATCTTTATGGAGGCAAAGATGCCCTCGTACGCGGTACCGATACTTTCGGGTGTCGTTCCGGTAGCGGATGGGATCTCCCCCTCCCCCTCGATCACCGTTTCAGGGAATGGAAGCGCTGGGTTCCCTTCCCCATCCTTCTTCCCTTTCCCTTCCCCCTGTTGTTTTATTTTCTCCATATATTATGTTTGTTAATTCGTCCCTACGTGTGACCGGCCTCCATGGACCCTTCAACGGCGAGCTCACCAGAATAACCCCCCAACACATGCCTGAAGGAGTTATCCTGGATCGGGCCATCACGTAGGGATATAGCACACCCTGGTACGTTATTCCCCCTTCGTCTCTCTCGAGTTTTGTGTCCCAACAAAGACACTCCACTCTCTGGAGAACTTGCGGGGGACGCACTGGCCCCTAAGCCGATTGACCGGACCAGGCTACGGTCCAGCCTCCCGTCTTGCCTCCAGCGGGAGCCAAAGATGGTTTGGGTCACCTTGGCACGCAGCCTCGGATGCGCCTCCCCACCCAGGATCTCCTTAGAATAGCCCGTTTATAGGGTTCCCTTATTCACCTGCACTCAAACGGCCATGGCTATACCCCTTTATTTTTTTTCCGCGGGTGGTCTCCTTCCTCGCAAGATACCCGTTTATAGGGCCCACGAGGAGCTCGTCCACCTACATCTCTATATAGCCGGCGAAGACCCATTTATAGGGCCCGCGGCCTCGATATCCGCCCCGTGCGCGTACTCACTCATCGAGAAAACCCTATTTCGAAGGTTCTCGAATCATTCATACAGCGGCCTCTCTTACAAATATTTCACCCACTCACACTGCCACTCATTCTCGGGTTCCACTCCCTTAAGTCCATCACCCGATCGGCTGCAAGCAGTCGATCTTCGACAAGGTGCAGACTACGGATGGGAATAATAATAATAATAATAATAATAATAATAATAATAATAATAATAATAATAATAATAATAGTAATAACTAATATAATAATAATAATAAATTTATATAATACACTGTTTCTTCTTTATTATATGGTCGATCGTGTATGAATTGCAAATTACATGAATGTCACTGCTGCGAATCAGCCGATCCTCGACAACATGTATCATGACGAATTAGATAATGATAATTTTTCAAAATCACAGAGAAGTAAAATAGAAATTGGAAAGTGAGGGCAAGGGGGAGAAAGGGGAGAGAGAGAGAGAGAGAAAATTGAAATCTCTTTCGCGTTACCGAAGAAGAAAAAGAAAAAAAAAAAAAAAAAAACTTATTCTTCGGGTCAATCCTCGGTAGAACTCCGGAAAGAGTGACATGCACATTGTTACTCTGTCGTGCCGACTAGAAGATATATGAATGTGATCGAGACGAGGGAGCGATAGACGTCTGCCCAGTCCAAGTTCCATCGAGATGGTTCGTCCCCTCGTTACGCAATCCAGGCTTTTATTGCCCAAGAGCAGCCACGGAAAAGGCCGTCCATCGTCGTAAACTATATATTAAGATTGTGATCTCTGAAAATAACATTGGTACCAACATGAATACATTCGAGCATGGCCTGATTAAATGTAAATTTTATCCATATCATACGTGTTTTTCCTTTTTTCTGCAAAGGAAATTTTATTAAACATGTATTTATTTAAACTAATTACCCTTACAATGATGTTCATGTGTCCATGCAAATTTTTTCCCTTAATTGTTATAAATAATAAGCCATATTCAAGCATGCGATATGCTTGATTTTAATATTACGAAACATGCGCTCAGGGTATTAATTATAATAATAATATCAATATAGTAAGAGTAATAATAATAATGAGGATAATGATGTCAGTAATAATAGAAGAAACATTTTTTTAAATTCTTTCCAGACGAGTACACATTTCAAACGTTACTCTAAGCTTTTTGAACGGTGAGTTTGAGGTTGAGCCCGCATACGGTGAAAAGCGAGAAGAAGCTTTACAGAAAGCTGGCATTACGACTTATTTCATCGTTAAAGCTATTAAACCCTTTAAGCCAGCATTGACGAAGAGTTTAGCGTCACTGGCTGACGTTGAGTATTCGCATCGCCCTATTACTAGTGTCGATGGCCAGAATAAAGAAGACTCCGAAGATTTCAGGCAGAGATTGCGTAAAGAATTAGACAGTCGAGGTATCATGACATATTCAAAAACATTCTATCCTTTGTTTAACTTAACTTCGTTGTTTCATTCTCACTTCAATATGAATACGTACTAGTTATAGTTTTTTTTTTACGTCATAAATGTACAATGAATTGAATATATACAATAAAATACATGGGATCCCCTCTGTTTTTTCCCGGCCCGGTATGCCGGATAAATGCTACTGATTTTTCTGGATTATCCCTTTTACCGATGCCCTATCTTTCTTTTCTTCATACCTCGACGTATTAACTCCTCTCCTTCCACCCACTATACCCATTGATGAGCAATGCATCATTAAATGTTATATAAAAATAATATTTATAATATATTTATAATATATTTATAATTTGAAGCATTGGCATTTTTTACATTATGCATTTTTCGTTATTGGAAAACGAAGAAAAAAATTTAACAATAGCCTTTTGTATCTTAACGTAACGTGATTATTGATAAGTGTAATTTGTCTTTAAAGTTTTAACGATTTCAAAATATTTATAATAAAATAAGAAAAAGGTATCTTTTTATAGAAATTAGGTTATTTTTTAATAAATTAACGTAATTCAAAAGTTCTGTAAAATTTTGTACGAATTATAATCCTTACATTGCCGTCTTGCACTTTGTAACTGAAAAATGTTATTGAACTATATATAAAAAAAAAAAAAAAAAAAAAAAAAAAAAAACAATTAAATATTATGAAGCAATAGTTAAGTAATACAGTAATTACTTAAAAGTACTGTATCTCAATAAATTTTCAGTGGGTGGAGGAGCCGAGCTTAAGGGGCACACGTCCTGGCTGACCCTGGTATTCAAGGAGCCGTCACTGGAGAAGGCCTTCCACAGCGCGGAAGAAGCCTTCTCGCCCTTATCATTGCTCGGCGGCCCTTTAGTTATGGTGTGCGCCTCCCCAGTCTGGCGGCTCCAACCATGGGGTCCATTTACTTGGGGGGGTGTAGGAGTCGTCACACTTTTTGGAATCGTCCTGGCAGGGGCAACTTGTCTTGGGAGTGCTGTGCGGGCCAGGTGGCTCAGACGAACCCTCGGCCTTCTTATGATTTTCTCAATGAGCGTCTTTCTTATTCTGGATATGGTAATAATTCCTGATCAAATACCCTTATAATATCCGATCTAATACATTTCATGCATTACGTGCATGCGTACACATACAGACTCTCTGTAGCTGTTATTGTGAATAATAATTTTTAATTTATCATTATATCGTGACGTAAGTTGTAACGAGTAAAGTTTTTACGAGCTGATGGCATGGAGGCCTTGTATCTTCGAGTAAATACTTTGAAGAGAATGAGAAACGAAGAGAAGCGAACGACTGATGGGAAAGGGCACGTTATATTTTTCAGGGAAATTGTGGGATAATCGACGATTTGGATGCGCCGACAAACATTTCGATCAATTGGTCACCTCGCTGCCCCTACCCCTCATACTACTCCTATATCGGTGTGCTCGCTCTCGTCGTTATCTCTATGCCAGTCTACATCTGCTACCTAGGCAAGGCTTTCTTGATGTTCGCGCTCGCCGGAGGCCAATGCATCGTCAACGTCTTCTTCCTGGGCTCGACCTTAGACTACGAGGACCTGGCCTCATCCTCGCTCGGTCAAAATATGATTCAGCTCAAATATTCTTTATCCCTGACTCTCGTAACTATAGCTGCTGCGCTTGTCGTCGTTTCAAGATACGTAAGTTCCTTTTCTACTCTTTTTTTAACTTAAAATTTTTTATTTAAAGTCATGTAGCATTAGCTTCATCAATTCTGGTATATATATATATATATATATATATATATACGTATATGCACAAAAACATATATAAATATAAATATTAAAATTATTTATAATAATTTATTATTATAATAACAGTAATAGCCGATAATAACAGTAAGAATAAAGATTATTACAAGTTATAAAGTAAGAGTAGGTTTAAAAAATATAAATTACGTAGCTGATAAATTTGTAGTTAAGTTATTTGAAGAATTAAATAAAATTGTACCCAAAATTTACGGAAAAAAAATATCTCCAATTTGATTTAATCAAGTATAACTAGGTCTATAAATTTTCTTCGTTATAAAGGATGAAGTTAAATCATAATCTCAAAGATCATATGTACGAAGAACTATATTCACGATACAATTAGCTTTATTTAGAGACATTTTATTTAAAAAATCAATTTCAAAAAAAGAATTTATTTATTTTCTAAATATTCAAACAAATGCATGTGAATACAAGCACATCTGTGTAAACACATAAATACTTTAATACGGAATAAATAAGACTATACCTTAATAACGATTTAGTTTTTTTAACACTATATAAAAACGTATAAGTAGAAATATTTTTATAAGATAATTGAAAATTTTACAAATTATTTTACAAAACCCAGTTATTAAATATGATTATTTATTTCCTTAAAATCACACAGGGATCGTAAAAAGATACCATTTATAATTCTTTATACTGAAATTATAAAATGATTAAAACAATATAATACTCTTTGCATTTCATTTATTACCTAAACTTGTTTTTTTTCTCTGTATTTGTTCTTGTCAGGAATGTTATCGTTTTACGTCAGGAAATGCCATAATATTAACGTAAACGAAACATTTTTGTGCGAAAACATTTTTAAGCTGGTAAGGTTCCGAATATATGTTAGAAATATCTTAATTTCTATAACATTATATAACGTTATTATTTTTATTAAAGTACAATAATTAAAAAATAAAATTATTGTATACAATCATCGCATGTACAATTAAAATATTAGAGAAATTACCAAGTTGTAATAACAATTAGGATAATATAATATATATAATATATATCATAATATAATATAATTTATAACATAATAGTATAATATCAATTTATATTTTTGCGTAGGAATCTCTTTTATGTTTAGGCAGTTGAAAAAAATATGAAAGGATTTTAATTATTGTCGAAGGTGTGAAGGTTTAAGATGTTTCTTTAATAGCATATTGAAGAACTATTTCTAACAGATCATATTTAAAAAGGAATTACCTAATTTTAAACGTTTTTAGTAAATTAAATTTATAAATAATTTAATAATGTGAATTCAATTGATAATATAAAATCATTTATTGTACAATCTAAAATCTAATATGAATATTACTTCGCATGAACATTTTATACACAATTTAAGTCTTCTCATATAATATTTTATATATTATGAATGTATGTATATATATATTAGAAATATGTTTTTCTTGATCGAATATTAAAATTTCATTATTAAAACATTTGACAGCTATTCCTCGTACGAATGAGAAATATACAAATATTAAGGATGTTCTAGTTTTCTATGTAGTATACAAAGTATATTAAGTATTATAAACAGCCTTTATAAGAGTTATAAAATTTTAAATAATAAATTTTACCCACGATTATTCCTAGCCGGAGAATAAATATTATTATTAATTGTAAAACTATAATCGCCTTTGAAATACGTATTGGCGAAAGTAAGAAAGGAAAAAAGAAAGAACTTGAGGGAATATATTGGGAAACATGATGTTAATAATTAATTCGATAATTAAAAATAGCCAGAAATAGGAATCTCGGATAAATAGAATGAAAATTATTAAATACAAAAGGATGAATATTATTACTGAAAGCAAAGAGGTAGGCTTAAATGGTATTCGTTTGGATTGTCAGACAGAGAAGGCGCGCCGAGTGCTGTTTCTTCGGGGATGTAAAGTGGAGGCTCAACGAGAACGTGCAGCGGACATGAAGCGACGAAATGGTGCTTTGATATATAATATCCTGCCACCACATGTGGCGGCTTACTTCCTCTCGAACACGCGCCACCACGACGATTTGTACAGCCAAAGCTACGCGGAGGTCGGCGTGCTTTTCGCGAGCATGCCTAACTTTGCTGATTTCTACAGCGAGGAGAGTATTAACAATCAAGGTCTCGAGTGCCTCAGGTTCCTCAACGAGGTCATCTCTGACTTCGATGCTGTGAGCATAATAATTATCCATAATAAACTAATAAGTTAAAATAAGCATGAGCTTCCATAAACTTCTTCCCCCTCCCATTATCCTTTATTATTTTATTTATAATTTTACGATAAGTAACAATAACCATGATAAACATTTAGATTTTGGATCAAGACAAGTACAAGGATATTATAAAAATAAAGACAATAGGCTCGACTTATATGGCTGCTTCCGGTATAACCGAATCGGCCAACAGTGCTATCGAACCCGAGTGGCAGCATCTTTCAAGGCTCGTCGAGTTCTCTCTCGAAATGAAAAAGGCTCTCTCCAATATTAATGAACAGAGCTTTAACCATTTTGTTCTTAAGATGGGGATCAATCATGGGCCAGTGACGGCCGGAGTCATTGGCGCCCGGAAGCCGCACTACGATATCTGGGGCAATACTGTCAATGTTGCCTCAAGAATGGAAAGCACTGGTAAAGTCGGTTGCTTGCAGGTAAATTACCTCTTATTGTTATTTAGATTCTTCTACTCTGAATAATTTATTTGATAGGAAGATCGATATCTATCATACTAGTTTTTAACTAAATTATTTATAACTATGTTTGTTTTTTTGTTTTTTTTCTTTCTGTCTTTCTTTCTTTTATTGACAATGACAGAAAATTCGAACGACAGTTAGTTTAATTTATAATTTGAACAAATAAAATATATTTATTATCCGTTTATTTGTTTATTACAGGTAACTGATGAAACTCGAAAAATTTTAGAGCCGTTCGGCTATGGTTTTGAACAGCGCGGAATGGTTTTCGTCAAGGGTAAAGGACAATTACTGACACATTATTTAATAACTAAAGACGGTGTTCATTTGAAACTCGATAGTGATCTACCAGTTGAACCAACCCACCCAATCATTTATCAATAAATTATTTCATATTAATAAACATTAGTATGATGTTTAAGTTCGGAAACCGTAAAAATCTTCAATATTAGAGACTCTGAGTCAATATGTTTTAAAAAACAGAAGAAAGCAAATAAGCAGAAAATACTTATATAGTTATTAATAAGCTATATGCACAAGTATATATTAATGACAAAAAAATGAAAAAAAAAAAAAGAACTTCAAGTTCATGTATTTTAAAAATAAGCAGAGATGCATGTATACTAGTTAAAAAAGAAAAGAAAAACGTAAGGGCTTCGATTGCACAGATACATTGTCATACACAAAATAAGAAGCCAAGTATATAATTGGTTGTGTATCTGTTCTCTAATGAAGTCAACATATTTGTCTGAACTAGCAAGTACAAAAACTCACTGATTCGAGCTTTAAGTAAGTGTTGAAATGTTTTCCTTCTTTAGAAATATCGACTACTTTATATAAAAGGATATAAATGTACGTGTCTACATGTATACATATAAGTAAATAAGAAAGAAAAAGATAAAGTCACAACTGTATCTCTTTCATGCGGCACAAATTCAATATTATCTTCATTTTGTTATTATTAAACATATTAATGTTTATTGATACTATATATGCCCTTGTTATATCTATCAAATAAATCGAACCTATTTAAGAAAAAAAAACCAAAGAGAGACAAATATATAAACAAAAACGTGCTAAAGTTGTAAAGTTACTGACAGAAAATTCTTGTTAATTATTAAATCCTCTATTACAATCATTATATAAAATGCATATTCGAACATCTTTTCATTTGTGAAGTCGTGAGTGAATACATGCATATGTGTGTGTGTGTGTGTGTGTGTGTGTGTGTGTGTGTGTGCATGTATGTATGGATGAGAAAAAAGTAAAAAGAACATGTTTATTTGTTAAAAAAATTTATTACTGATGCAACTACTGCTAAGATTCATCACATATATTACAAATATATTTAATAATTTATACAAAACAATTCCACTACGTAATAGAAAAATAATTTTTATATTATTTATATTTCACATAAAAATTTAAAAATAAGTAAAGGCAAGGCTTTTACGAATTTGTCTATTTACAAATAGAAAAATAATTAGCAAATAAGTAAAATGCTTGGAACCGATAATAATATATTAATTAAATGTATCTGTTCGTCTGTATAAATATATTCTTTAGTGTTTAGCCGATGTAACGATATCAATCTTTGCCTACATTATACATTTAAAAAGCTTAAACATTAATATTACTATATGACGGTACTTTTAAAAGCTGTTGATAAAGCAGTATTATTTTTATAATGATTTATTTGTAATTTTATTCTATTGTATTTAATTTATTAGATAAAATTCATTATTTATTATTCATTAATTGCTATAAAAAGTTTACGCTAAACGAACCAAAAACATTAAATAAAGTAATAGCTAAATTTTCAACAGATTCCTACACACGCGCGCTTGTGCATTCACACATACACACAAATACATTCATATATATATATATATATATTACCAAAGATAGATATTCAAATTGAATAAATATACAATCTAAACACTGAAAAAAAAATTGAATAGACAATTTACAAGTTAATTTATAAAGTTGAATCGTAAATAAAGTTAATGGAATTATAAAATATAATAGCAATATTATAAATTATACTTAGCTACAAAAAGTTCAAGATTTTTTATCGTGACTATTCAAAATTCTAAGAAATAGTATATGTATACACATAATAATCAAAAAGAATTATTCTATAAAATTAATCCTTACGAAATATATACACAAATTCTATAAATTAAAAATTTAATATTTATAGTTCAAAACAAATAATTTATATGTATTATGTTTACATTTTATATTTATTGATAAAAATAATATTCTTATTTATAAATTTAAATTACTAAATAAATAAGATATCAAACGTAAATGAGATGCTTATATCAGGAAGCGAATGAATAAAATAAGATGAAAATAAATATAAACAAATTTTTATTGCTGAGATACACGTTGACTTAGAAAATTCTAATAAAAATGCGTCAAATTCTTACAAATGTGTATAACATACTGACACTAACAGTTTTATTCTTACTTGCAATTATTTTGTAAAATGATAAAATAAATAGTTAATAATTTTTTTTAACAAGTAATTATAGTTTTACGTCTATCGCTAAAAATAGCAACAAGATTTTATATATATAAACGTTCTATATAAATGAGTTTTATTTGATCAATATAATAAAAATTTTGAAACAGTTTTATCAAATGTTATTATATTTAATCAATGTTAATGTAAATATACGCATAATAATTAAAGTATATCATATAAATAAACACTGTAAAAAATAGTTTATTCTTATTTTATTTTTTATCTAAAAAATCCTGTAATTATTTATAATAATTTTCAATTAGAATAAAAATAATATTGTTTATAATCAGAAAACTGTTTCAAATTTTTAAATAATAAAAAGTTAGGAAATTAAATACGAATCAATCAATTTTAATCTTTCGTTTCTCCACGAAAGATGTATAAACACTAATTATTTTAATTTATGTCAAAACTTATTATTAAATGTGTCCACAGGAAATCAGTGTCGAATAACAGATTCTATTCTAGTTAAATGTATGAGAATTATGAAGATGAAATAATGTTTAACATCGATGTTAATAAACGAAAAATAAAAAATGTAAGATGAAATTTAACTAATAATTTAGTGGATATTAAAAGTATTAAATTTCAAATTAAATAGCGACTAAAAAAATAATGAATTTAGTAAATAGAGTGAATATAGTGTGAATTCCTGATTACCTTTACTATTGTTTAGTATTTTCATTAAAATGAAATTCCAAGAAAATGTTTAAAAATTATTTCATTTTTTTTTTTATAAAACTAATATAAAATATATGTTGCTTATAGCAAATTGTTATTTACAGATATTACTAATATTCTATTAATGCATTTAAAATTATTAATAAAAAAGTTAATTTATTATGATAATTGAATACTGAAATTCGGCTAATCAATCTATATCAATGACTACTTCTTATTGATATTGGATTTATTTAATTTAATAATTACTTTTTTATAATAATAAATAATTTTATAAAGAGATATTGAACAAATATTTTAATCACATTTTTATTATACATGGCTGATATGTAAATTATTAACAGTTCTGTAACAAATACTACTTTTTAATCTATTGTAACAGTTTTTCTCTTTGCTACTTAAATTTATTGGGTACACTAAATTAAGTATGTAAAAATTAAGGGTACGGCCTAATAAAGTAATGCAAATGAAGATTGTAAAGAATAAAATGGATATCCATAGAATGTATACAAAAGTATTTTTGACTTTCTAGATGGTTTCAAAGGAAAACGTTTAATTTTTGTGCCTGTAAATAAGATAATATTTCAGGAATTCATAAATTATAGAAAATATCCACAGAACCGCAACCGTAAATATTGAATTTATACACAGTCAAGGTTTTCTCTATGGTTTTATATGATACTGTCTATTCAAAATTGTTAAAATGTGTGTATATAATATATACTTCTATTGCAATTAATCTTATTTTATTACGAGTATACGTATAGACAAACATTCTTTGCTTTGCAACTGCCATATTTATAATATTTTTCGTAAATAATATAAATATTTATATTTTATTTATTTGGTTCTTTTATATTACGTCATAATAACTGTGATAATTTTTAATTAAATACTCTAACATTTACGTTGAAATAAATTAAAAATTCAATAACAAAAAAACGAATATAAATATAGTAATGAAAATATAAACTTACGAACTATTTAATATATTATTTAAAGAATTAATTTCGTTATTCTCAAACTGAGAACAAAATATCACTGTATATATTTTAGCACTCTAAATGAACGTAAATGTGTAGACAAATAAAATATATATGCATATATGTATATATCAATATAAGAGGGAACAAGTTGTAACTTAGTTTCATGTTAGCAATAAGGTTTTGAAAGCCGATAGTAAATTATACATATTTGATTATCACTATGATCGTCAACTCTAAACGAAAATTAATGATAGAAAATTGCACAAATAAGAAAGAGATTATATTTAGTTATAATATTTATACATAAATTAATATATATTGACACGAACATGTACAAATATTTGTTGAATCCATTATTTTTTCTTTATGTAAAACTTCGAATAATTATACAAAGTTGCGCTCATTTATTATTATTATTACTATTATTATTATTACTATTATTATTATTATTATTATTATTATTAATATTATTATTATTAAGTGTTCCTTCAATATTAGTTAATAAATAAATTTTCACTAGAAACAACATTGTATTGCATTTTAAGAATTCATTTTCTTGTATTTATTTAAATCGTCTATTAATTTTTTAACTTTATATATGTTTATTTATCTCATAAGATAAACTATTAATAAGCTTTAAACCAATCAAAAAGTATTATTTTACAAAATAATATAGATATTATAATGCAACACTATTTCAATTATGTTAATTTAAAATATCTTATTTCTTATTTCATTTAGTTTGTATATAAATTATATGCTTATTATATGATAAGATTTATATATTATATGTTATTTATTTTACATTCTTATATTAGCATTATTTATTGACAAACTATACAATTTATTTATATTTTAATATAAGCACGTAATTATACATAAAATAGATATTGTATTAAAAAACTAGCTTTTAACTTTTATTTTTATTATCTGGATTAGTAATTTTTAAATTAGTAAATTTTGAATATTAAGTCTTATATTTTATTTAACACGCATATTAAAATACTTACTTTTGTTATAATTTTATTAAATATCATAAAACTTGATCAACTCTAATGTAAAAGGTAGAAATATTTCGTATTGTAAGTATAATTTTTTAAAATGGTTACATAGTCAAAAGAATAGTTATTATATTTAAATAATTTTGATATTTGTATTAGATATCTTTAGATTATTTATATTATTATATAAATTTTTATTTTTTAATCATTATAAATTATATGCCTCAAATATTATTTACTTTTTAAATTATGAGATTGTTTAAACGATAAATTAAAATTGATAAATTTTTAAAAGTAAAAAAACAAATATTCGTGCTAAAAAATGTATATTTTCACAACACTTGGCTTACTACAATGTTTAACGGTATGGAACACAACATGGTTGCACGAAAGTAAATAAATGATAAAAAAATCATATTATCGCTAAAAAACATAAAAACTTATATACAATTAAAAATTTCTTAATATTTTAAAGAATCTCTTTTCGATGTAAGAGATAATTTAACATTATTAACTAAATTACGAAGATTAATTTAATTTAATTACTTAATTATCTTTTAATAACTATACCTTTATTTCGTGCTCGTAATTAATTACAATACAGTCTTTAAATATTTTAAAGTATGCCAATTTTTTAAAAATAATGCTATTTAATGTGAAACTCGTACTCCTTGAGTTTAAATGTATTAGTATGTTATCATCTTTAATCAACAAATTAATGAGTTAGGCGTTGACGATGCAGTCACATGACATAAGTGAACATTTATACACTCTTTACCATAAAATATCTCACACGCTATATTCTGAGCTCGATTGTAAAATACATTTTATTCAAATAAACAAATTTCGAGATCATTTTTTGTACGTATTTAATATGCCCTTTCTCAAAAACTAGGAAAATATAATTATAAAGTTTTTATATTTATTTACTTTAACACTAATCATAGACATAATTACCGTTTTGGTAACGTATATTCTTACCGAATCCGGATTTGGCCGAATATTTCTTCTCTGTTATGGCTTGTGTTTAGAAAATTATTATTCTTTTTCAAAACTAATTTATTTTAGATTTATTCTATAATTCAATATACTTTAGAATCCCAATGATACATTTGCACGATTTATTTACTTACACAGATTTAATAAAATTGTATTAAAAATATCAAATACAGATACCTTGATCTAATTCATGTTATTATTTCGTATTTTATTTAACGTATAACTATAATTATTAAGTAAATTTAGTATATATACTTATAATATTTGACCTTAGGTAGGGAAAGCTATATTAAATTATGTTAAATTATCGATGGCTTATTTCCTTTCACTAACGCATTCCAAGATATAAATCATGTTGATATGTACACATCTTTCCACCAAGCTATTTTTAATTACTTTAAGGAAAAGAATAATTCTTTATAAATACAAATTTTATTTCAAACTTACGGTTCTTTAAAGATCTCGACAGTTAGATTGCTTTTATAAAATGTGAGCTTAATCCCCTGAAGTACATAGAACAAACAAAAGGAAATAGTTCTAAAATCGATAAGGAAATTAAATTTAATAAAAAATGAATAAAAAGAGATCACCTACCTGCTGTATAAGGTCTATGCCTTACGGGGATGCCTTCTACGTTAAAAAATCCGCAGTGGTTTCCTAAACGAAAAGTTTTTCGTTCCAAAAAACACTTTGTTCGCAAACGCGTTTGTTTTATTAAGAAAAACAAGAATAGACCGCCAATATAAAAAGATATTTGATAACCAGAATAAATTATGTTTCAAGTAATAAAAATCCTTACCTGATAAAATTATTTTCGATTCATTTCGATTCCAAAATCTGAAAAACTAAATATAATCACAACATGCCTATTTTATACTTGTAAAGACTATGAGATAAATATATTTAGAAACGCGAACTGTAATTGTTGATGTTGTTATCATTAACAATATCATTATCATTATAATCATCCCCATCCATCGGCTGCACCTTGTCAATGATCCATTGCTTGTTATCGTTCAGATAGAGATCTTAAGGGAGCTGAACCCAGGAATGAGTGTGGACATGTGAAAGATGTATGAGTGGGCCACTGTGCGAATGAATCGACAGCCCTTGAGAAAGCGTTTTCTCGATGAGCCCGTGTAAGCGCACGGAGTGGATATCGGAGCCGTGGATCCTATAAATGGGTCTTCTCCGGCTATATAGAGATGTAGATAGACATGGGTATAGGTAAGTTTACGTGGCCAATGTCCTTCACCGACATTCACAGAAGCTAGACGACGCAGGATCTACTCGCCGAGGTCCGTCTCAAGCTGCACGCTGATATTGTTCTTATAATAAAGCAGGAACTGGAGGGACCTGCTACAAAGTCGAATCGTAATGGAGCAATTTGAATTCCCGACCCACACTGCTTCCACGCAGAGCATCATAAATCCGCTAACAGCTTCAATTGCGTGGGGACCAGGGGTATATGGTATATGTGTCAATGACCGGATCAATTAAAATTGGACGCCCATTGAGGATGCTATCGATAGTATAAGCATGGTGACCTGGCGGAGACTTTAACACCAAGGCTGTCGATTGGAGGAAACCAGTGACCGACTCTTGGAAAAGGCGAGTCTAGGACGTGGCATAATAATACTGCTGCTGCTAACCATTGATTCCACAGCTTTTCCACTAAGGAGCAAAACTTCCTCTGTACTAGCATAAATAGTGTCGAGGGCATGGTTGCGCTTGATTTTTCAAGTTTTCAAGAAGGTGATTCCGAGAAAAACGCGTCGCTTGGTTTATTGGTCGATGAGCTAGTCAGAAAAATGAGACGCAAATGTTTATCGTTACGACAAATAGTTCAAAAGCCTGTCGCATCGGCCTCTCAAGAAAGCGTACCGTTTCTTAATGAAGCTGGGAGAAGATCTCAAGAGAGATCCATCGGGATACAGCATCGGGATACAACAGAGATGATCGAGATTCGTCAAGAACGTACCCATGAGCGAGTGGGTGATGGACGGTATTGTTCATGGTTGTTTCAGCACACATACTGTTCAAAGGGAGCCATTCGGTCTCAAGGCACCGTTGTGGTTTAAAATGGTGGAGCTAGAATGCGCGGTACGGCAACAAGATCTGATAGCCTTCCAGCGGAGGTACTGAAAGCGGTGGCTAGAAGTCGACATCAGCACTTGCTCCCCAAGAACAATAGCACTCATGTAAGGGACCGTGCTGGGCACCGCCGATAAGAGACGGCACTTTTAACACCCAGTGGATGCAAATTATCACACTTGGACAGACATGCTCAGGCCGATTGATCGGGACTTGAGGATATTTAGATATCGGGGATTATTTTAGGAATTGAACCGTGGTGAGGTCCAAGGCTCCATCTTAAGACTAAATCCATGGAACATTTCATACGATTGGAAACGCCTGATACTACTTCTCTATAGGTTACGCGGATCTGACCAACTGGAGAATTTTCCACCGAAAGAAGCGCGTATCCAGAGTACAGCAATTTATTGTAAAGGAAGAATCGGTACGAGGAATCGGTATAATTCCTTCTTCATAGTATTTATGGTGCAGAGGTCTGGGGCGGAGCGACTCGGTTCCACCACGGACGATGCCTTGCAGACATCCCTCGTGTACGAGCATTGGGGACGTGTATGGGAGATATTGAACGGAGATATAGGAAGGATCAGTCCCCTCTAATGTTCCACAGTGACAGAAACCGTGGAAGGGTCGACACTTTCGTTAAGTACATTGTTCGAGACCGTCACGATCGCCTTTTGTTTGAGCTGTAAATAATATTAGTTTCAATTAGAGTAGTAAAATTCTTGGCGACGAGTAACCCGATAGTCTACTATAAACAAGGGAGTTTTGTTTTAAGCCACCGAGAGCAGCGGTCAAACGCCAGTAAAAAGGAATGTAGCGAGCGCAATTCAGTTGTTAGTTAGATTTAGAAGAGTGCGCCTAGTACGTCCCTTTTTGGAATAACCGAGCCTTTAATAATCCGTATAATAAACGGGTAAAGTGAGGCAGACGTAAAGTACCGTGAGTGTAGGTACAGCACTGTTTCTATCTGATCCCGGATCAGACTGCGATCGCGAGGAACCGACTGGGTCTGTATGGGACCGTGTCACCTGGGCCAGCCCCCGCTTGGACGTATTGGGTCTGACGACCAAATCTAGCTGAGACTTTCCTACTTGGTAACCCATCGTCGCGGCGGTACTGGGTCTGGCGACCAAGTCTGACTGGGATTGTCTCAGCGGGTCACCCATCTCCTTGCACTACCTGGGCTGCTGGTCAGGTCTGATTGGGCCGGTCCTTACCCTTTCACCATCCTTCTCGTGGCGACTCATAAGTATAATCAGCGAGCGATAGGCTAAGTATTAGTTTAATAAGCGTAAGCGCCTGGCCAGTCGCGCACATTTAGGTCGATATCTGCTTTTTCCTCCTTCCTTAGAGAAGGAGGTTTTTTATGCATTTAGGCTAAATTAGTGGTAAAGGGCTTTTTCCTCCTTCTCGAAAGAAGGAAGTTTTTTATGCTCTATTTAGATAAATTAAATAAATCATATTCGTTCTACTTAAAACAAGGTGTCATTTATTAGCGGCACTTTATCCCCCACCCCTTGGTAATTATATTCCCCACCCCATCCTGAACCTATAGATAAATTTACAATTAACAGTAAAGTTAATTTTACGGCCCCAACAGACATCCTTAGGCATACGAAGGTAGATGTCCCTTAGATCTTTTGAAGATAACCAAGAAAACAAAGTACTTGGTTCCGTCCTGATGTGATATCAAAGTTTTTTAAAAATGTAACAATATTTCAGTTCTCTAATAACCTAATGATTCAATTTATGCAGTCTGATTGGATAGCTAATTAAGATATTTATGTAATAAAATATTTTTTGCAATCTTGTTTGCATAAGCGTATAATATATATTTATGAAATATAATTTTCTTGTCATTTTATTTATATTTTTGTTATACTATAACTTTGTTATATGCTTATTTAAAAATATTGTACGTGTGTCATTAAAAAACAGAAAATTTTAATTTTGATGTTTTTTAATTAAATAATTTTAATTAATAAAAAATATTTCTAATGTTAAATACTCAAACGTCAAATGTTCACGAAATCAAATTGATTTTTGAATCTTATGAACAGAATTTTGTTGTTGATATCGGACGAATGTTGATTATAAGATAACATATTATATATGTTATCATAATGTACAAATAGCAGTAGTGCAAATTAAAATAGTATATTTTTAATTATTCAATTAAAATTTACATTTATAATTATATAATTACGGGTGCGCATGTAAAACAGTATACCTCTAAAATCTCTTTAATCCATACAATAATAAATAAGAAAAAAACATATTAATTGTTATATATTTATGTTTTATATTTATTACTGCTGTTTAAAATTTTTCCGGGAGTAATGACTACCCAAATTCACTCGTACTCTTCGTCCTAGAAATAATTCGATCAAAATTTTATCATTCCATTACTATTTTTTTTTATATTATTTAAACTTTCAAAGTAAAGATTGGAAAACAATTGGTCACGTGGTGTCGTGGCACGTGCTGCTGGTGGTAGGGTGATTCGGAGACAGAGAGATCTCGACTCAACCCCAGTGGGAAGGATTTGAGCTTCCCTGGGATGGCAGAAGAAGCTCCCCTCTTTGACCGAAGTAAGAGAGAGAGGGAGAAAGGGAGAGAGTACGTTCCTCCCGGCCAGGTTGAGTCTCCAAGACGTTGGAGACGACCTGGTGTCCGCACTCACACACGGATCGGTCACCCAGGACGTCCGAATTGTGTGGAGTTCGAGACGCACCGGTGTCACGTCGTGGGTCGAAAGTCCAGCTGACAATTAGCTATTTTATGTAAATTTCTCTCCCACGCCCTCATCGCGAAACCATTTCAATTAATATAATTATTTATTTAGTGTAAATATGCGTGCGTGCGTTCAAAGGCTTTTTTCCTCCTTCCCTGCGAAGGAGGTTTTTTTACGCCACGCGTCGATTAGTGCTTCTTAAATAAATCAGATTAATTTTATTAGAATAACAATCAACGATTTTTTATTTCCATCCCTCTTCTCCTCTTCATTTAAGAACTCACGCATTTGGTAAGTAGCTTACAAACTGCTACAATTTAAAAATGTTATTTTCAATAAATGAACGTATTCCATTAATTTTCTTTAAGATTTATATTTCTGCGTATTAAAATTTGCATTTAAATAAATAAATCTCTAAAATGAATAAAATGTATATTATAAAAAGTAATTATATTTAAATAAGTAAATAAATGTATTTAATTTCAAAATTTTTAAACATAAATTTATGTTTTTGAATCTGATCGTAAATTATATTGAGAATTTTCTGGGTTCGTTTCTTATAACTGCTCATATAATTTTTTTGTTAAACATTTTATTTAAAATGTTTATATACACTTGCATAGATTAATGTTTAAAAGCTGATAATTCTAAAATTCTTTAAATACCTTGTCTAGTCTAACTTATTTAATTATAATAATAATTTGTATATTACTTTTACTTTCAAAGGAATATTATTTATAATTACAAATATTGTAAATTTATCAAATACGTTTAATATTCTAACACTATAAATATAAATATTTATATTTCATATTTTGATATTATGCACTACCACTCAATCATATTGATTTCTTAACAAAATTTTTAAGTATACACGTGCACGGGAAACCCATAAGTCTACCTGTTGCACACTTCTATCCGTACATCTTTTCGTGCTAAAGAAGAGAAGGAGAGAGAGATAGAGAAACGAAAAAAATCCACCAGAAGAAAAGGAACGAAAGAAGATCGTTAAGTTTGAGACCAAGGATGACCACGAGCACCAGTGGTTTTCTTGCACCCGGGTGATTGTGTGAGAAGGGGGGGGGGCTCCGACCACCGAGCGCGTCGCGACCGAAACTCTCCTTCGCTCATCACTAAACAAAAAAAAAAAGACAGATTGTAATTAAACTAATTTATCACACTCTGACCTCTTTTAATATGTCTTTTTTTAATATTTTGAATGCTTCATCAACAAATTTGATTTCACATACGCCTAAATCAAATATCGAAATAATGAAAATACTTTTCATTTATATGATTATGATTTATATGAATGCATTGATTTTTTTTATGTCATTTTCGATTATCTTTTTTTTAAATACAAATATATTATGAAATACATTATTATTAAATTTCAGCTTTAATATTAAAATTATAATAATCACTATAAGATGCAATTGATAATGTTCAAACATAAATTTAGCTTAGGTATTATATCTTTCACATTTAAATATATACTTTTCTATTTTTAACTTATGATATACAGATTTAATTTAAAGAAAAAACATTCTTGTAAACTAATATAATTTATGTATATAATTAACTAAAGAATTTACAAATATTATTCAATATAATTATCATAAATTGAAAATGTTTAAATTAAACAAATCATTTTATTAAAGTTTTCATGATGTTACATTTTATTTTTAAATATCGAATCGCATAATCTATTACATAAAATTACTCTTAACTTATTTGCTTCTTATTGGATTAAACGGGGATAAAATTCTAATTATGTAATTAAATTTTATTACACTAATATTTAAATGATTTAATTTTACGAATTATTTATAAATCTATAAAACTATGTCTCGTTTCTATACGTAATTAATTATTGTTCTAAAGGTTTCAATTTCTTAATTATATTTTAACCTAAAATGTAGTAAATCAATAATATTGATTATAGATATAGTTTATATTTTCTTTAAAATTTCTATCATTCGCTTGTATCATAGAATTATTATAATTACAAAAAAATTTAATGTAAGGGCAGTTGTTTCATCTTATATGAAATAAAATTTGAATTAACTTCTTCATATATGCATTTACCATTACATTATATGCTTCTAAAATTATGCGGATTTCAATATAATTTAAATATATATATTATGAGATTCTTTTATTTCGAACTTGGACATTTTAAATTAATATTGCAAGAAAGTATTTAGTATGGTATTCTTATTGAATACTTATATTGAATCTTATATTAGCAAGAATCAGGTATTTTAGATTAGTTAAATAATATTTGAACATAAATGTCCCAAAAAATCACTCTGTATTTCATATTAAATTAGTTAAGCTTTATATTAATTCATGCTTTAAAAAGTATTAAAAATGTAAAAAAATTACATTTAAAATATTTACATTACACTTGAATATAAATTTAAATAATTATTTATAAATGTATTATAATTATTATTATTGTTATAATATATATATTAAGATTTATTTATTAATTAAATAAATTATTTGTATAAAATATGTGATTTGAAAATTATTTGTATAAAAATGTTATGTTTTATATAAAAATTAAACGTTATAATATTTTATTTTATATTATAGGTAATAAAAAATTGAAAAAAATTAATAATTACAGAAAGGCAATGGCGTTCCAGTAGTAAAAAACTCGTGGGTATTTTTTCGTTTATTGTCCCATGTGCTCAAAGTTTACCTGACTGACGTCTATACAAATATTAAATGTATTTAGATTTTATTAGAAATTTATTACCGATTTTTTTATATTTGTATCATATTGAATAAGTAAAATATTATTTATAAAATATATATATCTATAATATTCATTTGGAATTGTATGCACAACATTGATATATTTCATTTAAATGAAACAAGAAAACTAAATAAAAAATGTGTTTAAATTTAATTAATTATTACTTTTTATTGCTGATTGCACTGATGGTATTATAATTGTTTTAATGTACCAACATACTAACTCAACGTTATTAGTCAGGTAAATAAGATTATATTTAATTATTTATAAATGTAAAATATATTTTCCAAGTAAAATAAAATTTCTAGCATGTAATTATGAAGGATAAAAAAAAATATCATTGAGGATTAAATTAAATACTATATAATATAGTATAAATTATATAGTATTATACGCTAATATATAGTATAAATTTATATATTATATAGTATTAAATTTATATATTATATAGTATTAAATTTATATAATATTTATAAATATTATTTACTGATCATAAATATCGCTGTCTTAATATCTTGTTAAGATAATCCACTTAACTCTATTCAAAAGTTTATTACTAATATTAATTTAACTATAACTATTGCCTACACATTAGAAATTAATTATTTGACAGACCTTTAATTAATTAAAATATATTAGTTTTTATTTGTAATTCATAGAGAATTAAATTCATTCAGCTTTTATTATATTCGATTTTGTAAACAGAAGCCTGCGATTGATAAAATTATAAACAGACAATATGCAGTATGATAAAATTATCGAAAAAAAAAAAAAAAATTTGATAAGAATAATTAACACAATATTAAATTGCCTTGAATAATTTTTGTATCAAATATTCATTTTATAAATTCAATAAAATATTTACAATAAATTGAATAACAAAATTGCATATTATTTATTCATGTACAAACTTAAAAAGTATAATATTAATATATTTTTATTACAGAAAATAATGGAGTCGAAGTTATTAATTCTTAATATTGTTTTTAAACGCTTTTAGATAATCTTAATAATAATAAAAGAAAATATTTATTGAAAAAAGTAATTCGTATGAATAAACTATACATTTCATTTTTTTTTCCTTATAATAAAAATATTTAAAGCAATACAAATAAAATTTACTTTTATTTATATTAAATTATTAGTTTAAAAATGAAATTTTATACATTACTTATACTGTCAATTGTCTCATATTTATTATTTACAGAAGGTATGATATAAGAAAAATTTAATTATTAACATGTAGTGATTAATTTTCTATTACGAAACGAATGTTACTTATAAAAACAAATTCAAACTTATAGAAGTAACTACTGAAGAAAACCCACTATCGAAAGAAAATATAAGAAAATGCCTTAAAAGAAGTTTGCCTAGATGTTTCTTATTTCGATTGTTAAATATTGACAAGCCTTATGAAAAACCGCTATTGTAAATTTTATATTAAATCTTTTATTTAAAATACGATTGTATAGGAGCTGTTATTTATCTAAAAATGAATAAAAATATGTTTTAAAATTTGGTTGTCAATCTTATTTTATATACATGTGTTAGATCTAATAAATATTTTCATATAAAATTTCTGCAATTTCAACGTTACATCATTATGTCATCGATTAAAAAATTATATAAAAATTGAATTTATAGCTCTAAACAAAGTTCATGCTAATTTTTGTTATCAGGAAGTTCTATTACAAGTGGGGGGAATGGCTGATATTAACATATAATGTTTATATTGTACGTCTAAAAAAGTGTATTTGACTCGTTTTGCGGACAATTTAGTTGTTGCGACAATCAACAACTAATCGTTTATAAATGAGTTTTAGTGTTATAATTCCTTCAAAGTAAAAAATCTGTCTTCATTATTATAAAATTTAAATAATTAAGAATGTATTCGCGTTACTGTAACCTACTTACTCATGAGAATGTAGTCTCATACTTGTCAACGGGAATTTTTGTATACATATTTTACAATATACTTCTGCTTTTAATTCTCTTCTTATTTTAACTACTATAATATTCACAAAGCTACCTCATTTTTAATTAACTTACTTACAACTTTCAACAAATTATAAGGCATTATTATCGAATTCATTCTCTGGGACCGTTATCGGACTTAAAATTTTATTACAATAAGTAATTATAAATTCTTAAATTAATATTTGTTTGAAATAATCCATATTTTAAAAACGTATTTGTGATTAATATTTCAATGTTCATTTTAAACTAGAAGCGAATGATATAAATTTGAATATGTTTTAAAATAAAACATATCTAAACTTATTTTAAAAGATATTAAAAACTATTTATGATAAGATTATTTAAAATAACCTTTCGCATAATTCAAAATATTTATAAGTTTAAATAAATATTTTAATTATGAACCTGCAGAATAATTAAAATATTTGATGATAGAAGTATGAATATTACTTACTGTCTAAATGAAAAAAAAATCTATAATGACATAACTTTAGTAATTTAATGATATATTTCTGTGAAAATTAATTTGAACTATAAATTTGAACAAAACGTATTAAAATAATTTAATGTTAATAAGTTTATGTTTAAAACATGAAATATTTCTATTATTTTAAAAAAAAATTTTATCGCCAATAAGTTAAATTACAAGTAATATTCAGTTTATAATATACATAATTTTATTTTCAGTGTACAAGAAAAACATTGGATATCTGTTAAATTTTCTCATTAGAAATATTTATCGGAACATGAAAAAACAAATAATTAAAACTTTAATATATTTCGTATTAATTGCTGATTTTTATTTAATACTAGCAAAAGGTATGCATTTAATTAAATATAACTCTAACTTTAGGAAATATTAATTTTTAAATGCTTTTTCATGTACTGAAGAGAATCCAAATTCGATTAAACGACCTTTTATAATAAGATGTATTAAAAGAGGTCTAAGACCATGTATTTTCGCTCACCATTTTTATGGAAAACATATTTAAAGTAAAATATCATAATAATGATGTTGTTTAAAAACTAATAGTATATTTTATAATAAATAATATAATATAATATAATATAAAATTTGTATCAACAAATTATTATTATGATTTAGGCGAACTTACAATGCAAGTGTCATAATATAATAAATAAACAAATAAAAAATCTTTAATACAGTATTTGAATAAAAAAAGA
The DNA here is from genome assembly GCA_018883505.1 of Ceratosolen fusciceps. Lineage (NCBI taxonomy): Eukaryota > Metazoa > Arthropoda > Insecta > Hymenoptera > Agaonidae > Ceratosolen > Ceratosolen fusciceps. The sequence goes on along the minus strand of RCIC01000035.1, from coordinate 1,272,188 downwards.
GTAGGAAAGAGAGGGAAAAAATGAGCACTAGACTTGAACTAAACATTGAACTAAAATCAATTTAAGTTTAAAATATACTAAATTATGGCCAGGTAAAGCATTATGTTAAAAAAAAATTATTTTACGCCGTCGAAGCGTTTGAACTATTTGTTAGAAAATACGCATTTTTAAATTAAATTTTTTTTTGTTAATTTTATAACCAAAAAGACATTCTAATAATTTCATATGCAATGCGCGATTTTTAGAAGTTCATTTAGACAAAAAAAAAGAGAAAAGAAAAAAAACCCCGACATTGAATTGCAACAATGTGAGACGCACAAAAATATATATAAATATATATACATATATCTTTTGCAAACCTGTATCTTAGCCGAGAAGAGCAGAAAATAATTTAATTATTATTACAATGCTGTGCCAAGAAACCATTTTTTAAACCTTTTAAATAATTGTTATTTTTTAAAACTTTTATACATTATCTCTTAAATAAAATAATATAGTAATATTAAGTATTATAAATCCAAACAATTTTTACAACATCGCATGCACGTTTACTTTTAATTGCTCTTTTTCTTTTTCATTCTGTCTCCCCCCCCCCTCATTCACTCACTCTTCTTGATAGACAGGCAAACAGACACACACACACTCACGCACACACAAATCTTTGTGCCTGTCTATTTTTTTCATTCAAATTATAGTTTATATGATATTTAATTAAATGTATACTGATTTGATAATTACCATACCATTTTATTTCATCACGAATCTATTTATGTCATTATATTTATCAACATAAAATACAGACTCAAGAAAAATTTATTTCTATAATAAAAATTTTAAATTACAAAAGAAGACTTATATGCTGTTTATGTTGTAAAAAAATGTATATATATACATGATTAATTTCTACATCAATATAATTTTTATAGAAATAGATTTATAATTTACAAAACCATATAAAATATATAAACACGATGTATAGGTATTTATAAATTTTTTTACTTTTTTACAAACAAATTAACGTTATTTATTAGTATTATTAAAAATTATGAATTTATATCTTAAAAATATTTTTTTACAAATGTAATCTCTACGCTTATTAACAATCATATAGTTTTTCAAAATAAGGAAATTATTATTCTAGTTGTATTATAAATAAATTAATTATTACATTTAGAAAGAACCAATAAATTTATAATTTACTTATTAGGTAAACGATATTAGATGATTAAATAAACAGTTTTTACTTTCATTGAATTTTAGTTGTGTTTTATTCTTTATTTTAATTTATACAATAGGTCTATATATTTGTAATCATTTATAAAAGCATTAATAAGTAAAGAATTAAAGAATACGCTATCCATTACATATTCCAATTTTAAGAAAGCCAAAATAAAAATATCTATATCTTTGAAAAAACCCATAAAACAAAAATATGTATTTAATAAAAATTTTAAAACCGGTTAACTTACATAAAGTTATTCTTGTCATAATGTAAGTAAAAAATATGTTATATAACTAATTTAGATAATATAGCTTTATTTCAATAAGGTATATTAAATTTTTATTTTTTTTATTGAAAGAATTTACAAGAAATTAATTTCAAGATATTTAATGATCAAAAATACAGAATAGAGGATTTACATTACGTTTATTGGAATAAGAAATATTTCTTTAAATTTTATAATAATTATAAGCTTATTTAGAATATCTTATGAACGCAATTTCATTATCGAATATTTAATTAAAAACTTCGTTATTTGAATATTATAAATTTTTTTTTTTAATTTAACGTAGCTCTCAACAGACGAATCATCCGCAAAATAATAAGAAATAATCTTATTTGTTATAATAATTTTTATAATATGTAAATTTGTGATTATACATAACACATTATGCACAATATATAATACATAATGAACAGATAATATAGTAGGAAAAATTATGTAAAATGTGTTATAAAATGTAGAATTTTATTAAAGAATTCAGATAAACATGTTTGTAGATAAGATTTAGAAGATCAGTTACATAGCATAAAAAAAAGAAAAATTGCAATGCTTTTAAATTATATTGAGATCGATTAAAATGCTTGAGATCGTTGAAGTAATTAAGGTTGTCTCTTCAATGATTTTCTTATATACATATATATATATATATATATATATATATATAAGTCGAGAACGCGCTAAAAATCTGTCCGAATGTTTAAATAAATGCCGAAAGCTACCAAGACAATGGAAAACTCCGGGTCAGTGAAACTGACGACTCTTGCACCTTCGCACTACCTGACAGCGTCACAAAGTAAATGCTCGGCAAGGAGTGGGACCATCACGGGCCCCCGAGGACCCAAAGAGGTAGTGGTGGAAATATAAGTGCTTGGTGCCTGGCACAGAATGGCCAGTCTTTCCTAAGCGGTACCATCAGATCGAAAGGTCCGCGACTGCAATCTTGTATAAGTATTCGTGATTTTAGCTGCCAAAGACCTTTACTTGTATGGAGCTGGAACTCTTTCTGGCTGGCTAAGCGCGATACACGTACGCTCACTCACGTAGACAAATAAATTATTATAGGATAAATATCAAAGTGTTGAACAAGTTTGCGTTTTCCCTTTTTCGTCTCTGCTTTTCTCGCCGCAAAGACGAGAGAGAGAGAGAGAGAGAGAGAGAGAGAGAGAGAGAGAGAGAGAGAGAGAGAGAGCGAGAGAGAAAGAGAGTAAGGTCTCGATACGAATACGGGATACAAAATCGTGCAACTCAGAACGAAACTCAAAGAAAGAAACTAACAGAAAGGCGGAAGAAATAAAAGAAGCAAAAATGAGATGCGAGTTGGTGCTGTTCCTCGCACTCGCGATTATACTCGCTTCTGTCGGTAAGTACATTGCCTAAAAGATAATTGTATTCTTTTTTTCTCATTTTTTTTGCTTTCCGATGTTAACGTAATTCAAAGCTTTATATTTTTATGTTAAAGACGAATTAAACTTTACCGTGTCTTATGAACATTGCCGTATCTCCTAAGCAAATTTTCTCTCCATCCCACAAAAACCATAGATTTACATTTAATTATTATTATAACCATAAATTCTGGGTCATCGTATTATTTCAACGCTGCGGTTCAATTATTAATTAATATTGCCTGGTCTCTACACCATTGATATTTATTCTTCTTAATCGTTTTTCGATTGAGAACTGATATTTAAAGTGTGAACTGTTTCATAAGAGTCATTTTGAGAGACATTGAATGTATGAGAACTTTCATTTTACATTTGATTCTTAATAGAAAACATGTAGAAATACATATTTTTTATACTATACTTTATGCACTATACTTTTTAATGTTACGACATTTAAATTGAAAACTTTTTAGAATAGAGCGTATTTTATTATACAATATCTATCCTAAACCTATTACATCTGAGGTTTCCGTTACTCAAGTGACATTTACTGTAATTAATATTCTTTTAATTTATCGAAAATTTAAAAAAAAAAAATTATATAACTTAATCGCTAAAATTTCATTAAATAATTATGTATTTTTAATCCTACATAGTTTGATTAACATACACCAGGCGCTCAAATTATAAAATATCATGAATTTATTTATATTTATTTAATGGAAATTTGTAGGCATTTATTTTCATTAAATCGTCAAATACGTTTTATTTTTACATAATAATGTATTCAAATCTCATATTTATATCATATATATTCATATATTTTGTAATACAAAAGTATTAATAAAATTACAATTCTAACATTATTACGATATAGAAATAAATTAAAATTGATAATGGCATTATTTCTAAATAAATATTTCAATATTTAAAATAATTTTTATTTCGTTTTTAAAGAATTTTTATATATAATTTTCATGAATTATATTAACTTACGTAAGATCAGATAAAATTTTAAAATTTTAATGTATAATATTGCATTTGAATTGCTTTTTGCCAATTTATATATCTTTTTTGACAAATAGAAGCTGGTATTAGAAAATTTTACAAAGTTAATAAACGTAATAGCTTTCACCGTATTTATAATGTACAGGTTTGAATCATTAATATTATTTAAATACAACAATTAAAATCTTTTTGTACTTAATACCGAACACCACAAAGTGTATTTATTATACCATTACTTCAAGTAATATATGTAAATATTCATCGAATGCATGCATTATATTAATAATACAGGCATACGACTTGCATAAAATATTAAATATCATTAATCTCACAATAATAAATTAGAAACCCTCAAGTCATTATAATAATTACTCTTTAATGAAATCGAACCATAATTTCTCAGCTACTAATTTATTGTTACTGAATATGATTTATAATAACGATTATTGTTAAGAAAATGAATGAAATTTGAAGCTTGATGTAGTAAACATCATCTTATTGTCTAATATCTAATAAATTTAAAAAGAGTTTATTCGTAACAGAAATTTTATTTTCGATATAATTATTCTTTTACATAAAATTCAATTTAATATGATACAAATGTTGATTAAATCTTAATGAGTTAATTTAAAAAACTGTATAAGATAATGTTATCAATAATGTTAAATTACCTAAGAATTTTTTAAATTTATTAATTGTTAAAATAGTTAAGTAGAAAATATAAGTTTTGTCCAATAAAAAATAATGTTCTTATAAAAATACCTTTATTACTGTCTTAATTTTTTAAGTATTTATTTAAATTTAAATATCTTAAATTATCTGTTGAAAGAATTTCTACTGTTAACAAAATCGCAAAAACATATAACATAAACAATACTTATTAAAAAATTCTCAACATTAAAATAAAAATGTTTGTTTTTTCATAATAGACATAAAGAACTATTACATTTTTAAAATAAATAAAAAGAATAATAGTTATAATAATAGTTTTAGAAAAATTATAATTTCAATGATTTCTTACAATATTTAAAGAATAACTTAATATTATTCAGATTATTAAAAATAATAATATTAATTAAATTTAAGAAATATTCAATTCAGCATATAATGTATAATTATCTCATACGATTCAGTGATATTTAATAAATTAAAAAATCGTAGTCGTTATTTATCTACATTATTCTTTTAGTTTGTAAATGAGAAGTTTAAATTTTACACTATATTTTAATTTTATTTATTTTTATTTATACATAACATTTCAGATAAACTTAATAAATAAAAGCAAATAATAATATAATATTAATATTGAAATATATGATATTAGATAATAATTATAATTATAAAGAAGATATAAAAATAGCTTATAAAACTGTTAATTATAAATATTATGTAAAAAGTATTATACAAAATATTATTGTAAAAGAAAAAAAGGTCATAAACATTACGATATTAATGGTAATTATATTTAATTAAAAATTCTTTATAATAATTATAATGAAAATATAGATCGTATTTTTAAAACGAAATCTATATAATATATATAGATATAGGTGAAAATAAGTATAAGTAAAGAAATATAATGAAATTGTACATTACTTTTTAATAATAATTTTGATATGACTTTATTATAGTATACGTAAATAATAAATTAATTCGTAGAAATTCTGATGTATAGTTGTCATTTTCATGTACCAAATTTCAATTTTAATGTGTTACTATTTAAAATTTATTTTAAAAGTCGGCTTTGAAAATTATTAAATGAAAATTTTACTATTAAAATTACATAATATTGCATAATAATATTATATTACATAACTCTATAACTTAATACATGATATATAAGAATCATTTAGATTCATGTATACTCCAAGATAAATAATATTCTTTATTTTTTATATTCATCTACATTTATTAGTTAGTTTTGAAATAAAATTAGTATGCTTGAATTGTATATTACATAAGCATTGAATACTATTTAAATGATAAAAATCTTATGAAGCATTCAGGATTATGTCTTCAGATGTCTTCTTTTAATTAATACGAATAGAATTACAGTTTATATTTATAAGCATTCACAGATTGTAAATCAAAATTGTACGTGTTTCTATCATTCCTAATTAAAAGGCTTAAAATTTTAAATATCTGCACAATAAGAAACTTACGGCACATTTAATAATTGTGTAACAGTATAGAACCACAGAAGTTAAATGTCATCTCTAAGAAAAGTATAATAAAATAGATTCGGAGTACATTATACTCTGAACTATACATCATCTCGAGTATACCTTATGTCGGAGTTACCAGATAAATTGCATAAGGGATTAGAGTGTGAAAGTTCTGAGAATAGCAACGATAGTATAGTTACTATAGTATACTCGATAGGCGTCGATGACGTCACCTGTTGCTTCGCCGTCTGTCTGTCTGGCTCTATCTCTCCCTCCCGCCCACCCTTTCTCACTCTGACACTCTCTCACTCTCTATTTTGCTTTCTTTTCTCCTCTATCTATACTATCTCATTTCTCATAATTACGTTCCAATTATCTCGCTTCATTTTCCATTCTGTGTATACAGAACTGTACATAAAACAAATTTCCCTTATACTTCTAATGACTTATAATTACAAACGTTTGTTTATATTTATAAATCACTATTTTTATTAAAAAAAAATATTCAAAAAATACAGTGTATATAAATAATAGAATACAAAGTAACTATGCTATTATTTAAAAGAAATTAATTATGCATTTTATTTATTAAAAAAAACTTCTTTAAAAATTTTTTATATTACTGTTAATTCATATTATAAGTAAATATTGATTTTATTTTTTATGATGAAGTTTACAATCTATTGAAGCAAAAATTTTTTCTGATAGATTTTCACCACTATTAAATTTTTACAATGAACTAGATTATAAGAATTAGACAGGGTGTTTTTATAAAGTATTTTTCTATAAATAAAAATAATCAAATGTTTAATTATTTCAAAAATTTCAAATTAGGAATGTAATAGTAATTAATATTAGAGCAATAACAATGATTTTTTTTCTTTTATTAAATACAGAAAAATAAAAACTTTCTACAAAAGAAGTGAAATTTCGGAGTTCTGTTAATAAAAATAATTTAATGCAATGAATATTGTTTATATAAAAATTATTTTATCTATTTTTATATTTAATTGACTTTCGAAACTGCATACTTCTCAATACTACGAATTTTAAGTGAACAAGGTAAATAATGTTGTAGAATAAAATTAGTGAGTATAGTAATTTAAGAGACTTTTATTTGCTTTTGAGAAAGAAAACTAAGTGTAAATAAAATTCTAGTTGCTACTATATTATAATGAGTTTGAACAATGAAATGTAATATGATATTCATTGTTGCATTTGGAATTAAAGTAAAATAATAAATTAGGTTACTTTACTAATGTAAATATACTATTGTAGGAGAACGATATAAGGTCATAATGATCATAATTAATGTATACGTAAATCGGTGTAATATACAGAGAGCAGATCGAATCGAATAAAGCGTCAAGACGACAAGAAGGAAGACAGTTTCGAGAATGAGATCTGCAAAGACAAGGATGCGGGTGAGTGGTTCAGGTTAGTCGCAGGCGAGGGCGACAATTGCCGTGACGTCATCCAATGCACGAGTTCGGGTCTCCAAGCCATCCGTTGCCCAGCTGGTTTATACTTTGACATTGATAAGCAAACGTGCGACTGGAAGGATTCCGTTAATAACTGCAAATTGAAAAACAAGGAACGGAAAGTGAAGCCTCAGCTATTTACTGAAGAGCCTCTATGTCCTGACGGTTCCTTGGCTTGTGGTGATGGCATTTGCATTGAACGGGGACTTTTCTGTAACGGAGAAAAAGATTGCGCTGATGGTTCCGACGAGAATGTTTGTGGTATGTTTTCAAACTCTTATAATTCACGAATCTCTTCTATAGATCTTGTTAGCTTTTGTTATAAATCCAGACAAAACTAAGACCAGTTAGATTGTTTAAAAACTCAAATTATAGAAAAAATCATTCAAAAACTGAAAATGTTGCATTCTTAACTTCCGTCTAATTTATAAAATTACTTATTTAATATAAAACCACTCGCTTCAATTTATATTATTATACCTTCTCCAATTTTTATTCATATTTGATCGTCATTAATATTTTTGTATTTATTAAAAGCTTGCCATAATTGAAGGGAAATTGACGATATTTTAACCACGCATTTATTAATTAATTTCATAATTAATTAAAAATTCTCTGAGCCCAAGAACAATTGAATTTATATACGTAGACATGGACAATGATCCGAACCGTGCACCTAGCTGTGACCCTGCCGTCTGTGTACTCCCGGACTGCTTCTGTTCGGAGGATGGTACGATGATACCTAGTGACTTACCTCCTAAGGACGTCCCGCAGATGATAACCATCACCTTTGATGATGCTATCAATAATAATAACATCGGACTCTACAAGGAAATATTTAATGGCAAGAGGAAGAATCCGAATGGCTGTGATATGAAAGCGACATTTTTCGTTTCACACAAGTACACCAACTACTCAGCGGTTCAGGAAATGCACAGAAAGGGTCATGAAATTGCTGTCCACTCTATTTCGTAAGCTTTTTTTCTTTATCTCTTTACATTTTTACTTTCCTCTGCAAAAATCTTATTTCGTGCTTATCCTAATAAATGTTTCCTAAGGATACATTATTTTTAAAAACAATGAACGAAGAAAAGATTTATTCTGTACTAAGATTTAAAGAAATCAGGAATGAATAATAATATCAAAGATTGTAATAATATTATTCTAATATAAAATATTAATTTTCTTAAAACTAAATTAATTTCAAATGTTATCTTATAAATGTAAAGACTTTTATATATTACAAATATATGAATTAAATTTATGATAATTAAAATGATAAAAGCACTAATTAACGAATTTGATTTTTATAATATCATTAATTATAAAAATAAATAGTCTGGTATATAATTGATACATAAAAGTTGGCTTACTGATTAGTAAGCTTGTCTATTATTCTTGTTATGAGGCATCATCTGAACTATACCTTAAAAAATACGCTATTTAGTGCTTAATAGAATGATTATTTACTTGATAAGGAAGAAAGTCACGTACTAATTCCAATAGGCACAACGACGACGAAAGATTCTGGTCCGAGGCAACGGTCGACGACTGGGCTAAGGAAATGGCAGGCATGAGAATAATTGCTGAAAAATACGCTAACTTAACTGACAATAGTGTAGTCGGTGTTCGGGCTCCATATTTACGTGTAGGTGGAAACAACCAATTTACGATGATGGAAGAGCAGGCCTTCCTTTATGATTCTACCATAACAGCCGCTCTGAACAATCCACCCCTATGGCCATATACCATGTATTTCAGAATGCCTCATCGTTGTCATGGAAACCTTCAAAAGTGCCCTACTAGGTACGTTACCTACTCATTTTAACTATCAACCCACTAATTAATCGATCATATTTTATTTTCCGAATCCATTCAAGTTTTTTAAATTAGTAGCCATTTTGAACATAATGATATAATTCTTTATAAATCTTGCGGTTCCATTTTGTTTTAAATTATTAACCTTTTTTTTATCTCATAACGAAATTACGTAACGTATTATATAATTATTATATATTATATATTATATATTAGTCATTACGAATGAGGCAAATATTCCTTTGATATTGTAAATACAGTATAAGTGCAAATTCAATTTAATCGTTATAGCAAGATCCCATAGAATGTAATTCATTTATTTAATTAAATCATCAAAAATGCTTACGCATTTAAAAATACTGAAGCAATTTAAGAAAAAGACAAAAATTAATGTCTTAGGTCTCATGCTGTTTGGGAAATGGTAATGAACGAACTGGATCGCCGAGAAGATCCTGAAAATGACGAATACCTACCGGGTTGTGCTATGGTAGATTCATGTTCCAATATTCTTACTGGCGATCAGTTTTACAACTTCCTCACCCATAATTTTAATCGACACTACGAGCAAAATCGAGCGCCTTTGGGTCTTTATTTCCATGCTGCTTGGCTAAAAAATAACCCTGAATTCCTTGATGCGTTCCTTTACTGGATCGATGAGATTCAAAAAGATCATAACGACGTATACTTCGTAACGATGACTCAGGTAATCCAATGGATTCAGAATCCCCGTACGATTAGCGAAGCCAAGACATTCGAACCTTGGAGGGAAAAGTGTGTGGTTGAAGGGACGCCAGCCTGTTGGGTTCCGCATTCCTGCAAATTAACATCCAAAGAGGTTCCCGGGGAAACAATTAATCTCCAAACATGTGTCCGTTGTCCAAATAACTACCCATGGGTAAATGATCCTACTGGCGACGGATTCTACTAAGAATTGAAAAATATACAATTGTCACAATCAAGACAATATACATATCTTTTTTTCGTTTCTCGACAAAGTCAAGACTTTATTGATCATACTGAGAGATGGCAAATCTTAAAAACTTGCACAAAAGAAACAGAAAAAAATATTATTTTTTTTTTTATAAGCATGGTCACATATTATATTTCATTATTAATTAAATAAAATTAATATTGTACTATAGGCATTTCAATAAAAATATCACTAAAAGCGATTTCTCTTTATAATCAAAATAATTATTTTAAAAAGAAAAGAAAATTATTTAAATAATATTTAAAAAAGATATAATAAACTAAACAAGTTCTAGAAGAAGAAGAAGAAGAAGAAGAAGAAGAAGAAGAAGAAGAAGCAGAAGAAGAAAAAAAATGGCGAACAAAGGTGTGAAAAAATGTTCGCAAGTGAGACTTTCTTAATGTAACATACAGACTTTTTTTTAGATTTTAGATTGTTTTAATAAATATTTCACAATTGTTTTTTTAACCTCTCATTTTTTCTAACTTGGTTTTCAAATATTATCCTTTCTCTTCATCTCTTTCATATACTGTATCTATTTTTTTTTTATTTTTTTTAAGTTGTTATTTCTATAATACATTTTATACAACATTTACGCTTAAACTTTTGTGCTTAAAAAATGGTTAAACATTCACCAAACTGATTATAAATATTACTATGTGTGTATTGCTATGTGATCACTACATAAGACTTAAAATAAAAAAAAAATATAATACAAAATTTTTAAAATGTTAAAACTGTTCTTAATTTTTTATTAGCCCTTTTACTCCTCATTTCAGATAATCTAAATAGGCTTATTTTAAAAATTTTTTACAAATTCACTTAAAATAACTCATAATTTTTTACAATTAATATATCAATAAATTTATTTATTCAGTATTAAAATTTCATATTCCATGTATAAAAGTTTATATAAAAAAGTCAAGTTATTTACTAGTAGATTTTTTACATTAATTATAAAACGGTTACGTAAGAAATACAATTATTAAATGAATCTCACTTATACCATAAATGTATAATTACGTAATTTAGAATATTGAAATTGTTGATTATGAAAATGTTTCAATAATTCGAAACAAACTTGTTTAAAAAATTTGCAGTTGAAATATAGTAAATAAAGTTATTTCAATAAATTGTTTAAAGCTTTAAAAATATCGATATATTTATTATTTTGATATTATTATAGTTTATTTTTCTAATTATTCTCTTAATACAATGGGAGATTTAAAATAAAAACAATTTGAAAATGATAATTTCAAAATGATTATATGTTGTATGGTATATGAAAGATAATGTTTTTCAACGTAGCTGACGAAGCTAAAAATATACGAAAGAATAATAAGTAAGTTTAAAGGAGCACTAAAGGTGAAAATAACTTACGCTCCAGCGTAATTTAATAAGCTCATCTTCGAGATTTGGGACAATTACTACAAACCCGCGTCATTCATCGAGAGACAGTCACGACATCATATATATGAAATATAATTAATTATGAAATACATACATACAGCAAAGAATGCCTTGAAAATGGATATTTTTCTACACTTCTTAAATAGGATATTTTAAAACATATCATTTCAATATTATCACACAACATTCCAAGTTTTTACAAATTAAGCATATTTTTGTTTAGATCTAAACTAAAAATAGTTGAATACAACTAGATGTTAAATACTAATGTAAAATTTTCAATTAGTTAAATATAAATGAATAATAGTTTTTAGAAGTCGTAGGGTGACAATACAAGATAAAATTTATTCATTTTAATTAAAGTAATTTCACAATTGTAAATTATTTTATAATGCAAATTAAAAAAATAACAAATATCTATCAATGTAAATAAGTAGATTTTACGATTATTATTTTTTTCGTACTGTTGAGTAAACGTAATTATTATATAAAATAATAATAATAATAAATAAAATTTATGTTCTGCATGATGTGAAAAATCTACATATTTATAATAATGATAAACAGAACAATAATTTTATATAAAAATAAAAAAATCATGTCAATATTTTATACTCTCACAAAATATATTAAATTTTAAATCCACGTATATGGGCTGTAAATATTTTATATTGAAATTATTTCGAGGAATAAAAGTAATCACAATGTCAATTCTAAATATTGTTTATATAAAATAAAAATTATGAATAAATAAAAGACGATGAAATGTATATTTATTATTATAAAATTATATCAGCATGAGGATTAAAAACATCGAATTTAATTAATTACATAACTTAATGTATGGATAACGATAGGTAAGTCTCTTCAATTATTCTTTTCTTAGCTTCAGATTTGTATTATTAAATATAATAAATTTTAAAAATCCATAATATTCTGATCTTACATTTTATAAAATCCAAAATAAAATGATTTAAAAAATTTAGATAAATTTTCATTATGTATACTTCGTATTGAATCATTCAATATTTCATTATAATTTAAATAGAATATTTATTTAATTACAAATATTATTTCCAATCATTTTATTTCTATGCAGTAATGGTAAGTGATTTATATTTCTATAAAAGAAATGATTTCTACAAAAGTTATTAATACTTATTGTTTGTGAAAGAAATATTTTTGTAAGGTAGTAATAAGTACCACCTTTTAATAGATATAAATATGACTAATATTAAAACTGTACATTCTTTTATGAATATTTGACGAATAATGTATCGAAATTGAATTAAATAAATTAATGAAGAGATACAATTTCGAACATATTATAAAGTCATGTACTTTAAAAGTATATAAAAAAATTGTTTACAAATATCATATTACAAATTATTAAGAATAAAAAATAGTTACTGACTTGTCTTAAGATTTAATACACGAAAAGTTTAATGACATCTCGTTGCAGGTAATATAGTTGTCATAAATTGGATAATTTGTCATTAATATAGTAGCTTATGTAAAATTATTAGTGTTCTTTGTTATTTTGAGTCATTAAATTTATATAAATCGTGATAAATAATGAATGTAAAATTTTCGTAAAACTATAAATAACTATTGGAGGGAGGGGGGGGTTCTCAAGACTTTCAAAACATCGGACAAGAAAGTAGAAGACTCGACTTCTTACAAATTTCATGAGCTTTAAATAAAAATTTAATTTAAATAAGTAACGTCTTCTCTTATTGTAAATTATCAATTCTATAAGAAATCGAAACTTGGTAATGGTTATTGAGACTTCGTAATCAAATAAAATAAGTAATTACTATTTAATCGTAAAAACTAGTTGACTTATCTTTCACCACACCCGAATTTCCTTACACTCTTAATTTTTATTTTAAAAATAATAGTAATATATTATTTAATAACATCGAGTTATTTAGGATTTTGCTTTTAAAACGTTTCATGGTCTTTAAGAAGGTTAATGAAAAAGTTGGAAAATAATTATTACAGGCGGACCAATAGTATTAATAAGACTTTCAATTCGGTCATATGAAGTAAATTTTTTTTATTATTCTCTTTTTTTGTTTTTTACTCTGCCACTTTAATTTTTCATTAATCGTTTCATTAAAAAAATTAAAAAACTATATTCTTTATTTTAATTATAATTTAAGCATAATGAAAATACACAATTCTATTATATACTACGAAAGTTTTATATTTTAAATATATATACTATATTTCATAAAATAATTGAGATAAAATTTCGAAAATACGATATAAAAAAGAATTTATTTTAACTGCTTAGCAAGGAAATGCATTAGCTTTCAACTTATTAATTGAACTTAATAATACAATTAATTAAATTTTGTAAGTTGGAAGCTAATATACTACCCTTTAAATAATATAAATTAAATTAAACTGAATTACAATTGAGAGAATAATTCCTTCAATTCTCAGCTCAAATTGAGCTTTTAAAGATTTTAATTTTTCAAAAAGCATGTAAATTTAATGTAGATCATCAATTCAAATACACATATTTTATTGCAATAAAAAGTTATAATGTGAATAATTAATACGATAAATTTAAATTTTGTCTTTACAATAAACTGATTTAGTCGCAACCAACTTCAACTAATTCTTAAACATTGTAAAATTACTAATACATTAAATTTATTAGTAAAGGGGGGGAGGAAATGCTATAGTGTTTTCCGCTAGCCTACTTTATTTTTACTTAAGAGTTCTGTCAGTACAGGGAAGGAAAGAGGAAATTACAACTCGATGATTTCATTATGCTTAAATTATTATTTATTGATCTGTAATTATGACACCGATGCGTCATGGATTCCACACAATCCGGAACGTACGGGTGACCGATCTCGTGTGGGTGCGAACACCCGGCTGTCCACAATGTGTCGTGGGCCGAACCAGGCCACGAGTACCTCCTCTGGATACCGGCCGCTGGGAGATGCTGTGCAGTTCATCCTCTGCAGAAGCTGTACAATTTCCAGGGAAACCCGATTTCTTCCCCCTAAGCCTAAGGAGTCGACACTTCTTCACTCAAATCAGACGAATCGTTCCCGAACTTCCTCAACTACATCCTCAACTTTGTCTTATACATGATAAAATTCTTCCGCGCTTAAGCTCAAGAAAGCGTTCATTTCCTGATTCTACCATCGAACCTCTCGTTGACGTCCTCCATACCTGAATGTTGTTATGGTGGTCCAGCTCTGCTGCCGACCAGAATCACGCCATATGTTATTTCATTACCTACAGCGAAGGGCTCCAACAAATGCAAAACTTCTTGTTTCTTTAAATTCTAAGAATACCTGTTAAAAAATTTTCATTGCAATAAATGTTATTAATTTTATTGTATTTGATCATTAAATAGAAGAAATTGAACGCAGCTCGGTTAATATTAATTTAATTGCTATCTTATGCTATAAATATATGTATAAATTTATCGATAATATTATTTATATAAAATGTTAAATTACACGAAAGCAATAATAAATAAATATCTGTCGATATCATTATGTACTTAGATATGTTAAGAGTAATTAGAGTAAGAATATTATTTCGTAAAATGATGCAAAGCTATATTGAAATATTTGAATATAAATAGTAAATGTACAGTTTACATCAAATTTTCGAAATAATTTTATATTTTAAGTACAATGTTTTTTTTTCTTTTTTTTGGCTTCAGGTAATGAATATGTATTATTTTTGTAAAGATGCCAAATAATTCTCGTCGACTTGTTTCGTATCGCGTATCCATAAAACGAACGAGCATCGGAATTTTCGCTATTTATATAAACGTGCGCACATAAGCTGAATGACCTTGCTCATCGAGATCTCAGCAGAAACATCGGCATGCCTCGCTTTCTCTACTTTCGCTTGTTCGTAAAATTTTTAGAGCTCTGCTCGTGTCATTTCCCATGCTGTTATAGCGAATCGTCCCTGGACCAGCCAGATCAAAGATATTTATTGGGAGTCCCCTTTCGATTTATATATTTGTAATCTCTCTTACTCAGCATGTATTTCACTAAATATTACTCTTATTTTATTTATATTCTTTTATGCGCCATTCCTTCATTTTTCTGATTTCCAATTACTTTCCATCCTTCAGACAACACCTATTTATTAATTTGCAATTTTTTGAAATTTAATTTTTTCGATCTGTAATATACTTGTATTATAATTCAATATAAAGATCAGTTGTATTTCCATGATCATTTTATTTATAACCTATATTTCAAAACATTTTCAATGACTGTTCATGGTTTACTTTACAATTAAGTGCGAGTACTAATAGGATAATATATTAATACTATCTTTTCCTAAAAACTGTTAAAATTTCATTGTAAATTTAATTGTTCGAATTGAAACAATTCTGAAAATAAAATTTCTTCATCAAAACGATTTATATTCTTAAAGAACATAACCTTATTTTATTTAAATTTAAAAATGATTGTAAACGTCTTAAATTATTTTGTGCGCACGTGTTTATTTACATTTTTCATTACAAATTCAAAATTGATTAAAAAATTGGTCGAGTTAATGGTTTATTTAATATTTAACATTAAATTTATATATCTTGATAAAAAGTAATGTATATAAACGAGACTATAGATTTAAAATTTTTCTTTACTCTCTCATAAATAATTTTTACAGTTGGATTATTTCAATATTTTTCATAATTTCATTATAAAAGGTAAAAGGTAAATATATTTATTTTAATATAATGTTTTGAATTTATAAACGATTCATATTCGTTGAAATAATTTCAAATAAAAGAATATTATTTGAAAGTTGCTACTGATTAATTATGAGCTCAAGGGGGCAAATAAAGATTTGGCAATGGAAATTAGGATTACTGGTCTATTTCAGGTAGGTAGTACACGAACAGTGCATTAGCTATATAAGTTTTTCCGTACTCTTAGGATATTATATGTTTATTTATTCGAAATTGAAAGCTTTTTCATAAATGTATCGTCACTACCTAATACCTAAAGCAAAGATAGAAACCTCGTTGTCTATACTATTGTACGCAAAGACAATTAAGACATAACGCTATATAATTTACAACATAGCCTGCTGTATTATTATATATAAAGAATAAAAATATATTTAACTGTCTTTGGTATTAGAGAAAATCTTAGATATTTAAAGTTTCAAAGACATTCCAATATTAAATTATAAATGTTTAAAAATACTCTCGAATAAATACACGATGGGAACCGATTTATTTAAAAACTAGAAGTTTCTAAACTAATTTTACGCAGTATTTTTAGCTTCTAAGGATATTTAGTAAGCTAAACATTGAAAATTTACCAATGCTCAAATATGATTATGTAACATTCATTACTAAATTTTTTAACATTGTAGTATTCATATGAAAACCGTTGTACGATAACATATATGTTTTGTAAAACACCAAATTTATTTATCATTGGCACTTACTTGTCTTCGCAATTCGTATATATATATATATATATATATATATATATATATTTATCTTAATAAATGACATCTTGAGATTTTAGACTCATAAAAAAAATCTAATTTGTTTATAATTCCCCTCAGGTGTTACGTGTACACTTTTTGTAAATTTTACTATAAAATAGCAATTTGACTATTTCTCTCACTTAAAATTACATTTTTAGAAGAATTTTCTACTGGTCGAAAATTTCATAGAAGTGATGAGATACGTGGGTTACAATGTTACGAGCATTTGAAATATCAATTTAATGTAATGTTGTTATTTTTCAAGCTCTAATTCGAATGAAGAAGATGGTGCAAATTTGCAAATATTACAGTCCTTTCAGCTAGTTTCTTTATTATGCACATCCTTTTGAGTTTTTCTTCTTAATACCTGCAGTTTCAGCAAATAAACTATATTGTATTTCTAGAGTATTATTATTATTTTAGAAAACTAAAAAATGTAATGAAAATTACCTTACAAAACATTTTAATTTTTTTATTAAATCACTTATTTTTCTCTTCTCTATAGTAAAAAAAAATGAAATGTATTATATTAATAATATAAAAAAATGAAATAAATTCCTAATGAATTTCACTATATTTTTAAAATAGTAATATGATATCAATCTAAAAACAATAAATTTGTTTTAATTTAAATTAATATATATAAATAAGAATACAACATTCAATAGTCTTTTTAATTTCGACATTCATTTAAGATTAAGCATTATGAATTAAATGCAATCTATATCATGTAAATCATATATGTGTCAATAAAGATTATAAAATATAATTCATATTTCGTTCTTGTATATCTATTCAATGTAAGAAAAGAATTTAAGATTTTGATCATTAGTATTTTTACAATATGATAAAGCATAAACTTACATGTATGCTTAGAAATGCTGAACATTTACTTAATAATTAAGGGAATAATGAAATGTATTTTATTATTTAAATTACATTATTTTACCAATTTATTTAATATTTTATATTTGTACTATATTCTTGTAAGTTTTTAAATGGAGACTATTTTTGTTTTTGCAAATTATAGTAATGTAGTCTTTATAATAATTTTTTTCATATTTTTTATTTTAAAATTTTTAGAATCTATTACATATTCAAAAGAAAAATAATAATAGATAATAAAAATTTACGAATTACGTTAAAAATATGATTGCCCATAAATATTAAATTAGAAAATTTAATATATTAATGGTGGTTTAAATGCAATAATTTGTAAGCTAAAAAATATATTTCATTTACAATTTTCAAATATGAAACTGATCTAATTTAGTTAAAAATATATTAACACAAACTGTATAAATTTTTATTTTATTATCTTATTTTTTAAAACAACCACATATTTTTAATTAAATAGAAAAAAATAGCGCTGTAAATTGCGTTAAATTTCTTTCTACTAATATATTCATAGATAGAACTTTCTATCAGCCAATAGACTTATATACTTAAATATAAAACTATAGCATTAGTTGAACTAAATTAGCAGAGTCCTTATTTAATAAAGCTTTTAAGCAATTATATAAGCGAGAATAAGAACAAGCAAATGTTTATTAAAATATTTACAGAAGAAATATACATATTATGAAATATAATATAAAAACTTTACTATATTAATCACGTATTGAATTTTCTGATATTAAACCCATTTCACACAGGATAGGTAAAAAATAAGTATTATTTGTGTTAAATGGAATTTTTGTGGTTAAATATTGGTTTGCTAACCTAATCATTATTTATCATATGTGCGGTCTAGTTCTAATACTCTCAGTTATGCTATAAATATTATACAATTTAAATTCAAGTCGATAACAACATCTGGTATTCATATTATAGTTAAACAGGGAAGGGATTTTTTGTTAATTAAAATAAGTTGCTTGTACATGTTATTTCGAATCTTAAATTTTACAAAATGATTTTTATTTGAAATAAAATTAAGTAAATAAATTAGTATGTAAATTAGTATATAAAGTAATATTCAAGAAGCTATCATAAAATTAATGGAATACGTAAATGTTTAGTAATTATTATTTTCTTTATTTTATTATCTGATGTAACATCGCCACAATAAAATATTTCTGTACGTAAATAAAATTTCTAATGTAAGAATATTATTTTTTACTAGATTTTCTACTTATATAAAATAAAAATATCAAATATTTTATTAATAGAAAATCAATCTTTTTCTTTTATTAGATATAAATCCACATGTATGTGTAATATACTTTTGTATAAAGTTTTTTAATTTATTATACTTGTTATTACTATCTACAATTAATTTTATCACGTTAAAATATAATCTTTGATGCATTTTAATCTTCATAATAAATATTCTAAATATTATACAATGTATTCGTTTATAACTTAAGAATTAAAAAAAAGTTTGGTACAAAAGAACATACAGAACACATAAATGAATTGTTTGCTATGGTATAGTAATAAATAATATTATATATATATACATCATGAAAAGTCAAACAAAAATAACGACAAATCGAAACAAGTAACCTTGAGCATAATTATAAAGGCAAGATCACAATTTTAAAATCATGAAAAGGATAAAATAAATTTTAGCACTTTTATTTTTCTTTAATTTGTTTGATATAATGATATTCTGAAGCATTATCTGTACCGAACTGTTTGTACATTTTAATTATTATAATTTATAAAAATAATTATCTCTATCAAAAATAAAACTATGATACATTTTTCTATAAAAAGTATATACGAGCTAGGAAATATATTGAACCTTATTGGTAAATAAATAAATAAATATATATTCTATTTAAGTCGAATAGTTAATTATATGGTGTAACAATATACACGAACAAAAGATATTTTTGTATTTGAATAAATTAAAAAAAAATTCCTTTTACCGAATGAAAACCTTTATACGTAAACATGTTTTAATTCAACTGAAGCAGCTACCGACGTGCGTACAATATTATATATGAGAAGAATGTATAAACATTTCCTTCACTATCGATTACAAACCGGACATGACATTATTAAGAAGCCTGTATATTTATTGCGTAATAGCAATAAAATGTAATAAAATATTTTAAAGAATTTTTCTTTAATATGTTAGATAACATTAAATACTTTATTAAGCTAAACAAAGCTTATTTCAAACGCTTTAACATTATAAGTCAATATTTATTATATAAAATTTGATTATAGATATCTAATTATAGATTAATAGAATTATTGTTTTAAGAGAAATGATATCTAAATATAATTTAATTATAAGAAATAATAATTTAAGTATTATAAATTAATTAAATTATTAATTAATTAATCGTAAATTAAATTACGATAAAACTCTTGTAACGAATCTATATTAACTCAACTTTTACAAACAAATATATATAACTTAATAAATATAAATTTAAAACCTAAAAAGTTTATTGACATTGTACTTTTCTCTGATCCATTAATTTTATAATTTTTAAATATTTATTAAACATAATTGCATTGACTAATACAAAAATTTTAAAAAGAAAGGTAAATTAAACATTTATATATTTAATCTGAAAATATTATCATAGGTCGTTGAGAAGATATGGAATGTATCAAATATAATCTAATCAAACAAATTCAATACTTGAATAGTAATTTCATAAAATCGATCAATATAGGCATAATAGAATATTGTTAAATAAAATAAATAAATATCCAAAAATTTTTATGTGTAATAGAATTTTTTTGCTATTAGAAAATAACTCTAAACGTTATAAACAATAGTGTTTAATTTTTCAGTTATATATATCTTAATATTTTAAATAATGCACGCCCATATGATATTTAGAAATAGTCACATGAAACTTCGAATAAAATGATATGGGAATCATACAACACTTTCATTATGGTCAAAACCGCTGGAAATATTAACAATAAGTAAATTTAGGTAACATGAACAGTACAATATCTGTCTGTCTGTCTGTCTCTCTCTCTCTCTCTCTCTCTCTCTCTCTCTATTTATTTCTAATCCTACTTCTTTTCTCATTATTCATGATTAAAACAGCTATCATATATTGTAATTATTTTATTTGAAATATTATTGATTGAACTTTAGATTAATTTATTTTCACTAGAACAGAATTTTAAAAAAAACTTGCGGAATAGTTACAAAGTAAATTTGAATATTTTAAAGTATAAATACATGAATGTACACTTTTTAAACTGAACACTGCTTAACATTATTTTGTTTTTTTATTTCTGCATTTAAATGCATAAATTTAAATATGCATTTAAATTAAATGCATCAGTATTTAATGTAATTTTTAATTAAAATATAAATCAACTTATCGATGATGTATTAAAATATTAGAAAGTCAATGAAAATAAAATATTTCTGGATTTAAATAATATATTTTCTAAGTCATAGATATAGTTTATAAAAAATTAAGAACGTGGATTAGTTAATACTGAACATTAATTTTCAATATATATATAAATAGATAGATAGATATATACTTAGTTTTATCGAATCACTTAAAATGTCATTTGTTACTTATAAGTATAAAAAAGAGTAATTAATTGACGCGCGCCGGGGACAATATGCCCCCCGCGGCGCGCTGCCTGTAACTCCGCCGCTACGCGTACCCGCACGGCCTAAAGGAAACCCTGCCCAAGGTCCCGTTAGGCCAGGAACGCAAAGGACACGAACTGGGGTTTCCCCTAGCCTGCACTAGCAGGTTCTGGGCGAGACCTCGGAGCAAGGAAGGAGACCGATGGCGCACCAGGTAACAAAAAAGAGGGTATAAGTGGAGGCACGAGTCCTCCACCAGATTATTCGGTCCGCGCGCGCTCTCCTCCGCCAATCCGCCTCTCAGCGCCTTACAACTAAAAATACATCGTTTTTTTATCCCCCCCCCGCACTTCATCCTCCGACGAGAGTTTGATGTTATAATTATTGAAATATGTTATAATTTTTCAAATATTAATTATTTATATATTTATTTAAAAAAATAACTAAAATCTTAAATTTAATTACAATCATTACATGAACAAATAAATGAATATTACTTTGTTTACTTTAACTCAGAGATTAATAAATTTAACTATTATATTACGTTTACGGAATAGTGTTTTCTTCATCTATTATTACTATTGCTTAAAAATAAATAAAATAGAACAGTCTATGAAGATTGTTTTTATAACTCGTTCTATCTAAATTTTAATACAATTATAATTGAGCATTCTTCTTTACCAATATTATATATAAATTATTCAACAAGAATATAAAGATATTTAATTTAAATTACAAAATAAATGGTCTATTTTAATAATTTTATTTTAACAAACCCTTTTTTCAATCAAAATTTTAAAATTGTTCTCACTTAGCTACTTTTTTATACTTATTTGGACTGTGTTGGATTACTTTTTTACAGGAACATTCGAATCGAAGCAATCGGAGCATCCACTTTCAGAATAACGTGCTTGCTTTTTACTCGACATACTATACAATGAATTTTTATAAAATATAAACCAATAGCTCAAAATATTTATTAACACTCTTTCTATATGATAAGATAAACTGTAATAGGATTTGAAAACGTGTAATAAAACGTTAATATTATGAAAATATTTTAAATCTTCTAAAAAGCATATGTTTAGTAGTAATGTTGCGTATAAATTAAATAAATTAAAGATAATAGTTTTTTTTAATAAAGTTCGCTCAGTTCTCTAATGGTTATTAAGAAAAATGATCATTAAGGAATAGTCTAATGATTGAAATGAAATTCAAATATAAGGGAAGTATTGGGGTGCCGGAGCGATGGCCCGTCAACTTCATCCCATCACGATCCCATTGTTCGTGCCCTACGAATTTGAAGGAGTCGAAGCCTCGAGCACATTCTATGTGAAAATGTTAACGGCGTCTCCCGATAAGTGCGACCGTCTATCATTTGCCTTGTACTTAAAATAAAAGTAATATTTTATTACTCTGTATAATGAAAGAAAACATAATTTAATAATAACTTGACATTCAAATAAACGTAATGATTATGATTAATAATTAAATATTTCTGCATTAAAAATGTAATCCCAATGAAAGCTTGATTAATACTTAAAGTCCATCTTACGTTACTAAAAATTAAATCGATCAGAATGAATGGATTTTAGTAATTTGAGACGCATAAGATCTATATACGGTCAGAAATAAAAATTATGAGATCTTATTGAGAACAAATAGAAGCTTCGTAAAGCAAAGACATTGTCTTTTGGTCGGCCTTATCCTCTTAAAGAAAATATTTGCTTATCTCGAAGATATGAAGGATCAATAAAAAAGAAATTGTTCCGTGTTAAATGTGGGCATGAAAACGTATCGGTCATTATACTTAACCGTAATTCTCTTATATTTTTAATACACACAGCACGTTTCCTTCTCTGCTACTTACTGCATGCGTGCGAGGTATACAGAATAAGTCAGACTTCTGACTCCTCGAACTACCTTTACGGCTCTTTGCATTTCGTTTCATTCACTCTGCGTACTCGCGAAAATAAGTATTCGAAATGCAATAAAAAAAAAAAAAAAAAAGCAAAGAAAAGTGAAATAACCAATTTTCTTTATTCAAGCCAATTGCAAATTTATAGGGGAAATTTGGAATAAGAAATTTATGATTAACATAAAACCATCGAGTTGTTGAAGAACTCAATATTTTCATTGAATTGCAATAGTCTCATACTCATGTAAAAATCACGCAATTGTGCGTAAAGGTTAATATCAAAATCTAATCTGGCATATTTATATAAAACAGTGTGAACAAGAACGAGAATTTTTCAATTATTCCGGAGGAAGCATTAACGCTTTTCTGAGGGTAAGTTGGTACCCTTTCGGGTCATTTTACTATATAGAGAATGATCAAGAAGAGGTTAGTTACGATTAACAGTTAAAGTAAGTACAACATTCTGTATTCACGTTTGTACAAAAATCATATTCGTTGTTTACATTTAAACATTTTAAATATTTTACACGACGTACGTTGTAAGCATTTTTAAATCGTATAAACATTATAATGAATAAAAATTTATGATTTATTTTATGTATAGCGAATTTAATGTGACTCAAATCACTTATTTCTAAATTTAAATAACATTAAATAAATAATATATTAAAATCTTTAAATGTTTACAACGAAATTAAGTCAAATTCAATACAAAGTATAATTTTTCAAGAATGTAAAATAAAATTTTTTGATGCACAATACAATAAGCAATTTATCGGCAGTAGATATCTATCAGTAAATTAAAAATAAGTGTCTTCGTGGGAATAGAATAATTTAATCGGAGTCTCGATACTCTTTGAATGAAATTTTCTTCATGTAATATTTAAATTAATTAAATATTCAGGATTTAAAACCCAATATCTAATGATAAACATTTTGACGAAACTAATAATGTATTAAATTTAAATACATATATTATATCTTGATAAAATTGATCTCGCATGTGAGGATATTTAAAGTATAGTAAGTGGACGATTAAATTTATGGTTTAAACAGTGATCGCTGGGAGAGTCGGTTTTCTTAAAAGTTTTTAATTATTTCAATACCTCTACAATATAAAAGAGCGAAAGAAATAATATTGTATTCGCCTACAAAAGCGGAAATAACAATAGTATCTTTTCTCCTTACGCGTACGTTTACGTAAAGTAATGAGAGCTTCTTCGCTTTTCGGTCTATGTACTCAAGAGTTATACTCAAAAGGCCTTCTGTTGGCTTGTATTCACACTGGTCTCACGTGTACGAAATCTTATGAGTCTACTTAACAACGAGTCATACGCGTAAAACTTCATAATGAAAAATTCCGAAACGTAATTCGCTGAACAGGAAAAGTTGATTACTTTTGTCGTGTGGACTTGTGTCGCTACGAGTAGTCCTACGACCTCGAAATTCAATAGTCAATAAATCTGCATACCGACCATGAATAAAGTGCTTTCCCGAAGTAAACAGTAGCTGTTGTGCTTATTTTTTTCACAGCTTTTCTCTTTAGGATAATGAAAGCCCTTGCGGCTCTTTCCCGGCTTAACAACTGGGCATCCAAGCAAGGCGTACACCACCGTCACCACCAATAATTGTACAATTGTTTTTTTTTTCTTCTTCTTCTTCTTCTTCTTCTTCTTCTTCTTCTTCTTCTTCTTTTCTTAACTTCTACTTTTACTTTTACTTTTACTTTTACTTTTACTTTTACGTTTTTTATTCATAACCGTATAGAGGAATAAAAATCACTCCGACTCTTCGACATTGAAATTCAAGATTCAATTAATTTTTTTATTTATTTGAGGAGTCCAAGCAACATCTCGCACGTTTACGTGCTAAAAGGACAAGTTAACTTGCAAAAAAATATGCCAGAGCATTAACAATTATATACAATCGTTGTGATGTATAGAAAACATGATCTCCAGCTAAATGGTTCCAAATAAATATAGACAAATAAGAACGATTGAAAATTACTGTACATGTATAATTTTTTAACTCAATCTACACCCATAATACGATTACCTAAAAAATATTGAAGCTCATTTTCATGTAACAACTTTAATACGCTTTTTCTTATAAAGATAATATATACACCCTTTAGATTTCGAATTCTCAATTTTACATTTATTTTTACACGTATATTTTTTTACGGGTTAATTTCATTCTAATGCATTAAACGTAAATTTCATATAAAATAACAAATTGCATTCTGTATTTCTAAATAGAAAAAACGTTTCAGTTGAAAAGATATTAATCATTTAATTATATGAGAATGCTATTTATATAAGAATTTTAATTATTTGATAATTGAAGTAATTATAATTAAACGATAAGTTTAAATCTTCATACGCTCTTTACAGGTATCTAGACATCTATAATTAATTTAATATTATTTTGTATTTTAAGTTATTAATAATGTCGTATATAAGTAAGATATAAATATAATATAAATAGAGACTAATAATAATTATATTAATTATATTAATACATAAAATAATTAAACTTGTATGTAAATCTTTCATATACAATATAATATGGTTTATAATTATGTAAATATGGTAAACATAAAATTTAAGAGAAAGTGATAGAAATCTTAAATTCTAATGTGTTGATAGAGGCATTTATCAAAAGTCGCGGGGGAGGGGTCAGGGTGTGATAAATTAGTTTAGCTACAATTTTTCTTTCTTTTTCTTTTTTTTTTGTTTAACGATGAACGAAGGGGAGTTTCGGTCGCGACGCGCTCGACGGTCGGAGCCCCCCCCCCTTTTTCGCACAATCACCCGGGTGCCAAATAAACCACCTTGGTGCCCGTGGTCACCCTTGGTCTTAAACTTAACGATCTTCCTTCGTTCCTTTTTTTCTGATGGATTTTTCTCGATTATCCATCTCTCTCTCTCTCTCTCTCTCTCTCTCTCTCTCTCTCTCTCTCTCTCTCTCTCTCTCTCTCTCTCTCTCTCTCTCTCCTTCTCTTCCTTGGTCCGATGCTTAGGCTCCTTTCCAATGGTGTGCCTACAACGTGGGCCGCGCAGCTACGCACAAAGACATTTACTAAACTACTAAACAATAAAAAATCAAAGTACTTTTTATAACTTAATTATTTAACGTTGAAAATTGTCATGTACAATAGTATGCAAAGTTCTATTACCAATAAATTTTTAAACATCATACTATTTGAATTTAAATTATTTGTATTGAAAATAAAATAAAAAAACTTAAATATTTGAGTATTCTATCACAATTACTTAACTGCTAAATTAATAATAATTACATAATTATTGATATACTTTTGATGCCGTAGGCTCATGCTAGAGAGCAGTGCGTTCTATAGTTCCGCTATTCTAAATAGCAAAGCCGCAAAACAGAATGCGACGAAGGACTCATCCCGTCAGACGGAATGTGTTGAAAACAGGAAAAGACGATTCTGTTCACTACCGTCTTGCCTTTGGTCATCCCTGGCTGTTCAATCCTCGATCCCTTGCAAGTCGCTCACATATCAGCTAGATGTTCCGTCACAAAGATACGTTGGAGATGGTTTGCCGGTAACCGAGCCTCCAACGTAACCTAAGGTAGGCTCTCCATACTGGGAATTTACCAAAATTTGACAAGATTCTATTGACGTCCTTAGGGCGGGTCACGATGTCCAGACATTTATCGATTTTGTTGGACACCGTTAGCCTCGTTCCTAGAAGACCAGCATATTTTATCTGAACGGTAAATTACTTGTCCAACTTTTTGATCTCCAGTGTAAGTATGGATCTAAAGCCTGATTAAGGATCTGATTGATCAAGATATCAATAGATGTTCGCTGTCAATAACATTGTCCTCTGTTACTTCATCATCTTCCTCCGAATCTTGAGTACAGACTTCTGTCATGTTCTTCAAGGATCTCGATTTTGCCCTACAATAAAGGAAACTTCTCGATTTTCTACAACTATCTTCGCGATCAAACCTATTGCAAGGATAAAGGTGTCTTTTGAACTGGTGTCAATCCTGTGAACGGCAAATGTAACCGCGGTGGATATCTCCACCTACATCTCTATTATTCGCTGGAGAAAAACAGCCGTAATTTCCTCTCCACTCATCTTATCTTTCCCACGACCCCCCTTATTGTATCTTTTTTATCCTCACCTGTGACAATCTTTAATAGATTCTTCGACGGGAAGATCATCAAAACAGACTTCGACATATGTTTCGAAGAGCTATTCTGGATTCAAGGATATATCACACCCTGGTACACTATTTTCCCTTGGCTCTCTGGAATTTCGCACATTCCAGTCTCTGAGGTGCTTCCAAGCGTACTAGAATGCACTCGCCACAAAGCCGATTCACCAGATATGGTCTGGGTATCAGCCTTATCTCCAACGGAAGCCAAAAATGGATCCCGTCACCTTGGTACGAACCTTGGCATGCGCCTTCACGAACAAGATCATCATTTGTCAGCTCACCAATCGGACCATCTGGGAAATAAAATGGTCTGCCTTTAGTTATAGAGTGGTTCACATTCCATACATACAAATGCATGCAAAATACTCTCACGAGTTCAGAAGTAGCACGTTTATATTGTATTGTTTTTATTATGTATTTAATGTATTTCACTGAAGTAATAAAAATAAATATTTATGCACTTAAAAATTTTTTTTAATACTTAGGATATACATTTTTAACTTATTGTATAAACCTATAACAAATTGAAAAATAACTACTATTGTTTCAATAATTATTAAATTATTTTCATAATTATATATATAATATTAAGGAGCGAAAATGAAAGAAACCTATTAAGATAATTTAACCAAATTATTTTATCAAATGTGTATTTCAAAAAACTTATCCATGTATACGCGTGTACGTATACTTGTTCATGCACAAGGAGAAAAAAGAAAGAATTCTTACGTACAAAAATATAGTATACACAAGTATATTCTTCGTATTGCAGGCTTGAACATTTAAGCGAAAAAATAATGGAGTATGTCTGTGCAGCGCCACGCCTGTAAGGACGCACCTACGCTTGGTTGCATTTCTTCTTTTGTTATCCATAATACCGCAAATGGATGGGAATTAACAGAAAAGTAATAGAAGAAGTTACGAAAACGTATTTACCAACACGCATTCGTTACATGCAATTAGAGCATTCTATAGGAAATGTATTCTTTTAGATGTAGTAATTTATGTATACAGAAGTGCGCTTTCATTGTTTTACATTATAACACAATAAATCAATCATTATTTTAATTTTTTTTTAATACTTTACATTAATAATAATTTATACGTCTTCTTGAAAGGACGAATTGTTTGCTTCATATGCCAGACAGATTAATAAAATTGTTTTAGTAATTAGATTTAAATTCTTTATTATGTGATAATTAATAAACTCGTTATTAAATTTATTAAGAAATATAAATTAAAAAAAAATTATACTTTTACATCATAATTGATTTTATATCATTATAATCTTTATAATTGATATATAAAAAATGAAATAAAAATTTATGATTCATCTCCTTATATTTTCATTAAAATAATATTCTTATCAAGACTTTATGTCTTGGTTATGTAAGTATTTGAAATAATTATTTAATAATGTACTGTAAGAAGTTTTCTTCTCTATAGAATTCAGAATATTACTCTATAGAATGAGGTATATATTATCTCTATAGCTTAAATTTTTTTATCTTATTATTTCCAGTTGATAATTATTTATTGCTCAAATAATAACATAAATTTTGCTTACCGAAGTTAATTTTTTGTAATTAAGTAATATAAATTATTTTTATTTGATTTGGAATTAATATTTTCTATAAATAGATTATTGACTTATTTAATGCCTCTCTAATCATATTATTAATAGATTTTTTTAACCTGATGTATAAGTGTAAAAGAAACATAATAAGCTTCTATAATATAAAAGCATATTAAACCTATGAAATTTCTTGGTAAGTATGTACTTTGTAATAGGAAAATATTGAAAGAATGCATATACATGTGTTGGAGCCCTTCGATGTAGGTAATGAAATAACATATGGTGTGATTCTGGTCGGCAGCAGAGCTGGACCACCATAACAACATTCAGGTATGGAGGACGTCAACGAGAGGTTCGATGGTAGAATCAGGAAATGAACGCTTTCTCGAGCTTAAGCGCGGAAGAATCTTATCATGTATAAGACAAAGTTGAGGATGTAGTTGAGGAAGATCGGGAACGATTCGTCTGATTTGAGTGAAAAAGTATCGACTCCTTAGTCTTAGGGGGAAAAAATCGGGTTTACCTGGAAGCTGTACAGCTTCTGCAGAGGATGAACTGCACAGCATCTCCCAGCGGCCGGTATCCAGAGGAGGTACTCGTGGCCTGGTTCGGCCCACGACACATTGTGGACAGCCGGGTGTTCGCACCCACACGAGATCGGTCACCCGTACGTTCCGGATTGTGTGGAATCCATGACGCATCGGTGCCACGATGAGAGATAGAAAGTCTAGCTGGCGATTTTCATTATGGTATTTGTGAGAGCTCTCCCGCATGGCCCGAGTAACCGAATCGTCGTTTATCATATCGTTTGTTATTTGAAAAAGACTTAACTTAATATCTTAATATAATAATGGTGAAAGGGTAATTAGAATATAGAAATGTATATAATATAATATATATGTTTATAATTCAATGAGTAGAGAATTCGTTGCTTAAGTAGAAAGTCACAGTTCCTATTCCCAAGCAAGTAAATACAAACTCATACAATTTGTTTTCACCTTAATGACATTCTTTTATACACAACAATAGAAAATTTTGTTTAATACATCTAAGTCATTTAATATGCACTCATCAAAATTAAGTAAGTACTAACGCCCTGTTAACGTATATTGGAATGGTACTAATATTCTTTATCATCGTATAAATTTTATTTATCGTCCTAAGTTTGATAAAACTTATGAAATTTATGGAAAAAAAAAAAATATATATATATATATAAAATACGTTGGAGAAAAGTTTGAGTCACCGTCGCGACATTCATTAAAGCCATACGCACAAATACATACAAAAACCATGCACATGTCGTTACATAACAAAGAATTTTTTACAGATTTTTGAAATCATAAATGGATTGGAAAACGCTCTTCGGCAATTGGAAATACAGGAACTGACATTTCTTGGGAGCCCACGTATTAGTGACAAACTAACGGGATATTCTCGACACGTGTATTGCAGCAGCAGTCTCGCACTAATATCCTCGGTAACGGCTCCCGATCATGTAGGTGTTCAGGACACATCTGCATTTACGAAAGGGAACAACGGGCCAGTAACGTTGCATTAAACTGGGACTTATTGATAAAGATAGTAAAAAAATGAAAGCCGCGGAATAAAGCGATTGTTATTAAGCACCTATTCAATTTTTTAGGTATAACCTAAAAGGAAATAATTGCACCTATTAAAAATATTAAATAAACTGATTGATATAATCTATCGAATAATTATCGTTGCGTCCATTGAATTATTATCAAGATTTTTCTATTCTGTATAATTTTTTATAAATAGATAGATTAACAAGATAGAAAACTTTATCTAATAATCGAGAGCATTAAAATAAAATCAATTATGTTTATAAATAGTGGGATTCGAGTCAAGTTTGCTTGACAAAAACTTTATAATTAATTTATTATACGATTGGTTTAATTGAATTTCAATATAAATAAATTTGATTTTACATATCAAAAACATATAATAAACTTAAATCATTTCATTATTATGAAGAATATGTTCTTTTATTTTAAAGTTAAGTTACTCCCCACTCGAAAAATTTTTAAATCCATTTAATTTACCATTTAATATTATTATAGCATTATATTATAATATTTCTGAGTTCTAATATAAAATATAATTTTGATAAAAGTAGTGTAAGTCAAATGAAGAATATAATATTCAAACGAAAGTCTACGGCCAAATAAACTATCAAGTATATTGCATTTTCTCAAATTCATAAATTATTAATATTAAGAAATAATTTAGATAAGTTAGATAATTTAGATAAATTTTTATACTTTAAAAGTTCTGTGTATCATAATTTCTTAAGTATAGAGTATAGAACAAATCATTTTGGCAAATGCTTACGTATAAAGTCAAGAAATCGTTGACAATGAAAGTTATGTATTAACGAAAAATTATTTTTTAATATGAAAGTAAAAATAATATCTTTTCAGCATAATTGAAATTTTTTTATAAATAACCTTCGCATAAAAAATAAGCATAAATTATCTTTTACCTAGTCAAGTGATTAAATTAATATGAATATTAATAAATATTTATAATAATTCATATTATTGAAGAGAAGTAAATCAATGAAAGAATTTTAAATAATTTTCAATTAATGTAGCTTTCAATAAATAAATTTTTATGGCCATTGCACATTCAATCTTTTAAATTCTCTACAGCTGAAAATGAAGGGTTTTTAGCCTATACTCGTAAACCATGATCTTTACATTTAGCTTAATGCTGAACATGACCTTACAATTTCAACTTCTTTCTTCTTACTCTTTTTTCCTCGTTATCTCTCTTTTTTACAACGCAAGATTTAAGTGCTCGTACATTCACTGGCTTATACTTACAAACGATTTGTTACTCGAAAACTGCATAATTTATATCAAATCCAAAGCTCTTATCACATTCCTGATAATCTTACTCGCGTATTATTATTATTCATGCTTACTAAATGAGAAAAAATGAGGAGAAAACAGACCTTGAAATATTGAAATCTTTATTTTAGAAAAATTATTTTCTCAAAATCTTATAGGTTTTACTTATACTTTTAATACATTAGATTTATGAACCAAAAATTTTATCGAGATATCTTCATTCGTCAACCATTAAAAGTATGTTTTTATTGTAATTTAAAAATTTCAATTACTACATTTCAATTGTTACATTATATTTAAAGTACGGGAAAAATAAAGCTGTTTATTTAACACAGTAAAAAATGTCTAAAATGTTGATCGTTGGTTAGAGGATAATTAAGAACAAAATTTAGTTTAGTATTGTGAAGTGAAAGAGTTCTTCTATATCTTGAATATAAATTTAAAATATTATACCCCATCCCCCAACCGCAGATCCAAGCAATTATCTAATGTATCGCTAAAATTTTCCGTATTTGCAGAAAATACGGGATGTTTTCCACTTTCGATGTTCAGCAAACACTTGGAAATAACAAGAAAACGCGTGATTTTGTGTTTGGAGAATGGGAAGAAAAATCGTGGAAATTGAGTTTTTGCGAGCGGAAGACGGCACTACGGAACGAGACATTGATACAAGTTGGAAAGGTGCGGGGGAGATACGATTAAAAATCTGAAAAATTTTCAGAGTAGCTGGGCCGAATCAGGGCACTCGGGCGGACCCAATGGGTTCATCTGGCCGAACATCTCAACCAAAAAAAATTTCGCTTCACAAACACCATTGCATAAGTAATCGAATGCACGCCGTTTGCTCCTTTTCAATTCGTCGCTCGAATACCGAAAAATTAATATTTATGCCCTCAAAATAGGATTAAAAGATTTTGTCCCCATGGCCTTCGACCATTTTCCAATATATTAATAAAATTGTCCGTAGTCGCCGAAAATCGATTGTTTTCAGCTGCCGATGCAATAAAAATACTTGGAAAGGGCAAGAAAACGAATTATTGTGAATTTGGAGGTGTGCGGGAAAAATCACTGAAATTGGATTTTTTCTGGGTGGAAAAGTATATGGGGAACATCGAGACAAGTTAGAAAGATGCGGGAGAGATTCGGTGAAAAATTTTTCAGAACGACTTGGTCGGCTTTTTGGATGACCTCGTGCACTGAGTCGACCTGATACGTCAAGGCGACCTTCACTCGATCCTCCAGGTCGACTCGATCTTTCAGGCTTTCATTTTATTCAGTCGCAGACTTGACGGAAAAAATGTTGAATTTCCTGGGGACAGGAGAGTCCCGTTCAATTCGTGCGGCGGGTAGTCCGTCCCATCAGCTCATCTGGTTCGACCCTCGGGCTCATGCGCCTCAAAAATTTGACCAAAAAAAATTCCTATCTCGCATTTGTTTTCCTAACCAATCGATTGCGCGTCGTTTACTCCCTTTCAATTCGCCGCTTGAATATCGAAAAATTAATATTTGCGGCCTAAAAATATGGTTAAAAAATTTTGTTCCCTCGAACCCCGATCGTTTATTAAAAGTATTGCCAAAATCGCTAAAATTTATCGAAAAACGATGGTTTGCGGCTTCAGGTATGCTAAAAAGGCTCGTAAAGTACAAGAAAACGCGTTATTTTCGTTTTGGAGGTTGGCGGGAAAAATCACGAAAATTGTATTTTGTGGGGTGGAAAGGGGGATTCCGGAACAAGGGATACATGTGGGAGACATCGAGACATGTTTGGGAGATGCGGGAGAGGTTCGAGAAAAATTTTTTTCTCTCTGAGCGACTTTGCCTGTATCTGGACGACTTTAGACGATGAGTCAACCTGATTGCGTCAAAGTGACCTTGGGCACCGTGATATTTGGACATTCAACAGATTTTTGCTGCTCCGTCAGCGACAACAATAGCAAAATCCATGGTATTACTGGAATTTATTGTATTGTTCATCTGTAATGTTTATTTTGAGTCTGGCTGCTCAATAATTGATCGATAAAAAAAAATCGATAAAATATTTATGAATAATTTTTCCCCAAGATCGTAAAAATCAAATGATTTTTATGATCGAACAATTAGATTGTAAAATTTATTAATTATAATTACTATTTCGATTGAATGTTTATGCAAATAGTTATACACGTCGAGGTATTATTTTGCCGTCATTTTCAAAAACAAATTTTTTCTGATCTATACGATTTATCATCACGAATGAGAATGAAGATGAAAATATGAAAAAATTTTGTAAAAGCTACCGATTTCAATTCATTGATCTGCATTTGTCTAATGCAGGATAACAGTCAGATATTTTACTTATTTAAGTCTTTGTCATGTAATTCTTTTATTCTTTTTTTTTTCATTTCGATACAGATTTGTTTATTTCGAGTAATACAACTTAGCACTGCGATTCTACTTTTCATTTTAAATATAGAGAAATTCGATTAAAGGCTGGAAATGTCATAAATTTCATTTAATTTGTTGCAAACGCTTATAGTGTCTTATATATACGATATAATTTCCTTAAATTTATTCATAGATTAATCACTCAAATTGGCGAAAATAATTTATTAATTATTATGTATTCGTCTGGATACACAAACTGCTCTGGGTACTCTTGAAATACGTTTTTAAAAATTCATTTTCAAGTTTATTAACTTATATTGTCATCTTGTATTTTCATTTATTTTAAAAATAAA
The DNA here is from genome assembly GCA_018883505.1 of Ceratosolen fusciceps. Lineage (NCBI taxonomy): Eukaryota > Metazoa > Arthropoda > Insecta > Hymenoptera > Agaonidae > Ceratosolen > Ceratosolen fusciceps. Next base: position 1,237,138 of record RCIC01000035.1, on the reverse strand, counting down.
TTTCATTGCGATATAAAAAAAATAAATACGTTGAAGGGATTATGATCTGCGGATATAATTCCTAAATATATTCGTTTTAAAAATGCAGAAAATATTGTATAAAATGCAATATCGGAAATCAGATTTATATATTTTATGTTATTTTGTATACATGTTCAATGTCGATAATAAGTTACTTTTAGACATAAACTGATTGAACGTTTATGACATCTTTAATAAACTTTAGGGTTTTGAAAAGTATCGAGAATAAGATAAATTCTTACTTCATTCCATTAAATCACGTGGTTTTTAAGTTCTCCTTGTTTGAATATCTAGCAAACGATTTGTTTTTTTCTTTTTTTTTTTAATTCAATATACTTTTGATTATTCTATATAATTATATCTATAAAAAATATCGTTACGATTATACATTATGCTCAAGAACTTTATTCATAAGTTTATATACAAGAGTAAAAAATTTGTACTCATGCACAATCGTGTTATATCACATATTGACTAGGAACTACCAGGTCTACATCTTAGAAATGTTACATACGTTCTATTGATGAGAAATATAGATTCCAGAATTGTTTAATCCGTGTAAAGAGTCGACTCGCTTCCCTTTATCTCTTTTATAGTATCTGTACATATTATAAGAGAGAGAGAGAGAGAGAGACTAAAAAAATAATGTCATGCTAATACGCACATTTGATATTATCATTCAATAATGATCTGTTGCGCAGAGGTGACCTGGTGCATGGGACCAGCTTGGGGAGTCAAGTATACGGTAACATAGAGACAACTGGAAGAGGTGCGACTCATGAGCCTAAAAAGTGGAACCAACTGACCGATCTTACCATATCCATAATTAGTTATTTTTATTTTTATTCAAGTATTCTTATATTCTTTTAATAAGATTAATTTAATTGACTTAATAATAATTAAAACTGCGTCGCAGACTCGAAAAACAAAACTTGTATGAGCTGTTCAACGAGGGAAGCATGGGCGGCGGGGCAGTGCCAGGGGGGGGGGAGGTGCTGCCCTATCCATGAGCTCATCTGGCCCAAAAACTGGAACAAAAAAAAATTCCTATCTCGCATTTATTTCCATAATCAATCGATTGCCCGTCGTTTGCTTTCTTTCAATTCGTTGCTTAATTCTTAAAAAATTAATATTTTATTAAAATAATACTAAAAAAGAGAACATACGTAATAGTGCTATGACTCTCCAGATGAAAATTAATTTTAAAAAAAGAAAAAGAAAACTTTAAATAGAAAGGCATAAATATAAACTATTACATGAATAATTTAAAGTTTAAAAATACAAATAAATAAAAAATATTAGTCATAAGCTTCCGAACTCATTTGCAAGATTCATTAGACTATTAATAAAACAGGTCTTATTCTTGTGATATTCTTTTAAAATGTAATAAGACATATGACCTATTCTCTGAAACCAATTAAAAATATAATAATTCAATAAATAACGCGGAATCTATTGTTAATTTAATGTCTATACAGACCTAGATTTGTATATATATATATATATATATATATGTATATAGATTGTAATTGTCAATAAATTTTATTGATACCTGTCAAATATTATTTATTATTTATGTATCTTAAATAAATCTTTATTATCCAACTATGAAATAATACATTTTCTTCGATACATTGTATTTAAAAAAAGGCGAAAATACTTCTAATGAATTTATATCTTCTATATAAAAAGTAGAACTGTATTGTATTCGATACAAATCTTAAGAAATATATTTAACATCCGTTTTCTCTGAGTTCTTTTTTATTTGAGAAACTGAAATTGATTGATACTTAAAAATACAAATCTACAAACAAATATAAACATGAAAAAATAAATAAAAAATAAAAACATAGTTTATAAATAAAAAAATATATAAAAAATATTTAAAAAATCCGTTTTCTCTTCATTTTCCGTGTTAATAATATTAATAGCAATAAATACTTTAACTTGAAATTTCCTTCTATTAAACTGAACACGAAACGTGAAAAAATTAAATTTTCTTATATTTAAAGCTTCAGGATATAGTTAGATTTTTCAGATTATTACACCGAAGTAATGCATTTATTAGCAACATAAATAATGATAAATAGTTTATTAAAAATAAAAAGTAATAAATAATAACTATCAAAAATAATATAAAAACGCCTTTGCAGTACTGCAAATCATAAGTAAAATAAATAAGTAAAAAAAATATATGCATACATGAATAAAATTGCATTAGAATGAAAGCATAAATAAAAACAGGAAGTTGATCTGTAATGAAATTAATTAACATGCTTTCATTTAAGTTTTCTGCAAATATTTTATTATTTATATAAATATTTTATTTATTTGGAAACTTTTAAGTTTTTTCTTTTCAGCGATTTCAGAATTATTAGCTTACTAGCATAAAATTTTTCAGAGGTAAAAAATATTATGAACAATAAATAGAAACTTTCAACGTAAATTAAACGTAAATGTAAAAAACGTAAAAAAAATAATTGATTATTTTTTCCTCAAGTCACTAAAATAAATTTTTACCATAAATTTTTTAAATAAATATATGCAAAAATAATTTCTACTAAAAAGTTTTATGAAAATTTTATAATACAATTTAATAATATAATTTATAATATAATTTTATAATAATTTTATAATATAATTTTATAATATAATTTATAATATAATTTTATAATATAATTTATAATATAATTTATAATATAATTTTATAATATAATTTATAATATAATTTTATAAAGTTTTATGAAAGTTTTATAATAAAAAGTTTTATTCAGATTAAATAATACTTTATAATCGGATCATAACTTTATTTTTAAAATATTTGACATTAATTCAATTCTTTTTAATTTTAAACATTATTATAAAAGTTAATTAACTTCTTTCTATTAGTATTGTTTTTTCGAAAAATTATTATATTAATTTTACGAGTGGAATTTTTCTTTTTATAAAATTTAATTTCAAAATAATGAATTTCATTTTAGTGAAATTATTCTATTTTAATATTTGAGATTCTTTTATCAATAATATCAGAAGGCAACAGTTTTAAATTATTTATTTATTATTTACAGCTTGTTTTAGTCTATGTTCTTTAAAATTATATTATAAAGTAAAACTTTTGTAGTCTGTATTTCGATATATAAAAAATGCATACGAAGGGTATATCAAAATTAAGAATCTGGAATTAATTTTTGTTCTATATTTATGCTCATCTGTCATTATGTCTATTTTTGTATTTTAATTGTTTGTTAATACGTTGTTATACGATAAATTCATGTCTGACAATTTTATACTTTTATTTAATGAGAAGGAGTTTTGTAATTTTTAATGTTTATAGGATTATGCACAGAATATAATTAATAATTGTATTTTTCAATTTCCAGTCTTAAAATTTAAATAAAAATTCATTGAGTACTTACTATACATACTAATTTTATTATAATTTTTATGAAATATCTTAAATATATTTATATTTCGATACTATTGAAATGTATTTTCACTTCAATCATTGTATTTGTACTCCATTTCGACTTCTATTCTATAACGACAGTTTTTTAAATTAGAATCGAGAAAGCTTATGTATTATTCACACATATATCGTTTAATTTAGATCAATGCTTTAAGTTAATTAAATAAATGTATTTATACATGTAACATTTGTAAATTTACTTAAAATTACATATTCATTTAATAATACATTTCCGTCTATACAATTGATACAAAAATATCGTTGTATTCAATAATCAATAGTTTTCAAAGTAAGTTTAATAACTATACAAATATGAATATTAAATAAAATATGCGAGATCTATATACTAAAGATGTCTATTCCATTAAAAATAATACACTAACACGTGTGCATATATATGTGATCGGATTGTCCTGATTGTCCTATTCCCAGAGACCATTAAAATATTTTCGACGCTGACTAGCTGATATGCGTCAATTTATTGTTGTCCCCCTGTAAATACGTGAAAATACGTCTGTACGCGAGAGAATGAAATCTGCTTCTCGGAGCAGCCTATGATTGTCACTACGTATGGTATGATAATAATTAAAGACCCTTGCGTAACTTGCAAAGTGCAAGGGAATCTTTGTTGCACCGGATAGTCATTATTCAGCTCGGTTCCCGATTTTCATCACATTTCCCTCTTTTGAGGGATGGTTATTCATAAAATAATCCAATATTTCCTGTATTGAGTTTGGTAACTTCGTGTATAAATGGGCATGAATCGTCCTATTTTGGTACGCTGTGTCCATGTCTACGAAATACTCTATCCACATTCCGCAGACAATGTAACAAGCTACTTAAAATAACCAAGAGCTACAACTGAAACATGAATTTCAATGAACTCGAAACTGAGATTCTCCGCACAGCTTTCCTTCGCAATAACGCGATCTTCCACCGAATTAAGTATCCATGAGCATTTAATTTATTTGCTAATATTGTTCCACGCTTTATTATCGTTCTATCTTTATGTCTATGTTGTAATTCTAAATATATCATTGTGAATGACACTCCCAAAGCCAAAAAATATTACATCGAACAGATTGTTTCTACTCGTTTCAGATCTGACTTTATCGTATCGTACTTTACAAGCGTTTAATATAAAATAAGTATTTTTCCAAAGTAAGAAATCATAGGGTATGGATCAATCTCGTATTGATTTTTATCTTTCCGATGTTTGATAGCTATGGGTATTAGTACGTTGTACTAATTGCAAGTCGACTTCGAATCCCTGTTAGAATTACGTCTGTTTTACTGGGTATGTGATAGAATTGCACATCATTAATATATCTTCTCCCCCCCTCCCTCCCTTTCCCGAATACGTTGCCTGTGAAGACGTTCTCTCGTAGTGCTTTAGATAGGTCGGTTTTCTTTGGTCGTCAGTCGGTTGATCCTCAAGTTTTTAATTATCGACGATTTGTAGTCTCGTGAAAAATCTCTGGGCCACATGAATTTTTTTATAGAAATATTATATACCCTTGGGGTTAGACTCATTTGATTCTAGACTATTTAATTGAAAAATGTCGAAGAACCTGATTTACCGTGTTTTACGAATCCCTTTGTCGGTCAAGATTTAAACTTGATTATTATTAGGGTTGTTGATGTCGGTATATCCTATCTATAGTATATGGTCCCTTATACTTTTGGAGGTGAGAACTTTTCTTTATCCAAGTTTACTTTGAATCGTCTCTGACGATATTTCAAATGGTCTTGGGGTCCCCCAACATTTTTTTGGCCATCGTTTTTCATATTGTTGGTAGTTGCCACTGCTTATCCGAATATAAAAGGTTGATCGTATCACCCCCCCCCCATTTAATTTTTTTCATTCATTTTCAGGTGTCCCTATTACTTTTGAAATAATCTATTGCTTTATGACCCCTTTTCTTGTTACAGTAGTCACATTTTTTTCGTTACGTAGACGATCTGTACTTCGTTGTCTTTCGTAGTCTTCGAGTACTGTTTCATCGGTACGGTACTCATTTATTACTTCTGTAAAACTTGCTATCATGCTCTTAGATTATTTTTATCATTAATGGGTAGATATTCGGTAGATTTTTAAAAATGTTCGAGTCTATGCGTTAAATTGTGTAAAAGAATTATCCGAAACAAGTCACCGAGGATTATGATTTTCATATTACATAATTTACTATCCATCTCTATAAAATATGATAAATAATCTCCCACGTCTCGTTCATTCTTCTTGTAGTAGCTTTTCTCATAGGTCAATGGGAATTATATACAGGTTTATACTTCTCTTAACGTAGTACTTTTCGATTTTCAATCCTCCACTACAATATCAAACTTTACAATGTTATCCTTTACGTATAATCACATGTCGGATTTTATTAATAAGGCCCCTATTTACATGACCCATATCTCATTATTGTTCTTAATCAGTAACTCAATATACATTCGCCGTTTTAAAGCTTTTTTTTTTATACATACTGTCGAAAGTCTCATCTTACATGTATATTTCACAGGTTAGGTTATCTTCGTGCGGAGCGTCATGTATAAAAAAATACCTAACAAAGATAAATGTCTTGCGTTTTATATTATCTTTTGAAAGGAATTTCGATTCATAATCTATTGGAATGGATGGATCATTTATACGAATTTTAATTAAGATATTTTATTCTTTACAAAAAATGGGTGTTTCATAAAACAATACATAATCTATAAATAATAACTATACAATAATTTTTAATTATTAATACGAAAAGTATTAATTGTGTATCATTCGTATCGAAGGTAATACTGTACATTGAAAAACGGAAGGGATCATAAGGAATTACAATTTATATTCAACAAAACATTTGTAAGAACAAAATCTAAGAAATAAACGTATTAAAAGAGTTATTTTTCTCCTATTATTTCATATGAAATAGTTTGACGCGGGCCGGGGGAACTCCGCCGCTACGCGTACCCGCACGGCCTAAAGGAAACTCGGGGGGAAAACCCTGCCCGAGGTCCCGTTAGGTCAGGCACGCAAAGGGCACGAACCGGGGTTTCCCCGAGCCTGCACTAGCAGGTTCCGGGCGAGACCTCGGAGCAAGGAAGGAGACCGATGGCGCACCAGGTAAAAAAGAGAAGTATAAGTGGAGGCAGGGGTCCTCCACCAGGGGCATTCGGTCCGCGCGCGCCCTCCTCCGTCAGTCCGCCTCTCAGCGCCTTAAGAAAAATACATCGTTTTCTTTTATCCCCCCCCCGCGCACTTCATCCTCCCACGAGAGTTTGACGCCTTTGTCAATTGGCGCCCAAAGACGTGAGGTACACGCTTTCGCTGAAGCGTACGAATCCGCGACCCACACACAAAAAAAAAAAAAAAAAAAGAGTGATAATGCGCCCAATAACACCAGCACGGACAACGAGAGCTCGCCGAGCGCAAGGTCGTACTTCCGGGAGTACAGAAACACCCGGTGGCGCCCAACGAACCTACACCGCGAAGACACCCGCGGCACCTGCAGCAAGACCGCGACAGCGCGCAAGAACGACGGCACCGCCTCCCGCGGACGAGACACCCAAAACCAGGAGGTCACCAGCGCCAACTCCCGCACCCATCGATCCAGCGGCCTTCCGCAACCTCATCGCCGCGGCGATGAAACCACCACCGTCCCCGGTCCCCTTCGCGGGCGAGGACTACGAGGACCCGCGAACATTCATCAAGGAATGTGAGGATTTCTTTCACGAGTCGCGAGTGCCTGAAAGACAACAAGCATCGACCGCCGCCCGTTACCTGGACGGAGGCGCGGCACGTTGGTGGGCCACGTGTATGCCAACCTCGTGGACCGAATTCAAGAAATTGTTGGAGGACAAATATGCCCACAGCGCGGTACTCGCGAGGCTGACCGCGAAGCTGCTGACCGTCAGGCAGCGAGAGGACGAAAACTCCGTCCTCTTCCTCCACCAACGATCACGCCTGGCGAAGAGGATATACCTGGAGAGTGGCGAAAACGATCTTGTAAGGTACGTTATTAATACCTTCAAGCCGTCGTTGTCGCGATTGCTCCGGTTGAAGAACATCACGAGCCTCCGAGAGTTGCGGAGCCTGGTCACGGAACTCGAGGAGGACGACCATCTGGAGCAGAAGCGCCGAAGAGAGGCCCGCGAACCCGCGAAACGCCCAGCGCGAGGTGCGCTAGATGAAGACCGCAACCGGAAAAAAAGGGCGACGGAGTTGCCAAAGTGCAACTATTGCCCACTTCCATCGCGATTGCCCAGAACGCTCCAAGCACCAGGGAAACGGGCAACCCGGGAGGGACGCGGAGGCCCTACCCGCGACGAGCTCGCCGCGCAAGGCGTAATCGTTTCCGCGACAAGCCTCCCGGGAACCTCGACCACGTCCCTCACCGTCATCATAAACGGACAGAAATTAAAGGCGCTGGTGGATTCTGGCGCGAGTCATAATTTCCTGCACCCGCGAGTAGCGACCGAGGAGGTACAAGTCCAGGCAGGCGCTACCAAGGCCCTCGCAGCCGTCGGTGGAATGGAGGTGCCGCTTCGAGGTACGTGCGAGATCGACGTCGCCGTCCAAGACCTCGTGAGCAAAACCAGGTTTTTTATAACACCCGGGCTGCTGTACGACGTCGTGCTCGGTAGGGCTTGGCTTAAGGAAAACCAAGCCATCCACGACCACCACCTCGACTGCCTCTACGTCGGAAAGGAGCGGAGGAGGAGGATATTCCTCGGCAGAACCGCGGTGGATCCTGGGGACCACCTCCCGAGCGAAACCTGGAAAAACGTCCGGCACGAGTTCCCGGAGGAACACCAACAGGAATTTCGGACACTGCTGGGAAGGCACCAGGAGATCTTCGGGGTTGGGAAGGCGATTCGCCAAACAAAATTCCTCACCCACGACCTCCAGCTGACGGATGACCGGCCATTCAAACTGGCCCCCTACCGCTACTCCGCCGAAAAAAAGCGGGCCATCCAGGAACAGGTGGCAGAGATGCTCGCGGACGGCATCATCGAGGCGACCTCGTCACCATACTCGTCACCCATCGTTATGGTGGCGAAGAAGGACGGAAGATACCGGTTCTGCGTGGATTACCGGCGCCTCAACAGCATCACCGAGGACTCGGCACAACCGCTGCCGGTAATCCAAGAGGTCGTGAAGGATCTCGGAAACGCGACGATCTTCTCCACGCTGACGGAGCGCGCGAAAAAGTACACGGCGTTCGTGACCCCGGACGGGGGACAGTACGCTTTCCGCGTGACCCCTTTCGGATTGAAAGGCGCCGGGCGAACCTGCACCCAGCTGATCGGCCAGGAGGTACTCGCGGGCCTCATGCGGGACTGCTGCCTCCACTATTTGGACGACTTGTGCGTCTACTCCCGCAGCTGGCCGGAACATCTGGTGCACCTCGCCAAGGTCTTCGAGAGGCTCAGCACCTACGGCCTGACGTGTGCCCTCGAGAAATGTTCCTTCGGAATGAGACGGCTGGAATACCTCGGGCACATCATCGCCGAAGACCGCAACGAGGCGAAGCCCGAACAGATCCGCGCGATCGTCGAGGCCCCCACGCCGCGCTCAAAGAAAGACCTGCGCGGCTTTTTCGGAGTCTGCGGATGGCTCCGAGAATACGTGCGGAATTTCGCGGAAACCGCGATGCCCCTGACGTCGCTGCTCGCGAAAGGACCCTGGAGATGGACCAGGGAGGCTGAGAAGGCCTTTCAAGACGTGAAGGCACTGTTCGAGGCCCAGCTCGTACTCTACCGGCCCGACCCGCAGCGCCCGTACTTCCTGCAGACCGACGCCTGCAAGACCGGAATGGGAGCGGTGCTGTACCAGCTGGGACCCGACGGAGAGAAGAGAATCATCTCTTATGCATCCGCAAAATTCTCTCCCGCCGAGCAGCGATACCACAGCAACGAGCAGGAATGCCTCGCGGTGGTATGGGCCGTCAAAAAGTACCGACCCCTCCTGGAGGACAAGCCGTTCACGTTACGGACGGACAACGCGGCGCTGACCTGGATGGACCGCTTCAAGGACGAGAAAGGGAAGCTGGCGAGATGGGCAATGCTCCTGCGGGGCTTTCGCTTCACGGTGGAACATGTACCCGGGAAGGACAACGAACTCCCGGACGCCTTATCCCGCATGCCCAACCGCGAAGAATTCCAGGAGAAGCAAGGAGACACCCAACAATTCTTGCGCCCGTCCGGAGGGAGCCGCGAGGAGGCTGCGATCCTGGCCCACCTGACTGCCGACGCACTGGAACAGCAAGTCGCAGCGGCCCAACAGGCGGACATCCAGCCGCAGCAAGCGCGCACGGGGGACTGCCCCACGCCAGAGGCGCGGAACGGTTTGTTACGACGGGCCGACGGCGTATACCGACTGGAAGAGCCAGGAAGACGGCCGAGAGTATACGTTCCCAGCGCGAAACGTCCCCGAGTCCTGCGTTTCTTCCACGACGACGACCTTGCATGACATCCTGGAGCAAAGGAGACGCTAAGGGCCGCGCAGCAGCGGTTTTATTGGCCAGGGATGCGCAGGGACGTCCGTCAACACACGAGAGCCTGCCACGCCTGTGCGGTCGCGAAGGCAGCCCCGCCGACGGCGCGCGGACACCCTCAGCCGCGACATCCCACCTCTCCTTGGGATACGGTGGCGCTGCACCTCATGGGCCCGTACCCACGGTCCCCGAGGGGCAAGCGCTTCCTCCTAGTGGCGATGGACGCGTTTTCGAGGTGGGTGGAGGCATTCCCAGTCCCGAACTCCACCTTGCGCAGCATCGCGCCCATCCTTGAGAAGGAGGTCTTCGCGCGGTGGGGATATCCTCGCGTCCTCCTAACCGATAACGGCCCGCAATTCCGCGGAACCCAATGGGCGCGGCTGTGTGCCTCTTGGGGATGAGCGGCTTGGCCATCCCCGCTTACCACCCGCAGGCCAACCCGACGGAGAGGCGCAACCAGGAGCTAAAAAAGGGCCTGAGATTGCGCCTACGCGACGCTGAGGACCAGCGCCAATGGGACAGATGGATCGCCGAGATCCTCTTCGCCACCCGGAGGAGGAGAAACGAGGCGACGGGACAGTCACCGAGCGAGTTGCTGCTAGGGTTCGATCTCGCGCGGCCCGGGGAGGCGCGTCTGCGCACCTTCGACAAGATCGCCGCCGAACGCCACGCAGTCGCGAGGATACAGCAGGAGCGATACGCGCCCCGGCACGACGAACCACCGACTGCGACGTTCCTCGCGGGTGACAGCGTCTACGTGAGGAACCACCCCGTTTCGAAGGCGGTGGACCGTTTCAACGCCGGCCTCGCCCCCAGATGGAACGGTCCGTACAAGGTCACGGCCACTCACGGCGCGGACGTATACACCGTCCAACGTCCGGACGGCGGGGACCTGCGGCTCCACGTCAGCGAGCTGAAGAGAGCCGAGGCCCCGACCGTTGGAGAAACGGCGCCAGAGGTGACCCCGTCCGCCCCCCTCGGCGGCCGAGAAACAAGTAACGCCGTCCCGACGACCAGCGAGAAGGGAGGCCCGAGAGATGACATCTCGCCTGCGGACGACACCCGCGACACAAGAAGCGCCGTGACTATCCCGCGCAAGGACGACGAGCAGATCGCCGACGCCCCGGTACCCGACGAGGCGCCGGACGGGGACACTGACCCGCCCGACGAAGGACATCCCCCGGAACGCAAGCCAGCCCGCGAGCAGGTCGAAGCACCAGTTCCCGGCGAAGCGGGCCGCGACCGCTATCAGCTGCGCAGCCGCGAAGGACGGCCCAAGAAAGGCGTGACGACGGTCTCGACGGACATCGGTCGCTGATCACCTCGACGCCTTACTATATTTAGATTAAGCTTGTATTTGTAAAATAACAAAATTACTTTTGTAAAAATAATTAATTTTTGTAAAAACAAAAAAACGAATAGAGGCGTTGGCGAAGAGGGCGGTACGCTCGCGACGTAAAGAAGGGGTGGGTTGACGCGCGCCGGGGACAATATGCCCCCCGCGGCGCACTGCCTGTGACTTCGCCACTACGCGTACCCGCACGGCCTAAAGGAAACTCGGGGGGAAAACCCTGCCCGAGGTCCCGTTAGGTCAGGCACGCAAAGGGCACGAACCGGGGTTTCCCCGAGCCTGCACTAGCAGGTTCCGGGCGAGACCTCGGAGCAAGGAAGGAGACCGATGGCGCACCAGGTAAAAAAGAGGAGTATAAGTGGAGGCAGGGGTCCTCCACCAGGGGCATTCGGTCCGCGCGCGCCCTCCTCCGCCAGTCCGCCTCTCAGCGCCTTAAGAAAAATACATCGTTTTCTTTTATCCCCCCCCCCGCGCACTTCATCCTCCCACGAGAGTTTGACGCCTTTGTCAAGTTTCATTAAACTTATTCAGTTGTATCTGAAAACTGAAATAATTACTAAACTAATATATTTAAAATATATTAGTTAAATAGATATTCATACTACCGAATATTTTATCCATTTTTAATTTTAGAAAACGTTGACAACCTACGTATTGTAAAATTTGAAAAAATTAGTTATTACCTTAATAAAAAGTGATGGACTTTTTTTATTATTTATTGCGTACGTAAAAAAAACTATCAAACGTAAAACTGTAATCTAATAAAACAACAACAACAACAATAATAATAATAACAATAACAATAATAATAATAATAATAATAATAATAATAATAATAATAATAATAATACATGTGTTCATATAATACCAAGAACCAAATACATGTAAGCACACGCTTATTCTCATAAAATTGAAAGCTTTATAGGCAGTAAAAAAAATTAATTTGCATCAAATTGAACATATAAATATAAAAAAATTGTTAATAAAAATAATTTATTAATTTTAAATGTTTTAATAAGAATTGATTCACAAATCAAAAACGTTTATGACATTTAAAAAAAATGGATGGATATAATTATTTGAAACTATTTTAAAGATATACTGCCATTGTAAAGTATATTTGTAATGAAGGAATAATAATAATTTCGTAAATTGGATAGAATTTTCTGATACAGTTTGATATTAAACTTTAATATTAGTCCGACTTAAAAGAGAAATATTGAAATAAAAATGTTTGTTTCGACATTTACCGAGCCGAAAGAAAGAGAGAGAGAGAGAGAGAGAGAGAGAGTAAGGGAGGGAGGGAGGGAGGGAGAGAGAAAATTATAAATAACTTAGTAGGTAAAGTAATAAAGAGAAAATGTTATCCCCGATAGAGTATAAAAGTATCAATGCGCTTAAAGGAAAGCTAAGTGAACTTTTCCGAAAGCGCATTGTATATGAATAATAAGAGTGATCGAGCTTGTATGATCCTCACCCAGTGGTAGGCATGATACACTAGTGAGTAGTAGCAGCGGGTGAAAGTTAATGTGGCTACTGAGAAGATGACAAGGTCATACTGACTGACCGCAGCTGCGCCAGCATCGAGAGGAGGACTGACTGTGCTGTTACAAAATCGCGAAGCATTGCGCCAGCCGCTAAATAAGAAGAATTCGTTTACAAATTGACATTCGTTTATTACGAGTCGCTTAAATAAGAAGTAAATATACCAAGAACGAAAACTCCAAATTGCTCTTTTCTATAATTATATTTTTTTGAACACATATATTCTATAATTTACCGACTCCTAATACAAGTAATAAACGTGTTCGTTTTTATTAATTAACTCAAGCCTATATTCACTTACCAACTATCTTACTTTTAATATAATTATTATCAAATACTAATTATTTTACATTCGTCAATAAATATGACACAATTCTTTCTATAATGATTATAAAAACCTACAAAGGCATAAAATAATTTATCTCAAAACCGTTATGCTTTTCTCAATCATTAAAACTGAGAACCCATATTTCATATATGACTTATAAAAATAAATAAATCCACTTCTTTTACGTAGAAGCCAACCATCGATCCAGTTTATTTTAACATTCGAATAATAAATTTTTATTTATTTATCAATTAAACTATTTATTATACATTAACTACTTACATATACATACTTTTATATTTGAATCATAAGTGAATTTATGTTAAATATAGAATATACATATAACAATAACAATAACAATAACAATAACAATAAAAAATGAAATAATGTTTTTAAAAATAGAAAAAACATCATTTTAAAAACTTTGGAATTCAGACACGACGTCATCGCTCTGTAGGTTTTTCAATCCCAATGAAGCTAAATCGAAAGCTTTTTATACCCCGAAAAGGAAATAAGGAGACGCATGTAAAGATAAAAAGATGATATGGAGAATCGTGCAAAGAAGAATGCAAAATCAAGACGAAAAGTATGCTTAGATTTCGAAATTAGCTAGGAGCGAACCTCGACCTTCACCGGGGTTCGTCGCTACTCCCATCCTTACAAGCAAAAGCAAAAGCGTCTATTTGAAACTTTCGAAAAAAGTGAATGAAGAGGATTTGCTCGCTTCGAAACAGAAATATTTTTTAATCTCTTAAGTCCCCACCTTCTCCTTTTTCTTCGATTTACTTTATTAGAAGGTGAGTGTTTTACCGTAGATGACTTTCCAAGCGCACGGGCACGCTTTTAAAGAGATATACCCCTTTTCAATGCTTCTTTGAGTATTCATCCAGAAATTATAATATTCCTGTCTCTCAAGAAGTTCATATTAAATCATAGATTTTATGATTTGTACATTTTAGCGTCAATTGAGCTAAAATTTTGAAATATTTAGTCAAAAAATAGATAAACGAAAACTAATTCTGATTAATAATTATTATGAATATTTATAATTCACTATTTATAAATACATACTAGTAGATTCAATATTATACATTTAAAAGTATATGATTCACATATATTTATATTGATATTAATTATTGACGTTCATTCATTATTAAAGCATTATAATTAGCTAAATAATATATTTCATAGTTTTTACTGAAAATTCCACTTAAACATTCACTGATTTATAATTTTTAAATAAATAAGATTAAAATTCTTCTTATCGAAATTACAAATTATTTTACCAAAAACGTAAAAAAACATACATGTTTATTTTCTAAAATTAAAAAAAACATAAATTATTTGTGAACGAAATATTAATTAATATTTACATAATGAACTTTCAATAATATTGATCGTACTTTAGAATTAATATCATCGTTCTTTAACGTTTAATATTTTAATTTCATAAATGACATTTTCATTTAGTAAATTTAGAATTGTCACAATAAGATATATATATATATATATTTATATATAATTACTTATCAAATTAAAAATTATTTGAATTTTAAAAAATAATTTAAAAATTGCTTCAATAAAGTTATTCTTAAAAATAAATTTCATAATCTAAATGTTGAGAAAGAAGTAAAAAATTATTGTGATTCCTATAATATATATTCTATGCAATAATTATATATGAATCTGAACTTAATTTTTTATATAACAGCTATTTATTTTCTAACATAACATATTCTTCACTATGATATTTAAAAAGATGATCACTGAAATATATTGTAAATAATTGATACGTTGATTGTTCACACATATTTTCATGAGAAATAAAAAAAAAGTATAAAATCATGATTTAAATAATTTTATTTATACTTGCTGTCAAATACGTTCCATAAAATATAAGAAAACCTGATTTTACTTAATTATATAAATAAATATATAATTATCTATATATAGATATCATCACTATACACTATTTTATGATACATGATGATGATGCTTAAATTTCATATAAAGAATTGACTAAACTCTAAAAATTATGATATGTGCAGTAACACTTCTTTTTAAATTTTCTCCTTATTGAAGGATGTATAATTGAAGAAAAAAAATCTTTGTAAGAAATAGATAAAAAATATGTTATATTTTTTTAAAATTCATTTTTAACATAAAAATATTACAATAACAATTAATATTATTAGTAAATTGTAAGAATGAGCATTAAAAATGTCATTCAATTACTTCATTTAATCAAGTTAATATAAAAGAAATTATATTGATTATTTTATATTAGAATATAATATGAGAGTCATTAAGATATTTTTAATTCATCAGCTGGTCGAATAGAGATAAATAATGGCAAAATGTAAAGATATTAATGAAAATAGGAGAAAAAGCAAAACGGAAAAGTAGAATATAAAATCACTTAGAGTGGAGTTTTCACGGAATAATTTTCATGGGATCTTTCACTTCAACTTTCTGTACATATATGTAAATAAGTCGGATAGAAGGAGATTTAGCGAAAGCGTGATACATGCCTATATGCATCGGTTAAGCGCAAATAGATATGCCTAGTACGAACTCTGTCGGCCTGAGAGTGCACGTATAAGAAAGCGACAGTCTTTTCCACCCGAAGCTGCTATGTAAATCACGTATATAGGCATTTAGATAAGGAAGGGAAGCCAAAGTTAGCCTGCGTAACTCACATATGCCTCACGAGAACCACTGTGATGAATTTATTATATGAGAATGGGAAGGGCTTTCGACTGCAGATCCACTGCATTTAATACGGAGCTCGCTCAACAAGAAATAAATAATTGCGTATAAGAAATCGTATAAGAAATCCAGCTAATTTAAATCTTATTATAAATCTCTACGCATCCTCATTATGTAAACTAAACGCAGATTTTACAAAATAGAAAGTGTTTTAAGAATACACCCTCTAGTTTGCAATTAGTCTTCGTGATTATGCTTCTCTTAACTCCTCGTACCTACACAATCAAACCAATATTAAAAATTGTCTTTAAAAGCTTTATTTACAATCCTCAAAAATCATCGATTCAAATATCTTTAATGCTCTAAGTAAGAACAACTATTCTTACTTAATTAATAAATAAGTGCATAAATGAATTTTATATCCAACCTGAAGTATTAGACGAGTTCCGATACTGCGTTATTACGATAAAAATATAAACCAACGTAATTAATAGGCATTTAAAATTAAGAAATTAAAATTTCCGAGATCGGTTAAAATTTCTTTAAAGCATATATAATTTAGCTAATGAAATGTTAAAATGAATGGAACTAATAATCTTAAGCTGTAATTACCATACAATATTAATGTAATGCAAAAAGACTAAAAAATGTCTTTTTTAATATAGTGTAATATTAAATTTAGTTTAAAATGTCTTTCTAATATCCTTATCGTATTCTAATATTACATCGTTCATATTAACAGATAATAAAATTTCAAATTATTTTTTATAATTTTTATTATTTTATATGTTAAATTATTTTCCATTTTTACTAACAAATTTAAAAACTGACTCTATATAGAAATATATATATACATATATTAGCTTTGTAAATATATAAATTATTGAAGCAACGAAATTATCATACTTTTTTAGAGATTTATATATTTATAATTTATAATTTATAATTTAAAATTTTAAAACTAATTAATTAATTAATGAGCCACAATTACGTAAAATCATATCATTACATTTATATAATAATATAATTTTCGTATAATATCATTAAATTATATTTAATTTCAATCACATATATCGGGATATTTCGAAAGGATTATATTTCAATCAGTAAATATATTTTACAAAAATAAGTAAAAATATAATGAATAAAATAGTGAAAAAAGTGGAGCTGAAAAATTTATACAATACAGGATAAGCTTCTTTTATTTTTTTCTTTGTATAAAATAAAGTTTATTCAACTTGTTATTGTGAAAAAAATAATTTTAAATATGTCTTTAAAAAAAGCCTAAAGTATCAATCTTAATAAACATAAGCAAATATTAGTATAGTCATGTAGAAAATTGACACAACCAATAATGTTATTGTTTTTCTAGTACTCACTAGTGGATCATATAATTTATAAATTATAAAATTTGAAATGCATAAATTTAAATATTGTTCGATGAAGCTTTATTTAAGATATATTTTTTCAATATAATTTTTAAAAATATATTAAATTGTTTTATAGTTAAATTTGTTTGTCTAAAATATTATAATTCTTTAAAAATATTAAATTTTAACAATTAAACTGAAATAAATAATTTATAGTCCACTGTAATATAACAACGACAGCTATAGACGCTGATACGCTGATACTAATACTAACGTGGTTGCAGCACGTCCTGACCTTTCTCCTCGGGTCGCCCAACCCCAATAACCAACAAGTTGATGTTATGCTGACCACATCGCCCAGTTCACCCCAACACGAACGTGCTGTGCCGACGCTATCCCGCAGCTCAGCGCCAACACTAAGGCCACCCTGCAGCTATCAGGTCAAATACTTATCAGACAAATCTGTCTGTATCTCGTCTCACGTCTGCTTACGTGATCCCATGATATACGCCATGCGAAGGACTAAAATAATCTGATAATTCTTACCAATTCAGAATTTAGCTCTCGGAAATCTCTATTTCCTCGTCATATTCGTATTAAATTTATAGTATTATATAATTTATAATTATTATAATAATTTATAATAATTTATAATTTATATTATTATATAATTATAGTATATATAATTGATCTTTTTATTTCTTTGAAAAAGAAATTAAACCTCATGAAAATCGCTATAACCAGAATTCCTTGAATTTCATTAAAGATTGTTATTAGTCTTTATATCAAGTATGACTATGAAGAAGTTACTCGGCGCCAAGACGTGCCTGCTCTCGCCACTGTGACAGGACCGCGTCTCTCTTGAGAAGAATCAGGTGAGGAGGGCATTGGAGCCTGGTTTTTCTTCCCTGATAAAAGGGAGCATTGAACTCGAAGAACCCGATTGGACTTCACGTTGAAGGGTCGAAGAATACGTGGTGCACGTACTGTTCCGAGATTCCAGACAATCTCTCCGTTCGGCCAATGGGTTTAGCCCGGTCAGCCACCCCCTTCGGAGATCGACGCACGCAGGGGCTTTTCCTTATATATATATATATCCCCCTCCCCCGAAGACAAAAGACACGTGCCGAGATGACGAGCCGAGATGAGGAAAAGGGAGACATAGCGCAGCGCCTCCTCGAGGTCATCTTCGGATCTTTCATCGTGACTATCGTCGCAGCCGTTTCATCGATACAGGTACGCGTCTCAGCTTTCCCTCCAGCTGTATCACGAACAGCGGCCATCCCCCGGCCATCTCATTCTCGGAGACTCCTTCGAGATCTCACGACCTGCAACCACTTTTTTCGCAATCACACGGCATCAGCGGGCATCAGTAAGGGACGACGTCGCCGTCAGCTCCGTTCTCCGCAGCGATATCGTTCCAGCTGTTCTCCGAAGCCCGACAACGCGACCGCTCTCCTCACAGCTTAGAATTTGGTTCTGTTAACCGATGCCGAGGTGTCTCTCCGATCGAAGGAGGTTTCGCATCCACGGACGCCCCCCCGTAACTAGGCCTGCCTAGCCTTCTCGAGGCCCATATTCCTCTCGATATTACTCCCAAATTACATCACCGCGAGCTCCGGGCATCGCCTATTCGACCGAGTCGCATTCAAATAATATTTCATTCCTTCCTTTTTAATCTTCTAATTCATCGTAATAAATAGTTCAAAGCCCTCGCAAAAACAGCAATGACCTTGAGCTTTATAATATTTTTTTACGGTTATAACTCAAGTTTAGTCTCCGAAATCGCTTGAATAGCTCAATTAATTATATACTTAAAACTTAAAACTCATAGATGAATTCAATAAACAAATTATCAAAAAATAAACAAATAAGTTTGATAAAATGTATCTTCAAAGGGGTTATTGCATATTAATATTGATTAATATTAATGAAAAAATATTAATAATTCATTGAATTTGTAATTCATTAAGTTTGAGATAAATCTTATCAACGTGAGCAACTGTAGCAATAAAAAAATTAGTATTTATAAATCTTCATATTTTTGTAGAAAAATTAAAAAAGTTTCTTTTTATTTTTATGAGTGTATAAAAATAATTATATTAATTATATATAAGATTGAGATAATTAGTTAATTATAAATATAACTCCACGGTTATATTTTTATAAAAAATTATAAATATTAGCATAAGAAATATTAGAAAAGAAAAGGTTTTTCTCGGATTTTATCAATTTTTATCAATTAATATTCTAAGTTAATATTAATATACTATTATATTAATATAATGAGCGATATTAATTCATTTATTAATAAATAATGTTGATAAATTCGTAGAAGGACCGTTTACTAATAAACCTCAAAACAATAATCGATTTAGTACACATTTAGTACATAAAGTAAATAAGAAAAAAATCACATTAACGTTAGAAAGAATGCCTAGTATGGCTGGTGAGTAAGAAAGACAGACCTTGAGGTAAAATAAAAGATAGACTACATACTTACGATGCTGGGCCCTCTGACTCCAGAATATATATATGAAAATGTAAAGGAAGAAGAATGGGATGAAAAAGGAAATAACGTCATTATTCAAGATTATAGTCGATGTATTAATAGAGATTGTAATAAAATTTAGTATAGGAGCATGCATTTAAAAATCATTCACTAATTAATACAGCTTTCCATGCAACTACTCCCGCTATACTTTCTTAAAATTCATCTTTTTTTTTAGTTTTTTAGTTTTTTTAGTTTTTCATTTTTTAGTCTTTAAATTTTATTCAAGGCTGAATAACTAGTTGAAGTTTTTCCTTGAATTCTCGAAATAAAAATATATATATTTTACAAATACGTTAAAATCAAATTTAAATTTAGAATTCATTAGTATACAATACATATTTTTATGAATTTTAAATAAAAATTTTAATATATCCAATACCAACCACTTTCAATTAACGTAACAGTTTCCTTCATTAAATTTTAAAATTTAGTATTTAATTGTTATTATTAACAAGCATTATTTATTTATTTCTGTTAATTTTTTTTTGCAAATCCGAGTTACAAATTAAAGTATGCATTTCATTACTTCTTTTTAGAGAGTTATACAGTCATTAGTGTCGTAGTTTATCATAGTACAAAATTTAATACTAAATTGAATAAAGGTATCGTTTATTTATAATCATTGTTTTCTGTCATAAATTAATTTGATAAAAAGCTTTAAATTTATATAGAAACTCGAAATTTTCGTAAACATAAAATCGATGGTAATGCTTGAATAAAAATAAATTACAATTAATGAAATAATATTTAACTAATCATAGATTCTTCAATAATTATTAAAGTATTTATACGAATAATATTTTATTTGTAAGTTCATCGAGAAAGTTGTAAAATACTCATTCACAATAATTATTATTTTATTATTATTTATATTCCTTATAATGCTTTATTTATTTGCAGAAGTTAGCACTTTTTAAAATTATTATAAACAATTTTAAATAATTTTTACTACACGTATTTATTAAATTGTTCTTCATATTTTTAAAATAAAATCTAAATTTAAGACATAGAAATGTAGAGCATAGTAATTATACCCATTTTATGTACATATAGTATTAATAATGAATCAAACATGAGAGATTTACTGTTAAACTTAAATTCTATACTAAAGATTAAATGACAAAAAATAAATTATAATTTGTATTATTTATATTAAATGAAATGAAATTATTATAATAAAGTTATTAAAATTTACAAGTTAAAGACATGTAAAATAGATTTTAAAACAACAAATTCGTTATTATACGATCAAAAATCTGCGTTAATATAATTTTTAACTTAAAGCTTTTAATTTACAGAGTATAAATTAAGAAGATTAGAAGTTAATAAGATATACCATATCTTACCATCATACCATCGCAAAAATTTGTCCGTCTCAACAAATAAATTAACATGATTTTAATATATTACGAATATTGCATATGAGCTTAGTTATAAACTTCGATATATAAATATACAAAATAAGTATTCGTTAAAGAATTCAAATAAATATCTTATAGAATTTCAGTAAATACGAAGTCCCGATGTTTTGAATTTTAAAACAACAACATTATGCCGAACTCTGAATAATTACAAATTGATCTGTTTTTACAATACATGTACGTGTTGAAGCAACAAATAAAAATTCAAGTCTTCTCACATGAATTCGACTTTCCGGTATAGCCCAGAATTACTGCCATATTTATGGATGCATATGTATGCGTAACCATATGAAAAACAGGTTTATAAAACCTTCAAATTTATACATTAATAGACTGAATTTATTTCGGTACATATATGATGCATCTCACACATGTCTTTTCAAAGAGATTTTCTTTAAAATTTTATATTTTACTTTTTCTTCTCTTAAGATTTTCTCAATGTAATTTGTTTAAAATATATTGTCAATAAGCTTTTAATATTCATTACTAAGATTCGTATACAGAATATCTGATTATATAGAAAACACGTAAAAAGTAAATGAAATTTAAAAAATTTCTAAAATATAAATACCTTTATAATTAAGAAACTATTGCATTTTAAAATACTAGCCAATAGTATATTAATGTTTATAATTATATGTATTATATATATGTTTCTAATTTTGACTTTTATCTAATGAATACAAATTTCTCTAATTATAAAATTATAAATCTATTAATTATTTTTTTAAAAAAGAAACATTTTTTTGATATCTTCGTTATCATCTTATAATGTAAATTCATATTAAAAATTAAGTTAAAATAATTTCAATAAAACTTGTTTTATTAAATTAATTTAAACGTATTTATATTTAACTATTAAAGTAATAATTTTTGTAATTGATCTTTTCGTACAATAAATAAAAATTTATAAAAACTACCTACTTACAACTAAAGAAATATATAAATTTGAATTATGATAAAATAGTCATTTATTAAATATTATTTTATATTACTTACAAAAATATGAAATAAGGATACAAAATAATTATACAGCTATTAAATTCAATTAATCTCATGAATTGAGTAATAGTACTTTAAAAATACGAATACAATTATAAGAACGTATTATATAGAAAAAAATGCGAATATTATTTTGATGAATTTTATAAAATTTATACGCCTTAACTAAAGTAAAAATTCTGTGTTCTTTAAGAAATAAATATTATTTGTTATTTAATTTACTTATTATATTTATTATTTAATGTATTTATTAAAACATTCGTATAAATAAAATTTTATTTTTTATATGCATCGTGAAATATTATATCTGATGATGTATTTATATCATAATATATAAAATTTATAAAATTAGAATATCTATTCTATCGATTAGTTTAAGAATAATAGAATGAATATTATTAATTAAATTATTCCTGAGAAATTGTTTTTTACCCTATTTTCAAAATACTTTGGGATTTGCTATAAACACTCATTTAGCCTAAGTAATGTATTGTAATATATAGTATTAATTTGTTAAATATGACAAAAATTATCTAATAATAAATTTCAAATTTTTAATATGAAGACGGAATATAATCGATGTACTATTATTAAATACAATGTAACTTTTCGTGAGCTGTACAATTATTGAAAATGTACAAGTGGTACTATAATTAATTAAAAACTTTCTCTAATAGTAATAATATTATTTAAAAATTTCAGTGTTTTATAATATTTTATGTTCTTTCAGTTTTGAGTTTTTTTTTTATGATTCATAATATTTATGGAATTAGCAATTTGAAAATTAATAAGTATTTAACTGACGTAGACGGCTCAAGAAGTGTATGTGAAGATTTTGTAAACATTCCCGATATAATAGCCCAGAAAAAAAAAATATACCAAATGTAATTGCCTATTGGAAATTGCCTGAGAGCGGATTGTTCACCGAAGAATAGGTGACAAGTTATGCCATGGAACAAAGGTGTAACACTGATTTCGCAGCGAATTAATCGACTAACCGTAAAAATCAATTAAAGAGAAGAAAAGAATAGAATTCCGAATTTTCATTTGGTACTAATTCAATGAAGAATGTGAAGTTGAAGACTCTGTATAAATTAGTAAGATCAACATTAAAAGTAACAAGAGCAATTACATTAAAACATATTTAAAAAAAAGGGCAGTAGTTAAAAAAGAAAAAAACCATTAACGTGGATCGGATTAAGATTGAGAGACTAATTTGTACAAGTCGAGTCCGTTAAACGTCGTCGCATCGGAGAATGAATCTCTAGACTGGGAATTGAGCTGAGAAAGTGACTTGGCTGAGAACCGGGTGTAACCACACTCTTACTATCGCAATCTTACCATCTCAGTTATTCAAAGATCTTCTTACATAGTTTATAGTTTTCCAAACTGAAATTTCGTTAAGAAAACTCCTGCATTTACTTTCTTTTTGCTCCTCGCTGTTTAAGCGTTAATTGTTTGTTAGACAAGCGTTGCATACGTTATAGGTGTAAAAATACTTTCTAAAAGATAATTACCTTGTCTCTACAAGTATTTCTCTTTAAAAGCACTTGCAACATACTAATTGTAAGATTTTTTTTGAATACCAATCTATTTAATTTATAAATATTGTTTAATTTATCTATTTATGGGCGGGAATAAAACGATTTTATTATTTATCATATAAATTTTTATATCAAGAAGAATATATTTTTAATTAATTTAATCTGATATGTTTTATATGATTTTTTCAATTAATTTATAGATATTTTCTTCACATTTTGTCCTATCGAGAAAATGTACTTGATGTACTTAATTATTCTAAACATAATTTATAACAATATATAATCGCGACAGTGTAAATAAACGTTGAGTCTAAACATTGATCGAAAACTGCTATTCCTTCTACCGAAATTTCATTGAACTCATCTTCTATATTTTCTCACATCTTTAATATTACATAAATTCTTAATATTTGTATAAAAATAATTAAATGTCGAAATTATTAAGTAATTACCTCATTATGCTAATTGAATTGCTTCAAATACTTGTCAAAGATTTAGTAAATTATATCCAATGTCATTTTACTATCTAATCAAATATCCGATCCGATCAATCACTAATACATATCTGTATAATTCTTAACATTTTGCTATAAAATATAGGACTTTATATAATACGCTTATATATATATATATATATATATATATGTTTGTGCGCGCGCGCGCGCGTGTGTGTATCAATTCTTATTTAATAATGTTATTATATAAAATGGTATTTTATTATAAGCACAAATTTTTATTGACAAATTTTAATATTTAAAAAAATATTAAACTTCTTTAATTGTTATAATCCTTTTATTAAAATAATTTATTAGTTATTCTTTACATAATGTTTTAATATTAATAATAAATTATTAAATAAAATAATGGAAAATTTATGGATTACCGAAGAATTATTTTAAGTGTATACATGCACATGCATTTTATTAAAAAATATATTAATGTAATAAAACGTTTCGTAAAATATTGTGGATAGATATGTTTAATAAATAGAAAGTTCAATGGTCTAACAACACTCTATTTAAATGTATTTGAAAAAAATCTATTCAGTTACAACAAAATCTAAATAAAATTTGTAAATGAGACTAATTAGAAGCTTTAAATTTAATATATTGATTTCGCTATAGAATAAAAAATTTATTTAAAAACTATTAAAATTTAAAATAATTTGTTTATTCTCGATAAATATTCTAATAAAAGGCTTTATTATTGAACATTAAAATGTAATTGTTTAAAAATATTTTCTTATTACTTTGTCAAAGTAGATTAAAAATAAATATTAATCAAATATTCAAATGAAATGATATTGATTTAAATGTTATTGATTTAAAAATTAGTTATATTATTTACTTTATAACGTATAAAATAATTAATTATAAATGAAAAATAAAATATATAAAAATATATGCGTTGATACACACTACATATAAATACTATTTAAATATATAATCAATATTAATGTAAACGTAAATTTCCATATCATTGCTATGCAACCGTGTGCATAGACGCCGGATAGGATAAAAAACAATTGTATTAATGAATTGTACACTTAATAAATATGCTCTTGAAAACAATAAACCATTTGAGTCAAATTACAAACTGAAAACTTTGTATTATATTTTGTATAAAATGTATTTATTGATATAAAGTTCGCATTTTTGTTTATAAAATATAAAAAAATATTAAATTAAATAAATTTTTAAATTAAATTTAAAAATATTAAATAAATTAATATTAAATTAATTTTAAATAAATTAATATTAAATTAATTAATTAAAACACCGATTGATAATTAAACAATATTTGTATAAATATTAATATAATTAGTACGATATCGCTAGGTATATAGATAATGTAAATATTAAAGATTATGATATTGTGAAAGTTTTAAGCAGGCATACCTGTCAAATGAAAATTACTTTGAAAATGTTAATAACGTCAGGTGACGATCTGTGTAAGAATGGAATACGAATAAACGTAGATATAAAGATTAAAGTTATGAATATTTTGGAAATGTAGCATATTATCTGAAAATATGCGTATATGAAATTATTATTAAAAAAATCGAGTTAATCGAGATTATTTTGGAACTTGGACTACTATTAATGTTCTTATCTGCTTTCGATTAATACATCCTATGTTTTTATGTATGAAAGAGGTTAAAAAGTCCGTCGGGTGGATAAAATATTAATAGGAAAAATGATAATTGGACGAAGAAGGCTTATTTACGCAAAGGTATGTCGAGCTTCGTCGTCAAAGCAATGGGTGGACTCGGATTACTGAATTTACGCATCTCATTGTAACTGTCCTAGTCGCTAGGGAGCAGCAGTATACAGAATATGAGTTAACCGGTGAAAGTGACACCTAGCACGAAGACTTGGTTACAGAGTCTGAAGAGGAGGACAAGGAGTGGTGGTCTGCATATAGAGGGTTCGAGATGGCGCGGCTTGTTTCAGACGCTTTTAGACCGGCAAACGATGACGATCATGTTGCCCAAGTTCACCTGCCTGGGAACAATCTGCCTGCTACTTCTTGCCGGTAAGTACATCTGTACTTCTACTTCTTCTTCTTCTTCTTCTTCTTCTTCTTCTTCTTCTTCTTCTTCTTATTCTTTTTCTTTTCCCTTTGTCTCGCTTCTCTCTTATCGCCCTTGGGATTAAAAAGGGCCAGACCCTCGACATCGATACCGATACTCACTCTTATCTTTTATTCATCTGCTAAACCAACTCAATCGATTATTCCACCATTAATTTAAAAAAATGTATCTTATTTACTCGTATTCACTTGTAATTCCACTTTACCCTTTAATTCAATTCTGACTCTTTGTCTGCCTACGAACGGTCACCGTTACTTTCACGTTTAAATACAATATATACGATCTCTATCGGCTTCTTTAAATTGGATTAAATCGATAACGCTTATCTTAAACCAAATTCAACGGTGAAAGTAAGTAGTATTTATTATTTTCTACCCGCATAACTCAATTTTAATTAGATATTATGTTTGTTAATTGCTTATTTAATACAATTAAAAGTCTCTCTCATTCGCTAAATTTTCACGCATAAATTTTTATTCCTATTTGCTGAATTTGATGTTCATCTAATGGTCGTCTGAAATTCTCTTCGGCTCATTGAATCCTTTTATAGCAACTTCATAAAACATCTATAGGGACATTGAGAATTCTTAAAAGAAATTAAAATTTTAATTTAAATAATTAAATTACCGATATGATTTAATATTTTATAGCTTTATAAGGTAAATAAAGTCTAAGTGTATGATGGCCATAGTTTATAAAACTATGGGTAATTACTGAAGAGAAGAAAAAAAGGTGTGGTATTAATATAAACTTTGCAGGCATCATTGAATATTGAATTTTGAAGCGTCATTTAATATTATTTCAGGAATCGGCATATACATAAAACATAAAAATTAATAAAAACAGCCGGAGCAATTTAAAGGCTAAGTCACTTGCAATCATAAGAATAAGTCACATTTTTTGAGGAAAGTGATCGCATATCCGACTAACACGGTTTACGTGGTTTTTAATAAAAAAATTTTATAGAATCCGAAAAGGCGAATTTTCATCCTGCGAATCAATAAAATCAATGGGAATTCATCGATCGTGAAATGAAGCTCCTAGGAGAGCAGCGACTAATCGCTACCTTACTCCATGTTGAAATATACATATGTATATTTACACCATTGCTATTGCTCGCCCGAGCTCTCCCCCTGATTGAATTTGCAGTTTAACTTTCTACTTTGGCCATGGTTGCTAAGAGTTCGTTAACCTCCGTCCTCGGCGCTCTGACTTTTGCCCTTCCGAAAAATATCTTTCTAGCTTTATGCAGCTCCGTACATGAATGAACTCTAGTCGAAATCAGAAGGTGATCAGAAGCTTTAAGATCGATGAGGCTATTTATTAGCACATCGTACAAACCAAATTATTATTACCGCATCGATAAATGATCAATATTATAATACTTACCAGTATTACAAAGGTTTAGTTTCGACATTTCAACAAAATAGATAATGATAATCTGTTAAATTCTTTAAGTTTACCATGTAAATGACATTTCTATCCTCAACATTTACTATCCTTTTAGCAAATTCTCAGTAATTATACAATCAATTTTTAATCAAAAATTAATTGCATTGAAAATATTAAAATCTTAATATATAAAATATCATTGTATTTTGAATTTGTTTAATTAGAATAATAAATAATATATTTATTATCCATAAAAAAATGCAATTAATAGAATACAAGTATATTTGAATTTAAATTATATATATATATATAAGAAGAAAAAACTCTAGATATAAGCTTTATTGTATTGTTTTAAATATTAAATAATAAATATTAATTGACGATAACATTGTATTATTATTATTATTATTATTATTATTATTATTATTATTATTATTATTATTATTATTATTATTATTATTATTATTATTATTATTATTATTATTAATACAATCAATTTCACTTACGTAAGTGTTTTAATTTTGTTTAGTCATTTAAATAAACTATATTATATAACTATTGTGTCATGAATTTTTTTAAAACTTTTAATTAGTAAAAAATTATACATAATTTTCTATTTTACATGACTTACTATGTAACACGAATGTGTAATAATGAAACGTTTAGAGAGATTGAGAGAGAAAAATCATATATTAAATTTAGATATTGGTTTATTTACGACATTATATATGTATGAATTTATAATTAGTATTAATTTTATAAAATTATCTTCACATGTAAATCACCTGCTCATTTTTTATTATTATTGAAAAAGTTATTGAAGAGTTTTGTTAAATAAAGAGGCATTTTAAAATTTAAATAAACTAAATTTAATTAAATGATATTGTTAATCAATTGTTGCATGAATAATATATAGTATTAAATCACATCAATTCTATATTTCGACGAAGTATCAAGTTTATAAAGCTCTTATTTTAAAACTGCATATAATGAACTTTTCGATAAGAATGGGTTCTTTGTTTTTCTTTTTCTTTTTCTTTTATATAATGTTATCTAATAATTTATTCACATTTTCAAAGAACATTACGAAAAGTTATATTCTATACTATTTTTTATACTTCTAATCAACTTTTGATGATAAAAGAATTTAATTTATGAAATTGTTAATTGAATTACTTATTCATTCCATTATTTCTGTTTTTTTTTTAAACATATTACAGTACCTTTGAAAGCACAAGAAGATGAAGGAGGTGATGGAATCGATGCAAATGCGGAAGAGCTCTGCCAGGACAGACCAGGAGACGAATACTTTCGATTAAGTACAGAGGGAGATTGTCGCGATGTCGTAAGGTAAACATTAAATAATAAATTATCGTAATAAGCGTTTAAAAGGTCGAAATAAATTCATTTAAAATTATGAAGTATATTAAAAACAAAAAGAAAATTTACTTTTCAGAAACTAAAAGTAAAATAAATTTATTATTACTTTCACAGATTATAATATTAAAAATGACATAATTTTTTTTACGTTATTCGTGGTTTTAAATAAATACTTTGATTTAATTCATATTAAATATTCTATTTTTCTTTCTGTTTTCTATGTCAAACTACAGAGTGGAACGAAAGTTGACCTATTTTAATAGAGATTTCACTTTAAAGCATCTCTTATTTATAATTTCACCTTCTTATATATACACGTACAACTATAAAAATTACAACTTAAAATAAAAGAAAAAATAATATTTATTTAAGGAACGAATATGAAATTAGTGTAAATTAAAAATTAAAAAGTGAGGATGAGAGTTCAGATGAATAATAAGCCTTGGTTACAAAACAACGTGGTACGATCGTAACATACGATTATAGAAGGGATTATTTAAATATTTTAAAACACAAACTCAATGGATTCTCGTATACTTAAAATAAAAGAGTAGATATTTTATAAAAGAAAGTTTATCTTTATTTAGAGTAAATTTCACATTAATCCATTAAATACGTATCAGGTATGAGTTTTGAAAATCATTACAGTGTGGCCATTAGTGTATTAATACTTTAATACCTTTAATACTTTCTCAGTCGCGTAAACAAAAATACATTTATATTATTCAAAAATAATTTAAGCGTTAGGATAACCGAAGGAATATTCGACCGGGCTATTCGATCGTATGCTTGTAATACCATTAAAAAAATAAATAAATCAGGATATTCAAAGCTTTCACTTACAGCTTTCAATAAGTAACGAGCCTTTAGTCGCTTGTTTCAAATGAAAGAAATTACCAAAGTTAAGTCGAATGAATAATCCCGAGTCCTTCGCGCAACGCGTTCCCTGCCTCGGAGAAAAACACGAAGAGTAAGCTTCGGATCACATACGCCCGAACGATAGATAAAAATAACAGACTTTCGTTTCCTTCGTGTAGGCTGAAAACTGCGAACAGGTTTTTGGTTTCTCCGACTGGGAGAAAGGATTGTGGATTCAGCGCGCTTATTTTGCCTCGAAGGAGAAGTGTACACATGCGTGTATCTTGATCTTTTTAAAAGGCGAGTAAGGAACCGTGCTATGGGAGTCGAGTAAAAGTTGTACTTGCCAACATGCAGTTTGGCTTATTGTTGTGCATTTTTGGCTTCTTCCTTTCGTCTTTCGATTGGACTATATTCTAACATTTATTCAAACCTTAATTTCATTTATTACCTTAAAGCTTTAACGTTAATTATAATTAAATTAAGGAAAGACTTATTAGCAGAGCGAAAGCTTATAAAACGCGTTATAAGGCATTCGAAGCATTAAATTGAATTTAAAGAAAATAAATCAAAATCAAAACCAAAACCTTAACTAATTAAATTCTAATGTTTATTAAACAAAGTAATACATCTTATATTCCATACGTAATAATAGACTAAAATAATATTCACGTAGAATAAATAAATAGGAATTGGGAAATTCACTTTTCTTCGGTAACACGTCTTCGTTAACTGTAAATTACACAAGATCTAAATATATTTATAATATTTTTCCAATACATATATAATAATATATATTATTATTTTCAAATAGAATTCGCAAGTCTCTATATTACAAGTAAAAGGAAATGTAAAGATTAAATAATTCACAATATTCTCTTCGTAATATAAATAATTCTAAATAAATTACATGTGATTTTCAAATAGTCATATAAACACGGCGATATTGAAAATAATCAAAGTTTTTAACATTATAGTCACTGATGCCACATTAAATTGACACGTTAAATACTACAGAATTTTAATACCGGAAATTATAAGAAATGACTAATGGATAAAATACTAGGAGCATAACTTTATTGTGAAATAGCATACTTATTCTTCGTATGAATCATTATGAATGGAATTTAAAATACAAATAATTGAATAAAAAAATATTATTACATGTACAATAATAGTGAATAAATTTATTATCAATAGAATTTCTTAACGATCAGAAGCATATATAAATAATTTTTTTGGTTCGGCATTGCATGGTATTGTGATTATTATTAGTATTGCAATATTCATTTCAATAATAAAATTTATCGAAATAAAATGAAATTTATAATTATTACGATATAATGTAATGTATTACGATTATATTACAATAATACATGTCAAATGTATTATTCATATATACAGCGTGGCCGTTAAATGTTATTGAATGATATTGCAAATCAATAAAATAAAAAATTATCCCCAAGAAGAAGAATATGTATAGGGAATTTATAAGAGAAGACAGATAAGCGTACAAGTTGAATTGATATAGTAATAAATGATGAGATGAGAAAAATGAAAAATGTGCATTTAGGTGCGACAAAGCGACGGAGATTGGCGTGACGAGACTTGCCACGGTAAAGTGTCCCACCGGTTTGGCCTTCGACATTGAGCGGCAAACCTGCGACTGGAAGACCAACGTGAAGAACTGCGAGCAGCTCGAGAGTAAGGGCCAAGTTAATTAAAGCCAAACAAGTCAGCGAGACAAGTCAAGAGCGATTATTTTAATTTGAGAGACCAATTCATCAAAATTTCTACCCCGCTAAATATCCGTTCAAATCTAAAGATTTTGCCCGTTGCCTGTTTGCCCCCCAGGTGCACAAGGTCCGGACTGAAGCAAATTACGTGTCCAAGTGGATTGGCCTTTGATTTGGACAAACAGACCTGCGACTGGAAGGGCAAGGTCACCAACTGTGACAAGCTCGAGAGTAAGTGACGCACGGGGAAGTGAACAAAAAATAAAAAGAATTTTAAAACAAAAAAGAAAAAAAACAGCTAGATCCGGTTATACATTTATCCTCATGAACGCCCTTTAGTGACTTTTTTTATAAATGCATTTTCACTTCTATCTTGCACCGACTAATTTTTTTTTTTTATTAACTATTCAGTTTCTTTGGCTAGTAATTTTCTAATACTCGCATCGGATAAGGTTTCAGATAAAATTCTAAATAAATAAATTCTATTGTTCATAGTATGAAAAGAGTCTGTATAAACATTAAACCTTATTTTTTAATTTCAATTTCGTTGGTTCTTGTATAGTAATAAAAAAATATTATAAGAAAGAAATTCTGATTAAATTAAATTAAGTTAAATTAAATTAAATTAAATTAAATTAAATTAAATTAAATTAAATTAAATTAAATTAAATTAAATTAAATTAAATTAAATTAAATTAAATTAAATTAAATTAAATTAAATTAAATTAAATTAAATTAAATTAAATTAAATTAAATTAAATTAAATTAAATTCCATGAAGTCGTAAGTCGCAAGAATGAAGTAAATGATATAAACGGGCGAGAAAAATTAGAAGAGCGTGAAAAGAAATGATAAGGGCTCGTACGTAGAATCGCGCCGTAATACGCAAATCGACGATAAACATTCATTATTTCATCTTAGCAATTTACAAAGAAAACGAAATTATAATTTGCCAAATGATATTTATTCCATTGGTATAAAGAAAATGTTTTAACTGATATCCACATTATTCAAAAACTCTAACTTAACTTAATCGTCTTTGATCTCTTCCGTTTTCACTACTTTTATTTAAATACAAAAGATATTGTTCGTTCTTGTATGAATTAATTTATAACGTAAATAAAGTATATTCAAATTTGAGTTTTTAATTTTTACGTAGATTTAATAGAAAGCACTAATTAACACTAGAACTAATAAAAGATGGTAATTTTATACTTATAACTAATTACATTATTTTTAATTCGTATGTTTGTATTTATTAATTAATATTCATTTGGAATTTTATAATTTCGTATTCTCTGCGAATTTTTTTTTATTTTTTAATTTTTTAATTTTATAGTAGTTGCTTATTTTCACTCCTCATGCTTCGAATTTACACAAAATCTAACAATTTATCACTGCTTTTCTGTATCTTGTGATTAGAACACTAAAACACTAGTAGAATAACCAACACTTGACTGCTCTACATATTTCATTAATACTTTCAAATCTCGATCTGTCAAATATATATGCATACATATATATATATATATATATAATGTATATACTAGCTTTTCTTATGTCTTACACAACTCTACGTATTACCTATAATTAATTCATATTTTCTCTACAAAGATAAAAAGATGATCATTTACAAACAATAAAATTGGAAACTATTTTGTACTTTTTCTCCAATTAATACATGATAACTTTAGTCATAATCTTAGTTTTACGTAAAACATCCGTGATACTAAAATATAGCATCCCAGAATTATTTTTACATTATTTTTATTTAATATTGTATATTCTTAAAGTTTATATTTATTAAATAAATAAAGATACAATATTTATAACAAATTAGAGAAGTTTTTTAAGTTAACTATTAGATTTATTTGGGATTATTAGCATAAACAGAATAAAATATTTTTGAGTAAAAAAAAAAATCTCATTTCAAATAGCTTTTTTAAAAAAAAAAATCTATTCGGATAAAATAAATTATATTGAAATTACGGATACAGGGCTAAAGGTGATGGAATGTAGAAACGAAGTGTAATGGTAACAGAGAAAGTATAACATACGTGTACGGGTGTGCCTATGCACGTACGCGCGTACGAAAGTGTAAAAGAGCAAATAAAATTGCTGCATCAATGCAGGTTTTTGCTCTCGATTTACTATCGTTTTCATTTTTTATCATGTTCCTTCTGTCAGTTCTGTCTTTACACTGTTCAGTTCGACGAGTTAAATATCTCTTGAACCATCAGTGGACACTTATTCTCTTTACGTTTTGTATTTTCGCTTAATTACTTACTGTGAAAGCTTTGTATGAAGCTAAAAAAAGTTATGGAAATTTTTATAGATTAAAAATAATTTGATTGTAATTTATTTTTTTAAATTAAATATTTCTATCTTTATTTTATTTACTGATTCCAAACTTTTTCTTTCATATTAATTATTAAATAATTTATTAACCTGCTAAGTACTTATTATAGTAAAAAATAAAATAATTACGGTTAAATAGATCGCGTAGGAAATATTATTTAAATTTAATAATTTTTAATTACTTATTAAAATGTGATAGATTAAAATTAATCATGAATATTTATACAAATAAATCAAAAGGAATTTTATATAAAAATAACATCTAATATTAAGCTTGTTTATCATAAATAATCTTTTTCTCTTAAAGCATTTTTTATCATTTAAATGTTTAATACTATCATATTTGTATTTCATTTGATCTTTGGTTTCTTTCTCACCTGATTTAGCCTTCTTGTTTCTTTAAACTTTACAATATCTTTCTTGGATAATTCATACCTCATTTTATATCATATATTCAACCGCGATAAAAAAAAAGAAAGAAAAAAAAGTACCTTAAATACTATCATCAGTAATAACTGTTATTGCGTTCGATTTCAATTATATACGCGCAAATCCACAACAAAACTTTTACTTTTACTTTTACGAGACTTTTTAAAGTTCAATAAGAGTTTCCTTGAAGCGTCACGAAACTTTATTCGTATCTTTAATTCGTACAATAGGATACAAAAATATATACATGTGTTAAATAATAGTGTTATTAATAGTGATATTAACATTTATTATGCTCGTCTGTTTTTAAGAAATATATATAGCAAAGAACAAAAAGATTCTACATATGACGATACGTACAAGATTTTAAGACATATTACAAAAACATACACACGGACGATCGAGATTACGAAATTTTATTACATGATTTTTGTGCACACTGGGGAGGAAATGTTTTGTAATGATTGTTTTATAGATACAAAATTTAAAAATGTATCCAGCACTGTAAATGTATTTTATTATACAATGTGAACTTGTTTTCGAGTGAGTGCTTCATCACAAAGGGAATTTTGTTGCGCTTTGTAAATTGCTATAATAATGTCTATTATGATTTACATAATTGAGTTTGATAATAATTTATTATTAAAGTATATTTTTAAACATAATATATATTAAAGATTTTTAAATTAATTAAATGGAATTTACATTATCATTATTGTCAAATATTTTTCAATCATGTTTGATATTAATTAATTTAAATTAACTCACTATTCTTGCTTGTAAAGTTATAAGAATTTATAGATATTTTTGATCGACAATATATTATATAGAAGAATATATTGTATGAGTTATATAAACATCTTTTTCGATTTCGTAATTGTACAAGCAGAAATATATAATATCGAAAAGCTATTAAATATTTTCTCACTGGATTTATAAAGGTAAATATCTCCATTATCGTATTTTTACTACTAATGATAATTAAATTTAAGTATTTTATTTTATTATTTGTAGATGTTGAAATTAATACTGCAATAATAAGTATAAGAATTCAAATTATATACACATTAAGTACACTAACTGCTCAATTACATCGTAATCGTATGTTTTGTAAATTTTAAAATATTATTATTTTAATTATTTATATGTACAATTAGTTCAAATAAAATGATAATGATTATCTTAATATCAAAATACATAGCATTTATATCTTGATTACAAGTAAACTCTGTTGAATACAAGTTAATATACTAAAAAAATTCTGCTTGAACTAAAATGTAATATTATGGAATAGAACAAATTCATATTCATTTGAACGTATATTATGACAACATTGAGACAAAGTATCTAAATTGAATTGAAGGTCCTCAATAAAAATATATTGATAACAGAGTGAAATGAAAATTATAAAAAAAATTTGATTTGACTCTGTCGTATTTGTTCGTTCGACCAAATATTGTTTATCAAGAGACATTTAGTAACGTGCTATGCTTGACAATTTCCAGAACCACGTAAAGTTCTACCAATTTTAAAAACTGACGAGCCAGTCTGTCCCGAAGGTAAATTATCCTGTGGTAACGGTGAGTGTGTGGACAAAGAATTGTTCTGCAATGGCAAGCCGGACTGTAAAGATGAATCCGATGAAAATGCGTGCAGTAAGTTTCGTTATATTTATACTGTTTTAGTTAAAAATTAAAAGCAATAAAAACGTCGTTTTTAGTCATCGATTAAAAGAATTTACCTAACTGAAGAATATTACTTAAATGTATCAGAGTAAAAATGAATTTATGGTATAATATAATATTATGTACTACATTTTTTTGTTTATTTTCTATTTAATTTTATGTGCATTATAAAATATTATTTTATTTAGGAATTAATTTCGAAAAATATCTTCAAATTTCGTTAGATTAAATAAATGTCCCATTTGCTTCTATAAATTCTTTATTAAAATCATAAAAGCGTGTTCCGTAGCTGAATAGATTTTACAATACCTTTGAATACGACTCGTGCATGGGATATATGAACTAGTGCCCTTAGCTCAATTTAAAATTAAGTAATCCAAACTTATAAGAAATGTATAAAAAAGCTAACAATTTTAAATAATGATTAATTTAATGAATAAATGTGTTGGTAAACAGCGGTAGAAACGGATCCAAATCGCGCCCCTGACTGTGATCCAACTCAATGCGTTTTGCCCGACTGTCATTGTTCCGCGGACGGGACTCGAATCCCAGGTGGCCTTGAACCTCAACAGGTACCCCAGATGATCACGATAACCTTCAACGGGGCCATAAACATCGACAACATTGATTTATACGACGAAGTCTTCAATGGCCATCGCATGAATCCGAACGGCTGCCAGATTCGGGGAACCTTCTTCGTATCGCATAAGTATACGAATTATTCAGCGGTACAAGATCTCCACAGACGGGGACACGAGATCGCCGTATTCTCTCTCACTCATAAGGATGATCCACAGTACTGGACACTAGGTAATTCCAGTTTTTGTTCAAATCCATTGTCTCTGTTCTATCCATTCCTGGATATTGAAGATAAAAAAATAATCGACATTTTATTGATCGATAATATCGCTCCGTATAATTTACTAATAAAATTATAAAATACGTTGTGGTGCGCACTAGAAATGATATCGAGTCTCGAACAAAAATACTCATCGATTAAATTTTCTAAAGGAAAGTAAAAATGTTGGCCTAACTTTCAGGTTCTTATGACGATTGGTTGGCTGAAATGGCTGGAGCCCGTCTCATCATTGAACGTTTCGCCAACATAACCGACAGCTCGATCATCGGAGTCCGAGCCCCGTATTTGCGCGTCGGAGGTAATAAGCAATTCGAAATGATGGCCGATCAATTCTTCAATTACGATGCGTCAATCACGGCCTCGTTGGGTCGTGTACCCATTTGGCCGTATACCCTATACTTCCGTATGCCTCACAAGTGCAACGGAAACAGCGGAAACTGTCCATCCAGGTTCGTATCTTGTAATAATCTAAAATCATTATAATAAATTTTAGGCAACGTTAGCGGATTTATTGAAATACATAAATGCATCTTAAAGCTTGAAGCTTACATAATTATCGAATATACAATGTTGAAATATAACGAACGATTGCAGATCTCACCCAGTTTGGGAAATAGTAATGAACGAACTCGATCGCCGTGATGATCCAACATTCGATGAATCGTTACCAGGCTGTCACATGGTTGACTCGTGCTCAAATATCCAGACTGGCGAGCAATTCGCTAGATTGCTCAGGCATAACTTCAACCGCCATCTTAACACTAACCGAGCACCCCTCGGTTTACACTTCCATGCCTCCTGGTTGAAGAGCAAGAAGGAATTCAAGGAGGAGCTCATCAAATTCATCGAGGAAATGCTCCAACGTACTGATACATACTTTGTCACCATGGTACAGGTAAATTAAAAAACCTTTTCATTATCTTTCACATTATTATCACATTATTTTACTATGAAAATCTGAAAAAAACTATTTCGATAATAAAAAGACTTTTTAATTGAATATCTTTTATCGTATTTAATTAGGGACGTTTTAAGCTTCGGTTTTAATTTAGCTTACTACCATCTACATTTAAACTTTTACAGACAAATATCATATTCCATTAAATTCGATATTCCAGGTTCTAAAATGGATGCAGGAGCCAACGGAGATTCCAGGACTTCGCGACTTTGATGCTTGGAAAGAAAAATGCGATGAAAAGGGACAACCCTACTGCTCTCTACCTAACGCCTGCCCTCTTACCACTAGAGAATTACCTGGTGAGACTTTGCGCCTTTTCACTTGCATGGAGTGCCCGAACAACTACCCATGGCTTCTTGACCCCACAGGCGATGGATTCTCCGTTAAAAAATAATCAAGCAACACTTCCATCTAAATCTCAGAAAAATATCGCTCATCACTTTACATTCGCGCTATACCAATACGACATTATTGAGTGACAGTTTCATAATTTTTTTCTTATTTATCCACTGGCGATATCAACAAATATATATATAAATCTTCCTATATCTATAATTAAAATATTTTTGTTTCACCGCGAAGAGGCGAATTTAACACAAAAGTCCCTATTTAATTAAATTGTAAATATTAAAAGTTCTGTATCAGCCATTATCACATATCATTTACATTAAGAAATTAGTAAATAGAACCTTTTCAGAAGAATCAATATTATTTCTTATCATATTATAATACATTTGCACAAAAGTGCAATCGCATACAGAACTATAATTAAATACTTCTATTGAAAATTATTATTACTATATGGCAAAGATTTTTAAACGCTATTTGTGAAGAAGCATGATACGACAGTTGAACGTGTTACTAAAAATAAAAATGATGAATGTTATTAGAAATTATAAATGAATGAAAGCGTTTATATCGAAGTTTTGTTGTAATGAAAATTTTTATAAGAATTCCTTAATACTATGATGATGTATACATACGTACATATTTGCGTACATACACGCATATATGTGTATATATATATATATATATGCAATGAAAGTTTTCTATGTATTTAATTATGCAATTAGTTTTATAATATATTGTATGAATATGAATAAATGGAAAATAAACAATATAATTGCGATCATGATATCGCATTACTACATGATTATTTTCAATATTCAAATGAAATTAAAATAAATAAAATATTTATTTTATGCCCCTATAAATTGTTTCTATTTATTTATTCCTATAAATTCTTATCTATAGTTATATACATTAAAATTTGTATTAAATAAATTTGTATTTGGTTATTCAAATGTATTTATCAATATTAATTTCTTATTCAAGAAAGAAATATAATATTATGACAAATAAAATTAGTTATAAATTTTTTATTAATTTTTTTTATCTTATACATTTTCATTAATTCTTAATCATGTACGAAGAAAATATTTATCTTTTTTTTTTAAATAAATTTTAATAAATATTACAATTATTATTTTATGTATATACATAACTAATCAATGTTAAAAACTGTAATTATAATTATTAAGTAATTATGATAGATGTACGTTGAATATAAAAAGAAGTTTCATAATATTTTACCATAAAGGGTCAAAGAATTATTATTATTATTATTATTATTATTATTATATAAAGCATTAAAATAAATAAGTTTATATAATTATGTACGAAAAGGTATTATTTTTTTCTTTTTCTACGCTTTTATTAATCTTGCGGATATGTACAAAGGATTGGAGCACTAATTAACGAATACACTTTTTATAACTAAATAAACAAAGCCTTGTTATAATAAGGTAATAACGTGTTAATTATTAATTTAAATAACATAATAATAATAAGAAGAGGAAGAAAAAGAAGAAGAATCATAACTGCTGGAGGA
Organism: Ceratosolen fusciceps; assembly: GCA_018883505.1. Lineage (NCBI taxonomy): Eukaryota > Metazoa > Arthropoda > Insecta > Hymenoptera > Agaonidae > Ceratosolen > Ceratosolen fusciceps. The sequence continues at coordinate 1,197,201 of RCIC01000035.1, read as the reverse complement.
GCCGTGTCCGCCACATATACATATACATAACATTAAAAAAAGTGAGAGAACTTTCCCTTTCATCATTGCTATTCTTATTATTAAATTCGCATACTTGGCTCGCTCGCTCACTCACTCTCTTTCTCTTTTACTTAATCGCTCTTTTTCTCCATTCCACTTCGCACACTATCTATCTCTACCTTTTTTATGCCTATCTAACTATATCGTAACGCCAACATGATTTTCAATGTATCTAAATTTTTACCTCCATCTCCCATATTACATTAGCCGTAATCTAAATATCTTGTCCACTCATATGATGTGCATGTTCCACAGGTACATACACTCCCAAAAGCATTGACGCAAATACTTTCTTTCTTACACCTTTCGTAAATTGTTTTCGCCCACACTAAATTTTAATGTTATTCTTACCTATTAACAATTTACGGATCCACTATATTAATTGTATTATCATTACAGGTAATGAATAACTTTTTCTGAACCATTGTAGCACTATCGTTTTAAATGAATTAGAATTGACACTTTATTTACAAATCTCTTTTTTACTTTTAAAAACATTTTATTAAGACACTTTCTTCTCAGCTTTTATAACAATATAATTTAAATAATCTTTATTTACTATATAAGGAATATTTTTCGATACATTAAGAATGAGCTAATTCTTATAAAATTAATTATTTATAAAATACTCTTCACTTTTCAAATTGTACACTTTAATTTCACTAATAATTTATTCTAATATAATTTAATTATATTCACTTTTAACATTTTCTAAAAATATATTTTGAGTTATTCTTATATGTGTGAAATATATTATATATCCTAAATTTATACAAATTTCCCATTGAAAGAATTATATAATTAATGAAATGAAAGAGTAATTTGCATTAACATTTAATTACTAGCTAATGAATAATTAAATTGCAGCACTTACTATTAACTATGAAAACATATATTTTCTAATAATTTACTTATTATATTGAAAAATGTATTTGAATGAAATTCAGTTCGCAATTAATTAATTAACATTATCAGTAGAGAGCAAATTGAATGTCGCTGTCATAGGAAAGGCACTAATTTCACATTTTTTCGGTTCGCTTATGAACAAAACTGTACAGAAACTCTAGTAAATTCATTGTTTTACATAACTTGAAGACAATTTACTAAATTCACATTGTGTGGAAACTTTTTGTACAATCATATATTAAATTAACAGTATAAATCAGTACGGTCAGCCATCCATGTTTTCAATAAAGTTAATTTATTTTATTTATAAAATTAATTATATGATAAAATAAATCGATAAATATTTTTTTCATTTATAATTGATTACCAATATGTGAGTGATAAATATTATAAATATTTGTGAATTTAATATAAATATTATACATAATAAAAGTCGGTATATAAACAAAAAAACACAATTTCATCAATTGCTCCAAGTCGGGCGAATAAATTTACATAACAAGTAAAGAACCACATATGATTAATTTGAAGTGAGAAAAAATAAACAAAAATATTCACTCAAATATTTTTAATCGACAGCTATGTAACAAGTTTCATATATTTTTATCGCTTCGTAAAATAAACTTACTTTTTCAATATTTCATGAAATTTATCCCTAAATCACTACATTTTTATATAAGACAAAACTTTATAGTAAACCATGATTATAATTAATATTTTGCACAATTAATTTAAAGTCATTTCTTAAATTTTTTTTTCTTTTTTTGTTCTGAAAATTAAATGATCTAATTTCACTTCAAAAGTAAAAATAATAAATTTGGATTCATCAACAGCGATACAAATTAAATAAATTATAAAAATAATAGTAAATTACATGTTACTTTATGATTAGTTTTTTTTTATTAATAAAATAGTAAATGAATTGCGATTTATTAAGTTTTATAAAATATTTTACTGAAAAATAAATTTATTAAAGATTTATCAAATTGCTTTTTAAAACTTCGATTTTGTCATTCTGAAATATACATAATTAAACGAATTTAAATTAAAAATTTATTTATTTATCTCATGACTATAATTTTTGACATTTATTATTTTTATCGTAAATTTTTTCTTGTTTTCATAAAAAAAATTAAACTCATTAAACACAATCATTTATGTAATTTCTTATATTTGTGAAGAAAAAAAATATTGAGACAAAATTCATGTAATATAAAAACTTTGATATTTAACTTTAAAATACCAGTTAAAGAATTATTACAGTGGTTTATTAGTAATAATAACGTAATCCTTGATTGATCATTTTATTAATAACCATAAATTTATTTTGTTTATTTTCAAGTGACAAAACTTGAATATTTTTCAAATGTAAATTAATTAAAAATTTTTAATTTTTCTATCATTAACTTATACTGTAATAGACATAAATAAGAAAAATCTTATATTCGAAGCAACAATTTTTCTTAGTGTTTACTTAAGATGTTATCTCGAGAGATGCACAGGCGAGCTTCTACATTTTAAAATTAGTAAAGGGATATAATTGGTTATTTGTTTATTAATTGATCACAACTAACATTTCATCATCGAATGTGACGTAAAATTTCTAAAACGGCATGCTTAATTTGTTTTACACAATATATCCAATATTATTTTTTATGTATGGAGATAAATTGAAAATATTAGTTTTAATTTACTAATTTGTTAATTTTATGTGTCAAAATAATTATGCAATTTAGTTGAAAAAAATTGAAAGTTATATAAATGTATATTATTTGACGAATATTCAATTTAGAAATCTTTAAATTAAATTTATTTATTTATTTATCTAATATCGAGTTATTACTAGTAAATTTATCTTTAAACTATTTTTTTGATATTATAAAAATTATTTCAGTTTTTTTAAAATTTAATATGAAATACTTTTACTTAATAAAACGAAAAATTTCGCCTTGTTTTAAAGATATTTTTAATACTTTCCTCAAACTAATTTCTATAAACTATCATATTTGCACTAGATTATTGAGATAAAAAAAAAATTATTCAATAACGTAACTAAATTTAAAAAAAAAACTTAAAAAATATTCTAACTTATACTGGCTATACAAATTATTGCAATACATTTATTTATGATATTACATTTTCTCATTATTTTAATAATTTAATATTAAAGATAATATTACTGTGCGAGAAGTATAAAGTTTTTAGGTTAAAATATTATATTGTATTCATTAAAAAAAATTTAATCAGTATTTACTATAATATAAAATTAAAAATATATTATATTCATATCATTATGAAACAACGTACTTTTAAACTTAATCAAAAATATAAAAATATATGATATAAAAAAAATGAGGTAATAAATTGATCGTATTTATTTTTGATAGCAATTATTGCGATTCAAATTCTCATTGGGAAAATTAAAATAAGAATAAGATAATATTTAACTCGTGACGTTTATATAAAGTATTTAAACATTTGCAATAAGAGATTTAAAAGTTACAAAACTCGCTTGGCAACTCTCGTTGTTAATACATCAACAATTCTCATAGTCTTTACTGTTATTTATATATATACCTTTTTTTATCAAAAATGTGTATGTATCATACAATTATTTATGCCTTTTCCTTATCAATTTGTTGATACTTTATTCCTTAATAACATTCTTGCTTTCATTATTTTATTATTAATTCTTTTTGAATTCGATATACATATATTTATATATAGATATATCAAAAATATCCTTAATAAAATAAAGCATTTGTGTATATATATATATATATATATATATATATATATATATATGCATGTGTGCGCGCACGCGTGTTGTGTTTGTGTGTGTGAAGAGAGAAGAGAGAGAGAGAGAGAGAGAGAGAGAGAGAGAGAGAGAGAGAGTGAAAGTACCTTCAAGTACCTTTTATTACATTTTTCATTTACTAAATATAATTAGTGTTGACACTTTTCATATTTCAATTTTAATTCTATCCTCTTTAGCATATTCTTATAATTCTTTACATATTCTCCACTCTTGAAGTTCAAAATATTTGTCGATAAGCGTTTTCTTACGAGCTTAAAATAAAGACATTATATATACACAAAAGGTGAAAGAGGAGAAACGGAATGATACTGAATGATAAAGAAAGCAGAAAATACATTTTAGATGAAATAAAGTGATTTAATACGAGACCAAAAATTCAATGAAAATTATAAGACTTATAATTGTAAAAATTTTGTAAAGAAAGAATAATTTTAATTGCAAAATATCGCCACTTTTACCTGATATTTGCATATAAAAATCATTCTAATAATTAAAATACACTTATCACCATAAAAATAATATTTTAATATTATGTTTTTTAATTAGTAAAAATAATTTACAAACTTATAACATTATTGTTCATAGGTAAAACCTGTATATATATATTTAAATATATGAATAAAAAAAATATGAAGATTTTAAACTTCTTTTACATTACTGAAATGTATCGACTAAATAATAATTTAATGAAAAGCTTTGTTTGAAAGAGAAGTCAAAAATACCGTTTCACTTTTACTTTTATGTTATCTCTTTAACCATTCCCATTTATTTTTATAATTTTAGAAGAAATATTACTACACTTCTTATTTTCGCGTTTCTTCTCTTTCTATTCATATTATAGTAAACTCATAATAATAAAATAAAATGATAAGGAGAAAAGAAAAAAACTTTTCCACTCTTGAATCAACGTAAAGTCTGATTGTTAAACTAAAAGCCTATAATCGGTTTAATTATGTACAATGTAGTTGTATACAATAGTATATAACATAATAAATAAGCTCAACGCGTAACCTTCAGTTAATTATAATAGATGTTATTTAATGTTGCGTTATTCTGCTTCATTATTTTTAATAATTAAATCCATTAATTAATTAATAATTACAAATATTATCATCGTAGTTGTCACATTAGCCACAACAGTGCATGATTCTTTTAGTATTATAAATGATTATAACTTTATTATCTCGTAGGCCAAAGTGCATGAAATAATATAATAAAATATTAATAATAATATTAATAATATTAATATTAATAACAATATTATTAATATTAATATATGATGATGGCGACGACGATGACAACGATGACGATAATGATGATGATGTACAGGAGCAAGAGCAGGAGCGGGAGCAGGATAATGATTACGACGATGATGATGGCGATGATGACAACGATTATAAGAAATTTTCGAATCTCGATTGAACACTCTCACAAAATACCTATGAGAAGCAGTCGCCCATACGAGACAAGAATCCGTGCTTTAAAGAGCTCTTTTAAACTTCTTATCTTTCATTTTCTTTAGAGTTTTTCACCGTATTATTTCTGTTTAAATCACATATCACATCAAAGAGAGTTATCTTTATTTATCTTCACTTTCTTATTTGTTGCTTTATCTATCTCATATACTATGTATACATAATCATTTAAAGCAACAAATAAAAGAAGCACATTGGCTTGTATTTGTTGCTAAAAAATCAGTGTAGTGATGGTAAACAGTTGAACGAAGAAATTACAACTTTTTATTAATAATAATTTACAATTCTAAAAAAATGCACAGGCATATTACTTTGTATGTTTAATTTTACTCTTTTCATTTTTCATATAAATTATTCCTCAAAAGGGTAGTGAGTAATAAATATAAAATTTTATAAATCTTAAGCAAGGCAGTATTAAAGCTTTTTAATGAAAAGCTCTAATAATTGTATATATCTATATATTATATTGTTTAAACTCGCTATATATGGATATTTGTAAATTCTTCGTTCATACTATTTATTTTTCTTTTAAATATTCCATCAACAGTTATAAATCAGCTTCAATTTTATCATGAAAATAAAGAAAAATAAAACGTAAATGTTAAACAAAAAAGACGAGAGATGCATATCATCTTTTCCAAAAAGTTCAATAAACGTTCAGATCTTAAGTCACTTTCAATAGGCACTTTTCAGTTTATCAGCACAGTTTCGGTTGCTCCTTCATTTCGAATGAGAATTCATTTTTTATTTCTCTCCATATCGAAAAAAATTGGATAGCGGGAGCGGGAACACACACGAGTGAAAATATCTTTATCCTCAATAATCACGAGAACCATTTAAAAAAAAAAGAAAAAAAAAAAGAAAAAACATCCCACTCGAAGCAGCAATTGTCTGCTTCTTCGTTTGCGGGTATCACTTGTCTTGGCTCCTGGCGACCGTTTGTGGGATCACTGTTAGGCTTTTGGGTATTTTCGGCAGAATAGGAATAGGTGTACTTGTAGCCGCTGGAGCCTTTGTCGTAACCTGTATTGACTTAGGCAAATTTAGGTTATTGATGAGATTTTGCGTTGGTGTATTTTCATTCGCAAGGCTACGAATATCGCAAATAAGAGGCTCGAAATCACCGCGACTACGTTGATTGAGCATCTCCTGTTGCATACGCAAATGTTTCTGGAATTGTGATTGAGCTGCTATTTGCTGGGCTTTTTGATATTGTACCGCCAGCGTTGATGCATTCTTATAATTATTCGGCGGTGAACTTGAGCTTCCTACGAAATAAAAAAAAGTTCCACTTTTTTTATTATCTCATTTAATGCTCTAAGATCTAATCTTTCCCAGTAATCAGTCATAATCTTGCAAGACTACAAAGAAAATCTGTTTTAAACTCTAAGAAAAATAATTTATTTACACACCTGAACCACTATTAGGACTTGAGGTTGTTTGTCGTTCATTCATAATTTGCTTCTGTCTTTTAAGATTCTGCAACCTCTTGAAATCAGGTTCTGTCAACTGAAAAACCTTGCCACCAGGTGTCGTGAGACTCGCATTTGCTCCCCCTTTTTGAACAGCTAACTTTTCTTTTCTTTTCGCGCTTCCATTTACACCACTAGCACCAGAACCATTACTACCTCCAGCACCAAGATTGAGACGTTGTAGGTTCGGAGGTGGTTTCTTAATTATTGATAGACCGGGAGTGAGCTTCATAGGCCGTGACGATGCGTCTAATTTCGACAACTGGGCTGCAACGTTGGCAAAACTTGAGGTAGTGCTATTCATCGTTGAACCACTGACCGAAGAGAATCGATGCTCGCGGTTCTCGACAAGGTAGCCTCCGCTCAATCGGCGTGAGCTAGTGTGCTCCAATATGTTGGGTGGTTCGACAATCAATTCCTCTGGTTTCTCCGGACCTTCGTATGAGATTAAACGATTCTGCACCGAGGTCGAGTAATTAATTGCGTTCCTAGAAGCATTTGGCGCCAATATCAAGTCACCAGATCTACGGGAAAGCGATAATGAAATATTAACTGAGTAAAGCAAATATGAGTATTAATTTCATTTCAATACTTTTCAATTCTAAATGGAAAAAAATATTTTTTTTATTAAATATTTTTTTCTTTTACGTATATAAAATTAAAATTCAAAAATTTACCTGTAATACTTCTCCAACAATATAAGATGCCTAAGAAAACTGCTCTGATTACCATACGGCCTTTGTAGCTCTTGCCAGAGCATCTTCGTGTCCCTATCATATTGAATCATAGTCGCACACTTCTCCCATCCTTGAGGGGTAACTTCCCTCACATTGCCGAATTCCACGTTCGCATGGAGACTCATCTCTTCCTCTCCGGGGAAAAGCGTACGTACACTTATTGAGGGATTGGCTCCGAGTCGCTGCACCACAGGTGTTATGTCGTTACTCGTATTATTATTGGCCAGCCGAGGCCTTTTCGGCAATCTTGTAAGAGTCACTTCTTTATCCATGGCCAGTATTTCAACAACATCCCTGGTAATGTTATCACCGTTACTCGTTACTTCGGATACGCTGCTTACTAGACTTCGGGATCCAGTGCCTGTATCAATTTCTTTTAGTTTTTTCAATTTCTCAATAGCGCCTTCAATACGCAAATAAGGACTATCCCCGGAACCACCAGCCTCACCTTTAATATGTGCTTCAGAATCGCCAGGCTCAGTCTTTGGAGGTTCAGGACTTGATTTCTCTGACGTACTTGTGGAATGACTCTCCATATTATCCGGCGATTTCGAAATGGACAGCTTTATACCTGATGATACACACTTTGGCTTCCTTCCAACAGTACCTGGAGGCCGACCTTTATCTTTATTTTTGGAAATTTGATTAGAAGAATCCATTTCTTCTTCGCTGTCCGGTATATCAATATCGTGGTAATATAAAAGTCTGTAAAACATTTAAATACATTTTATATTTTTTAGATTATTGTCAATAGTGATCTTCTGTATCCTTAATAAATAAATTATACATTATTATTTAATAACCATATTTGCTTAATAAAGAATTTCTAATTTAATACAATCATGAAATATTTTTAAATTAAATATAGTATAAAATAAAATTCTTACTTCTTCCTGTATTTCTTATGAAAGTCTTTGTTATTTTCACTCATATTATCGAAATCGTTATTTTTAAGATACAGCTTTGTAAAATATCTACATAGTCTACAAACAAAGGTATTCGCCACCATTGCAGCAGGTATTCCGTGTTGTCGAAGCCGTTTATTGAGTTCTTCAGTCGATGAGGGCGTGAGTCCAAGTGGATATGTATAATTGCGTGTGAGTCTACGTTTACAAAGAGTACAAGTTAAAAAACGCTCGATCTTTGTGTAATGTGTTCCACAAAACGTCATAAGATTGTGTTGTGTTGATTCCCAATTAATATCGACCTATAAAAAAATTATTAATTGACACTTAGAGATTTAATAAAATATAGAATAAGTCAATATCGAAAAATTAAGTTTTAAAAATATTAAGTTTTGAAGCTCTGGCAATTTTAATTTATTAAATAAAATTAAGTATATCAATAAATAAGAATACGTCATTAATTATATTAATGAGATTGAACAAAATTGATATGATAAAAATAACAAAGCCTGGTAATTAATCTTAAATATATTAAACAATTTAAATTAAAATTATACTTTAATAAATCGTTTACAAGTCAAACAAAAACAAACAAAAAATTCCTACCTGATTTCGCAGATTTGGTTTGATTTTGAGAAGCCAGCGGCGCTTCACGTGGTGCCTAGCCGATTCAGAACAATTACGGGCCATACATCCCATGATGGATTGTCTATGTTGTCTTGGTGGTTTTAATTGCATATTTGTAGGACTCATATTTGCCTGTAAATAAATTTTAATTCGTTCTTTTAATAAAGTGATGATTGATTAAAATTTCAACAACAATGTATAAATTTGTAAATTCCATTTATACCTTTCTATCAACATGCCTATAACAAGCATCACAAAGACAAGAGTCTTTCGTTAAATGTACTTCATTTTCTAAAATCTTTTTTCTCCTTTCATCTGACTTCATTTGTGCGAGATGCATAGGCGTATCCAAGGAGCCAAACTTGCCATGACAGTAGCAACAATTATCAGCGCAAAGTCGGCCCGGATGAATAGAAAAGGACGAGGATTTTTCAGGAATTACAAGGGATTGTCGGTCTTTCAGTGGCGCATCATCAATATCTTCATCTAAAAATAGTCACATAATTTAATAATAAAATTTTTTGAAATATATATTTTACATGTTATCTAACCATGAGCATTATATATGTATTTTTAAAACTATATATATAAACATTTTTAAAAAAATGTTTTGTATCTCCGTACATGCCCATGATTATTTCGGTATTATTCATTAAATTTCGAGAGTTATTTACAAATAAGCGTGCAAATTATTTTTATACTTAGAATACATGGTAGAGTGATATTTGTAAATGGAAAATTATTAAAAATAATAAAATATTAATAAGAATTTAAAACAGAATTTTGTAAACGCTTTTAAATTAATATATTGAATTTTTCAATATTATTCATAAATAATATATTAAAAGATTTTTTTTTAATACTGAAGCAACTAATAAAGGAATGAAACTTGAATATTTGGCTAAAAGCATTTTCAATTATTAATGACGTTTTAACAGCTATTGTATTTTATACAATCAAATATAGTTATTTATTAGTAACTGTTCAGATGTATAAGAAATAATTTTTTAAATATTTATATTATAATCGCTTCAAAAATATTAAATTTAAAAATTGATTTTGCAGCCTAGTTCAAATGAAGTATATTAAGGTTAATAATATGATTAACACGTCTAATTCATCATGCACACATTATTCTTTTAAATGTCAGTAATATGAGGTATGATTTATTAAGCAATGGAAATAGGATTTGATTAAACATGTAGTTATGCCCGCAACCAAGATTACCGCAAGAATGTCTGGGGTTAGTAGGTAACTTTCGGTTCGCACCAGAACTGCTATCGACTAAACCACTGCTTCCAAACTGCAACAGAAAATAAATTTTTTTTATTAAAACAAGTTATCATATTCTTGAATAATTCACATAAATAATACACTTGAATAATTCTCAATAAAATTATAAATTTTCAAAATAAAAAAAAGTTATACACCAAAGATATGTTTATTATTATAACTTATTAGGCAAAGTGTTTAAATTTTAAAACGACCGCAATTTATATTCATATATATATACGTTTTAATACATGTACAAACAATAAAAGAAAATACAATCTTTTTACAATTTAAAATCAAACGATGTGATAAACTTTATAATTTTAATCCTAAATAATAAACCTTTATTTAATAAAAAAAATGCATAATAATAAATTACTTGTCTCCATATAAATAAAAATACTTTATTAAAATTATCGTTGTAATAAATATATTATATAAGGCCTTTTCATAGGATTTAAAATATAAAATTTAATATTTGATCAACGTTTATACAACGTTTATCAATAAAAACCATAGCTATGATTAAATATTAAAATTGAAGTAATTAAGGCATATAAGATATGAGGCGAATCGATAAAAATAAAGAAAAGAAATGAAAAGTACAAGTTGTGCTCGGTTTACAGAGATAGTTCTTGAATACTATTCTTGACTTCCGGCTCAGTAGATCGTCTTATAAAATACTCCACGAGCTTAATTCTAAATATTTAAACTCCAGATTCGTTTCAGAACTTCTACGTAATAAACACCCTACCGCAATTCATTGTTTAATTAATTCCTTAATTTATGTGACTAATTGACAAACAGCAACGACCTTAAAATAATTTCAAAATGTTGCAACCTGAACGAAGCTTCGTGCTTGTAAGTTTATTTTATCAATGCTCTGTGCCGATAGTAGTAATGGTACGAAGTATGAAAATGCTCTAGCACGTGATTCGAAATAAAATGAAACACGCAATAATGTTTAAAACACGGTTACGTGAACATACAGTGATCTAGATTTTCACAGTGCACAGCTTTCTTTAGAACGAATATTATCGTATTTTATTTATCATGAATAAACAAAATATTTTTCATCATCTGAAATTTAAAGCTTCAATTTCAGTAATTTATATTTTCGTTACATTTTATAAAAATTTTCAATGATTTAAATTTCTCTTTTATTTTAATAATTCTTAACAGAAATAAAATAATTTTCTTAAATATTTGCCTAATTACATTATAATTAAATAAAATATGCACACATTCTCATACGTAAATAAATAAATGTTCAAATATTCTTACCTCCTTTTGAATAGTGTAAAAATCAAAAGACTCCTCTCCGTCCATTCGTCCTTGTTGCTTAAGTACCATCTTTAATGGTGACCTTGACCGTTTCTTCCCCTCTTTTTCTTTTTGTAACCTAATGATCGTTTTAAGAGTGCCCGTATATTGCTGTTCCTTTTTCGCCTTCCTTTCTTTTACCCTTTCCCATGACTCTAACCCTAATTGCCTTAAAATATCTTCTTTTTTTGCTCTATCCTCAGGTGTTTCTAAAATTTTATCCACACTACTGGAAGATTCGCCAGATGTAGAAGCTTCATCCGAGTCTTTCGTATTCGCTACCTTGCATTCAGTTTCTGTTGTTTGTATTGTCTCCCTCGTATCCGTTGCTTCTGCTTCCGTAATAGATGCAAGAACTGCACTATTAGATTTTAATATATCGTTAATCAATTTGGTTGATCGCACATCATTTTCTGATTTACTACGACTTTTTGTTTCCTGTACTGCCAGTTTTTGCTGTTCTGCATTAGTTCGAGCATTCGCCGAGAATCCTCGCAAACTTTCATCTGTTTTTAAATAACTTAAACACCTATCGTTCTCGTTTATTTTGGCCACTTCGTTATCTAAAAGTGTCTCCTCCTTATTTTGTTGTGATTCAATTTTCTTTATTTCTTGCTTTTTTGGTCCTCGTTTCCCTTTCATAACATGAATTTGTGGTTGCTTCTTTGCTTCTCTACCTCGTCGGGTACGGATTTGTGGTTCGGGTAGCTCTTCAACTTCCACTTTTATAATTGGAACGGTTTCAATCAACTCAGAAGTTTCATTTGCCATTGATTGACTGTAATTTCTATGTAAATAATAACTAAATAAGTTTTCTTCGACTTAAACATTTAAATGAAAAGATAAAATATATGATCCTATTGTAAATTTTATAGTAATTTTGCAATATACACATTAATGTTTTAATATTTTTAAAATAAACTATCAATTAACTACAATAAAATTTAATCTTGATAATATTTTATCATTTATTTTGTTACTGTGTAGAAGTAAGTTTTTTTTATGTAATTAAATACTAAATATATTATCAAACAAAATTTGTAAATTAAGTTTTGAAAATTAATAATCTTAATAAAATTATAATGCAGATCTTACCCAGTATTATCTAAGTCTGTGTTATCCTGTGCAGTTAATAAAGGCACATCGAAACTAGTAGTATCTTCGATTTTAATTACTTTTGCTTCAGATTTATCTAGAATAATAGAAACAGAACTACATTTTGTAAGTTCAGTTTTTTTCTGTTTATCACCTCTAGTTCTCAAAACCCGTCTACTTTCTTTTAGCTCTTCAACCTCAGCACCTTCAGTCAATTTTGTTTTAAGATTATCTTTCGATTTATCATCAATTACTACAGACTTTGTAGACGCGATTTCCGTTTCCTTATTTGCTTGTATAACATTTGTAGAATCTATTGCATGTTCATGATTTTGTACGTCATTGAAATTTTCAGTAAAACTTCTTTCATCACAGCCATCTTTATTTTTATTGATTTGCAAATCAGGAAAGTCCGAATTAGTTTCTTCGAGAACTGAATCTGGTACTTCCTCGTCAATCATCAATCGCATTTCCACGTCGGACGAGCCTTCATTGTCCATAATATCAGAGATTTTTTCTGTACACTTTTCATTATCGTCCGCTTCAACAAGTCTTTCGACTTCCATTGATAAACTTTCCAATGTTTCTTCATTTTTTTCAGATTCGGCTGATATTTCGCTCTCCACTTTTGGATTATCCTTACAAATTTCGGTTGTAATTAAATCGGAAACTTTCTCTGCTTCAGCTGAATCTTCCTTCACATCTTTATTTTCACATTCATTTTTGTTACACTAAAATAAAAATTATATTATAATGTAATACGTATATTAAATAATTTTGTATAAGTTAATTCTCAAACGCTATTTTGTAAAGCAAAATTATAAATCAAATTAATGAAAATAACTATTACCAACATAAATTACTACTTATGATTTATAAAAAAATTCTACCACAGTGATGAAAACTACATTTATTACCTCTTCTTCAGCAACCTTAGTCTCATCTACATAGATTTTTATACTTGAATCTGAAGTTTTTTCTTTTAATGATATTTTTGTTGCATCTTCATCAAGTTTTTCAAGTTCATTACAAATATCTTGAGCATTCAAAGATTTCTTTACATCAATTGCATTTGATGTTTTTGCAACTGTCGCTCTCACAGATTTTCGCGTTGAACATATAGAAACAGATTTCTTTACGTCCTCTGACTGTTTACCAGTGAAGTATTTCCCTAGTATTGAAATGTTCATTATATATACTTTTTAATGCAACAATTTGATGAATCTTAAATAAATATATAATTCTAAAACAAGTGATTAGATAATTTAATAATTTTTAAAATTGAAATTCGATAAATAAAGCATTTTTTAGCATTTATTTTTTTATAAGAACATGTATTCAAAAATTTATTATATACTTAAAATATTTTCATTTTAAAAGAAGGGAAATAAACATCTAATGAAACAGTTTTTTTAAAGATATTTTAAGATATAATAAGAATTAAATATTATAATTTTCTCCGGCAAAAAATATCTATGTATACTACTTCGATATAAGTAGTTACATGAAAGTAGTCCAACAAAAATAATTAGAAACGAAAATTTTAAGCACATTATTTTTTAAACTTATCTTTCAACATACGCATACGGCAAATAAATTCTCAGATTCATGAACAAAGTTGAAAATTTATAAAACTTACATCTCATATAATTCTAAGATATTTATAAAACTTTATATTTGTAAAAAAAATTTATGATTTTAACAAAATAATAATTTTTTAACACAAAAATTAAAGTTATTTCAAATTTTACGTCAGATTATGTTAATAAAAAAATAGATCTAACATTTAGATCTAAAATTCTTATTTCTATAAAACTGAAATCAACATATTTATTAAATAAATTACAAAGTAAATTTAATAAAAAGTTAATAATAAATGATTATTTTACGTATTAAAATTTCAGTCCAATTTAGAAGAATAAAGAGTGATTTATAGAAATAAAAAAAATGAAAGAAATATTTTTAATAACAATTTTAAAATTTAATTTGCAAATCATAAATTTAGTCATCATATCTCAAACGTAGAATTACTTACAAATTTTTTTCTTAAACAACAATCAAATTGGACCAAAAATTAATTTAAGCATTTATTATAAAAGGTTAATAAATAATATCTCTTATACTATAATTTTTCCTGAATTAAACATATAATTGAAAGTAATAATTAATACGTTATAGATACACACTACATTAAGAAAAAAACTAACATACAATAATATTAAATATTTATGTTTTATATTAGAAATACTTTGGTATACTATTAAATAAAATTATAATGTTGAAATTAATTAAGTAAAAATAGTTCTATATCTGCTGTTCAATAATCGAAATTAGTATTCAAATTTTAAATAAATAATCTTTGACTTGTTAACAGTAAATAACGGTAGCAAGATCACTCACCAGATTCCTCAAGATTCTCCGTACTTGCACTTTGCTCACTCGCTTTGTCGCTTATCTGCTCATCTTTCGAAACGTTCGCCAACTCGGCACAGACGGGATGATCATCATCTTCATCAGGTAGATGATCGCTTTTATTCTGCTGAGGTTGAGATTCGGCTGGCTCTATATCGCCCATGACTAGTTTCTCAATTTCTTTGGCAGTATCGGCTACTCTCGGCACCGAATTCTCCGCGTCCTCTGCCTTCAGCTCCTTCTTCCCTGTACTCGGACCAATTCCTGTATTTAATTCTTCGATAACAAAAAAAATATATTTCTGTAAGTATTAAAATATCATATTCACATGACCCTACAATACTGATTGTACCTTTACAACTATAAAAATTTGAATATTTAACGATACATTTCTTTCATTAGAATAAATTTACATTTATGGTCATTTTTTAAATTGCTATTTACTATGGAATTTATAAATAAATACAAAAAAAATCCTATGTTTATAGTGCAATTTTTAAATAATTTTAATCTAATTTAATAAAATTATATTTTTCAGACAAAATTCTTTATCTACATTTAATAAAATATAATAATAATTTACTGTTTCTAAAAATTTTTATAACGCGCTTTTTATTACTTGAGAAAGTCGTTACATGTTAACAAAATCTTTCATTTATATAGAATCATTGTTTTTTACTGAAAAAGATTCAGTAATAACAATATATAATTTTTAACTTATCTTCTTTTGGAGAGAAGTATTTATTTACCGATCTAATTTTATTCTTTAAATAAACTTATGACGATATATACATTTTTTTAATTTTTATTATTTTTACTTGTATCTATTGAAAATTACAAAAGTATTTGTAAATTCTTTTATATAGTAAAAAAGTTCGAATTCCGCGATCAATAATATAATTCGATTTCTACATTAGATACTACGAATCAACTATAATTATATTAAGAACTACTTCATTGGACGCTAACATATATCCAAAAAAAATTTTATCCAAAAATATAGCAATTAAAAATATTGCCATCTTTATACAATGAAAACTATTTCTTGTTACCTCTGATCTTAGATAAATTCTGTTTTTCATCCTCAATTTCATCTTCTAGCTTTGGCGTAGTCGTATCATTAGTTAAAGGCACCATGATTTCCTCAATTTTCGGTACCTCAAAACTCTTGCCTAATATCATGCCCTTATTATCTGGTTTATAGATTTTACTCTCAATCGTCTTGGCAATGGTTAGTTTTATTTTATCAATCATTTGATCAATTTGTGATTTGGATCCGCCGTCAACAATGATTTTATCGCTGCCACTTGTATATAACGACGTGCGCCTCATGTCAATATTCAAACTACTCCTGCGTCTCTTGAGTGTATTGTTTCCTGTGCCGGTGGAACTCCTCGTCTCGACAAACTTCGATAGAGCTCGCTCTTTTTTTACTATATCTGACTCACTTTTAACTGTGATGCGAGTAATATCCTCGGATTTCGTATCACCATCGATAGATTTAACATCGCTATTACTATCTGAATTGCGTGCCTTCGTTTTAGAGCGCAGCGTTGGTCCGATGTCTTCTATTCGTTCACTTTCGCCACTCTCACAGCTGTTGTTGTTTCTCTCGATATCTAATACCTCATTCACGTGATTGACAGTAGATAAATTTTCACTTGACTCTGTGCTCACAGCATTGTTATCCTTAATATCAACGCTTTCAGACAAAGAGGCTGATTTTGCTTCTATACCACTATCCAGGTTAGTTTCCGACATGGTATAAATTTTCTTCTGATCAGATTCTGCATATTAAAAAAAGTAAATTGTATATGTACATGAAGAAAAATAATTCCCCAACATTTTCAAGTCTACATATCTATGTATCAAATTGTAACAATTTTAATTTGATATTAATTTATTGTTTACATAAACATAGTTGCATGTACTTTCTATTAAGATTCTTTGAAATCAGATGTAGTGTTTTTTTACTTAAATTAATTATAAATATTTTTAAATATTATAGCATAATATATTCACTTTATATTATAAGCATTTAAATTAAAATTACATAATAAAATTGAAAAAAATTGTTTTTTGTTTTTGATAATTGCAAGAGCAGTCCTTAGTATAAGTGAACATTTCACGTAACAAAATATATCTCAAGATATTTCTTCAAAATATATTAAATAGTGTTTAATACCTGTCTCAATTCTTGATAATGACTGACGAAGCTTTCCGTTCCTCAAACTTCTTTTGATAGTTAAATTTTTTAAAATCCTCTTTCCTTTTAATTCACGTTCCAAAGCTAACTTTTGATTTTTAATAGCTTCAGGTCCAACAAGCATCGAAGAAGCTATAACCTCCTCTATTGTAAGCTCATAAGAGTTATCGTTACCTGGCTCAGTTTTCACTTGCTTCAGATCCTCTCGTTCCTTACTTAAACTTCTTTTAACTTTTAAATCACTTTCTTTGATATCGTTTCTTTTTTGTATTATTAATGCTGCTGCTGCTGCCGCTGTTGCTGTTTTACTACCTTTTCCACTCTTTGGCGAAGATTCTATTATCTTTCTGCCCAACTTTGGACTGCTCTTGTCTGGAGCCTCACTCTCCACTTCACTAACTTTTGCAGGAACTTTCGACTTTTTGGCGGTTTTATACTCTTAAAAATTTTTATTGACTTTAGAGTCATCTATATAGCTTTACAATGTCAATTTTCTCTTAAAGTGTGATTTACATATGAAGTTTAAAAAATATTTAATGAACGATTTTAAAAAGTTTAAATTATTCAATGAACACTTAATCTAATCATACATTCAAAGTATCATAATAAAATATTCTTATTATTCAATAATTATATGAGAGTTCAAATCTAAATGAATTATAATATCGCATCTATACTTATGTAAATAATATAAAGCTTAATTTGGTAAACCATTTATCAATTTTGTAAGAAAAATATGTCTTAAATATTGAAATCTTTAATAAAAAAGATATATGTCTTATAATAAAATCTTACTGAATTTAATTTCATTTAATATTTCAATTAATCACGAATAAAATAGCGTTTTCTAAATAAATTTATGATACTAAGATAAAAAAAAAAATTAAGAAAAATTAAGTATTTCATATCAATTTAATAAATTATAAGTCCCAATTCTTGATTAAAGTAACGGTTTCAAATTCATAAGATTACAATTTTCATAAATAATTTAGAAACCTTAATGTCGATTTGGGACACGTACTTCACATAAAAAACACATCCTTACTACTTTTCGTCTCCTCAGAATCAGGACTACTGTCTACGCTACTGTCAATCGCCAGCTGCCGTGCTAATGACTTAACTGCCCTCTTCTTTCTATTTAATATTTTCTTGGCATCAGCAATTCTTTTGAGAGCCTTAATCGGTACCTTCTGTTTAACCTTTATAAGCGTCTTCTTAGCCTTCTGCTTACGTTTGAGCGCTGTTTGAAGGACCCTCTTACGGGGCAAACTTGCCTCGAGCTTTGCCGGTAGCTGGCTACCCGTAGCCACGGCCTCGAATATCTCGCGAGCTAGTTGTGCTCTGGGATTTGGTAGAAGTTTTGATTTCTTGGTAGAGTTTCGATTGTTCTCTGCAGCAGAAAGTGAGCTGCTATCATTATTCGCCTTCTGTTTGGATTTCGAAGGCGCTAGGGGTCTCTTCTCCCTGGATGCCATCTCACTTCCACCCACATTGAGATCCTGTAACATAAAATATAAAGGTTTAGACCATAAAACTTGTTTTAAAAGACAAAGTCACAGTATTTAATATTAAATTGCAAAATCAAATAAAATGTAACTAATTTATAGAAATTGATTTAAATTGTGGGCTTACATTTATTATTTTCACTTTTTCAGAAATATTTTTAGTTGTCGATTCTTTAATGTATAAAAGATGATTATTAATATTTACACTTTTTAAATATACATTTAACATTTAGATTTGATTTTTAACATTAAAATATTGTTAAAATAAAAAAAAACTATTAGTAAATATTACTGAATAATTTAAAATCTCTGGTGAAGTTCATTTATAATTTATTAATTTAAGATCATGTATATTTATAGAAATCCATTTCAAACTAACTTTATTATACACAATTAGCATTGATAAACATATATATAATTACCTGCAACATTTCTTATTACTAATCAATTTTTAATAATATATATTGCTTGATAATTTCACTTAAATTAATCAATAATAAAAATATATTTAATTATCTATGATTCAAGATAAAATATAAAATATGAAATGTACATTAAATATAAAAATCTGGTTATAGTACAGTACTTTTTTTACACAAGTAAATTTTTGATTAAAAATAAAAATACAATCATTAACTAAAAACTATCTTTAAAAAATTATATGTATGTTACAATAAACTAAAATACTATCTGAAAATAATTAATTTTTAAAATAAATATTAATAATAAAAAATCTTATTTTTTTTATTCAACTAATTTAACAAAGAACTAAACTTTTTAATATAGTTATTTTAACTTAAATATTTCATTTATTTATATTAGTACTCTTTTCTGCCTTGCATCAATTCTGAATATAAAAACTATCTCTTTATTTGAAATAACATACTGGTCTATATTAGTTTAAAATTATGATTGCATTAATTATAGCATTAATTATAAATAAATTGACAAATTTTATTGTAAAAATATACATGTAAAAGTGAATAACCTATATGTGCATACTTTTAAACTTTATTGATCATAATAAATTAGAAAAAGAAAAAAGAAAAAAAAGAAAAAATTATTTTATAGTCTTGAAATCTATTTGCTAAGTATTTATTACTTCAATTACATGTGTGTATCAAAAAATGAATTATTTAAATACTTATTACATTTCATCTTTCTAAGAACTAAAAAATTCTAAAAGATAAGGTATGAAAATAAAAATGATTAAATTTTATTAAATATTAACAATTAATATTAAATTAACTTTAGTTGATAAATACATTTTTAATAGTAAAAATTTTTTTGATATTGCAACAAAAATGAATAATGAACTGGTCATATAATTTTTTATCATCTATTGATTTGTATTTTATTTACATAAAATTTAAAAATAGCTTTAACTTTTAATTAACTTTATTAAAATTTTCATAAATACAATTTATGATAAAAAATTAAATTAATTTTGAATGTTTAATAATTGTAATATAATATAGGTTATGTATGAACTTTCGTTATTTTTATACTAAATAGAAATTCATAGCTTCTTGAATTTTATTACTAATATTCCAAATTTATAGCACAATTTTAGTAGAAATTTAATGATAAAATTTTTCTTACATCATATATACAGTGTTTTATTCAACAGTTATAAAAATATTCATAATTACATCTCATACTAAATATTACAATATTCTTAGGTGAATGTTATATGTTCAATTATTAAATTAATCCTTCAATGTATTTTTATTTCATCTAATCTTATGATTTTGTATATGTGTCTGTGTATATATATATATATTCACTTACTAAAATTATAAATCTAAGATTCAAATATTCAAATAAATTATATTTCAATTATTTAATCCATTGATTGAGAATATTTAAAATAGTAAAATTAATAAAACTAAATTAGCTGTAAAAATATATTATGTATATACAAATACATAATATCATATAATTACACATGCACTTCTTAAAAAAATGAGATACCCTGTTTATATTTCAAAATAACATAATACAGACTTTCAAAAAAATAAATAAAATACTCATGAAACATTATAGATTATTTTACAAAATGGTACATTTTGTAAGATTTTTTGTAAAATCTAAACTAGCTATTTTACATATAAATAAATAAAAATTTAGAATTTCATCAAATACACCTGATTAGCTATTATAACTACTTTCTAGTACTCTCATAAGCATCTATATTCCTTCAGTTTTTATTATACAAAATTTATTTAATTATAAAGAATAAATACTTGTACATATAAAAATTACTTATTATCAAAATTTTAATTCAGTATTTTATAATTTATACAAGATGAAAACCATTCATTGGAACTAAATTCAATACATACAAGAAAACAAAATTTAAATAATTTACAATAAACCATAATAAGCCATAATATCAGAATAATATGCAGTTACAAAATATTTTTTGAAAGAAAGTAATAAGAACACTATTAATTAGTTAATATTTTAAAAATTGTATTGTATAATAAGTACATTGTAAAAAATAGATTTTTTAACTATATAAACAATAAAATAAATAAAAGCTTGCAAATAATGTTAATTATCTGTGTGAATGTAAATAGTAATCACATAAGAAAAGTTTATTTTTTAATTCAATTTTTATAAGACTTTAAAAAAAATTAAAAACAATAACAATTTTCTTTATCTATAAATATCATTATTTCAAAAAAGAATTTTAAAAATACTTTTATTAATCAACATGCATATCAAATAACTTTTAGACATTTACTTTGTACGTCAATGGAAATGAAATGCTCCATTTTGAGTATCGTCTGGATAGGATAAAACGAAGAATAGAGATATTCCCATTATTCCTCACAAACTCTATGGAAGTGATTCATCTTTGATTGGCTGCATACTTTTCTTCCTTGTTCCAAAATTTTATTTTATGTATGTCCCTCTATCTGACCTAAAAATAACCCTATTTATTTAAGTTTTCAATCGGTATAATTTTGTATCATGTAATTATATAATATATAAAAATAAATTAAAAAGTAAATTTCATAATAGATTTTTAAATTGTACTACTATAAACTTTGTTTTAATTATATAAAGTAGTAAGAAAAAGTACAATTTTATATTGTAATATAAAAATTAAAGTAATTTAATAAATTATAATAATAAAATACTAAAATAATTTAATAAACTGGTTAATTAATCAAGTTAATTTTATGATCCTTAATATGGAGAAAATGTAAAATTGATTGATGGATTTAATTATTTATATAAAAGATAGTCATATAAGTTTTTACAAATCTTATAATCTAAATAACATATTCATTAAATATAAGAAAATAAATAATTTATTAGTTCCATAGGTAAAAAAAGCACATAAAGTGATTCTTTAAATAAACTGATTAGAACCATAAACTAATAAAATCATTTTCTTCTATTAAGAAGGTTCACAAAAGTTAAAAATAATAAATGATTAATTCCTTCTATTTATTTAAATTACATTAAAAAATATTTAATTCAAAAAAAATAAATCTTTAAATAAAATATAATTTAGGTTTAATATTTAGTAACCCTGTGAAATGATCAACAGGTTGGAGGCATGTCCATTATAATATAATCAGTTATTTGATTGAGTTTTTATATTATTATTAAATTATTCATAATTGAAAATTTTAATTTAAGTGATTCTTTTATATTTTATATTTTAATACAAAAATTAACTTTTAAATTGTATATACATAAAGATAAAAAAATCTAGTCACTCTTATCATGTAAATGATAGAAACTAAAAATACTTTATTTAAGATTAAATAGAAAATATTACATCAAATATAAATTATTATTAATTACTTTTTACACATAGAATAAAATGTCTAATTATTTTGATATCCTTTAGTTATAAAAGAAATGAATAATTCATAATTTTTTCTAATGCTCTGAGTAAAAGATTTTTTTAGTAAACTAATCACATATAACCAAAAATAGTAAGAGTTGATTTAAGAATAAGCTTTTCATTCAAACAAACTAAAATAATGAGCAATCTTTCTAAATTAATAATATATGATAGCAAAATATGTACATATAATTTTTAATACATAAATGAAATAATAAAATGACGTAATAGAAGTCTTTAAGAATATAATGAAATCTTTTTATCTAATGAAAAGTCTTTAGCACTATATATTAAAAACTTAACCAACGATAAATTCATCATGTTTTTGTCTTTGTGCCAATACCATTGATTTCATTGATGTTTGAATCTAGAAAATTATAAGCACAGACAACAAGCACTTACAATGTTTATGCACTATCAAATTTATTGTATTTGGATGCATCATTGAAAACTCAAGTTGTACTCAAGTTTAAAACCTAGTTCCCAGATAAAAATACATTGTACTTCTAGAATAAGAGAAAGAGGCATTGAAGTAAGACGAATGAGCAAGCAAGCGATGAAAAAGGAGCAAGGAGATACCTCACGTTGTAATCGTGAAAAAAGCAAGATAGACGTATATAGTCCCAGCGAAGATGTCGCGGCGTACCATGAAGTACAAGCACACTACTTGTTTTCCCTCGGAAAAAACACGAAGGGGTTGTGCGCGTACTCCGCTGACTCGCGTCTCTGAAAATTACGTGACAAAATCTATGCTTGCATTTTAACGCAGCTCGCGACTTGTAACATGCATATACACATTCGCGTGAACTCCTCCTCCTCCTCCGTCTCTTCCTTTGCACCCCCCCGCGCGCCCTCTCCCTCTCGCACTCTCAATATATCGTTCTCTCTTGCTTACTCTTCATTACCGCTACCGCTACCGCCGCCGCTGCCGTCGTCGTCGTCGGCCTGCTTGCCTATGCCTTCAGAAAATGACCCCAAGTATTTCCGATAATATCTCTGCTGGAGCCGCTCGGATAACGAAAATTCCTGCTTGGTCTCGGAGCGGCTACCAAGTCCTCACTACTCGATACAAAAATTCCACTCTAACGCCTCCAAAAACTCGTGAAAATCGCGTAATTAGGCGACCACAAAAGCCACGAATAAACAAAAGGTCGAACGGACCTCACTTTACTACTCGAAAGAGCCCGACACTATACACGCTCGCTCTTTCTCCCTCCCGCCCTCCCACTCTCGCGCGATCGCGTGCTCCGTCTCCCTCTCAGTAACTCACTCTCCTTGTCTATCGTTGAGTTCCGGCGGCGGTGCGCGCGTTCTCTCTCGTATATATGTATGCACGCTCGGCACCCACATAAACGTCGGACGAGTGAGCGAGAGGAGAGAAAGGAGTGAGACGGATCGAGAAAATTAAGCCAAAGCAGATTAATAAGGGAATGCCTACTTAGAGTGGATTAATGAATAGACTGCTGTCCAGGGCAGAAGGTGGGATAGGTGCTGCATCAGAAGACTCACCTCGCGAAAACGCGAAAATCCGTCGGAGCGATGAGTAGATTCCTCGACTGCTCCTCTACTTTTTCGTTTCTGCGTGTGCGTGGGCCTGCTCTTTGCTGTTCTCTCTTCTTCCTGCACGCTGTGCGCGGATCTCCGTAATGGTCTGTTCTGCACGTTTTCTCTCCCTCTCTCTCTTTCCCTCTCCCGCGCCCGAGAAACGCTTTCGCTCGTGCTGGCTCGCTCGCTACCGTGGAGGCTCTCGAGTCGCGGTTCCGCCCCTGTATGGGTACGTATGTGTACCAGGGTAGTTTTTCGAGAGGAAGAGCGTATGTGCTCTCTCGGCACTGTATACGCAAGGCGATGGACAAGAGGAACGCGCGCGCGCGTTTCGAGCGCGATTTTGAAAGAGGGACGGAGGGAAAGAGGAAGTCTGGGAGGGGCGCGGATGGACGAGAGGGCCGGAGGGAGAACGAGCGAACGCTTCGAAAGACTCCCGAAGAAGGGAGGACAGGAGTGTCCCCGAATGCACATACACACGGACGTACTCTCTCTCTTGAAATCAAAATGCTCCACTCATCCTATGCGCTCTGTCTCGTTACGAGCTACACGATTCGATAAATTATTGCATTCCTTCTCTTCGCGAACAACGTGCGCTTTTTCTACCCCATGCGTCCCCTTAACACGTGCCCACCGATACACGAATGTGGGGTGTTCCTTCTGTAGCTCCTATTTTCTGATTTTTTCGTACATGCGCTCGCTTGGACACGCACGCGCACGCACACACACACACACACACACCGACACCGATAGAAGAAGAAAGAAATAGTAGAAGCGCCACCTAACGACTGTTATTGAGAGCACACCGACGTAGTCTCTCTCGAATCTTTCTCTCCCTCTCCTCTTTTCGCTCGTTCTCCTTCTCCCCCTTCTGTCGCTTCCTCCCGCCCCCACTGCACCACTCACTCCTTCTCCCTCCATCCCTCGCTCGCTCTCTCTCTCCACCCCCTCCCTCACCCCCTCTCGCTGCTCAGTTATGTCGTGGCCGCAGTAGAAGTGTTCTGTTCGACGGTAGCCTCGCCGCGTATTCTATGCATATGTACTACTACCAATGTACAACCAACCACTACTATATATTACTCTACTCCCTTCACAATATCATTTTCCGAGCGACTTTTCTCTCTCCCTCTCTCTCCTGTTTCATATATAATCTAGCCTTCCTCTCTCTCTCTCTCACTCGCACACTTTGCTTTCATTTCGTTTCGAGTGACAAAACCTTTGTCTTTTACTTTTTATCTACTCTTTTTTCCGTTTCTGTAAACATGACTGTATATGGAGTAAATTTCTTAAACGTGTATATACTTCGTCCGAAAATCGAAATGATGAAACATAAATAAGTAGTATTACGTTTCTGTAAGCTTTGCAAACTCTTATACATAGATCAACCTTCCCTAACGGAAGGATAGAATGATCCTATTTGCCGATGCTAATTTCTATAATCCTTAAGTTACAAAATTCATATACTTTTTTCTCCATGTAGATCGAAAAAATTAATTTTCAATAATATTGAACCTAATTAACGAGCGTTTTACAAAGCTATTCTATCAAATAATGATGAAATATCCAGAAAATGGATTGCTATTACTTACAAAGCTCTGGCAATCCAACTCTATTTAGCCCTGTAACATATGCATTAACAATTAATCTGCTCCACTTATTTTTAGAATATATACATATTAGCTTATAAACAATTGTATTAGCAGTACTTGAAAATGTATATATAAATACATAACATTACCGAGAAACAAGAGGCTTATACTGACTACATAATTTTTCATCGATCTCTTTAAAAAAATATCCAATAAATTATTAATTTAACAATAATAAACATTATAAGAAAATAATAATTATATTTTTTAAATAAAATCTTGATAATTATCTGTACTTATACAGACTCCCAAAGAATATTTGTGCTGCGATTGAATTTTTGAATAGAAAATTTTGAAATCACAAAACCTAATTAATAAGTTCATTATGTAAAAAAAAGTTTTATAAGTAAATATTAAAGAATTAATTAAAAATACTTGATATTTTTACTCATAAAGTTAAGAATAAAATAAATAAACAAAAATTATATAATAGGGAAATTCTTAATTGGAATACTAGTTATCTCTTTCGGATAAGCTTTTAATTAAAAGTCTATTTTTACGTTTCATAGTATATCGTTATATCATATAACAAATAAAAGTAAATACCTTAAACAATACATGAACAAATATTTCTGTAATTCTCACATACAATAAACAAATATATTTACAATCCTTTCAGTAATGAACATTAGCAAACTGATATATTTAAAAGTGATAATTTTTTACGTATAACTGTAAGTTAACTTACTTTGATATTAAGTATCGAAGCTTTCCTTAATAAATTATAATTAAATTTATGTTTATAAAACGATTTCAAAAGTACCAACTTTCATATTATTATATTTTTGTAGTTTTATGAAGAAAATTTGATATGAACTAAGCTGTGTATTTAAAAAATATATTATTTGACATAAATTACCATCGAAACCTTAACTAAGCTTATATACTCTCATTATGTTTCTAAAATAAAAGTCTGATGATTATGAAATTCAATTAAAATACAGTTTCTTCATTATATTATATCATATATTAATAATAAATATAAAAAATTAAAACCATAACAATTTCTTGAATGTTAATACTACTTTTTTAATTAAGTATTTTAAAAAACTTATTAATTTAATTTATCACGAATAGAATCATTAAAAAAAAAATAAAAAATAAAATGTTGCTTTGTATATGATACTATATATTACATATCTAAAAATAACTACTCCAATATATTCTAGCTAATTAACGTAATTGCTTAAAATTAGTAAATGCTTATTTAGGAATAAATTTTTTTACTAAACATATATACATTTTTACAAAAAAATGATTTAAGTTGAATTAGAAAGTATTAAAAGATACTTTGCAATTTATTTTCTGATTTAAAAAGACATGAATATAAACGTCGACTAAAGATGATACGTAATAACACCAATTTATAAAATAAAATGAATTTTTTAGAAATATATTTTTTTGAAATATGTATTTATTGTATATATCAATATTTTAATAAAATATAAACTTATATAAACTTATAAAAATAAAATTTTAGTCTTAAATGTACAATGTTGTTTTATGTTGAATTAAATGATAAAAACCATGAATATAAATTAATTAATTTTATATGTAATAATAAATTTATTAAAAATTATGGAATTAGTATCTATAATTTAATTAAACTAATTTATTCAATTGATTTACATATATTACATGGTTTACATGATTATCTCTATCGTAAACTTTTAAACGTAAATTAATTAATAACTTTTTATATAAATATGAACATTTTTATATATAATTGTGCTTTTATATATTCATGCTCATATTTATATATTTGGCTTCAAAAGTATATGATTTATTTCCTATTACTCAATAAATTCTAAATATGTATAAAAAAAATCTCATATTATGAAATTATTAATTATTATGAATTATGATCATACATTTTACAAATAATTTTATATTATAATAAATTATTTAAATATTACTTAACATTAATATATAACAATTAATATTTCATAATTCAATAAATATTTATTTATAGGTATTATATTTTAATATTATTAACAAATTATATTTTATTTATTTATAAAATTTACTTATATGTATCTGTATATATTTTTAATTTACATGCTTATTAATATTGAATATTTATAAATTCCATGGTAAAAAAATTTTAGAAATGATATTTTTATTAATAATTACTTATTAACTGATTAATTACATAATAGTTTTTAAACTTCTACTATCTACTTTACACTACTACATTTACTCAACACTATTTATACGTTATTATATCAATGAATCCTAATTCATTTAAACTTAATTTTCTTAATTTTCTTATCTGTATCCTAGTAGAATAGGTAAAAGAAAACTTTTACGTTTTAAATGCAGTTTTTTATATAATAATAATCACTAATAAGACAATCAACACCAAAAGGTATATTAATACTGAATGAAGATAATAATATTTTATCTGAATACTTTTATGATAAATAATGAAAAAAAATTGTATACCTAATTACTTACTATATATTAAAAGTAAAATAATTACAAGAAATATTATCATCTTCATATAGTATCTGTATATTATTAATATATATTAATTTTTCCGAAAGTGATTCTGATATATGATATATGATATGATATTCAATTATTCTTATTTGCATTATTTATGAATATAATTCTTCAAGAAATACTAAATATCTAGCTACAAACTATTTCAAATATGCTTATAAAATAACTGTACAAAGTATAATCTTATCTTCATTTTATATATACAAAAGTATTATTGTATATCTGATTACAATTAGGGAACTATGAAAATCACTTGAAAATTTTAATAGTGTAAATCTTAAAAAATATTTGTATAAGTAATATAAATTAAATTAATTACATGGATGCAATCTTGCTTTAAATTTTACTGATTCATTAACAATAGAAATTATAGGAATAGAAAAATATATTTCTCTTGACTCAGCAATGAATTTAAAAACACGTATTTATTAACAATATTACATTATTATTTATATCATATATTAATATTTTATATCATAAATCAATATAGTATATTATCTTAGACATATTATCAAAATTTTTAAAATGATTTATAGTAGATTTTCTATTGTTACAAATCTGTTATGAACAGAAATTTAATTCAGACCTTAACCTAATTTTTATATTATTAAAAAAAAATCATTAAAACAAAGTATATGAAGTAGTTAAAATTAAAAACAAGTAAAAATAAAAATCGAATAAGTAAATTTATTTCTGCTTGGCAAATATATTTATATAATTTTTTTACCAAAATTAACATAAGTTAATAATTAATTTAAGTAATATAAATAAAAAAACTATTTCATTATTAAATATATAACTCTTATCATTAAAAAGAGTGTAATAAATTCTAAATGTAAAAATTTTAGATGGTATAGATATTTTTTTCCATAAAGAATAAAGTACCTTTTTAGAAATATATACTTTTAAAATTCATATTAAAATATAACAATATAATATACTTTGTAATATATATACTTTTTAATAACGATAACATAATAAATTTTAATTTATAAAAATGGTTAAAATATTTACATTTTATTTTTTTATTTTATTTTATTCATTTTATTTATAAAAATCTATTCAAGAATTCTCTATTTTAACTAGAAAATAATTCTATTTTTGTAGATTAATAAAATTAGTCTTATTTTATAATATTTTATGTATATTCATAAATATATAAAATATTCATAATTATGAAATTAAGTAAAATGATGAGTTACTGATTACCTAAATAATAATAATAATATTATACAATTAATGATTATTATTTATTAAAATGATATAAAATATATATTTATATTAATATGTAAAGTGATCAGTACATATATTTATTTATACATATTGCAACGGAAACCATCAGTTTTTCTCAATTATATTTTCCATTGCAAATAGTTTTACAAATATTTACTTCAAAAGTGATTTATCTTATATAGATATATAGATATATATTGATATATATAGATGTATACAGTTTAATACACAATATATATCTATATATATTGTGTACATATATGAATTCGATTGTAAAATTATAATAAAAAAAATTATATTTTTTAGTTATAATTTATTACATGTATATAATAAAATATTTGATTTCTTTTACTTAGTAAATATATATACATAATTTAATAATAGCATTTTTTACCAGTAACATATTTATACACTTTCATTAAAAATAAAAAAGCCGAACCATGGATTATAAATTTGAATTGATAAATACAATCCTAAATTAATACAATGATTAAAGTACTGCTTTTATGGTTCTATATATGATTATAATGACATAAGTTAAATTATTTATTATTACTAAACGAATCATCGGAGTTAAAAATTCTATCAAACAATAAAACAATATAATGTCTTATATTTATCAAAAATAATACATTACATTTAATTTAGACTAAAATAAATTTGTCGATGCATTTATGCACAATTATAGACATGAAACACAAGTACTACTTCTTTACCAATTTAGTAAATATTAATAGTAATGAATCATTACATAATTATATAATTACATATAATTATAATTAAATATATTTTTCATACTATTGTAACAAAAAGTATAAAACAATTAAATAGTAGATGATTATACTTATTAACCTTTAAATATATATTTTAAATGGTATCAAATTTAAACAGTACAAACGATTTTTTTACAGCAAAAACTTAAATTTCAAATCATTAAATATTGAAAAATAAAAATTAATACTTAATTCAAATTTAATATTAATTATTTAAAAATTGTATAAATTTAAATTGTGTAGTGTATACATATTATCATTATAAGATATATTAAAAAAAGACATCAAGGATAAATTAATTAATAACTAGAATTATGTAAAATTTTAATAATAAAAATTTGCAATTGATAATATTTTATATTGATTATAAATCAATATACTTTGTTGAATAAAACACCGAAAGTTTAAAAAATATGTTTATTGTTAAAATTAAAAGTAGAAAATAAAAGATTCAATTTAGTTTAAAAGAAATGAATTAGTAATTAATAATAGAAAAGGTTCCTATACTATTTTCAAAACTAATTCGCAACAAAAACTGTTATCAATCTTTTATATATGGAAGACTTCATCATATTTTTATCATAGATATTGCGAAACAGATATCATTTTTAGTGTGTGTAAATATTTTAAACTACTTACTAGTTCTATATACTAGTATACTAACTATTAATTAACAAATATCTTTTTTATATGAATTAACTATTAACTATTATGGTTAGATGAATTAACTATTATAGTTAATATACATCCGATGTATTAAATATAATGCTATTAAACTAATTTCATATTTAGGTAAATTAATATGTCTACGGCAGGAAAAAAATATATTTTAAATATTAATTAAAGATTATATATATATAAGATTTATAAACTGAAAATGATATAAAATAAAAGAGAAACAAATTATGTATATACAAAAATAAAAATATCATATATTTTATATTTTATATTTTATTATATTTGTAATAAAAACTCTCCTGAAAAACCTCAAATCTATAAAAACTCATTCAATAACAATAATTTTATTATAAAAATTTACATAATTATAATTCATTTATTTTCCATTTTAAAACCAAATTAATTTTAAATCGTTGCATGATTTTAATTAAATTTATAATCTATAAATAAATATAATAATTAATATAATAACTCTGTAAGTAAATTCTTTTTTTATTGAATTCATAATATCTATTGAGATATTATTAAAGCGTTTATTAACTTTTTTACAGTAAAGTAAATTTGATAAAAATTTATCTGATCTAACTACTTCATTTTTGTTGCATAATAATATACTAATAATCAATATTGAAACACACTTCCATTTTTACAATAGCACAGCATTGTAAATATATTGTTTTTAAAATATAATTATCCTATCATCAAATCTACAATCGAAATATTAAATATTTATATTTTAATAATATTATAATAGAAAAAATATATAATCTTAAAAATTGTTTGAAAATTTTTCAATTTATATTTTCAGAATATAACTTACAAAATATTTTATATCAAATTTTATGATCATTAAAAAATAAATTATTTTTGAAAATAATTTATTGTATATTAAATGATATTATGCATGAACTTATAATATGCATATATATATAATGTTACAAATATTTAAATAATATAAATCTCGGAAAAATATAGCGTTAATAATTTATTTCAGTTATCAGATTGAAATTATTCTGTTGGTATACAATGTGTTGTTCTTATAAACTTCGAGCATTTCT
Source organism: Ceratosolen fusciceps (assembly GCA_018883505.1). NCBI lineage: Eukaryota > Metazoa > Arthropoda > Insecta > Hymenoptera > Agaonidae > Ceratosolen > Ceratosolen fusciceps. Next base: position 1,165,079 of record RCIC01000035.1, on the reverse strand, counting down.
TGGAAAATAATATTGGAATATAAGATTATTTTTTACTGTAATCATGAAGTTTATTTTTTCTTTTTTTTTTAAGCGACATTTTATCAAATACAAAGTTATCACTTACAGAATAGAGAATGTTATTATTCTTATTAAAACTAATAAGTTTTATAAAGTAATCACTATTATAAAAATATTTTTTACATTTACTTTTTTCAAGGATAAGGGTACATTTGATTTAAATAAATATATACTGTATAAGGTATTATATATATGTTTTAACATAACTTATATCATATGAATGTGTTTTATAAATACTATTAAGTTTTTAAATTGTATTTTAAATTATTCATACATTCTCCATTTTGTAATAATGAACTTTTTAAATAAATTAAAAAAGAAACATTTAACAACGCTTACAAATACAAAACAAATATATGCATTTATTTTTAAAAGGTTATATTTAAGAATATTTTGAAATATTTAACGGTTTTTTGCTACAGTTATTTAGTTTTCTAACGTTACTTTCACATAAATATGAATATTTGTGGGACTTATCTCACACACTTTAATATTTATGATTCAATTAATGATAACATATTTATGCATATTATTTATTCATATTAAACTTTTATTCAAAACGAATTATAATTTATTTTTACAGGAGTTAATTATCACAGACTAAATATAGAATCAAATTTGTAAATTCAAAATTTATTTATATGTATATAAAATAATATACTATAATATACTGAAACATATTTAAGTATTATTTTAGCAATATTGTATATTTGTATTAGATTATAGTTACTTCAAGCGTAGATATAAAATCGAATGACATTTAATGATTAGTAGTAATCCTTTTATTGAAAACTAAATTAATTGAATATGAATTTTTATGGAAAAATCTTAGCAATGATCGTATAAATAAATTTATTGTTTTGAACTAACATAAATGATACTATACATTCTTAAATGATTATTTCAAGCTTGGTAATTACTCTTCTAAATACGAAATGTCATTTTCAATTGTAAAACGTAATAAAAGTAAATACGTATTACTAGTTACTAGAAAAGTATACATTAAATTATTAAATTTAAGAAATTTACTGTACGTTGCATATTAAAGACATGTAATTGAGAAGCTGCATTGTACTTATTAAAAAAAAGTTACTTTATATATTACGAAAAAGGAAATTAATATAGTTCTCTAAAAATATTATAACGTAAGTTAGTACGCATGAGACCACGAAATGAAATCTAACGATAAAGAAAAATAGCGAGTATATGTATTTTCAGAATGTATGGAAATATTCACCCTATGTGCTTCTTAGTCATTGTTTCCAAGCCTATGTACGGAATACATAAAAAAAAAAAAAAAAAAAAAAATTCATAAACAGGCTACATTTCTTGAGATACGAATACTCTATTGCACATGCAGTATAGAGAAACATCATTTTCTTCCCTCTCTACTTTACTTGCATTGCGCACTTGTTCAAGGAATTTCATCTCCCTCCCTTTCTGAAGCCATTCCTTTTAAGCGAGTAGTAGCAAGCTTCGCTCTCTCAGTGAAAATCCAGCGATGCCTTACATGTTTACAATGAAACAATGTCTTCTCTCCCTCCCACTCACTCTCTTTCTTTTTTCCCTTTCTCTCAGTAACAGTAGCCCTTCATTTTGTGCTTTCGAACATTGCTTACATGTGCTTAGACGTTTTCGTACCTAAAGCCCAATCACATTTATACATTCGCCCAAACGCAAAGAAACATTATTACCATGCACTTTCCTCCCCCTGTCCTTTTGACGCTCACTAATGATTGCTCTCTCTCTCTCTCTCTCTCTCTCTCTCTACTTGGGAGATTCGCGAAAGTATCAGCTGCCGTTTCGTTCAGCGTCGGCTGCTGAGCGAGTACATAAAAGTCCTTTCCGAGAATTTCAAAATCACGCGTCTGTCGCCTCCGTCCCTTCCCTTTACCGCACCAACGCTCCGCGCCGTTATTCAATGCTACTGACGATTCCTCTTTCCCTCCCCCGCGCTGACCGACCAAACCGATGAGATGATGTCCGTGGCCGCTCTTCCGTCTCGTGGCCCAGATTCACGTATATGTGCCTGCCTATCACCCATCTATGTTTATACAGTCTCAATACTTTATACAGGCTGCAACACGGAATTTTCCAATCCGGTTGTACCCAAGCTTGCCCTTCATGCAAAAGCTACGTGTTCCTTGTGTTACCGCATCAGAGGAACGAAACGGAACAGATAAATGCTCCCGGCCGCTCTCGGCACCCCGAGTTTTTACCAGTTGATTTATTACCTTGAGTTTGATCATAAAAGAATACTGAACTCTCCTCCCCCTCCCCCTCCTCCTCTTCCTGCACCACCCTCTAGCAGTCATTTTTTGCTATCCCTTCCGAATGCATGCTTTCTTTTTAACACCCTTTTCATAAATATATCCTTACTTTTTCTCACTGTACCTCACAATTACACAATTTCTAATATTGCTAAGTGCATTATTACCTTCATTCATTAACTCTTTATCAACTACATACTATGCCCATAACAATGTCAACTAAAAAATAACATTGTATTTATATACTAATCGTATTGACTACTACGATAACTATATGAAAAAGAACAAAAATTAATTTCTACCTTATTTATAAATATTTATAAATACATCAAGAACATCCTCCTAAAATGATAATAATGAACAAAATTTTAAATTAATGCAAGCTGCTTTATATTTAAATTATGAAATTAAAATAAATATTATTTATTTTCACTAGAATAATACTTTTTTAATATTTGTCTAAAATGTCATTAAATATATTTATTTAAATATGAAGTTATACGATATTTTTCATCAATTCAGAAAATATTAGAATCGCAAAATTAAACTATAATTTATATAATTCTTATAATTTACACAAAGAAAATTATAATAACATGCTGTAAAATATTTAATAATAAAAGTATATATATAATCTATAAATTAAATAATATTTAAGTTGCTGTGTACATGCAATTGAATTTCTCTATCAATGCTTAACATTAGGAATGACTGAACTAATTCTTTTCCGCCAAAGGAAACTTTTTTAGTTACCTTAATTAGTATTTATAGGTATAATAAGAACAATAATAAAAATAATTGTTATAACAAATATTATAATAACAATAGTAATAAAATAATAATAATAATAATGAATACAAATGAAAAACAATGACAGGTAAGAATAATAACGAATAAAAAATAAAAAAATTGTTATTATTATTCCATTTCCCAGTAATAATATTGTCTTTTTATAATTAAACAATTTGACGTTAAACTATCATCTTTTTCATAAATTCATATAATATTTTTCCATATCTCATTTTCTTTACGTTATTCAAAATATTTAATTTAATTTATTGTAGCGAAACTACAGAGCTATACTATATTTTATGTGCAACTTATGTATTTATATAATGTATACTCCATTATTTACTACAATTTACAATTATAATAGACAATAATTTTTATTATTAATTGTATGCATTTCATTATCGATATACATTTCTTTATTACTTTTCAAATATGAATGCATGAATATATCATATTCAATAATCAATTAAAACAATTACAATGTTTTAATATGTATATTTCTTAATTAATAATTGTTTTTTAATTATATTATATATATATATTATAATGTCACGTCAAAGCAGATAATCTTTTCTTAATATAAAGCTACTCCTATAACTTATTCATTCCAATAATTAATTGAAATGTATTTGCAAACTTTTTATTTTGAATTTATTTAATATAACTTAAAAGTAATAATATAAATATTAATTTAGTTCTATTCATTTGCAATTATAATGTAATTAGTAATCATTATTATTATAACTTTTATCAATTCAATTTTAATATAAGTAATAATAATATTTATTACTATAACTTTATCTATTTCTAATGAATATTGTGTTTGAAAAGAATTTAAAACCTAATAATTATTTACCTTAAATAACGAATTAATAATTTTCTCTCTATTCTCATTATAACTTTTTCTATCTCATATCTATCTCTGTCTGTAACTAGTTTTGTTTCTAATAATCCAAATATTAACTTTTCTCACTATACTAATTCTCACTGTACTAATCAGATTTTAAAAATCTTTGTTCTTTCATCGATCAATTCAATAAAGTGAATAAAATAATAGACATTAAAATAATTAATAATAAAACTAGATCCACGAAATAAAATATTATTTATAAAATTCAATTGAAAAAGTACCAAATTGTTTAGGTCAAACTATATACTATGTATAGTGATTATGATTAAATGTTAGCATTATTCAACTTAACGACATGTTTTTGAGAAAAATAAATATTTTTAATCCGTAAAACTTACTGCATTTATAAATAAATTATAAATTATAAATTGTATTTTTTTCATGTATCTACTTATTTTGTATTACAAAAAAGCTGAATGCTTTATGACAGAAAAATTTACTATAAATTTCAAACAAAATAAACTTTATAGTGATCAATTCAATCAATTTTATTTAATATAATAACTTAATTATATTGAAAAACATTTAAAAATTTCATTGTTTAAACTATATAATAGTAAGCTTGAATACTATTCATCTATATATAAGTCTTAAACTCAAATATGTTTTAAGCCATATTTATTAAAAAACGAAGATAAATCTTTTTATTACTTCTTATTATTAAAAATCTTTTTATTACTAAAATTTAAAGGGAACATAATCACAAAATCCATAAAATTTTTAAAATTTTAAATGTAAATATTTAAGAGTTATTGAATGTAATCATAAAAGGAAATTTTATTGTAAATATTACGTGCAAGTAAAATTATTTACTGAAAAAAGATCCTATCAAAGTAGTAACTATAATTTTATTCTTTTTATTAAAAGATCATTGCAACGAATTTAGGAAATATATTCTATGAATTGGAAATTATAAAGTAACTCAAATTTTATTCATGCAATAACAGTTAGTATGAATTATGCAAATAGGAATTTTATATTCAATGATTTATTGTAAATATATATTGTATTTTCAAATCATTAAAAAAACCACATAATAAAAACATATATGTGAATTTGATTTTAAACTATATATATGATTTTAAGTATAAATTATGTATTTCTATACTATACCATAGAATATAATAATAATATAACATATACCATAGAATATAATAATAATATAACATATACCATAGAATATAATAATAATATAACATATACCATAGAATAGAATAATGTAAATACAGTTTATTACAATATGAAATATAATATAAATAATGCATTTAATAATATAAATGACCCTTATATATCATTAAAAGTACTCTTAATTTTATATTTACTTTTTTTGACATATGTAAAATATCCATTAAGAAATTATTTTTATTTAATTCGATTATAGTGGCTAGATTGTTTGACGAAACTCAGTATGTACTGACTATAAATATTGAACTTATTATTATAGATAATATATTAATGTATATACATAGAAAATATAAATATGGTATTACTTTGTTATATTGAATGTTATTCTAATCAATATATTGCTTTTATGAATATGTACAAAATTGGTTTTATAAACACGTATTATTTAATGAAAAGAAGTTGTAACAAAGTAGTAACGTAATATATATTGAATTATATAAAGAATTAAATACTTTGTGCAAATGAACTTATAAATAAAATATACTATTCTATCATTTTATAATAATAGATATAAAATCGAAAAAAAACATATTCGAAATTTTTATTGACATACTATTAAATTTATTTATTTTACATTATAATTAGACTGTAAAAATATACCATATTAACGTGGTTATATACTTATTGTTGCCTAAAAACATTCGTTTGTATTAAAAGTTCTTTATCATCATAAAAATAATTATGTAGAAAAATGTTTTGGTACTCTAAAAGCATTAGAAGTTTAATAAATATTTAGCTATGTAATATATATGTGTGTAAAATAGTATATAATAGTGTAAAAGTAGTTTGCACAATTATTTTAAAATACTAATATTCTTACTTGAACTTATTCTTACAAGGGGACATCAAGGGGACAAGCAAGTACTTTGTCTATAGGGAACCCTTTACGTTATTCCCTCTTGACCTAGGGAAGAACGAGCTTCTTATGCCTAAGGATATCCTCAACAAAAGTGACGACCCTTCCCCGGTTCCACTTACCGTGGAACATTAGAGGAACGTGGCCTTCCCACATCGCTGTCAAATATCACCCTTAAATGCCTTTAATCCAAGGATCCCGTCGTATGAAATGTTCCATGGATTTAGTCTTAAGATGGAGCCTTGGACCTCACCACGGTTCAGTTCCTAAAATAATCCCCGATATCTGAATATCCTCAAGTCCCGATCAATCGGCCTGAGCATGTCTGTCCAAGTGTGATAATTTGCATCCACTGGGTGTTAAAAGTGCCGTCTCTTATCGGCGGTGCCCAGCACGGTCCCTTACATGAGTGCTATTGTTCTTGGGGAGCAAGTGCTGATGTCGACTTCTAGCCACCGCTTTCAGTACCTCCGCTGGAAGGCTATCAGATCTTGTTGCCGTACCGTGCATTCTAGCTCCACCGTTTTAAACCACAACGGTGCCTTAAGACCGAATGGCTCCCTTCGAACAGTATGTGTGCTGAAACAACCATGAACAATACCGTCCATCACCCACTCGCTCATGGGTACGTTCTTGACGAATCTCGATCATCTCTGTTGTATCCCGATGCTGTATCCCGATGGATCTCTGTTGAGATCTTCTCCCAGCTTCATTAAGCAACGGTACGCTTTCTTGAGAGGCCGATGCGACAGGCTTTTAAACTATTTGTCGTAACGATAAACATTTGCGTCTCATTTTTCTGACTGGCTCATCGACCAATAAACCAAGCGACGCGTTTTTCTCGGAATTACCTTCTTGAAAACTTGAAAAATCAAGCGCAACCATGCCCTCGACACTATTTATGCTAGTACAGAGGAAGTTTCGCTTCTTAGTGGAAAAGCTGTGGAATCAATGGTTAGAAGCAGCAGTCTTACCGGGGATGCCACGTCCTTTTTCAGGAGTCAGTCACAAGTTCCCTCCATCGGCTCTAGCTTCTATGCAAGTTGGTCTGCAGAATATTAACCCTTTTGGCGATATTTAGCCAGATCCCGGGGCATGCTGTATTCTGCAGGGGAGGTCTTTGAACACAAGAATAACTTGAACTCAAACTAAGATCAGGGCCATTTGTAATCCTTTTTTCACTTCAGAAATAGGCCGTGTTCGTGTATGGACCATTTATACCCCTCCCCCCAATAGTGTCCATAGCCGAGACACTTAAAGCAGCGCTAGATTTGGATTTACAACTGTACCCCGCAGTAGACCTAACCTACTGAGACCTTGCCTACCTTCAGCAGCATTTTACCAACCGCCTCAGTAAAGATAATAATTGCCATCCGTTTTCGGCTTTATTGGCCATCGAAAACCTCACCATCAGAAGACTATTATTGTCTTGCAGCGTAGTAAGTAGGGCATTCTTAATCTCCTTAAACTTATGCATATCTCTATCTTACAGTGTAATACTAGGGATCAGAGTGTGGAGAACCGTGCTCGTTCCAACAGCTTTTTTCAAGGTATCGGTGAAGAACTTCTTATCCTCAAATGATGACTTTTTTCTCTCGATCAGAATATCTTTTTCGGATTTCGCGGATATCGTTGATCGAAAGCCCGTACTAGGAGGGGCTAACCTGATGACAGACCTCCCCCTCCAAAGGATATTCGCGAAAGTTTTTCTTTCTACTAACCTGAAAGTAATGGGTTCGGACTTCGTTGTACTTCGTCAACTATCTTTTTAGTGGGATCTGATTTTCTTTCTTTTTCCCATCCTTTTTCTAATTCTTCATCCTTTCTTAAAGTATGGGGACTTACTTTCCATCGATAGAATTAAGGGAGAAGCCGCCACCTTCCTCCAGATCTTCCGTGCCTTATTATCATCTCTTGGTCTTCTAGGGTCTTGATTTTTTCCTGTGATATGGGAAGCTCTTCCTTAATGACTTTGGATATATTAGATGGCATTTCAGCACCTCCATCATCTCGATAATCAAAGTTTTTATAGACACAAAACTAACAACACACACAGCCTTCATGTATTCGGAATAGACGGTTAATAGTATTCCCTCATTAATCAGCATTCAATTGGCCACAGCGGTACCCTTTTATATTTTTTTTCCTGCGAGATTTCCGTAACTAGCGCTCCGCCGGTGGTCTAACTCCTCGAAAGATACGCGTTTATAGGACCCTCGAAAAGCATACCCACCTACATCTCTATACAGCCGGCGAATACCCGTTTATAGGATCCACGGCTCCGATATCCGCTCCGTGCGCTTACACGGGCTCACCGAGAAAACGCTTTCTCAAGGGCTCTCAATTCATTCATACAGTGGCCCTCTCATACATTTTTTACATGCCTATTTTCATAAATATACATAAATAAATCGTCATAGCAAATTTTTATTAATCGTAGTAGCATTATTCGTCGATTTAGTTCTTATTTTTAAGTAGCTTTTATATTTAAGTATTTTATATTTAGGCTAATAAGGATAATAATATAATTTCAAGAGTTCGAATAAATTGTTACTATTTTTTTTAATACTGTGTCTATAACCTTCAGTTTATACTTTCATATACAAAATAATGATCCTAAATTATATTTATATATGTAAGATTATTAAATACAATATTACAACATCTACTTGAACATTTATTTATTTTTAACGAGTTGCATTTTAATGTTTGCGTAAAACTAACAATGGAAATAATTTAATCGCAATATAAGAACAAAAAATTTCAGCAAATAAAATAAAAACTTTTTTCTAATTATTTTACTAATTTTTCATCTTTTAATATTAGACATAAATATAAAATATTGTTCGTAATTTTTGTTATTTTCATATCATATTTTAATTTATATACCTATAGTAATATTTTCATGCAACAAAAAATTTATTTTTAATTTACAATTGACGTGATTATTACATTTAAATTTTTAATACTATCAGATTTCATGAAATAATAAAATATAAAAGAAAAATGATCTTGATTTTAAAATAAGTAAAAATGTATTATCATTATTCATTTAATATATTAAAATACCAGAAAACGTTTATGAATAAAAATTTTAATTTTAGTTGATAAAAATATTTCTGTAACTTAAATTTTGCTTTATTATTATCATAATTAACAAATATTCTTTTCAAACTATTCATTGAAGCAATATTAAATAAAACAAATTTTTAGTATTCAGTTAATATAATTATAATAATATAATTTTATATATCTTTAATATTTTTATATTATATATTTTATTTTAAAAAATAAATTATTTTATTTAATGCTGATAAATATTATTTTTTAATAAATTTGAAAGATCAATTTTTTAAATTGTATTTTTATTATATTATTCACGCATACTATTACTTATAAATAAAATTATTACATATATTACAATATTTACATAAATTTAAATAAATTCAAGGCTAAAATTAAAAATAATTATAAATTATAATAAAAATAAGATATTTAAGCTATAATTTATATTTATGCAGTGTAAGATTTTATGCTCTTGTGTATATTCATACATTTTAATTAAAAGTTATCAAATGAAAGGAGATATTAATACACGGAAGTATTCAATATTCAATAGAAAAAAATGTTAATATTTTGAACTTGACTTAGTATAATTGTAGGTAGTATTCTAAGATGATAACAAATTTTTACTGTATTTTAATTATTATATAATAAGTAAATAATGATAAGAAGATCTAAAATTGAACATGAGTAGCAATTAGATTATAATTTATATATTAGCATTTGTACTGGTTTAAAGACAAAATGCATTGATTTATAATTATATGTTTTTAATTATAACTAAAAAAATTTTTTTTACCTTACCGCTTAATTATAATTATTCAATATGATAGTCTTATAGCAATTTTATTGTATTTTATCATTTTATATTAAATTCAATTATTTTTCTTTATGAGATATTATATGATGATAGAATATATATGTGATGAAAGTAAATAATACCTGATAGTATATAATTTATTTAAATAAAAAATATAATAAAAAATATAATACAAAATAGTATAAATAATATATTACATGTTTTATAATAAAACATAAGATTCAATATAATAGACTTTATTTGAATAAATACTGATTCTATGTAGACTGAGATGTTAAAAACGAAGAGACTGCAAGGAACCAGCCAGCTTAGAAGGTAAGAGCTCTTAATACAGATTATGGTTGCAATGATCGATAGTGACTTTTTAATCGTTAGTTACACGTGTGTAACTTTAAATCTTATTATCTATATAGCACCAAATTTTACGTAATTAAATATCTAATGTGAAAACTGAAATTTTGTAAAAAAATAAATCAGCCTTTTTATCACTATTTCTATAAGGTTTTACAAATTTTAGTATCTATGATTATAAAATTTATTTGAATTCTTATTGGAATAATTATTATTAGATTCTTCCGTATGTGTTGAATCAGAATAACGTAAGGTTAAATTTAAAAAATGCATTAATAATTAAAAGATTGATATTAATAATATGCTTTTAGTACCTTTATGAATATATAAAAATATTTGAAGGATAGGAATAATATAAGCTCGACAATATAGAAATATAGTTTAATTAAGTGATGTATAGTTCTAGTTTCTGAATAATGAATTACTGATTCAGGCAAGTCATATTATATGAAATAAAATAATGTTCAACCAAGACATCTTACGATCAGAACCAATTTTCGTAATGCAAAATAATTTAATTGAAGCTTTAATTCTGTAAGATAACATATACTATAAAGTTTTTGTTGTGTAATCTAAAAATACAATTGCTTCTATATGTATTACGTAACCGTATTATTCATACTTAAATAATTAATATTTTATTTAAACTATGAAAAAAAATTTGTTACTTTGTATTTTATTATTTTCTCTAGAAACTCTTACTTATTGTATTTAATTATTATTTTGTTGCATTTATGAAATCGTTTTATTTTATATTGAATCCGATTTTGTCTGTGTACAAGAAAAATTCATTTCTTTTAAAATAAAATGATTCAATCATCACTCAGAATAGGAAATGTCTTAAAAATTATCGCAATCTGCATTATCTTTTTCCTTGACAGCATATGTTATAGATAAGCATAATTCTTAAGACAACGCTACATTTATACAGTCATAAAATTGAATTTTATAAACTCCTGAATATTTACGTTTTACAATACATTAATACATCAACATTATTGCTAAATGAAATAGATATAAAGTATGCTACTATAATACTACATAGTTTTTTTTTTAATTTAGGTTTTTGTATATATACGTCATATACAATTATATAACTTTTTTTTTCAATTTAATTTATGATTTTATTTATTAATTTTCGAAATATTCTTGAATTGGTAAATTATTAATTATTTTGGTTTATTACATTCAAAGACTTAATCAGATCTTATGTAATATTAATAAAACTGAACTAAGAATTATCTTTCTTTTAAAAACAATACTTAAAATAAACTTCATTTTAAATATACATATAATAATAATAAAAAAAAAAAAATTATACATTTAATTTATACATATACACCATATATACATATTTAAAGACAGTTACAATTGTCTAAATTATTTTTTTAATATAGTACTTGTTAAAACATTGGTATTATATTATATACATACGGTAAAGATGAATTTGGTGTAACAAATTAAATAAAATTTTTTTTGTAATTAATTAAGTAATTAAGATATATTTAGTCTTTTTTGTATCAAAATATTTCTGTATGAACAATATACTTTCTAAAGACTTTTTCTATAAAACAAAATAGAAATTTTCGCTTTCTTACCAAAAAACGTAAGATACTATTAATGCAATGCTTGAACGTATTTTAAATAGTATTAAAAACAGAATATGTTATTAAACCGATTCATAATATAATGAAATAAAGATTTAAATTTTTATATTATATAGTATAGAACGACAACATTGTAAGAAGATACATTTATGTAAAAGCATTATTTATTATTAATTATTAAATTAATATTATTAACAATCAATGTACTTTTTTATAGGATCAATATAATTCATAATATGTTGTATTATTGCATTTGACATATTGAGCTAATGAATTGTGAATACATATGTTACAACAATATTTTTATTAACTTTAAAATTTACACATTATTACGAATTATATAAATATGTATAACTATCTGTAGATATTTATAGATAATACACTTCGTAGTAAAAATTTTTAGTATTTTAGAATTATTGAAATACAATGTTATTCGTATTGAAATAAAACATTAGTATTTTCTATTTCACAATAGCATAAAGGCGATTAAAGTGAGTAAAGACGATAACTAATTGTTATTATTAATATCAAATAGTTTTCTGAATTATATAGACAGGTTACTTATGAAAAATCTTTAATCGGCACATAAAATTGTGTCAACTAGTCATTTTTATAGTCAATAATTTGTTTGTTTAGAATTTTCATTTTTCTATACATTATAAAATTATAAAATATTAAAATAAACTAAGAATTTAAATTGAAAATTTGGTTCAAATTAGTTCTATTAATTAAATCCATGCATTCCAAATATATTTGCGTCCTACTAAATATTATACTATTAATGGAAATATTTTAAAAAGAATTTAAAATTGGATAAGTAACTTTTAATGATGATCATTAGTTCATATTACAATGATATATTATAATATCATAGAATATAATTTATAATATTTATTTTATTTGCAATAATTAAATTAACAATTTCAATTTAATTTTTATAAAATGAAATATATTTTAATAATTACTTTCTTCTTGTTTTGAATCATATTTCTTTGAAATATATTTTTAGTTATATTATTTTCATTTTCTATTTTAAGTTTATGTTTATGAAAATTATTTATTTAATAATATTCTAATAAATACATTTTTTATATGTAAAAATCAATTTAATATATGGTTTAATAGCAAAATTTTTATTTATTCTACTTATCAGACTATATGGTAGTTTAAATTTCATCAAATTAAGATTTTTATTATAGATATTTACGATACTTTTCTAGAAAAGGATTACTTAAATTTACTAAATAAAGACATTACCTATTAAAATTTCTATTGATTTAGATATATTTATTAATATTTAAAATTAAGATATACAAATAAAAATTATTCTTAATAAGAAGTGACAAATTAACAATATTTCAAAAATTAAAATTAATTATTCAATGCTATATATAAAAATAGGAACCGAGAAAAATTTGATTAAATTTTTATTAAATTTTTACTAGACATGCTATTTGTTTAATTCTTTTTATGTTTATACTGCATGAAAGAATTTTAATTTACTAATGCAAATTATATATTCAAGGCGTTTAAATTATAAAATATATTGCTTAAATTTTTTAACAATTTTTAACAATATAGTTTCTATTTATTCTTTTATATAGATTTAATATTAAAATAACTTATTTTTAAATAATATCATTCGAGGATTAAGAAATGATTGAATTTAGCCACTAAAAATTGAACTATTGAACGCAGTTCATATATATATAAAAAATGTATTCCGAAACTTACTAAGATTTTGTGTAAAAATCATTATATTCTAATTATAAGTTGTGAAACGAGAAATCGTATAAAAAATTAGTTTCCACCATTTATTTCTATTGCGTTAATTGAAAGTTTTATTAAATTAATAATTCAAAATTATACCGATTAAATAATTAAAATCAAAATTCAATAAAGAATAAATAATATCAGATCTGTACATGAAAGAAGCTTGTTAAACATTTATTTCGCATTAATAACGTGTACAATAATTAAATAATTAAATAATTAGATACAAATATAGTCTGTAAAGCTCAAATAAATTTTACATTTTACGGTATTTGTTTAGATTTAAAGGGTTAAAAAAACGGTAAAATATTAACTTCGCTAGTTTCGAATCACCTTCACACCGCTATGCTTGATAAAAGAGTTTTTCCCTCTATATCAGATGGCAAGAAAGATAATTACGCCTGTAAAACCTTGGAAATCTATAGTAACAGAGTTAAGATATAAATGTAAAATATAAGAATATCCTTCTTTGGGGATGATTTTACAAGAGCAAATATTTTTTCAAGCATAGTAGCAGCCACCGAGTCTTGGCTTGTTTTCATTCGCTTACTGTTGCTGTGAAGTGTAGCTTCGTTTCCTTCTGCGCTAAAAACATTCTCTATCTCCCTTAGCCTCTATTCTCTCACTCTCTCTCTCTTTCTCTCTTTCTTTCTCTCTGTGTCTCTCTGGCTCTTTCCTTTTTTAAAGTACAATTGTCTATAAAGGAACAAGCCAGAGAGAGAGAGAGAGAGAGAGAGAGAGAGAGAGGAAATAAGATAGACAGAACTAGGATAAAAAGGATAGAGATAGAGCTTCTTGGAGGGCAATAGAAGCTCAGAATTCTTTCCGTTCCTTTGTTCGATCAATCAATCGCGTTCTGTTCCGAACTCTTGTGTTTTATCTCACTTTCTTCTTTACATTTACCTACGTATAAATTCTTTTATATGTTGAATTTATATTAACTGATTAATGATTTCTCTTTAAAATATTAATTTTAAAGAACTATGGTATGAAATATATTTTCTGTACATATTATCTATTGTCATCTGTTACTTCATTTCGCCTATTTAAAAATATTTTATTGTATATTTTACAGTATTATCGATATTATTTGATGGTACTTCAGCATAATCATAATTTATTATCAATGTAGTTTGTAGCTTAAGATATTTATTAATAAGTATCGTAGCAAATATGGAAATCATTCTATATTCAACCTTGCTTTTAAATGCATTCATGCATATGGATTGGTAAAATGTTCAGACAAACCATAGCTTGAAGTCACAAATTACCTTATCTCTCTCTATTTATTTATCTGTCTATCTTTTACCCATGACTCTTCATTATCTTCATTTTCGGTACGTCATTATGCAATTTTGTGAATACTATTTAATAGAAATTCTCTCTACCACCTTGAAGATTAAATATATGTGATGTATCGCTACCATAGATTTATTACACAAGAATGTTAAACTATTATTCAACAAGTTAATTATGTCACTATCGATAACATCAGCTAGGTTTATAACGCTTACAACTAATCTAATTGCCAAAAAGCGAGAACAACGTATCTTTATTTTTCGCTCCTCGTCATACGAATTCTCTCTCTCTCTCTCTCTATTTTAATTTTTTTGTCTCTTCTATCTTTTTTAATACAATCTATGCTGGCGTTCTTCTAACTTGTTGCGCTCTCTTCTCTCTCTCTCTCTCTCTCTCTCTCTCTCTCCCTCTCTCTTTCACTCTCTGTAAATCGCTCTTCTAAAAAATACTTATGTTAATTGAGCGAATAGATACTGTACACATCTGTATGATAAAGAGAAAGGATGACTGGATAGAGGGGGCGGAGTAGAAACAGCTTGCATGCACTTGTTTCATATGTAAGACCTTCCCTTTTTATCTGTTTTACATATCATCGTGAGTCAGTTCTGCATTTATCGAGAGGTAGGTTAGACGATAAGGCGGAGAAATTTTTACGAAAAAAAACGTCTAGATCCCCGGTCTAGTAATACCCTACTTACGCGTTGCAGGATTAGCACCCTTCTCTCACTTACTTCAGTTGTATATACCAAAGGGTACGCTAAGAATTGAAAATGCATAAACGCAAGCATGAATTGTGCTGCCTGCTGCAATGGTGGAATTCACATGTGTCAAACAACGATACTTGCTCCATTGTTATCTGACCGTCAAATACATTGGTTCTCCGTCAATTTCTTTCTCTTAGTACAAGCCAAGGATTCGATCTGACTCAACTAATAAACTGATCCTATCATATACATTACTTAATAAAGGACGCATACTATAATATTAATAAGATATTTTTTATCTAAGTATTTCACTTTACTTCGTACTCTACAATAAGTACATTTATAGAAATTTCCTACTTACGAATGCTAAAAAATTAATGTATCTTATCTTATACGTCAATTTAGTCATAAAATGTTAAATAACCATAATTTGAATTTATAAGATAATGTCTTCAAGTTCCTAAATTCAAAAATATTTCCATATTAATATTTTTATCCCAATAGTAATTATATATTAAGAAATACAGAACAAGAATAAATCTTTTGAAAGAAATATTTTACTTTCAAATAAAAATTGTATGGAAAATTTTTATTTTTTCTTTACATGCAACCTTTTTTTATTTTAATATTATAAAAATTCAAGTTTAATATTTTATTATAGTATTGTCATAAATTGCAATCAAAACTCTTAAATCTATTTAATTAAATTTTTCTATAATAAAGATGAACAATTTGTAACAAATTATTTATTTATATATAATACTTTTGTATATCATATGATTTTGTTTAGTTTAATAAACAAATTTTTTATTAGTTTAATAACACTTTACTTTGTCATATAAATTACTTAAATAGAGATTTTATTTGTCAAGTTTTAGTTCTTTGTATAGAAACCAACAAGCATATTAAAATCAAATATTATGACTTAATAAGTCCTACATTTATATTTCACACTTCAGAAATTTAGGGGAAAAATACGATTATAATTTAAAGTAATTTATACTAAAAATGTGTTAATTCAAAATAATTGAATTACTTGGCTTTTTATGTTTATAGAATATACCGGTTATAAATTTAGCAAAGTTTAAATTCATTTTTTAAAGATAAATTTCATTCGTTTTTAATTCTAATGTTTTCTTGTAATTTAGTTAAAAATTTAAGATTTAAAAAGAATACGATTTTCAACATATCTAAGAGAATGGAAGATGCAATAATTATCAACTAGTTTATGAACTTTTGCTTGATACTTATCTGTTATTATACATTCTATCGTATATAATTACTTTACTCTCTTTTTAAAATTAAAGCTAAAAATAATTATAATTAAAACAAATTATAGCTTTATTATTACTTCTATTATTTAAAATATGATTGTTACGATTGTTTATGAAAATATTATATATATGTGTAGTTATAGTTTTTATTACGTGTAAACAAAAGTTTTCAATTTTTTATATAATTACTTTTTAACTAATTTTATATTATCTTTATAATTCAAGCGTTATTAAAATAAACTTAAAAACGTTAGTTATTTCCATTAGTTTATACTTTAATCTAAATATTATTTATTTAAAGGATAAAAATATTTTCATCAGTTACATACAATTAAATTCAACTATAAATAAATTATAATACACTCCAAATTTATCAGATTAATCATCGAATTTATTATTTTAAGTTTTTTATTAAAATATCAGAGGTTATTCGAATTAATTTATATTTAGAAATGTTATCATATTAAATATGATAAATTATAACCTATTAGATTTTTCAATATAATTAATGAATTTGAATTTTTACTTTCAAATGTTTATGATACAGTTTTATTGTATTTAAAATAGTTATAATACCTAGATTTTTCATTATATTTAAAATATGTAATAAAAATCAAACTTACATATTAATTTAGTACATAAGTTTTATTAAATGTTAAATTACTTGTTTTATTCTGCCGATATAGTAAACATTAATTTAATTCTTTTCCACAAAAATAGTAGGTGCATAAGAAAAGACATTACAATATTTAAAACTAAAATTTATATTTGATTATGAACTAAATGATAAATCATGCATCTTACGGAAACTATAATAAATAAATATAGAACAAGAAAAATTTACAAGGAATATAATTGATGTAAAACGTTCGGTTATAGAAATTTAGACTTATCTTTCGATATATATAAATATTTTTTATATAATATCAACTATACAATAATTCAATAAAAAATATTGCTCTACTTTATTGCATTTGTTTATGTTGTCAATCCGAATATACATTATTGCTGGAATCAATTTTGAAACTTTTGGGATTAATAGATTAATTAACAATTTACTTTTTCTATACAAAATATTTTCTTATAACATATGTTATTTTTTATATAAATATTTTAAATAACTATTTTATTATAATTTATTTAATATATATTAATACTACAAAATATATTTAATTTAATGTGTTGTGTTAAAAAACAATATGAATTAATTAAGAAATAAAATTTTATGAGTAACATATTTCTTAATATAAAATAATATTATATAAATTACAATAATATTATCTAAGATATAATTTTATAATTGTTTTAAATTTAGAATATGTCATTGAATTTAGAATAATTATTCAAATAGAAATATTTAAGAATAAATTACTATAATATAGAATCCTGTAAGAAAATGCATAAAACTATTTATACTTTTACAGTATATAACTTCATGGATGAAAATTTTATAAATTCCTATATACAGAAATACACACGTATAGATATAAGGAGATACGTTCGCGCGTGCACAGACGCGCTCACGCACGAATACGCGCTTTAATTCGCACTTACACATATTACTGAGTATATACGTATGCAAATATTTACAGATGTATTAATATTACATTAATCTAAGTATCTACGCATATATTTAAATTCTTTGTATATATATTTAAAGGTACATGTTTATGTATAAGTTCGAATACAATAATTTTGAAAATGAGACATATGAAATTTATTATATGCATCACCTTAGTATAATTAGAGGTTTAATATATGAATATTAATGCATATTTATATAATAAAAAGTAATTTTCAAAAACAGTGAGTCTGACTATCCCTAATCCATAACTACTTATTCAATAAAAACAAATATTGACACGAACACATATATTGATGAAATATTATTTATTTAAACTTCTTTTTGTCTTTTAAGATTCACATAATTTATTAATATTCGATTTTTATACATACCATATATACAAATGTACATATACACATATAAAACGTATATTTCAAAAATATGTTCACAAAAATCTGGTAGGAAAAAAATCCTCATTGGTTTGTCAAGACTTACTGGTTTAAGACGGGAAATTGAAAAAAATAAATTAAAGGATTATTTCATTATTTTATGTTAAAATTTTTAATTTTATTGTACAATCGTAAACAAACATTGATAGGGTTACCTATAATAAATTATAATTAAAAAAATATATAATAGGTATCAAAATTATTTCAAAATATCAATAGTAAATATATAATTTTATTTTTTTATTACAATTTTTAAAACTTATTTGTAATAATTTACAATAAATTATTATTTAGTGGGATTATTTTGTATTCCAAAACATATGTATATTAATATGTAAATTTATGTATTAATTATAATGTATTTTCAAATAAATAAATTAGTAAATAAAAAAATATAAAATTTATAAATTTATCATTATCATTATAAATTATAATGTATTAATCATTATAAAAAAGAATATTTTATTCATAAATCTCAAAAAGTAATTACGGATTTCATTTAAATCGTCAAATAATTTTAATGCTTTTAAAAATCTTCATATAAATTTACATTGATTAACTTTGAAAACAATAATATTGATTTTTTATTAATTTATTTATTAATACACAGGAATAATTATTTAACATATCATTTGATAATTGGATGTTCTCATTTGTAATCATAATTATATAAATTATAGAAACTACAAATTTATTTATCTTATTTGAATACTATAATCATTTATATATCTGACTGTACTTTTAAATAATCTATTTCTGTAAACATTTGTATTTCATTATTTGTATTAAATTTTTCTTTTATTCACGTAACACTGCATTGCAATGAACTAAATTATTTTATAAGTTTAAATAACAATTTTAATAATATTAAAATTCTTATCTTTAATGATTATGAATTTTTTAAATAAACTAGTATTATTATTAAAATATATAAATGTATTATATTCGATATAATATTCATAAAAATTAATTATATGTTGCAAGTATAAATTTTGTACTTATATGTTTGAATGAAAAAAAAAATTTAAACAAAATCTAGAAAAACGAACATTTATATTTAATCTATAATTTAATTTATATTTTATCTATATTCTTTTTATTTAAGAATTAATAAGTATTAATGGTCATTTAAATAGCCTATTAAGATTTCACGAATTATTTAATACTGTTATCACTATTTCTAAACATTCTTTAATATTTTATTAAAATGGTTGGCAAATTAACAAAAAAATTAGTATTGTAAACACATTATCATCTAAACATTTCAATAATTTCTTTATTCAAAATATGAAATATTTGAAATAAAATTTGAAATAAAAAGCAATATATGTTTAAATTAATATTTTTATTATGTATTATAATACAAATTTGTGATAATAAGTAATTTAAAGCTATGTTAAAGTTAAATTTATGATAATAAGTAAGCGAAAACTAAATTACTAAATACTAAAACTTTAAATTGAATTAATTATGATAAGAAACCGTTCCTATTATTTCAAGAATGTTATTTATTAATATTACAAACATTGAAATAATTTATTTATTAAAAAATCCAAATAATGGTTATTCTTTTAAAATTAATAGAACAAACTGCAATATGTTAAATAAAAATTATTCACTGTTCAATATTAAAAAAAAAAAAATTTAACCACTTATATATGTGTTATAAAATAAAAATATAGAGAAAAAAATTTTTTATGTATTGAGTTCCAAGTCATTTATGTTAAACAAATAATTTTTATAGTACTTGTACTATTTATATTATATTATTAAAACCAGAATTAATATATTTAAATAATTAATTTTATTTATAGAATTGCAATACATTTTTACGATGAATTTTAAAGCATCTATAGATACAACTTGAAGAAAAACGTATATCTATACTTTACATTTAAAAAAATTAATAAGAATTCATTAACGTAATAAATACATTATTAACTTTTTTATTACTATACGGTGAGGATTACACATTTATTGATAAACTAGTGAATGATTGAATTAATAGATTTTTAATAAATATTCAGAATATTAATTTGAAAGGATTTATTCATGTACATAGACATAAATGTCTAAAAAGATATTAATATAATAACAAAATAAAATAAAATTATGTGAAGCTCTAAATAGTATTATAAACATGATTATTAAATTTATTCGATAATTATAAAAAGTTTTCATTAATAGCTTTATATGTTTCTAAAAATATATATTTTAAAATAACATTAACCACCGGAACACGGAATTTAAGTCAAAATGTAAATTCATTCATATAAATGAAATTATGAAATTATCAATTCATGAATTTTTATATAAATCTAAACAGAACAAAAGATATGATACATATATTGTTTTTTAATTTGTGGAATTTTTTGTTTAAGTCCAAAATTTTAAATAACATTTAATAATATCGAATTATAAATTCATATTAAAAAAGAAGTAAAAGTAAAAATAATTTATAAGCACACAGACTGCAAAATAATATTAATTTAATCAAAACACGTTGTTTTATATTTTGTTTTATTTTATATTCAAAAATTCTTAATAAATAAATAAATCTTATTGAAAAAAAAGAATTTATTTTCTGAAGATTAAAAAACAATTATATATATAAATATAAATTATTAGTATTACTCATTTTTTAAATTATACTTATAAATTAGATTTTTTGGAATCATTTTCCTTAAAATAGTTTGCCCTGAGTTTATATGAAGAAAATTTATTTTTAAAAATTAAACATTATTTATAAATATTAATAATGAAAATATTGTGTATATTATAACTTTATTTGAACTTTTTCAATAAATTCAATATATACACTTTAATGCAATTTCATATATTTAACTCTAATTATGTGTTGCAATAAATCCTATTTGGAATTATATTTAGTGTGGATGATCAATAATAACTGGCAGTCAATTGTAATGAAATTGATATGAAATTAGTTTTGTTATAAAATAAAATAATTAATATGACTTAAATGCAAATTCATACATCGACAAATATTTTGTAGAAGTTAAATAATAGTTGCTAAAATAACAGCTAAAGTGTGGAACATCGGTTAACAATATTAAAATAAATCTGATGTCCTCTAATATTTGAACGTTTAGATGGTTCCTATGGAATTTACACTACGTAATCACCTATAGTACACGTAAGCACGTATTCTGACTCAGTTATTAACTACTACTCAAATCGACTGGTGATCCCTCCTTGAAGTCCATAAATGGCTCTATCGATAAAACAGATCAAACGTATAGTTTATAGATGTACTTACGTAATTTCCATGTCACTCAAGCTTATTACTCAGTGGCTTTAGATGTGGCAAGGATAAACAATGCGTAATGTTCGAATCATAATGTATTAATAAAATCCTCATATATAGTTACTACCATATTTTAAAAAATAATATCTGTTAACATCATTTAATATTAACATAATAAGATTTGGGAATTTTAAAAATTAGAGAAAAAGTGTAATAATTAATTTCTGATTTTAAATATTGATGAATAAAATAATATATAGTCTCGTATATTAACTTCCAATAAATATATTTAATAACATAAGATATTTTATTTTCTATTTAATTCTGGTTTTTATTATTAAGTTTTATTAGTTGAATGATTTTATATTAGATTTTATTTATATATCACTTCTATTCCCTATATAACGACAATTAATATATTTCATTTTAAAGAATGAGTATATTTTAATCAACTAAGAATGTATTTAAATTACGCTGAAAATAAAAGCTTTTTTTTTAAAACAAAGATAATATTGTTATTTTTAAACTGTTTTTTAAAATTTATACTTTTTATAAATGTAAATATTAGTTTATATTTTAGATTTTCACACATATTTTAGATACATATTATAAACACCAATTGACAAACAACTATTTATTTAATAAGAAAAATATTGATTTATATGAATTGAATTGTTAATCAATATTAAAAATAGTAATAAATAATTAATAATTATTAAATTAGATTACTTTAAATAGAACATCTTTATTATATCACAAATACAATTTTTATTTATTTTCCTTAAAAATACATTTTTTATTTAAATAAAATTTCAAAGAATTTTTGTTGCGATCAGATTTGTGTCAAGTATTTAAAAGTTATACATAATGAAAATCATTATAGTTGATGTATAAGCAATATAGAGTCTGTACAAAATTCACAGTAGAAAAGTCGCGTTACGCACAGACGTTTAGGTACGTCGACATTATGTAAATTTTTACTTTCTTCAGTTATTTATAGGAAAAATTAAATCTCGTATGAAACTTGAATTAATCACCGGTCTTGAATTATTATCTATTTCATGAATATCCAATGACTTTAGATTACAATACAATTTATTATAATTCAATTCCATTCAATCTTTAAATTTAAAAAAAAATTTTAAAATTGTTGCTGAAAAATCATAGCATAAAAATTTACTTCGATTTATGAAAAAAAAATATCTATAATATTTAATATTTTATTTATTTATTTATTTAATATAATATTTAAAAAAAAATCTATATAAAGTTTGGAGTGTATGCTGCTTGGTATTGTACCGTATTGTGATGGTCAAATTGTCAAGATTATTTTTGTAACGACTTCAAGTGTGCTTTATAGATACGTTACACCCCGTAAAGTTTATTCGTCCCCTTTAATGCGTGTGTAAGATTCTAGAGGGAAGCATTTTGCCTTCCTGACATATTATTTCGTAAGAAATATTATTTATATTCATACTGGTAATAAAATGGCTGTAGCCCTATGTAATTTAGTATGTAAAAATCTTATCACCTTGAAAATATTGAGCGAATCTGTAGCAGCACTTTCACGTTCTTGCCTTAATAATTATCAGGTAATTTAATACATTTATTTCAAACGTTTTAACAGGCATAAAAGTAAGGTTAAATTTTATTTAATAAGTTTCATAAACTAATAATTGAAAGCTTTATCCTAATAAATGCATTTTCAGCAATACTTATAGCATTCAATTTAAATAAAAATATTTAATTTTAATGAGATTATTAGATTATTATTCTTTTTTTGATGGAAATATAATATTTATAATAACTACTTTGCACCTTTACTTCCTATTACTGTGAGATAAAATTAAAATTTTTAATAAACAAAGAATCAATGAATAAGTAAATAATTCGTAAAAGTTAATAAATTTACAAAGTTGACAATAACTGTTTAGATAAAAACCTAGTATAAATATTTGTACACTGAAAAAGTACGTAATATTCCATGAAGATTCTAAATATTTCATTATATGCATTAAAATATTAACATCATTTATAATTTAATTTGTCTTTATAGATTCAAGTAAGATATCTTAACAGATCTAATACACCATTAGTAACAAATATAGACTTATCAAAACTTACAGACTTTGAAAAATCAAATAATCTTAACGAATGGAGTTATGTTGAACGTTGTATACCACTTAAAGTAGTACCTACTCCAAAAAAATTTGATGGACCTGCACCATCAGGATGGATTCCACAAAGAGGTAGAAGTTTTATTTTAATTAAATATAATTTAAGAAATATTATAATAAAATGATTACTTAAAAACATTTATAACTAAAAAAAATATATAATATATACTCTTAAGTGCTTCACTTATTTCAAATTTTAAAAGATATAACTTAACTGAATTATATATAAAAGCAAATATCAGCTGTAATATATTTTTCAAATACAGTATGTAAGAAATGTAATATTTATGACATTTGTAATTTTATATTAAGAGTAAACTTATTTATATTTGATTATTTATTTATAGAAGAAGCAAAATCTCTACCATTTTTTGTTACAAGGACAAAAAACCATATGCTACCAATTTATTTAAGTATTTCATACAGGGGTTCAAGACATATAACATTAATTAAAAAAATTGAAGGAAACATATGGAAATTAGAAGAAGAACTTAAAACCTATCTTGAAAGTAAATCTACAAAATATTATAAAAATATTCCTAGTTGCGTTAATGAGATGACAGGTCAAATAAGATTTAAAGGAGATCATGTAGAAAATGTT
This sequence comes from Ceratosolen fusciceps, assembly GCA_018883505.1. Taxonomy (NCBI): domain Eukaryota; kingdom Metazoa; phylum Arthropoda; class Insecta; order Hymenoptera; family Agaonidae; genus Ceratosolen; species Ceratosolen fusciceps. Next base: position 1,140,059 of record RCIC01000035.1, on the reverse strand, counting down.
AAATATTGGATGACAACAAAAGGATTTTAAACTAAGTTAATCCATCTATTATGTATTTTTAAACTATTTTATAATTCTAATTTAATTGATTTTGTATAAATTGTATAATAAAAATTAATTTTATTTAAAAAAAACAAACGTATAATAAATAAATCTTAAAAATTTATTTTACTGTTTTTAGAGAAAACTTTTAAAACAATTACATAAAATATCAAACACGTATTTTTTTATCTACTTTAAAAACACTTCTTATTGACGCAATACACAATTTAATCATAAAAACAAAAATTAATAGAAAACAATTAGTTCGAAATTTTCATCACTGGTGTAATTTTTTTAATATTTTTTTCTTATATCATATTTATTATATTTTTTTTCTGAGTATTGGCCTTTCATATTTATACCCATATTTATTTAAAAATCTTTCCTTGATTAAAGTCACGTCCATTTTTGTCAGCACCAGACCAACTAAAATATTGCAAAACAAGTTTTTTCGTTTGTTCATCTTCTGGATCCAATTTAGTCCAGCTATAAGATTCATAATCAATTGTCCAGTCAGGATTTGTCTGTAAATAAGAAAAATCAAAGATCAAAATATATTTCTTAATTTTATTAATCCTTATCTATATCGTAGTTCATATTTATTTTAATCTAGTTTTCGAGATTTTCTTTTGTAATAACAAAAATAATTCTTTTTTAAAAAAATTTCAAGTAAATAGTAATACTTAATTGATTAATATAACAGATAATTCTAAAAAAAATTTTAACAAAAAATACACTGTGTAGAACTTACAGGAAAGATAAGCTCATGACCTTGCCAAACCCAAACTCCACTAATAGAGCTATCATTATCAGTTCCGAAAAGACAAACACTAGCAAAAGCATGCTTTCGCATTTTATCTAAACGTTGATACATTCCTCCAATTAAATTACAAGACATAAACACCTAAAATAGATAAAATTTAGTTTTAATATATACAAATTTCTATTGTACAATACTCATTATTATTAAAATACTCATTATAATTTACCTTTGTCAACTCCTCTGGGTATTTATATTCACAAAACCAAATACTGTGGGTTTCAGGTTTAAACTTTTCCCAAAAGTAGGGAATAGATTTAACTTCGTCTTCATTACTATAAAATCGTTTGAAATCATCCATGTCAAAGGTCACCAATGCTGATGATGGTGTTTCTTCCTGTGCCTCTTCATCTTCTAGAGTTGGTACATCTGCAGTTGTTGATTCTGCTGGAGCCTTTTCTGTAGCCTTTGACTAAAAACAATTTATTTAATTTAAAAATAAAGAAAATAGATCAAACCAGCAGAAAAATTATAAGATTTTTCTTAATACATATTTAACAAAATAATTCAAATCTTTTCTTAAAACAAACGGTTTTTCATTTAATAAAACTTAACACATTAAGAAAATTGAATAGTTAGAAAATTATATTGCTTTTATGCAACTATTAAAAATTATTAAAAAAGAACAGAATCCATTTCGTAATATTTAGTGGTTTAAACAATATCTCAAGCTAAATATAAATATTTTTCATATATATAATGTTTCTGATTACTTTTTTTTTTTTGCCTGTGGTCTTCTTAGGATTGTACTCAAGTATTTTTTCTGCTAATTTAAATTCACCTAACACAGCAATGGATTGAGGTTGATTAATAATAGTTTGGAACCATCTGTTAACATTCTGATAGGGTTTGCGTAGGTTGGGTTCCAAAATATATTGATATAAGTATAAAAGCGTAGTGGCAACACTGATATCAGCTAACGTTATCCTTTCACCTACTAGATAAGTTCTTGTCAATAAATGAGAATTTAAATACGTCAATAATTTTGTGATATCCTTTTTTGCATTTTCTATGGTCTGTGGAATAACAAATAATTAATACTTTATGCATATAAGTATATATATATGAGTACATAACAATTTGCATGTGTATGTATATATGTATATATATATATATATATATATAATTTGAAGCAATATCATTTTAATACACATAATTATAGGCATAATTAAGAAAGTATTTGAAACAAATGCAGTACTTTATAGCCATTAATATATCTCCTTATGTTACGAAATCTAACAATTTTCATTATTAAATTTCGCCTTTGAAAGAGAATTTAAATTAAATAATATATAAAAATCATACATTTGAATTGTAAGGCAAAATTCCAAGAAGAGGGAAGACACATGCACTACTAGCAGGCAAAATTTCTGTGTCTGCAAAACTGAACCACTGTAAAACTTCTGCTTTTTCTACATCAGTTTTTCCTCTTAACTGATCATTAGCAACTGTAAAAATATTATACAGTATTACTGTTAAATTCCAAATATAATTATTACAAAAAATAATAGACTTACCATAATAAGCAATTGCATTACTTTCAGTAATATATTTTCCATCACTAGTTTCAAAAGCTGGTACCTATAAAATATGGAATAAAAATTTGAAAATTTTGTGTAAAACTTAATTTAAGAGTTATATAAAAAAAAAATTGTTCAAAATGATGTAAAAATTAATTATTTATTTCTTTTATTTATGTCTAAGTAAATGTTAAAAGAATCTATTAAAAGTGAAAGATTCATAAAATGTATCTAAATAGTAGTAAAACTTATAAAAAGAATATTAGAAATGAACTGAAACTAAATGTCTAAAGGTTTAATAATGATTAAAATATGATGAGCAAACTATTAAATAATAAATGTTTCAGTGAAAATAATATGATTTATGGACGAAATAGAAGATTAATCAAACAGAACAGCTGGATTATCGAATGGTAAGAGCGCATGAAAAATAAAAGAAATAAATAACTAAAATATGAAGTCTGTCGGTTAATCAAAATAGTCCAGCTGATTATAATAATACATAGCAAATACAGCATGAACGATTTGCTTTTACAATAACGTGACAGTTTTTAGACGTTTAAAAGAATTCGTACCGGGTATTAAAAGTTACAAGGTCACGAGATAAACTGGTTGGTTGTTAGACGAAAAATAGAAATACCTTGCTAAAAGGAAACTTTTTGAGAAATTCCTCGGACTTGTTAGTTTCACCAAAGACAAAATTCTTGGCGATTTCGACTTGAGCCCCGGAGAACTGAGCCGCGATCAGTATCTTGTAGGCTCTGAAGTTCTCCGGATAGGTATAGAGTGTCTGAAAATAAAAGGAAAATAGACAGCTGGTTAAGGGGCCAATCTAATTGAGCTTGGAATACCATCTCCAGGGCACGTCATCGAGCTCCGTCGGAGCCGATGTTCCCGGGTGCGAGCCAACACTCGCCCGCAGATAAAACTTACACCAGACGCCATTATGTACCACACTACGGGAAGAGGAAGTCGAGAACTGACTAACAATCGACTAGCCGAATATCACTTGCGCGCACGCGCTACAGAGCTGCATTACCTTCGCCGCCGAAACGCGGCTCCCCTTCTCTTCGTACACATACACATTGTCTGTCACTACCCTTCCTTTTTAATAGTTATTATACTATTAATGCTTGCACGCGAGCCTCTTTTCCGTCGAGCGCAACCGTTTTCTCCCGTTAAAAAAGCAAAGTTTAACATACCCACACACGGTTGTTGTTACTCAACATATGCTATGAAATACCTCTATGCAAGTGCATGTGCTCTTTTTCCTCTATTTATTTTTAGTTATATTCACATTTATTCGGCTCTGCTTTTTTCACTAAACCCTTAGCTTCTTTAATGTTTTTCACGTGTTTATTGCTTATTTATCTACGTACTGAACTTCTTTTATACAATTAATTTTTTAGTAAATTTAACACTTATTCCTTAAATATTTATTAATTCACTTTCTCGTTAGTAAATTTATAATTTTTTTTTAACTTCTATTACGAAAACAAGAATGACTCAACGAGTTTCTTATTTTCTTATCACGTAGTTAGTATATTACGTTTGACGGTTTTTTGACATTTCAAATTTATGAATCACATTACACGATTGTGGCGTTAGCAGGTAGTAAGGCATAACCAAACCTGTATCAACGAAAATACAGTTTTGCTTTGTACAATGATTTATATCGGACGTACAAATCTAATTCTCTTTTCAGGATTTTTATTATTATTAACAAATAATAAACATATTTTTTTAATTACAAAATTATTAACAAGTGTAAAATTTGTAAATACATTAAGTTTAATAAAATAATATTAAAATAAACGATTCAATTAATCTATCTATGTACAACTAAATAATGCCAAATAAAGCTAACTATAAGTCAATTAAAAAATCTTCGATCATTGCAATGTAAATAATAAAATAATTTTCGTTATAATCACATTAAAAGAGCATTTATTTATTCAGATTTAGTTGTGTGTGTAAATATGTCATAAAATTGAAATTTACTTAAAAAATTTATTATTTATCTACGCCAATAAATTTAATTATAAATATATTTTTATTATTTATAATAAATTTTAATATTTATTTCAATTGATCATATTACTTTTAAAATAATATTATAATTACAATAAATTTAAAATAGTGAAAACGTTTATAATAAGGATAATCACAATAGCTATAACAATAAATTTATACGAATGCGTATACGTAATAATTTCATATGTTTCGATACAATTGCAGATAAAAAAATGAAGAAGTGTTTCCATTAAATAAAATTTTTTTAAAAACATATATATTTAGTACAGATTATTGACATTCTTAAAAGTTTATTTTCAAACTTTATTTTTTAATTAGCATTTAAATTTATAAAGTAAGCTATTTCAAATTAAACAATTAGAAGTACGTTTTTACTTAATACAAGTATATTCAATAGTTAATAACAAAAATATAGAAAAAAATATATTTGATAAATTTACAATAAATAACATTATAATTTATGAATATTATTCAATTACTAGAAAACATTTTTAGTTTTTCAAAAAAAAATTATAACGTACAAATAAAATATCAATATATATAATTTACTTATATTCGAAATTTTTATTCCCGCTATTTAAAATTAAATATTTTAGACTGGTATTATTATTTGAAAATTCAAATAATCAAATGTAATGATAATGGTCTTTATATAAGGGTAAACATTACCTAATTTATGTTATATATTTATATATATAATTTATATTTATATTATGAATTTATAGGTATAAATTTATTGATAATTAAAATGACAACTAAATATTATTGATCAATATCGATATAAATATGCGTTATAAAAATTGATAAATCGTTAAATTACATTCGCTCTAACTTTCAAAATTGACGAAAACTATTGAAATCGTTCCAACTTTGTTTTATTTTCCTTTAATAATGTAGCTCTATGCCATAAATAGCCTGTCATAAAAGTTTGTCATCAAAGTTGAATATGGGCGGGCGGATCATTGGTGATAATGTAGTCGTAGATGTTCGTCCCAACTAAGTTTAATAGCGAAATTCGCAGGAAATATTGCTGACAAATTCGTATCATATTACAGTAACGGTTACTCAGTAATATACATATTTACTCAGCTACATAACACCAACGGTTCAATATATTATATTTATGTAAATCAATAATGGGTAGTCCAGATTTATCGTTATTTTCAATTCATCATACCTTGCATTTATCATTACATTATAAATTGTCGATTCATATTTCTTTTTAATATATTGTATTTAACATTATATACTTTAAAATAATTTCTGAATAATGTATTTAAAAAACTGCTTGATTAGTTTGGTTTAAGAAATAATTATAATAATATTTTGTCTTTAAATTGTTATATAAATAGGTTATATTTCTTCAACATGAATTTCCAAACTAATTATGTAATTAAATATAAAAATCGTAGAAACATTAACAGATATATATTATTAACATAACAGTTATCTTAGTTTTTTTAGATTCCTTCATTTTTTATAAAATAAACGAGTTGAATTGAATTTTTTTTTTAATTCTTTAAATCATAAATTAAGTATAAAAATATACATTATATTACAGATTTTGTATTACGTATATTTGTTTTGAAATCGAAAAAATTAAAATTAAAATTAATTCTAATTTTTAGATTAACAAAATATTATTACATACAAGAATGTATATATGAAAAATGTTATATTATTCTGGAAGTTTCACAAAACAATGTTTGAGAAATAAATTTTATAAATCTCAATTATTAATTTTATGTTTTTAAATAATTCTAAATACTTCTTATTTATATCTTTAAAATAGCCTTTTTTATGATGTATTTATTTTTTGAATGCTTTTTTAAAAATAATGTATATATTAAATCAATCATCAATAATTTATATTTATGTAAAATTGTATAACCTAAAATTAATTTTATGACATTTACATAATTTATCTATTTATCAGATTATGTGATCTTATAAATTTCTGAATATTATACATATTATTTTATTATTATACAATTTATTTAAAATATACTTTATAATTTTATTTTTAAAAAATATAGATCAAAATTTTTTTTAAATGAAGCTGCATTAGATTGATTTAAAGAATTTTGCTATCTTAACCTTTTTTTCATATGTACATTAGTCGTTTTTATTCGGCATTATATTGAAAAATTTAATAAAAAATTCTCTAAAAAATTTAACAGAAAAAAAATGTAAAGATTATTCGAAATTTTCTATATTTTTTAAATTGCTTTAAATATAATTTAAAATATTTTTAAACATTAATATAAATATTAATAAATTGAATAAATCATCGATATATTAATTTAAATATTATTGAGGAAAACGTCGCTATATCCAATAATTATAGATTATTTTGTAAAAATTAAAAATTTTTTTGATAACGTTAACTTTTCAATATGTATTTATATTTATATCAAAAATAGACTTTTGCAAGAATCATACAGATACACGCAACTTATTTAGTTTAGTTCCTGGCTTCTCGTGTACATCCCTTTTCCAGGAAGACACAAACAAATGTCAAAAGGTCATAGAGAGGAGAGAGGTTCTGTCATGAGTATAAAATCACTCTATTGCATAGTTCATCGGTCAGTGTTTAAATGATTTTCATCTGTGATTGTTGTACTATATCTGTAATATTATTTCTTTTCGCTAATCTGTCGTTAATTATACCTCTACAAAAATATTTTTTTTTTTTTTTTTTTTTTTTAATCAATTTTATATATAATTTAATAATATTTTTTACAATGTAATTCATTATGTAATGTGTAACATATCAATTGTCCAACTTTTTCTATTATATTAATACATGATATTATTGCAATATCAAATTATTTAAAAATGAATTAGCGTTACTTAGATAAAGAAAACAAGAATGTTTTGTATATTTTTGTTCTTATGTTATTAGTAAACTAAGTTTTCTTTTGACGATCGAATTTAATAACTCTTAGTTAGAAGCACAGTATGGATTTAGTAACACGTTGATGATGTCTATCGTGACTAGATCGATATACTTGCCCTTAACTTTGAGAATCACCATCAGTGACATAGAATTCTGATGTGAATAAAATCACATTAACTTTTCTTTGGTGATCTAGCTGTATGTAAAAACAAAAAATTATATCATAAAGCTATTACACCAAAATTAAGTTATTATGATATGTTATTCAATAAATTAAAAATATATAATTTTTTAAAATAACGCTTCAACATCAATGTGAACGGTTGAATTTATTTTTCTTTGGTGAACTAGCTATATGAAATGTACAAGAATCATAAAGCTAGCTTAACAAACCGAAGTACACATCAACCTCTCATCTGTGAAGCAATAGATTTCAATTTAGCTTTGCTAATATTACAATTGAATAGTGTGGAATATATGTTAAAATTATATATATTATTCTTTGGTAACCTAACTCTATGATATAATTAATTCATAAAGCTAAGTCGTCAAAGTCTAATATTTATAAATATTTCAACTGTTATTAGTTAAATAAAACTGATTGTTATGTTATTTATATCATACGATGAAAATACATCAGTAAGTTTGGATAAAATATTACGTAGTAATTATTTTTAATTTAATCATTTGTTGTATAATCGGTTAGTATTTCTTATTTCTGTATTTAAATTTATTTAAACATATTTTTATAAAAATTCTTGCAGTAATAATATTTTTATTTATAAATATGTTTAACATTACAACACTATAATTTTTATAAAATTAAGATTTTTGTATTATAATAATGGAGTTTATAATAAACTAGCATTATTTTATTCGTGCGACTTGAACATATTTTTCAATAAACAATTTTTCAATAAAAAAATAGCAAAAAATAGCTGGAATTACACAACTATACATTTAAAATATATATTAGAAATAATATTTATTAATTATTTATTTGAAACATTAATGCTGATGAAACTTTATTTTTAAATTTTATATTATATTTAAAATTATGAACTAAATGTTACTTAAAATGATAAATGATAGTTTCTTGTTTCTTTAATGAAATACCTCTTAATATGAGTGTTAATAATATTTCATTGTTAAAAACTTTCAATTTACATCGGTAGATTTTTTATTATTAATATAATTTACTTTTAAATATTTAAAAACAGTATTACAAAATTATTTACTGCAATTAAGTCAAAAATAAAAAATTTAATTATAAATTGAATTATACAAATTTATAAGATATGTATTGAATATTTTTTTCCTTTACCACCAATAAATGTAATTTAACTATGCATAGAATACATTAACTTTCTCAAATATTAAAAAGACCTTCATATATATTGCTTTCTTACGATTCTTACTTTTTATAATATATTTAAAATAAATTTATCTTTAAAAAGTTATAATTTATATGTATTCTGTTTTAATAAATTTTTGTTGTAAAATACGCAATAAATTATATAGAAACTAATCTGAAGGAATTTTATTCATAAATGAATAAACATTTATAATTAAATTAAAATAATTTGACAGAATTAAGAAATTTATAATAGCATACTAACGTGTTTATGAAATAATTCGAATTGCAATTATTAAATAAAATTATTTTTTCTATCCAGCAATAATTTGAGAAATTTTATTTTAAAATTTTATACTTGATTATATAAATTGTATTTAATTATGCATTTTAATTTTTTATTTACACGAAAAGTAATAAAAAAACATATAAAATGTTTGTATATGCAAATAGAAAAGATTTAGTAATTATATAAAATTAAAATTAAAATAATATTTATAGATAGAATTTTTTATTTTTATTTCGATCCGAATGTTTTATATTTCATATCAACATATCATATTTCCATTACTATAAATGTAAATTGAAAGGAATATAATAAAATTGAAAATTATTGTCATATTTAAATAGATTTAAGATTATCTTTTAAATTCATGATTTTATATATGCATACCTAACTTTTTAATTTTTAATATAAAATGAATATAAATTTAATTTGTATAAGAAACTAATATATATTAAACTTAGTTAAGCAATAAAAGTTTTAAATATAATTAAAATATTCAAGCAATCATCAAAATTTTATGAATATTGCTTCTTGTTTAAGTACATATGCGATTACAGTATATTTTTGTCATTTTACGTTTGAAATTAAATAAAATGCAATTTTAATTTTATGAAAGGTAAATTAAACTTTAAATAAATTTTATTTTAAAAGATAATTTATTACAAATAAAATAATTAATCGAATTCATTTTATGCAATAACAATGCTATTTTGTAAATTATTTAAATATTTAATTAATATTTTATTATATATTATATTGTATAATGTTATCGTAAATAAACAAAGAACCTGTATCTAATTATTTCTATTAGTATTTGCGTCATTAATATTGAAAATAAATTACAGATTTGAATCAATTGATACTATATTTACTAATATAATTAAAACATGAAAAAAATTATTTAAACAATGTTTACTTGCAATCAATTTTATTTTTATCAACTAGTAAAAAATACTAGTGAATGTAAGTCTTATTATAAATTCATATAAATATTGAAAAATAAATTTTAGGAAATTTGCAAAAACAAATAAAGATAAATACAAATTTTGAGATTTCTTTTCAGATTGACCAAAAATAAATGTAATAAAAGTGAATGCTTAATACTTATTATCGAATGTCAATATATTTTGAAGATATATTAAATAGATTCGATAAAAGTAAATTTAAATTTACTTTATTTTTATGTTGTAAATAAAAAAAATCGTCCGTTGCGGCGTTCAAGATGGATATTAGATGGGAAAATTTATAGGCTGAGGTATTTGAAAAATGCAGAAATAAGTCACATTTGCATTTATGATTAAATAATAGGATTCTTTATTTTCACAATCACGCGGAATAGTTACCTACTATCACAATATCTCATTTGCTTAGATAAGTCTTATTATAGGGGTACGGAGGGGCTGGATCCGGTCAATGTAGTGTCCGTGGGCCAGAACGGCAGCTGAAATGAAGGAGGGCTAGCCAAGGTACACGTACTTTTACCTGTATACTCCTATGGGCTATAGGATATACAGATATGGGTATAGCTATGGGCTTCATCATTCCTGATGAACTACAATGGCCACAGCTGTTACAGTCCTCGATATATAACTTTCAATACTATTTTTTAGCAAATATCGTATATTCAGGATCACACTTTCTTACCATGTATCTAAAATTGTAAGGAGCAGAAAAAGTAATGTAAATATGTACCGATTTCTAATGTTAGAGCAGTAATAAACAAAAATGGGGTGTTCTTTTTGTTTGCTGAAATTGAGAAATATTTTTCAACCAAACTCTAATGTATCTAGCAATGTATTTTAGTCGACGTCTGTGGGAAAAATAATATTTGATATCGTTAGGAACGTTTAAAAGCTCTCTGTAATATAGTAGACTACCCACGAGCTCTATGAACACCTTAGGGCGACCGATAGAGGCTATGGCCAACACCTCGACGAGTTGCATGGGCGACAATTTTTGCTCCCGAAGTAAAGGTTCGGCTCCCGTTTAAAGAAACGAGTGGAAAAGTCAACGCTAAGATCATGGTCTCGAACACCCTCAATTAATCTGAAAGTGTGAAAAACTTATTAAATAATTTGTTTATGTAAAGAAATTAAACTCTGAGAATTTTTATTTTAAAAAAAGTTATTTTTTTAAAAAAAATTTATTCACAATTTTATTGTATACATACATATTTATATTAATAGAATAATGTTTTTGGATACCCGTAATTTTATGATTAAAAATAAATATTTAATAGCGATGCATAATATGTAGTGTCTAGTCTAATATGCGGAGTATATAAAATATTTTTCTATATTTTTATTAAATATACATGCAGGTTGTTTCGAACAATTTTTTTTCCGGTATATTTTATCTGGTATTAACACGTCATCAATTTACTCTTTACAATTATAATATACATTTGTACCTATTTCAGGCAATTGTACTTATTTCGATATTGCTTTATACATTGTATTTGATTATTATTAATATGTAATTATATATTATTATATAGAATATTTTTATTATATAAATTATTCTCTTTAAATAATCTAGTTTTGTAACTTTAATCAGCGCTATAAAATTTAATTCAAATATTTTTATAATAATAAATTATCCTATATGAGATTAATAAATTAAAAGTATCGATTTAATATTAACAAATCTTTTAAATATCTAAACGTACGGCTTATAAACTATTTAATATATAAATTAGTTCTGATTTAAAAAATTGCAGTTAACAACATTTATTTTTCAATAACTTTGTATTAATTAAAATTAACTACTTCAATTTTTTTAATTATGACTTAATATATTAAGATTTTATTTCATGCAAAAATGTATTGATAGAGTTCTATTAAATATGTTTTATAAAAAATACTCTATTGTGAAAAGACAGTTTTAAAAAAATTAATTGTTTTATTAATGAAATTTTTTATCTTTAACACATATTTATAGTCATATTTAATACTTAAATTATAATTGATATATATTATTAATTATTATTTGCATTCCAGTATAATATAATTATTTAAAATAATCTGATTTTATATTAATTTATTTCAAATTAATATAATGTATAGTATATAATATATAATATATAATATATAATATATGTTAAATATTGTACTTTAGTCTGATGTAGCTACCTACTCTACTGGATTGCGTTTATTTCATAAAAGTACTTCCCTTTAACATTGCTAAAGTATGTATAATTTAATTTATAAGAACTACATGAAAATGAATTTATATTTTAATTTATATTTGTGTAGTTTATACTCTCATAATATTTTTAAAATTGCTGAATATCAAAAGAAAATTATAAGTAAATCAAATTAATTACTGATTGCTACTGACAATATAAACAATAAGTTAAATTACATTACTTTAAAGCTTTTTCTTTTTCGTATTTGAATATGTTTAACGACTTTAACGAGGTTCAAAATAGGAATAAACTAATATAGATATGTAATATGAAATATTAAATCCAATCTTCTAAAACATTTTAAAACATACAAATATATATTCTCTGTATACATATAATCAAAAATATTTTATTACTTTTAATATCAATAAAAATGTAAGTAAATAAACTTCAATTGAATTTATTTTAAAAAAACAATAAAATAAAAAAATAAGCATCCATGCATAAATGGAAAAAGATTACGTTTGTAAATTTAAAACATTCAGACACTTTATATTAAATTTCGTCCTAATAGCTTTTAAATAAGCTGATTCATATGTTGATTAAATTTTTTAAACTTAAAGTTACATTATTTTTGTTTATAATAAATAATGTCGGTTAATTTTTATTATTATATTTAAAAAATATGTTAGTCTAATTTATGGTATAAAATTATGATTGATGGACAGAAAATTGAATATTATAAATTACATTTTTAATTTAAGTATTATCCGTACAATATTTCTAAAAGAAAATTTCTTAAGAAATATTCTCATTAATATTCAGATATTAATTTTTTAAAATCTTTTGGTCATGCGATATTATTTTAATAATCGTATAGCATTGTAATATATGTTTTTTATTGATATTTGTAAGTGCAAAACTGCGAATGTAATGTAAATTTTCAAATAGGAATTGTAAATATTTATTAAAATTTTTAATATGTATTTCGTATAATTCTATTTATAAAACTTTACAATATTTAGAAATATTACTTAGAATCGAAATTCTATTTTTAAGCATAATTTTTTTAACGAATTTCAGATTGAATTTAAATATAATGTCTTAATATAGATGAATGTATAAATAAAATTAAATTAGGTTGAAGAATTATAAGTTTTAAAAATAGAGTAATAAAGAAGCAATGAAGTTATACAATTTATTAAAGTAATTTGTTTATCAATGTGTAAAAAAATCAATTTTTATATTTGTATAATAATATAACGTAAAGGTGATAATAAAGTGTAACTATAAACAGATCATTATTTTCTTTTTTGAAAATCCAAGTATGTTTTTAATAAATAGTGCAATGCTTACCGAATTGCCATAAATTACGGCTACGAATTATGTAGTACTATATTTTAGGTTAAATTGAACTCATTTAAGCAATTTCTACACAATAAAAAAAATACAATATATTAACTTATTGAGTGATTACTTAATTATTATTATTAGTTAAAAAATAAGGCATGTATTAATTTATTTTTAAAAAACTGTTAAACATTAATTTGATTAAAAAAAAATTTTATGTATAAAAAAAATTTATCATCCAGATATATAAATGTACAATAATAAAAAGATATAAAATGATTATATGCAGAGGTATTTATAGCAATGTACTTTAGGACAATGTTAAGAGTATTAGAATTTGTATGTCACATTATTATATTGTAAATAGTATTAGTAAATAATGAAGAAAAATTTCTGTGAGCAGAAAACCATGGCTTTACGAAAACCGAGTGAAAAATTTATAATTATATAAAATCATGAATAATTTAATGTTCTTGTATGCAGTTTTTAAGATCAAATCAGATTTATCAAAAGTATATTATCATACCATCATCATTATATATCATCATCAATGAATTAAAAGAGTGCTTTTCTAATAAAATAATCCCGTCACTAATGATAATTGTAATTGTAAAGATTGGTAATGTTAATCGTACATAAGTAATTAATGAAAACCGGAAGGTGAGTTTGAGTAAAGGCGCCGGTTCGAAAGATAGATAACAGGGGGATCCAATAGGAGCGATTACGCTTCCGCCATCTATAGTCGTTACGTGAAAGTCGCAAGTCGTTTAGTTATTAGGCGGGCAATGAAATTAGTAGACATTTTTGGATAAGAAAACAAAAACTAGAGGATCATTATAAGTGAAGATTATTGTAAACGTGCCTTAACTCTTTATTGTAGATATCACGATGTTTCGTTCTCTCTCTCTCTCTTTCTCTCTCTCACGTGCGCACACGCCCAGCCGTACACAAATACTCACGCACGCTCTCTCACTCTCTCACTCTCTCACTATACTACTAAACAAAATTGTATAAACGGAGGGATAAAATTTTACCATTAGGCATAAATCACACAATCTTTCAGGTTCGCGTGAAAACGCACACAAGTTCATGAAATAAGAAGGGATCCCGCCATCGATGACTCGACTACCGCTGCCGCCGTTTAATCTCGTATATTTGACAGTGTAATAAAATAATAATAGTGTGTACGCGATTCGGATAAAAATTCCGAAAGCATAGGAGTAGCAGCAGAGCAATAGAATAGTGTTAAAAAAAACAAAAAAAAAACAGCAGGAGGAAGAAGCGATGGCGATGGAACTCCAGTGCCCGATCATACCATATCAACTTTATTAACTCTTACGCGACACTTGATCTTGATTTTAACTTTGTGTCGAATCTACCTAGCTCTCGTTCGCGTTTAATCTATGCGCACTTTGCACAACTGCAACAAGCCGAATAGTCCGATAATTATTCGAAAGCCGAAAGACTCGCGTACGGAACGACTTGCTTCAGCCACGCGTCTTTATTTCTCTTATCTTTCATACGCATTTACCCAACAGTTATAGATTATCTATACTATATAAATTTCTAGACTCCTTTCTTTCTTTTATATTTATATTATGCGTATCTATATACACAAGCTAAACGTTATCGCACGGAATCCAGAAGAGGGATTGAGCGAACAAGGGAGATTGTGGGAGTGAGGGAGAGAGAGGGAGAATGTTGTTCTGTCTTCAAGAAGATAAATTGACTTCATCGTCTTCGTCGACGTCGTCGTCGCCGTCGTCGTCGCCGTCGTCGTCGTCGTCGTCGTCGTCGTCGCCGTCGTCGTCGTCGTCGCCGTCGTCGCGATCATTTCGCCGTCGTCGTTGTCGTCATCGTCATCGTCACCGTCATCATTATCATCATTGTCTTCGTCGTCGTTGAACTCGAAATCGTTGCCCTGTCTTTCGTGCAACTCAGTATTGTTCTCTCAGAGCGAATTAAATAAGCAAATAGCGAACGATTACGTGGGTGAATTATTGTGCATTTTTGAAAAGAGATTAATGTGAATATTTTTGTTGCGCAGGACGCATAATCTTATGGTTATTTAAAATAACCGGAACTCGATCGATAAAGAATACGACTCGCAAATAATTTAAAAAATTTTGTTTTAACACATCTCAGTTAAATTTTCACTGAAGAAATTGCATTTGACCTTGTGAGAAGAATCAACTATAGCCTCAAGATTTTAAAACTAAGTTCATTCTTTGTGATGAGTAAATAAAACTTTAATTTGTATGAAAAGTAAATAAGAGAATATATTCAACTTTATTTTTGAATTACCTTAACAATTATTTCTGAAGTTCTTTGAAGAATTGAACATTGAAGAATATTTTTATTTACAAATCAAAGATCAGTTATATTTGAATATTATTTTATTAAAGTCTTATCTACTTCATGAAAGTAGTCAAAATTTTAATTGATCATTAAGATTGTAATTATAAGATAGTTATTGATTAGATTTTATTCATTATTGTTAATAATTGATGCTCATTATTATACAGTATTTAAAATTGAATTATTTATTTTGAGCATTAATGGTATACCTAAAAATCATTTTTAATGAATAGATAGTAATAAGCTGATAAAGCTTAAAAAGTGTACATAATTTTAAGCATAGCTTATTAAGCAGATTATTTGTATTTCAACTAAATCACTACACTGTATGTATATGAAAAATTGTTATACATGTAAATTGAAATTATTTTTAATAATTATTCTTTTAATTCATAGATTGCAGAAATAGTATGAGCAAAATTTCTAATTAAATGCATAAATTAGTCAAATCAATATTTCATCAACATAAATATACTTGTGTAAAAATTATAAAAATATATATTTTGTGATTTGTGGGCTCATGAACGATTTTATAAAAATAATAAAATATGTTAGAAAAAATATTGAAGTATGGGTGAAAATTGTTTACGAAGAGATGAGTGTGTTTCTTAACTTGCTAATAAATATATAACATTTTAAAAGAATTTTACATTTTCAAAATAAGTTATTTAAGAGATTTAATTTCGAAATAAGAAATTTTATTTCAAAAAGAGAATGGCATTTCGTATTACTTTGGAGTGTGGCGATTCGTCTTGTTTGCGTACAAAAAAGACTCATGAAGGTTATACTCACGATTGGGAAGTTTTTGTGAGAGGAGTTGATAATGCTGCCATACATCATTATATTGAAAAAGGTACTCGCTTTAATTTAGTACTATAATTCATAAATAATAGATTGCTGTTTTATAAGTTAAATCAAAATATACTTTTATGATCAATAAAAATGGTGTGTATTTGATATATGTAAAGATGAAATTGAAAAATTGTGTTTTAATATCAAATTTCTAAAGTAAAATTATATTTTAATTCAAATTCAATTTAGTTTTGGATTTTAATTTTTTTTTTTATTTATTTATTTCAGTGGTGTTTAATCTGCATGAAACCTTTCCAAAGCCTAAGAGAGTTATAAAAGAACCACCATACAGTCTCAAGGAATCTGGATATGCAGGCTTTGATATTCCTATTCATATTTATTTAAAAAATAAAAATGAGCCTAAGAGATTAGAAATTATGTATAATTTAAATTTGGAAACATCTGGTCCAACTATTAGTCATATTACACATCACAATGATATTATTGTGAATCCCACAGATGAGTTTCGAAAAAAATTGCTTAAGGGTGGTGCTGTAAGTTCTTTAAATTAAAATTTATTTGTATATTATTATACATGCATTAATGAAATTTACAATTTAGATGCCCATATCAAGTATGGAAAGCACATCAGAAAAGAATGAAGTTAAAACTTTACCTATGGTTGGTAAACCTAAACTTAGTGGAAATGAGGGAAGGAAACATCGAATATCAGAACCAAAAATATCTAATCCTTTTAATGATTTATTTGGAATTCCTATAAAGACAGCAAAGATATCACAGGATAATAAAAAAACGTCTGATAAATCATCTAGTGTAAAAAGTATCACTGTTCCTGAAAAATTTGATAAAACTGATAAAATTACAAAAGTTAAGCATAGTCCTTATAAAGAAAGTAAAAAAGAAAAATCAGAAGAACGAAAAGAAAAAAGAGATAAGGATAAAGATACAACAAAAGAGAAGGAAAAAATTAAGGAAAAATCAAAACGATCTTCGAGTCCAAGTAGTAAGGTATATATGAAATTTAAAATTTATGTCAAAATAATATGAAAAAGTAAAATGGAAATCTGTTTATACATTTGTTGTTTATACATTTATACTGTTTATACTGTACACTTTATTTTATATTATAAATTTCTAATAATATATTGTTTTGACAAATATTTTATAAAATTATATTAACTCTGATCAATATTTTAATTTATAAAAGTAATTTATTAAGTTTTTAAAGAGTAAAAATAAGTTGGTACAAAAGCATAAGAATTGTCAAAATTAAAAACTTGTTTTTAAATATTTTTACCTTTTATAATTTTAATAAGCTAACTTTTTTATTAAAAATTGTCAGACTAGTCATCAAAGTTCAGAAAGTAGAAGACCAACATCGCCATCACCAATGAAAAAACCAGCAACACCTCCACCAATTATAAAAAGATCATCTTCGCCCTCATCAAAGTTAAAAGAAAAAGATTCTAAGAAGATTGTAGAATTAGAGAAGGATAAAGAAAAATCAAAGGAAAGTTCAAAAGCCAATTCTGAAGAAAATAAAAGTGAGAAAAATGAAAAAGAAAGCAAAAGTGAACGTAAGAAAGACAAAAAAAAACATAAAGAAGATCGAGATAAAGAAAAGAAAGAGAAATATAAAGATAAGGAAAGAGATAAGGGTAGAGATAAAGATAGTACTAAAAGTGTGGAAAAGAAAATAGAAAAATCAGAGAAAATTGAAAAGGATAAGTTATATGAAACAAAACATTCTAAAGATGATCGAAAGTCTCCGAAACCTTCCAAGGAACCTTCTAATGAGAAAATCAAAGAGGAAAAAATTTCAAAGTCAGATAAATCTGAAAAGAATGAAAAATCAGAAAAGCAAAAAGACTCAAAAAGTGAAAAATCTGACAAGCAAAAGCATAAACATAAAAAGAAAGATAAAAAAGATAAAAGAGATGGAAGTAAGGAAAGGGAAAAGAAAGAAAAACGAGAAAAATCAAAGAGTTCTAGTGAGAAACAAAGTGAAGTAGCAAATCAGACATCGAGTACTTTGGTAAGAAAGTTTTTAGCATTTTAAAAAAATAGTAAATAAAATAGAAGGAAATTGTTGACATACTCAATGCAAATAAGGACTTACTTATATTTGATTTACTTTTTATTAAAAATGAACTTTTTATTTCATAAAAATAATATGTACAGATACTAAAATTTATAAATTAATTACAGGTTACATCGCGTGTAACGGAAGTGCAAGAAAGAGAAAGCAGTGATTCCATTGCATCTGCTGAAGAAGATACTATAATGGAATCACGAATAGCTACGAGCATCAGTAAAGAATTGACACCCTTGGGTCCGCCTACTGAAGTAATTAGGGCGATGTCTCCTCCGCCGCCACCGGTTAGTGATATAAAAAAAGACAAGAGTGAGAGAAAACGTGATCGATCGAAAACTACCAGAGAAGATCGGGAGAGTAAGAAGAAAAAGAGAAAAAGCGAGAATAAGGGTAATACATACAATTTTTTTAAAATTAATTAGAAACCCTATGATGTCAGTTTAATGAATAGTTAAGTTTATATATTTCATTAAATGTAAAATTAGAGTATAATATATAAATAGAGTATACAAAATTGAATATTAAATATTTGCCTTAATGTATGTTTACTATGTTTGTTATATCAGTTTTTGGCGACGAAGAAATTGTAAACAAAAACAAGGATCGAGACCACTCGAGTTCGCCATTGGTCGAGCCAGTTTCTTCAAGTCAGTCCCCAATAGCCACGACTATAGGTTCCGTGCATATTTCAAAAGTTAAACATACGGATGGTCAAATAGTAAATGAACCCGCAACTGGAGATAGCGAACAAGTAGCTCCCGATTCTACAAACAGCACTCTCGTTGACACTGAAGAGCCTTTGATCTTCTCAGAGGACTACGTCTCGCAACTAAAAGACTTACAGCGGAAGATCATGACTCTCCAAGATAATCAGGAGCTGCAAAGGGTCGTGCAGGTGATCGCTGAAACTGGACATTACGAGATCACCAAAAAAACTTTCGACTTTGATTTATGTGCATTGGACAGACGAACTGTGCAGCGGCTCCAACAATTCTTTGCTTCGTGACTGTCTATTGGTTAAGGTATAAATAGCTTCATCTTAACTTTATAACCTTAGGATATAACCCTTACATAAAACAATCATTTTATAAAATAACAGAATTCATATAGATAATTAATAATAATAACAAACCAATAATAATGAATATATATAAATATATATATGAAAAATCACATCAGTAAATATAATATTAAATGATATAGCTGCTTTATCGAAAAAAACTAATTGCTCTAATAGTTTTTTATAAAGTACAAGTAAATAAAATTTTACAGGTCTGGTTAATTAATTTAGTTACAAAATTACAGTGCATTATAACATGATTCTATAAATTAATCAATTTTTTAATAATTAGTAAAACTGTTGAATTTTAATCGTTACTTATTTTATTGATATTTATAATGATATATTTTTTATACTTTACATGACAATTTAAACTTCAAATTATAGTATTAGACGTAAAAATTTATCATGGCATATATGATTGCATATATGTAAGGCTTTCTATAATTAATTCTATCCATTAAATAAATAATAAATAAATAAATAAGGTGTGCATTGAAATAAATTTCTTTTGACTAAGTTAGTATTTTTAAATACAAAAGAAAAAGTTTAATCACATCTTTATATTTAAATTTTTCTTATAAAAAAAATCAGTAACAATTACTTGATTAAATAAACTTGATCAATTTTTAGCCTTTAATATTGACCAATGCAGCAGAGATTCGCAATTTAAAGTAAAGCTGAATGAAATCAACCGTAAATATAGAAAAGGAATGTTGAATTGAAGTATGAAGAATGATTATGTATGACAAAAATACACATAAAAGAAAAATTACACTGTAAATATTTATATCATCATCTCAGTGTTCTAAAATAGACTTTAAAAGTACATAATTAATGATGAAATAATAGATATATTGTACGATCTACACCAAATATAATATAGCGTTTCACATGGTCGTCTGAATAGAAAGGAATGTACTTTACTTTATTTAATCAGATTACATTTTTAGTAAAAGAATAGTTTTAATTGAAAGACCGTATTCAATCATTAATAATTTGTAAAAAAAAAAAACAAAAAAAAAAGGAAAACGTTGACAAATGATAAGTTTAATTGTAATTTATCGTAAAAATACTGCTGCAATAATTCATCATTCTATAAAGTTTTAATGGTATAATTGCAACCTGAAATTTGAACCTTGGGTTTCTGAACATAATATTTATAAGGTTTCTAGTCAGGTAGCCAACCAACTCATCAAATTTATAATTCTTTTGAAAAAGCTTAGCGACAGTCTTTATTTCATCCACGGCATGACGTATATGTGAAAATTATTCTGGGGCGTATTTATTAGCAGCTTTATTAAAAACAAAGTCAGTCCACCCCTTCCGAGCTGTTAATTTCCCTCAATTAATTTAACAACTCTGCTCTACAATTGCTCTCGACGGAATTGCCATTTTTCATTCTCGACCGCATCATTTAGCTTTGTTGTAATTGCTCTCTAGGGAGAGAAAAATGTTAAATACCAAAAATAAATGAATTTCCGGTATTTTTCAATAATCTTTTACTCTCATCAACACATTGATTTTGCATTTGCAAAAGCATAACATCTGAATTTAATTAATTAATGGGATTCTTAATGGTCTAATAGAAACTTACCCCTTTGATTTTCTATACTGTCGGACTTGCGCTCGTAGTTCCTATACTTATGTCATTGCTACTCTTCACAGCTCAAAAAGCCTATACGCTTAAATTAATTATTACGAATCAATATGATAAAATTTCATCTTTTAGGCGAATTTCCATTCGAATCTATTTTCAAATTAAATGAATTTTATTTTGATAAAAAAATAAAAAAAAAAAAAAAAGAAAAGAAAAAAACCGAAACGCCAGCTCGGGTCACATTAGTTGCATTTTATAATATATCAATCTTAAAATTTACAGTTTTGTCAAAATAAATTTCATACTTTTAATATAGAAATATGCTGCTTTGCCAGGGTAATAAAAGTATGCGCCATTTTTCGTTTGGGGGTCGGTTCGTAATAAAAATTATGAGATGAGCTGAGTATTGTCGGAGCGCTTTATACTATTTCGTATACATTTATGAGAACGACTACTCGGTTTTTATAGTTATTATTTAATTCTCTTATATATATGTATGTACGTATGTATAGGGATACGCTATACATTAATATAATAATGAAAATTTATATACATTTAATTTTATAAACTGTATAATTTATTTGATGTACTCTTTATCTATAATAGATATGATATTATTTCTTCATTATTCTTTATTTATAAAAAGGAATTATATAACTACAAATAAATTTTTTATTAATTAAGATCAAATCATTTTCAAATACTGAAAATATAACTTAATTAATCTAGATATTACAATATTATTTTTTAATTCTGCTCGAATTTGTCGTTATTTAAATATTAGCTACAATAATAAACTTAGACAATTATAATATAAGCAAGAAGTGTCTTCTTTAAAACCAATTGAAATAAAATAAAATTTGTCCAGACGTTATTACTAAAAAATTGTAAGATTGACTAATTAATTAAATAAGTGTAGATTGAATAAGAAAGAAATATTCAGCCGAAGCGCATGTTCCGTGTGCCACGGATTTATATCCGCACTCACTAAGAAATTAGTCAATTAACTCAAATCTGGGCAATAAATAAAGCATATTGTATAGTGTCTTGTAAATCGTATAGGTTATATAAGTTAGAATAGAAATTTTAAAAAATTTTACACTACCTGTAACTTCCGAAAAAATTTATATATAAATTATAAGTAATTTCATATAAAAGTTTGTAAATGAAAATAATCGATGTAAATATACTTATTTATATCAATCAGCATAGAAGAGAAAAAGAAAACAAATGATAATCTTATTTTTTGAAATTATGTTTTGATAATTTTAAAAATATCACTTTTACTTCGTTAAATCTACTTTTTTGATAATGAATAAGTTATTTACTATGTTTTACAATTCATTTTTATAAAAAATTTTTTTTTGTTTTTTTTTTTATTATCTTAAGGAAATTTAAATTTTTATATTTTTTATCAAAAAAAAGTTGTTGAATATAATGTTGTTTGCTCTACATACCTGAAATTAACCTTGAATCAATCTTATTTCTCTTTATATAAGTGGAAAATAAATTAAACTAAATATTTATACTGTTGAATATTTTTAACGATACTTATTGAAGGAAAAATATCTATACCCAGGGAACAAAACGTAGTTACCTTCTTAATTACTTATAATTTGTTTATATCTAAAATTTTCCGGACGTTGACTGTAATAATTCAATAAAAAACCTGTGAACATGTTTTTATAAAAGAAATTCTGTCTTGGATGATGGATTATAAGTATTTAATAGTGTTTCGTAATTTTAGCATTAATAAAAATGATGAAATTGATATCATACAATGAAAGAATGTTTACGTGCCAAATAGAAAATTGTATTTCTATCGAAAATATTAAAGTTTTTTAAAGTCAATCATTGTAATATCATTTTTAACTGTAAATTATAATATTATATTATACCTTTTTTTTTATAAAATTTGAATTTAAATTGTTAAATTATTGTAACATTTAATGTTGGTTTATTATGATGTAAGTTACCTAAAATTTCTTAAGCTTTTTGTTTGTTATTATTTACATATGAAGCATAAATTATCCATAATAACATGTATATAAGAATAATTATTAAAACTGAATTTGCTCATTTTATATAAAAAATGTTTCCTATTTGTGTCTAATAAATTTTGTATGGAATTTATTTCTTCTTTATTCTGTTTGAAATTCTTAATGACATTGAATTAATATATAAATTTGGCTTTGTTTTTAATCTATATATTTAATGCAAAGTGATGTAATCAAATTTCAATAAAATATTGTATCTTCTTTTACAAACGGGCTATACTTTTTTTTAGAAAAGGAAAGGTATTCGTACAAACATAAATTGAATCCTGCGAAAAACGTAAGAATAGAATTAGTGTTTCTTTGATTATGCATTATCATGAATTTCAGATTTAATGTTCATGTCAACGTTTATTGTATTTGTATTATTGAATTGTTATTAACGACTATCGATGTTCTATTACGATAAAATTGAACTATAAATTGTGCGAAAAAAATGATCTTTAATAATTAATTCGGATTGCAGTTATAAGAAAAATATTAATTGATCATTTCTTTCATAGTAACAACTTATACAAACATATTTTTTTCTGTATATACATAAAAAATACATGTGCGCTTATATCAAATATTTTGAGATAGAAATTTGCGAGTGCTATGTTTTTTATATTAGAATATCTTTTATTATATTAATTGAGATTTTTTATGTTTTAATTGCTATTAATACAATACATTTAAATTATTTTTAAATCACTAAACAAATAGACAGCTGACATAAATCAACCGATCGGTTGTTTTCCTATCGAATATCTTGAATAAAATATCTTATACTATTTAAAAACTATTAAGTAATGAGTTGATGAAATTTAAATCGTATATAATAACGTGTTACAATTTCTGAAAAAAAAATCATTGATAATAGAGTAATTGTACGGTTTTATAAATGTATTTCTTAAGAATTTTACAATAAATTTAATAATCATTTTAAACTGATATTAATAATTATTAAGGAAAGATAATTATGAACTTAAATAAGTGAATTATAAAATATAAAAGATATTAGCATTCTCAAACATTCGTTACCCGTACGTATAATTATATTCTATAAATCTGCAAGTATTAAAATATATAGAAATGTATGTATTTGTTTGTGTATACATGTACATATATATCGTATGCGACATTTAACGAAATGTAAGGTGTTCTACCAAAAATACGTACATTTATTGAAAGCATTATTTTTAAATAATAGAAAATAAAATCTGAGTAATCGCACATGTATCAGGTATAAAATTTTCAGGTATAATTATTTTCATTCGGTATACATGTTGCCCAAGTACTATATATATATATATATATATATATATATGTGTGTGTGTGTGTGTATTAATGCATTTAATAGCACAAAGTAATTATGGCGTATGTGTGGGCATACGTTGGATCGCATGAATGAGTGTGAGCGTGTGCCGAATATGCATGCGAACTTTTCACTTACCATACGAGTTTTTTCTTATAATTAATATTAATGTCTTACGTGTTTACTAATTGATTATTAATTTATTTCTGTTTATAATCTTAATGAAATAAAATTCTGAAAATTATGAGGAATACAAAAAATTAATCATCTTTTTTCTTTGATTCTGTAATGCATTGAAGAATGAAATCAATATATATATTGATATACAATACGAACAAATTAAATGCAAGAAACATTTAATTAATGCTAATAGGTATTGTGTACGTTAATAATAAATGGATTTTCTTAAAAATGAAACGCATATATTTTTTTTCTACTGATAATGACTACTTGAATCTAAAAAGAAAACAATTAAATTTATAGTTTTTTTTATTTTATTTCTTTTCGTTTTATTATTTTGTAATGATAAACAAAAAGCGTATGCATCCGATGACGAATAAACGTGATTGCATATTATATAAGAATATATGACAAAAAAAAATTTTTCTCGCTAAATATGTGCGATTGTTCTTTTAGGCAATCGAGTATTGTTAACGACTTTTCCAAAATGTCTGATATTTTCTTAGTCGTAAGAGTTATTAATAAAAGTAGACGTAAATAAATCGAATTTATCAAATTAATTTATTGTATTGTTTTACCCTTTTAACAAATCGTATAATACGTAATTTTTTATCATATTATTATAAATGCCAAGAAATTAATTTTAAATATTATAAAATCCTTTAGATTATTAGAACCCATAAATATTATTTTAAATTAGTATATTTATTTGTCATAATCTGTTAATAATCTTGTAGCTTAAAAAATTCAAACATAAAAAAATTAAATATATTTCAGTATTTTTTATAAATACCTTATTTATACAACTAATTTTTTTTAACAACTTAATTTCAATTAATACATTTGAATTACATATCGTATAGTTTCAATATATATATATATATGACATTGTTTTATTATTAGTAACATCATACTAAAAATAACTTCAGATAACTTGGTTTTTGTAAGTATTTTAAAATATATGCATTTGATGTACATATTTAAGGAAACAGATATTATTTTAGAACATTAATATTTTAAGTTATAAGATATAAACACTTATTAAAATTAATGTAATTTTTTTTGTTTTATAAGATTATATGTTATTAATTAATTATGATTTATTGTAAATAGTTGTGTATATCAACAAGCCATATTTAAGAATAATAAACGCATTTGTAAAATAACAGATAACGTCTTATTATTACAATACTATATATTTAATGTTATAGTTTAAGATTTTTATATTATTTAATCTATCATAATTATAAACTTATATCTAGACAGATCTTGGTTTTAAACTTTTCTCGGCAACCAAGGCTAAGCATTACATCAAGATTGGGATGAGGCACTTTATTATTGTAGCATCCTTCGTGCATTTTCCGCTATGTCTAGCGAAGAGTAGTCACCTTCTTTTGCCTAAGGAGCCTAAGGAAAAATTGGTGATGCTTCCCGAGTTTGCAAAGTATTTTGAAATATCATGTCTTGTTGCGTAACTCTTTCTGCATTACTCCCCAATTTTTCCACATCTCTCCAACGATCGATAATGCAGCCGCATTATCGGTGCGTACTTCTTCTTAAGGATCACAACCTCGTTCTTAGCATCCACCAATTTCCACTAAGATATTGTCGTAGGATGTGTTCTGCAGATTCGGAGCTTCGATAGAGTCTTCGACTATTCATATGTTAGCTTCTCTGCTTGACACCATCCATAAATCTCATATACAATTAATCGATTCATTAAGTAGTCTTGAATAATTTAATGAAGATATTGCGACACTTTGAAGCCTACAATCCTGTACATTCATCTATCTTACCGAGTTTATGGCATTTATGACATCAAGTATTATCAGAAAGTATTCTGATCTGAAGAAATTGTTTCTGCTTTCCAGCTTGTGGTAGCTTACGCTACATTCTGGGTAGCATATACCGTAGAGTTATTTTTCGCAAACCCAACCCCCCTAAATCTCCATTCTCTCGAGAATCAGACAGGACTGTCTGGTTTACTCAATAGTCTTCAACGTCGCATTCTAGCCCGCAATGTAAACTATTAAATTTCTGGTCCAGCGTTCTTAATTGCCAGCTCAGACGCTCACTAATTCGATATATGCTGGTAATGTAGCATTCTTGTCTCGACTTCATAGAGAATATGAAGGTCTTTCTACGAACATTGATGGATGTGACCTCGTTGGTGAGCCATTGTTTAAACTAAATCATTCCAAATACGTGGTACGTCGTATCTTACAAGTGGAGCGTACACACGGGTCCTACCGATAAGATGCCATCCTTACGAATATCTGGGCATCCTCACATTGTTCTGTGTGAGGCAGATGCTCGTCAATGGTATCGACGAATTGACGTGCAATGAATCGGTTCGTTTAATATCGTTTTTAGTCACTATTCTCCGTTTCACTTTTAATATCTCTGCCGGGAGACCATTCGGCTCTGATTGCCTGTTACTCTTAATAACTTACGATGTACTTTTTTACCATTGTATGCTGAAGCTTCATGACTGACTGCTAGTGAGGATTCATTCATATACACAAGATGAGTAAGGAACGGGGCATGGATGATGCCATTCATTATTCTCTTGTTCAAGTTTCGTTTTAGCGTTTCTCGCGCCAGCAAATGTTCGGTGATCTTAAGAGCACTTCTTCTCCTTTTGCTTACCTTCTTTCTTGGAGATTTGGAAATTTCTAAGGTAATGTCTCGCCGGTCTTATTAGCCTCACAATCTCATAATCAAATTACATCATGTGATTATTGAGGATCGCACTAATCTAACTAAAATTATACCCGTATTGATACTAACTTTATTATAATTGTTAACATATAAGTTAATACAATTGCAGCACCATTTTAGAGCATTTACAAAAGAAAAAGATTTTCAAACTATTTAAAAAGTGTTCAGCTAATTCACATTTTTAAAATTTCTTCAATTTTTCGAGCATGGATTTAAGGCTGCTATAACACAGTAATAATTCCTTGAGTGAGAATTTTAATAATAAACAATCATTGTAGTAATAAAGATCTTAATGACAATAACGTGAATAAATAATTTAATACGATTGGTTTATTTAACTATCATAAAATTAAAGAAATAAATAATTATAAGAAATTGTGAAGAATCTGCACTCTATACTAAATGCAGAAAACTGTTTTCGAAATATTGGTACATAAGTTTCAAGGACTCATACTTTTTCGTATAAGATTACATGATTCAAGTACAATAAAAAATATATAGTTATAAATAATATAAATCACTACATGGTTACGTTGTGAGACTTAGCTAGAAAATGCGTAAAGAATTTTTTTTAGTGTTATGTGTTTGAATGCATGGATTTCAGTCGCTCAGTGTAAGAACCATGTCAGAAATTGTTTATGATTGAATTTAGAGCATTAAACTATTCCAAATTACACGTCGTTACCTACTTTGTCTATTTATTTATCTTTCAGCCTAGGCTCAAGTGTTCCGTTAGTTGAGGCGCGCGCGCGCGCCAATACATCCAATGTAGCGACAATCGACACTATAAAACGAAAACTTTATCAGCTGCTCGCATCGGACAAATCATATTTGTACGCTCATTAAAAAAATCCAAACGATACTGGAGTGTCAAATTTTTCCTTAATTTACGAAAGGAAGAAAGCACGAGCGGTCCAGGATAATAGTAATTGAGGTAAATATACTCAAATGAACGTAACCTAAAATTGTTTAAATAAACAGATAATTATTTTCTTCTTTTTTGTTTTCTTCGCTATTCTACTGCTTTCTCTCTTATACTCTGAGAGACTTATTAATTTTCTATATGCTTTTATCGAATTTTTATTATTAATATTCATTCATAAAATTTAAAATTTTTATAAATGGATAGCCTTGACATTGTTGCATGACTGTTCTCAATACATCAGTTTTGTAATGACGTATTTTTCTTATGCTGATTCATTTAGATGTTGAAAAAAATTATATTTATTCAGAGATAGATATATCAAGATGTCGGAAGATAGTCATAATAGAGAGAAGATACAATTATTACAGCATCTTCGCTCTACAGTTGAAGGCTTATTAACTAATGGAGTGTCAAATGTGTGGAATATATATGGAGGCCTTAATCGCTTGCATAATATAATGGAAAGAGTTTTTAAGCATGGTTGTCGTATATTTGATACTTCTGTAAGTTTTATATTAATTAAACATTTTATAAATTTTAATATCAATTTTTTTTTGAACTAAGTTATAATTAATCTGTAAATATTATTACATGTAAATATTACATGAAAAGAATCATATTTAAATATATTTCTTGAATTTTAATTTTATAATTTGCAATATTTATAAAAAAGTCATTAAGTAAATGAATTTCGATTCAGGGTGAACCTGATTGCTGGTCATTTATTCAAGGATTGAATTGGCTCCAGCCTTCGTTAGCAACTTCGCCAACAATTCGTGACTGTGATGAATATCATGCTAATCTTCCAAATAGAATTATTTTACACAAAGATACTTTGTGGCTATATAAAAGGTATATATTCACACATATAAGTATTTTAGTAGCTAGTTATTTATAAATTTATAGAAAATAACCATTTTTAGTTTAGAAGACCATTCTTTGTCACAGAAGCTTTCGTGGCTTTTATCTGATAAAGAACATTTACTTTCTTGCCTTGAGCCTTGGTCATTTCTTTGTCAACAAAATTTAGCAGAGGCTACATTAGTTTGTTTAAGGGCTGTTGAAAAGAACGAACCAGCTCTACTGACTGAAATAGATCCATCCCTGGTAATATAATAAATTATTAATTCATTATTATATTATTTATATTATATTATATTATATTATATTATATTATTATTATATTATTATTATATTATATTATTATTATTATTATTATTATTATTATTATTATATTATATTATATTATATTATTATTATTATTATTATTATTATTATTATTATTATTATTATTATTATTATTATTATTAATTAAAATTTTTTACATTTTTTTCATAAAAAATTTTTTTTTTTTAAAGAGAAATAAAATATAAATTAGTACGTTGAATTATTAAAAATTGTTTATTTATTAGTGAGTAATTTAGATTAATTTAATTTAATTTAATTTATTAAGAAATAGCTATTATAATTTATTGTAATTATTGTAAATATTTATCATAATACTAATTATGATATATTAATAATGATATATTAATTAATATTAATAATATATTAATAATATAATTTTGAGTTGTAGTTTAAAAAAATTGTTGAAATTTTTCGTAAACAAATTACATTATATTATATATAGTACCGAATAAGATGGATTTTATTCCCCTTTGATATATTATACAACGAATGAATGTCATAGCATACATTTGAAAGTTTTTTCATAAATATTTATAGTTTTATACTAAACAACGTAAAATTCTTCATTAAAGAATAGATAGGTAAAACAAAAGAATAAAATAGAAAGGACACAAACGAGTGGAACTTGATAGAGTTGTAGAAAGATTTTAGGGACGACGATAAGGATTTTTTTTTTTTAATACAAAGAGAATAATGCTATTTGATTTATAGTTTTTACCGAACTGGAGCAGCAGGGACAGTCCGAAAGGAGCGCATCGTCGTTCCTCATCGTATCCTGTGAATCTTTGCAAAACGCGTCAAGAATCAAATATACATATGGAGGAAATTTCGCAGACGGAAGCGCAGATCAATGACAACACTTCAATCACTACCAAAAAATGGGAGGATATGTCATCGAGGGGGTCTGGCAGATCAACAAAAGAGCAAGCGAGCAACAAGACATCCTTGAAAGCTTGGAGCAGTTTTCCGGAATTGAATGATAATTGTCCAGAGAGCAGTTGCGAGGCCCTCGCGTCTCTTAAGACTATGCGAGTGAAAAATACGACGGATAAAGCCGTTAAAGATAGTAATTTGCAGTCCATAGAATTATCGGACGTGATAAAGGTCGACTATTCCGAAACAAAATCAGCTGCTGTATCGATGACGACCGAGTCCGACTGCACTGACACTGGTACTACATACACACACTTCCTTCATTCTTGTACATTATTTATCCTTATACTGGCTATTTTATTTTTCATTTGGTCCTTACTCTTATCAATTTGTCATTCAATTGTTATTTTATAATTTTATATTTTCTACACTCATTTTAATCTCATTATTTATGTCTGTAAGTGCTGTTCGTGCGTGCGTGTTTATGCAGTCATATGTTATGAAGGATCATAGACTATGCGTATCATTAAATTATTATTAATAAATGTTTAAAATCACTTTCTTAGTATTATTTGGAGAGATTAAATGAGCTTTTTTCATAACCAATGTCATTCTGATGGCTTTATAATTTTCTTTCTAACCAGTGAAGTCAAAATACATTGGGAGAAAGGGAAGGAAGGCAAGTTCTGGTCAAAGTATTAAGGCCAATGAGATAAGAGTGACTATCTCCGATACTCTCAACGGCGAAAATTCACTTAGAATGACAGATTCGGTGAGAATTTCGTCCGAAAAGCCCAAACGTAAAAGCACCTTCTTCGTCGGGTCGGCGCCTGAGTTCTCTGGCCCCTGGAGTCTCGAAATTGAGGGCCAAAAAGATTTGCGTATCCCTAAAAAGAGCTTTATTGAGAATGGGGGCAACAGCGTACTGCCAATGGCTACAGGATACTTTCCGAGGCCGAAAGAGGGTCAAAGCCTTACCAGTTTCTTGTCCTCGGCGCAGTTCGCCAGAGCTAATGCCGAACTCGATCGTGAAAACGCCCATTTCAGTATTTCTGAGGCTATGATTGCTGCCATCGAACAGGTTTGATCTCTAAAAATTTTATTCCTTTATTGAGCATATTTTGTTATTATATAGTTATTAACCGATCGGTATCGTCAATTAATTAATAATTTATTTCATTCAAGATCTCATTTGTTTTGTACTGCATATTATAATTTTATCAAAAAAATATTCCGTTCTCTTGTAGTTGAAGTGTAATAAGCAATTACGACTAGCAGATGAAGCGATTGATGAGAGTGACGAAGAGATAAATAATCTCAAACAAAGGATAAGATTGAGGCGACGTCAACGACAGGAAGAACGGCGGAAGGATGGCGATGATGATCCTAGCGGAGTCAGCACCTGGACCCGTGACCTCTTAAGCGATGGGAAGACCGATAGTGAGTGCATCTTTTTTTCTATTATATTGCATTTTTTCTATCAAATAATATTGCATAACAATTTTATGTAATTATATTAAAATGCCAAAAAATCGAATTAATTTATGTTTGTTCAGAAATAATTCTAAATTTCAGCGCATATTTTTTTATACTGTAAATTTTAGCCGAAACAAATTATCTATGAATTTGTTTTATAATTTTCATATTTAAATATTTTATATTGTATATTAATGGCTTGATCATTGTTTATTAACTATATAAATGATGTCGAGTTATTAAATCTTAAGCGATTTTTAAATAATTATATACATGTATATACATATATATATATATATACTGCACTATAAAATTGTTGTTTTGATAGTATATATCAAAATGAAAATACATTTGTT
The DNA here is from genome assembly GCA_018883505.1 of Ceratosolen fusciceps. Classification (NCBI taxonomy): domain Eukaryota; kingdom Metazoa; phylum Arthropoda; class Insecta; order Hymenoptera; family Agaonidae; genus Ceratosolen; species Ceratosolen fusciceps. Next base: position 1,107,631 of record RCIC01000035.1, on the reverse strand, counting down.
TAAAGTGAAAAATATTGTATGGTAATGTTATTTGTTACTGAATGAATATAAATTTATGTGATATTTAGTATGTATTTTAGATAAGAAATTTCTTTATTATAAAAAAAAAAAAATTATTATTTATATTATAGAAATTAATATAAAGCTTGTACGGTTTATCTTTTTTATATTTTATATGTTCAGCAACAACGACCGACCAGAGTGTCAGTCCATTGTCAACGTCTTCAGGAACACCTTCCGAAAGTGTATCTACAGATGATGTTGAAGATTATGAAATGGACGATGCACGCAGTTTATCTCAGCTTAAGAATTCTGGTAAATCAAAGCATCATATTTTAACGAATATTACTCATTAAATTTATATTTTGATATATATATGAAAAGAGTTTTTGATACAATATTGTTTTCCATTGATATCTGATAACTCACGATATTTTTATTGTTGTCGTTAAATAGAGAAATAGCTTCGCACAATTTACTATAACAAAATGATATAATTTAATGTTGTTTAATAATATAATGTGTAACTAATAAAAATTTTAAATCAGTAAAACTGTAATTTAAAGCTTATCATATATCAAAATTAAAAATATCAAGTTCATTATATTAAGATTATTTTTAATTAAACTCTTACTTTTCAAAATTTGGTTAAAGACCTTTTTATTTAAGAAAGAAAGTAAACTTTCATAAATAAGATAATAATTTGGACTTTATTTTAATAATTGGAATTAACAAATTGTCATTGCCGTATATTTAATTAAAAATACGTGGCTTTATGGAATAATTGCTTTGTTATAATTATTGTATTATAGGAAGATTAATGGGTACAGTGTAATAATTATATGTATCAAGAAATTACATAATATAACAATAATACTGACGTGTCGTATAATTTTAAAGTTTAACTGATCTCATTTTCATTATAGGCTTATCAGTATCAATGGCATCTTTATACTCAGAAGCTGATCTTTTTAAATCATCGCCAAAGCATGGTACAGATTCAAATTTAACAGATAGTATTATATCTGCAGAAGGAGTTGCCTTATCATTAATAAGTAGATTTAGTGAAAAACATCTTCCACGAGCAAGTGAACTGAAATGGCTTGTCTCTGAACAAGATGCACCACAACGAGTTAGTATAAATTGCATTTAGTAGTAGTATTAAAAAATTAGTAAATTTATTTTAAAAAACCGTTTATATTTGTTAATAATATCTTAATAAGTTATACATATAATAGTATATATATAATTATAAAATGAATAATATACAAAATATTTAAAATCACTTATATAATATTTTGTTTTGTGGATATATATAATTGTATTATTGTGTTAATTGTACATTAATATAGATAATGTTAATTATTTACAAAGTACTAGCATACTTGAGTAATCCTAATTTAATAACATTTGTTTATTGTAATAAATAACGTATTTCAATAATCAATAACTTTTAATAATGAATAATAAAAATATCAATATAAATAATAACAATTATTTTTGTAACAGCTGTTACCTTTGCCAAAAAGTTGGCCTGTAAGCCCTGACGACATTGAATCTGGTGATATCAATTCAATTACTCTCAGAGGAACAATTGAATGGGCTCCACCAAGGGCTCAAATAATTTTTACTGCACATCCTCCGCCTGTGTAAGAACTTAAAATTTAATTATTTTATTAAAAGCAGCTTTAAAATTAATGAATAATTAAATAAAAATTTGCCTTTACATTTTAATTGCATTAATTGATACAGATAAATAAATGAATACTTTAACAACAACATCGTTTATAATATAACACATAATAAACAACAAATATTTTAATAAATTAATTTATATTGCATAATTCTTTTTTACTTAATTATGTTTAATAATTTTCAAACCTATATAAAATAATGAAAGTATTGGTATTCAAGCATTTAGTTAAATATTTAATTTTTTATCATTCAGTCAAATAATACAAAACAATATGTTTTCAGTAAAGTCTTAGTATAAGATTATACTTTTATAAATAAATTATAAGTTATACTTAATGTAAATCATTGTTTCATTATACAGAAGACGAATTCTTATAGCAAAACAAAATTATCGCTGTGCTGGTTGTGGTATGAAGGTAGCTGTAGAATATGCCAATAGGTTTCGTTATTGCGAATATTTAGGACGATATTTTTGCACCGGCTGTCATACAAATCAAGTGACCTTAATACCAGGAAAAATTTTAACAAAATGGGATTTTAATAGGTATAACAACTTTTTTTAGTACGTGAATATTTTAACAGATCCACACGCATATCAAATCAGAAAGAACGTTACATAAGGTTTTAATTAATATTTAATTTATTTAGATATCCCGTTTCCAATTTTTCATACAGACTTTTGGATCAGATGACAGTAGATCCACTTTTTCAAGTCAATGATCTAAATCCAATGCTGTATCGAAGAATAAAGCAATTAGATCGCACAAAATTACTTCGAACCCAGTTATTTTACCTAAAAGATTTTCTATTCACTTGTCGTTTCGCTACAAAGTAATTTGATTTTTCTCTTTCATGATGTTACATATATTAATTGTTACTTCCCCAAATTTATGAATATAAATTTTTAGCACTCAAGAAACATTAAAAAGAGAACCTAATCATATAATTTCTGAGCCTCACGTTTATTCTATACAAGATTTTACACAAGTCAAGGCTGGAATACTTCCGTTAGAGTTAAATAAATTAGCTCAAGAATGCCATAAACATGTTGCTGAGTGTGTTGTAAGTAACATATTCCTAAACGAATCATAAATATTATTAAACGTCAATTAACCTTAAAAGTTATGAATTTCTTGAATGAACATAACGTCCTCCTGATGCATCTTAGAATTAATAATAAATACCAAAATAAACAAATATATTCAACACCTTCGACAATAAAACAATATTAATAAATTAAACTTTATCTATTTAAATAATCAATGTAATTTAGATTTAAAATTCGCATGTTGAAATTATAATTTAACTATTTATTACATTAAAATTAATTTATTTTTCCACCAATCATCAGAGTAAGAACATGCCATACATGTGATGGTATGATTTTCAAGCGATTATCTAGTAAATTATTATAAATTTATTTTTGTTCGATTGCATATTGTTTAATTTGTAAGTAAACATTTAGAAATATATTTTACAGCTATGCCAAGCGAGAGGTTTCGTCTGCGAATTATGCAACTCCAAGGATGTGATATACCCGTGGGAATTAAATAAAGTGATGAGATGCGAAAGTTGCGGCACCTGTTACCATAAGCTCTGCGTCAGTGCAACTGGGAATAAAGAAAACGAGTGCAAGAAGTGTAATAGAATGCAAGCCCGTCGTAGTAGGTCGAAAGAGGAGTCATACAGTGCAAGGTGATCCAGACTTGCAGACATTAACTTTCAGAGACTGTTATTAAGAAAGTTGGCGAAGCTGATCGCCCTTTGATTTCGTCTAAAACTTTCCTAGTTTTGCGAAATCTCTTAATATTTCTTCGCTACTGTAATTATTACAATTGTAATAAGCATTTCATATTAAAAGGTATTGTATTATTCGCTTACTATCAATAACGCTCATTTTTTTCTCTCTCTCTCTCTCTCTCTCTTTCGTTTTACGATAGAATTTTGGCCCACGACTCGAAATTGTGCCATTAAATTACTCTACGCATGATCCCAGGCTAAATCTAATTCTAAACAATTATCTCTACTTCGTTCTTTTTATCTTCAAACATAAAAGATCTATTTATCTGCCTGGGCGCAACTATCATTAATTAAGTATTGTTTACCTAAATGTGGACAAGATTCTTTTCTTCTGCAATAAAAGTTTTTCGTTTTAGATGTAAGCCAAATGTGTAAAAAATAATATTATTTTCGAAATTATGGACGATCCAATATTGGCTGATTATTGAATTGACAATTTTCTTCGAATATTTTCTATCAATAGATTATTCGCGTAACATTAGTATTATCAATGAAATTAATTACTATTGAACTTGAAAGTTTATTGCAAGAGCCAAACTTTTATGTGGCTCTGCAGCTTTTCCAAACGGTTTTGTTACATATTTCTAACTAATCGAATATATTTTATAAAGTATACTAGTATTTATCTTTATCACATTGAATAAGTACACCGAGCTTATATACTTTTCAAATTTAAATTTTATATTATTCAATAAACGCTCAAAATATTTTTTATTATTTGATTTATAATTTTTTCATACTCAAATAATATTGCATAACAATTTTATGTAATTATATTAAAATGCCAAAAAATCGAATTAATTTATGTTTGTTCAGAAATAATTCTAAATTTCAGCGCATATTTTTTTATACTGTAAATTTTAGCCGAAACAAATTATCTATGAATTTGTTTTATAATTTTCATATTTAAATATTTTATATTGTATATTAATGGCTTGATCATTGTTTATTAACTATATAAATGATGTCGAGTTATTAAATCTTAAGCGATTTTTAAATAATTATATACATGTATATACATATATATATATATATACTGCACTATAAAATTGTTGTTTTGATAGTATATATCAAAATGAAAATACATTTGTTTAAAGTGAAAAATATTGTATGGTAATGTTATTTGTTACTGAATGAATATAAATTTATGTGATATTTAGTATGTATTTTAGATAAGAAATTTCTTTATTATAAAAAAAAAAAATTACATATACGTTTTAAAAAATTAATCTAGTTTAAATACATAGTACCTGACTTACAAATTTTATATTAAAAAAATGTTGGTATTAAGTATATGTTAACTTGTTATTTACTTTATTGAATATTGTCGTTGTTATAATGTTAAATATCTTTTTAGTAAATAAAATTTTTATTTATTTATTTATTCGCATTTTAATTGTCACGTCAGTATTAAAATGAACAGGTAAAGACAAAATATATAAATGACAAATTTATTATTTAAATTAAGTCACATTTATAGTTGTCCATATACACACTTGTTGCTCTATAAAAATACTCAATAGTACATTCACTGTTGGTAAAAAAATATAATATTATGTACATCGTGAAATATTTAGTGATAAAAATGTAATAGCTTTATTGTTATTTACACATGATTTGTTTTATTAAACGACGACGTAAACACAGAACTTGCATCCACCGAAAAATAATATAAAAAATTTCGAAATAATTAATAATGTTTAAAATTTGTTATAGTATTCTAAAAAATTTAGAATATAAGCACTTCTCGGGTTATGAAAATTTGATGAAGTGATCACACCTACTTCTTATTAGTTGAAATTAAAATTAACGCGGATTGCTTTCTTAAAATAAGAAACTTGCACAAGAAATTATAAATTTAACATTGATTACTCACAATGTCAACCGACGAATGCATAGAAATGCTAATATGAAGGCAGCTGAAGATCAGTCTCAAGCTCAAAGTCTTAATACTTTAAGTGTAGACTCTTCAGTCCATTCTACAATTACCAGGATCTCAAATGTTGAGATTAATTATGGCGAATTGAAACAAACTGATTCAGATATTAAATCTCGAAATACATCTGAACCAAATATTTCAATAGAAGATTTTATAGCGCTACATTTAATACGCTTTTCTTCGTATGAAATTAGTAAACCTAAATTTTTTTAAACGACAAAACCGTTTTCAAAGTCGTTTATTACATTGAATACGATAACAGTTGACGATATTTTTACTTGACTAGAAAAAATATCGAAAAACTTATTTAACGTAGCAAGTATAATCGATTGCCTGGTCTCTAGAAAATTTAGCGTTACAATTGTCACATAACCCTCAATGCATAATTTTAAGATTAAAAAAAAAAAAAAAAACAAATTAAATAACGACGAATAAAGCTAAAATATTTTGTAATCTAAGGAATCTTTTAATCGATTTCACGACAGTCAAAATACAACTACTAGCATCCGACGATCAATTAAATGAATTTCTATTTTAAAAAAAAGAAGAAACTCATTTTTATATCAATTTTGCAAAATTTAGTAAATGAATTGAATATATAATTAAAACATAGATTTAAATCATCGTTATCAGTCTATGTAAAGTGCAACAACAAATCATCTCAATGTGCCACATCTTTAATCTATGATAGAATCCGCTTGAAAGAACGCAAGTCGTCATTAGTTTTGTTCCAAGTTAATCTTCAGTTTCATTATTTTTTCCGTAAAATGACTATGTATTATACAAAGCTTTTTACATTTTCATAATACAATGCATTTACATATAAAAAAAAACGAAAATGGTCAGAGGATATTCGACGTATACCACTAAGCATTTTTTTATAAAAATGAAAAAAATTAAAACAAAGAAAACTTAAAAAAGTTTCTAAAAATCCGTCCAAATGTAATAGATCTGTAGAAAAAATTATTACGCTATAGTAGATTTTTTAATAAATGTAAAATCTAAAAAGCTCAAGAGTATTGAATAGTATGACACCATTCAATGTATAAGGCAAAAGAAAAAAAAAAGCTTGTATAAATTCCATCCGTCTTGACACATTTTCAATATAGTTGTATTTCATTATGATTAATACTAATAAGAGTCCTTGGTTCACTGTCAACCGTTATCACACAAGCTTTGCAAGAACATCGAGGCGCGCGATTCGATATTCAAGAGTGTCTCGCTTTGCCTCATTCTCCCTCAATTCGGACTCAAGCTGTCTCGCAGTCAAGGTTTTGGTTCTGAAAAGAACCCCGTAATCGGCGCATCAATTTATGCACCCGGTTTTGATTTATCAGACTTCAATACTTACGGTTTATACTAATTACAAATCTAGAACGTCTTTCAATGGCACTTGTGCTACTTCAAAGAATATTCTAAAATAAAAATGACTTCGATAAATCTCATTAGACAATATAGTATCAAATATTTATAATTTCTTTAAAAAATAATAAAAACAAGAAATCAATAGTAAACTTGGAGTATCGAAATTTAAAATAAACTTAATTTTTTTTATTAAATTCTAAAGTAATATAAAACATAAATATTTGGTATAGATTAAATAAAATTTTAAACATAATTTCTACTCACTTGTGACTATACTTATTGCGAACAGTAGAAAGAGCTTCTTTATGCTTTTTGTGCAGGCCTTCATTCAAAGCGAGGGCTATATGGGAAAAATCAGACAACTTGTAACCCGTATAATATTCTAATGTAGTTGTCCAACTTCCGAAATCCTTCATTTGTAACGCAAGGAATAATGCTGCTGCTGCCATTTTACTATCGCTATATGATATTGTCGAATAATCCATTAATGAAAATTCCAAAATGTAGCGTGCCAATGTTAACGTCGGCATGGAAACTTTTGCACACTAAAATTTTGATTAAAACAGTAAATTTAAAATTTGCTTTAATTTTTATTTTATACTTTTACAGTTAAAAAAAAAAGAAACAAAAACAAAATGCAAACCCTAGCATAACGTCGTAAAAATCTGTAAGATAAAGGTATTCCAAGATTGAAATCCATAACTTTTAGAACATTCATTTCCATTCGTGTTAATTCTCTATGCGAATAAGCATTATCACATATATACAAAAAATCTTCTATCATTGGAGGAATTCTTTCCTATAAAAATAATAAAAATAAAATAATGTATAAAATATTAAATATTACTCAATAATAAATCTCTGTAGTGATTTTGTTTCTATCTAATATATGTTTACACATGACATATTATTGAAGTAAATACACGAATTATTTTAAAATATAAAAAAATAATATGACAAATATTCATTTTCCATATATATTTTTATTATATATTATTAATGGTGCTTTACTGTATTATTTCTTTTTTTTATTAAATACTATTGTTTAGTTATGCAATTAATTGAATTGTGATAGTTACAATTTTTTATTAATTATATTCTAAATTTCTAATTATCATAACAAAATCGATTAAGTTTTTACTTATGTTTTAAGTAGTTCTACTCACATCGAATTTACTAGCTATATAAAGACTTGCAGCCCCAAGGAGCTGCAACGTTTCTTTCCCTACTGTAACTTTTGTTAGATATAGATCCATCAGTTTCACAGCCAAATATAGGGTCTCGTGATTAAGTTCGAAGGATTCTTGTACCGCAACCATCCAGTCTACGAGAAGAGAACGCATCCAGCGTGACAAACACACTTGTTGTTCCATGTAATCACCGATGGGAAAAAGATGCTCGCGTCCCTTCAGGTATTCAAATACGTCCATCGCGTATTGCGGTACCTGGTACGGATCTTGCCAATTTTCCGCATCGAAGTCCCATTGCACACCCTCTGGAAGGACTGCTTTTGGAGCCACATTACGTCGCACCGGAACTATTTCTGGTTTTTCATTGATTGCTGTGGTCAACTCTTTACTTTCAAGCACTGTTTTTTTCTTATCTGAATCCTAAAAATCACAGATATTGCATATTATTATACATATAACGTTGCATAAATTTTTCACTTACTCATAATTAGGTAAGTACAATAAAATTTGTTTGTATAATCAATTGTCATATTTTTAAAATGTTTTTATTTATTTCACTACTTTATTTATAACAAACAATTATATCATTTCTGTATAGTTTAGTAAATAACATTTATTTTTTTACAGTTTACAAGTTTTTTCACAATGTTAAATATTAAATAAGTATTTTAATGTCTAATAAATCTTACTTTTTGAGTCCTAGATAATCGTTTTATATTTTCTTCTGGAAGCGTTTCCAAAGCACTAACATATAATGAGCTTTCATCAGATTTTTCTAGATCCACACTCCATCTTGTGTTGGTCACCTTCACAGGAGCTTCTGTTTTTTCATCTCCTTTTTTTATTGGTGGTTTCACACGTGCTGTTTGTTTAGATTTTACATTTAAAGCATCATGTTTACCTAATATTTTATCCAATGGCCTTAATGGGTTTACTACTTGATTATTTGTTTTAATAGATTGACTTATGATTTTCTTTGTAGCTTTTTTAGTATCCAGTAGTTGAACACCAATACTTTTTCCAATGGCCTTGACAGAATGTAAAGATATTAAAATGAATCAATAATTTTAATAAATTTAAAAAATAGAAAATTATGAAATTTTTACTTTTAACTAAATTTTGTATAACAAATACTTTTCATAAGAGATAATTTTAATTTGAACATACATTTGTGATGTTACCAAGTGCAGATCGCTTCGTCATTTTGTCTTTCAATGGAGAGGCATCAGCTTTTCGTTTGATTCTTGTATCCTTAAACATAACTGACTGCTGTTTTTCTGCATGCATATTAAGATTAATTGTATTTTGTTGACGTGTTGCCAATCCTCGACGAGTCACTACTCCAGTAGTAACACTAGTATTTGTCTTAATTTGTGTGCCCGTTACTTTGGAAGGTGCCATTATAAAGACAAAACTGTCTTGTCTTCTATAATGCATAAATAAATATTTTAATGAAATTATATTTCTTTTAATACTAACTCTCTTGATTTTATAATCTTTTCATTAATGAAAATATAAAATTTGAAATAAAAAACATAAATAGTAATTATATACATGACAAATACTTTTTACTTTGCTAATTTTACAACATATTGATTAATAATAAAAATTAAATGCTATTTCATTGTTAAAGACTATCTATTGATAAGCAATGGATAATAATTATTAGCAAGAATAAATAATAAATTGAAATACATTTAATTAAATAGACATAAGACTGTAATATATTTATAAAAAGTATTTTTTAACATTGAATAATATACATTTTATAAATTAAACTTTTTATAACTTTTAATTGAAGTTATACTAGAATTCATAAGCTATTTAACTATTGGTATATCACTTCAATTTTGGAGTCTGATAAAAGTCCAATTATGCAAAAGTAAGAAAATTCTTATTTAACTTGATAAATTAATAAAATATTCATGGACAAATGTAGTATGAACATTATATGTATTAGATTAATACTTAAACAGAATCACTTAAATCACTTAAAATTGGTAAATAATATTTAAAAAATTTAAAAACTTAAATCTCATTGAAGTTATTAATTATCATACATTGAATTTAATATTAATTATGAAACAACATGATATGTTAATTATTTCAATAGGGGGGGGGAAACGAATTGTGTATTTTTAATTATATTTTTACGTAGCGTAATGAAAATAGTAAAAGAGAGTAGAAATGGGTAGAAAATAACCTTGCCAAATAAGGCGATACTAATTAACGGCTAAAATAGTCTTGCATGTGAAAAAACTAAAAATTATAGAAATAAGATAAAGCTTCCAAGTGCGTCTCTCTCATGCACGAAGTCTCGCGGCAAATTGTAACCGTTGTCACCACCCATAATTACTCATCAATATTCGGCCCGAATGGGCCGCGCAGCCTTATAAATCCTTAGTGTTTCGTTAGATTGAATTTTTCTGTAGAAAAATCGTCAAAAATCACCGTAGGTTTCAGTTAGAAATCTAAAGATCTAGAGGGAAAAATAAGTATCTGTTATGCACGGAGATCGGATAGAGCAGAGGCCACCATGGCGGGGAAACAGGCGGGAAGAAAACTGATTTTTCCACTCTTTTGGCTTTTCCACATCTCCGCGATAAATAGAATCGTAAGCTCGAGACATGTCCGACGATTAGTATTGTCGTGAAAGTTAAATAAAGCACAGGACGAGCCGGATAAGCGATGAGAAAGCGCTCCAAAACAATCACTCATCTCGGATAGCCGTTAATGCATGTTCATAACGGTCGGACGGAGTATACATACCTTCTTTTGCTTATCCTTTTTTCTTTAAGCCAACGTTAATGGTTTGTAGGACTTTAGTAAAAGAGCGTCGTCATTTATTTACAAAGCGTGCGACGACTGGCAAGATATAACAGTACGTATGGTAGCCCCTCCGACTGCCACAGGCTGATCCGTTTAGCCGTTAAATTTTGATCTCGTACATCGTCTCATCAATACGGCCATTCGTACGTAAGCGTTGCGTGCGACTAAAATTGACGCTCGTTCAAAATAATGTCGGAAACCGTTGGACTAGGCTCCCATTGGCTGAGGGCTCCGATCGCTGACCAATAGGATAGTTCCAAAATTGACCACATTCTATCGCGAAACTTGACGTTATGCTCGTCATTCAACTCGCGATTTTTATTCTATGTAGATCTGCAAACAATATATATCCATTCTCTCCCCCCTTAAAACTTGGTTCGTTCAAAACCATGTTTTAATCGGCGTTTTTACGCTCCGTTGATATCCACAGGATGAATGTTACTTTTCGCGAATAAAACTAATGAAGCTCATTTTGCTGTTTATGTATATCCTTGCGAGCGGCCTCTTCACAGTTTTACCTTATCATGAAATGCACGTGGCTGTGCTTCCATGTACATAATAATTAATTCGATAAAGTTACATTATAATACAGGGGTTATTGTAGATTTTTCCATTTCAACGTATGCATTGAATGCTTATGCTACAACCCTTACACTCCCGAATTACAAAGTATTTATAGAAAATTTATCCATGTGGTTATTAGCGTACATTGCGAATGAAGAGTGGATCATAAATGGAGTACTAAGGTATAAATAAGAAGAAACGGTCGTCTGCCTTAATTACTTTCACCTTAATACTCCGATAATGAAGTTAAGCAAAGAACACAACGATTAATTCAATAAAATTATTTACAAAGGCCAGCGTGCAAAGAAATAAAGCCTTCTGTTCATTTTGATGGAACAAAACAATGTTTTGTTTTCAATTGAATTGCAAGACTACGATTGGTAATTAGATCAAGTGTGGAATGGAGTGGAGAGGGATGACAGTCACAATTCGTAATAAGTCACAAGAAATGACGAAAACATAGAACAAGTTATTTTGTCTAGCAGTGGCAGTAGCAGCAATAGTAGCAGACACGTGAAGGGCCAAAGATACCAAGCAGTGGAATAGTTAGGAGTGCATTTAAAGTTGAACGTGAGCCTTCGAGGCTGAGCGATTCAATCGACTGTTAGTAGCGTCTTTCTTGAGTCTCGCCGAAGCAGGTCATAACTTGTAAGTTATTAACCGCTAGCGCTTACATGAGACGACTTGTTCTCAAAGGTCTCACCGCTCTTTCTCTCAACTATTCTCTATTTTCCTTTTCTTTCGCATCGGTGCATGTATTTATTTCTTTACCTATTTATACGCTTATAAGCCTCAAGATTCAATTCATTTACTCAATTTCTTTTTATTTCCATTTGCCTGACATTGTTGTCATTTAATCCGCCCCCCGCCCCCTTTTCTCATCAGATCCACCGCGCCTTCCCAGCGAATTAATTCGATTCTTTATTTCAAAAAATTGATTGCAAATCGATGATTTAAAATTATTAATAAACTATATCTTTAATTCATAAAAGTTTAATTCAAATAAATTCTAATTTTATAACATTTGTATTGCAGTAAAATGTCAAAGGCTACTGCTACGGCACTTACAACAAATACGTTCTATTTCCCTCAAACCATCAATGAATTTAGAGTCTAGATTATTAATATTACTGATACGGCGGCATTCTGATACCCAGACCATTCAGTATTATACAAAAATACAATGCAACAGCAATCCTTTAAAGTAAAGTATCTAAGCGTTAATACGTGCTTTCTCTATTTGCCCGAATATTGGCTGAAAAAAGTCTTGACACGGGTAAGTATGTCTAAAACTACAAATAAAATTCAGCAACTTTTAATGAATTTATAAATATTAACAAGTTTGTTTAAATAGTATACGCGATTAATATAAAATACTACAAAAATTTGCTTTTTCTAATAAGTTGGTATTTAAATATTACGATCGATAAAATTGAGATCTGCAATCCCGCTAAACGTACAATTCTTATGTATTCTTATCTCCAGTATTCTGCATTACCGACATTTAAGCTTGCTTCAGTTTTTAAAGTTGAAACGCGGTAGTTGGTTTCGTAATTTTAGTTATAAACACTTATCTCAAAAATTCTGAAAGATGAATTTTTAATAATAAAAATAGAATGTCATCATAAACATTTCAAAATAATTTTAATATAAAAATACTTTACTGCGTTATTGTGATACAATTAATTGCATGCAATGCATTTTTCTTAATTTTACTGACATATTACAAAACATTATAAGATAGTGTAATATCAATATAATATTATTGTATTATCAAAATATCATCATAAAAATAGATTTCCATTAAAAATTGTATACAAAAAGTTTATGTATTATGTAAAAATACCTGTTTATTTAGTGTGCACTTGGAATTATAATATTATGATACCATTCGTAAAATTATATTTATACGGTTTTTACTATATTTAATATTATCCCCTATTGCCCAAGTCTAATCCCAACTCACCTTCGTAAATATATCACCGATGCTATCGCATAAAATAGCTATTTATCGGGTGCGTTAATATGGATCAAAACCTTGGTTTATGTACGTCAGTGTTTACATTTTGATATGTTTCCAGATGCATTGAAAATCTACCGAAGTGTGATAAAAGACACAAATCATGCTTTTTTAAAATTTTCATTTTATCATTATAAATTATTGATTTCAAAGCTTATATTCGAAATGGTAATTTGAACTCATGACTTATTGCTTGCATTTTACAAATTAAAAATAGAATGGCATTATTTAAGTCTTATTTTAATACACATAATATAATACTATGGAATCATAGTATACTGATTTACTGATCGTAAATCTAACTGAGATCATCTGCCCTAAACAAATTATTACATTATTTTATAATTACTTAAAATGTTTTTACCTAATTTTACCATCCTGAATATAAAAAATGTAATAAAATGGAATAAAATGAATTTACTATCTGGAACTATTAGATAAATTTAATTGAAACATATAAATATGAAATAGTTCAGAATTACATAATTGATAAAAGTATTGTTATCTTGTGTTTATTTGTAGCAGAATACAAATAATTAATCTATTATAACTACTACTTATATCTAAAAGTATATGTAAAAAGAAGTATGAAAAAAATTAGAATTTGTATTAATTTAAAAATTATTGATTATATAAATGTATAATTGCAATAAAAAATAATTTCTGAAAATTATATGAACTACATATAATTTTTTATAGACTTTTTTACTTAAAGAAATGAGTGTACATGTTAAGTTATTAATTATTTTCACTGAAATAGAAACATAAATCTTAAATGCTATTGCGGAATAATAAAGTTTTTCATAAATTTATTTAATACGAATAATTCATTTCAATAGAATTATTAAGTAAAACAAGTAATTACAATTTAAAGATAACTTCGTGAATAAAAAACAAATTGTATAGTATAAATTTTAATTGCATAATAATATTTAGGTGATTACATAGGATGACATATATATATTTATTGTAACGATTGATGTAGTCAATAAAATTAAAATGAATAGGGAGGACTAATGAATAATACGAATTAATGTAATAACGAAAAATAAAAAATATAATGTGATGATTAAATGTATATTTTGTATCTTTCGTCTTTTTGTCTACGTCGTTGCAGTCGAATGTTGTAAAAATGTTGCACAATGCCGTCAATTATTACTTATCTTGGTACACAAGACCGTGTCCTGATAACACAAATCTGTGCCTCAGCGCTACATTCGCAAGGACTTTAAACATTAAGGAGGGTGATGAGGTCTTTGTGTCTTGCGTGGAGGAGGCGCCATCCTTAACGAGCCTCATCGTCGCTCCCAAAAGCTTGCACGACCGAGAAATAGTTGTGAGTATATTTTCTTTACCTTTTAGATTTAGGATTACTTTCATACCTTCGTTTTTGAATTCTCTATCCGTTGCACTTTGTTCTATTATAATTTAAACGATTAGAAGATAATATTGAGCACTTTATTATCAAATAGTAGTGCTTATATTTTAAGTAATTGATTTATAATTAAAACATTAATTAACAACAATCTTACTGTAAATTAAAAATTTTAAACGTTACATTCAATTTGAGACTTTAGTAGTTTAATGTAATAAATGTACTTATTAAATAATATTTTTCTTTATACGACAAATAAAATTTGTATATTTATGTACATGATTCAAACTTTATTTAAGATTGATAATGATTTTTACATATTTATATGCAGCGTTTGATATATATTAACTTTAATAATTAATTTAATTCAAGTCCAAAAAATAAATTGAACTCTTCGTTATTTGCTTATCGTAATTGTAGGATTTTTTAAAAAAGATTTTGAAATATAAGTTATAATTTATTCTAATGTATTAAATTGTTTAAAGACAATTTTTTTTCTATTTCTTTTTGTTTACAATACTTCTCAATGTATATTTTACGGCCATTATGAATATTTACTTTCTTATCGGTTAAATTCTTTAGACACGTTTTTCTTGACTTCCTTCCCGCCATTCTTTCTTGATTTATTTCATCACTATCATCTTTTATCAGTTTTTTTATTTTCTACATTCTTAGTATAACTAATATATGTAATATTTTTTATTTCCTATTTTTGTTGATATTTCGACTATTGTTTAATTATTACACATATATTCCAAAGTGATAAATCTACGTATTCACGTCAATTTATTTCTTTACTAAGAATAATAATATTATGAAAAGAATAATTTTAATTTGATAATTTTGTAAAACTGTTTTGTCAGTTTGTATATAAAAATTGTTAGCTAATTTTTAAGCTAATGTAAAAATATTATTAATTTGAAGTCTTAAAAATACGGAAATCTATTATATAATGTATTTATATCAATAATATTTTTATACTTTATAAATCAAATATTTAAACATAAGAAAAGTATAAAATTAATTTTTTTTATTTTTATACATTAAACAAAGTTAAATTAAAAATAAATATTAATTTAATATTTGTCCATTTCTTAAGAATTGCAAATTAATTACAATTGAAAAACAAATTTAATTTTTATCATATTAACCAATTAATAAATTTAAATTTTTAGTAACTTGAATCGAGTAAATTTAATATTTATATTTAGTATGAGAAGCAAGAATTATTATTGAAAAACAAATGAGTATTTGATCATTATCAAGTTTCTTATAATTAATGTCCAAGGTTTCAGAGTATATTTTAAAATAAATTTATTTTAATTTATAATAAGTACAATTCTCATAAGATATATCAATAACTTAAGTAAAGGCATTGACTAATAGTATCCTAATTTTTACCTACTATTGTATATAATATAGTGTAATTATTATCATTATTCTCAAATAAAATAAATAAATACATTTTTTAAATTATTATTTGTAATTGATAGGATAACATCGTGTAAATGTATTGAAATATATAGATTTAAATAAGTTTAAAGGATGAATTTGATAAAGATTAAAGATAATAGCCAATGAAAAAAAAAGTACTACAAAAAGGTAAATTTTTTAACAGATGAAATGTAAATGTATTTAAAATCTAAACAAACAATAGTAATATTGTTATTATACGTCAATAATTTTTTTTTATAATTATTAATATTTTAAATAAGTAGCATTTAGATAACCGTTATAATTATTGCGTAGAGAATTAATAAAATTTTCAATTTAAGAAATTCAATTTGATACTCGTTGATAACTTTTTAGTGTTTGGAATACTGAATAAAAATTGAAAGCGCATATAATATTAACGTCTGTTCTAGGAGATGCAAATTGAAAATATCCAAAGTAATTTATTAAATCAAATTTCAATAGTATCAAAAAATCAAACAATAGTCTTTTGGGTGTCAAAGCTAATGTCTGTTACGTTAGTTGTCAGTAAGTATTAATATACTCAATAGTTAAATAAGAAAAAAATAATCTACTCAAATAATAATAAAAAGTACGCTTGTACAAAGTATTTAAAAAAATTTCTTCAAAAATAAAATTTCATTTCATTTATGAAGTTATAGTACAATTTTTGTATTTATTATAGAGAAGATTCAATTAAACAGAGAATAGAAAGTAAAGTGAAAAATTTCTATTATAATCTTTTTTTTTGTAATGCTTTGTTCAGACTTGTGCTCATTCTTGATATGTACTTTGTATTACATTGAAAGGACTAACTGTCAAACAAATAAGAATAGGTGCATCTGTTTGTCCAGTGCTCCCCTATTCATATATACCTTATATACCTTAATATTGAGTTTTCTACATTTAATAGAAAATTTAGCTTCCGCTTGATTAGTTTCAAAACTTTGTACGATTTTGAGAATACGCTTTTTAAAATTAACGTTAAATGTTTTAATGTGAAGGATAAAATGAGCAGATGTAAATGTGAATTTAATTTTGGATAGGTAACATATTCAAAAGGTAAACAACGTACGAATTTCTGAAAACAGTATCGACTTCAGATTTTTATATAAAGCTAGACTAATTAATATTTATAGAAATATGCCAGAGTAATTAAATATAGACTTATTAGAAGTTACAAAATAATTTAGGTTTTTGGAATATTTAAAAAAAGTACAATTATTTGTTCTAATCACTAAATCGCAGTTCACTTCCAATGCATTCTATTATGTAATATATATATAATTTAAAATGCTTCCTTTGGTATAGTAATACTATCTTTCATAAAAATTATATTTTTATTACGAAGCAAACCGGTTATTCAGATGTCAATTGAAAATTGCAATTTTTGGGATTCGTTAATATTATTAATTAAGTATAAATATTGTATTATAATAATTATGTGCTAAGTGGGCAAAGAGTCGCGTTTAAGTAAGTTTTTAAATTTAATCTTGAGTTTTATATATTTTGAGTAGAAATTAGTTTTCGTCAGGGACACTCGACAATATAAGTTGAATAACTATATTTATTAACACCTTTGCTTTTGTAGACTCGCTTGATCCGGAATTTACATACGGTAGACTGCAGGCGCTTACTCAGGTTTATGTGGGTAATGCAGTTGGCAAAATTCAAAAAGAGACTTGTGATATTTTTAGCGATCTTCTTGTGTTATTGCGATTTTCTGACGTATATCGAGTTCATCCATTGTTGACATCTATAGCCGATGAAGTATTGCATTTACCTTTCCGGGCTTATATGCAATCATCGACTGCGAATGACGAAGAGACTAAATTATTTAAAGTGCATAAAATAAGGGAGGATCGACAAGAATCAAAATTATCAGATTTGAAATCTGTAAGATTGGACGACTCGCAATCAATTGTAGTGAGTTTACATTATTACAAATTATTTTAATCGATCGCATACGCATATATATTTTAAAAAGAGAACGTGATGTTTTGAAATTGTAGATAGAAGTTTGTCCATTACGAGACTTATACAAATGCTCGAAGAAGCCCAATGAATATAATTACAGTAATTTCACGAGGCATCTGTGCGTTTATATGACGTTTGATTTAATGAACACGTTACGAATAAAAGTGGGAGGTAGAATAATTTTGGAAGCTATCGACGGTGAAAATAAAAATAATGCTGAGTGTGCGGCCATTGAAATTTATTCTCAAAATAGGTGGATCACTGAAGAGGATTTTTGTACCTTTATTCGTTGCAATTCTAAAAATAGTAAAATACTATTGAATTCACATGGAATATTAAGTTTGAATGATGATACGCGGTGTTTGGTTAAATTATTACCGGATAGTTGTTACTATGATTTTTTTAACGAAATATCCCTTATGAAATTGAAGATTAAAGTCAATAATACTTGCATTGAAGATAATCCGCCTTCTAACAATATTGAAGATATAGATCTTGTGAATGAAAATATTAAGATTGAGTAAATTTTTTTCTAATGATTACTATATATATATATATATAATATTTTATAATTTTATAATTTGGATAATTTTCCAAACAATTATTAAATACTTGATGCAAATACACTTATTTGTAATTTAAATGTAAAACTTCTTTAAAATCTACATTTGTCTTAAAACTATGATTATTATTATTGTATAATATATTGAAATAATTAATAATAATAATAATAATAATAATAATATATAATGGTTATTACTTAGTGATTACGTATCAAGTTTTTATGCAACATTTTTTTTATAATTTTTAAGGATTTTCAGTGGTCATTAAAATTTTCAGTGTGTTACAAACTGTCATTACGGAATGCATTAATAGGCTAAAACTCAGTTTAGGATTACATGAGTTTACAAACATTGAGTACGATAGAGAAAACATTTTGATTAATGGTAGTGCAGGTTCTGGAAAAACTAGTATTTGTAAATTGCTAAGAAATATTTTCGGTAAACAACCGTATTTTATTTATACGAAAATCATAGACTGTAAATCATTAAAAGGTAGGTAATAAATATTAATTTTATTATTTTATTGTGTAATATTTAACAATAGCTTAAAATCTTTTACTTTTAATTCAAATTAGGAAAAAACGCAGATATAATACACAAGTTATTAGCAGCAGAAATTTTTTATGCTGTATATTATCAACCAACTATTTTATTTTTTGATAATATTGACTGTATAACTAGCGCAAATATATTTACAGAAGAACGTACGCCGGATTCTATGAATGCTCTAAGGTGAAAAATAAATCACATCTAAAATTTTTTCGATATTATTTTAATATCTGACTTATTAGAAAATTTAATTTTGAATTAAATATTTATAATGAAGGGAAGATGAATTTAATAGTAAATTATTATAAGTTACAAAAATTATTATTTTTACCGCATTTTTAAATATTACTTAAAGAGATATTAATAATTTTATTAATTTAAATGAAAATGAACATTGTTTTTACGTTTTTTTGTATATATATATATATATATATAATATTCTTTTTTTAATGTCCTTGTGTGTAGAAGTATTGAAATATTATTGTAATTATTATAGTATTATGAATGTAAACTTCTGCCGTGAAAAAGTTCATGACTTAAATTTTTAATCTAAATCCTACTGAAGTAAAGCATTTTTAAAATTTTTTCTCATACTTATATTGTAATAATATTAATTTCAGCAATAACATTAATAATTAAGATTTAGTATTTGTTATGTTTTCTAATAAAATAAAATGTATTCTTTATTATTTCAGAATAATAGATGTCATTTATAATATTATTATGGAATATCAAGTAAAAAATTATATATCTGTTGTTGCTACATGTACGAATTCTTCTAAGCTCGGTAAAAAATTACGAGTAGCTCGAGGCATTCATTTCTTTCGAACGATTTTGATGATTTCAAATTTGACAAAGGTGATTAAATTGTTAGTTTTGTTATTAAAATTGCGCTTCAGACCTTTTATCAGAATAAATAATTCGTATATAATAAATTATATAGAAGCATTGTATTATTTATTATACATCTAATTATCATACAAATTAAAAGAAAACTCATACTTGAAAAAGTAAAATTTTAATTTAAGAAATTTCGTTTATTAATACTAGGGGATTTAAATTTAAAAAAATGATAATGATTTTACTGAAGAAAAATTTATTATAATAGGAGGAACGAATTAATATTTTGCGATTGAGTCTGCAAAATAAATTGCATATTGACGAAGAGATCGATTGGAATCATTATGGAAATAAAACAGAGGGTTGGGTTGCACAGGATCTTGTAGCCTTAGTAAATAAAACTGTTTTCACCGTATTAAAGCGACATGGTATTTATTACATTCATGTACAAGACTAATATATATCTTCTTTTTTAATAAGTCTTATATTATTTTTATATAAAATTTTAATATTATTAATCTTTTATTCGTTGAAAAAATGAACTATTTTTACAAAAATTATAATATTTGCTTATTTTCTAATTATCATTTAATCACATATTACAAAATTAAAATTTAACTTACCTACGTTGAAGAATCTAAATTAAATAAAAAAAATTCTTTTGTTATTTTATCATAGTATTTTAGAATATGTTTGACAATAAAGAAATCCTATACAGCACAAGAAGATTTCCAATTATATTCGTAAAAAATTAATATCTTTATTAAAAAAAACATTAAATAATTAAATTTTCAATTATTTATTACAATAAAATTAAATTAAAAATTTTTTATTTAAAATATCCTGAAGCGAATAACACTTATGAATAATAATTTATGATAGAATAATAACACACACCTTCCACCTCCCACCACCCTACACCGGACACAGACATCGTCGATGAGAAATTAACCGACTTGTTTGTATAGTTTTTCTTTTTTTCTTTTCAACTTTAGTATTAACAATTGCACAATATTTGTCAGATCAAGTATAAAATAATTAAATTTTTATTGTAATAACTTAAAAGTTAACAGAAATTCATGCAAGCTTTGAGAAAAAAATTTCTTTTTCTTCTAAATGTTCGTATTTGAACGTAAATGTTTTACTATTTAAATTGACAGTAAAGGATCGAAACGAAGTTCACTTAACGCTCAAGGATTCCGAACTTTCTGAGAGTTTATTGCAATGCAGACAGAATTCGCTTCACGGGGTGAAACTTTATCGAGGCTCAGGACACGGTTGGTCTCATATTGGTGGTCTTGCCGATGTTAAGCGTGCCATCACCGAGATCTTGTACTGGCCGCTCAAATACCCTAAAATCTTTCATGGAGCGCCTATTAAACTGCAAAATGGTATACTACTGTACGGGATGCCAGGGACAGGAAAAACTCTCCTCGCGGGTGCCTTGGCACACGAGTTCAATTTCAATATGATAAGCGTAAAAGTAAGTGGAAATATAAATATTTATTAGCCTCAAAAAAAAAATAAATAAAAAATACTAATTGATTGTCACTCAATTATTCATAAAATTAACTATTTTTATCATATAGCTGGTACAAATATTATTTAATATTTAGATGTTAATTTAAAATAAACTTACATATTTCAAGAGAGTAATATATATATTATATATATATATATATATTTTTTTTTTATATAAATAATCTCATAGGGTCCTGAACTCTTATCGAAGTATATAGGCGCTAGTGAGGAAGCTGTACGGAATATATTTGAAAAGTACGTTAAATTTAATTAAACATTAGTTGTACTTATAATTCCATTATACAAAAATTACACAACATTATTATTTGGATTTTATACCTAACATGTGTGTATAAATGATGTTTGGAATATGTTACAGAGCACAGCGAGCAAAGCCATGCGTTTTATTTTTCGATGAATTTGATAGTCTTGCACCGAGGTACTTCATTATAACTTTTTAAAATTTATAATTAACATTAGTATATAAATATATTTCACAATCATCTGTGCTTATCTTTCGAATCTTATAATTATTTATACGGTGTAAGGTTGTTTAAAATACAAGGCTAATAGTACGTATGTTCATAAAAAATATAATTTTAATTTAAAAATAGATGATATTAAAATATATTTATCAAATTGAAATCATTTCAAGTGAGCGCCAATGCGATCTAAAGGATCAGCTCGATTGCAATTATAAATAATTTCCTCGAGATTTTGTAAAATTTTGAATATTCTGAAGAAACTTATGATTAATTTTAATGAATTTATCGTTATTAAATAAATCTTGAAAATTTGCATTAGAGTGAAAATATTTTTAAGTTTAAAATTTCATTATACTCTTGAAGTTTAATAATTGTCTACGTAATAGAATCATTCGCATTACATTGCTTAACGAGCGTTTTTAATCGCCGAACCAAAATAGACGGGGACATGACAGTACTGGGGTGACTGATCGGGTGGTAAATCAGTTGCTAACCCACTTGGATGGGATCGAGGATAGAGAGGGAGTGGCCGTGGTCGCGGCTTCCTCGCGTCCCGATCTTCTTGATCCTGCGCTTTTGAGGCCGGGTCGTCTTGACAAATCGCTGCTTTGTCCCTTGCCTAACGAGGTACACAACAAACCAGATTTACAATTATATTTATTTTTATTTTTGAATAAATTATTAATAGCTACTCACCGTATTACCACCAATTTTCTTTTTACCTAAAGATTTTTAAAATAACTATCTTCAAACGTATTGGTTTCTATTGAATATCGAATCGCTAAAATTCTTAATATTTGTAAAAAATTAATAAAAAATTATCTAATTTTACGAAGTGGGAATATTCTTTTTATTCGTAGAACTTTAATACGTATTAAAGCAAAAGGTATTATTGTTATTTTTTTTCAGCAAGAAAGAGAGGAAATATTAAGTACAATTTGCGAAGCTCATAAAATTGATGCAGAAGACTTAGATTTTAAATCACTAGCTAGCTTAACCTCCGACTTCAGCGGCGCTGATTTAAACGCTGCTTTAATGCAAGCTCGACTTAACGTAATAGAGGAAGCTTTAAAAATATCTTCGGTAATTTATGGTTTCACATTATAATATTATATTCGAGCAATTATGACGGTTATTATTATTATTATTATTATTATTATTATTATTATTATTATTATTATTATTATTATTATTATTATTATTATTATTATTATTATTATTATTATTATTATTATTATTATTATTATTATTATTATTATTATTCAGGAGGAGACTAAAGGCTATTGTGAAAAGAAGATTTCACAGAAACATTTGATAGAGTCAATTAATTTGATGAAACCATCCATATTAAGCATAGAAAAAGAAAAATATAAAAAAATGTAACTAGTATATTCATTTTTTCATTTGTTTTTAATTTATGTACAACCGAACGTATTTAATTCAATGCTAATGTTTCAGATATGCGAAGTTTGCAAAAAATGATAATTATCCTTCTGAAGAATTAAAGAATCAAAAAGCAACATTAGCTTAAATTAAATTTACATTCATATATGTGTGTTGTGTGTATATATATAAGCACTCAATGTCGACATATTACAATTTGTAAATTTTTATATTATATTTATTCTTTCAAAGCTGTTGTGAAAATAAATTAAATTGGCTATATTATTTTAAATAATTATTGTATAATTATTGTAAATAAAAAATAATAAAATATTTTTAAATTAATTCCAACTTTGATATTTTTTATACTTTCACGAATCTGTATACTTTTAAAAATAATATACGTTGTATTATAATTTAACATTTATAATATTTATTATGCCTTAAATATATCGATATTTAATTTTATAAGGAACTTAAATTCTAATAGATTTAAGATATTTAATGTAAAATAAAATAACATTACAGTTGTACGATCCGTTTCTTTAAAAAAGATATTGAATTGTAATGTATTAAAAATGTAATTACAGCAAATACTTAAAAGTACACTTTATTATTGATAATATGTTAAATTACTATTTTGAATATAATTAACTAATTAAATAATGGGCTACTAAATAAATTGGGCTACTAGTAAGTAAATTAATAATTCACATACAATTGCAATATAATACTTTTATTGAAATAAACTGGAGAACAAAAAAATTATTTAATCGTATAATTATTAAATAAAATAAAGAATGAATTTATAATAGAGCCCGACGTACTTTAAACCGTACAATAAACTTTGATTAGCTGCAGGTGAGATGAACGGGATGAACGGCTAAAGCATCACTAACCAAGACTCTAGATATATGTGTCATGTAACTAAGGAAACACAGAGTTAGAGGTAGGTTTATTAGTATACGCCAATCTACTCCGTTTTGCTCCACTTCATTTTACCATACACCTCGCTGAACGTCGAGGGGTTTATTATCTTATGCGTTATAATGGATTCCCGTGACAGAGAGACAGTGAGAGAGAGAGAGAGAGAGAGAGGGGGGGGGCGGATATCGCAACTAAGAAAGCGCATACGGAAATTATAGACTTTGTTTATGAGATAACAGCTCATTGCCTTCGCTTATAGATATTATAACTGCTGACACTTTAAATGTATAGAAATCAGGAATTTAATTAGCTTTACTTACTTCTTATTTATTATAATAAATTATTTTTTTGGCACGAAACAAGAAATTTATAACGTATTATGATAACGAAATTTTTAAATATTGTTTACCTAATACCGTTTACCTTACTGTTAACTTATCTATTTAGTTATCAATGTATATTTAATAAGCAATACTCTCAGCATAAAAAATATTTTAATTTTTTTAATCAAAACACTTTTATATTATTCTAATCATTCTATTAACATAATTTTTGTTTGGTTCGTTGAACGTACTCTTATAATTTTTTTTATTACATTTACTATAGTAATACCTTAAAGAATATAATAATAAAATAAATATTAAATTTTAAAGAGTAATTGAACAATTATTACTAAATAAGATAAAAATTTAAATTAATCATTATAGATTAATTAAGAGACTGATAGTCTATAATTATTAGAGATTAGCATGCACATATATTCAGTATAAAATATTTATATTATCATGCATATACGATTATGAACCAATAATTTAGTTAAATATTAGAATTGTTTATGCTAAGTACGAAAAGATATTTTTATTCAACATAATTTTTTTCATTATATTTATTCTTATTCATTATTATAATTTTCTTTATTTTTGCTTCAACATTATCTACTATATTTCTTTTTATAATTAAGTTTTGTTTTTCCGCAGAACTGCTTTACACCCTATTAATTATAAACCAATTTTCTTATCTTATTATTTTACAAAATTTTGTTACGAAATAAAAATCTTTTTTATATTCCAATTTTAACTTTCAATGGTATACTTACGCCTTAAAACTTTAAATTACATTTATTTAATTTATTATAATAATATTATTGTACAAGAGTTAGTGCCTATTTAAGATTATCTTTACAACTTCTTTCATTGCTGACCTTCATCATTCTAATTTCCTAATTTCAAAAAAAGCTCAAATTTCTGTATTGATACGAAATATTATATACTATACATTCATTGATAAATTGATAATGTCTATTATGTTATGTTATATTCAATAAACATTAGCTACGAACTTAATTGTTTTCTTTCAGAACAACTATTATATTATAATTTCAGCTATTTATATTTTTTTTATTTATATTTTATTTATATTTTATTTATATTTTAAATTGCTTATAACTTAATTATTTATATTGTTTAAATAATTTTAGTAATTTCTACAATCTTAAGTAGTAAAGCAATTTTTTAAAATTAAGACTCTTTGTAGTTTTAATTTTATATGTAATTTTTAAAATTTTCAAGTAATTACAATGCGTATGAAAATTATTATTGTATACAGAAAGCTGTTATTCAATATTGCCGTTTAAAAAAAATTTGAGTTTAAACCGAATTCCGTATGCACAATTTTATTCAAATTATTCTTTCGTCACTATGGTTTTGATAAAAGATGATCGAAATGAATCCTTGGTCTCAATTTTATAGCATTATAATAATAGCATTTTATTAAGGCTCCTCGAAAAACTTTCTATTTCGAAATTATAATAACAGCTAAAGATAAAATTTGTTAGTTTGAAAAAAAAACAAAAAAAAAACGGAGCGAGTAAAGCAAATAATTAGTATGAGTATTAATTCAAGAGGAAAGTATGTTAAAATATGTTAGAGCTGCTAAATAAAGATAACGAAGATTGGTTTATAAGAGGTGTTGCGTGCGTGTGTGTGTGTGCGCGCGCGCGTATGTGTATGTAGTTGGTGTTATGCATGCGAGCACGGCATGAAGTTTTCGAATTAATAATCGGTATAATAATTAGTATTTTCACGCGAGACTTAGCAGGAAGGATGTTGTGTTTCCAGCTGCGTATTCGGTAAGGCAACTTCAGGGATCTTGATTTTAAGTTCGGGACTACGCGAAGGCAAGCATATTTCAGTGCACTAATGTCCCGACAGATAAACTACTATATTAGCTGCCTACACTGTGATTTAATTTAACTTTGTCCCGGCGACATCCCCCTCCTCCCTCCGTACTCCCACAACCGCCGGTTCTCTTGCTCCTTCGCGATTTACACCCAAGAAATCTCAAGCCCCTGCATTTGATTCTCCCTCTTCTACCTTTCTTCACTTTTAAAATTCGTTTTTATGCTCAGCTAAACGTCTTTTCATTATCTTCTCTCTTATTCCCTTCCACATCCTCATTTCAAGACTTTTTAATCTTATAACTCTCAGGTTACTCAGTGAAAAAACCGATTAAATTCGATTGTCTTCTTGTCTTTCATTATGTACATACCTATTTAAAATCCACTTAATATAAATATTAAAGTTATTGTTCTTTAAAAGAAAACTTCTTATTTTATACAATCCTATTTTCGAAGGATGTTTTTGTAGCACATTTAATGCTTTTTATACTAATTACCCTGATAATACAAGCCATTTCTTTGATATAAATTTATATGAAAACATCGATAGCGTTTGACATTCATAATATTCATTATAACTAATTGATAACGACTATAAAGAAACAAATAAATTCTAAATGTATTTTATAAAATAATGTATATTAAAGTTTTAAATTTAAAAATAATTCCATAACTTGTTTATTTTTGCCATCATTAATTTCCGAATACAATTAATTAATTGTATTAATCTATTATATTAGTGTACTTATGAATATATTATAAATACAAATTTACTAAATAATAGATAATGTAATGTAAATGAACTAATAATAATTTATAAAAAATATATTTCAAAAATATTGCAAATTTATATTAAAAATTGAACGAAATACAAAATTTTAATCGCTTTTTTTTATATTCATTAGTAATTAAATTTTAATTTAAATGTAACATGTTACTGATTTTTATTCAGTTTTGTATATTAACTATTATCTATCTTTATAAAAAGTAAGTTTTTACAAATTTTTTACAATGAATTTAAATTTAAAAATTTTGAAATTTTGAAACTGTTGGATGAATGCATGCATTAGTAAATATGTATATATATTTTATTTGTTAAGAAATTATTATAATTTTATAACAAATCCGAGTATTTTTAAATCTTACATGATTTCTGTAAATAATGTATTAACCAGTTGCAACTGATTGAATATAATAAATACAAAATTAAATTTTACTTATTTTAAAAATAATAAAATAATTTATAATTAAATAAAACTTACAATTACTTTGTAAACAATAAATTTTAGTATGAAATTATAAAATGACGAGTGAGTAAAGATTAGAAAATTTCGTAGCTATTTCAATATATACAACAATTACTTTGACCGTAGGATAATAAAAAGATGATACTAAAAAAAATATATAAATTACAAATAGGTTTTAAATATAATTGAGGCTACTCAGATATCTTGAACAATAGAGGAGTAGTATTCTACATACACAAAATCTTATTTTATTTTCATAAATTTACATAAAATATTCAGTGTTTATGATTGATTTTTATCGTTATTTATGAACGATTAAATTACAAAATATAATAAATGAAAATTACGGAACGAAAAAGACAATTAAAAGCAGTTCAGACTTTTAATTAGAAAGTAACAAAAAAAGTATATGGAGTTCATTTTTTAATGTAATTAATTCTTCTTTATGTACGTTAATATTGACTATGCGTTCAGAAAATGATTGAAGTTTTTTTCTGCTTATTAAATATTCTTTTAAATACAAAAATTATACATATAATACATACATATTTCGATAATACATTTTTATAAAAATAAGATTAAACAATAAAATAATAGAAATTTTTAAAGTACTCTATAATATTAATGACGACGACGATAACGATAATTTTATAATTATGTACTTTATAATATTAATTTAAAAATACAAAATAGTAAAACAATATTCTGTAATAGATTAATAATCAGTAATCTAACTATTTTAAGAAGTAGGTAAAATAAAAAGAAAACTAACTAAATATCAGTTTTTCATTAATGATTATGATGTTGGTTATATCAAACATAATTTTATATAGATAACGAAGGAATTTGAAAACAGATACATGTTCAGAGAGAATTAGTTATAAAGTTAGAAAATTACTCATATACTGATACATTATAATGAAAAATGACGGAGATATAGAGAATAACTTTGTGAAAAAGTTATTTTCACTAAATACATTAAACTGAAAAAAAGATACGTAGACGTTAGGAATTGCTTAAAATTATGTAAAACTAATTAATTAAATAAAATAAAGGGAATTATAGGTTGGCATAATAGTTTTCGTAATAAAAAAATATTTTATCAAACCTATATAAAATGATTTGTTTATAAAAGGTATGAATAAAATAGCGAATAACTGTATGTTTCATTATAATAATATTGAAAGACAAAAATGTTATAATTCAGTTAAAGTTTTAAAAGTCTTAATAGAAAGCTTTAGTAAAAAAAAAACTTTAAATATTGAAAAGAAAAATAGAATGACATTGCGTTTGAACGGCCAGGTATAGAAAGACGAAATGAGGTAAAAATCAGGGCTTCGGTATGGGTGAAAACATTATAAAGTGAAAAAAGTCTGGGTGAAGAAGAGAATTGTCGCAGCAATTGTCGGAGGCCCTGCATCTTATGAATTACATCACGATTGGAATAGAATTAGCTCGCGTATTTTTATTTGGCGAAGTTAAGCTAGAAGTAGCCGATGGGATGGTAAAAATGGTGGGTGGGTGGGAGGGTGAGAGCGTGTAATCAGGTATAAAAATACAAGAAGTACTGGTATTTACGCTGAATAATATCCTTCAGTTGCTAACCGAGTTATTCTTTCTGCGTTCTTATCTTCTCATGGCAGTGTAAAGGAGGCGCATAGCAAGTTTGTTAGCTCGATGATTGGCCATTTTCATGCTAAAATGTGCGAGTCTCGAGAAGCTAGAGTCATTATGAGTCCGGCAGGGAAATTTAGCAGGGAAACTTATCAGGGAAAAGCGGGAAGATTTCGAGGTCTTACTTCAAGATGGCTAACTCCTTAACGGGATAAATACATTTGTTTTTAAACAATGAAGCGAAATGAAGGTCCTCACAAATTCAGCTGATAGAAATTTTAAATTAATTGAAAAAGGGGAGTATATTTTCTAACAGAGATTTTCTAAGGGACCAATTTTCAGCTATGTTTTTTCGAGGAATGTGCAGATGCTAATAATTCTAAAGCGATTATCGAGAAATTATTATTGCTCAGAGTCCAAGATGCGCTCGATGCAGTAAACGCGTTATCGATACGTATGTTATTAAGTCATCATCATCATCATCATCATCATCATCATCATCATCATCATCATCATCATCGTCATCATCATCACCATCATCATCATCGTCATCATCATCATCATCATCATCATATTATTATTATTATTATTATTATTATTATGTTATTATTATTATTATTGTTGTTGTTGTTGTTGTTGCTATTGCGTAAAATGCAAAATATAGAAAGAGAAAAGAGAAAAAAACAGTAGAATGTAATTCGGAGATAATTTAGAGATGAGAAACTCATTTATATTATCCGCAGTGTAGGCGGGATAAATAATTAAAATGCCAATATGTGTAAATATAATGAGAACGAAGGTTAGATTATGAAGGGAGAGTAATGAATGATTAGAGAACTTGAGCTTGTTGAAGGAAAGTTGAGGAAAGGATGGTGAAGAGCCGAAAGAGAAAGGGAAAATCACTCGACGTGATTCCGGGCGTCAATAACCCTATTTGCGACAATTTCTTGTTTCCATTAGGTTGGCCGGCCTACAGGCTAGATTCGCGCACTAAGCCTCGAGCGCGTTCAACTTCTCCGAAAGGGGAAAGAGAAGCAGCGGCAATGGGATTTCATGCTACGCAGCACCTTTGCTCGTTTCCAGTTTGGCTCTTCGTAGCACCAGCAGCTACACAACTTGCTGACAACGTTCCTGACAACGGTAGTTATGATTTTTTCTTTTGAAATTATTACCTCCACACACGAAGCTCATTTTTAATTAGCTTTACTTTTCAATAAATATTAAATTATCGTTATTACGCGAATATTCTCTTTATTAAACAGAATTCAAGATACGTTACTAATTTCCAATCTATATATATTATATGTATTATTTGAGGATAATTTTTAATTGAACAGTAAGATCCGTTTATTGCTCAACTTATTAAATTATCTTAAGTGTTTTGTGCTCTTATGTAGGTATCGGCAATAAGTATTTTCAAAGCCAGTACAATGTAAACTGGAATAGAAAAACACGTAGACTTGAAGCCCAGGAATAAAGTAGGTAAAATAATTATATTTCAATGAATTAGCAGGGGAATGTCAACAAGCTACCCTCCTGCCATGATCTTTTTGTTATTGTTAAAGTGCCATATTGATAATAATAGTGAGGAGGTTAGTAAGAATCAATGGTACAATCCTATGAAAATAGTCAACATGCCAGAGCGCTATTATTCTGAGAATGTGCACATATGCACACATGCGAGCCAGCCAGGATATTTTAAGCGCAATATTAAATGTCGCGCGTCACCAGCCACAATAACACGGGGAGTCTCGTTCTTCTTCCCGATCAAACGCTTGACTTGTTTGCTCATTTTACTTCGACCGATCGAACAGAGAATCAAATAGCTTATAAAATGGCATTGCGTGAAACTACACAAATCTCCATCCTTCTGACCACTCTTCGTCCCCCCCCCGTACCTTTGCCAATTTCTGTCTCGAGCAAAAGCAGCAGATTGTAATGATCCCTCGCTCCCTCCTCCATTCGACACAAGAACGTTTTTCATCTCTCTCTCTCTCTCTCTCTCTCTCTCTCTCTCTCTCTCTCTATTCCTCTCCCTCTCCCTTTGTTTCTATTTTTAAACTTTGTCATAATTTTTAATTTTCAAATAATTAATAAAAAAAAAACAAATAATAATAATAATAATAATAATAATAATATAACGTACGTTCTTTTATTCTCTACGATGCAGTTGTAACGACTTTAAGATATTTACTGCACGCAACATTGTTAGCCTTGTCCAGATATAATCATCAGAAATCTATGAATTAACTTCATCTGACGATACGCGTAGTGTAAGGATTTTTTCCTTGACAATAGTAAATAATTTTAATATAAGAAAATTAATTGTCACTATTGAAATTTATACGTGTATACGGTTTTATATTATTTCAAATGTAATATCGAGCTAATCTTAATAAAATTGTTTTTTGTTGAATTTCATTTCTCGTTGAATGAAAAAAATATATTAAAAGGAAAGGAGACTGGTACGTTTCTAAATTAACCGAATGAAAAGAAAGCATCTATAAGAGAAGTCTAACTCAATTATCACGAGTCTAGATAAATACCCGCTGCACTTTTTTCGATCACGTTAAAACAACTTTTGAAATAGAGTTCGCCCTTATAACTAAAAGTGATCCTTGCTTTTTCATGGACATATCATTATTTCAATATAATATCAATAGTAGCATACCAATGGATTACTCAGTATGAATTACTCGAATTCTCTAATAAGGTTTACCTCATTGTTTTTAATATTAAAATGACGTAATATTAAATTTTATTAAAAAGAAAAAAAACTCTTTTTTTCAATAATAAGTGGGTTATCAATTTCTATATTCATACTTATAATCACTAATTATTGTAATCTGTATCTATAGACACAATTTCGTATTTACGAGGTTGAAAGTTATTAAAATTATTTTTAACGGAATGTAAACTAATTCGCCCTTATTCATGTTGACGGCAGTTTAATTTGACGATTAATTTTCAAATAAGAAGGTGATTGATTGGTTTATAAAAAGCGTCGGCTATTAATTAATACGAAGAGGGTAATTGGATATTGAAAATGGTCAAGAAAAATTGTTTATGGAAAGAGCGTGAGGTGGGAAATAGGGATGCTATGGGAGCTTTGATCAGCGAAAGAGGTTTAAAAGCCAAAAGCCAACGGAAAAAATGATAAATAAATCATTTTCATAAAACAAACTGGAGACGATTTGAATGTCAGAGCGCGTAGTCACGTGAGCGTTCGCTGATGTTTTCGCGGAATTCAACTCTATATCTATATTGTAAGAAAACAACCAGAGAAAATCCATCTAGTGATTTCACAAGCAATTATGCCCTGGGCGGCGGCGGTGGATCCTCGACTCCTCTCGACTTGCTCTCTTATTTAACGCCAATGTGAACCGAGCATACGCCTCGACGCTCATCCGCGAGATCCTCATTTGCCTGAAATTGTCAATATAGAATGGTATATTGAAAACGAGATATCCACCGCCACTGTTGTTATTCTATGTTGCTTTCTTGCCCGTTTTCAAGCCCTGCCGTGTTTTCTATGCTGCTTTTTATTACATTCCTTCTCATAAATTCACCGAATTGCATTACTTTTCCAGTTTAACTATCAGCACTCGATCTTTCTCGCCTTTCCTACAAATAATTTTATTTCTCTATCTTTTCTAATAATACAACCCGTGTGCATGACTGACAGAGATCTACGTTTAAATTTTTATAAGTAATTTTTAATAGGCTCAACCCTTGACAAAAATCCAATATATATATATTTATATATACATTTATCGTCAAAGGAGAAAAGAATTAGATGACGATTCGAAAGCGAAAATAATCCAGTGACCAAAATACGAACAAGTATCCTATAAAGTTAATAATAATTGATTTTAGACATGAACCTATTTTTGAACGATTTTGTTAAATATTATTTTTCATGAATTAAAAGTACAACAAGAAGATTAAAAAGAAAATAATAATTTATGTTCTATTGAAATTTATGCTCTTTTCAATTACGTATACGTTATGTATAATGACATTCGATTTTCTCAAATTTAAAACGTGTACCATTTTTCAACCATACGTATGAAAGTGATAAAAATTCAATATTTCAAATAACGTAATTTAATTCTATAATTAAATAAAATTTGTCCTTAATTTCGATAATATTATAAATTATTTTTCGTCGGTTTCGTTCATAATGTCAATATCTTAATAAAGAAATTTAACTTGCGTCAGTTAATAAACGAATAAGGCCTCCGAATCGCTCTTAGAAAGAGAGATCTTATATTTTGAACGTAACGTACAATTATTACTCAAATTTATTAATTCATAATAAATACCAATAGAAAAACAATTTCTTAGGAAATTGTTGTCACAACAACAGCCGAATCACTTAAAAGAAAAGAATTACACGTAGGAAAAAAGTTGTATATTAGTAGCTGAGTTTAAGAGTGATAATTTTTTTTTGTCATACATTAATCGAACGATTAAACTAATCCATTTCATGATAACAGCAATATAGAATTACATAAAAATTCGGCCTCTCTATTGAACTATATAATATCATATCGCTTACTCTTTCGACAGTTTAACGAAAATTCTTATTAAATAAAAGCTCTTACACTTATGTAGCTTAGTATAGCTAAAATGGGTATAAGTTAAAAACAATAGGTAATAATCGAGAAATAAAGGTCTATAAAAGCGTAGCATAAGATAATATGTTCATCGATAACAAAGAGAGATCCGTCAGTTAGTTAAATATATATATTGTTGTTCCAAGTCCCTTCACCTTGTTTTTTTGTTCAATGAAAATACGTACTCGAAGATGTGAGCCGGTTAGACATTGAGGGACCGGAGCCATGAGAACTCGCATAGGATTGTACTGCTTGATGGACGAGTACGAATCTATCATAGGGTATAAGTTCATCTAAATGAGAGGAAATATGTTTACAAAAAACGTATTTATTCACTCTGATTTTTATCTTTTTATAATCATCTTCTTTTTTATAATAATGTTCAACAGAATACTATTAAGTTATGAAATCTGCTGGCTTAATTGTAATTGTAAGCAATTAACTCAAACTTACGAACGAAAGCATATTCTTTTTCTCTGATGATTGTTGCTAAAGAATAATAATCTATTTTAAAAAAAAAGTCCGCGGACTACATTTTGTTTCTCTTTAACTCATCTCGATGACTGTAAATATTTTCACTGCAATATTTACTTTTCAGTATTATGCCACTTTATACTGTATTTTTATCTTTCTATTTTATCTTACATTTAATTTATATTTCTCTCCGTTTTTCGTTTTCTTGTATGATTTTGATCTTTATATTGTAAGCTTGTTCTTCGGTTTCACAAACTAACACATTTAATAACTACTAGGATTTAGCAAGCTTATTCCATTGAATTTCCTCATCTTTTGTCTCTATCCCTCTTATCTTTTTTACTTTCCCATAAACACCTGACGATTCAAATTCAAATATATATATATATATCATAACTTGGCAAGATAAATTTAGAAATAGAATTTTAAATGTTGAATTAAGGGGAAATTCATTTTCAACAGATCACAATTCTATTTTATTTTTTCTTTTCTTTATTCGAATAATTAATTTACTCTAGTTCCAAATTTTTACTTTAAATCAAAGTTTTATATATTATATTAATGAAAAATTTTTAAATTCTCGGTTAAGTATAAACATCCTTATTACGTAGGTAATAAGAATCAGGTATTCAGTATTTTACCACTTGTGGGTATCATTTTTAAATAATATATACTGATAATATATGCACAATGACTTATAATTTTTCGATTTAAGATTTTATTTATATAATACAAGTAAAAAATAAAAAGCTACAAACACCTTTTTCATTGATCTGATTTCAATGATTTTAGAACGGTATAGAAGTCTTAATTTAATTCTAAAGCTTTAATGGTTATTTGTATTGATATTTCAGAAAAAGAAATGTTGCCAATCTGTTATCGAGAAGCGGAAAAACAAGTCCTTACATCGACCGTCGCTCCTATTTAACTCTCCGCGTTGCTTCTCTTTTTACAATTTTTGTTTGTAATTACAAAAAGTGAAATGAAATTATAATATATATTGTTCTTTATTCTATCAGACTTCAATTATATTTATATTTAGACGCAACACTTCGTTATACAATTAAGCCGGGGTGACGTTCCTGTCCCTGAGACATAACACTATCGTAACGGTTATACAATCACCGGTACATGCTATCATTTTACCAAAACTAAATTATTTTATTACAGCTTTTATTATATGATTTATCGATCTATTTTAAAGTCTATATAATATGTTGGTATTTTATGTTGATATTTTATTCACTGTATCATTTTCACTATTTTAATGAAGATTATTCGTAAATAAAATTAAATATTTATTACCGCTTCTTTTAAATATGAGATTAAACAATTCGTTATTCATATAAGTTTCTAATTTACATACTAATTTATCTTGTTTTATATTTTAATTCGATGTAAATAAAAAAACTAAAATTTAAAAATTATAAAATTATTTTTTGTATCGATTTTAAGATAACATACATGTAAGTAATATAATATAATTTTTTTTATAAATTAAGTATATTTTTCAAATATAGTATAGTTTTATTTATTTTTACGTTTATGTAACAAATTGCGTAGTATATGACCAAAATACAAGTAATGATTTTCTTGTAATATCAAATATTTATTATTTATTTTTCACATATTCTTATCTTAAAGTATTCCCATTCTGGTTGTTATTTATTAGTTTATTATTTATATTTAGCAAAATATATTAAAACTATTTTCACAGTTTAGGAAAATTATTCTTCACAAAAATAAGTTTCGAAAAAATTTAGTTTTTATATAGAACGTTACTACATAAATATTTGTTCGTATATAAAAATATGAAGAAAAAAAGCACTTATTCATATTATATTATATTGTAATAAAACTTTCTTGCATACATGTTATCTTTATTTTATTCTTTCTTTTTTTATATCTTAATCTTTCTTTCTTTCTCTCTCTCTCTCTCTCCCCCCCTTTGTCACTGTCTTGAAATCAATTTTTAACTTGTTTACAACAATATTTTTTATTATATTTTCTTAAATTGCGTCGTTGTACGTTAAGGACATGAAGCGGTCATATGATGAAAAATTTCATGAGAAATATCGTCGAATATGTAGAATACAGCCAACTGACAAATCCGTCCATTGTCAAAGCTCGGATATTCCGTTATATTTCACGTCACTATACGTCCAGCGGTGCGTGAGTTCTTAAGTTCGCGCTAGAAGAGCTTGTCGAGCTTGTCTATATAAAAATGTATGCTTGGAGAGACAATGCATGCGCGTGGAACAAACGCGCTTTGCTAAAATATCGTTACAGCTAATAATACTTTCTTCTTTTTATTTCGTATTTTGAGGTTCATTTTTTTATATTTTATTACTGAAATCACATAATTCTTACAATTGTTAAATGAAATATACATTTCAAAGCAATTTTTTTACAGGTATTACTCTAATGTAGCTCAAGAAATAATATAAATATATTCTATATTATAACAATAATATGTAATGCCTTACAACAAAGATGTCCACTGTTCATAATTATGTATTACTCACAAAGTGTTTTTAATTTATTCAATAATTTACTTTAAATAATTATTAATATAAGAAATATTTAATGCTTATAACTCGTCTTCATTTTGATTCTAGTAGGTTATTTATAGCTTTTTTTTTATAATTATATTATTATAAAAAAAGTATTAAATTTAAATTAATATTCCTTATGTTCGAATTGAACATATTATAGTTTAATTAAAAACATTATAACATTTTATTTTATAGATATTTTTACTTATATAAGAATCATATTGAAATATTTAATATAATGATATTTATTAATTTATAATAAAAAGATTAAAAATAATTAATTTATATGCATCTATGTCACTTATAATAAATAGACCTGTATTTCAAATATTTTATGAAAACGTTCAAAAATAAAAACATATTACGAATATGACTTAACAATATATGTATATAGTCTATAAATCTTTTATTTTCCATATATTTTAAGTTTTTTTTTTTAAATCTTCACTATTCTATTATAGATATACACTC
Organism: Ceratosolen fusciceps; assembly: GCA_018883505.1. NCBI lineage: Eukaryota > Metazoa > Arthropoda > Insecta > Hymenoptera > Agaonidae > Ceratosolen > Ceratosolen fusciceps. The sequence goes on along the minus strand of RCIC01000035.1, from coordinate 1,070,001 downwards.
TCGTATTATAATAAAATAGAAATATTTTTAGAATATATTTAATACAATTATTGCATCCTATTTAAAATCTTTTATTTAAAAGTGAAATAGAGATACTTATTATTGTATAGCATTTTTTTACAATCTTTACCGTTTACTTGATATGCTGTTTAATGAAGAATATAAGTGAGAAATAAATATTTCTTTTGAATTTAAATATTCGAGTTAAAATTTTTGTTACAAAAGCAAAGCATAATATAAATGTATAGCGATCCAATTTATTTAAAAAATAATAAATCGATATCAATTTTTGCGAAGTGGCGGCAGTTTTGAACAGGCCTTGTATCAAGGCGAATTGGTCCTTCTCTAAAAATATCAATTTGAAGCAGCGGTAGGCATGTATCATACTTTCCGCCTTTTACGAAACCATAATAGTGGGAAATAAAAATTTCCATTTTTATTTATATTAACACTTTTCATGGAGAATTCGGTTTGGAACTTCCAATACTCTGCAATATACACATGCTTCCAACCGTTATCGACTATGTCTCTTTCTCTTTTGCTCTTTCAAATATGCCCTCCAAAACTCTCTGAACTTTATATTTTGTATAGAACATTTTGTTTTGAATTTTGAAACTTATATATCCTGTCAAGATCATGCTGACTTACGTGATACTTACTTAAAATAAATTTTGTTCTATTGTAACAAACTTATAAAATCAAATATAAAATCAAATAAATGCATAAAGATACAATTAATACACACACATATATATATATATATATACTTCTAATTATTGAAAAGTATGTTAAAGAAAATACATTTTTTTTATCTTATTTACTAGCTATCATTAAAAAAACAATGCGAATTTTATAAATTTATCGTTAACATTTCATAAAAGAGTAATGAAGTTTTGCATTTATTTAAGGTTACAATATTTCTAATCAAAATATTTGCTTAAGAATTGAAAGACAATAAATAAAATTTGAAAGACAGTATCTTAAAAATAATTGAACCTAAATTAAGTAGCACATAAATATTCAATAGATATCGTATTTAAAATAAAAAAATATGGAAATATATACATTATTTATATTTATTATTTTACAATTTGTTAATATAAAATACTTTTTCTTATTTTTGTATATAAGGCTAGTCATTGAAATTGAATGCAAAGTGGAAGAAATTTTGAATCTATCATATATTATCAATAAACAAGAATGTTTATCATAGAAAAAAAATGGAATCATAACTCTATATGATAGTATAAATAAACCAACAGAAAAAAAATTTCATCTTTCTGACCGGAAGTCATTTATATTTTCGATCACACCCCTCAGCCTTCGGTTTTTCAATTTCGCATAATATCGCGCATGAGTTTACTAAACTGGTCTCGTGATAAGATATCTAAGTAAGCTATGAAGAAGGCAAAATACTTCTTCTCTTTCCGAATTTTACGTATTTTGCGAAGGTCATATATAAATGACTGTCCACAGGAAATGTGATGATTCTATCAGTTACCAAAGAGGTGTACCTATGTCGTTTCAGCGTTGTATCTTAATATTTTTCCATCTAAAAGATATACAGACGGTGAAAGAATGCGAGCGAACGAGAAAAGGAGAGAGAGGGAGAGAGAGAGAGAGAGAGAGAGAGAGAAACGAAAATCTGCTGACTTACGTTCTTGCGTATGAATAGTTTTGATAGGAAAAAAAGGGGGTACCGCAAATTTTAGGCAATAGTCGAGAAACAGACTTTTCACAAATCGATATTTGGGATATTTGAAATTTTTTTATACATAAGAATAGCTGATTAAAGTAAGATGGTCGTGACCGAAAAATGCAAGTATATTTTTAATATTTATCTAGCGTAATGATAAGAGAAAGTGCTAGAAATTGTAATATTTTCACTTTCTGAAACTTTTAAAAATGATGAATTTTTAGTTTATGAAAATTTCTATCACTAAATACTATTCTATTGTATTATTATTAAACAGTTTTAACAATTAACTGTTAACGAAATAATGAAATTACGGAAATTAGTAAAAATAGAAGGTCGGACAGTTAGGCTCAGATAAGGTATAATATAAAAGAAAAGCAATTTAAATTAAATTTCTATTTGTTGTAACGATAATACTTAAAGTCGGAATGTGCGTTGCCTTGTTAATTCAAATATTTTATGAAAGTTAGCAAGCCTATTTGCTCTCGTTGCCAAATTCGAAAATGAAGAGAGAGAGAGAGAGAGAGAGAGAGAGAGTGAGTGAGAAAGGAATGGCGAGGGAGGAGGTGAGAGGGACGCGAAAACAGCGGTAGATAGTTGATGGACGGTGAGCGAAAAAGAGTCAAGACCGAAGTGGCGTGAGGGAAAGAGAGAAATATAAGCGACGGGCACGCGTCCCGCAATTGCAGCTGTAGCCGAGCTGAAATAACAATAACGCCATTCAGCTTGGCGGCATTCGATGTGGGGTCGGAAACAATGAAACAATCAGAGCCGAGGGACAAGCCTTGCGCCTCCGGCAGCGCAGAGAAACCCGGAAGTCAACACTGCTGGACAATGAAGACCCGGCCTCACTCATCCCCACCTCTTCCGCACTCGCCGCCGCCGCCATCGCCTCTGCCTTCTAATTAAGCGATTTTATACAGACTTTACGCCATTTGTAGCCCACGCATGCGGAACATTTTGAATAGTCGTGACGTGGGACTCTCTCTAGTAGACCAGAGAGAAAGATAGAAAGATAGATAGAGAGTTACTGAAAAGGATCTATAGATTTCATGATTGATCGTTTCGTGGTTTTATGCTTTGTGGTACCTGCAACTATTAACGACCTTTTGTTTCAGCGAGGATAATTAATCTAAACTGCTGCATTAATAATTCAAATTTTATAATTGAATGAGATTACCCAAAGAAAAAGCAGACGTATTTTTATTCAAATAATCAAGCTTTTTTCTTTAATTTATTGGAATAATAATTCAATAATATGTATAATGTTATGGACTTTTTAAAATGTCTCTACTTTATATTTTTATATCTCTACTTTAACTTTTTATAAATAAAGGTAATAATAAAATTTTTTTTATACAACATTGTATCTCAAGAATATTGATTATATCCACTTTTATTGCCTGACAAGAAGTTTACTTGCTCTACTGATTTCTATTAACCAATTCAATTACCTTAAATATTTATAATGTACTTTTAATAATATAAAATATTATTTATTTTGGCGCTTATTTGTATAAGACATAAAATTTTAATGAATAAGTTGAATTAAGCATGAGAATAAAATAATATTCTGAATAATGTGTCGCGTGTCAAAAATATAACGTACAAAAGATTACCATAAAAAAATTATTAATACTTAAATCATCGTTTTATTATCAAATATGCATACGTTTACATGTTATTGAATCCATGAAATCATATATACATGCACAATGACAGAAATGTAGGCATGTACATATAATTTTTGAACGGTGGGACTGATATTTATAAAATTCCAGTTATTTATACGTGGACAGAATTTAAAATGTACACACACACACACACACACACACACACACATACATATACATATATATATATATATATATATATATATATATAAATTAATTTTAAAAAGGAGAACGATAAGTAATTGGGATAAAGAGGGATATATAGAGAGAAAGATAAAATAAAGATACTGATCAAAATATAATTTATATACACATTTAAATTCAATTTGTTTTGATTTTAAATTCTTATACATTTTTTAAATACATTTTGTATTTGAATTTTAGAATATATTATTTCTTTTTTTTGTAATTTTTTACTTATAGTAACACATACATAATTATTTATCAAATTTTTTGTTAAAATCATCATTTACCATACAATTTTAATATATATAATTTTCTAATTTTTAATATTTTTCTAATATTTAATATTTAATAAAAATATATAGATTATGAATTCAACGGAAATGTATTTATTCTAATTACATAATCTACATATTTTATAACTTTATGCAAAATACACACGTTGTTATAAATTTCAGTAATAACATTTATAATAGTAAGTGGATTAATTTGTAAATAATTTTAATTTGAGGTAAAAAATTAAAATATTAATGAAAATAGAATTGCAGAAAATAGATAGGAATAAATAAGAAGAAGATAAACTTCAAAGATTGATAAGATGAAAGATACTGATATTGAGAAAAAAGAGTACATTTTAAAATGATAGGGCGGATCAAAGAGCAAAAAAAGATAGAAAAGTGAAAGAGTTTTTGATCTTATAGTAAGTAAGAACAAACAAGATAAAACAAAAAGCAAATATTCTTGATTGAAGGTAGAGTTAAAAATATGATTAAAGATATCAAATGTAATTATAAATAAAAAAGTCATTTCTACATTCGAAATATATAATAGTATTTTATTTTAATATTACAATATTATAAAGTATATTTATCTCGAATATCTTGACATCGAAGTAGTAAGTTGTCCAGGTTTAAATATTTACTAGTAAAGTATAATAAAAGCAATTTTATGTTTAAAATAAATTCTAATTAAGGAACACTATGCAACAGTTGAATTTTAGTTGTGCGCTTTAGTTATATATTATTTGATCGTATACATGAAAAGGTTCATTATTTTGATTATAAATTATTATTTAGACGCATATACAAATAACTCTACGTGATTATTAATAAAATCGCTATTAACTTTAATTTTATATGACAAAATATTGTAGCTTTACAAAAACATTTATTTGAATGATAAATGAGAAATTTTATTTATAGACATAACATCTTTATCGATATTTTTTTATAGATATATTTTAACAAATAATCAGTGATAAAAGAAATTTATGGTTTATATTCCGAAACGTCAATGAGAGAGAGAGAGAGAGAGAGAGAGAGAGAGAGAGAGAGAGAGAGAGAGAGAGAGTTGAAATCGGCGACGACACTCCATTAGTATGCGCGGAAGCGTTTGCAGTTGTATTGTAGGTGGTATTGTTACTGAAGAATGTCCTCATTGCCACTGCTGCCATTTCCGCCATCGTCGCCGCGGCCGTCGTCGTCGTCGTGCCGGACTGCTAGATAAAGATTCCACCACCGACTTCTTCTTTTTCTTTCTTAATTACTGTAAAGCGAAATATAGTCAAAGATAGAGTGAGAGGAAGAAAGATAGAAAGAAAGTGTTCGCTTATATTATATGTGAGTTACATTCTATTTTTAAGAATGAAGAATTTAAGAAGAAAGAAAGTTCGGAAATTTTTGAATCTACCCAGATTTGGTTACTAATCAAAAAAATTTTAACATGCATACATATATATATATGTATGTATGTATATATATACTTCTGTATAATAATGTATTCCATTGATTAAGTTAAGAAAATTATTGATTAAAAATACTACAATTATAGTTCAAAGATTTTAGTCGTACATAGTAGTAGTAATTATCTCAATTTAATTAATAAAATTAAGTATAAGATTTATATATGAGATATGCTAAAAAGGATTTTACCATCAATTATTATTACGACATTAACAAATAATTATAGTAAAATAGCATAATAATTGATACATGCATAACAAATAATTTTTGAACGAATTTCAGTTCTAAGCTAAATAATAATAAATAAAAGGCAATAACCGATATCTTTAACTTCTTTTCAATTTCAAGATTTGATAATGCAATCTGCAAGAATTCATGTTATATATTTATTCACTGTTATAGGTCGTGAACTGATAGAGAATAAGCGTGATAAATAGATTGGGAGTGGGAGCGAGAGAGATCGAGAGAGAAAGAGAGAGAGAGGGGGGAGGCGGAGTGACGAGAGGGGTGAGAGCGAAAAGGAGGGAAGAAGACCCTATCTTCCGCTCTGCCGTTATCTTGGCATGGGGAAAGCGTGATTGCCTTTATGGGGGAAGAAAGGGTCTTTGACGATGGCGATAATGCCCCTCGATTCTGCACACCCCGCCAACCCCATCCGCGCTATCAGAAATAAAACATAGCGTTCTCGCGCCCACCGAGGATATGGAGGAAGAGTACCGACGGGGGAGCGAGAGCCGACTCTCCTTACTTTTCGCGATTCGGCCATTCTCTATATTAAACCTTCCTCTTTGCATTCCACGAGAGACTTCTTTGTCCTTTCAGAAATCATTTTCTCAATGAATTTAAACGCTTATTTTCTTTTAAAAATTTCACTTTTTAAAGAGATATTAACGATCATGGCTTTCTTCGATTAACGCATCATTAGGGCGTTAAGGTATCAGACATTTTCCAATACCGACATAAAATAAATAAGACATTTAAATTCATAGATTCATATTTATTATTATTAAACGTAGTAAATTCAACTAAAAAGATATAATTTTTGTAAACTAATGCCCAATTTTCTTGAGAATTTATAATGCGTTTACGTGTTTTTAATGTTCTTTGAATTGAAGTGGATTATACTAAATGTATTTAGATGAAATTAAAATTACATGAAAATATTGAAAAGGTTTTATAATTTCGGTTAAAAAAATATTGCAAACAATAAATTTAAAATAAATATTAAAAAATATTTTGTGCGATATAAAGTAACTCAATGTGATAGCTATTATAGATAAATTATATTATTATTCAGATGCTTTGATAGGATAAATAATAATTTCATTTATATTAATTAGATATGGCGGTGAAACGGCGGAGGTACCTAACTTTCAATAAATTACGTTCTCAAGCCCGAGAACGGGCCTCTCTACGTGTATACGAACTATAACCAAGTCGATCGTCGCATTTGTCGATAATTAAATATATCCGTGCAAGAAGCAATCACTTAAATGAATTGTATATTAGTGAGCAAAATGTGAATAACGATATCATCCAGACCGCCAATTAAACACGATGGAGCGAATTCGCGGAGCCGATGTTGTCATATATACGTCGATATATTGTCATGGAATCGCTAACAATAGAATTAACGGTTCAAGGTTTGCTGAACCGAGTATTTAGTATATACATATGTATATACATATTCACAGACTGAAATTAATTTAGTAATATATATTTTTTATGTTACGAGACTGATTTCAAAAGATATACTATATTTTCTTCATTCTTTATTTTTTTTATTAATATTTTAGTCATTTTGGTTTTTAAACACCATCGGTTCGATAAAATGTCTTAATGCTCAAGTTATTATTAACCAATCTTTAATAAGATAGACTTATTATAGTTACATTATAATTTGTTGCTTTTATGAACTTACCTTGTCGACAAATCCTTGTCGGATAATAAATATTTATAAGAAGATTCGATTTTCTATTTAATATGAAAGATGTAAAATTACAATAAAAACTGTTTAATATATTAAGAGTGGATTATTGTCAAATATTTTATAATTTATCTTATAATAATCAATTAATACAATTGTCTACAATTATAATTAACAAAAAGTAATATAAACTAATTTGAGATTAAATACTGTACATAATGAAAATCAGAATAATTGTTGAAAAGATAAAATATGTTGATCGTGTTTTTTAAGATAATAATTTAACTAAGAAAATTTGTGGATTTAATAAAAAGCTTTTAACGTAATGCATTATTATTTTAAAATTTATTTACAAATATGGTTTTATCTTACAATGTCGTTTATAAGATTTATCAATAAGATTTTATTAATAATTTCAACCCATACAGAATTGTAGTCTAAGTTAACGTATTCGTATGATATGCAGCTAAATGTCTTCTTAACAATCATGTCACACATAACAATTTTTTATTTATAGTTAATTTTGTATTGAAATATAATGATAAGCCCAGGCAGAATTATAGCCGCCGAAATGGCTATTATTAAAAACTTTAGAATAAATTATTCATTGCCTTTCTAATATTTTTTTAAAAGTCATCTCATGTATAATATACAAGTGAAGCTACGACGAACATCCATGTGATATAGGATTTTGTTTAATTTTAAATTTTAATTTAATACTAATGATCATAAAATTTAATATACTGTAAATCATTATCATTTTCAGCTTCTTTTTTTCGTTTTAACACACCATTTTTTTATAACATTAAAATTTAGTTAACATTTTCGATAAAATTCGATTAATTTTGTACATGCGCTAAATATTACAAAAAGTGACTGTTTTAAAAAGTATTTATATAATATAAACATGACACAATATGTTGCTATCATCGTAAATATCGTAAAAAATTATATTATATCAATGGAAAATTCTTAAGTATTCATGAATATTGGAATTATATTCATAAATTATATAACATTTCATTTAATAGAGAAATGAAGATTTAAATATTTTAAATGTTAACATAGTTATTGCACAAAAATAATAATAGACATTTATTGTTAAAGTTATAAATGGATAATTTGAAATTACATGTGCAAGTAAGATAAAATTTATAATATATAAACTTTCAATGAAACTATGATTCAATAAAAAACAATATTTATACTGAAGTCTTAATAGTGACACATAAGAACGGTTTTGTAATTTTAAATATATATATATATATATATATATATTAATTATATTTAATATAATTAAAGTGACTAGAGTATATTTCTTAAATAATAATTGTATATGCGGCAATGTGAAAGATTATCTACCTGAAAGATAAAAATAAAATTCTAAAAGTAAAAAAAATTCTGCTTGACCGTTTATATTATGAGCAGCGTAAATTTCCCTTTTGCACAGCTTGTTTTAATTAAAATTTCAGAGTCGTGTATGAAAAGATCCTTAACTATAAAGTCGATAGTCTCGTTTAAACGCACTTCAACGTATGTATTTGTAATTATAAGAAAATATTGTATGAATATGAATAATGAGAAGGTTGAGTAAGGTGGAGATTATCTTAGTGAAATTCATAGGAATAATTTTATAAAGAGCTCAATAACGTATAGTATTAATTCGACGTATTTTTTTTTTTTTTTTTTTTTTTTCGGACATCTCGTGTGCTTGATGGAAGCGTAAAACCGGTAGACACCATATGTACACGCAGCCAGAGATGAACGAAACGTATAAACTGAGCGGCGTTGCATCTACGTTAGCATTGAGAGCCGCGCGAGCTTATTTCGCATGGCTAGCCATCAAAAGAAGAACAAATTTGCGACTGGAAACGAGAGCTTTTTTCTCGTCTCTCCTGTAAGCGTATTCTAATGAGAGAAATAAGTCTAAAAGCGCATGTGTGGATAGTTTTGCGTATACATAATATGGTTTGGTTATCTCATCAAAGTTGGACGACCGGAGCACATCATCGTCCCTTTGTAGGGATTTCGAGCGACGATGGCGTATATACAACATCGATTCACTATCTTTTTTGTACACGCTCTGTAATTCTTCTACTCTCTTCTCAAGACTCTTATTCTACCTACGTTTATCCATCACGTATTTCAATTATTTTACATTCCTTTTTTTTTTTTTATTAACAGAAAATTGTCATTTTATCTCTATATTGCCAGCTACGTTCTTCGCTCATACGTCCGTTTATACGGAAAAATGACGACTCATTTTCTGCCTAATAACCAAAAAATTTTTACTCGTTTCAAGCATAAATTTTATTTAATATAACTTTAAGTTGCATACGCTCACAGCATATGCTTTCTCGTCTTTTTTTTTTATTCTTTCGCTGACGTACTATATATCGAGGGCTTATTTCAACCCCAAGGATAATAATATTACTTTCATGAAATATTCAATGAAATATTCGGATTTTAATAGCCCGAAGGAATTTGTGTACAATTATTTACATAATAGATATACAATTTTGTTTAAAGATAGACTTACGTTTAAAATTATACGAATGTCATTATTTTAATTATTATTATTATTATTATTATTATTATTATTATTATTATTATTATTATTATTATTATTATTATTATTATTATTATTATTATTATTATTATTATTATTATTATTATTATTATTATTATTATTATTATTATTATTATTATTATTATTATTATTATTATTATTATTATTATTATTAATACGGTATGAAAATAATATTTTAGCCACGTAAGACAATTTTCATTTTTTAATACAAAGTTTCAAATTCCACGTACAACCAATTTTATCATTATTTAATTAACGGTATTATTTAAAAAAGATCGATTCCAATCAATTAACATTCAATGAAAACGAATTTTGGGTGTATACGAAAAATTCTATAATTTATAATTTATTAGATTTTATTATTTTCATAACTGATAATTAAGAATAAATAATGCATTTGGATATAATATTTGTACAATTTGTCTTTAAAATACGTAAATAATCGGATATGTTGAAATAGATTTTGAATTATCTATTTTGAAAGTAAGTACAAGCTTTTATCTTATTCAATACTTTTGTGAATTTAAAGAAATTATAGTTAAATAAACGATTATATTGAAGGGTAGATGAAGTAAAAAATATTATGTTAAGATAAGTAAAAGAATAAGAAATTCGCTTACTGGACGTTCGCAAGCGATTGGGGTCAAACGCTCGGCTTAGTTAAGTTTCTCGTCTCAAATAGACCTATGTCCTTGAAATTTTAGCTATTTCAGCTATTTCAGCTATTTCAGCTACTCTTATCGGACAGCTTCATTACTTGACATGGTAGCTAAGGTCGTTGAAATCGTGGCGGAAGTGGTACTTAAATTCGTAGCGGTTACTTGGGTCGGGATCGGCGATAATATTGGCGACACTTGTACGGTATTGCGCCACCACTCGGTCGCCATTGTTGACGTCCAACTGGACACGAGGTTCCCCCGAAAGTTTAAATCCGGAAGAACCGGAAGCGGCCTTCATATCACGTGACATCTCGGCGAACTTGACGGATTACCAGTCAAACTCTGTACCGAGAAGTTGCTTACATTGTTTGTACCATCGTTATTCCTTGTTTGTTCTTTGGGTGATAGGGAGGAGCTCGTTTTAGTTATGCTTGACAACACTTGGGTCTTCGATTCAAATTTCTCCACGAAAATTGGCGATGACGAGGACGTCGTTGAATACTGGTCCTGCGATTTATCCTCCTCTTGGCTTTGTTGATGACGTTCAGTATTGGTTGTCTCGTAAGAGTCTTCATTCGTCTTTTGGTAGTCAGATTTGGTATCTTTGTTATCCAAACTGTAATGATCATCTTCTGGCCGAGCTGGACTGGGAAACGGTCGGTCCTCTGGCTTCCCAGGAAGAAAATTTGGCCTTTTTAGGTCTTTCGACGGACTAGGGTATCCACAATTGACCTATAATACAAAATTATAAAACATTAAATCATTAGAGATTAAAACTTATATTATATGAATGATTTCTTTGAGAACAGAAATTACTGGACAAAAAATGACATCGAATGATATTCGAATTCATAAATATGTTAAGACTGAACTGTTTATTTATTGAAATTTGGATTATTTATGAATGCGAAGATACCTGAAGACAGTTTGGCTCCGTGAGTCCAGGCCAAGTCATATTCTGATTCGTTGAATAAAAGCTTCCACCAGATCCATAGATGGCTTGGAATGCAAGATCCGCAGCTAACTTTCCGCCACCAAAGTCTTCGCTTAGCTTGTGTTGAATCGGATAGAGATGATAAGGAAAGGGTGGAAAAAATCTAGGTATCTTAAGGTCTTCGGGGTGACCAATCAACGGATGGTTGATTCCTGGTGGGCCCAGTGACGGAAGCAAACCTCGTGATATCGTTCCCAGGTGGCTGTGATGATCGCTAGATGGCATCGATATCGGTGAAAGCGTAAAACTGAATTTGTTTTCTTTCTTAATGACGGACTTTGGTTTTCGTCTAGGCCGATATTTATAATCCGGATGTTCCTTCATGTGCAGTGCTCTAGAATGTGAAAAATAGCGGCGGCGTGTGCTGGATGAATCTAGATTTAGAGTAGAATCGATCTATGGTCGAATGAACGAATGCGTTAAAATATAATGATTAAAGGATTCATGCTCTTAATCTTTAATGTTAAATCCACGTTAATCTAAATCATATCTAAAGGTTTCATTGTGCTCAGGAATATTATGTAATCTATTGTATTTACGAACTTGCAGGCAACCGTATGCAACATGAAAATATTTTATCACTTTTAACAAGTGAAATTGAGCGCTCTGAGATATTTTTATAATATAGTTTACCTTCAATATTTTTTTGTTAGACGTTCTTAGCATTAATAAAATATAAAAGAAGCAAGTAATCATCATTCATTAGAATAAAATATTTATAAGATTTTTTAAACAATAAATATTCTTATCGGTATTGAAAAATACAGGTCTATGCATTAATGAATAATACGGATATAGTTGATTCGACATTTATCATTCATTCGATCTAAATGTATGTAATTTAGAATATTAACTGAGAATATAGAATATCCCCTAAGATTTTCACATTAAAATATATTTTAGTCTTTCTATGATAAGTTTTTCATAAAGTATAAGGCCTTGTTGTAAAGTAGTTAAGCATTTTATTTGTACGAATTGCAGAGTAAGCTCGCTTTTTAATTTATTCGCAGGCTGAAATTGGCTCAAAAGCATACAGAACAGATAATATACTTCATTTCTGTTTAATATTTCAGGAATAAGAAAAACAAAATTTAAGCTATGCTTGAGTAAGGAGCATTTCTATAATACTCTTTTCCGTAGCCGTACCACCAAGGAACGTTAACTCACACACACAAAGATTTTAAGTCGTTACCTTACGTTGCAGAGATTACCCCGGTTTCCGAGAAATTTCACATTACACTTTATTCTTACTTTTTTGTGTGATATTACCTTATCACCATGCAGGTATGCACGCACTCGCAGCCGTTATCGCGCATATACATAGTTCATAAGTCTAAGGGTCTGTCTCTCTTTCTCACTCGCATTCTCCCGATTCAATTTCTTCTCTTTTACAATGGTATATGCATACACACACGTGAAGAAAATAAATATGCCCAAAATGTATGTAGACTTATCGTAATTATCATTAGTAATCAGTCTATCAGTTACAATATAATATGAAGGATATCTCTGGATCTTTCCCTAAGTGTTTATGTAAACATTATTTTTTGATTTGCAATGCGCCCGCTAACAATAACTTTCAACACAATGTTTCATACCTTCTTTTTTTAAAAAAGAAATTATCTCAATTCCAAAATAATCCAATATTCACTACTGTATTAAATACCTATTATACTTCAAATGGCTAATATCATAAATGTTTCATTTCGATTTAAGGAATTATACAGATTTACCTTAATAGCGATTATAAATGAATACAAATTATATTATAAAAGTTATAGAAAAAATTCTTATAAGATTTTGATAGCTCAGAATTAATAGTTAAATTGATTAAGAATATAAAGGACGAATCATAAAGAAGTATATTAACTATCATATCAATAAGATTACATACAATTCACATTTACGTGAAATTTTTTCGTACTTATATAATAATAACATTTTTTATAATTTCTATATAGAAAGAAAGATAGATAGATAGATAGATAGATAGATAGATAGATAGATAGTAAGATAGATAGATAGATAGATAGATAGATAGATAGATAGATAGATAGATAGATAGATAGATAGATAGATAGATAGATAGATAGATAGATAGATAGATATATATATATATATATATAGAGAGAGAGAGAGAGAGAGAGAGAAAGCACCGTTTTTTAAAATTTAAGGAATTCAGTTTTAAAGAATATTTATTAAATTTGCGAATAAACTCGGAATAAAGTGTAAGAAGATATGAAAAGTAATCGACAAAAAGCGTCTCCAGGAATCAAGCTCATATATTTTGCCAGTTTTGAGAGTGCGAGTACACAAAGCGAAAAATGCATGCACGAGTCTTTGTTGCTAGTTTATTCTTTTTGTTACTCGAGGAAAAGAAAGCGAATGCAAAGAAATAAAAAATGAAAGATAAAAAAGAAACGACACGCACTATGTCGTCTTTAAATATGGCGAGAGGAAAAGGTGCAAAGGTTTACACAATGAAAGTGTTTGTATCCATACTACACATATATAATGGAGCATTATGCCCTTGAGATATCAAGTTTTCGTTCGCCCACAAGCATATATACACGCTCACGGTCTCGCCTCTGACGCATATTATGTATACTCAAGATATTTACAACAAATAAGCAGGCGCCTCTATCCAATCGCGTTGCTAAACAAAGAGAGGGAGAGAGAGACAGAGAGAGAGAGAGAGAGAGACAGGAGCGCGGGGGCGATAAAAAAGACGTTTCACTTCATTGCCGTCTGTCTTTGCTTTTCTCTGTTTCTATCGGTGCATGCGAGTGAGACTTTATTGGATTCGTCTACCACCGTTTAATTTTTTCACTCCTAGTACTCTTTTTATATAAGCTACTGATTAAAACTACTTCACTCGAAATTGTTGTTATCATAATAGGCTGACAACTTTTTTGTCGGGATTATAACGCTCACTTGTAGATTTCACTTCTATTTAAAGTACGACAATACGTAATAAATAAATATATTAATTCTATTAGTACATTTAGGTCTCGAATTTATTATTTCCGCAGAATCGTCAAATCGTCGATAAATGCGAATTACCTAAGAACAGAAAGGTACACAATGACTGGAACATTAAAAATTAAACCTTAAACAAAAATGTGTTAATGAACAAATTAATAAAAAATTATGAGAGCATCGAAAATGTCTAATTCCCCTATTTCGCTCAATGCTGTTCCTTCCCCGCTGATACACGTAAGTGCATAAGTCCTCTACGTACGTAGAGGAGAGTAAATGGCTGAGTAGTAAAGCGCGTTGCACTTTTGCATTTATCGCATCCACCCGAACGTTTCCAAATTTCTAAAGATTACGCGGCCCTACTGTTTATGTATTCATGTTGAATTATTGTACCTCGCGGTTCCACTCGGCTTTACCGATGTTTATGCTGATTTACGCTTTGTACTATCTACCGGGGACACATTGTCCCAGAATTATTATTTCCCCCACCAGATATTCACCCCACTTTGCCAGCCGCGCACTCTATTCCTAATTCTCTTTTCTGCGATCCTTCCTTGATTGTATTCTACAGTTGGGTACTAGTGCAGACACATAAACTTGCCCTTCTGCACTCCTCCTCTCTGTCCCACTTATTCAGCCGAACCATCTTCAAGTTTTCCTTGCTCTACTTAGACTGCATTTCTTTCCTTTTTTTTCTCCCTCACTCTGAAATAGTATATTTCATTTGCATTGTGTCCACGAGCCTTTTAACATTTTTAGGAAAACTGATTTATATTTAGAGCTATCCTAACGTCGTATTTTAATAAATAGACCATTTAACTATATTTAAAAATATATGTCTACATATTATCTCCTTTTTATTTAAAAATACTTGGTTTTCTGCTAAACGTATATGTCCAGTCAATTATAATATTATGATTCATAAATTTCAACGTAATTTTATTTCAATTTTGTTTTTATTTAAAATACAAACAAATATAATAGAAGGAACATGTATTATATAATAGTATTATTTATTAGTTATCCCTAAAAAATCTATTTCCTTCTCAGTTCTTAATAAGGATTATATACTAAATTAACTTAAGCGTATCCTGTCTAATAAAAAAGATTTAAGAAATAGTATTCCTTTTACAAAAAATTTCTAATTTAAAACATATAATAGGATTCATTTGAATAATCAAATATTTATCGTTTTTTTAAAGTTATTCGACGATGATTTTAATTACATTTCCCTAATCATAAAAATACTTAATTATAAATGAGAGCATAAATATAAAAAAAAAAAAAATAAATAAAATAAAAATAATGACAATTAAAAATGTATGTATAATTGATGTCACATAATTTTTAGTGAAGACAATTTTTAGTGAAGAAAAGAGAAAAGTTTGACTGTAAAATTATTTTGCTTGTAAATATTTACTTTAATTTTTCAAAACTTTTAAAAAGTTTTCATACCAAATGTCAATGTAATATTAACGTGAAAATATTTATACAAATCTCCAATTAAAATTGAAATTATTATTTACTTTCACTAAAAATTTCTAAAATATGACACAATAAACACAAATATACTTCTCTTAGAGATCATTTCGAGTTTATAGCCTAAGAAATCTATTTGAATTGTGAGCTCAAGTGTTGATAAAATGGGTAAATATTAAAAAATGTTGGTTCAATATCAGTTTGATGATAATGAATTTCAGTAAGAAATGGAAAGTTCTTAATGCACTTTATAGTTTAATTTAAGAATTTTAAATTAAATTTTTTGTATTACATAGATACTTGATAGGTGATTACATTAAAAAGGCAGCTAAAAAATTAAAATAAATAGATGACGGTGTGAATGGTGGAGCATATGCGATGGTTGTATAAGACATATATGCATAGAAAAATAAAGAGTAAAAAAAACGCACACGAGAATTGACGGCTATGGCGGCACAGGGTGGTAAGAGGATGGGGCGGACGGGCGGGGGTGCAATGGTGAATGAGAGAGAGAGAGAGAGAGAGAAATAGAGAGAGAAAGAGAGAGAGAGCGAGAGATCATGAGAGGGCCAAGCGTAAATCCTTTTAAATCCACACAATTGCGACAATGGGGCTTTATTTGTTATCTCGAAGGCCACATTGTGACTTGCTGTGGAACGAACGGACAGATTATGTCGGGGGCCAGTGACGGAACGAACACTGGCCCTCTACATCAGTCCATCTTTCTTTCCTTCACCCTCTTCTTGGCAGAATGACTTTATCGTCTCGTTTTTTATTTTACGAGCCGCAAGGATGAGACGAACCTTTTCTTTGCCGCTAGCATAAAAATAGATTTGGCAACGCGGGCTTTCACTTTCTTTTAATTTTTTTTTTTTTTTTTGTCTTTTATAAGCACATACTAGTTATTTTAGTCATTTTCTTTCAGATTTATAATTTTCGTCTGGCTTTGGTACCACATTTCAACTAGAAGAAAGTTTGATTAAACTCCACTAAGATCCAGGGACATTTCATTTACACTCTCATCTATTTTAATTGTATAATTTTTTTCCCTTTCTAATATCATTTGCGATATATTACGTAACATAAAATAATTCTTATTGGCGTAATCAGAAACTACGAATTCATTTTATATTTATGAAATTTCTATTCTCTATATACTTGGATGCATTTTAAACTGAAATTAATATACTTCGCAGCCTTTATTCGGTAAATTAAATTGTAAATTTCTTCTTTAAGAATATTATCAATCTTTTACATAATTTATTTATTAACTATATTTCTTGCATTTACTTATAATTGAATATTGAATCAACTTTATATAAAGCCAGTTTTTTATGTTCACCTGGATTTAATTGTATTCGAATAAATTTGAAAATGTTGAATTTTTAATTTTCAATAAAAAAATTTATCGGCAAACGAATATTTTTTCTGCAATGAAAACATTTTCACATTTATGTCAGTCTTTACGCTATTTATGATAGCGATACATTATATCAGCCGTACTATATTATTTATTATATTCATATCAATTTATATTAATATTTTAATGCTCTATTCTTTTATATTTTTTATTTCTATTAAATTTACTATTTTGTAAAATATAAAGCATGAACATTTTTTGTACACTCTCTTGAGCGCTTCTCTTTATTCTGATCCTCTTTTCTTCCATTTTGATTTTGTTGTGAATATTGCGGGACGTTTAGTTCCTCTCACTTTTTAGGCATATATGTTTTTCTTATTCTTCTTTCAACATATTTGAGTATGCATCACTTGTCCATTTACAAGAAGATTATGCATATTGAGATTATTCAAATTGATTTCATATTTTCTATGAAAGTAAACGCTTGCATTATTATAGATATATTATTTTATGGTTTCTTATTTGGTTCAGGTTATTTATCATCTTATATTTATGTATAAGGAAAATTTAATATTATTAAAAAATATTAGATTATATATTTATGTTAAGTAATGCAGTAATTTTAATATGCTTTATACTTATGTAATAAAGTATATGTAATGTAGTGCACATAACATAACTTTATTGTTTATAAAAATAATAATTTTTAATTAAATGGTAAAATTGCTTTTTCGCCCGGAATTAAAGAAAATATATTTAATAAAAATTAATTATTGGATTGATGACCATTAAATGGAATAGACAGAAAAAAATTAAGTTAATTTATAATTTAGAAGAACGAGGAAATATTTATTATATTATTTATTATTGTAGAGATTAGCAAAGATCAATTTACTTTCTATAAGCATAAAAAATGTTTATTATATATTTTCACGAATTTATATTCTTTTTTTTACTGATACCCAGTAGTTTTTTTTTTTATCCATGATTATTTCAGCACGTATATGATTTTTTGTTATACTTTCTTTTATTTTGTTGCATGAAAAATCGAATGCACGTCTTTTCAATTTCCGGCGAGCAACTAGACTTCCTGAAAGGATCGACGCGCAGATATCACGCGAATGCGAAAAATCCGACTCCCGTGTTTCGGAAAATAAAAGAAGGATCCTGATTTTCGCTCTCACTGTTTGACTTAAAGTACAGAATACTATAAGAATAGGAAAGTTTCATGAAACTGATATAAAATATTCAATTTTAGATTTATTTTCCGGGATTCTGCATGAATCCTACAGACTATTACATTACTATAAATATAAGTTACAAAATTATATATATATTTTCTTATATTGTTATAAAAATTGTTTTAATTTTTTTTTGTATATAAAGATTAAATTAGCAATTTTTTATAATTATCACATTTTATTTTTAATATTGAAATTTTTGTAATAATTTTGTAAGAGTTCAATGTATTAAATATTTTCTATAAAATTAGATTTAAGAATGCAATTTAATATTCTTAAAATTTTAATTTAATTACATATATAAATTGCTGAAAGGAAAGCTAAATAGGAATTGCAAATTATTTTTTACTGGTAATCTGACAAACAGTTGTATGGATAAGTAAATAATGAATTATTATAATAAATTATATCCTGAAAAGTACTTAAATATAAACATATATATTTTAAACTAGCAAAATATATAGTTTGACTAAGGAACTTTTTTATGATAGTCTAAAAATTATAGAAGAGCTTCAATTTATATTTATTACAGTTAAAGCATTTCATTTTTCAATTTTATTGTATCTTTAAGATTCTGTATATTCAATGCAGTACTTAAGTTAATTTTTTTTTAATTTTGATTCTTCTTAATAATGAAAAAACTAAATAATTTTTACACTTTCTAAACTTAAACATACATATATATAATCTCTGAATATTTTATTTATTATACAATATCTTTTGAAATTGACATTGGAAAATTTCATATAAATATATTTAAGATTCCTTTTAATGATTAAAATTTTTTAATAAAATTGACTATTTCAATTCCTTATAATACAGAATAACTATTTAAAGTAAAAACGCCACAATAAAAAATTTAATTTGTATAGTAATTTCTATGTTATGAAATAATGTTATATGAATCGTAGAGAATATTGAATCCAAAGAGCTTAGCTTGACAAAAAAAAACTCATAACAGTGATTAAATATTCATTTTGAATACTAAAGAACACCCCATCGTATATAAGCGATCAACCCTTGTTCCGATATCTTTGAAGAAGTGCGGTTTAAACAAATCGAGAGAGGGAGCACGTATTTCGATGATTAATAATTTTCTCTTAATAGAAATTCTTAAGTAAATTTTTGGTTTTAATAAAATCTATATTAAAATTGATATTTCTACATTTCCATGTAACTTATTTAATTTTGAATTTCTTAAGCTAATTAATGATTGAAATTTTTTTCATTAAAAGAATAACAATTTACAACAGCTTTAGCAATTTACAAAATAACAACAGCAACAATACTAAAGCAATTCTTGTTCTGTATATGTGAACAACATGTGGTCTTTTAAAAATTTTAATTATCTGGAGCTATATAGCTAAAATTTATATTATTTCGTTTGTCAATACAATAAATACATGCACGTGCTACATACTGTATGCGTATATGAGAGCGAGAGAGCGTGAGATAGAGAGAGAGAGAGAGAGGTATACCTATAGCTTAAGCAACAATGCATGATATTATGAGCTATTAGTCGAAAAACCCCTAGCATATTCTTTTATCCTCCCTTTATATCGTCTATTATATATCGCATTTTTTTCTATATTCTTTTACTCTATATCTTCCACTAAGATGCACTAACTCAATTATTTTGTACTTGAGTATTCGTTCGTGCTAAAGTGCAATTAGAGTAGACGAAAATTCCATACAGCCAACTGCTCCACATTGCAAATTTATCAATTGGCTTATGATTATAAATATTTCTTGAAATTTATTTTGTATATAAGTTTTTTTTTAATAATTCATCATTTTGTTGCCTTGTACAAAATACATTTTAAAACTGTTGTTTAATTTTAGTTTAAATTTTAAATAAATATTAATTGAAATGTATATAGGTAGAACGCGTTATATATATATATATATATGTATTGTAAATCATTTTACACTATTATAACTATAAAAAAATTTAAGTTCAAAATACGAGAAAATAAAATAATTTGATATAAAAATGTATATTGAATAATTATAAAAAAAAAAAAAAAAAAAAAAAAAAAAAAAAAAATAGTTTTTAATTCTATTGAAAGAAATTTTATTGTAATAATTGATCATTTAGTATTGTATCGTACATTGAATCGAGTTGCTCAATAATATAAAAATTTAATTCAAGTATTAGTATCTTTCAAAATCTTTAAATAGTCATAATTTAATGGAATAAAATATTATTTATAATTGTATAGAAAAATCAATACCTTAATCGTTTCGCTTCGTCGATGAAAGGTCGTTTTTCTCCTTCGCTGAGTAGTTTCCATTCGGCACCTAATCGTTTTGAAATCTCGGAATTGTGCATCTTTGGATTTTCTTGAGCCATTTTTCGTCGTTGACCGCGTGACCAAACCATAAACGCATTCATTGGCCGCTTAATGTGCTCGTTATGCAGCGTTTTCGAAGACATCGTATCACTTATTACGTTAACAGTTTATTGTAGTCAATAATTTAAAAACTTCGTTAGTTATTAATACTAAAACAATGATATGACTTTTTGCCCATTGTTTTCTTTTATGTAATTCTTATACGAAGATAACACTTAATTTATTGAAAATTGATAACACTATCACATTGATGTCTTTATAGTACTTCATAAGAATTATTCAATAATTTATGGAATATCCTTTGAATAATCTCCAATCTTCATTCTTTTGAACATTTTGTGAATTCTTACATTAGTCTTTCATTATAATTTTAATATTATTCTGAAAAGTATTGAATATATTAAAACGTATATAGACTCGGTAAAATAATTCATCCCTAAATTAGTACTAAATTACTAAAGTTTAGTATTCTATATTATTCATATTCTATTAAG
Organism: Ceratosolen fusciceps; assembly: GCA_018883505.1. NCBI lineage: Eukaryota > Metazoa > Arthropoda > Insecta > Hymenoptera > Agaonidae > Ceratosolen > Ceratosolen fusciceps. Next base: position 1,048,630 of record RCIC01000035.1, on the reverse strand, counting down.
AAGATAATTTTATATAAATAATCTATTTGTATAATAGATAATTTTTTTATAAATATTACACTAAATAAAAATTAATCATTCTATTGTCATTGCCAATTTTATTTATACAATATATTATTAAGTTTAGAATTTGTATTTCATTAGACGTCTTACAGAGACAAAAATATTTATAAAAATTTTATAATATATCTCCCGTACTATCTTAAATAAAAGTAATACATAGACTACTAATGAGGGGCATTCTACTACTAATGATTCATTTTTAGAATAGAATAGTATATTAATTAAGTACTTACTTAAAAATACGTGAATTTGATGAAACAGGAAAATTTGTATAAAACTATTGCGCATATTAAATTTTTACTAGATAAACTAATTTAACTCAATATATATTAACAATTAATATTCATTAGACTATTCAGATCAATGTAGTTGGTTTTTTAATTCGATAACAAAATTAATAACATTAAATTTAATATCTGCATATTTTTATTATAATTATAGAATTTTGACTTGAACTTTAATACAATATGCAGTGAAGAAGGTTCTTTTATAACGATACTTGAAGTAAGCTAGAATAATATTATAAAGTTTCGTGCTATTATAGGATTAAGAAATTTTATAAGTTATGGATTAGAATCTTGACAAAAATATAATACAGATAAAATTTTAAAATACAATATTGCTTCTCGTTTCTATATTATAAAAAATTTGTAAAAACTGTTGGTGTTCTTTAATTAAGCCATTAATTCAAAGCCTATAAAAAATCTAAATGACTATTAGAGTATTTCTAATTGTCATCACAAGGTCTATAATTATAATTAAATGTAAGTATTAAAAGTGAACTTGATGAGTCTAATAAAATAAAGAGGTAAAAATTTTTATCGAGAAAATAAATCATTACCGTAATTAGCGAATTGTCGTAAATAACCGAATGAACAATAAGGGCACAGATCGATAAATTAGAATGAACGAGGAACACGTTACGCACTTGAAACTGGCGGAACGCGTATGAATGTCGCTGTATGAAAGAGAGAGCGGAATTTGAAAATCGAGGATCGCAGTGCTCTTGGTATGAGCGGTTGATAGTAGTCAGGAAGAAGAACCGAAACAAGACGAAGACAAGACCGTGACCGACAAGTAGAAAACGGGGTTTCGCCGCACTGTGTGGCCCTTCTCATGCGCGCCTTTCCTGAAAACGGTTCGCGGAAGGGGTTGCAAGTTGCTTGGGTGGGGGTGGCTCGGGCCAATGGGCGCTCCTTGGAAGAGGACCTCGCTCATTGGTCGATGGATCGGCATGGCGGTCGGCGGCATCGCGGGGAGGACGCCAGCAACAGGTGGTATTATCTAGCTGATATATGCTCCCTCTCCTTCCCTCCCTCTCGTTGCACTCAGCCATTTTCACACACGCGAACGCACACGAGTACGCGCACGCTACGCGCTACACGCTACACGCTACATCCCCCTCCCTACTCGCACACTTTGCCGGGCCGCTCTCACGCTGCTTCACTTTGTCCGTTGACTTGTGCCAGAATCGTGTCAGCAACGCTGTACGGGAAATAAAGCTAATTGTCGGTGCTGAGAGTTCAATTCGTCGGCTTTTACAATAACATTAGATGACGTGGTTCTCCTTGACCATGACGATCTATAATCTTAAATATCTCCATCAGTATTTCTCACTTTGTTTATTAAAATTAGGCTTAAATATCTTAATTCGACGAAATGTTTTAAGTTATTTGAATAGGAAAAGAGTTCTAGTCTGTCAATAATGAATATTTAAATAACATATGTTATTACGGTTATGGAACATATCCATAAATAAATAAATCATTATAAACAGCATAGTTATTATATTATTTAAATATTTAAATCGTTGCAATGATTTAAGTAAAAAATGTGAAGTATGATGTAAACGAATAGAATTTAAATATAAAACATATCTTTAATGTACAATAAATTTATAAATAAAAGTTATTATTTTTTCTGGTACGATAATTTTAATAATTCAATCGCCTGGCACGTTAGAATAGAAATAAATTTTATTAGATACAGTGTCAGTTTAGCTTTAAAACTGCAATTTTTTTCTCACGGGAGAAGAGTATAAGTCTGAAGTAGTCTGCGTAATATCATCGTTCGGACGATAATCATCGGATTTTTCAAGGTCTCATTCAAAATTTATATTTATTTCCCGATTCGGATGAATAGCAATGACTGGTAAAACATTTTAAAAGCTCTTTACGAATGTAAGTTGATCTTAGGCTGACAATGCTGATTAGTCAGTTCTACTGGGCGTGAGTCGGTTGGTCGTTGGTTAAGGATCGTTGCCCATAGAATTTATAGGGAAGGCATTAGAAACAAGGTTCCTCCGGAGCCAGCTCAGCTATCATAAATTTGCAATTGAAGAAGTCCTGCCACTCACGTGCGTCAAATTGATTCAAAGCGATAAGACGCGGAGGAACAGGAAGAGGTTGCATAGTGATAAGGCGAGTCGAGCGCTCTGCGTACGTAGGGGTTCTTGCCGGATGGTTCATAGTGATAGATCCGAGAGGGGGACACGGATAGTGAAAGATGAGAGGCTGCCTGCCTAGGCTGTATGAATCGAGAATTAACTATATGGAAAGAGCGGAACTTTGCTTGGTATTTTTTCGAGACATATAACTATATTTCATTGATGACTTGCCTTGTAATTGTCACCCTCTTGTAATCATTAGATTTTCAACTTCAATGTGAAATATTTAACTGACTTATTGTTAATCCTATTTTTATCTGGGATAATTTTTATTTTACACGAATAAATCTTGTTTAACATCTTTTGCAGAATTTATAAATAATTTAAAAAATTCTCTGGAGTTTTTATTTTTTGTAATATTTGCAATTATATTAAGTAAAACGTAAGTGGATTCAATAAATATTATTTTACGGCGTATTTCTATGATTCTGTGCTAATTTTAATTTGTTTTGAGGAAAGCCTATTTTTTGTTGGTTTTGGTTTATTCAATGTTTCTTTATTTCCTCTTATCACATTTAATATGTAATAAAAATCCACCCTTCGTACTTTGATTTCTTATCAGATCACGTGACTGCCTTCGTGTCATTTATAAGATTCTTTTTTTTTTTTTTTTTTTTTTTTTTTTTGTAAGAGTAACGAAACATCGACTACGAACTATCAATATTTCAAATATCATCAAATTACAGTTTTTTATATTTAGTTGAAAATACGTTCATAGTTCACGATATAAATAATTTTAATACAAAATTTTTCGATATAATACAATTTATTAACTATATATATATATTTGTCCATCTAACATCGATATTAAGAAAATACACCTGCGTATCACCAAAAATCATTTCAGTGTTACGATCAATTAATAGTACTACTTGGAATACAGCTAAAAATGATATTTCTTAAGTTTATTAATCTATAAATAATAAATAATAATATAAATGATAATCTAATATAATTGGTAAGTAATTATTACCGAGTATTCAATTATTAACTTTTTAATTATCCAGTTCCTGGCAGCTAATCGCAACTAATAATTATTTTATACTAATATAATTAACATAAAGAATGTATTTAATTAATTAAGACTTATTTTATAAATTATATTAATCAATTTGTTGAAGGAATCAAAAGATTGAAAAAGTATCTAAATATTATTTGATAAGTAATATAAAAAAATTTTTGTTATACCTGATTTGACGTTGTGTTCGTCGTTATTGTAATTGTTGTAATAAACTAAAAATAGATACAGACTCTAAAAGGTATACGCTAACAAATGTATTTTAAGTAGAATTAGAATTTACTTAACTCGCGACAAAAGAAAGATTAATATTATTAAATATTTGTTAAATATGGCTTTGAGTTATATACTTTTGAAATACGTATATTTATATATATCTATATCCTATTTTAAATATATCCTAAATATTTTAAATAAAAGATACAAAATTAAATACATTTTTTAAAAACCTTATTTAAAAACTATTAAAATTTATTAAAATTAAAACGAATAACAATTGAACGCATAAATGGTTAGATTAAAATAGAATAGAACAACTAAAAAACTAGTATTAAAAATTATTTATTTATATTATTTATAATAATTAACTAATATTAAAAATAGTTAATAAAATATTTAAAACTATTTTATATAAAAAATAAAGTCCAAATAAATTGATTATTAATTTTATTTGTATAGATTACTTTTTGTATACAATATCTTGAATTATAATTTAATATAATGTATATAATATTAACAAAGAAATCGTAAAAATATATTTATACATCTTATTCTATGGCATATATATTTTTTAATATATTCTAGTAATGATTGGCATTATAAAGTCCAAGTAAGGATAAACTCTAGTAAATATATCCGGTTCACCTGTGGCACATGGTTTAATGAACGAAGTAAGACCAATAAGTTCATTAAAGTTACTTATAAGAGGCCCTCCACTATCACCCTGTAAGATAGAATTTAATAATAAAAAAAAAAATAATAAAAAAAATAGTTTTGATTAATCTTTAATCAAGTGAGTATTTAAAATATATTTAGAGTATTTAAATTACATATATTACCGAAATTCAATTAACATTCGTACAATCATAATAATCAGAAATAATAGTAAAAAATTTTTTTAGACATATACTAATGTATTTAATTTAAATATTTTTGAAGTAGCTGAGTCGTTAACACAAAATTATTTTTATCTAGATTTCTTTTAACAGGAAAGTTCTGTTAGACGAATTTTTAAAACGATCGTTTTAAGATGTAATGTAATTTTATTATTATTACGAAACGACTTACGATGCATGCACCGACTCCTTCAGAACTAGTAGCACATATTTGCTCGTCCTTGATTCCGAGTCCGGTAATGCGCGAGCATTCTTGATTCGAAATAACTTTCACAGAGGCTTTTTGCAACATTACTGCAATTTTACTCACTGGATAATCTGTGAGTCCCCATCCGAGTATTGAACAATCAATTTCATGAACCCAATTTTGAATGGGAAGATTTATTTTATTTTGAAATTCATTGAACAATATTCTCTCGTTCAGCTAAAAAATATAAATATATTTGATTCATTTAAATTTCAATTACTTTAAAAATCATGTTTAATATCTTTAATGTGATTATATTAATACATTTAATAAAACTGTAGAAATTAGTAATAAGAATATCTCCATATACATTAAAATAATATATAATACTATTATTTTATTTTTAAATAATCAGTTAAGTAGTGTTTGGTTAAAAATGTTTCAAATCTAATTAAGTGTAATATTCACCTGCACGCATAAATTTTAGAATTAGAGATTTTCTTAATCTTCAATTTTTATTTTTTATTTTATTTATAAATAATAAACAAACATAGTTTTACCTCTACTACTGCAATATCATGATGAGCTACATAATCAGGTGTTACTCCCCTAGAATAATGGGGATGGATGTAAAGATTTTTTATTAAAAAGCTTGGACCATATGTACTTATGGAGCTAGAGGTTCCTGTCCTTATAATTATTTGACTTTGAGCAACATCTTCAAAGCAATGAGCTGTTGAAAGAAGATGCTTAGCACCAATTATGACACCAGCACAAAAAAGTATTTCAGTATTTTTAATTCTCATTGTTGCTATAAAAGGATAATCTATAATAACTTCTGTCGTACCACCAAGAATTTTGTTATTTTTACCAAAGACATCTAAAAAAAAGAAAAAAATGAATTAACGATGAAAATATTAACACTCACACTATGTTAATTGTACTTTCAAGTTATAAAATAAATTATAAAAATGAAGAGATTAATTTTAATTTATATATTATACTAAACATGTAAAAGTAATATAATAATAATATTCAGAAAAATCATTCGTTAGTTTTTACAATATATGAAAAATAATTTCGCAATACGAATTGAATTCATACTATAATTATTTAATTTATGATATTTAGTTAAAAAAAACAAAAACAAATTGACTGTCACTTACCAATGAACAATGGTAATAAAGAATAAATAATTGCTTGAAAATTCATTTTGACCTTCTTTATCCAGTGATGAAGTTCAGAAAATGTTATAAAATTTATTACAATCCGATTGCCTGTTATATAATTCAATTATTCCCCCACCATTTTAATAAAATTTCATTTACATAACCTACTTTCGTATTGAATAGCGTTAATTTATTTAATTGTGAAATGTAAGATACGCAGAACCTGTAAGCAATGTCTTCGGTTTTTAAATTCAGTAAATCAATATTTTCATTTCAAATAAAATCTGATTGAAAGCAATTTAAATTTAAAATTTCTGGTTTTTAAATCATGAATTATATAATGCTTTGTTTGTAATTTTAATGTTAAGTTATTTTTAAAATATATATTTTAAATTAACAATTTTATTCGTATGTATATATGCATAGAATATAATTATAGGAAATAGAAGAGATTTTAATTAAACGAATAACTTATGAAATGTTAATTAATATCGACTAAAAGATCAGAAAATGTTCTGCTTTAAAATTATTGATAGGATCGTAATAATCGTAATGATCATGGAAAAAAGTTTCAAAGAATGTACTTTTACTTATTTTTAAAAATTATATAAGTAGTATATGCATTAAATTAATGTTTTCAATATCGATTTATTAATTTATTTTACTATATTGTACTTTTTTATTTAGTATTTTAGTTAATTGTTTAATTGTTTTATAATTCCTATTAGAATACATTTTAGTTTTTATATATAGACAATATTATTTAATTAATAATCGTTACTAGATAGGCAATATCAAATATCATAAAATATATAATAATGTAATAATACATATGAATATTATGAATATTAATATGAACATACATATTAGCAAATACGGTTGGGTAATATGGCTAAATTTGAAAAACAGTCATATATTATATACGATGAATAATACGCATTATATACTGATGAAGAATAACATCGTGAAGAGCCTTTTTTCTTGTATTAATTTTATACATTAATAAAATATTTACATTTAATACAATTTTAATCAATATTGAATTTAGCATTTTTTTTTAGCATAAGTGTCGCAATTGTAAAATTTCGTCTAAGAAGTGTAAGTTATTTTATATTCTTCAAGAATTATAATGCCTTTCTTATTATAGAGTAGTTTTTTTTTAATGTAATTATTAGTTATGTAACGACTTTAGTATTTTCAAACAATTATTTTTTTTTTTTTTTCAAGAAAACTTAATCGGTATGATTAAACATTGAAATAAAATGACAATGATTGATTCAGTATAATTTATTATTTAAAGTACTTTATTATTTATTTTAAACAATACATTGAATCACACAAACGTATTGTTATTTTATCAAGAAGAGTTTAAAGTATTTGACCTATTACTTCTAAAAAATTTTCGTAGAGTTTTATACTTAAGGAATAATTGATCAAATACATTTAGAATATTTTTTATATTATCTGGATATTAAAATTCTACTGTACAATGTATTAGATGCAATTTTTCAACTATGGATTGCAGACTGCTTAATTATACTTTTATCTCTAATAATGTCAATGATTGAATCGCTCAAAGGTTTAACGAATTTGAATATCAATATCGAAAATCATTCAAGTTTTTGAATAATTTTGAAGCATATAATACAATACAAGTAGTAAGATTAAATTTAGATTTAACAGCTCTAAGATTTACTTATATAATAACAATTTCTTAACAATGGATGATTCAACGTACATTTTACTTACTATAAGTACATTAATATTTTTTATCGACCTTAATGTCGTGTAATTCTTGCTAAATAAAAGAATGCCAAATGTACGGTTAGACCAGATTATTAAAAGCAGATCGAACATTTGTCCGAAAAGAGTTAAAGTATTTTGAAGCGCGTTTGTAATATTAATGATACAGCAAGCTTCTGTACATTATCAGCGATTTGTCTCTGTGTGAGCTCAGTATATGCTTCATATGTGATTAGGAAACTGCTGTACAGAGTGTATAACTGAGAAAATGAAAATACCGAATACTAATCTAATTGAATTTTTCGAATAAAGGTTAAAACATAAATAAATTAATATGTGTAAATAAAGACAGAAATAATTAAATGCTAGAAGATATGGTAATTACATAAAGAGTCGAGTAGTTGCTTAGTCTCTAAGTTTTGGTAATAATAATACTTATTTGGTGAGATCTTGGCGATCCCGCTACACGATAAAATTGCCGTAATTAGCGATGTGGTACTAGAAGGAATCCCCTATCGGATCGAGTTTATAACAAAGCGGTTGGAGTGTGCGGAATGGAGCAAGAAGAAAGTGCTGTGAAATAGGCTAAAGAGATGGGGGTCGAGGGCATAAATGACGGGGCGTCGGCAAAAATAAGGGGGAGTGAGACTTTCGGCTCCTAGATAAGAATCCGTCCATGAACGAGCGAAATTTAATGTGCGAAAAGAGGGCCACCGTTCAGATATCAAACAGTCACTTTTTTTATGTAAGTCAATACTTTTGATTTCTTACGTGAGTTCATGCACGTGTAAAATGCGTGTGAATTTTGTATTATTTCGCTGCACAGATTTCCTTTTCCTCGGTTTTCCAAGCGACCCGATGAAAATATTTAGCCACTATGTATATAGAAAGAGAGAGAGAGAGAGCGAGAGAGAGAGAGGGGGGGAGAGCATAATACATATCTAAGGATTTATAAGGGAACGCAAGAATTTTTATGCATTAGCTTGATAGATTTTCAAACAAGGCGAAACTAATGAAATATGTGTATCCTGTAAACGAAATGTAAAAATTATTCACGTATTTAGCTATTGCGTGTGACTGCAGATATTGTAAAATGAATGAAACAATGCGAATACGTTCTTGTATATCGAATTACGTGTCTCTACTTTTTCGAGTAAACTTATGCAAAATATTTGTATTTGTAAGTAATGAATATGTATTATTTCGAGCAGCTAATATTATTTGATAATAATAAAAATAAAAAATAATGAGATTTTTTGAAGATGACATCCCGTCGCGTACATACATACATATTATTTAAAATAATAAAACTTTCTATATTTAGTTAAAATTGTTCATAATACACGTTAGATTTTAAAAAAGAAATGATAAAAACTATAAAGTTAGCATATTGCGATCAATTGATTTGAACTCATGAGTATTCTCAGTCATAAATCTATCTATAGCACACGAGTACGCTTTGAGATTAGTTTGCAGATATTAGCCTTTCGTCGATTTAAAGATCAATCGTAAGGGTTGATATTTTTCTAGCTTTTGAGAAAGCTAGTGATCCATAACAAGCGAGTATAGACTATAAATGCGTAAAAGTGTATAAAAGCGAGAAGAAAGAAAGTTGGCAGAGCACGCGACTATTGATTGTACCATTCATCGGCTGGGGTTCGCCACCTGTTCTAGAACAAGGGTAGACTGAAATAGAGAAAGAAAAACGGAGATGAAGAATGAGAGAGAGAGAGAGAGGGAGAGAGCGTAAGAGGGGAAGGGATGGAGCGGGACAGCGGACGATAGACTTTGAATGCGCTCTCATCAATGGGACAATTCTAAGAGGCAGCAATTCGTTGGTCTTCGACCGATGCTCCGTTCTTCTTTCGATAATTCTTCTCTAGTGCGTACCATTGCTCCGTACTTTATAGCAATTGCGGATAGATCGGTGACTTCTGCCATTTCAAACCAGTTCCTATACTCACTAATAATACGGTTTCGATCATTCTATCTCACTTAAACATTTCATTCGAAATCGTTATTCTCAATCTTATTCTCGTACTGCATTAATATTATTTGCCAACTTCGCTTAGTTATGTGATTGCGATGTCGTCTTATTCAGACTAAATTGTAGAAACAAACTTACGAATGAAAAATGCATTTTATATAGAATTAATACGTTATTTTAATCATAAATTATTGTATTAAAAATAATTATATATATATATATATGTATTTTATTTATATGGAGAAATAATATTTTCATAAAATGATAAAATATTAAATAAATCAAAATTATAAAATGTTCAATTTCTTATTTAAAGATATTGAAATTTTCAAAATACTGTATTTTAAAAGCATAACATTTTTAAAATATTACATTTTATAAACATAGCTTTTCAGAAATATAAATCATAATATATATTATGAATTGTAATATTTCGTTTAACATGATAAGGTGATAACATTTTTTTTTCTTCGTACACTCACGTTAAACGCTAATGCATGCAATCTTCTATTCGTAATTGTAATTATTAATATTTGTAAAAGATAAAACATTTGTGATATTATGATAATAGTTTACCGAGCCAGTAAGCTGTAATAATAAAAAGCATAAATATTGTACATGCGATGATAAAATATTTTTTGCATATTGTAATTAAAAAGCATTTAATGTCGTACCGTATCTTTTCCGAATTAATATTCAATGAGGGTATTTTGAAAAGTAAAACAAATCCCATTAAAGTCTGAACTCAGTTTTATTCCAAAGACTTTCAAGTAAATTAAAATTAACTGTATATAATTAACTGTATATGATTTTTCATAAGCTCATTGAATATATATTTTATACGCATCATTGTACACATTAATATATATACATATGTACATATATTTTATACATTGAATATACAATGAGCTTATGAAAAATGAGATAATAATAACATAATAGAAATATCAAAAATGTTTTGGTTGCGAAGTAAAAAATTACATATTTCAATTATTTTTAAACGAACAATTTAATAATTAAATAATAGTGCTTTTCAAGTTTTTGCTAATTACGAATTACAATCAAAAGAATAAAAGTTAAGTTTTTAAATGTCAATTAAAAGTAGATTCTTAATATAAATTTATAAAATTTCCGGATGATAATATTAACCTTAATTATTATAAAGTATTGATTAGATTTATTTTTGATAGCATTGACTAAATGTCATATAGTGTAGTTGGGAAAATATATTTATATGTGTGTGTGTGTGCGCGCACGCGCGTATAGTTTCAACTATTTTATAATATTCGTTTATACTTGTAAAGTTTATCGTTGTTTTAAATTCAATTTATATCTGATACGAGATGAATTATTTATGTTTTAATTATGAAAACACTGGTTACTCGAAATAATATTTTCTTTTAACCTGTTAGGTATTTCTACAATTTGAAAAAGGTCAATAATATGTAGCCGGATATTTGAGTTACGCGTAGTGCATCTTTAATACTTTGAAAGCGAAACTTATGATCTCGAAAGAGATGAGCGGCATCGGAAAACTGAAAGATACAATGTGACATGTGGGCTAGGAACACGGCGTCATTGGCTCCATTACTGAGGTGACAGGGACACTCCGCTCTTGAAAAGCTTCCTGATTACGCTATTGTCGAGTGAATTGTTTCTGTTAATCGGGACGTCCGGGGCATTGCTTTGTCTCTCCAACCAGTAACTCCCTATCGTTGCTCTTTCTCCCACTATTACTATTTTATTGAACGATACTCTCTCTCTCTCTCTCTCCCTCTCTCCCTCTGTGCCTCTGTCGCACGCGTACGTAAATCAGCATTTTGGAAAAGTAAGGCGTAGCCGTTTCTCTTGGCTAATTATTTGACCAAAGCTCACATTCGCCTGTATCATTAATTAATTTTGCGCTGAAAAACTTATTGTAATAATAACAGAAATCGAAATAACGAATATGATACTTTGAAAGAAAAAAGGTGACGAAATAAGAAAAATATTTAAAAAAAAAAAAAAAAAAAAATAAATAAATAAATAAATATCGAAGCTATCCCCCTCCATTATCTTTCACAGGATAAGACAGTATAAATGTTGTGCTTGGAATCGTTGGCTGATAAAGGAGCAGAGGTTCGAGCAGTAAAAAAGGGTCGAAAGAGATTGAAAAGAGAGAAGTGAGGCTGTATTGTCAGATCGGGGTTGGTACTCACTTCCTCGAACTGGATTATTCAAGTCACATGGGCACATCGGCCAGCACAGAGGATTTGATGTATTCACCGTGTGTAAGCCGAAGCTGAGTGGGACTCCATAAAATACTAAAATCCAAAGCTCCCTTCATTCCATCCGAGGCCCAACGGAATAAGTTATTGTGGCGCGCGTCTCAATTTTGATATGACGATGGAGCACCAAGCCGAATGCGAAATGTCCTCGCGTCTCTCCAGCAAAATAAAATTCGATTTGTCGAGAAGGAGATCCGTAGATTGACGAGTCTCCGGAACAATATATCTCATTTACCTTAAAGCTTATACAGTCATTCTCGAGAGCCGTAAATTTTCAATCTCATCTTGGATAACTGAGATTTTTTTCATCGTTTTTCATTTTTACTCTCTCACTCTCTTTCTCTGTCTCCCTCTTTATTTTTAATTTGACAGTATACAATTTTACCCACTCGGAGGACAGAGTGTTTTCTTTTGTTTTACTTTTGTTAGACGCCTTTTAAAAATTGTACAATTTATCATTATAGTTTGAACAATTGTTTGCCATTAGAGATGAACCTATTTGGCCAGTTGTGATAATGCTTTCAAACATAATAATTACCTCACTGGAATAATACATTAATAAATAAATTCATAGGCGTCGTTTATGGTATTGAAAAAAATATTTTTAATGCAGAACAAAAGCGTTCATATATATTTATCTTTTTTTTTCAGAACGAATTATTAATATTAGAAAAAAGATAATTGTGTGTTTCGTGGAAAACAAATGTCAAGTAGGGAAAATTATCCATTTACGTAAAACAGTATCGTTTTGAATGTACGTTAAAATAAGATTACTTATAAACTATTATGATGTTCAAATTTCATTATAAATTCTCATGTATTAAAGACATAATAAAATATTTACCTTGAATATATATAATGAAATTAAATTCTACTTTATTTGCTGTGGTTTCAATTACAAATTAATTACTGTTATAACATTTCCTTTACCATTGGACATTATATATGTTACGACGTTGTTACATCATGTAGCAATTGATGCAATATAGAACCATCATTATTATAAAATATATTGTAATTGTTCAATATGAGTAACTTTTAGTATCCGGTATACAACATCAATAATCTATCAAAATTATTTTTTTTATCTATTTTTCTTCGTATTCATATCTCTCTCTCTCTCCCTTTCTCTAACTTGATTTATATATATGTATATTTATTTATACATCTTATTAAACTTATTTTTTCTCAACTACAATACCTCATATTTTTCTATACATATCCAGTGTTGTCTATATATTGCCTTCTTTTTTCTATATCTTTTTGTTGTAATTATAAAATATTACATTATAAATGTTTTTAATAATGTTACACAGTTAGTACTAATTACCAGTACATATTAAAAATTTTGAAATATATTTAATATTATTTATTTATAATATCATTATTTGACTTCATTTTAAACACATATATTGTTACATATATATTAAGTATTTTTAAATGTAATAAAGATTTGTAACTTAAAATAATTTCCTTTATTTAATGCATTTGTATTTATTAATTGATTTATTTTACTACATGCAAAACTATTATGTTTTTGTAAAATAGTCTATTTTATAGTAATATTCATATATGTTACATTATATAAACATTAATTTTTATATAATAAAGTTTATATTGGCTATTTTCATATTTAATTCTGTTATGTTGACGAATGTTGTAAAAAAATATTTCACAGTTCTATTAATTAAATAAACGTATATAATTAATTAATCGTTTTAATTTTTATTATTTATAAATTATTCGAAATTCTTAAGCAATTTTAATTATTTCTTTTAATACTATTAGTAATATATTATAAGTATATTTCTTTATTTTCGAACAAATTACAAATAATATGGATTGTTTTTTTTTAATATCTATGATTTTCTAATGCAAGTTCTAGCACATATAAGAAAACATAACATAAAAAGCATACAAAGAATGTTAATATACTGTCTCTTAGTTTCTTTCATTAAATAAATTTTTTTATTTTATTATTTCCATATTGTAAACAAATTTATGATAAGTTCTTTCAGTTTTTTAATTATCGATAAATGAACCAATCTGCTAAAAGTTTTTAAAAAAACTCATCAAAATTATTTTAAATATAACAATATATACTAATTATGTGTTATAATTTCTTTTTAAGACTATTTAATGCAAGTACTTCTTATTATATTTGTCAGGTATTTATGGAATAATAAAATTTAATTAAAATTTCAAAATTAATTACAATTACACAATTAATTATATGTATATTTATATATTACATAATATTAAAAATTTTAAAAGATAAAAGCTATTTTTGAAATTTATATTGTATTTTAAGTATGTGCTTGATAAATTTAATAGTAAAAGAATAATATAAACACTTTGAAATATTTAAATTAAAGAATTAATAGTTATTAAATATAGAGTAATAAATAAAAACTATACGCAGATTATTTTTTTATTATAGAGAATAAAAGATTATAAAATAGGTTAGAGAGAGAGAGAGAGAGAGAGATTATATTTCAAATACAGGTACGCAAATAAATGAAACGAGTATATAAATTATAGCGTGAAGCGTCAAATTTTTTTCTATAGAAAATATAACGAGTATAATGACGTTCATCATTATTTATCATAAAGCATAAGGTATAAAGATTAAAGATTAATTAATATTAAGTAAAGGATAAAAGAAGTAAATAAAATTTTCATCAATAAAATTATTCTGTGTACTATTTCAAAATAAATACATTTATTTATATTGTTCTTCAAATAAAAGTCACAAATATAACTGTATTTACAGATAGTTAGGTCAAATTAATTAATGTAAATAGTTCGCTACAATACAATGTAAATCAAATAAATAAATAAAAACTTATAACTGTGTAAATCTACTTAAAAGTAGCATGAATGATTTTTATATACAACTATAATCTCTAAGTGGGCATCTGATTTTATATACTTTTAAATATAATGATTCTTCTCAACTAGTACAGCAAGACAAGACCTTTCTTGGCTGGGCTAATGCGTCTTTAATAAAATCTATATAACGGAAAATTCTAGTAGATATATCCGGATAACCTAATGCGCATGGTTGTATAAACGAAGAGATGCCAACAAGTATACCATTATGTACAATAGGTCCACCACTATCACCCTGTAATTTTATTTATAAATTCAATTAGACAATTACCTTCAAAGTTAATAGTATAAAAATATTATAAATTATTATAAAAAATAACTCTGTCGCTATATTATAATTTACATAAATATATGTCGAAAATTGCATCAACTATTGTAATAAATAAACCTCATTGCTTTAATACTGCTTACGCAGCGATTAACTGTATTAGACATGTTATGTAGTTAATAATTTCAATAACGATAATTACGTATGATATAAAAATATATAAGATAAATATTAAGAAATCTACTATTTCTTAATAAAAAAATTGTAAACTATATATTCCAGAATCGAGTTTTATTAGGTAATGATATGTAATTGATTTATATTTACAACAGTTTTAAATTAGTTGTTTACTATTTTTAATAAACTCACAATGCATGCACCAACACCGACGCTGTGATATGTACAGAGCTGTTGAAAGTGGAGATAAAATGGAAGAGATTCTGCACATACAGAATTTAATAAAACTCGCACGTAAGATTTTTGTAGTTGTTGACTAGGTACTTCATCATTAAAATGTTTTTTACCCCATCCAAGGAGTATACCGATATCATCAGGCTGAACGTTTGCTACTGGAAGGCGTATTTTTTTTATAGAATCATTGAAAAAGAAACAGCCAACAATCTGTAAAACATTGAAATGATACATCGTATGAAATACTCAAACAATTATAAATTAAACATCCAATCGATTAGAAAAAAAAGTGACTGATTCATATTTTTTTAGGTATAACAAAAAAATTATTTTGAAAAAATAAAAAATATATAAAATAATAGTTTTCAATGTATTAACGATATAAAAAATAAAATAAACACATAGATTTTGTTTAGAACAATGTGTTGTGCGAAGCTTAAAAGTTAGAAAATTATCTAAACATTTATATTAATATTTGTAAAAAAAAAGGTAAACACAAGGTCATCCTTTTTCCCCTTAAAAATTATTAGGTTTAAATACCGTTATAACAGCGATGTCGTGCTTCAGTTTTTCTTCTAAATTCATTAATCCTGAAAACTCAGGATGCACTAAAACACTTTCAATTTCATAATATAATGCCTGAGGATCGGAAGAATTACTCGATCCTACAAAAACTCTGAGTTCTCCATGTTCTCGATTACTAAAGCAATGGGCTGCTGTAATTAGTTTTGAATTACTAACAATTGCTGCTCCACAATAGTGACGTCCAGATTCTACGGATCTTAACGATGCCATAAATGGAAATTCTGTTATATCAGCATCTTCGCCACCTACGATCCTAGGACTTCTTCCAAAAATACCTGACAATACGTTATTGCGTCATCATATAAAGGTTATATTTGAATCCAAATTTTAAAAAAGTATGTATTAAGTTCAATTATATACATATATCAAGATACATGTATGTTGATATAAGGTCGAGAATGATATAAAATTTTCATTACATAAAATCGATAAATTAGAAATTGTTCCAACACATAGTCGAAAAATAAATATAAATGATAAATGATAAAGGATTACAAACATAATTAATTCAAATAGGATTCAAAATTATTTATAACAAGTATGAATTTAAAAATAAGTTATAAAATCATTGTCTTCATAATTTTCCTGTACTTGAATCAACTTATATTACTCAATTGAAATGTATGAGTACTAAAGTCATTAATAAATATACAATTTAATTATATATTTACGAACTAGAAATTAATAGATAAAATATCAGTAAAAATATACTACAATTAATTTTAAAATTACATTTTAAAACTGTTTGTAGTATTTGATTCTTTTTTTATACATATTTTTAAGATTACTGCACAGAAGTAATAATATAAGAATTTATAGAGAAATATATTATTAATTCAAAGACAAGTTTATGTACAGTGATTTGTTCTTGAAAAAATTTTTTTATAATTATATATATAAGTTTCTTACATTGTGTTTTATTTATAAAGATATCATATTTATATATTTTATAAATTATTTGAAATAATTGGATTAAACATTTAAATTACCATTTTAAATTATATTATTGTTATCATTTGTAACACTTATAATACTCAAAACATGGAATAAAAATATTGATATTATAATCTAGATATATTATCTAGAAATTTTAACTAAACGATTCCGATATAAATAGATATTTAAAAAATTTTAAAATATAATCTTAATAAATATTTTTTTGTTCAATAATTTTGTTCAATTTATTGTTCAATAATAAAATTATATCATACAGTAATATTATAAATATACATTGATTTAAAGGTATCTGAAATAATAATTAAAAAAAAAAATTCATTTAATACTATTAACAATTTCTTATCAAATTTTATAATAAATTATTTAATTTAATAATGGTAAGGTTAAATATTTAAGTTTACAGATGTTCTAGAATGAATTTATAATACATAGTATAAATTTTACTTCTAAAAGTAATTTAAATATGTTTGTATATAATAATAATAAAAAATATGTAGTATTTACTAAAAATGTTAATATTTTAGAATTTTATAGATTATAATATATATATTTAATGTATACACATTTAATGTATAAATTCTAACTTTAATTTATAAGTATTTTATGTTAAGTAAAAAATAAAAAAAAATTAAAAATTTAATTTCTTTCTTTCTATAAACTATAAATTTGTTTAAATATAAAATAATAGTTAAACTTACATGCAGTTAATTGCAAACAAATAAAAACTAATAACTTAAAACTCATTTTTCAAATTCAATATTTGTCCTTCAGTAATCGAAATCTTAAGAAATATATAGTAAAATTTTGTGTGCACATATTAATATTACTGTTATCATAGTATTTCCATATTTACAATGGAATTGTGATAAAATATCTGTTCAAATAATATTTATTTATAAATATGACTGTTTGAAATTTCATGTGATATCGTTCGATTGAATTATTATGTTTTCTATATAATGTTAATTAATAGGAAAATTAAAACTTCATTTATTCATAACCAGGTGAGCTAATATGTATATTAGAATTAAAATTAAAAATATTTCTAAAGTTAATTTATTTATCAATATTGCCAGTGCCACGTGAATTGCAAGATTGAATGAACGATTCATCTACTATCTGAAATTGATTAAAAACGCAGACTAATTACGTATGAGGCTATTAAAAAAAAATGTAGTATTTTGATACATGGTAATTTAGTAAATTTATGCTTATATATGATTAACGTATAATAATGTATTAGCACATAATAGTAAACTTTTTATTTATATGACATGTTATATACGTCAAAATATAATATCGATTATATTAGAGCTTAATTTTGTTCAAATATTAGTAAAATAGAATATTAAGAATTTTAAATAGTCGTTGGTCACAATATCAGTGTATAAATATTTCATTTAAAATAAAAATTTATTTGGATTATAATTTTTACACATGTGAAGAGAATAATTTAATATTTAAACGATAAATTCACTATGGTATGGTTAAAGTATTTTTTGAAACAGGAATGTATAGAAAATGTAAAATATATAAAGTAATTAATTTATTAAAAATAATTCAAATAATTCAAGATGTAGGGCTATTAGAGTATATATAGTGAGAGTTATTTGAACCTAAAATAAAATTTAATTAATTTCTGATTTACACATTGGATATAAAAATTATCATATTTATTAAATTATCTTTCAATACTTGAAAACATGTTTTAACATTTATATAATTTCTAATTAAAATTGAAATCCAAATGTTATTTTAAATACATATTTTCGATACTCTAGATAACTTCATGTATAATAAAAAAAATTAAATATAATTTTTCTCCTTTACCATCTGATAATATTATCGATAATACCATATAGTAGAATAAAGATGATAAAGCTGATGCAACTTTTTTATACAATTAAGGAATTCGTTAAAAAATGTTATTACATTTAATTAACTCAATATTTAATTAATGCATCAGGCATTTTCTACACTAAAAAATTAACTTCTAACACAATAGTTTATAAACATTTATTATTTAAAAAAAAAAATTAAAGTAGTTTCATTATTTTGAAATTTTGAATTGTTCGATTTAAGTAAAATCTTGATTTTTATTTCTGAGATATGGATATTTATTTATTTATACCTATTATTCTAAATTTATCTCCATATAATTAAAACTAATTTTTCACAGTTCGATTAAAGAAAATTACTAGAATTTTTAAAAATATTAATACAAAGTTAATTAAATATTGATTATTTTAAAAAATACTTATGTTTTTATTTCCATATTTATTCTTCGAAGGGGTAAGAGAAATATTTATATACATATTGTAAACAGAAGAAACAATAGCATAAAAACATAACGTCATTTAAATATTAAAGTATTTCTTTTATACTTTTATATAGATATCGTTTATATATTTATTTTAAACAAAGTTTTTAGTTTTTGTTTCAACTGTTACTGAATAAGAATGGAACATATTATATTAAATAATGTAACAAATATCAAATTTGTTTTTAAGTAGAGATTTTGTCCTAATCTATATGAAATTTTGGTAATTATCTTTTAAAGTATAATAAAGAATAAAATTTTGTAAACAATATGTGTGTAAAATGGAGTATTGAAAGTTCTTAAATTAAAAAAAAAATATTAAAAATGCATACTTATATAAAATGGAATCAATTGTTGATTTTGCAAAACAGTTTATGAATAGGTTTTACCATTGTAATTATTATAAATTGAAAGGAATAATAAAAATTAGTTTATTTCTGATAGCTTGTCTGAAATTAATAACTGAAATTATTCATTTTAAATTTATATTGTACGAAGGCGTTAAATTGGTAAAATCTTACAAAAATTCATTTTTTATACAATACAAACATTTATATTTTACGCTTACAAACAATAATTACATCCACAACTTCTGTTACAAGATATTTGTAAATTATTAAAAAAATTTTATACAGTACATATTTATAACAAATTTTATAAATTCTATATATTAATATTCAGCACATGGTGTAGTGACAGATCCAATACCAATTAGTTTCTCATTAGTAAAAAGTAGTACTCTATCATTATTATATATTAAAACAATTGTTTTAATAGCATCCTTTACGTATTATTAAATTATTTCATATAAAATAATAAATCTTCCTTTATTTCAAAATTTATATCTTAAGTAATAGAGAATAATTTTGCTGGTAAATAATTAATTTGCTTAATATTAATATTACAATATATCACAAGTTTTTAACTATGAATTATAAATTAAAAAATTGCTAATTATTTTCGTAGTAGTTTAATAATCGATTTTATGTCTATGGATACGTTATTTTTTTCCACCAATTTAATACAGCACAAATACCTGGAAAAACATCTTTTTATGGCCGATCTATCATTTTTTATATTCATTAAATACAATTATGTTATCGACATATAAAAATTAAATTTTTATGTTAAACACTTATTTATTTAATTAGCTAAAACTTTCTAAATTATCATTTAAATTATTATTATTATTTATAAATTGCTTAGAGTGAAATATGTACAAAATAGTATACTCCAACCGGTTAATAAAATACAACACACATTAACATATTATGTAACATTTTAAAACTAAAGTTGTACTTGATAAGTAAATGGTATCGCACAATATCTTATTATGCATATCAAATACCTAATAAGATTAATATCCTTTGTATAATATCCTAAATATATACTTAGATAAATCTTAGAGGGAACTGGAGATTATAAATCATAAACAGTGAAGCATAGCTACAAATTGACAACTTCTTTGACACGGCGTATCAAAAGATTTTTTAAATTAATATACCAACCGTAATAATAAACTAAATCGAGAAGTATTTTTGCAGAGTCTGATAATTGAACTATGAAACCCAGATGTACAGCGATATCTATTGATTTGTACGGGGGAGTGCTATAACCTTCTCTTAACTGATGTGTCCCTATATAATGTATTAACATCAGAAAAACTATCTGTATTAATGAAATTATGGGCAGCTGTTAAAACGTATCATTTTTAAATAATACTGCAGCACAAATTCAGAATAAGCAGTTTGGCTATATATGGAAATTCACTTATTTCTTTTGCAGATATGGCACCAATCGGTTTTCCACTCTCTTATTAGAATTAATTAACAATTTATATTCCAATTTAATATTCCAAGACGTCAATTTGCTTCATGTATAATGTTGTCTGAAGATTTTATGACGTAATAATTCTAGTGATACGTATCAAGATAAAATATAACTCTTTATATAAATATATCACCAATTGATTCTTCATTTTGATGTTTGAGAATAAAGCATAGCATATCATACATAATATATTTATTAATGAATTCCGATCGAATGGATCGGAACAGTTAATATTTATGTTATCAGTTGATAAAAAAGTAATATTTGTTTAAGAAATACATATTATTTATATTCTCCCTACGTTTATGCATAAATATTAATAATAGAGCAAAATTTATCAAAAATAAATTTGGTTCTTTATTATAATTATTAATATATACGAATAATTTCGTAAGTCAGACATGCAAATATTTATTACTAAATACTATGGTCTGAATCTGAACTTTAAAATAAATTTTAATATTTACCAGTGATATAATGTCAATTATAATCTAGCTTTAAAGATACAAATTTTTGAAATTTTAAAATATTTTTTCAAAAGCCTATAATATCTAATATGCCAGGAGAGATCATTTTACATTGTTAATAAAACTGAAATAATTTAATTTTAATTATTTGTTTCATGAAAAGGTAAAGAAATATTTGCACATTCAAAAATACATAATTAATAAGTTTATAGATATTTAATATATTCAATACATTCAAAATATTTATTTTAAAAGATGTTTAAAGGCATTTAAATACCTATAATAATTTGGGTATATTTTTGATAATCTTGTTATAAAAATGATTAATTTAAGCAGGATTTGATTTAAGCAATGGAAGCTATACTTCTTCAAGGGATTAGCTCCGATTAATCGGAATAATTTATTTACTGTTATAACCCTGTACGATTTGATTTATTGTTATTATTCATTATATTAATTTTAATAAACAAAATTGTAAAATTTTTAAAGAAAATCGACGAAAGTTCTCACTTATTCTATATAATCCTGTGTCCATTAATTTACGTGCTTATCGAAACGTTAATAATAAATAATGCAATGAAAACTTAAAAGTATAAGTCAATGTATTTTAGTTAAAATTCCAGCCCTATACTGAAAAAGCTTTGTAATAAAATGTACGTTTTATTTCCATATGTTTATAATTCGATCAAGTATAGTAAAATATAAAAAATATATTAGAAATTATTCTTTCTCTATATGAAAATTAGTATTATATATTCAATGATGATTTTTAAAAAGGTAAATAATCCATAATATTATATAGATTTTATTTTTATTAAGTGTTAAATTACTTATAAAATTCAAATTTACAATAAATTTTAATCATAAATACTTGAAATGGCTCACTAACGTTAATTCGTAAAACTTTTATTTTTTTACATTTTTACTTAAGCAATATTTAAATTGTTAATATTTAATATTTACGTAGATTTAAAAACAATTGGGTTAATAATCGAACTTCAGTAGCTTTAATATAATTCATTATTATAATAAAGTATATAATGAAAGAGATTCTTATAAAATATTATATTATTCTACACATTTTATATATTTATGTCTGAAAATCAAATCCCATTATGTTACATTATTATATTAAACATTAATTATTCTATTACATGCTTTTCATTTGAAATAATAAAGCGTTGATATATTCTAAAATTTAAAAATTCAAAAACGAAGTTTTCATATTATAATGTAAATAAAAAGGCCATTAATATGTGTATATGAAGAGGTCATAAAGTAGGAAAAAGCGAGGACTTTCTGTTTTTACCTGGGTTATATCATATTTATAATGAATGTCACGTTATCAACGAAAGAACTTCAGTATCTTGAAGAATTCCTTATTCGTCTTCATTAATGACTGCAATAAATTTTTCACTTCTATATTATTCTTTAATATTCTATTCCTTATATAAACATTATTAAATTAAAAAAAAAAAAAAAAAAAAAAACAATAACCAGAGGAACATTACTTTTATTTTGGTGAGTTAAAAGAAAAAATTATCGAATTTAAATGAAAAGTTTGCTAAATAAATGACTTCGATTTAAATCAATTATTTATATCAGATAAAAAGTAAGCCATAATATTTCAATGTTAAGAATAATTCCATGTTTACATAAAATGACATACGAAAATGAATAATAATTTGATTTATTTAAATATTAATTCATTTTTTTTATCGTATTTTTTCGAAAATAAAGTACATATTAAGATTCATTTTCATTATACACAAATTAGAAAAAATTATTGTGAAATGTATCATTTTCTATAATTTAAACATTTATCGGACTGTCACTAAAATTAGGCAATCATATAATACTTTGTGAGGTAAATCTTTACTTTCTATACTTCCTAATAAAAAATGACTTATTTTTAATTACAATTATTTATATATAATATTTTTCCATTTATATTTTATAGTATGTAATTTACATTATAATTGTAATGCAAATATAAATTATAATACAAAAATCTAACTGTAGCTAACGGAAAAATATAGCAAAATATTTAAAACAATAAAATTAGTGATTCAAATAAAAAAAAATTGGCAAAGAATATCAACAGACTGAACAATACAATCATATAATAAAATGAAATGACAAGGTCGTATCATATCAGTCTAGTTTTAATATAAAATTTTAAGAAATACGTAAATGCCAATAATTACTAATGAAAATAATATTTTAAATACTTTATTTTATCAAATTAAATATTAAATATACTCTAATATAGAATTTAAGAAGCTATCATATTCAATATTAAATTGTAAATTATTGTCAATTACATATTACTATTTATAAATGATAGGCAGTAAATTTTTAAAATATTATACATATTTTTTTAATATTTAAAATAATATGATACAAAAAAAGTATATATTTCTCAAAATTTGATATATATATATATTCTCATATATATTATGAAGAAAAATTTGGGTTGAACTTGAATAATTATTATATTATGAATGTTATTTGCATATTAAATAATAAAAAATATCTATTTTAAACATCTCCGATATAATTGATAAAATATAAAGTGATAGATCTATTTATTTTAATAATGCAAGAGACTATAATTATTTATCTATGTAAGGATATTATTATCAAAAGAATCTGGCTAACATAAAATATCACTTCTAGGTATTACGTTTTTTTTTAAGTAAGCTTGTTTGTTTGTACGAGCTCAGCCTGTTATGTACCATTCTTTCAGATAAGATCCGTAAACTAGTGTAGGAGGAAGTTACAGATAAAATTGTATAACAAGGGTTCATCAAAGAACTGGATAATACAATAGATTATTTATTTGAAGAGCACATTCTTTTTTTTCATTTTTTTCAATATTCAGATTTTTCATATTCACAATATATTTTTAGAGACAAAAATTTATTGTTTCTTATTATTAATAATATTCATAATTATAGAAATCAAAAGAAACCATTATAATTATATAAGGAAAGTGTTTTGATAATTTACATGAGTTATTATACATAAATAAAAATAATACTAATAAAAATTAAATGATTAAGATTTACTTTTTATTATAGTATAAAAATTATTAAGATTAAGTAAATTTTTTATACAAATGCTTAATAAAATTATAAACTGTTCACGTTCATACCTATAAAAATATTTTAATATATTTCTTTTAATTTGGATTTCTTTCCATATAAATACAATATTACTATATTAGAAATTTTATTTTCAATAGATGATTAATATATTTGTTATGCTAGAACTATTATGGTTTAATTTAAGGAAAAATTTAAAGGTTAAAATGTATATTTGGAAGTCGAAATTTCTAAGTATTGTCTATTTAATTTTTTTATAAAAAATGTAATTGTTAGAAATTTATAATTTTTACAAGTATGTAAAAATCATTTTGAAATATTCATTCTAAATATTTTAAAGCTTATTTTTACTTATAATTTAATAAAAATTTATACTTTACATAATAAAATTATACTTTTTATGTAAAATAGTCTGAAACAGAGTTCGTTCGCGAGTAGAAATTGATCATATAAATTATTTATATTCATAGAAACAGTTATTTCTGTTTCATTAAATACCTTGTCTTTTTAAATTTTGAAATACTAAAGATGTAATATAGATAAATGCAATTTACTACGTTTCTTTCTTTGCTGATTATACGAGCTTCGCACACACACACACACACACACACAGAGTGTGGTACTGTGTTCCAAACAATTATAGTAGAAAACGAATTGTGAAGATTATACAAAAAAGGCTGATTCAATTGATTGTAGAGGTACAAAAACCCATTGACAAATGCAATCAGACACGGTAACAGCTTTACTATCTGCTCATACCGAATATATTTCTAGAAATAAAAACAAATTTATAAAAATTATAATTTATAAATAAGAATTAAGATATAAATTTAAAAGAAATTTCTAAGAAATTCAAAGGTTTTTTTCAGTATGAATTCATAAAAAGTTCTGCGATACAATGAATAATAAAAGATTATTTAGTTAATAATATATAAATTGAATAATATAGAAATTGAAGAAATTTGTTAAATTCCTGGATGTAGAATTAGATTATTATCTAACTTGAGATTATCTACAGGTGTCTTTGTCTTATATTCTTTTATTGGTTATAACGTTAATAATAAAATAAGGATATCTTATAAAATGAACAATGCCAAAGCAAATAATAAATAAATGGCTCGTTACATTTTGATAATGAATAAACGTTTTATAATATAATTATATAATTAATTATATTGATAGTCATAACTATTATATTAAATATCATTGATATTATACATTCTTATTTATAAATTCATGAATAAGAACATTTCATATAAATTTTTATGTAAATTTATCTAAAAATACTTCCTATATTATTATTGATATATTAAGAAATGAGTTTTAGAATAAATTTAAAAAAATAATAATCGCGTCAGTTCGTTTTTATATGTCCAGAGTAATACAGAAACTTATTAAAGGTTATTTTTGGAAATTATGTTATAAAAAATTTATGGATGAATATATTTACACGGAGTAGACACTACAGGAAAGAAACAAGAAAAGACAACAATAGAAAAGAAGACAGGATTATATTTCCATGGGATTCGAATCCAATAAAGGTACAGAAAAGAATTGATGAATGAAATATAAACCGATTTTTTTTCGGACTTCAGTGTTTGATTTAAGTCATTTAAGAATCATCTGGATATATAAAACTTAAAGGCATCCTCCATGTTTTTCTGCTTTATTTGTCAGTACTACTCAATTTCTCTTACACTTTAAATTCTACTTAACTCTATCTTTTACTGCACGAGGTTATTGGGATTCCCAAAATCTTTTTTTTTCTTCTATTGTATTATCGTTAATATTTCTATTCTTTTGCAAAGAAAATTTCTGTATTCTGTATTTCATTTTTAGTGGTAGAGATTTTTTTTCAATTATCAATTATTATAAATATATGTTCTTTTTTCACAAATTATTGAAAAAACAAAAGTTTTGAAATAATTATAAAAACGGTTTAAAAGTTATTTCATCGATTTAAATAATTTATGTATAATTAAAGCCAATTAATTAAAATAAGATACAGATGACGAACAGTTGTAAACTGACCTATCAACGGATGATAATGAAATCGTGAGCAATAACACATTTCCAATAACCTTACTTGTTACTGTTGGAATTAAAATGAGGGTTACCTACTTTATCGACATAAAAATAATATATGTACTATTTACTTTAGTGGTTCTATCTTACGAAAAAAAGATCTTACAGTCATTAATTTCAACAAATGTTTTAATGGGGGTGTTTTTCTATAAAAATAAGAAAATATGATATTATTTATCGTAGTTTTTAATGTCAATTAAACAATCTTGACAATGGAGATAAACGCAAGCAAAGCACGTAGTAGAAAAAATCAATGTTAACTTAAATTTTTTATAACTATTCTTATAGAACTAATACTTTCAAAATTATTTAAAAATGGTATATGTTTTATCTTACATATAGAATTTGAAATTTATATCTATGGGAATTATTTTAATTAGAAAAAAATACATAAATTTATAAGAAAATTGTATCGATTGAGTGTAAAAATGTATTCAAATGCTTCCATATTTGAATGTACGAACAGACAATTGTAAACGTTGCTTTGCAGATTCTTAGCTGTCTAACTTTAAATATTAAGCTTTGTTTTCATTTACAAAACTTCAGATTAAACTCAAATAATTAATTCTATTAATTGCATATTAACAAAATCTATTAATTATATTACATATCTATTTTTTTTAATTTTCAATTTTTAAAAAGTAATGAACATGTTTGTTTAAAATGTATTTAAAAGTAATTATTTAATATTCAATTTAAAAATGTGTGCCAATAAAATTATTTAAAATATGAACAAAGGAAACATTAATTTTTATTATTAATATAATAATATTATTTACTAGATTTTATTAAAAATCAGTTTTTATGGGAATCATATGTTAGTTAATAAATTATTGCTTATTTAATATAATTATATGTATTATAATCTAGTTATTGACAGTCATAATAATCAGTATTTTACGTAAATTGCACAAATATACAAAAAAGAAATAAACTTATAATTTACATTTTTATATTTAAATCTGATATTATAATTAGATTAAATAAAAAATTAAGACTGAATTTTTATGCCTGTATTATAAAAAAAGTTAAATAAATTAAAATTTTTGTATTATACCCTAATAATAATGAATATATTATTAATAATATTTTATATGTACTAATCATTTTGCATAAATATGAACACAAAATTAAGGCTTAATAAATGTAACATTTTATAAGAAACTTGTCAAATCATTTATAAGTTCACTAGATTTTATTAGATATATGCTAATGTATATATCAGTTATATTGTAAATAAATACATCTAATCATTTACATTGGTTATTATAAATTATTTAGCGTATATAATTATTCCAGTGTGATAAATTAATTATAAAGTTTATATAGAAAAAATATGCTGATGTAAATTTTAAATTTGTTTTTTAAAATGTTAGTTTTCCTGTTTTATCGATATAAATGACATTCTAAGTATAGAAAATTTTCGGTAGAGAGTAGCACATTCACAAATTTCAATAGTCTATCTGCCTTAAGTAATTCCATAGCAATATTAATATTCCCAGATACTATTTTTGTTGCATTCGATCAATTTATAAGTTTTTTTAACTTTTTATTTAGAAATGTTGAATTTTAAAAATTTGTTTTTATTTTGAAACTTATCGACACTCACGATATATAATTATGAAATTATTTTAGATAGACGCCTTTATCATATGAGAAAGATCGAAATATGCATTGAAACACTACACAGAGTATTTAAAAATCTAAAATTTTGTTTGTTTTGTATAAAGTTAGTATTTGTATCTGATTTCTTATCGTACTTAATAATAAGTAAGTGCTCAAAAGCATAAACAAATACTTGATATGCCGTAGATGGCTTTCTCGTTATAGGGGTATCTACAATAAAACTATTAACAAAATTCAAGTTCACCGATGAAAAATAATAATAATTTCCTGAGGATTATGAGCATGTTTCGGCTTATGTATCTTTTATATATATCTAATTGGTTCATTCAATTAATTAAATTCGGATTTTAGGGAACGAAATGAAAAAAGAAAATAATCTACCAAGAATCTTTATAATGCTCGCCTAAATTAAGCAAAATAATTGCTCATAATTTTTTGCGTACACAAATAAAAAATTAAAGCGCCCAAAGAATCCCATTTTTTCCATAAGAAATATTAGTTATTGTCATATTTAAAAATTTTACTAATCTACCTGTGACTCGAATAGTTTAATTTGCAAGCAAGACTCGGACTGATTAAATAAGCGCTTTTGTAAAAATGTTTCCTGTATTTTGTTCCTTCGTTTGTGAATATCGTAATTGTAAATATTCAAATCTAGATTATCATGTTGCGTATTCAATATTTTATTTACTATTACGTATTGTGTGTAATCGGATGTTATATCGTTAAATACGTACTTTCATATGACAAATCTAATATGATAAACTAATATTATTATAGACAAACTATAATGAAAGATTTGAAATTTTAGTTTATGCAGTTGCTGATACTGATTGTTGATTCTGATGACATTTAGTGATTCATAGTGGGTTCAATGCTTTTTATTTATCAATAATTGTACATTTAACATTTTTGAATTAAATTTTTAAAAATACTTAAAAAGTGAACTTAAATTTTTGTCTTATTCATAAGTAAATATGCGTAGGAAAATTGGCTAAAGTATTATTTTTAGTACATGCCTGTGAATTAATTATAAAAGTTTGAAACAAGCATAATTTTATATTGACATTTTACATATCCAGTTTACTTTAAATATGTAAAAAATTTTCAATTTATAATACTATAATAATAATAGACGACCCAAAAATTAAAGTTATTTGAATTTTCAAGAATGAGTTGTAGCTCAGAGATATTTAAAATTAAAAGGAAATATAGGGAAAAAAAATGATAATATAATTCTGAGATATTGAATTTTTTTTTATAAATTGCCAAATAATAATAGATGTATTATTTATGAAAAAATATTTCTTTGGAAAATTGATTAAATCTTAAACTCATAAAAATTTGATTTAAACAATTTTAAAGGCGTATTCTTATAGATATAATATATTTCATACAACTGAGAGAATAAATCTGTTGAAATAAAATTTGTTGAAAAGTAAAGAATTATAATTTAACAACAATAGCTAATTCAAGGTATTCATACATCATTCATTAACCATTCCACATCCAATCTCCTGATTGGATCAGTTTGTCTTTCTTATTTTTCAATTGAACGTCAAGACTATTAGCTTCATCCATTATCTTTTTTGTTTGTATAAAATTCGATTGACATTAATTGTCAAAACTACGAGTACAATACAATATCGACTATTTGCAAAGTCTTAGCTTTTTGACTTTGGCCTACTTTCATGTGTAGTAGTTTTTGTAAACCAGATAAATTTTTCATGTACACACAAAATCTATTAAAATTTCGCAGTGTCACGATATGCGTATTTCTAAATTTAGTGGTACTGAAAAATTGAAAGGGACGAATAAGAACAGTACATTGTTGTGAAATTAAAATGTAAAAAAGAAAAGCGTTTTATAAATTACATATCTCATTAGGTCTCCTTATACAATGCCATATTTTTCTAATATATTAAATTGTTTTTTCTCTTTCTGTTACTTTAATTTATGGTTAGAAGTTCCAATTACACATAAATTTTAAGGTAATCATTTTATCTATATTGAATTTTATTATTATTTAAATATGTATTAAGAAGTAAGAAATAATTTATATATAAAGAAAACAGGAAGAGAAATAAAATAAGAGAGGGGTGGGGGAGGAAGATGACATATTAAAATATAAAAGCAAAATAAGAAAATCGATGAATATTTGCTTATTTATCTACACCATCATTTTCATGTATTTGTAAGTGGTTTTTCAGTAATTCCCTCACCTCCTGCTCTTTTATGCCTTTTAATTACGTTATTTCATTCTCTCTGAGACTATTTTTCTCCGGTCTTTCATAGCCTTGAAGTATTTTCGATGCCGCAGATTCAGGAACGAGGCGAATCGCCGTCTTGCGTTGCAACTCGGTAAATGTGACGGCAACAGTCCTCAACTTGAGACGGTAAAAGACAGGAATGGTTATATAGAATGTCACCACTAAGTAAGGGGGAGGCGAATCCTCGTATTCCAAAAATTCTTTTTTAATTCATGCATCATTATACTTCGATTGCTTTGCGTAGAGTTTCCTACAAAATCACTAAATAAATTATATTACCGTACACCTGAACTTGTGGTTTGACCATGGAATTGACCATGGATTAAGGAGAGGGTAAATCGAAGCTTTTTAGGTCAGCTTTTTGATTGTCAACGATGATTTTTTATTATCCAATTAGAGTTTTAATTCTTAATTATGCAATCGCACGTTGTCGTAACACATATAAAACAAATACGCACACACAATGAATAAAATATGTGTATTCAATAAATTAAATCCAATAATTTAAGCTGAATTATAATAATAATGAGCCGTTAAAGTTATCCTTGAATTAATCGTGATTTTTTAATGTTATTGAATAAACATCAAAAGGACTTAAAGTAATGACAGTAAATGGTAAAAACAACACATTGCAATAATAGGTTATTAAAATGAAAAAGAGGCAGATAATCATTTCGTCAAACTATTGATTATAAAGAGAGCAAAGGTATTGTTTTAAAAATATTCTTATTACCGGCGTCCATTATAAATGAGTGAGAGCCAATGAATAGAAAGAGTGAGGACGGAAATTTATCAGAAAAGAAAAAGGGATAAGCTTAAGAGCACGGGATCTAGAGGTGGAGGGAAGAGGTCAAAAGGAGAAAAGATGTCAGTGTCAAAGTATAAAATGTTACAGACAGAGAGGCCAATGGTTACAATAAGCCGAGGACTCATTATTAGAGATATGGTTGTTTGCTCAGCCGTTGGTTGCGAAGGTTATGGATGTTTGACAAAAGCGCGCGACGGAGCAGTATCGATACATGTATGCATGACGCGCGAATCGAAGAATAATATTTTCGTTGGATGTCTTACTGCTTAAAAGAACAAAGGCTATGAGAAACTAGCGATTTCGGCCAAAGATACGTGGTTCTTGGCTCGGGAGAAATCTCAAAGGAATCGATCGGCACTTTCATTCAAACTCTGTATATTTATACCAATAACCTCCACTTCCTATAATAGGTACATTAATTTGTTTTTTAATGAGATCGAAATAATTAATAAAGCTAATTAATTATAATAAAATAATTATAACCAATTGTCTTTTTCCGTGTTATAAGTTCATAGTATATTCAGGAATAGCAATTGTCTTTAAATATTTATATACTTTGACTGGAGCTTCACGCTTTTGTAAAACGGATTTTCATACAATCAATCAGTACTTTGGAAGAATAATTTTATAACTCAAAATATATAAAAAAATCCTGAGTTATACGTCACTTATCAATGAAATCATGAATAAAATAATGGCAATTATGTAAAATAAATTATTTTATTTCTAAGACTAGTTTTGAGTGAAGTGCTGAATAAATACAAGTAAAGTGAGCAAATCTTACAAGGAGGATAGGAAGAAGGAGAAGAATATTTATGTTAAAAATGTTTAAATTGCGTTTAAGAAGTTGAATAGATTATGAAGAATTTTGAAATTAGTACCGAGACATTATTACTGCATATTTCAAGGCATAAAAAGTCCGTTTTTTAAATAAAAGGAAGAAAAAATCGAATCCCTCCGCTTAGTGGAATAACGTAAGTAAAGTTCCATTAAAATCATAAGAGGGAATAAAATTCGGAGCCCCTGCCTGCCCTGCCCTTCCCAGCCCGCCGATCCCCTCCCCTTGTTCTTTGTGAATACCGATCGTTTACAACATTGCATGCTTTTGTCTCTCCCTCTCTCTCTCCCATTCTCTCCCTCTCTCCCTCCCATTCTCTCCCTCTCTCCCCCGTCTCTCCCTCTCACTCTCGTCTATGCCTTCCTCAATCATCAACACGATGACACCTCTTGGTCACAGAGACAGACCACCTCACGCACGAATCTCATTATTTTTCTCCGTCACTTTTTCGACTCGGCTTATTCAAATTGATACCCCTGCCCGCCGCCTTTGGCTTTTATACCGTACTAGCAAAAGAACATCGAGTTCGTGGATCACTGAAGGCGGATGGGTTGGTCGGCAGGCGGGAGGGAAGAGAGATGTGGAGGGGGAGGGGAACAACAAGATGGCGTCTCAGGAGCCGGAGAGGAGAGTAACTGTGGCCTATTGTTGCCGCGAGCCGAGAGACAAAATGAACGTAATTGTTAGCCGGCTTGGCATAATAATAAAGTCCATTGAGCCTCCTGACACCAAATGAGCTTCCGCGCATCTTGTCCTGTTGCTTCGTTTACCGTATTTTTAATTTTCTCCCTTTACTTTTTCCTCTTGATCAACTAGTGACTTAACAATGGTCGAGCTTCTTTCATCTCTCCTGCATCCTGCTATTCCATATATATATATATATATATTTTTTTTTTTTTAAATAGTCTAAATATTAAATAGCCTATTGACAATTACACCATATTATTGTATTTTATTGATAATTACAATTTCTGTCACATAGTTATATTTACATTGTCATTTGTTAGAGTCGAATTTACCCTCACATGCTCCTTCAATTATATTCCTACTGCTTCTTTACCTACAGTCGTTATGCGTTTGTTTAATCGCAGATCAGTTTTTAAATTCAGCAATACATGAAGCTATAAACAGATAGACCAATAAGTTTCATTACGTCTTTCATAAACGTCACTAATAGACAGGAAATCTTCATTAGATATCGAATTTTTAATAATTCGAAAAATAAATTTTTAAAAATTACGCAAATAATTTTATTTTATGGGATTTCTCTGGTCCCATATCCTGTTCAATATGAGAAGTCTCATAAAATTTGTACTTTTAATTTAATTGCAAACAAGTTTTATTTCAAATTCTTTTATTAAAAATAATAAAGAAAATAAAAATCCTCAGTGCTTTCTTTAAATATTTTTACATATTTTATATTTTCTTTACCGATGAGCTCCAGATTATGCTGTTTTTTCTAACTTGAAATGCCTAGTACGTTTTGCCCTTCTATTCTTCATTATTTCTCTTCTTGCTAAGGGTTTTTGTTTTCTTTATATTCACCTTTCTCTTTAGTTTTCAATGAATATAAGCTCTTTTTCTCTTTCTTTTCATCGAAATTTACATCTTTTCTCTCCTTTGACAATATAATTCACTATGGTCATTCTTTTGAATTAACTCTTTGTGCGTTCTATCGTTCTTATTTCTTTTTTAGCTCAAAGCGTGTCTAATTTCTTCTTTCGTTTATTTCAATTATATTTGAATCTTCCCTTTCTTCGATTAAAAAAAAATGATTTTTCACAAGAGTTTCTAAAATCACTATTTTCGTATCAACGTCTTTATTCGTTTGTTTGGCTTAAACCTTTAGAGGGAATAGTATAAAATATACTTACACTCTTAATTCTATTGAACTATTTGCTTTCTTCCTTATTTTCAATTCACGTAACTGACATACCTTCGATTGTAGTATACACTGAAAATTATAAAGTATTTTTTTCTTTAAATTAAATTCATTATCAAAATCTTATTAAACTACTGCGATAAATATTATAAGGAATATGAATGTTAGAAAGATGAATTAATACCGTAAGGACCATCCTTACGATTTATAAGTAACTTAAATATAATTAAATATAATATAAAAATTCTCAATGTACTGTTAATTATATTAAATATTAATAATTTATTGTGTATTCCTTATAAATTATTAGAAACATTAAATAAAAATTTTAACACATACACATGTATATGTCAGCACATAGTTACTAAAAAAATGAGTACAATATAAAAGTATTAATATAATATACATATGTATAAAAATAAGAATAAGAATAAAAAATAATTTGTTATTTATATATTATTATTTTATACAAAAACTACATTTCACGTTAAACAATATGTAATAAAATCATAAACGAAGTCAAATAGTACAATAAATAAAAAATCTGCATTTACAATAGTACAACTGTATAATAACAACACTTACAAATAATGCTTATTTTTTAATACCAAATATGCTTTCATAATAGTTTCAATCAATGTCTTATTTAATATACAATATTTTAATAGATTATACATTGAAAAAATATGTATTGAATTGTAGATTGAAATTTTTTGCAGAATTTTGTAAACAGCAATTTAAAAAAAAATTATAACTGCTAGTTTATAATGGTCGCATATATTCAGATTAATTTTGTAAAATAAAATGCATTCCATAAAATTTATAAATTATTTTTTATGAAATTTTCTCTTTATTGTTTTTTTTTATAAATATTATTTGTTAAATTTCATTTAAATATTTAAATTTAAATATTGTTAATTAACATATACTGTTAATTTTACTTATAATATGAATGCTTATCTTTTGCATCAATGTTTAAATAGGTTTCTTTGTTTGTAATATTTATCAAAGATTTATTCTATCGTTTATACAATATTTTTAAACTATTAAATTTTATAATTATTAAAATTTAATAATAAGTTTTCAAGTATAAATAAACAATTCAATTAAGTTATTTTAATAAAAGAATTTTTTAATAATACGAATTTATAATTTATATGAATTATAATTTTGAAGTTGTTCAATCGAATATTTTATTTATATTTTAATTTTTAGAAAACAAATATCTTTTTTTTGACCAAATTATAGAAAATTAAAAAACCTTTTATATATGTAACAGAAATTGTAAAAGCAGTACTTTTTTGGATATTAAAGTGAATATTTGAGGATATTGGATATTTAAGTGAAGAGCTGTATTAAATTAATTATTATAACTTAGTGTGTTTTTAATGTAAATATGATTTCATGTAAATAATGCGGTTAATTCATGTTAATAATTTTTATTAAGAAAATTCAAATATATAAAACGCTTAAGCATGATCTGTCACTTGTGTGGAGATTAATTTTACTATCGTCTGTATTTAACTTTTCACTATAATCGTTTGGTGTAGTGTTCTGCTTGTGAGTCTTTTCGTGGTAATGCAGGGGTAAAAATTGTGAGTCTGATTAAAAATGAGTGGAGTGTTCTAAACCGGCCATAATGGGACTTGTCATGTATTTAGTACAGCATTCACACGTCGACTTTGGCTACAACAATCTTAATGTACAATACTTCGTCCTATAATAGCATGACAGATGTACTCGGATCATACCAAGCGTATCATGAGCTTTTTACTTACATACATATAAAATTGTATATAAGATAATTGACTTTTTACCAAATATATGAAGAAATTGATTATGATTATCAATGAATTTTAGTATCACATATTTTAAATAACACTATTAGTTGTAATTGTAATAATTAGTAGTTATATAGCTTAAATTTTTTTTTTATTGTTATTATTTCTAGAGTTAGTTAAGTTTTGGCCATTTATTGTATTTGTAATATGTATTCTACAATATTAATATTATAATTTTTTTCTAATAATTTATTACCAATATTAAAATATATTCCAATCCAGAACATCAAAATTAAATTTTATAATTAAGTACAAAGTTTTTTAAAATTCATATTCAATCACAATTCAAAATTTATTAATATTGATAGTTCAATAGCTCATTTTTAAATATTCGTTTTATTAAATTTGTTAAAGCTCGAAATATTTTATAAGCTAATTTAATTTCTTGATATTAACAGAACGCCAATAAATTTAATACAAATGTACAGGACATAGTAAGTATGAAAAGAGTTCTTAACATATGTTATTCGTACATATTGTAACTCTTACTTTTTAAATATTTTTATAAAATTTGTAATAACTATTCATCATAACATGCAATCTTCAAAATTATTATTAATCTATAGCATATATAAATATAAAGGAAGAATGTAATGTTTTTTAAGTAAACTTTTTTCAATTTATAATGAATTTTAAATAAATAATATCACAAATAAAATATATATTACTTACATTTATAAAATAAAGTGTATTTTCTATATTCGCAATTTTTATGCAATTTACTGATAATTTTATTTATACTAATCATAATATTATATCAAAGAAGCAAAAAATTTTCTTAAGACAACTTAGAAGCATAAACTACTTCTTTCAGCCCATGATGTTGGTTATATGTAAAATATTTTTATTTATAGTTAAATTGCATTATAGAAAGGAAACAAAGACGTTTAGACAAAATATTTGCTTAAAACGGCTTAGGAAATAATTTTCATTTTTTTAAAAAGCGATGAAGTATAAAATTATCATATGTAAAATACAATAAATTGAACTGATCCTTATTACTTCGAGATGATGTACACATACATTTAAATTTCAAGGATACTAAAGGAGACTCGCAGTGAGCGGATGAGAAAATCATCTCCGATCAAAATCAAAATCAATTCTGTAATGTCTATATTACATTAACAAATAACTGCGCGGCATAGAGTTATAATAAAAATTAGTGCTTAATGTAGGCAAAGTTAGGGATTGTTCGGGGACATTTTTAAACGTACGTTGGTGATTTATACCGCCTGTATAAATAATATCGTCCTGCAATCGTCCCTTTATCATCCATAGTCAAAATTCTCAACGCGAGTTGAGGCTAGGGATATAAGTTATGCAGAGGGTTGAGATTGATAAAGGCGCGCTGTTTACATTTCGCTTGCTGATTTTTATAAACTGCGCATAAGTGAGAATTAAATTTTTTCTCGAGGAATATACATAATTTAGCCTATTTATCCAAACATAAGTACGATTAAAGACATTTCTTTATTTTTATTTTTCAGAACTAATGTTTTAATACTGAAGAAAATCAGTCAAATTATACAAGCATTAATTTGCAATAAAAATATTTGTAAAAATAAATACCCTTTTAGTTTATTGAGTATTTATAATATAAGTTTTTGAAAGTGGATTCAAAATACTGCATCGCTGTTTTATGAAAAAATAATATTAAAATATGCATTTTAATGTATCGATCTAGTAAAATAAATAATAAATTCAAACAAGCTATGCAAAAGTCATTAAGTCCGGTATGTACAGGGAACAAAAGCTTAATTTTGTTTTGAAATCAACTTTTGCTAATACTTCCTTAAAATCCTTTAAAGTCAATTTACGCATAGAAATTTTTAGTGATTTTATAGAATATTTATTGATCACTGAATATTTAAGTATTTAAAATACACAGCAATTGGTATATATTTTGTATGAAACAAAGTATTTACAGATTATACACAGCAATTGGTATATATTTTGTATGAAACAAAGTATTTACAGATAGTATATAAAATTAAAAATAAATATATAAATACGTACAAAAAGTCGTTGTTAATTTATGGGATATTTATTTCAAAATGGAATATGAAAGGAAAAAGTAAACTGGTTCTCATGATCAGGATAACTATTAATGTAATTGTAAATTTGTCTATAATAAAAATGTAATTGCATTACATTATATTAAGTTCCAAGTGTTTATTTTCAAAGAATATGTAAACCATTGAGATATTATATAAAATAAGGAGATTATATTTTTATGAAAATGCTGAACAGTTTATTTCACTGAATAATTGTGCAAGCGGTATTTGCTTATAAGGTTCGTCCATAACAATAAAATACAACAGTAACCTAATAATGACTAAAAAATTTAAAAATATCGATAGGGGTCAAGGGGTGGGAGAAGAAGAAAAAGAATGCCGGTAGTGATTATTAGATAATGAATCTATGCTTGCATTGCGAGCTTGAAGCCGTAAACTGTTGCAAAGTAGCTCAAATGAAATATCTTTCAAGACTCATAAATAAACCATAAGTTAAAAAAACTTCGATAGATCTTATCCTCCTGGTGGGATTAAAAATTAAGTATCCATGCAAGAATCGTCGTTTTTTCAAAGAGTAAATCGTGCCGTAAATCCTTCAGCGGACGATTTAATATTCAAAACATGCAGGCGTGCGCGCGCAAGCGCGCTCTTGCGCAGACGCATACGCGGCACACACGGCACACGAGGCACACAAAGCACAAATGCATAAGCAAGCGTACGCGGTTATATATTCGCCGCTCGGCCTTTTCAACGGTCTTCGTGTTCTCGACGCTATCCTTTTTTCCCTAATTTATTGAGAAGTTTCAAGAAAGACCGAAAATCGCGAAACAAGAAAAAGGGGGGGACGAGAAGAACGAGCAACAAAAATTCACATGAATAACGTTGTATGTGCGTATTTCTAAGTATTCCTACTATGGCCTTACACTATCCTTTTCTACCTAGGCGTGTCTGTATAGGTGCGTGCGCGTATCCCTCGTATATGCGATTATAGAGTAATGCCTGTACGGAGATCGGTGAATATCGAATGCTGCCTCGCGTCCTGTCCAATAAATTTTCCCGAGCGAACAATGACTTCCGTGCTCACATATACGGGGTGTCCCGTTTTAATCTATTAACGACCGGAAAGCTTTTCAGCCCGAGCCATCATTGTTGTTCTTTTTTTTTTCACGCGGATTTATGACTTTTTTGAGATACTGAGAAATCATTAGATTAGAACTTATGAACGTTATATTTTGTTTGTCAATTTCTAGATTCCTGTCTTTATTATAGGTTCGACTCGTCTATTCATTACGTAATTACACCGCCATTACATTGGTATTATTTGCCCTTGGATATCCAAACCTGCATTCGACATTATGTTTGAGCATCTTTAAAGGATGGCCACACAACCTATTGTGTCAAATAATTTTATTCGCGCTTCAGTTGTATAAAAAAGGCAAACTTAACGATATTTATTTGCTTAGACATTATTTGTATAATATATATATATATATATATGTATATATATAAATAAATATATATATATATATGTGTGTGCCTGTGCGGTGTGTGTGGCTTAAAAAAACAATGTAGCAAGCTTTACGAAATACTTTATTGGCACCAAAGAATTTAATAGCCTATGAGAATAATAGGGATGTAAAAATTCACAACTCATTATGTAATAATATATTTAAAATAAAAGAACTTTTTATATTGGCATAGAAATTTTAAATATACGGTTCCTTACGCCATTGTCAATGATGTTGTAAAAAATATCTAAAGAGTGATCCCAAAAGAAGTAAGCGTTACGCTAATGATAAATATTGCATCGAAGTTTATTATTTGGTCATGCCGATTATGAGTTACTTACGATCTGAGATCGTAACTTATTTACGTAAACAAAGAGTAAAGAGCACTTAGTTCGAAGCGTCTAAGATTTTAGATAATAGTTCTCTGAGTGATTTATTGATGCGGAGGCCACATCTTCTTTCGGTTTTGTTTTTTAAAAAATCGTTCATCACCAATGCTTTTAAATATATACCATCGAAGTACATACTTTTACAGAAATGTCATTTTAAAAAAAACGAACGAACGAAAGAAAGAATAAAGCGACTTTATGGATGGCTGCTCGTTCGGTGCTTTCGTTGTAAATGCAGGCCGCGGCGGGCATAAACGCGAGCATTTTATTTGTATAACTACATTCTAACGAAGGCTTGAGAAGGGTTGCTATCGGAATAGCGCATTGGAGCCATTTTCACCCCGTTTCCAACAAGACTACGGACATGTTTACGAGCTGGATTTATAACCGATTACTGTCCGCTCCACTTGGTACGATCGCCTCTCTCTTTCTCTCTCTCTCTCTCTCTCTCTCTCTCTCTCTCTCTCTCTTTCTCTCTCTTTCTCTCTTCACGATTTTCACAATGAAAAATCAGGCGCACAGACAACGTAAAGTGGAGCTCCCGTGTCGTTCGAGTCACGTGCGGATC
The DNA here is from genome assembly GCA_018883505.1 of Ceratosolen fusciceps. Taxonomy (NCBI): domain Eukaryota; kingdom Metazoa; phylum Arthropoda; class Insecta; order Hymenoptera; family Agaonidae; genus Ceratosolen; species Ceratosolen fusciceps. The sequence continues at coordinate 1,007,968 of RCIC01000035.1, read as the reverse complement.
TCAGAGTATGATATATTTTGAGGGAAGGTCAAAAGAAAAGGCAAAGCGAGCAAGCGCCAGGTAGAACTACTACTTATGAACACTTAACGAGCTTCCACTTTGCAGGATCGTTGCTCGATCATCGATTTGGATTAATGTTTCCGCACCAATCCGATATTTCTTAGACTTTGTCGTACGCCCTATAATCCATTATTCGCGTCTCATTTGTATGTGAATATCAATCGGATTAGGGACTTGCTTCGTTCTGATAGAGCCCTTACGTCTCAGATCGTTTTTTTTTTCGTTCGATCACTTTAATATTATGATCTGACGAGCCTGCCCTAGCAAATTTATGCGGATTTATGAAATCTTGAGCACGCACAATACAGATATTGGCGATATAGGCTCCTGACTATATCGATCTCTGTTTTTTTTTCTTTATATACATTATAATCACATTTCCGCTGCATTATTATCCCACCTCACAGATATCTAGTCTTTTTAGTTATTACATTATTTTTGAATACGTACTTGCAAACTTCAATGTTTTCGACAATTTCTCTTTTAGGTAAAGGTATCAAACTATAAATAACAATTAATATGATTTAAAGTTATTTTTATTCACAGAAGAACTAAATTATTCGAGTAATGAAAAAGCGCTAATTATAAATTTCTTTTTTTCAGCTGCGATATCAAAAACTTTTTGTTATCGCAATTAAGAATTTCTAGAATAATTAATTAAGGTTATATAGTACGCATGAAAAATTAAATAATACTGCGAAGTAAATTGATACTAGGCTTACTTACTTATTTATAGTAGTAGAAGTTTAAAGTATTTAGAAGGAAAAAAACAGGAGACTGGAAGCGCAAATAAACTGTAGCATTAGCTACGGATAGGTCAAATATTTTATTATAGTCATTCTTCCGCAGGTATTTAAATATAATTTCTCATTTGAGAAATATGAGAAAGTGCGCGCGCGCGTGTGTGAAGTGCCACCGAGAAAAGGAATTAATAATAAAAGGAAAGGTAAGGAGTGTAACGGATGGATACGTTGTCGACGAGAGGCTTCCGAATAAATATGCGCTTCGATGCTAAGAATGAAACGTTCCACGCCCTGGCTTCTTAAAAAAAATATCATGCTAATATATATGCAACAAGTTATTTTTTTGACGCTTCAAATATAAATAGAAAACCAAAATCAGATCTCATGAAGAATTTAGCAAGTCGAAATGCTGTATACTTAAAACCGCTATTTGATATAAAAAAAATTGTATACATGACCTTTGATTAACGTTTCCTTTCTTTGTCATATGAAATTTAGTTATTGCAGCTATTTTTAGTAAAAGTTTGTTGTGGTATTATACCCAGCTGTAGGTGCATTATATTCGGTTTAGCTTTACTAATAAAACAGTAAAAAGAAACTGTTTGAAAATATAAAAATAATATCTATTTTCAATACATTCTGTTTTATAATGTAATATAGTTATAAGTATATAAGTATATAAAGTTATAAGTAAGGCAAAATCTAGGTTTTGTACACAAGGTTGAAAAATATATATTTTCTGTAATAAATAATAAAATAAAGGGAATAAAATGGTATCGGAGTGTTCTGTAAAGCAGATTTGTTAATAAATACGATACGGAGAAAAACCACAGTCGAATTTGAAAGTACACAACAGAAGTGTAAAAAATATAAAAACCGATGTGAGTCAGAAGGAACGTAAGCGATAATTGTCTACGGATGCACCTGTACGTACAGGGTTACATGTATGCGACTGCACGACCAGACATGTATTCACACACACTCTGTATATATATATATATATATATAGGTATGTAGAGAGAAAGAGAGGGAGTGGATAGGGAGGATGGGTAGGGGGGAGGGAGAAGTTGAGAGTCATCATAGGGAAAAATCAGGGAAAAGAAGGAGCTACGTCGAGAGATTAACTCATCCATAGGCTCAGACACACACTCGATGGCTCCTTTACTTTTTCCCCCTTACCCTACCTGTTCCCTCCCTTCTTCTTGGCATCGCTCTTCCCTCCCACAACTACTTTTCTTTCTATCGTGATCCCTTTCAAGGGGAAGGCGAAGTAGAACCGACGCGTGGGAGGACTGACGAACGAACAAGAGGAGCGGCTAGAAGAAGGCGGGAATGATACCCAGGAGGTAGGAGGCGTACGCGCGCTCGCTAAAAGGAGTTGGACGGACCTGTAAACCTGTAGACGGGGAGGGGATAAAGAAAGAAAGAACATGAAGTCGCAGATGTATGCATCGCAATACCAAAGTTGTAGGTGATTCCTTAGTCACGACGCGCTTTCCAAAAACTCTTTTATTACATTGTACGATCTGAGCTTGTCTAGTTTTCGATTGATTCCCTAACCATTCTTGGAGACAATTTTTTTAAGCTAATCTAACGTAATTAGCTTCAAATAAGAGTAGCACTAAGTATTTTTATACATTCCGAATAATTTCTTCGAACCGCTAAATCACGAAAAGATCAAATCATTTCAATTTAATCAAAGGTTTTTGAAGATATTTATAATCTTTTTTTCTCTCCTAATATTTATTAACTCAAACGGATTACTCGAAGTATCGTTCTATAGAGACATTTTTAAAATTTGTAAAAGTATTTGTTTATAAAAGACTCATCGATATCAAAACGTGGTTTTAATTTGTCAATTTAATCTACCCGCCGGTTAATTTGTACAGAAATGATAATAAGTAAATATAAATGAATAGTAACGGACAGATAAAAAACTGATTACAATATTTAGCGACTGTAATCGTTCAATCCTACAGTATATGAAATATACAGAAAATGTGCGGAAGTATAGAAAGAAATGAAGTGTCCGTCAGCGGTGGGGATGAACGTTAAAATAAACATGAATTGAGGGTGGGTGAGTAGGGAAGAGAGAGAGAGAGAGAGAGAGAGAGAGAGAGAGAGAAAGGGGAACAAAGAGGGTCTAACTCCGAGCGACGGAATAAAACTTGATTAAGAGAGCGTAGGAAGGGAATTATTGGCAAGAAATACACTTTACATTAATAATAATTGTAATAAGTTTCGGAAAAGGCAGAGTAGGAGGATGGGACGAGTCGAATAAAACTTACAGGCTTAGCGGTAATGGTAAGTAAAATCAGATAAAGATAAATGTGAGCGCGAGGGAGAAGAGCGTATAGGCGGTAGTGATGTTGAAGAAGAAGAAAAGAAGTGAGGAGGTAAAACACGGAGGGAGTTCTTAGGTTGTTGCGCGTGTGCCGTCGAGGCTTCGAGCTCTAAGGTCGGCGGGGGTGCAACGGACCATAATGCAGTTGGGCGACGCGTTCCTATTATATTCTCGGCAGATTCGAGACTGCGTCGGTGTAGAAGCATTGTTTGGAGGTTACGCAAACCTCCCTCGGCTGCACCCGACAAACAACAATGACAGGCGCCGCGTTGCCGAGTAATTGTATTTGCTTGACGACTCCTCTCCGTTTTTTTTTCTCCATTCTCCTCTCTTCCGTTTATTTTATTTTTTCTATGGTTTTTGTTTTCCTTGCGACCTCGCGGTTTCGCGAGCGCACTCGAGTCCGATGTTAACCAAGTGCTTTTGATCAAGGCAACTTACATACTCTATAATTCCGTGCTCCAGCTCTCCTTTTTAATTTCATCAGGGAAAAATCCATTGATTTTCCTTTACCTTTCGCACGAACGTTCAATAGATCCGCTCTATCGTAATTATTGACCTTCTACTTACACAGCCCTTATAACATTTGTGTCTGCGTCTTCTGCATTTTCCGAAAATTTCCTCGTAATTATAAAAATTTAAAGTAATATTCAACCAGTAATAATAATTGTTTATAAGAATATTCTATCAATTCTTCGAATTTATTTCGAAGGGGTTCGAAAGTTTATTTGATGAAATTGAATGGTCCAAATAATTAATTAGTAAAGCCCGCTCGAAGCTTAGCGCAACCAATTTTTTTTTTCATCACTATATCCACCCAACAATTTTTCAACCGAGTTTTCAATAAGAATAAAAAGTCGAGGGCTTGGAATTATATTCCATCCTCGCGGTAGCATTCATTTTCTGGTACATGTACAGAAATAAATACGCACTTGTACTGGCATTGTGTTGGTACGGTACGAATGCACAAGTATTATGGAAGTTCATAATGAGGCCATTACACTTAACGGGCACCCATATACTTTATTTTTTCTAAATGCGATGGAAGTCAGACACTTTTTGAATAATCGGGGAAAATGGAAGGGAAATCTCGTTTTTCTTTCTTAGCTTTTTTCTCCACCAAATTCCATTCTCAGCCTTATAATTCCGTTTCTCATTTGCCTGGATTTTTTCGTAGCTCTCGACGCATCGCATGCCGGCGATCAACTTTTTAATTTTTGAATCAGCAGAAGAAGGATTCGGGAGTCTTTTTTTTTATTATTATCATATGTTCTTGAATAATGTTTTTTTCAGTAGGATGCACATTTTTTTGCACATGATTCTTATATCTCTTATAAAGCTCTTGGAAGTTATACCTTTCACGCCTGAAATGTTATACATTTCGGCCCGTTAAACCTTCTTTTATTTATAACATTTCAATTTTACATTAAATTCAAATAATTCTTTTTATATTCATTATATGACACGTTTTTCATAATTTCATGAATATATTGCAAGAGATGTAATTACTCAAAAGTAACTTATTCTTATTCGTGAAAGCTTTGTAGCTAAAATTAAATTCGAAAGTTAAACATTGTTTAAAAACTTTTTATTTTTAAATTCCCGCTTCAATATTTATTATAATAATAAAATAAAAAATTTAAATTTAATTAATTATTGTTTTGTTATAGTCGATATTGTTTAAGATATCGTTTCACTCTTTACCCAGAGATATTAAATTGCTATACGTTTTCATTATTCGTCGATTTATACATTAGAACATAGAATTAAAACATATTTATTGATAAATGACTGTTTTCATTAGCTATTGTAATACATGAATCTTTTAATCAGTTTATTTATCTTTTACTAAGTAGGAATTGCAATATATCTGGATGGATCAATAATGGAATACAGTTTTGATCTTTATCACCGTAGTGGATAATTCGATACTTTTTTTTATCGATCTTTTTATTGTCACAATTTTTAATGAAGAATTTTGTATAATTAGAGCTTAAGTATCTAGCATATTAGATGCATTAGATAGAAAAGGTAAATCCTAATGAAGTAAGCTCTTACGATTTGTCGGGAAGCGAAGACGCAACATGTCGTTGACACGTATAAGTATGTTTGAGTGGGTCGATTGGGTGAGTGAGTGAGGTAGCGGGGAGAGAGCGAAATAAGTAGTTGGTCCAAGTTTCCGCTATTTCAAGAATTTGCTCATGTATTATCGCTCAAGTATTCGTAGACATTAATATGTGCAGATGCGTGACGGTAATTTATCGCGTGACTCGTCAGTATATTTTATTACGCGGGACTTTGTCGTAAGGGTGACTTATGGCTTGAGCCGCGAATTGAATTCAGGAAGTGACCGAGCCATGCTAAAATTACACTTATATATATATTATGTCATCACTGTTAAACATGTGCTGGTATTAATTAAGAAATTATGTGGTTTCTTTTCTGAAAATGACGCTTTTTTCCGTCGACCGTTTCAAAAATAATATTTATTGTTATACATTTTTGAATTACGAAATGTCCTACCATTTTAATAAGATTGCTTAAGAAATTGCTTCTTTAATAATACACTAACATTAAAATTAATAGCAGAAATTCTTTTCGAATATTTATTTATTCAATTTAATTTTTTCTGATAAATCAACATATGATTGCGAATAAAATATAATTAAGGTTTTTGGTTCCTATTATTATATTAGTATATATTTAAGCTTATAAGTATATATATATGTGTATAGTTTTAATACGTAATTCGAAGTTTAGCCTTTGCATGAACAATTTAAATAATTTTATTCAATAAATATACAATACATTATGTTTTCATTATGTATCTATGATTTATTTATTTAATGTAGCAGAGTTATAAATGAAGAGGGCAGAAGTTAATTCCTAATAGGAAAAAGGTAAATTGCGTAAAAATGTAGTAGATGGAACTAATAAGTTATAAAAATAACAATAGTTAGCAATGGGAAAAGCGTCGAGTCTATAAGTAACAATCGTTGAATGGAATTCGATAAATACCGACAATGAGGATAAGGGGGAAAGTATGAAGTGCCGCATTACGGGAAAAGATAAATAAGAATAAGAAAAAGCATGTGGCGACATAGATATCATATTATTGCATCTGGAATTGATCTCTATATAAAGATTGAGATTACCATATAGACAGGAGCGGAAAGTAGGCGTGCGATCGATCGAGTAAATTTAAAAGTTGAGGTTAGACGTGAATCGAGTAGAACGTGGAATTGTCACAATCGAAACAATTGGTGGTTCACTCATTAATGAGCGATTCCTCGTCTATTTTAACGAGGAGCTAGCTGATCAGACATCGTAGGAGAGTAGCTCAACCGAATTTTATTGTCAATTCAAGAGGCCAAAAACATTTTATGTTGCCGTTCTGCGCCTCTCTATTTAATAAAATACATATAGAATTTTGGCTTCCACATCAATTTGGAATGTCAATCGCAAGAAACTTTAAAAAGCTCGAGATTTTACAGACTCTAATAACACTGTCGTACTTCCCTTCTTTATCTGAATTCTATAGGTAGGCGAAACTAAAGCTAATTTCACTTACTTAAACCTACCTGCACCTCCTCCTTTTGGGCTAATAATTCAATAATCATTTGAATCACATTCAATCGTTCATTATCATTTATTAGCTTCGAGAGAAGTTCTTGAACGTGCGGTATTAACTAAAATATTTTTTATTTATTTATGAATTACAAAATCTAATTAAACGGAAGTACGTAATTCGAGAGATTTTAAAGAAAAATTTAAAGTCTTAAAGACATTGTATTGCAATAATATAGTTATTGAACAATATTACTTACTTACTATTTTTATATTTTCTTTTACATTTCATTATAAAATTGTATGATGATTTAATCTGCTGATGCTGATCGGATAGTGAATGATAGAGTGATAGATTGGTGTAAGAGGGGGGCGGGTGAGAGAGAGAGAGAGAGGAAAAGAGACATACAAAGTAAGCTAAATAAGAATGATGATAAAAATATTGCAAAGAAACGCAAAGATGAAAAATCATATTTCTCATTTTTTAATGCAATTTTCATTAAAATTCAATGCATTGTAATGAGACAAAAATCATAAGAAGATTAATAGGAAGCATGGCGTATACGCTTTTGTTGATATGTAATTATCGTTACTATAAAAGTTAATGTACGTCCCGAAAATAATGTTGCTTCATTGATGAAATATATGTTATAGCAATAATTCTCAGTCCTTTTATGTCGTAGCACATACCGACGTCTCTAATATTTTACTTAGGACTGTAGCTCCAACTATCATCCCACACATTAAATATCACTTGGCTTCGGCTCCTGATTCTCATGAATGTTTCTCACATATATATTGTCGGGGGCTCTTCTTTCTGTTAGCGCAATAATATTCGTCACTCGGCCAATCATCGACTGACGACGCCACGTGTCACTAATTTTTTCTTGCTCTTTCTCCCTCCCCCTCCCCCCACCCAACGTATCCCTCTGTTTCTCTCCATTTCTCGCTGTCTTTATTCTTTTTCAGCCCCTTTTGTAAATAATGACCACTTGAGATACTGATACAGCGAAATCGCACACTCGAACCAGATTTTTTCTCTTTAGTGACTTGCTCTTTTGGACATCAATAGATTATACATCTTATTTTAGTCGCGTGCATTCGATTAATTAGAAACATTGTTCAATTTCATTATTACAAAGTACCAATAATGATCATTATAATCCGTATCCTTATCAAGATTATTTGATTAATTATTGTTAGGCTATTTGTATTTCTGCAATTTATATTATTTTATATGCATACGATATCTGAGAAAAAAACCTGAATAACGAGTAAATATTTTATTATTCTATAGGACAATTCTAATTTGATCTTATACTCAGAACGGATTATAATATTTAAGTTTATAATGATAAAAGTAATTTTATTTTCATTTTACGACACATACCAATTTATAATATTTATCAATTAATAAATTTACTTTTGAAAGGACTCGCTTCATATAGCGTGGAAGAAAATTTGAATAAAAGATTTTTTTTTCGGAAAATTTTTGTCCTAAATATTCTTATACAATATGGAAATGTACATTGAGAGAAAAATAGGGAGAAAATGCTCCACTATAGGTAAAATAAAAAAGTAAAGGGAGTGCCAAGGAGAAAAAATAAAACAGAGAAAAAAATGGTAAAATAGAATAATAATAAAAAAAAAGATAAAGAAAGAAAGAAAGAAATGAATAGAATTATAGAGGAAAGAACGAAACGGAAATAATATTTCGCATACTTGTACTGAATTCAAAAGGTAATCAATGCTTCAGCGGACTCTTTCTTTTTTATAACTTTCCTATTATAGTCTGAATAATTTATATTTTGCCTTAATATTTAATTCATTATTTACTAATTTCTTAGACTTATACGAAGCCGTAGCCATTATAATGTAATATAAGAACGCAAGCAATATCCTTGATTTTGTTTCATTATCAGGATGCTACTTTAATAGAAAGTAAATATGTAAAAAAAAAGTTTAAATTAATGATAATTTAAAGAAAAAGCTCAAGTTGTATAAAATAAGAGAAGCATTAAAATAGATTGCGCGTATGGAAATGTCTACGGCGACGAAAATACTCGATTCGAAAGATTCGCCTCGCTCATCGCTCTGCTGCTCCCCCCCGACCCCACCCCCTTGGTTCAAATTTCGCGATTATCCGAGGTAGAAAAGAAGCAAATACCAAAGCATCGCGCCAGATCGCCGTATCTTTAGTGCGTATCGCATGCGTAGGCGGCGGCGTCCTAATCCCGAGCGATGAATAAGCGCGGGCATTGCATGTCGGGTCTTTCTAAGCGATAAGTATAATCAAGCAGATAAGTCATCGGGACGATCCACATAACAATCATCCATTATACGCACAACATGCTTTCTGGACTTGTATTTTTTATTCTTCCTGACGGGGAAGACTCGGGAAGAAGAACCTGGTTCGCATTTTTTACCAAGAGGTGTGTTACATGAAGGAAATGCGCGATTATCGATCACGATAACCTCGCCTACTTGACTTGTCTAAACTGTCATTCGTCACTGGCCAATCGTTCTTCCTTCATAAACTATCCTTCCTTCCCCTCCTCCTCCTCCTTCTCCACCTTCTCTTACAGTCCAAATAGTCTATTCCCGATATTGTCCGATTCATCATAAATAAGTGCATAGCCGCATTATTAATCGAAATTGGCTCGTTGTTAATTAAATTAGCACTGAATAGACCACTAGATGAGCCGTTGTGAGAATCGTCAAAGAGATCAAACTGGTCCGATGCACCCCTTGAGTTGTTAATTGGAAAGCTTTTTAGAACCTTTTTAGATAGTATTGCCCTAAGATTTTTAGTGGAATTCGCTTTTTCTCCGAAACATATGGCATTGAAATTCATTATTTCATTCGATATTCTAACTCGGCTCGACTAATCTGAGACCTCCGAATGAACGAAAAGACTTGATTTATTGCTTTATTGATTCGCTTATATGATAAAGGATAATTGATTACGATGTTCATGTTAATAATAATATTTTCTGCTACAACGTCGATAAAAAGTAACGGAAAGAACCTCTCCCTCAACATTACTGTAAAATATAAATGATAATCCGTCGGAATGTATGGGCTTATGTTATTATTTTTAAACATTCCGAGTACAGTTTAATGATTAAAAGAGTATGGAGGAGGGAAGAGGGGGAGAATAAGTTAAAACTTCATAACTGTTATAGAGAAAGTTATAAAAGGTAATAAAAGTGTAAACAAGAGCAAACATTTGACAAAATGACGAGCTCGTATCGTAATTCATGTATTCTATTTGCCTCGCTCATCACTCTCCTTCTCTCATGCACTATATTTTTATCTCGTTTGCTCGTGCACGAGCGCGACAAATATCCATTCGTTATCCGTGACAATGGCCGACACAATGGTTCACACAATGGCACTAGTTCCGTGCGCTTGGCTACGCTTATGATGCATTATGAGAAAGCGGAAACGTATGTTTTACCCTAGTTTTGCCTCGTTTAATGGCGTTTAGTGCGTTCGAATGCTTCGTGAGTACGACTATTCGACCTTTTCTCTTCCGATGCTTTCACCGTATCTTTCCATCTTTCTCAGATCCTTATGCCCTCTCTATTCTTCGGACTTTTGTCGCCATTTCCCCGTACCTTATTCCTTTCGTCGCTTCTCTCTCTCTCTCTCTCTCTCTCTCTCTCTCTCTCTCTCCCTCTCTCTTCATTTCATACACATTCTCAGTTTTACATTCGCTAGCTTTTTCGGAAATTTTCTTCCCCCTTTATCGACACATAACTGTGCATCTTTCCATTCGTACATATATTCTCTTACGGAACTCGATGAAATACATTAAATTAAACCTTTTAGAAGACATGCATTATAAAACTTACTTTCTATTTAAATCATTCTGCTGTTCGATTTCAAGAACGTCTAATGTATTTTCAAACCATCTGGAAATATTGACATTTGATTGATTATTCTTTTCGTTTAGTATTTAAAATGTATCATAACAAGCCACAATTTATTTTTATTTTTGTATTTTTATACATATAGTAATAATAATAAAAATGACATTTTTTAACAGTAAATTAACTTTTATACAAGCTAATATTATATTACTTATTATATTATTTATAAAATAAATTTAAGTACTGTCTGTCATTTTAATCTTATTACATTGATTCCAAATTCAAATTATAAAACTTTTTATTTCCGCTCAAAAAAAAAGAACAATTAAAAACATTTTAAAAATAATTTTAAAAAACAAGATAGTTTTTAAAAATTAATTTACATACTTTATTTTTGCTAAAAAAAAGAAATTATTATAGAAAATTAAGTTTAAAAAGTATGATTAAAAAATATCACTATTTTTCTTCTTATTTGTGACTGTCACATCGTGTACTCTCTCTCTCTCTCTCTCTCTCTCTCCATTCCTATTTTAAAGATTAAACGAGCCTCATCTCTCGCATCCCAAAATATTTCAATTCAGCAGCAACATTTATCATTCAATCTGGCGGTGCTTTAATTTAAGCTTATAATAGAATTGTTCATCTATTTATTATTCGACTTTTATTTGCGTTCATTATAATGGAACTTTGATAATAAGAAAAAAAATTGCTTTCAGCAATGTATTGCGCCTTCGACTTATGTTTAAATGAATTAAGAAAAATAAAATGACGGTGATTTCAATAATAAAGATCAATATTTAGTTTTTTTACTCTTAAGAATCAATAAACATTAAGGCATAAACGTTTTATATAATTATTTTGATATTAGTAATCGAACTTCACCAATTACCAAATAGATAATTTATATAAATCGTTGTACACAACTATTCATTATAATAATAAACGCGATAATAACAAGTTATATTTTACTAAGATAAAGTTTAAATTATTATTCATTAAATAATTTTTAATATTTAAAAATTATATAATCGAATATACAAGTATTGCAAAAATTTCATTCTATTCACGATTTTAATAATGATATTTATTGTAGATATATTTGTAGATATATTAATTACTTAGGATAATTGGTTATTATTTGAGTACTAAAATTACATATTTTCAAATTTGTACCTTTTGGATGAAACTAAACTCTATTAAATTTGAAATTATTTAATTTTATCCAATAGTTTTTTTTTTAGAAATAGTTAGCTAATAAGGACATTATAATTTATTCATAAAATAATTCATAAGAATAATTAACAATATGACAAAGGTGGCCTTGAGAACAGGTGCGCAGATGCTCAAGAAGCAGTAATGTGTGGCAGTTTGGGTGGCGGCGGTGGTGGTAGAAGCGTTGAAGTTAGTTGCAATGGAGGCTAAGGGTTGCGGCGTTGTTGATTCCTCCGGGTGGGACACGACAGCGGGATCGTTGTTCATCTGAAGGATGCTGGGGCGGCGGTGTTGGAGTTCGGGAGTTCGAGGACGTCGTTTCTCTCTGGGGATGGCCTCGATCGTGAAGAGTCATGGGGGGAGAAATTCTCTCCAGTGGTCCTCCCGTGGCGGTCTCTTTTATCTTTGAATCCCGCGAGGGAAAAGGTGGCGTCACCTGCTTCGTCCGGCTTATTATCTCTGGACGTCGGGACTCGGGAAAAAGCCTTTCGGGAACGAATCGGGCCCTTCTTTAACCAACGTTCGGATTCCCCAGGATGATTTCAGCAAGACGCGATAAACCGGCTCCAGAGCCCGTTTTTCCTCTGTTCCCCCTCTGGAAGAGACGTTCCACCACCGGTGTCATGAAAGGAGAGAGGGGATAAGGATACGCGTGGCGTTCTAATAGGTAGCGCACGCCTGCGAGGTGGTGGCGCATCTCAAATAAATAGAATAATTTATACGACCAATCAGATTTGTAATAAACAATACTCGTATTATTTTATAATATGATATTGCTTGCGTTAAATTTTGTTTTCTTTGCCAATCACGCTTTTTCATTTTATAATTGATTTTATATTTTATACGCAATCAATAATAATATTGTAAAAAAATTAATTTAAGTTCTGACCACGTCTAAACGAGATCTTAATAACTAAGAAACATCATTAGATAGATCATAGTTAATCACATAAATATGTAATAATTCCACGCGAAGACAAAGAAATATCGTGAAATATTATATTTATTATAATATTAAAATATATAATACAGTATTAATAATTATTAGCATTTTATAATTCAAATATATTTAAATTGTTTAAATTAATATTAATGTTTAAATTAATATACATATAGCATTTTCTCTTAAAAAAAAAATATAATCAATTTGAACCATTTTTAAATTAATTTAAATTTAAATAATGCCGCGACCTCTTATCCTCCATTGCAGCTAACTTCTACGCCACCGTCGCCCAAACTGTCACACTTTACTGCTTCTTGAGCATCAACGCACCTGTTCTCAAGGCCACCTTTTTCATATTGTTAATTATTTTTACGAATCTCTGCTTCCTTGTGTTTTATGCCTATCATACGTTAAAGTTTTATTATTATTACTTCAAACAACGGCTTCCTTCGAGGATTATTATTACGTAAACACTAACATCTACGCGAGCACACACATAAAAGAAAATATTTAAGTATAAATTGTTTAGGATAAATATATATATAAAATAAATTTTGTAAATTGTACCGAACTGACTCTAGGACTTATGTATTATTAGAGGTAAAATCATGGAAACCGTAAGAAATCGTCGCTCTCATACTTTAATGATTTTGTGCCAAAGATACATCAATAAACCCATAACCCATAACTTCATTCAAGATTGACGGAAATTAATTTTCAATATTTTAATAAGTGACGCTAGCTTACAAATACTTATATCAGCTTAAGAAAATGATGACTTTATATTTACTTTTTTAAAAACATTATTCAATTGCAATATATACAAATTTTCATAGCTATAGTAATATATTTTAATTAAATAATTAGAATGTTTTGTAAAAAATATTTTGTTGCGTAAAAATTTTCTGGTTGTAATTAATAATATTGAAATTGTTAAAACATTTAAATAAAAAAATATAACATGTTTCATTTCATAGATTAATTTTTCATAAGCCTACATATAGATTATCTAGATTAATCTATGAAATGAAACATGTTATTAATTTGATGCATATAGTCCTTTTATTTATTTACCTGCACATCCGAGTATTTATTATTATGAATTACAGCTTTTCCGCTCACGTAGTCATGCTAATTTTTTGAAGTATTGAGAACGCAATGAAAAACAGTGAGCCAACGAGGAGAAAGAGCATTGAAAAGCATTTCTGAAAACGAAAGCAATAGTGGTTGGAGAAGTATGTCGACGACGCTACTATAAATAAAAATAAAAAATATACTTGAACAAAAATATGAGAAAATGGGCCACGGGCTTTCGATGTATTCTCAAGGTTTTGAAAAAAAGAGACGAGAGAGCTTCGTTCATACCGCAAAGTTCGAAATGCATTAATATGGCCGTAAAATGTGGATACGATAGATTTTCCAAGACAGGATGAGTATATCAGAGGGCAATTCGTCACTGATCATAACTTCAGATAGTAGTAATGACTTTGGCTATGACATTGATTTACAACTATTTATATTATAAACTAAAAATTAATATAAATAAAAAACTAATAGAGAAAAAAGCGTACATTATTATACAGAAATTGGCCAATGAAATATATAAGGAAAATCTCAACAAATTTTTCTCTAATTTCATTCGTGGTGAGATTCCGTGTTTTCGATGCACAATGAAACCTGAAAATCTGCCACAACTCCTATATAGATTAACTGAATTTGTTATTCCATGTACTTTAATTTAGCCAAATAAAATTTATATACGAGAATTGTGCAATTACTGTTTTTGTTATAAGAAATTTCTAAAAAACAAAAAGTTTCTAAATAATATTTTTATTTACATTTATACAAGTTTATTATTATGGTTATACATGTTTAGCATTATTTTAGAACTGTCAAAAACTTTCAATAAATATTTATTTTTACAATGTGCAAAGAATTGTAGATAATTATTATATGAACTGGAGTATTAGATACACTCGAATGCTTTTATTTATATTTTGATAAATATTTATTCCAAGAAATTTACAATTTTCTTAATGATTTATGTGGTCGAACCAAATTAATATAACAATAAAAATTCCTTTAAACTTGAAGTAATAACGTTTTATCTAGGTTCTTTCAAATTTTAATTGTATTTTTAAGAACGATGATATGCAATCGAAGCTCATTTTAGATACAGTTTCCATCATTTTCTAACGAATCAATGTACCCCATAAGATGGTGAATAACAACGAGTCTCCGAGTCTTCGAGTCCAAATGTAAATGTCCACGGGGTTGCTTGATATTATTTTAAAATAAATATCTGGGTCAGCGAAAAATAAACGAAACGAATTGAAAGAAGGAAGGAAAGGGGAGAGTAAAATCTGAGTTAATTGCAGTACATTAAGGTTGTCTACTCTTTATTGGCAAACATCGAGGATTGAGTGAACCGTATGGGTCGTACGCGCCATTTTCGAAGCTCATAGAGAATTGAACATAGGCGAACTGACGATGGGCCGGGGGTAGTTGGCGGCTGAGAAGAAATCGGGGAAAGGGAAGGAGCTGTACAATGGCCCGACGAGGAGATACAAATGTCTGTTTACTATCCCTAGTCTCCACTCTTGAATCGGTGAATCGCGACAATGGGAAACAGCGAGCGTCCTGCTTTTTATACCCACACCCACTTGGCCCTTTTTTACGAAGGAGCGACATGACTAGAAATTCTTTTTACATGATTTATGGTATTACAGTGAGCAGCGTTCGCTGATATCCCATTAATTCTTTTGGTTATTATAAAAGCAAGTAGTATTTCTATTGTTTGTAATTGTATCATTCGTTTTCCCTGGAATCCAATGACTAATAATATCGAAGCTATGAATAACGAACGCTGATCTTCTATATAAATTCTTAATAGAATTTATCGCTAATCGTTTTCTTTCTCCCTTTAATATTTTCCTCGAACCTTTATTACTTGACGACAGTAATAAGATTTAATTTTCTTCGTTTTTTTTTTAAATAAAGCATTGTTATGTTATAACTTTACTTTTGTTAACGTAAGACAGAGAGATTGGAAATAAAATTTTACAACGAGAATTACTGATGAATAAAAATTATAAAAGGTTTATTAATTTACATTACAAAATTTACAAAAAAAATGGTTTAGCGTTGAAGGTGTGCCGAAAACCATTTAATGCATCTTTGCAAAGTATTCGAGGCTCTACGAAGAACCTCAAACAATGTTCAAGACCTAAGGTGATAAGAGACTATAAAGGGCAGTCGCTTCCTCCGCTTCCTCCACTTCCTCTAATGAAAGACCGAGGATGCCGAAATAATCGCAAAAGCTGTGGATATAATTCTTCCCCCCTTTAATGCTTAACAATAAAATTAAGCTTTTACAGTAATGTATTACTTCTTAGTTATATATACGATGTACATATTTAAATAAAAAAATTACACGGAACTGATGAACGTGACTATTACTTGAATATTCGGACTTATTAGGTTTCCTTAATAATGTATATGCCAACAGTAATTGGTAATTCAGATTGGGAAATACGCTGTTTAGATTATAAAATTCAACAACTTTTTTAAGTGTACAAACGATCTCAATTAATAATTAGGACTTTTGAATAAAAATTTGAATCCGTGCAGATAATAGAAAGTGGCTTTGTTTCCTCGAAAATAAGACTCAATGGCTTAAAGATACTTGAACCGTAAACGATTCGTATACTCGTTATATTCCAATATTCGCAATCAAACAAGTTGAAGGGGCGTTTTGACGACAATCGCGAAGTTGAGTGATAGAGAGCGAGCGACGACCGGTGAGGGGAAGGGTGAGTGAAGGGTGCATTGCTCTTCTCGATTCCCGAGCGGAGAAACTCACATTTCAGTTCGAAGGCTTCGAAGGAGCTGCTGACTGCTAAATGATTAGTGATTGTATTCTTAACGATATAGAAACGAGAAAATGGGCACTTCCAATAAGACTACATACGACAATATAGCTAAAGCGAGCTACACAATGAGACTCATAGCTGCATTAATTAAGTGTACTTTCGATCATTTCATTGGAAAACGTTGTTCATTAGAACTCCTTTACTAATAATCCATATTCTTCTGCTTATACAATTAAATGCATTCAACACTATACTAGACGTACTTCAATTTTTATTTATGAAGCTAATGTGCGATTTGTATATCATCATAGCTTTAGCAATTCTAAAAATATTTTCAACGAAACATGCACATATAAATTTCGAATATTTTCTTTCGCTATAAAATTAAAAATTTAAATGAATAGTTTTTAATGATCATCCTTATCTTATGAAAACTTTAACATATTGAACATAATGTCAACTGCTTAGTCGAAAAAAGATTATTCAATAATTTCGCATAATTATTTGCACAATAAAATTATACATTGCATTTTTATAGAAAATTTGATAAATTTGTATGATGTAGTTTCATAATTGTTTACCATTAAAAATTATTGTAATATTAGCGTATTAATTCATACTGTATTAATGATTTCATTCTTTTTACTTTAAAGTATTAATCATTATAAGGAAATTTTAATTGATACATCTCTAAAATTATAAACAAAATTAATTTTTTTACTCTTTTACATTTTTATACAGAAAATTTCTAGTCATTTAGTATAGATGATAAATGAAAATAATAAATATCATAATCTACTTACAGTCTTTTTCATAATGAGGATTCGATGTCACAAAAAAACGACTAATTTATTTCATCGGATATTTTGTAATACCAAACTCTGAAATCTATGAAATGTTTTATAGCTTATTTTGTATCGTAAAATAATAAAATCCATTTTATTTAAATACAGGATTCTTTACTATATAATTATATATTTTTATTTATATTTTATTTTTATTTATATAGTTTTGTTTATATTATTGTAATATATTAGTAATATCAATAAAAAGAGATAAGTTAATAGAATTTGTAATAATGAATGAATAATAATGAATTAATTTTAAGTTATCTTAAGGCTAATGTATTAATTTATCTATATTATTATCTATATTATCTATATTAAATTGCTATTAATTAATTTTGAACTAATGAATGTATCAACGATTACTTTTCAAACATTATAACAGTTGGTTAATAATTAATTTAGTAAATTGAAATAATAAACATCACAATCAACGGTGAACTTATAAATAATAGGATTTTTATAATATATAAGGAACGGTTCAATATATTTACTGGCCGGATAAGAATAACGTTATAAAATTATTCAAATCTGCAAAGTTATATACCATTAGCCGGCTCATAAGAAGTATGCATACGGAGAAAACGTACGAATGAGAATTGAAAGAAAATCAGGCGAAAAAAGAGGAGTATTAAGAATGAGTAAGTAACTCTAGACATGGGATGTGCGCAGAGGGGTGAAGGCGCACATTCGCGCAGATTATCGAGTGCTTAAGGGCGGAGGCGATGAGGGAAAAAAGGGTGACACCGCTCACGTTTTCCAACGAACGATCTGAACGAGCTTCTCTCCCTCGCCTACAGCTCTCGTACCCCCCCCCCTTCTCCTTTCGATCTGCCTATATCGCGTCATTGCTGCAAATTTAAAATGGGAGATGATTAAAATAACGAAGCCCTTCTATAACTTACCTACCTCTTTATGTGCCCACTCTCTTTTTTCCGGTATTTTATCTCTTTCATTCAATTCTCGTGCACGCGTAAGCTTTTTAGCTTCTTTTTTTCCTTTCTTTTATTCTTTTTTTTTTCATCCCTTATATTTATTACTTTTTCACATATTGTGCTATTTTTACTCGCTTTTAGAAATGTCTTCGAAATCACAATTTTATGTTCTACCGTATTCCTAAGTATTTCGTTTTTCTTTTTCTTTTAAAATACCTTTAATGACGCTCACGGATCATCTTATTTAAAAGAACAAAATATTTTTTTATGCAAATTATTATTATTTACTATTCGTAGATATAGCTTTTATCGCAAGCTATTCAAACGTATTAATAAGCTAACGAAGGGTGGTCTCTTTATCAATAAAAAGTAGTCTTATATATATATATTTATTTATTTTAATACTGATAAATATATTATCAAAACGAAGCTACTAATTTATAATATCTATCTATCTAAACTTTAGCTTCTGTAATACTAAAAGAAAAGAAATCAATTTATTTAAAGAGCATAACTAATTGTCGTAACGCATGAAAATAATGAAAATGCTTGAATTTATTTTATCCTACACATGTCTACGATTATGTATAATTCGCTTCCATGTCGCTTAACAAATTTAAACAGGCGGTACAAGCTACTACTCGACTAGCAGACTTACATGCGTCAAGAGACCGCCAGGGTGGCTATATTGTGCTGAAACAATGTGGCACCCGACACTTTTCTTCCTCTCCCTTTATTTTCTCGCCCCTCACTTGAGAGATTGATGTCGCGTACACGGAATGACTAAAATAATAATTTGTATATTCGCATATTACGATCTTGAGTACAAATAACTAATTTCTTTACGATATTATTATATTTCGTATTATGCAGGATCGACAATTCTACGCAACAAAATACACCCGATTCTATAAGTAAATAAGGTAGTTTATTTCTTCAACGATAAATTCAGTTCAATATCAGGACTATTATTATTATAAGCTTTGTCAAAACTTATTTTGAAGTATTTGATGAACTTCGTTAAATAATTCTGATAAATACCCTTCGCGCGAGGACACTTTACTAGAATATCAATGTAAACATTTCTATAAGTCCATGTTAATATAATTTTCTATGCATGAGTATTTATAATAGCATTAATCTAGTTTTGATTATAAAACAATAGTTTTAGAGACACAAACTTTTGTATTGTCTGTCGGTCTGCATCGACAAAATAAGATCATCAAACTAGTATATACATACATACATATATATATATCGGATGGCTGGTTGTGGGTGATTTTTATAGTGATTGTTGTGGCTGTATTGGTAGTGGCTTGCACTCCCATCATCTCGATTCTGGAAAAACTTCCTGGACCAAAGCGAGCACGACATGGTGACTACTGCTCCCTCCCTCCCCCCTCCCCCTCTCTGTCTCTGTTTCTCCCACGAACAAAGTTGAGCAGGAGTAGAGGGATCGACTGTGCACGAGAAGAGTGGAAGGAGGTGGCTTCGAGAAATAATTTGAAAGCTGAATTGAATTTTTTTTTCCTCTCCGGAGTCTTTCGTTCGGGTATTGGGAAGCGGACAATAGCTCAATGGTGATGTATCAAGGAAAGTCGACTCGTAGGAGAAACGGGCATTGTATCGACCTTTCCTCCACTCTCCTGCCCTCTGCTCCCTCTTTCTTATATTTCTATATCCCTCTTCCCACTCCTCATCCTCCTGCTTCCCTTTCGCATCGTTGCCCTTTCTGTTTCTCTTATCTTTTCTCTTACACACCTTTGCTCTCTTTCTTCCTCCGTCTGTGTGCATGTGTACGCGCGCGCCTGTTTTTGTGGTGCATTGGTTGAATTTAATTTACTACATGTCTCCTATACATTTAATCTTTCGAATCTTTTGTGTATTACTTTAAATTATCGATAAGCTCAATTTCCAACTATACACAAAAATTCATTTTGCTATAGTTTAATGCAGCCGAGCCCTCCTTCACACTAGAGACCATATTCCCCTACACTTCTTGACTTCACATACACTTCACATTTTAATTCACTTGTTATCCTTTTTATCCTTTACCTCACTACTCTTTTCTTACTTCCTTCCTACCTACTCTTGCTGTTATTTGAGGCATTGAAAATTCTCCTTTGGATGCGCTTTTATCGTGACGAATGGAGTTTACGTCAATAACATTTTCTTTTTATCTCACTAAGTCTTGAACTTTCCTTAGATATTGTTACACTAGTAGAAAAAGAGGCTATTAGTAGTTCTATTTTCGTTTCATTAATGGGAAAAAGAATGATAAAAATAATTTTTGTTTTTTTTAAAGTTTGATTGAAAAGTGTCTGAAAACATTTTAAAAGTTACAACAAAAATAGAAGAAATACAACAAAAATATTTGGCTTATTATTCGCTTTATTTAATATAAACTTTTTAGGATCATATTATTTTATTATGAATCATAATCACCAATATTGAATTCTATTAATGTAAAATAAAATAATTTGATTCGAAAAAGTTTCAACTGCATTTTTATTGTTATCGTGAAAATATAATCTTTAATAATAACATTTTCATAACTCGACTTTACTTATTTATTGTTAAAGCTTTTGTTCGAAATATAATAGAATATGTAAGTAAACAGCAATTATTAATAAAACAATGCGCGGAGAATGTTTTGACATAACCCATCGATTAAATATCGGTGTTATTGATAAACAACACAAAAGTACATAACAATGAGAAGCGAATTCTAGAGACAAAGGGAAAATAGAGGTATATGTTGTTGTATGAACAAGGCATACAGTTTTTTCGCAGTAAGTTCAAAATACACTTACAGTCTGCACGTAAAATAACCAGTGTCGTTCTCATTCGATATGTGGCTCCATCTATATTTACTTTCTGCTTTTCTTTCGAGCATTCGACGAAGCCTGCATCTCTTGTTTAATACATGTTTAAATTATATACTTTTTCACATATACAATATATTTATTAGTCTAATTCTATTAACACCGTTTAAATGCCTCGACAAGAAAAATGATTCTAAATATAAAATTTAAATTATAAGAATAAATATCGGAGCTGATGTATGCTTGTATTGAATAAACAAGTTATGGTTTAACCTGGTTGGAATTATTAGAATATAGCTATAAAGTCAACAAATCACAAGCTGCAACAGAAATACATTATATTTCGTAATTATTAAATGATAGAACAATTGTTATAAATATCAGTGTTAAAAAATGCAATACCGTGTCAATACCATATTGCTTGGATCGCTACGAGGCATAAAAAAAAAAACAAGAAATAAGAAAAAAGAAAAATTGTACCGCACTATTTAATGTATTTAAATGTCAAGATTTTTTGTCCGTTTGAGCAAGTGTGAACCTCAAGACGAAAGTGCGCGCGCGCATGTGAAGGCCAGAGTGCCAACCGCGTAAAGTTACAAAGGGTGGATTCAATGGGAAGCGCCGCCCCCGAGATACTGAAACAATGGTGGTCGAACAATGGATTACTACTGAAAATTTAAGCTCGTATGCCATCAAAAGTATGTGTATCGTTCCTACATATTTTTCCGTTTCTCCTTTCTCCGTCCTCCATTTGGTTCTTTTCAATGCAAGTTTTTACAAAGCCTTTTGCTATTGACAATACGTTCCACAATAAAATGTTATTTAACGTTCAATATAGAGACCGACTCCGTAGTAATTTTTATATTTTTAATTTCTTCTATTTTAAATATCGTAATCAAATTGTATCATAATCACAAAAGCCTTAGTTTTCTTTGATTTTTAAAATTAATAAAAATCTAAGACCTAGTAGTTTTTATTAAAAATTAGTAATTAAATATAAAATTAAAATTTGTATCCGTTTTTATTAAATCTATTTATTAAATAGATTTAAAATTTAATTTTATTTAATATAAAATCTATTTATTAAATCTATTGTAAATATAATTATTTACAAATTGTATAATACGAGATAATTCTTATTTATTTTATTGAATACATTGATTTATGTAAAATGAAGAGCCAATAATTTAATGCGATTCAAATAACAGAATTCTTGTTTTCATAATTCAACTAAATAATATTCTTTAAACGATAATATTTAAAATTGCATTTAATGTACATTTCAACGAACTCTTCTTTTTTCATTGACTTAGTTTTCTTTACTTTTACAGATCACTCTATATATTTATATTTATATATTGAATATGAAGTAATTTTTTTTTAAGAAATCTGTAAATACTCCTTGAAGATATTTAAATATATCATTTCTCACGAGTTTGTTTTTATTTATTTTTTTTTTTTTTTAATAAAATCGTAAATGTTTTGTTTTGAATCAGTAAAGTAAAAAAAAAAACATACAAATATTCGGAAAGGTTTCGCTTTTGACCAAGAATTATGAATTGATATTATTATCCTTTGTAGTATAACAACTTGTTACTTCCAGTACTAACATTTATTGAAGACGAACATGAAGACCAACTGATACGGTGCTCTGTGTCCTTGGCACTCCAATTGCAATAAGTCACGTGAGTTCCATATTTTTTGGATACTATAATGAAATCTTATTGAAAATTTTCCTCTTTCGGTAAGGGATTTCATCTATCAACTCAATTTAATTGAATAAATATTTAATAAACCGCATAGTAAGGATTATCTGATTCGTCAGCTGATATTTAGTTTACTAAGGGTGCATTAATTTTGCTATAAAAAGATAACCTGGCTAATTTCTTGTAAGGAAAAGGTAAAGGCTTGTAAAAAACAATGATGTAATGCAATAATTGTAGGGTTTGACTAATACTCTTCGAACTACCTCAATAACTTGAAGGTCCGAGGAACCTATTCTGAACTTATCTAATGGTCATTGAAAGCTTAATTTATTGGATCCAGTGCGGCGTGAGCAGAAAATCTATGATCTATTATCGCTCCTCGTCATTCTAGTTTAACTTTAAAATGCAAATTCATTTTAATGTGCACATGAACTCATCGGCATTTCACGTTGCAATAATTCATTTGCCCTTCTAATCCCTTTCGATTAGAGTGAAATATCATTTTTCCTGCGTTTACTCTTTAAAACGTGTACGAAGTCACTTCCCTATGCAAAATTTAATATTTAAGTCTGACTTGATAAGTGAAGTGAAGTGAAGTGAATTGATCTGAATACAATATTCAGATCAGGGATGATAATGTAATGTTCATATAAACTATATCAATAGTCAAATTATAGAATTATAGAGCTCCTGCACTTTAGGAGCCAATATATTCGGTAAATTTAAATATTATATTAAAATACTTGAAACTCTTATCATGTTTAACCTCAACGTTACTGTTAAACATTATTCACATTAGGAGAGTTTCTTCTACTACTTTAAGAATTTTGAAAACTCTCTGAATAACGTAGCAGATACAATTACAAACTCCCACGTAGAGTTTTTGACAATTCGATTGCTTAAAAGGATCGTCTTGCACTCTTTATATGTGTCAGAATTTTTCGCTCGGCTCCATTTCTACTCATTTACTTACATTTATCCACTTTCCCCGAGCAGCGAGGGAATTTATCAATAATTTTCCTATTTTTTATATATTATTTCATAATTGAACTCTGAAATTCTGGAATCATTTCAATCGTTCAAACTATTATACATTGAAATTTCATTTTAAGAAATATTTTGTACATATTTTTGTACAGTTTATTTTTAGAATACACATAATAATTAATAAAACTCGTGTCATTTTAAAATTTAATAATGAATTTCAGGTAATGCAGCATTAGGAATCAAATTTACTTATTCTAATAATTGTTACCAACACATTAGAAACATTATATTCGATTTTTTTTCTTTTACATTATTATGATTCTCTACAATGATAGAATATTCCACCGTAGCTGCATATTTTCATTGGAACTTAGACTTTTTTAAAATGAACTAAATGTAAAGTATTTTATGGCTCATAATATAAAATATAAATGTTTTATAATTTTAAAAATTAATGCAAATAATTGTTACTACTGAAAATATCATTAGGAAAGTTATATTCAAGTTTTTGAGCATAAATATTTTATTACACAAAAATATACACAGCTAAGTAATATATTTGTTTTAGTTAGTCATTGTTAATGATTCAAATTTGAATTAAATTTTTATACAGTTCGAATAATGTGCCCTACTTGATCTTTAGCTGTAAGATAAAAACTCGTTTGGATTTCCAAATCCCGATTAGTAGAGATATTTATGAACAATACAAAACAAGACTAGCTGATAAAGTATCGTTATTGTTCTACGAGCTCTCCAGTGATTCGACTATTTCTTTTAAGAATGAAATTTTAATTTACTACGCCTATCTTTTTAAATTTAAAGAAATATATTTGTGCACATTGAATGTGATGTAATTCAAAAATCGAAATAAATAAGTATCTTTATTTCTGTACACGCGTTGACTAATACAAATTTATAAAATAATATTTTAATGCTCCACTTTGAATTATCAATTAGCTTTATTATTCCTCATTATTGATATTTACTGTTTTATAAATATTATTGCTTAATTAACAAATTTCTTATTCAATAATAATTCTTTACTGTTAAATTATTATTAAATATCATTTTTGTTAATACCTTACTTTTTAAACACAAAGAACTTTGCAATTTTATTTATTAACATTTACATTTATAAAAGGATACAATAGATTTATTAAGGATAAAAGAAGTGAAATAAAGTGCATAATAATTTATTTTTTCATTTTTTTATATGTTAACATTTTTTAATGTAAGTTTTAAAGTCGTAGTTCATTTATTATTGTAAATTATAGATAGATTGTCGAATAATATAATATATAAAAAATTAAGTGATACGTCAGGCATAAAAAATAAGTATGGGTATGCGCATGTAATCGGCGATTTATTTGAATATTGAAGTAGGGATGACAATTCTCAGAACGAATAAATAAATAAATAAATAAATAAATAAGGAAGAAGCATGTATTTGTCAAGTACAATGTAAGGTAGTTTGTGCATGATATTCATTCGAAGGAGGAATTATAAAGAATCTGAAATTATGCAGAAATACGTAATCTAGTGAGTGGATTTCGTAAGTAAAGCGTGTAATCATGGAAAGTATAAATACGAATAAATAAGTATAAATACAAAGTAAAGTAAGTGTAGTGGTATGAAAGGATTACTACATAGCCTTATATATATAAATACAGTATTAAAGCAATAATAAAATGAAGTTATAATATTAACAGGACTTTATTTCTCTGGACTATAGAGGACGAACAAAGAATATAAAATGAGAGCATAAGAACATCATTTTACGAGGCTTCATGCTTTATCTGTGAAAACTAGGAGCGCTAATGTTAAGGCGAAGAAAGGAGAAGGAAAGCCGGGCCGGATAGAAAGTCGAGTTATGCATAAAAATTCGTCACGAGTGAAAGGAACGAGGAATGGAGAGGGGGCAAAATAAGGGACAATTAAGGAAAAATGAGGAAAAAATGATAACAATGTCGGTAGTTGGCGCTCTTATTTTTGAAGGATATACTAGACGTCTTTTCCTCAAAGCTTGCCCAAGTCGTTTTAATCGAGATCAAGTGCTGATACGAGCATAAGGCAGAACAAGGCGGACAGGCCGAGCTTTGGAATGGAGGGCAGATAGTACGAATGGTTTTAAAAAAACCTGCCTCTACACAGAATAAAATAAACATATTTTAACTTACTGACTCAGTTTTGCCGTATTGTTTTTTTTTTTTTTTTATCGTATACAAGATAATACACTGCCTCGACATCGTAACTTGTCTTACACTTCCATACTAATAATTCCCTTAATTTAACTCTCAATATGACATTCTAGCGCATACATTTTCATGCTCATTTCGATTATAGTTGGTTGCTTTTCTCGAAGCATCCACAAGTGATATTAGTAAATCAGACTTCTGATCAGTAGAAATGTTTTCGAAGAAAAAGAAGAAGAAGAAGAAGAAGAAGAAGAAGAAGAAGAAGAAAAAGAAGCAAGGTCTCGTTCCCTGTACGTGCCTAATGAGCCGATGCACTTATTAATTATACCGAGAAGCGAGTTGTATAGGAGTCGGTCAAGGTGTGGGGAATTGTGAACCAATATTGGTAAAGAGCTGAAATATTAAACACCTGCATTGCGTCCCGGTCTGTTCTGAAAACACATACCGAGCCAGCCCGAATAGAACAATCGGCATCGAGATACAAATGATACAAAACCGAATAAAATCGCCTGTGACAACATTGACTGCGGCCATCTTAACTGTATCTACAACTTGCAATTCAGTTGTACATACAGAGATGCACAGATAAAATACATTACATAATGTACGTGATTTTTCTTTATTATCCTTACTTGTCTCTTTCCTTTATTATTATAATTCACCCCATTATGAAATGCATACTTTGACCATAATCGCATACTCGTTACAAAAATTTATGAATTTTTTCTTAATTATGATTTAAATGAGTCTCCCACGTTTTATTTGCCAGTAAATGAATGCACTTTTACTTTTAGAAATATTTTACAATTAATCGATTATTAGATATCGATTATAACTGAAGGGAATAATAAATTACGTAAATGGCTCAATGCTATTTGCACATATTAATCGTTACAAAATTATAAAAATTACACAATTTTTTTACTTATTTTAATTTCAGTATTAAATATGTTGTAAAAATTAAATATATTGTATATAAGCAGTCCTGTTCGGGAGAGTTAGCGTTAAAATAAGCCAACGTGAAAAGTGTCATCGAGGGGTACATTAAATTTGAAAAAATCCCAAGCAATTATTAAGTAGGTGTTAAGATCTTATTGAGGTTAGAGGCTTGTAAGCCGGATACAAGGGACGCGGTGATTACGGCTCTAGATAAAGTGGGGGTAAGGGGAGATAATGAGATAACATAAATGAGAAAAACAAACGGGAAGAGGTTTTAGGCACTTGAAAATGAAGAAAGCGGTTAAGTAAGGGGTAAGGGGCGCGCGGGTGTCGGTGGATGGGGGGCGAGAGAGGGAGGGAGAGGAGCCGAGGAGAGGACAATGTCTTTGATAGAGTAGGAGGCAGCGTGTACAAATACAGAACGACCAAACACGTTAAATCGATTTCCAGCAAATAATCGGATACTCTCGACATTATTGGAGTGAAGCCGCCCGGGAAGTGTGGAAGGGAGGCATTACGCGCGGAGGAGAGATGAAGAGAAACCAGAGATGGAGCGTAGTCACATAATTCAGAATCGACAAAGCGGCAGATTATGGAAATAGAGTCCCCGAACTCGACGTCGCTCGAGTTTCTCTCGCTCGCTCTGCCAACCGAGCTTTCGCGTAGCTGCGTGCAAAGCTTGACAGTGTTGCCATGCCGACCATTGTCGCGCATTCCGCTCCCCCTCTCTATCTATTTATCAATCTATCCCAGTCCCTCGTTCCTTTTCTCTCCTCTTTTCGCCCTCCTGCTGGCTCGATGATGACTACCGCGACAATTGCAGTACAAGGCTCTCGAACTTCGGGCTCGAGAACCTCGGCGCACGCATCCTGACCAGTGTGTGCATGCGTGCGTGCGTGCGTGCGTGCGTGCGTGCGTGCGTGCTTGCTTGCTTGTTTGCCTGCGTGCGCATATCTCATTTCCCTAACGACTTGTCGTTAATACTACATTATGGTTTTTACTTTCACGCGCCCTTGCACAACACACCTGCCTCGACTGTTTCTTTCCATTCTTCCTCTGATCGTCGCGCCACTATCCGCCTCCGCCACTGTTCGCCACCTCGCGACGCCCGGAATATTATTTGCCCCTGCGAATTACAATCCCTTGTTTTTCCCAACCGTTGCTATTCGGACTTATCAAGCTCTCTATCGTCAACCAGCACTCGATACTTACAATGCGTCCCAATTTCGATACCGATCACTAATTTCTTCAGAGGCTCCCGGCTCGCAACCTCAACTTTTTCCATTATTCGACAATACCGCCATCTTTATACATAATTTCTTCTAGCTAGTCTCTTATCTCTGATTACTTAGTCTCTAATACATGCACTAAATACATGCATTTGAGAGGAAGTAAATTTGACATTTTTATTAAATGTAAATTAGATTTCAGTTCATTATCTGTAATAGATAATTTTAGTAATTTTAACTAAAGAAATTACAGAAATTTGATATTTTCTCTATTGAAATAAATTTCTAAAATTTATTTATTAAACACTTACACAGATAATCAAATGAGTATCTATTATATATTATTATACAAAATAAAATCGATACTCTAATTTGAAGGTTATGATTGTGTTATCATTAGCATTATCATTTTTCTTATTTTTATAATTCTTATTGATTTTTGTTGTTGTATCGGCGCTCGGAAGCTTCAATTTCTTGCTTACGAAAGGATTATTCCGGATAAAAATCAGCCGAATGTACACTGTAATGTCAAAAGTGACAAAGAAACGATTAAATAGGTTAACTAAATATAAGAGGCAGTAGAAGGAGAGGCTAAGTAGGGAGAAAAAACAGGAGGCAGAAGTTAAGCATGAGGTATAATTAATGGCCTTGGCGTCGCTTATTTTTCTGAACAAAAGTCGAAGAGAATCGATCGATCGCGAGTCGCTCGTTTATCGGGCGCGTGGGCGCCAACTTTTTACGTCGCATCACGTCCTTCCGTTATTTCAACCCGCTCGATGCTTGTCACGTGACGTTGTCGATTTCCCCAGTGTATTTTTCCTATACATTGCTTTTCAGTAAAAATAACGAGTTTACGATCAAACCATTGTCCTCTTCTTAATGCGCAATCATTCGAGTTTGTGAATAAAGTGTGATCATTTTTACTTCTACTATCCCCTTTCCATTTATCATTTAATTTTTCTTGGTCCCATCCGCTTGTTTCTGCAATATATGAGCTACTACTATGCATACTATTCTTAAATATTTATAATTATCTAACTTTATTGGAAATATAAATTTTTTATATAAAATAATTTACACTGTATAAAGTATTTTACAAACGTAATTATTCTACAATATATTGTCAATATCGTAATATACTTTTTAAACCGAATTTTAAATATATTTTTTACATAATTTATTAGGCAATAAATAATTTATCTTTTTAATTAATCATGATTAGTTGTTAATATTAAGTCTATTTGTATGATGATGTGATTGAGATATGGTTATAATAATGCGTTACTATACGATCAACAAGGCAGCTTAATAATTTGAATTACCAATATATATATATATATATACCAATATATATATATATATATATATATATATAAATCGGTTATGTTTTAGCTCAAAGAATACAACTGATGATTACGATTGGAAAATAATATTCAAACAATAAGAATAGAAGGGATTTTATTTAGAAGCATAGTGGAAAAAAGCTGTTCTCTTTTGAAAGAATGCAATAAAACAGGAAGAGAATTATCTCAAAGGATGGATTTTTTTCTTAAAGGCTATTTTAGTTCGTATTTACTTCTATTCACATATATACTAATCCGACTGTAGGCATGTCCCGAGTTACTTTATGTATAAAAAAGTGCAGGCATTAGTATTTTTATGCGCTTCATTGGGAAGGGCATAAATCCTCTTCTTTTTTCTTCGACCTATGTCAACTTTTAATTTCATTTTCTATTCGTATTCATCATTTATTATACTTTTTAATTTATAACATTCTTATAGTGATAAAAATTTAAAGTAAATTAAATAAATAGTTTTTCAAACTTTTCGTCTGAATGTTTTCTTCACTTCAATTATGAAAATATAATTACAAATATAATTTACCGTAAAATTTACCACTTAATTAAGCGATATAAATGCATATTTGTTAAGTAATTATAATTGCAAATCACAGACCACCTTAATATTATTCCACACAGTTGACCAGTTTATTTTAGCTATTTTGAGATTTATAACTTACATTTTTCAACTGAAACTTAACTTTTCATGTTAATATATTAATTATGAATACTTGCACCTTAGGAATAGATACTGATAGAGTTGGAATGTTGAACAAATATTAATTTGAATGACGTAAGTAATATAATTTTTCTATTAATATTAAAATACCTTTACCTTCGATAAATTACTCAAGTTTCATAATTTATAATAATAAAGTAATAGGTAGAGGATATATTATTCAATTAAGTAGAACTTAAATGAGTACTAAATCATATTTAGAGAAGTTATATATCAATCAAATGAAAACAATTATTATTTACAAAGAAAGCGATAAAAAAATATCTTTAATTATCCTTAGATCTCAGTTTATATATCATTTTATAGAATCTTTTTATATTTATTTAAAATTTACTATAAAATCGAATTGTTAGAGTTCATTCGTTATTTATGGTTATGATAACATTTTTATTGCACTACAATAGGTTATCAATAAATATCGTTTAAATGAAAATCGATGGACTTAAAATTTTGTGCGATATACATTAATAATCAATGTAAAAGGTTGGAAAAACATTATATCAGGTCGAATTAAAATGTCAGTAGGCAGTATAAGCATTTTAAAGTATAACCGGCTTCACTTGATTGATCGCTAGTAAATTGAAAGGATGATGAAGCAAGGCTAAAAAGAAAATTTGCTTCAGTAGTTACAGCAGTAAATGATCCTGAAAATCATCGACGCCATCAGAGGATTCACGATTACATGATAAGTACTCCTTAATTTTATATAAAGTGTAGAATAGAATATTAAGTTGGTCGTTCAATGAACCCCGAGTTACTTTTTTTATAATACTAAGTTGAAGAAGTTGAAAAAAGGAAAGCTTGCAAACTGATTTAGGTGTTGTAAAGCATATACATATGCTTGTGGAGATGTATTTGTATAAAAAGGCGAATGAAGGGAGAAGAGAAAAAGTAGGAATACAACAAATAAAGCAGAGTGACGTATAGTAAATAGAGAAGCCCGAATGTTTGGCCTCGACGTGAATAGGAAATGGGTTCGGCATGCAGATTCGATCACCCAAGTCTATCTATGCTTTCCTTTTTTTAAGAGGCTACTATTTCTCTCTTAATTTTACTTATAATCTTAGTTTTTTGTTGCTGTGTTTTTTTTTTTTTTTTTTTTTAATATACGAAAAATAATATTATATTCAATATTGTTTCCAACTTGGGTATAAATACTTTGTACAATTCGTATTCTAAATGGATGAGCGCAATATTATTGGGCTCGATAGATGGTTTTGAAAAATAGAGAGAAGCTACAGCGTAACATTCAATCAAATAAAATATACTAATAAATATAATGTGCCAAGGAATATTGAAAGCCAGATAAAGAGTAAAAGGATGGGAGAAAGGAAAGATCATGTTTATAATAAAAATGTATATAATAAGAATGCGGTCGTTCGGGTCTTATATGGAGTGCGGAATCACCTGTAAAATTCTATTATATCACATTCGCAAGTTCTCATCCCGTTTGATTGATGTCGGTTACTGAGAATAAAACATTCGGTTAATATATTTAACAACGCATTACCTTAAGAAAATTGACGTAGTTCACTCGAAATAGACAGTGAGTAATAGATTGCCTGAGTTATTTAGGCTGGAACAAAAACGCCAACTTGGGAACCCTATTTCGGCTATTGTCATTCTAATTCTGAGAGTTACGTATACACGAAAGCAAGCAGTGTAGCATTTACTAGGACGATCGCGCTCGTGCTTGCGCTCTAACTCGAGCTCGAGCTCCGAGGCTACGATCTTGATGTACGACAATATAAATGACAGATTTACATATTTTGCTCGGAGTCGAGCGCGAGCTTCACCCTTGGAAAATGCCACGTGCCTTTTTCGAGTGCGCACTTTTATAGGAAAGCGTTTTTAACTGCGGATTTTATAATCATTCGGGCTGCGTAAATTTTTAGCGAGTTGTACGAGTCGACGGAAATTCTGAAACCCGAACTCGCCATTTATTTCGGACATACTCGAATTTATATTAAAGTAGTCAGCTAAAATTATTCACTCCCCAGTCCTATAAATAAAATAATATCTTAATTAATTATCAAATTTTTCCTTCTGATTTACTCAATCGAGTAAAATTTTACGCATATCCGGCCGACTATCATATATCATGAAAACTACAGTAAATATAATTGATTATTAATTATAATAATTATGTTCGATTATTTAAATTTTAATTTTTGTCAAATCAATGAATGCCTGCTTACTAAGATTAGAAAAGTGTTATAAGTGAAAGCTATATTTAATTGGAATCAACCATTATATATTTAGATATATATATTACCATAAAATTTATAATAAGTATTATATTTAAGAAGTCAATTATTTGTTAGAATTATTATACTGTCGACACTGACTTACAAATATTGCAGTAGCTAATATCGAAATATCAGGTAATAAATAGAGTACATGAAATGCATTTCGCGTTATAAAATATAATGAGTCTTCTTAATCAAATGCAATAAAATGCTTTTCGTTTTTAAATAAATTATTAATTATTTATAATAATAAATGCTTTTTATTTATACAGCATTTATCCAAATTAAATTAGCTCTATTAAATAAAGTTATTCAACCACTTTTATTATATTGAATATCCATATATATGTAGAAAATTACTCCGGAAATTCTCTTTAAATTTGTTAATTTTTGTTCTGGTAACGACGTAATTTTTCTTTATTCATGATATTTTAATAGTTATAGCTTCTGTTTCTTTGTTTAATGAAAGTTACATAATAAATGAGCAATAGAGATCGGGAATAGAAGATTGCTCTTTACGTCGCTACTTACAATTACTAAAGTTCATACCTCCTCTTATTACCTGTTGTGATATCTGCACATTTATATCTGATGGCTGTCATTTTTTAATTTTCCCTTTTCTTTCATTTTCATTTTCTTTTCTGTAACGATTCATTTATTGATACTCAACAAGTAATTACTATCTGAGCAATACGTAGGCGTCTTTTTTAGTGTCGAATTAAAGAGTAAGTAAGAGAGAGAGAGAGAGAGAGAGAGAAGGGAAGGGTTTGAAAAGACGGCAAACCAGAAATAAATAGACAGAAATTATGTAATAATAAGGATCTCCCTCGCTTTCTTACTCTCTCTATTGCTGCTATTGGAAGGATAAAATTTATTTAGTTGCTGAATCGAGAAAAAAATCATTCACGCGTGACTTAATACACTCTTGTAAAAAAGAGATACACTGTATTCGCTGCTCCTTTTCGATAAAGAAGACTTACTATTATCTACCCTCTTTAACAGCAAAGAATACGTCAAAACATATTTTCTTTAAATTTATATATCATTCATCAACAGTTTTATTCTCTGCTTATAATATCGAAAAAGACAAATTTAAATACAATTATTTAATGCAAAAATTAATGAAATAAGTTTTTAAATATAATACTAAATATAAAGAAATTTTAATCTTTTATACATTATATAGCATTTTGGTTTATTATATAACATATCATGCTTATAAAATAAAATAGTATACAAGACGAAGGACTTCCATTATAAAAATTGTGTATAAGCTTTTAAAAATTTCTGTAATTATAAATCCTCTTTTTAAAATAATTTAATGCTTTCATTTTTATTCTAATATAATAACTAATAAAACAACGTATTATTTTACAAAGATACATGGTACTGTTAGTTAAAAATGCTCGTACACGTTAAATCCATCCTGAAGTAATAAACGACTGAAAAGAATTATCCTAATTTACAAATATTATTATGCCCTTTTGATAAGTAAGTGATTCCAGTAGAAAAAAATAAACTAAATGCATTGTTTATGAACTCATTAATAACAAACAACAGCTATCTGCAATGCATAATTTTAAATTTATAAAAATTTTTATAAAGGGAGGGCTTTTAAGTTATTCTTTTGCAATTATAAATAGTTATTTTGCCGAAGCCGAGATACAACGTTTTAGCATATTTTTTATCTTAAAAATATATTTATCCTTTTTTTTTTACAGAAATACGTTAATTTAATAATTAATAATTAATAAGAAATTTTCGTTATTATCGTTATTTAAAAATTACGATTATCTAACTAAATAATTTCCATTTATTATCCAGTAGTGCCGATATGTTTTAAATGAAGTATAACGAAAGAGAAAAACTTGTTTTACAAAACTTAAAACATATTTTTATTCGTGGTATTTTATATAATTTACATTTATCGAATATGTAGAAAGAAAAACTTGGATTGTAGCGAGGACTTGGAAGCTTATTTTTTAAATTTCTTGGAGTGAAGGAAGGGAAGAGACGGACAGAAAAGCAAAAGCAAGTATAAAAGGAAAGAAGTCATGCCCGATGCACATAGGAAATGGGAAATACAAGGGTTGGAAAAAACTCGAAATTTATTTATTCTGATGCATATAAGTTGAGCTTACATTTTACATATTCGAGCCATTCTGCCAGCCTATTTGAATTACTCTGCTAGTCTGTACTAGGCAACGACATCTCAAAAATTAACAACTTTGCAGGATGTGCGCAAAAGTGAAATCGATTGAGTAGAAAAACTCTATGTCTGCTCTGTTTGCCAGATTTCCTTTACTCAAGGGCTTGGAACGTAAGCCAGGGAAATTGACTTGTTCGTTATTGATACTTTTACTTTATATTTGATACTTATACCTTTATAGTTGAGTATTTATTGAGATGCAAAAGACGCAACAATGACAACCGATTTACTCGAAAGCCATTTCAAACTTTCCTTACATTATTTTTTATTCATAATTATTGTTTAATATTTATAATTTTTCCTCCCTTTGAAAGATGCATCATATTTTAAACCGACAACTAAATATTTCAAATAACTACTCGCTATTCCGAAATTAACTATGTTAATGTCTTTTTCTATTTGAGTTAACTTTATATCGAATATTTTAAATAATTTTACAATTAAAAAAAAGGATGCAATACTAATTTTTCTGATGTAATATATAAGCTTTAAGCATGGAAGGATAATTAGAAGAACTAAACAGAGTTCAATAGCTACAATAATTAAATTAATGTATTCAATACTCGTGTAATTTTATGAGTTTTAAAGTATAAACAATAAAATGTAAATAATAGCTTATTAAGTATGAAATAATAGCATTGGAGTAAGTGGAAAAGAACATGCTGGCTGTTAGTGATTTATGACTCACGTGAAAGTATAATTGGACTATGTGTTTACTCGGTAAGGGTTAGCTACAATTAGCATATGTACATTCAACTTACGCACCAAAGTGTTTCAATTTTAGTTAGTCCATTAATTAGTTGAAGTTGCTCGATCCATGAAAAACAGCAGAAATTTGGAAAAACTTAAGAGAAGGAAAATAAGGAAAATAAGGGGTAGAAGAAGATAACGCTGACGATTAACGAAAAATGTATAAATTCGTATAAATATATAAAATTATCGCTTAAGCGAGGCTCAGCCATCCATTCCCCGATCGTATTTCTATTTCTTCCGACGAAGGTGGAGAGTGCGAGTTTATCAATATCTAACTCCTGCCCTCACTCATATAGACTGGAGGCGTGGGCGAGGAATCGAGAGCAGATACAAGATAAAGAGAAGGAGCGAGTGGCTTAAGATACGCGAGCATTACACGCATACGAGAGCATGCGAGTCAGGGCTGTTGAGGTAGCAGTAGTGCTAGTGGCGATGACAGTTAACACGGAAAAATTCATGATCCAGATAGAGAGCGATTTTACAGATAACTTGATCCGTTTCTATTTCCATCAGTCTATCATAAATTACGAATTAGCCCTTTTTGAAATCTAATATGCTCCTTAAACCTTTTAAAATCCAGGTTTTATTATTTTTTTACATGCATTTTTAGCCATTAGAATCTGGCTTATATCCTCTAAACGAAGCTTTTTCTTTAGAAAACGCATTTACTTTATAAATTTCGAAATAATCATATTTAATCATGATAATACTTGAGTTTATACTGTAAATAAGTTTAGAACATTAGCTTAGCACACGCATTAATATTTTATATATTTAAAAGAAGCTTCAGGAAGTTAATGTCTAATGTAAGACAACTTTTCAATGTGTTTGTATAGCCATATTTTATCTGGATATATAAATATATATTCTAAAAGCATTATCCAACAGTGCAAGAAAGTTTTTGGATTGGAATGAGCGTGAAACGAAAAGTCGCATACTCTATAAATATTGGATCTATAAATGAGTAGCAATGTAGGACAATGTAAGATTTAAACGGAGTTTGGAAGAAGGCATTGTTGGTTGAAAAAATGCTCTTGGAAGAGGATGTCGGCATGTAAAACTATCGATAGAACGCGATGCTAATTGAGAATACAAAAAGCTGACGTCGATATCATAAATATAAAGTGGAGGGGGCATATAAAGTTAAAGGATCGCGGGTATAATGAGCCACAAATCAGTCGAAAAATAATTCGGGAACCTGCTCTCATACGTTGAAAGTAAAAAGAAATAAATAAAGGAAGGAACTGGGTGGGGGGAGCGAAGACTGTAGAAATGGGCAGCGAGGGCTCCAATAAATTTTAGAAATTCGTTACCCGCACAAGCTGCACCGGCTCGCATGTAAATTAATGTCGCTGCGCATCATGCCTCACACTCTCTTTATCATATCCGCTTAAGAACCTCGAGACTCCTATTTTCTTTATTTATTCTCTCTCTTTTTTTCTCTTATTTTCACTATTTTTTTTTTTTTTTTTTTTTTTTTTGCTATGCTTTGCCTTTTAGCTATTTTGCACTATTCTTCGAGACTCGTCTCATTTATTTTGACTATCTTCTGATCTTTTTTATCTGCTGGAATGTTTAACGAAATATTATGTTTCACACGATGACTAAAAAAATTATTTACTTTGTTTATTTTCAATAACGATCCTACCGCAATGCTAAAATGACTGTTCCAACATTTTCAACAAGCATTATTCCTCTTACAACTATTAAAACTATTAAAGCATGAAGCTTATACTTTACCCATTCAATTACCACGCATCGCTAAATTACCATTTATAATGCCTCTTACAGATATAATCAAAATCTTATTGCGTCCACCTATTCGATTATCATTGAAGTACTTTAATTATTCACTACATCGTTATCTCATTCATCCGATTATTCGTCCATTCGTTCATTCGTTCATTCGTTCATTCGTTATCGTTATTATCAATATTTTTAAGTTTGACATTAAAAATGTCCTTATAAGCCAAAATATTTTAAATAATGATTGTTAAAAGTATTATATATATATATACATATAATAAAATAAAAAATATAATTATGCAGTTTAATTATCTGGATGAAAAGGTTTTCCAAATTTATGTTTACATCTTCTTCGAAAGATAATCACCTTTTTCTAGGGACGCAAAACAAGTTTAATTTAGTATCGCTACACACAATATAAATATTTTTATTTATCAGGACATAATGCTCGACGCACCAAATAAGCCGTTTATTTACGTCACGGATATTAAGCAAGTTAGCAACGAATTTTTGATAATTTATGGCCACATGCGTTCACTATGCTTTGACTTTAAAAAAAAAAGAAAAAAAGCGAATCAGAAAGCTAAATTCTATGGGAATAGAGAGTTTCATTCGGCTCGTGCAAAAAGAATCAAACGTATGTAGAAGTTATCGAATGTTAATTTGCAGGAGAAGGATGAAAATGAAATTTAGTGCTTGAAACTTGGACTTTTTAAAAAAATACGATAATGATAATAAGGTTTAATTAATCGAAAATAGTTATAAATTCTATATTGCCACAATTACAAAATATTTGAACATGGATCTTCAAGTCAAAAGAATATTTACGTATTAGACTAAGAATATAAACAATGGATAGATAGATAAAAATGCAGAGTCTGAATAAATTAATAATTCATCGTACGACGAAAAGGATTGAAAAGGATTCGGAAAATGAGATATAAATTATAAATATTTGAGGATAAATGTGAAGAAGTACGAGGCATCGTAAAGGTATGTTAAAAGTGTAAGGTAAGAGGTTAAAAAAAATTTCACAAGTCAGTGATTTGAAAGTGAACGCCGCGAATAAGATTTATCGTTGCGTCGAAAATCGTTGAGGTCCGACACATTAGATACAACTATCGAAGAATCAACACGCGCATTGGATCAAAGAAAACACGTAACCCAGTTCGTATTGTCACCTTTCTGCTCCTCTTCCATCGATTCCGCGCGGTCGCCTAACGTGTCGAAGGAAAGAAAAAGTAAAAAAGAAAAAGAGACAAAAGAGAGAAAGTGCTAGCAGTATTGAGCGGGGCCTGACGAAACAAGTAGTGGAATAATGAATGGGAGAGGGGAGGGATAGTCGAGTCTTTAAAAGGAATGAAATTGGCAAGGTCTTACCGATTTTAATTTACAAAATCGACCGCGTGATTTCAGTTTCAACCCTTTCCCTCGCTCGTCCACCCTTTCCTTACATACACAATACATACACAATACGTAGAGAATACGACCGATTTCAATAGCCTCCAATGCGTAAGGGTAATATCCTTCGTACTCCGGGTCGTATCGAAACCCTTCCGATTACTGCCAGAGTTTCCTCGACCCCTGTATTTCTATTTCTTTATGCTTATCGTCGATACGCGACCTTGTTTGGCTCCGATACTCCTCCTTTCGCTCCTTTTTATTCTTCCCCACATACTTATAAACATCCCTATCTCCCTGCATTTATTTATTTATTTATTTATTTATTTATTTATTTATTTATTTATTTATTTATTTATTTATTTATTTATTTATTTATTTATTTATTTATTTATTTATTTATTTATTTATTTATTTATTTATTTATTTATTTATTTATTTATTTATTTATTTATTTATTTATTTATTTATATTGAAATGCGCGTATGCGTATCTCGTAAGGTCGATTTCTTCACAGGCGAAAACTTACCAAGAAAATTTGAATTTTACACGCAATCTACCCCATTCGACTAAATCTCAAAACTGCTAAACTCTCAGCTGGGCTCTGTACGATTTTTACTTAGTAGACCCAACTCTTCTTGTTTTTTCTGTATTAACTTTCATCGCTCGATACAATTCAACGCAGCTTTCCAGCGCTACACATATTTCAATATTTCAATATCGAATCATGAATAATATAAAAAAGTTATATGTATATATGTGACATATAATTGTTTATTCGACGATCGAATAAGAGGAAGGATATATTTATTATTAATAATTGTTAAACAATTGGAAGTGAAGAGAAAAAGTTAACAGGATCATTACGTAAGTGCATACTCTTAGAGCAGCAGGAGGAGATATAAATTATCCTCAGAACGAATTTGAAATTCTGAGGCAATTTACAGAACGTTAATTAAGAGAATGGAATTACCTAAGCTTAGAGTATTTGTTATTCGAATTTATGTGTAAGAACGTAGGCAACTGCTGCTTTCTCCAACACGTACAAACACTCTGCCTAATATTCTGAATAATACTCAGGAGCCCGTAATATAATAATAAAAGAACAAAAGATCAAAATCAATCAATCGGTAGATGCCTGAAAGGCAACTATTGCTATTGGATCGCGACTTGAAATCGTTGTCAAACGACCTTTTTCCCTTCCTCTACTCTGTGTCGCGAAATAAGAGGGTAAAGCAGGTAGACCCGTTTTATAGCAGGGGGTATGCGATCGTTTCTTTCTCCAACAAATAACTCAGAGAGAGAGAGAGAGAGAGAGAGAGAGAGGCCAAATGCGCCATCGCTCTTCGTCAAAATGAATGCATTCTTCGACTAGAGTAGACTAGAGTATGAACGCCAAAGGAAAGGAAGTAAAGTGAGGAATAATGAAGAGACGGCTAAGCTTCCTGACTGAGAAATGGCTCTTCATAATGCTTCCAACTTTTACATTCAGCTATCCCTCGATCTTTTTTTTACCGCTAATCAAATCATTATACCTTTTCGTTTTCTAATTTCTCCTAATTCTAAATTTAAACAAAAAAAAAAATCCAACTCGAACTTGTTATCTACTTTCTTCTCTTGTTGACTTCAGATATTTCTTCGTCTACCTCCCCCCCCCCTAAGTTTTCATCGTAAATTTCTACCGTTCTGAAGCTTCTTTAATTCCTTGATCGTTATCAAAGTACTTTTAATTCCACTGTTGTGGAATTAAACAGATCCATTGTTTAATTCCACATAAACTCTCGAACTACACATTTAATTCATATCTAGTTAAAACACGTACCTCTTAGCGAAAGTAATTTCAACTCAAAATTTTATTTGCTTCATAAGAAGCTTAAGATTGTAATTTGATTAGTAAAACGGAAGTACTGATATTTTTCTTTCATTTATTCAAATATTGATTTTTTTTTTTTTTAATTTATATAAACTCAGTTAAAAATTAACCCGAATAATCTTTTTACATATATTTAAATAAGCGGAAACTTTTATCGGATTATGTGTCTCAAAAGACTTATAAATTCATGTTATGCGTCTTTCCAGATTATGCAGAATAATTTTCTATAATTGAATTTTTACAAATGCTCACCTGTATAATGCATATGTTAATTAAATTATTAATTAATATAGCCTTTAAATGGAAATTATGATTTAATTATAAAATTAAAATTAAAAACATAATCGAAATAAAGTTGAATATGAATAAAGTTTAAGTGTATACTTTAAAAGTAATATTATATATATGTTCTTATATTAAAATAAGAAAAAATAATAAGTTCCTTTAAAAATGGTTAGGTATGATCTGTTGAATAAGAGTGTGATCCAGGGCTTTTCTCGGTTTGTAATCCTCGACGGATGTTTTAAAAGATATTAATTTTTAGTTCGACATTTGTCCTCTGAGGCAATCCATAAAGTTTGTTGCACAATAGACGTGATCGAAGGGCGTGACTTGATTACAATAATAATTAAGAGCGGGAGAGGTCGAGGGAAGCCGAAAGAGCTAGAGAGCGCGCGAGAAAGAGAGAGAGAATGCACGATTGAGTGACCGAGGGGGGGGGAGTAAAAGGAAATCATAAGAAGGTCACGCAAGTCGGAGCTTAGAGGGCTTCAAGAAAAATAAAAAGAGAATCTGTCGCACGCGTGTCACTTTCCGTGTACCTGGGCACGATGTCCCCTCTATCTACCTCTAACGTATCAACGTCTCCCTCGGGTCCCGATACGTGTAACGAATCCCGGACATTGTGGATTCGAATTAGCGGATCATTTGAATTTAAGATCTCGTCTATTGCAAGTCCTGCGACCCTCCTTCTTCATTTCCAGCCGGCATTATTTATGCTGCCGCTGCGCTTACGCTAGCTATCGATGAATGTCGATCGAAATATTACGATACCGAATTTTCAGGCTCCCCTCCACATCCCTCCGCCACCCTCTCCCCTCCCCGCCGTCACCAGTCCCGCTCCTTTGTAACTACTAGATAGAGAGAATAAGAAGAGATGCTCGGCCTCCTTTTCTATCCTCGCATTCTGTCATTATCAACGATCAGACTCTAATTTATTATTTATTTCTTTCAACGGATTATCCTCACTCGGCCTTCAATCTCCTCATTCAGCAAGTACTTTTTTACATCTTTAGTTATTTCTATTTTTTATATATGCCGTTTTTTATTTATGCTTTAAGAAATTTCGGTATCCTTTAATTTACAAAGCCTCTTCAGGTAACGCATAGCTATTTACCTTTCAGTCCTACAAAAATACAATTTATTATAGAAATATCGGAAATCCTTCCGATTGCTCTATGAATCTGGTTACATTTATTCTATTTTTCGTCTCAAACCGCCTCGAAATGTCTTAATTGATTTCAATTTGAAAAGGAATTAATAAGCCCAAAAGAAATGCTTTACGCTTATTAATTAAATTCCAGCAAGTCTCTATGTGTATATATATATATATTGCTAGATGCTCGTTAATTCTTGGTAGTAAAATGGAATGAATTATCTAGAGGTAGAAGATTTCAAATTGTACTTTTCATTTGAATAGTCGAATCATTTACCTTTACTTACATGTAATTAGATAAAATATCTACATTGCAGAATCAAGATGTTAATATAATCCATTGTATTCGGATTAGATTTATATAATAAGCATTACTAAAGTTTTAGTATTATTTATTATAAAACAAATGATAATGCAATATTAAATATCTAAAAACTTTTTGTTTCATTCACACTTTGAGTTTGAAGTTAAATATAATTAAATTTAGTTTAGTTTAAATCAATGAAACTAAAAGATAAAAATTTATCATTAAATTATCTGAAGAATCTAAAATATCGAAGCGAGATCATACGTTATCGTAGCTCGTATTGTGATATCAAAAGATCAATTAAGGTAGACTGCTCAAGATAATAATCAGAGAGTCGAATCAACAGTCGAGGCGTGACCGTCGAGGATCGATGTACACCACGATCACTTAATTACTATCTCACTGCACAACATGTAATTGCAAGTTAAGTAGATTTTCGAACTGCTTTTAAAAATTTACAATACTGCATGTAATTCGCTTGATAAATTTTTATCTTATCGAATAACAATGATTCTTTCGACTCCTTACAATCGAGAATATTTTTTTATATATTGCGCTGCACTACATACAAATACTTCTGTTGATCCATACATAAATATCAACTTCTGCCTGATAAGCAAACATTTTCATCTATTCATTATATTCAAGATTTTTCAGAATTATGGATCTCAACAAAACGTATTCATTCATTCGCTACTAACAATTAAAACTCGATGGCTTAATTATGTTGAAATTATTATTTATTGATTAATTATCATTACTTGCTGGGGTGTTAAAAAAAGCTCCTTTGACGGGAAGGAGGAAAAAAGCCTTTTCTAACGCACGCAATTGTCAAGCAATGAAATATTATTAGAAACTATATAATAAAAGAAATTGTTACGCAGCACGCGCTCGCAAATACTTTGCAAATACTTGTATTCCTATCTCCAACTGGATTTTCTACCTCTTGTATTATGGTCCAGACCTGGTCGTGAGGACCTCTCTCTCTCTCTCTCTCTCTTTCTTCTGGATCAACTACTAGTAGATGCGATACAGCTCCCAGGGAAGTCCGACTTAACCTAAATACCGATTATGCCACGACGATGTAATCGTCGGCCAACACTAAAACTTACGATTATATCATTTACAATTAATCATTTCCAATCTTTTTTTATCACTCCAACTTTGTCTTATACATGATAAGATTCTTCCGCGCTTAAACTCGAGGAAGCGTTCGTTTCCTGATTTTACCATCGAACCTCTCGTTGACGTTCTCCATACCTGAATGTTGTGATAGTGGTCCAATCCTGCCGCCGACCAGAATCGCCCCATATGTTATTTCATTACCTACAGCGAAGGGCTCCTTCAATTATTACGCGTATCGTGTATACAATAAGTAGTGATCCTTATTATTCATGTTCGAATCTTCTTAATTCATAGCTCGACTTTCTTCGAATGTTTGAAAATAACTTAGCTAAGTATCCTAGTCATTATTATCTAATCTAGTGAATCGAAATGTACAAGAACTTTTAAGTAGATAATAAAGGAAGCCAATGAAAGGAACGATCGTAGTTGGTTCCGTCTATGAAAAGACAAATGCTGCATTTCAGAGACATTTGAGCGATCGAAACCTTAACATGTTGGTGGGCCACGACGGTAGTAGATGTAGATCTTGGTGGTACTAGCCAATTCTCCTAAGACTTATGATCCAAATGCAGGATAATAGAGAAGCTATAAAATTGCTGGTAGCTTTTGCTGTCTCGATATACGACTAATCCCTGAGTGTAGAAGATTCAAAATTATTGGATTTCAAAATTAGTCGACCATAATATTGCTTAAAGAGGTCGCCATGTGGTCGAAAGTGAGTGTGGTATCTAGCGTAATTCCTAGGTACTTTACGAGAAGCATGGTCTGGGATATCACCTCTGTCAGTTCCAACTAGTCATCGCCCATCCAGTGGCGGATTCTCCAGTTGGTCTGATCCTAGGTCTAATAGCTCGTACCCTATCAAGAAGTAGCTTTAGGCATTTTCAATCCAAGGATCCTGTCTTATGAAATGTTCGATAGGTTGAGTCTTAAGATGGAGCCTTAGGCCGCTTCACATATCACTGCCTCCGTTTCGAACTCCAAGACTCCTCTTTGCCTGAAGTCAATCACAGGTTCTCCCCGGTCGACAGTCGTGCTGTTAATGTATCCAGCACGTTCGTGTCTCTCACTGGAAAATTTTTTCCACCATTTGAAACGCTGGATCCTTAGGAAGACGTCTGGGTCGAATTTGTCGCGTGTCGTGTGTAACCTTCCTCGACCTCGCTTTTTTCCTATAATTCCGGAAACGCTTTCTTGAGGACCTTGGAAACGATGTGTTGGCATATGAGCGCTTCCATCATCTCCATCATCAAAGTTTTTATGGAATAAAAAATGAAGGATATTTTCTCCTCCACCATCGTCACCTGTTGAGGGAGGGGGGCTGTCGTGTTTCCTTCCTCTTCCCCGCCCCCTGTTGTTAGATAGGTTCCATATATTTGGATATTCCAGTCTCCAATCAGAAGAGATTCCATGGATATCACACAGCAGGCCGCACTTGCCCCGAAACTCATTGACGAGACCAAAGT
This sequence comes from Ceratosolen fusciceps, assembly GCA_018883505.1. Taxonomy (NCBI): domain Eukaryota; kingdom Metazoa; phylum Arthropoda; class Insecta; order Hymenoptera; family Agaonidae; genus Ceratosolen; species Ceratosolen fusciceps. The sequence goes on along the minus strand of RCIC01000035.1, from coordinate 963,048 downwards.
ACGATCTGGGCTGTATCGAGACCAAAGATGGGTCGGGTCACCTTGGCACGCAGCCTCAGATACACCCCCTCCCTCGTCACTTACGATCTCTTTCTGGCAGCTCGCGGATTGCACTACACAACTAAAATGGATATCTGCCATTAGTTCAGAAGTGGTTTCCTCTCATTCATGCACTACATTCAAAATACCCTTATGTTTTCAGGAGTAGACGGTTAATAGTGTTCCCTTATTCATCAGCATTCAATTGGCCACAACCTTTTATTGTACCCTTTTATTTTTTTTTCTGCGAGATTTCCGTGACTAGCGCTCCGCGGGTGGTCTAACTCATCGAAAGATACACGTTTATAGGACCCTCGAAAAGCATACCCACCTACATCTCTATACAGCCGACGAAGACCCGTTTATAGGGTCCGCGGCTTCGGATATCCGCTCCGTGCGCTTACACGGGCTCATCAAGAAAACGCTTTCTCAAGTGCTCTCGATTCATTCATACAGTGGCCCACTCATACATCTTTCAGCTCCCTTAAGCCCATCACCCGATCTACCGCAAGCAGCCAAACTTCAATAAGATACAAGCAACGAATGCGAATAATAATAAGAATAATAACAACAATAAGAAAAATAATAATAATGTTGACGATGACAATGTCGATGAAGAGGAAATTAAATTAGCCCCATTTAAAAAAAACGTTTTTAATAAGGTATTATTATTAAATTACCTATACATTCTGACAAACCATTCAAATCATATTCATTCTGCTTTTACAGCACATTCTCAAACATTGTTATTGCATAATGCAAAACACAAAAAGAACTCAATGTACATTGTTTCGCTAACTACTGATAATCTTTAACTTCATCTTAATTTCGATTATTTATTGTATAATAGATAATAAGTAATATATAATTGTAAATGTAAATATATTAACCATTAAGAGATTTAAGATCAATTATACATTACCATTATAGATTGAGTACGTTGCGATTCGTACACATACACGCGTATAGATCGTTAGGTATAAAATATTGCCTCAAGTCCAAAGAAAATTAATATTTGAATGTAACAAACAAGTAATAATCGTATAGAAATCTAAAGATTCCTAAAAAAGTTGCTCTGACTCTAATAATTACTGTTGCCTAAAAATAATTATTCGTAATGATGATGTGCGTAGGTGATGATCGAAAATGCGTTTGAAAAATTGAGAAGAGCGGTTTTTTATTATAGCGACTGATACGTATGTAAAAGATGAATGAAATGAAGATTAATTAATTAATTTCCCCTCGCTAACTTATTGATACAAAGGATATGAGGCATTTAATCGAATTGTCGACGTAGAGGTTCTGTCACGATATCGATGTAAAAGTTTCTCCCAACGCGGAATGCTTTTCTCATATAAGTGTTCGGGAGAAGAACGTAGAAAGAGTATCTCTTTTCCTCTTTCTAAACCTTTCCCTACCGCGTACGCCACTCTATCTTTCTGTTTTTCGATCTCTATCTCTTCTTGAGAAGGCACTCATCGATTCGCCATTACTGTTCGTACAATGGAGGTGGCACGAATGGCACCGAGGGTTCAATCGTGACTTCGCGTTACAATTGTTATCCAGAACTGAATTTGATAGTCCAACGATCACCTCGAACTCCCAGGTGGCCGCCGACAAACGAATTTTAATTCTTCTTCCTTTCATTATTCTATTTTCCTTAGTTTTTTTGTTAGCATTTTTTTCTCGACATAATACGAATCTTTATTCCGACTCAATATAATCTTACTGTACGACGTATGCGCCGATATTAGTAGTCATAGGGGAATTAATTAATGGTTGATCGATAAATCGAAGTCGAAAATAAGTTTGAGCAATTATATCAATATCAATGAAATTATCTCACGTATCCAAAAATATAAATTGTCTGCAGAATGTTACGCGATAAAGCTGATATCATAAGTAATTGTTATTTACTTCTATGCAATGTATCAATGGACACAATCACATTTGTTTCTCTTCTTCACGATTTTACATAATTATTCAATGTTGGTCAGTGGCTTGCATGCACTAACATTTCAAATTTCGTCACTTCATCTTTGGAAATACATTACTTTACAAATATTTATTTACATTGTCACTGTAAAACAAAACAGCTTCATTATTTAGCATTTTTGAAGTCATACTCTTTATACAATAAAATCGATTACAATTGTGATAAAATTACAAAGACTTATACAATTATTATCTTACTATTAATCTAACGACGAACAAAGGAGATTAATTAATTACAAACAATAATGTATTTTTCTATCACGTTAAACCTACTTAACTTTTATTGCATACAAATTTAGGAAATATAATTTACATATCAAAGATACTAATAAATTCTGGAGTTTAATTATATTACATTACCTTAATTGTATTTCATGAATACATAACAGAAAGCATAATAATTAAAATATTGTACAATGTACGATAAATTTACTTAATTATATTTGAAACATTTGTATTTAATGTTCAAAATTATTATGCATAACGTTGGTAAGTCGACGTAGTTAAGAAGGACGAAAAAAACTTATTTATATGAATATGTAATTAAAAATAGAAATGTAAAATCTTAATTGTTACTATTTATTGAACTAATTTAAAAAATATAATAATAATTGCATTATCAAAAAGAAACTTTATAAATCTTCTTCTATATTAATTCTATATTAAAAAGTGTTAAGCAGTAATAGATACATAAATAGATGAATAAATATAATAGCATGATGTTAAATACTAAATATGTAGATCATGCATGATAATACTATTAAATTAATTACTTTCAATAATAACAAGCAATTGGCAATTACATTATAATAATAATATATTAATTATTCTTACCCCATTGATTCAGCAATATTATAGTTTTATATAATATAATAGTAATATAATAATACTAATTATTACTCTACAATTTAAATTCTAATGGTTTGTTCATGTAAAAAATTATTTTACATATTTATGAAATTAGTCTCATGTAATTAATATGAGTATACATATCCATAAACATTGAATTAAAAAATTTTAATAATGTACTTATGAAGAATATTTAAAATTTATATTCATTAAATATATTTCAATTTATACTCGAATAAAATACCTAGTATATTATGCCACTTTTGTATGAAATATAATTTACAATTACGCTACGTTATTCAAGTATAAATTTAGAAGGCAAATTAACGTAATGCTGCACATTTATAAAAGAGTTTAAAGCATTCTTAATTAAAGAGAGTTAAGAAAAGAAAATTAATGATTGCACGTATCAAAGTACTAATGCTATCAGGTCATGAAATTCAAATCAATTCGCAATTGAGTGAAATTTTTAACCATCATGAATTTCTTTACATAAAATCTACTAATACTAAATCATATTATTAATTTTGTTTTAAAGAAATACAACTTTTCTCTATTATTCACTATAATTTTTTATTTTATGAAGTAACCAATAGCGAATTAAACGCAATTATCAGCATCGGCATACGACATTAATGTAACTGTGTTACATTAAAATAATAATAACAATAATATAAAGTAGAAAAATTATATCATGTTGCATTATTCTTCAAGTTTAAATCTAAAACAATCATCGGAATTCAATTTATATGATCCGTTTTCGTAAGAGCTTTCTTGTTCATCCCCCCCCCCGTGTATCGCTGTAGTTATTACATTCATCAAGTACCGAGTTAAAGCAGTAATCCATGAGCATGCGTATAAGAAAGAGACCGATAGACAGACAGACAGATAGACAGAGAGAGAGAGAGAGAGAGAGATATTGGCAGCGTTTGTCCACTTCGTTCTATTTGATCCGTTAGTCAATGCTTATCAACTCTTTCTCCCTTTACCTCGACCGCGAATGCACTCTCATATTCTCCAAAAGATATGGCGATACGAAATTTAATAAGAGTTTCCTTTAAATTAAACAAGTCTTTATAGTAATGTTCCTATACCTTTTGCATTTAACTTCCTAAAAATGTGTTTAACTCAAATTTTGCGTACGTTGTAAACTTAAATGTTTGCGTTTAACTCCCGTAAAACGTCCATCGAATGTTCTATCTTCACCGTTCCAAAATTTTACTTTTCTTTCTTACTTTTGCATTATTTCAACGGCTGCTCTCAACCTTTTCCCCATTCTGCTCTCCAGTAGCTCTTTTTACTGTTCTCTTTATTCCTTCGGATACACTTATTATTATATCTGAATATCGTAAATAAACAGTTTTATTTATACCCAAATAAGAAATGCGGAAATTTTATAAATAAAATTTTCTTATGAAAAGCAAATTGTTATTTCATTTAGGTCTGTCTAAAATCTCGTATAAGAAATTCATTATTGATAAAACTCTTTCACATAAGTCATATTTTTTCTCATCATTCGTTAATTTTTGTTAAAAACGTTTCACCTCATATATATTTTTTATTCCAGTGTGTTGTATATTTTGCCTTAGAATATTTTTTGCTCTACTTCCTCTTTTAGCTACTAATTTTAACTCTCTCTCTCTCTCTCTCTCTCTGTGCGTCATTGATATTAAATAGTTTGTATAGTACTGCAAGAAATAAATCACCCTCAAAAACATTAATTCGAGCTTCGTGATTTGTGTGAAAGTCTTTTATACAATAAAACTGCTGTTCTTGTATGTATAAATGCACTTGTCCTTAAATAAGCACAAGTATGGCATTTAAATTTTTTTCGAATAAATTATGACCAATAAAAATCTCGAAATGATATTAAATTTTTAATTTTTAAAAATATCTAAAACGTATATGTGTGAACACATAATTTGTAAAAATTAACCATTAAATGTATTTTACAATAATAAAGAAATTAATAATTTAAATTTGAATTTAATATTATTAAACAAATATATATGTTTCAATACATAATCAGTTAAATACAATTAAAATAAAAATGCAATTTTCTTAATATGAATTTCTACTTACTTTTTTTGTAATGATTAATATTCTTTAATAAATTATAAGATTTTGGAGTTAAACTGTAATAATTAAATTAAATTTAATTAGAAATTAGCCATATTTTAATGGATACAATTGTTGAATTATCTGTACATAATAAGATAAAAATATTTAAATGTAAAAAATTAATTCAATTAAGAAGATCTCTCTATATGTAAAAAATTTGTAAAAATGCTTGTATAAAACTATCGAATGAAGTATTATTTTTTTTATTAACGGTGTAAAACAATAAATAATAATTCAAATTTAATAAATAATAATAATAATAACAACAATAATAACAATAATAATAATAACAATAATAATAACAATAATAATAAAAATAATAATAAAAATAATAATAATAACAATAATATTAACAATAATAATAATAACAATAATAAAAAATAAAATAAAAATAATAATAATAATATTAATAATAATAATAAATGTTCTTGGGATACCTCGATCTCTCCCTCAAGAGCATGAAAATCTAAAATTAGTACCGATTCGATATACTTCTTGTACTTATACTAGACAAAACTGGAATGCAGCCTAGATAATAGTTGGCAGGGCTGAGCCTCTAAGCGTGTCTTACATATTAATATGATTCATAAGGAAGTATCCGTGTATTGAGGCTATTCCCAGGAATGTCGATCAGATGTGGGGAATTTGATTAGCGAGGATCATAGCTCAAGTGCACCGACCAGTTTTTCGCTTATTATATTTTTCTTCGAATATTTTAGTTACTTCCCATCCTCTTTGCCCTTTTAATGCTCTTTCATACATGTACTTAATAAATATTGTATGCTCTAACTTAGTTATAAAATTCAGTTTGGCTAAATTTTATTTTATTAATATTTACCAAAACTAATCGACACTTTAAATCTCTTTTTGCTACATTATAACTCAATCGCAAAATTCATAATTAGTTTTCAAACTGTAACAGGATTCATTTGGATATAGTTAGCTAGGACTTTAAAAACTAACTTTACCGATTATTATAAATTTTATAGATTTAATTACTTGTTAACTCGCCTATTAAACTGTCACGTACAAAATTCTAATAAAGTACAAAATCTAAGAAAGTAGAGCATTCTTCTCTTTGTCAAAATAAGAAAAAGTTTTAAGGCTTAAAACGTAATTGTGAATGCAATGCAAAAGAAAGCATAAAGAATATGAGTAGAATCGACATTAACTCATTAGTAAGTAATTATATATATATATAAATGACTATTCGTCATTATAGTGAATTAAGTAATTTTTATGAATATGTAAATCAATATAAATTGTTTAGAAATTCGTAGGATGCAAATGGAAATTCAAATATTGATGACAAACATTCGATCTGCATATTTGGGTGAATTCAATTTACGTTAATCCAGTGAGTATAATAATACATTTAATATTTAATACAATTCTCAGTTTATTGAAAATAAGTGGTCGCAACTATGTTGGGATTTTATAGATTAGAACGTTAAACAATCTTATTAATTTAGCGAATTTGGTTATTTTATAGTATTCTTCGAAATATTTTTATTTCTTTATGTAGTATGAAATATTATGTTAAAATCATGGCGATAACAAATTCAAACTAGTTAAGTAAAGATATATTTATTTAGACATTGTAAACTTTCAAAAAGGTATGCAATCGAAAAAAGACTCATTTCTATTAATACTGCTTACAGAAAATTAATTTTTATTCCCCACTAACATGCTTTGTTGTTTTACAGTGAAACCTAATGGCTGAATAAATTTTTCAATAGATTTTATCCTTCCGTCTTATTTTCGTGACTTCTAGACTTTCTACTTCTTATTCATTCGACTCGATCTTTCTGGCCTACAAACGAAATGACCTGAGGTGAAGAATCGCGCGCAGAGCCCAAAAAGAAGTGTGATGTCATTTAGGACCACACGGCCGCGGATAAGTTAGGATGAAGAAAGGCATTCGTATGCGCTCGCATACTCACACTTGTGCAGTAACAGGCTTCGATCCAACATGTACTAATCTTGTTGGATGCACAGTTAATTTACATACCACGGAGCGAGGCTAAGATTATCATGCGCCAGAGAGTGGGTGTGACAGAGAGAGAGAGAGAGAGAGAGAGAGAGAGAGGGAGAGAGAGAGTTGAAAATAATCTTTGTCTGAATCATTAAAATCATCATAAGATTCGTATATACAGTAGATACTTACAATAAATAATAATTAAGTATAATTAGCTACTCGTTCTATTTGGCTGTTCTACATTAAAAAAAAAAAAAAAAATTTTTAAATTATATAGAGTTATGTACACGGTTAAAATAGCGGAATTAAAATTAATTTGAAATAATTTTTGCAGTTATACATATATTATAAAAAATATATAAATATTTTAATAAGTGTATGAAAGTATAAAAATTCATTTTAAAAGTTAAATTGTACGAAAAATTAATGTTAAATACATTCGAAAATCTGTACACAATAATAATATGTTGAACTCGTTCGAATGACATAGAATACTAAAACTTTATTTTATTTATTCATTTTATTAACGGGAAAAAATAAATCGATATATTTGATTTAGATATAGAAAATCTAGAGTGATAAGTAATAAGAAATTTCATATAAATAAATAAGATAAGGAAGCGTTCCAGATGAAAGTTGATAATATTCATATTTACGGTTTGAAATAAAATATTAGTAGCAACGTAAAAAGGGATTATCGATAAACAATGGAATATTCCATAGATTAAATATATAAATACGACTTTCTATTTTTTTCATAATATAGGTTGATACTTCCAAATTGTTCAAGACCATTTTCCTTATCGTGCAGTTATTGAAACAAATGATTTAAAAACACCTAATAACTAATGGTAAGCGCATAGTGGAGGGGATATGGATGCTCTATTGTCCTTTTGGTAAACATTTCACTTGAGAAAATGTAAGTACAAAATTTAGCCCTTATAACAAAACAGTCAGTTCTTATATGACCGGCACACAGAAAATATTGTAATATTCTCTTCGTTGTACTATTATTCGGGCAATAAGTATTAGCAATAAAAATTTTCATTAATTAGGATAAAACTTGACGTATTTAGCGCAAGTAGAATTTATTATCGATGTAATAAATTCGCCGTGAGTTTCGGCAAGGGTTCGTCGAAGCGAACTGAATTACTTGACCTGTGAGTACAGAGCTACACAACGTTTGAGTATGTCAATCCATCAGCAGTGTAACACGTATAGAGGGCTCATTACCGCACATGTGAATCCTCACGCTTAATTAAGATTGCATCAAAATATGCGACGTACAGCGAAATAGAGAGTGGTACTGGTCAGTATTAGGTATTAGGCATCGGGCATTAGGTGTAATTGACTTTTTCCTCTTTAAATACAGAAGGAGATTTTTTTTATGCCTGAAGATAAAATATTTACAATAAAGGTAAACGCTGCAACGCAAATAGAATAATTAAGTCAAGAAAATTGTTGTCGTGCCAATGCTTGTTAATTAACCAGCCATTCCTTCATCTATTATTTAAATCCTTTAATGGAATAATAAGCAATCATTTTTTTAGGCAAACAAGTGTAAGCAAACACGAGCGACAGTTTCTCGGAAGGTCGGGCAAACTTTTTGTTTAGCTATGCGTGAACAAATGAGTCGGGATGAGAAGGGTGGATAAGCAGGATTTTCGGTGCCAAATGAGCAATCGAAACTCAATAGAATGGATTCCAACAAAACTAATGTTGCGCTATAGCAGCTCTCGCTGCCTAATTACGCAAGAACGACAAAGTACTCAGGGTCTCCTCATTTGACTGTTTGCTTAGGAACGAAGAGACTGAGTGTCGTCGGCCTCTTTTCCCAATTTCATCCGAAATTTACGCGATTTTTTGTATTTGCAAATACAGTTGCTAGACTTTCAGCGCCGTTATATGTAACTTTCCTATGAATTTCATTAATTTTAAGACCATCCATACTTACTCGTTCGAGCCTTTCCAGTTTATCAATGGCAAACATCGACTACTTGTTAACTAATAAATTCTTCTTATTTTATGAAACAATTAACGCCTAATAAAGTTCAATATAGCTAATGATTAACAGAGAAGTATATTGATTTGCTGATTTGCGAATCCCTGTAATTTAAGATTTAAATAGTCAAGTGCCTCCGTCATTTGGAATATAATAGCAATTTTCTCAGACTCGGATTTATATGAGATTAACATATTCTTTACTGAGTCGACAATAATTATAAATGCTTATTTTAGTCTCGAAATTATTCACTTACATTAAAAGAAAGGAATAGAAGAAAGAAAGATGAAATCCACATTAACGAACGCGCATTAAGATTTGAGACTGCCGGCCTGACAATTATTCATAAGCGTCAAAAACATTAAAAAGAGAACTGGTATTAGTACATAATATATTGCTAAGATAGAACAGGACGTGGAAGTTCGGGTATGTGACTTACAAAATTAGTCAATTTATGGCAATATCAGTCGGTACTTTATTGCTGAATAACTAAGGAGAAATTAGAATTCTAGAATGAATTTCTGAGCGCGGCATTTTTTAGTCATATTTCGTCTAATATTATTTGGAATCTCTTGATAGACTTGTTCAGGGCAAGGTAGCAACTGATGTAATATATATCCATGTTCCTCGTCCACACCAAATGCATTATTATGCAAAGCTAGATACATTTTCCTATCTTTTTTTTTTTTTTTTTTACTCGTTCCTTAATCTGATCTGTAATTTTAATTTCATTATATTTTATATGAATATTGAAAACATTTTTAATGTTTAATAAATTAATAATTATCTAAAATGCAAAAGATGCATTGATATTAAATTTTAAATTAAATTATTATTTATAAAACCAAGTAAAAAACATCGGATTCATGTAAGAAACTTTGCCGTAAAATAATACCGATATGATAAATAGAAATATGATAAATAGAAATTATTCTCTATTACATAAATATTCAATATGGAAACTGAATAACTTATATATCTAGTTTTTTAAGCAATTTCATTCTGCATATATATAATATATATACGCAAAAGCGTCATTAGATAATGATAGAATAATAAAGAGTCCCCTCCAATTGACTAAAAAAAAAAACATCAATAAAGCTTCAATTCAATAACAAATCAAAAAAGATTTATAAAAAGATGTTATATATGTATGAGGCTAGCGATAAGACACCTTAATATAAAAGCAACTACAACGGCTTAATATTTGTTCAGAGCAAAGTAATCCTTATGCTCGCGTATGCACCCTTGCACAGGGCAGTTGAATGGCCGTGTTTGTGTTGCAGCGACTCATCTAGGCCGCGGGTAAGGATTGTCTTGTGTAAACAATTGTACTGTTGGTATTAGGACACACTTTGTATTCCAAATAATTACATGGCAAATATGCCGGCTTGGGTATCGCCACGTGATAGTGGATACCAGTCTATGCCTCCGAGAATTCTTTTTTCTTCATCAATTATTAAGCTTTTGGATTTTCAGTTTCTATCAACTATAAAATAAAGTATTATAAAATCGATAAAGCTATTCTACTAAGCTCTATAATAACTATATTAAAACGTAACTTAAAATAAATCATTTTTAATTTTCAATAATAATATAATATAATGCGAAACTTTTTATTTAGTTAATTCATTCTTATATAATTCTTATTAAATATGCGTATTTATTATTTTTAAAAGCTTTTAAATATATACAAAATAAATAAACAAAAGTAACGTATTTAAACTACTGATATTTTTATACAAAATTTTATAAATAATTTAAATTTAAAATATTTAAAAAAACATTTATTGTTTTATTAGAACTTTTCATGTATTAAAATCTAAATTAAAACGATGATTAAAGTTATTGTTTATAATTTCTCTTATTTGTATATTTTTTCTATGTACTTTTACAACAGTAAGTAAATAACTTATAAAATATTCTGAAATACTTGAAAAAATCTTTTAGATTTATATATATATATATATAGAAAAAATAAGATATCGTAGTAATAAATAATTATAAATCTGTTATATTAAAACTTTCTAAATAAATAAAATAATTATTGAAATAAATTCTTTTATTAATCCGCGACAGGATTTATGATTGCTATAAATAAATTTTTATAATTTAATGTTATCAATTAATTAAACATCAATATGCAAATAGAAATATTAAATGGTCATACAAATTCGTACAAGATTCGAGAAGTACTTAAACATTTACGATGTTTGCTAATTACAATGAAAATCATATTAGAAATAAAGAAATATCAAATGCAGTCGTGGTTTAAAAACGTAATTGTTATTTCATGTGAATACATCATGTAGCGTATACAATTTTGTAATGCCTTGTTATATATATACATATACTATTTATAATTACTACACGGCTAGATTTCTGAATAATTTAAAAATTATAATATTGATATTTCAAATTTCACAATAAAATGATACACAATGTTCTGTATAACATTTTTTAAAAAATTTCTATGTGTTTAATAATTCTTATCAGAATAAAATGTTTCACTGACTGTAATAATATTTGTGTAATTAAATTAAATTTACTGTTAATTGAGACAAAACGTGATTCAATGCTAAAATAAATTTAAAAAGTAATTTAATATAAAAGAAAGTATTGTATTTATGTATTTGAACCTCTTCATGATACTTAATTATACTATTTAAAGAATATTAATCTGTTCGATTATTTGTTTAACTCTTTGTTTGTTTAACAAGTATTTGTCGATTAATTTACAAGTTCAACATATCAAACTTGATGCTTAAATTTTCATAAAATTTGTTTCTGAAGTTTCTTCAATATATTTACAAAATATTTAAACATTCAACGATTGTGTCTAATGCTAACAATGATTATTCAATTTGGTAATTTTAATTTACATTTTGCGTTTGTATAATGAAAATCTTATATTTCATGTTATAATTTAATATTGATTTCTATGTTCATTTAAGAATGTGTTTAAATGTAATTAATTTGATGAGAGGATAATAATATCGAAAGTGTCATAATCGCAAAGGGAGAGCGAGAGAGGGGGGTGAGAGGGAGGGAGGGAGATGGAGAGAGAGGGTAAGAGTGAGAGAGAGAGAGAGAGAGAGAGAGAGAGAAGTTAAGGTATTCATGGCAAAATATAAAGACACGTACATAATCATGGATGAGGTTGGATGTTTTATAACGGGTATTGATAAATAGTAATCGGGGCGGGTCGATTGGCATAGGAGACGTATTATGATGGCTGCACTGTGGGCGCTATCGGAAGTATCTAAATAAAGGGGGAAAAAGGAAGACAGGATAGGATGGCTTAGGGCAATATATAAATAAAGAGTCGAGATGTGGATTTCATTAGAGTCACCTCCTCAATTCAGTGAAATCTTTATGAGCAGTTAAGCGGATGCTTAGCCATAAGGGATCGTTATCAGTATTATTTAAATTAATTCGGTCAATTAATGAGGATGCTCTCCTTTTTTTATAACTGCGCTTTTGATGTTTCTTCTTGACAATGCCTTCACTCACTTCTATATACTTCGTTCAATATGTTTCCTACATCTACTAAGAATATCTCAGTAGATCTTTAAGTTATATCTTATTGATAATTTTAATTTCATTATTTAACGGATCATCCCTTAAAAAGTCTTAAAAATCATGATTATTGATTCATAAATATCTCTTTATAAGTTCATATTAAAATCATTTAAAGCTTATTATACTAATATTATTTAGTAATCGTTTAATTTATTTAATTTTAGCATCAAAACTAGTTATTTTTATTAATTAGATTAAACACTTAATAAAACAAAAGGTTGTCCTCGTTAAAGCAATTTATTAAAATCAAGTTCATAAATATAAAAATAAAATAATAATAATAATAATAATAGATCAAATTAATTGTAATATATTTACATCATATTTTCTGCATAATTGAAGAAGATATGAAGAAAAGGGAAAGTCTTGGAGGGTCAGAATTGTTCATGGCAAGGCATTCTAATACGTTTGTCGGTCGGCCAAGTGTCCAAGTGTCTAATCGGCGCATTGATTATGTTGCCGAATAACGATTGATTGACTATTTTTTCGGAAATGATTTGAATTTTCGTTCGGAAAAATACTCGAGTTGACAGAAGCTGATATTCATAAGATCCGAGTACCGAATTATTATCTCCAACACGTATTTAATAATTTGAATTTAACAATCTCATGTCGAGAAGGCCGCTGCTTATATATTTCAAATAAATTTTAATAAATTTCATCTAGAATGCAGTTGTGAGAAATGAGAAATTAGTAAAATTTCTTTGAGAGTAAATTATTGTTTTTTATCCTGGTTGTTCCTTTTACCGAGACTACTTTGACAAGTCCACAAGTCTTATATCAACAATTTCTCAAAATGTATTCGCAGTTATTTTGAATATATAATTTAATCAAGAGCCATACAGTTTTAAAGTAAGTTTTGCAGTGGTAGTAATAATAAAAAAAAGCTGTGGTAACGATTTATCGATTCTTAAGTAATCACAAAGAATGACCGAGAATTCCATGATTGCTTGAAATAAGCCATTGCCGTGGTCGATGCAGTAGCAGCACAATGGCGATATGCTTAGTAATGCTTTGTGATAATAATGCGCATGTCTATTGCTATAAGAAACATTAAAAAGTTATGAAACAAAATGTCACTTGCCTCTATTATGTTTTCCCCATGAACGATAGGGCGTCGTTCATATCTCAGTCACCGTCTACTGATCAAGCCAGTGAAAAAAAAATGACTTTGCTTTTTCATGGCACATTCTTCATTCAATCTTGCAAGCGATAAAAATATCGGAAAACATGTAAAAATCCTTTTAGCCACGTGTATACATTTTTTAAGAACATAAATGCTGGCTTTAACAGCTTGACCAATTCCCTAAATAAACCATCCGTTTATATCTAGGAAAATCTATAATAAAAATTGTCTATAATAACTTTTAGAATAATTATCGAAGAAATAAATCAATGATCCGTCTAAGCGTTTAAAGTACTTAGATATTTTTTCGTATATAATCATCGCTGTATAAAGATTATTCATTAGATTTAATTTAATTTAATTTCGGATAATATACACTTTAGTATAGGGATCGAGGATATACTCCAGTAGACGAGCAATTAGTTCTATACTATTTTTATACAACTGTAACTGAAAAAATTTAAATATTATTTAAAATATTCAACTCATGACATTTTTCTTCAATATTCAATTCTTACATTTCTTGTACTTGTTTGAAACAATCAAATAAAATAAAATGCTTTAGGTATTTAAGGCAATGATCTTAAGTATTAAGAATCTTTCGTATTATTCTTATGTAGAGAGACTTTTGAAATTATTTAATAGCAGCTACTTTAATTTTCAGACCATATGACTTCGGAGACATCGTATTTAATGAATACAATGATGTATACACGAAGAAATAGTAATTCTTGAGAAATGCGCATTAATGATGTAAGGAATTAAAATAAACTTAAAGTCCTTGAATACATCACTTGGGTCATTTAAATTTTAAAAATAATAATTCTTTATACTATTTTTAGAAAAATATAAGCAAGTTTAAATAATTACTGATGAATATTTCAAATGATATATAATAGAGAAATAGCATTGTCCGAAAGAAAGAAAATAAAGCATCCTTTCTATAAATTTTGGATAAAAATAGCAATGAAAAAAGAAAATGGTCACTATCTATAACGATCTAACATTAAAAATAGTAGTCTTTTAAATGAAGAAAAAAGAAATAGAATTTACGATTTCTTCACGAGTCAACAATTGCATTCTTCCCGCACCTAAACTAGTCTTCCTCAACTTCTTCGTTTATTGTGTCGACCGAGAGAAAAATGGAAACCATAATGCAGTTCTCCTCCGTCTTTTGATATTATGAATAGAAAGTAGAAGAGAATAGCAAAAGATAACAAGGTGCTGACCAAATACGAGTCTCTGCTCTATCTGAAAGAGAGAATGAGAGAGAGAGAGAGAGAGAGAGAGAGAGAGAGAGAGCCGCATAGGGGTATAGGTGTGCACGTGGGCTACAAAACTGGGTATACCTACACCATCCAGGCCGGGAAAAGAGAGACAGAGAGAGAGAGAGAGAGAGAGAGAGAGAGAGAGAGATCGAAAATTTTGGTGATGGAGCAGCTGCTACCGTTTTCTCAGCTCGCTTGAATAGATGAGAAAGGACATCGAAGACGAATCGGAGCCTAAGCTAAAAAGGTAAGCATACGACTGTGTTTCTACTCAGCGATTCAGCGATTTAACAACCAATGCACGGGCGTTACTACTATTATTAGAATTATTATTGCCGGAACAGAGGCTTCGGCCCTCTGTGTTCTCATAGCACTGTACAACAATAGGCTTAATCATATCCATCAAAGAGAGGGAGTTTCCTCGACGCGCGACACAACGGAATTTGCTTAGAGCTGATTTCCTTTAGGATTTTCGTATGTTATTAGAGAACCATAAATAATACACCAGTCTGACAGTCGATATACTTTCATATAACAATCTCTCACCATCATGTACTACTGTTTTTATATGCATACGCGCACGTTTTTCTCTATAATTCTTCTGTTTTTCATTACAAAATGAATAAATTATATCCTGCGTTCCACGTATGTACAATTAAATTAATTATATTTAATACTTTAAATATAATTTAAATAAATAGCAATTTTTTTTAGTATACTGAAACATTTTTTGATAAAATGTGTTATTGCTGCTTAAAAATTGATTTATACACGCTCGCGCACACCACACACACGTACACAAAAGCAAAATTATAAATCTTGCTTTCACATGTCATAATGAATATTTATATACTAATGTTACATACAATATTAATAATAATAAATTATTGGCTTTACTTACAGTAATTCAGTATTTCAGCATGATTCATTAGAATTGATAAGGATTTAATCTTTATTACATTAATATATACAAAAGAAAACATTTGTTGAAGAATTTTTTAAAAATAATGTGGCAATAAATTACAAAAAAATAAAACGTTTTGAAGGATAATACTTAAGTTTTATTTTAGTCTCCACTTACAGTATAATATTTATAGATTATTTGTTTCGCTCAGACTATAATATTCGAGTGACCGGTAGAACTATCAATATTTATCATAACAATAGATATACAATGGTTACACGTTGTGAATAATGGATTGGGGGACAAAATTATGAATGGGGCTTAAATCGAACGTCTTTTTCATTCACCCTGGATTAAAATTTTGTTTTATTTAAATACAAATTATTTCATCTCGTTTTTGCTAATTTACGTTTTACGGTATTTCAAATAAAAATGATTTATTCGAATAAAGATGATGATATTGATAGAGGAGGGAACAATTAAAAGAGTAAGATGGAAAATACGTTATGAGAGCGGAAAACCGGGTAAGCTTTCCTCTTCGATTCTTTTGTTATAGTTTTTTTTTTTTTTAATTTATTCATAAATTATAAATAATTAAATGATAGCACTCCGTGCGTCTATTACAATTATACCATTGAAATGGTTACAGTTCCAAATGCGAGATTATATGTAAATATAGTTTTAAAAAGTCGCACATGGTATGTTTATCAATTTTAAATACTAATTAAGAAAATATTTTGGAGAAATTTAGAAATTTTTAATTAATAATAAAGTGATTCTCAATAAATTTTTAAGCATTGAAATAATGAAATATATGTAAAATACTCTTCATTTTTAGCATTGTATATTTCCTATAATATTGTAATATTTATGTATATTGTATTGAAAATATAAAAGAATAAACTACGGAATGAACCGACGAAACTCGGGAATCTATGTACAATAAAATTACTATTCCAGCATCGCATGGGTCCAAAACTATCATAAGTTTGTTAAGAAAAGATCATTAAAAATACAATCTCTAAAAATCTCATATAGCAGATTCGTAGATTCGTTGATTCGTTAAAATGTTATAGACTAACGGCAAGTCCTCTTACGGTTCTATTTATAATTTACAAATCTTTGTTTACGCATGTATTCTTTAAATACAAAATTCTTGTATGCATAGAACAGTAACTATTTTATTAAATTAACAATTTAATCGTTTTCCCAATATTACTAAAGCTCATTTTTTTTCTTACCATCTAAAAGGAAATTAACATAATTACATCATTTATAAATACATATGCACAGACTGCGCATACGCATGATTGCTTCTTGTGTATTTGGCGCTTCCGTGTGTACGTTTACGCGCGCGCGTCCCTATGATGAGATGTGCATGAGAAAGATTTTAAAACTGCCATGCTTGCACAACTACACGTCAACAAAAACAAAGTGCATGAAGAGTTATGTTAAAATAGATGATAGATGATCCAATCTAGTCCACGTAGACTCTCACTTATTTCGTTAATTTAAAACGGCGTTCTTTAACGAAAAGAACAGAAAAACTTAACAATGATACTTACTCTAAATGTAAGTTTTTTTTTTATTTTATTTTTTTTTCATGGAGAAATTTTCATTTTCGCAGCTTTCAATACTTCTATTTACAAATATTAATTCTATTTACATCATTTTATTTATATAATACTTGAGTCAGTATTTGATAAAATTGGCTATTTTATATATGCTGACGTAACGTTAAATAAAAAAAATTATAACTGAGAAAAAAGGGGTAACGAATTTCGGACAACGAAATAAATAAAATAAAATTTGCAGGCCTTAAAATATCTAAGTGATAGAAAAACAAACAAAAAAAAAGATAGAGATTCGTTCAGATTCAAGAGCGAAATAATGAAATAACTCGTTGGTCGAATCTTAGGAACACAACACCGTAGAGGAAGTCAAAATTCCACGAAGACTTCCGCTTATAAAATGATAATAATTATTTTTTTTTTTTTAAAGAAAAAGAACTAAAAAAAAACGAATATGATCTAATAAATAAGAGAAATTTAGATTATAGTATTTATAAATTTAGATTATAGTATGTGCACCTAAAGTTTATATATAATTTTAAATTATTAATCTGTCAACTAGTTTAATAAAAACAGGATGATTAAAATGGTTGCCTAAGTTATCGAAATAAATGTTATGCTTTTGATCGTATTATGATGAATGGATAGAGAGATAAAATTTAATTTTAACCAAATCGATGTAGTAAAAGTAGTTTTAAAAGTTTTTTTTATCTTAAACTGTAGTAAGGCTGTAATAAATCTAAAAAATTTTAGAAGTATGAGCTGAGCAAATGTGTTTGACTTTCGTATAAATAATTAAACCTAAGGTATGAATGAGTCAATTGAAGATAAGCATTTGGAGGGAGAGAGAGAGAAGGAGGGAGAGAGAAGGAGGGAGAGAGAGGGGGGAGAGAGGGGGGGGGAGAGAGGGGGAGAGAGAGAGATATCGAGTAGAAAAGCTTATAATCGGCGAGCAATGAGATATTATAGATGGAGCATTTCGTAAATCTGTCAACGGAAGTCGCTTCAATAATTCTTATTGCTGTTCTTGGTAATCAATAATACGTAATGAATCGCCTAAACTGAGTGGGTGGTTGGTGGGTCAGAGGTTCAAAACGTCGTATTTTTACAATCAATAACCGTCTTTAGATTAATGAGGTTACGTAATGAACCAGTTAATTATATTAGTCAGTAGAGCACGTGGGTATGAAAATTAATTGGATTATAATAAACGAGAGGTTAGAATTTCTTGTCGAAGAGAAGGTTTTTCGTGATTAAGTCGCGTTGCATGAATCTCTCGAGTATTGGGCTACAAATGCAGTAAGTTCCCAAACTCGAGGCCCCATATTCATTCCGACTACTACTTCTAAGGACTTGTGAGAGACGGCCTCCAGAAGGCCAGAAGCTTTTTCCAACTCTTCGCTCGCATTCGCTCTCGACAGTCCTTGATCGGAATCGTCGCGCTTACCGCCGGTACTCGCAGTGCCGTTGCTGAACGAGGGCGGCTCATAGCTAAGCTCGATCGGGTCAGAAGATGACCGTCAGTGGTCTGCGGAACTCATTTCCCGGTCCGGTGGGTGCTGTTTGGTAGCCGGCGTATTGGCCTACCTGGGGTCCGAGGAGACCATTGGCTTGACTTCCGGAATAGTAGCTGGAGAGGCTCGTCGCGCCCGGGCTCGATGTCGACGTCGAAGCCGAGGAGCTACCGCTCGAGGAGCCGAGATCGTTGTTACCGGAGGAATTCGGGCCCTTGGAGGCGAAGCCGTCCGGGGAATCGGCGGCCGGCGATCGACTGAGGGAGCCGCTTACACCAGCTGGACTTGTATCTTCGTAAAGTTTGTTGGCCTCGTATCCGGAGGCTGAATGGCGACTGTAGTCCGCTAGGCCCGAAGACTTCTGCTGCTGCTGGTCGATATATAGCTTTGACTGCTCGAAGTAGGCTTTGGCCGAGTCGAGATAACTACGATCCAGATATGACTTTGGGCTCGAGTCCAAGTACTTGCCATCCGAATACATAGACATCGCCAAGGTCGAGGGAGGCATGTATGCCGCCCTGTATTTATCAGCCTCCATCGAGTATTTCATCGCATCCATTGAACTGACCACCTATAACATACGATTCAGCTCTTTATATTTTTTTTTTATATATTATTCAAAAATCTCTGCAGAGAAGCTCAATTATACATTTGAATGCCTCATCGAATCTAAGATACGTGACCTAAGATTGTCACTGTACCTCTCGACAATCATAAGAAAAATTCTATGCATCGTCTGTAATTAGAGTATTTGTAATTGAATGTATTTATCCTTTCGCAGTCAAATACATATAGAGAAATTTATTTTTAATCATTAGTTTATTATAATTATATTCCCTTTTAGTATTTGAATATAGAAAATAAGCGGTTTACATAAAATTAGAAATTGCTAGAGTCAAATAAATTTTATTAAAAGCAATTTATTTCGAGACTACGTGTACGTTTTTATCTATATGCATTTTCTCGAGAGACAATTTAATTAAAAAAGCATTTTTATAAATATTCGCATTAATTAATCGTATGGTAAAGTTATAAAAGAAGCCATGACTTCTAGAATTTCAGAATTTAAATACGATGAAAACTATATTCTGAAGAATAAGAAAAGACTTGGCTCATAATTATGAATTGAATTGAAAATTCTTAAAAATAAATAGAAGAGCTCGTACAAGGATAGCGCAAATCCTTAAAAAAAAAAAAAAATGTTAGAAAAAGAGAAACACGAAACTCGAATAAACAAGTACGTAAGAAATGGTGCTAATACAAAAGCTTTTGTGGAGGTGACAATTTATGTTTGGTTTCACCGTGTTTAAATTTATGCGTAAATTATGCTTCGGGCTCCTGGCATCCCGCGGTTAGAATATTTCACGTGTTCGGTTCCTTTATAACGCGCACCCCGTACATGCCTCTGCGTATCGCTCTCTCTCTCTCTCTCTCTCTCTCTCTCTCTCTCTCTCTATCGCTAACTCTCTTTCACTCTCATTCTGTAACGTTATTGGAAGCTTCCTTGCAAATGGATGCGTAAGTGTACATTTGTGTATACGTATATTTATATAATAGTCTTTTGCAAAACATAAAAAAGACGATGAACTGCACCTGTAAAAATGAACCTTTCGCACCTGTCTGCCATTTCGAGTTTGTATACACACGCTTGCATATAATAGAAACGAGTTAAGCATTATTTAAAAAAAAAATATGCCAAATAACGATTAAAATTAAGTAACAAGCCTTTATTTTATAGAATTTTTTTTTTGAAAATTTTATTTCTATTTAATTATTTTTTGATAGGAAATTTGCTTTGATCCACACAATATATATTTACTCCAAATGTAATTTAAATAGAATATAAAATTGTTAATAATTTCGTATATACTAAATTATTCGTATTTATAATACACCAACAATGTATAATTATAAGCTATTATCTTCTTTGTCGAATCTAAAAAATAATGAAAATCAGACAATGAAGAATATTTCGAATGTCCGTAGACGTGGACATTTTCAAATAAATACCTTTTAAAAAATAGCTTCATGGAACAAGCCAGAGACATTAAATTTTCTATTGAATTATTTTTATACAACATTATTTAGACGTGTATACATATAATCAGTTGTAAAATTATGATAATATATATCAACGTTCTTCACTGAATGCTGAATGAACAATAATTATTGATGTAAGCGAGTGAATACGGATAATGCGGATACGCTGTGATGAACGAGGACGCCTCTATTCGAGAGAATCCTTAGTTGAATATATAAATTCAGGGATGAATATAAGAAGAGCTTCTATCTATCAGTCGAACAAAGAGAAAGTAAGTCAGAAATAAAAAAAGTTTTTATAGTCGCACACTAATGAATTAATTCCCTCTCGCTATGAATTCCTCCGTGTGTTCCTCTTTTAGCTTCTTCTTCTTCTTCTTCTTCTCTTTCTTTTTCTTCCTCTTATTCTTATTATTCTTCTTCTACTTCTCCTGCACCTTCTACACCATATTTTCTCTAGTATCTTCGCCTTTCCAGGCCTAACTGCTAATAACTCGACACGCCCCTCGACTCGAAATGGCTACCGGTTGTATTAGCAGCGACTACTGATCTGCAAGATCGAAGGTCACTGTCAATTCACATTATCTCTGTTCCGACCATAATTTTCAGCTCCTCCTATAGGTGCGAGTTTTTTTTCTTCTCCTGAAATCGCGACAGATTATTTCAACTCAAGCATAACAGTAATTCTCTCCTATAAATCAAGAGGTCAAAATTCCACTTGTTAATGTCCCTATGCTATGTCCAATGTACGTGACATAAGCTTCATAAAAAATAAATAATCAGATTCGTAATATAGTTTTTGTGCATTAGTAAGAGAGTAGAAATAATTAAAATGGCATTCTATGTTATATCATCCTCCCTAACTATACAAAGCCACTTTAATATCTATATGAAATGAAATTTCGAGTAAACGCGGGTTACTTTAATAATGTTTTCTATGTTTCATATTCATTAGATAGAAAAATCTTCACTGCTCAAATGATATTATTATTAAACATCAACTGATAGCACTACTGAATTAAAAAATTATTTTCAGTTTATTTTTTTAGATTCGCCGACTAATTTATATAGTAAATCCCGTTTAGAATATGTATACGTTTACTGAACAATTTTAAACATATATTTACATCATACTTCGATGAACCATGATACTTCGATCAGGTAGATACTTTATTAAAATTATAAAATTAATATGTTAAAAAACTTTTTTTAACTAATTTTACCCTATAAACCAACTACTTATTATTTATTTGAATAAAAATTAACGTTAATAATTTTATTTTTCATAACTAATTGAAAATGAGTAAATGAGGGATAATTAAAAGTATAAATTTTTGTTTCTGCTTTATTAATGTATTTTCGAATAATCGTGTTCGAGAGTCAGAAAAAAATAAATCTACAGAAATTTAAACTTCAATATTTAATTAATAAAAGAAGCCAGAAGAAGAAATAAATCATTTTATTTAGGCGTATCTGGAAGATTTGGGAGCAATAAAACAAATCTGCATTAATATGCCTGAATCGATGATATTCACCAACGGGAAAATACATTCACGCTGTAAATTCTTTTTTTACATACAGAAGGTGTAAATAAAAAGAAGAATCGCAAAAGGGTAGACGCACATATATATATATATATATATATATATATACATGTACATGTATATATTTCTAATATTCTACAATTCGCAGCTAAAAAAGAAATAGAACAGGAGGGAAAACGTCTCGATGTGGATTCTTTGTCGGATCGTTAAGCGGCTTTGTTGGGATGATTTACACACACCGGCTTTATATATAGGTGGCTCGTTTTCTTTCTTCGACGTTATATTCCTTCGCTTTCAATTGATTATTATTATACTGTTGCTGGCTGTTGCTGCTGTATCGTTTGTTGCTGCTGACCTTGGCGCTTTCAGTGTAAGTATAGTTTTGATGAAACATGTATAGACGCGGTTCTGTCTACACCCTCATCTTCTCATTTTTAACTCTCTTTTGTTTCGAATCTTCAAATAAATAGATATACAGACAAGACATTGTTCTGCTATTGATTATAAATTACTCGAAGTTTATAAGACTGTAAATTTAGAAATTTTTTTAAAAACATTTAAATGTTTCTAAATTATTAGGCTATTTTATGAATTTTATCATCCATTTTTTAAAAAATTTATTTCACGTTCATTGGATATAGCGCGCAGACGCACCAGCACACATGATCCCAGAATCAGACCGATTAATTCAAAGATGGAATTTTAGTCTTTCCATTAATAGAAGATTGTTTTATATATCCTATATATATATATATATATTTTTTTTCTTTATACTGAACTTCTATTCCGTTACATATTCTATATTTTCATCGAAACTGATTATTCTCGAAAAACTATTCTGTATTTAATATTAATTTTCATTTTTTTCTTCATCATTTTACTTAATTTAAAAAAAATGATAATTCTAAAAAGTTTTAAAAAATTCAAGTTCATTATGTATGCTAACCTTTTTATTTATGAATAGCTTAAAGTTTTATAAGATATTAATATTGAAAATTGTGATATTGTATTTGCGGCTATTTGATTAAGCATATTTAATGCTTTAATTTAAATGTACTACACGTTTTATCGCAAAATTTTAATATAATTCTTAATCAAGATTATAGTAGATCATTGATTTAAATTTTGGTTGAAAAATTTATAATCAAGGTTGTTGTAATATTATTTTTATACAATATAAAAATATGGATGTATCGTATCATTACATTAACATACGATTATTATAATACTTTTTATATTATTAATACTATGAAAATTATTAAATATTAAAATAATGAACGGTAGTTGATTAAAAGCTTTATTCAATTAGAAACAGTAAAAGAGTCGCAGGCTTTCCGTTTCTTATTTTCCTTACATCTGTCACAAAACGATGGTACAAAAACTCCGAGCTCTTTGAACAATTGTATCGTCTCGTCACTCATATTTTCGAAAACAAATGATTCGCGCGAGTTGAAATTTCTTTCCCATTTGCTCGAAGATACTCATCGCTTATAAATGCATTGCAGTGTTTCTCCTACACAACAAGAACTTAATGCATATTCGAAGCAGAGAAATGATGTCGCATTTAAAAGTAATTGACATTATAAAGATTGTGTAGAAGTACACTTTACCTGGAATACTAAAAGTAATCCTACACGGCTCCTTTTTTATAAAGCCCCGTATATATTATAAGGGCACGAAAGATATAATCCATATATTATATTAAAAATTTACAAGCTCAAGTGCTTATAAATATATAATTAAGAAGAATATAATTGTACATTGTGAGCATAATTTAAAAATTGTGAAATGCTAAAATGGCTAATAAGTGAATTTTTAAATAAAAATAATATATGTATAAATGTAATGCTTGTAAATGAATCAGTTTAAATATTTTACAAATCAAATTTGAATTCTATGAAAATGATAAGTCAAAAAGAGGTAACCTTGGTCTTTTGAATGTTAATTAAAGTGCTTGCAGCAAGTATAATAAATATAAAAAGAAAATATGCAGACGAAATAAAAGAATATAGTAAATGAAAACTCACCTGAGCTGGAGCTGTGAGTCCTGCAGACATCGCTGCCGCCGATTGCTGGGCAGCTGCGGCCGCAGCCGCAGCCATGCTCGCAGCTGATAAGGAACCATAAGCTGCTGCCGGTCCGTAGTATGAGCCCATGCCAGCCTGGCCGATACCACCCGGCATACCTGAAACACCAGTCAATCACATTTAATAAGCAAATTTCCTATTTTTTGTGAAAATCAATTACGCCTGTACTTCCAAATATCTGCTTTGTACTTAATTAACTATCAATCCTTTCTCTCTTTCTGTCTCGCTCTCTCTCTATCTCTATCTATCTATCTATTTATCTCTTTTTCTATTCATCGTATATATAAACAATCAATAATCTGATAATGAGAGGATAATTAGTTTCCATTAGCAAACAATAATATTCTCCTTAATATAAAATTCAAATAGAAGCATCTTTTCCCGCGTTAAATCTGTCTACTCCTACTATTCTTATACCCTTGACTCTTTGCATTCAGAGATTCATTTGCATAATGACTGCAAGATAGGGAATAAAGTAAAAATAAAATCAAAGAATAAACAATAATACGAGAGAGTGAAGGGGGGAGTCAAGCCATGTAAGAAATGTTAAACAAGAAGTTCAGTCTGAGTTATTTGAACAAATCAGTTGGGAGAAGAAAGGAAGAGAGGGCGGAGGGCGGATATTGTTGGCCGAAAGATGAATGCAAGTTGTAAAGACACGTCGCTCATGGCTCATTTATAACTTAGGATATGGCTTTAAAAAGATGCGAGATGATTGACGTTGAGGCAACGCGAGATTTATGGTTGTTCAAGGATTGAAAAAGTCGCGTATTCTTCTCAGTAAAGTTGCTTTATATTGTTAAGCCAAGACTGCGGTGAAAATTTGTATTTTCATTTCTTCGATGAACAAATTGCTTTACTAACAACATTTATTTGCTTTTCAAACCCCATTCTGTATAAGCCAGTTCCAACAAATTATTATCCCACTTTAGTTATTACCAAAGTATTACTTTTTACAATAATTAGTAACATAAACCTTTTCAAACGCTTCATTATACACGTAATATACATGTCATATTGAAGCTTTGAAAATTAAGCTATAAAATATGTTTTAATAATCGATTTAATTTTATATATATTTAATATATTTTTAAATATCAATTACGTAATTAGAAAATTCTATTTTAATTAAAAATAATTCTTTCGTATAGGTTAGCACGAAATTCTTTTTTTCCATTTGTGAATTTTTATCGATTAAATTAAATTATGTATTACATTTACTTAGTAATTTAAAAAATAATATTAAAAAACGAATTCAACGAAGATTCTTAAAATACGTTATGAAAAAATAATAAAAATAAGAAGAAATATAGAATCATAAGAAAAAAAGTATTAATGATTATTGACGCCCTTAAAAACTTTATCTTTCGTGACCGAAGCGAGTAGATTCGAAGTACAAATACGGCAAAAGAAGATGCTGGTAATCAGTGTCAGCTTAATGTGATGATAATAACATTGTATGGATCGCCTTAACTTCTTCATAAGTAGAGCATTTAAAAATTTCAATTTTTATTTAATAGTTTTTACACAAAGTAGATTTTTCGACATTGAATTGTATACTTAGTTTTAATACATCGACTGAGTTTAGTAATTTAATTAGGGTTTACAATAGATAATTCAAAGTTTATCCGGTATTTTATTTATAATAGGAGATTTATAAAATGAAAATTAAGAAGCTTAAAGAGATTTAAAGAAAGACGCGACTAAGATTTAATCTGAAAAGCTTCTCGATTAATGAGATACTTAATTAATAATAGGGTTATTATATAAGGAGTTGTGGCTCGTTTAATAGCAATAAATACTATCAGACATGCGCATAATACCATCAGATGCTAATTATTTTTAATTGGAGAGAATCGCTATTAGGCAACGTGAAACGCGAATTGACAAGGTGAAAGGGGGAGTAGTCGACTAGTTGTATCCATTAGCGGACGCGTGGTTTTCAATGGATGGGCTTTTAATATCGATAAATCTCCCACTTGCTGATCACGCGCGCAATTGCTCATCCAAAATATTTATCCTTCGACGTAGCGAGGATGCTGTTCACTTAAGGTCCGGAACAAAAGTTATTGGGAGAACACGGGGGTGCCCAGCCATCGCAATCAGCGAAGGCGCCCATCTGTCGAACAGATGTCCGCGTACTCGCGTTTACACGGATACAGTATTCGCGATCATTGTCCGGGCCCATTGTTTTCACGAGACTATTATTACCCAAATTCGCAAGGACCCCTTGCGTATTACTAAACTTCGTACTCCGTCGGGATGAAGATGGCGGCGACGGAGGGGGAGCGGGTTGAACGAACGGAGGGTAATGGACGAAGACAGAGGAACTCTCTTCGTCTTGTGATTCGAATTAAGGAGACTTTCTTCTTTTTTTTTAAGGAAAATTGTATCGATTTTTTTCCATTTTCTTATTTATATTTCAGAATTCTTCAGTTTAATTGATCTAATTGATAGTATAATTAATTAACCTTACTAACAACTTAAGCCAAATAATTTTAATGACAGAATTGATAATTATTTCCCCTAATTAATTTTTAATAATACTTTCTAAGATATTTGATGTTAAGAACTTCTTTTTATCATTATTTCTTTCATATCGAACCAATTATAAATCGTTAAATAATTCTTTATTTTGTTAGATCGTAAAGTTCCTTGTAGCTAAATCCTATTATTTAGAAAATTTCAATTCACAATAAACATTTATAATTAACAAGCTGTTCGATATAAAAGCGATAAAACAATGAGATTAGAAAAATAGAAAGATATATAACAAAAAGTTTGAAAGGGAAGGAGGAGAGGGAATAATAAAGGAAAAATGAAAGGGATTCGTATATGTGTGTTTCATGGTCTCTCAATTACGGCTGATATGCGTGCATACTTTTTTATTTGAATCCGAATGAATGAATGAGGCATAAAGAGCGTGGAGACTTTTTTCAACTGATCTTGATTATTGCTAAGCCGTCGACTCTTTTTGTTTAGCCGGAGGCGTCGCATCAAGTGTCGGATAATTAGGAACGAAATCGATTGGCGACTTATACACGAAAGCACCTTTCGATTACTCAAACTTGATAAGGTTTTAAATTTTATTTTAAGTTTCTTCACTAATAAAAACTCGTTGAACAAAAGAGTCATTTCGAGAATTATTATTATTATTATATTTTGATCTTATGCAATTATATTTTGTTATGATCAATTTCATTTATACAAATAAGTAATAGTTATTTCATTTAGTTAATAATTCTTTCTTATTTTGATAAAGCTATACTAAGTTATTACATATATTACTACTACTACTACAATTAAAGTAAATTGAGAGTAATTGAATT
Source organism: Ceratosolen fusciceps (assembly GCA_018883505.1). Taxonomy (NCBI): domain Eukaryota; kingdom Metazoa; phylum Arthropoda; class Insecta; order Hymenoptera; family Agaonidae; genus Ceratosolen; species Ceratosolen fusciceps. The sequence goes on along the minus strand of RCIC01000035.1, from coordinate 935,099 downwards.
AAATAAAAAATAGGTAATAAAGATATTATTATAAAGAGATAATTTTTTCAGTAAAAATCAATTCACGCTACCTAATAATATTTTGGAACTATATTTGTATCTAGTTTAAAATAATATAATTTTTATGCAAGAAATTTATATTGAAACATTTATAAAGAATTAGTAAATTTAAATGATTAAAATACAGATAGTTAATCCGAATCATTTCTTCTATATTTGGTGTAGTGCTGATTTTATCTAGATTTTTAAAGAAATTTACATCATTATGACATAATTTGTAAAATAGATTTTTATTATTTATTAGTAATTATTGGCCAAAAGTTAAGCTTTCGATAAATTTTGTTTTTAAAAATAATCAATTCAAAGCATCTATTTTGATAATGATAATTTTTCTGTTTTGCCGGCACATAATGTAATTGTTAGTGATCAAATGTATTGAGTCGAGTAAACACGAATTGTAGTATTCAGTCGAAAAATAACAGTATGACCTTATGCTACAATATATAAATAAAGAAAAGGAATCATATAAATAGAATTACAGTACGCTTACGTAATTTGTATGTACAAGGAGACTCCATGAGTACATAATTATAATGAAAATAAAGGAAGTGAGCTAAAAAGGAAAAGCCCGTGTAAGCGGGAACATAAATCGCAAAGATTCATCGAGCACTTTCGCACGATAGCATAAACCTGTCGACGAGTCGATTATTTATCGGATTGTTGTGGACTCGGACTCGAGCCGATCGTTCCTTACTAGCTCATGGTTTCTATATTCCTCATACTGTGCTCCTCATGCTTCATCCTATCAACCGTCAAAACTCAAATGAGTTTTGATTTAAATGTATTATATATACTACGACTCCTAACGCGCACAATATTTTTTCTTTCGTATTACGTTTATATTTAAATTATTGCACGTATAAACTTATATTAGTTACTATCAGCCTTAGTTAAAATTTTCACCATTTTTTTTATGTAGCATAATCTGAAAAAAATTGGTAAAATCTACTATTTAACTATTTAATCGTATTATTTTGTATGCATGGCGCACTTAAAGGCTCTAATACCAAAATAGTTTAAATCATTTAAGTAAAAGATGAATGCAATGTAACAAATAATAAAACATAAATAAAAAATAATAAATAATAAATAATAAATAATAAATAATAAATAATAAATAATAAATAATAAATAATAAATAATAAATAATAAATAATAAATAATAAATAATAAATAATAAATAATAAATAATAAATAATAAATAATAAATAATAAATAATAAGTAAATACAAATACCGCGTGATTCAGATTACTTATAAAATTATGTAAAGCGTTTTCGTAACAATATAATTGTAAGCATAGTACTTGGTTATATGACTTACTGGCTCTGAGAGCGTCCATAGGTACACTGGGATAAGGGATGCTGTAGGGGTAACCCTCTTTACGGTGAGTCTTTGGCTTTCTTCGAGGTCTATATTTGTAATCTGGATGCTCCTTCATGTGCATCGCCCTTAACCTTTTGGCTTCGTCTATAAAAGGAAGCTTCTCCTCCTCGGTCAAGAGCTTCCATTCCGCACCTGTTAACACGATCGGATAAACCGACTTTAGAATTGACCAAACATGAACGATTATCTGCCTTTGTAGCTTAAAGACTAATATCTCGGCTTTAAACGCTCCTATCATGAATACGTCTAATAATATCAATGTATTTAAATTTAAGTAATCGCTGGTAAGTGAAGAGGGTTCGCAAGTGATTGTCGAAAATCTGTTGTATTTGTTGGATGAAAAAAGAAAGTAAAAGTGCCGTTGAACAGGTGATTGGAGAAAACGAAACTCGATCCCTCGCTATTCATTAAGCGTTCGATGCACTGTATCGTTTGTATGAGGCAGCAAGGGCACGGGGGGGGATATAAAAGAACGATCGAGGCATTGCGAGTAAAAATAGCAATATTAAAGAAGCGTAATACGAGAGAGAGAGAGAGAGAGAGAGAGAGAGAGAGAGAGAGAGAGTGAGGAGGGGGATGGGATATTAACCGAGTGCGATTAACCGAAAAACTGTGAATGCAGGCCTATTCAACGAATCGAACATTAATTAGCACGTATTGTGCGAGTCATCTTTTATCACGTAACACGAAATCCGACGAGTCGAAAGTTATGCGCGCAATATTATAAAAGACGTCTTTGAATAGCGAATGAAACGGAGGTGAGAGAAGAGGTACGTATACGGAGCTTACATATCCTACGCTTTATCTCGTTTTTATGAAGAACGTCGCCGAGTCTGCCTTCGACCGAGCTTCTCGACTTAGATAAGTAGTTTTTTATTCCGTGGTCGCACTTGACGTCCAGCTTCCTTTCATATAAATTTCATTATGCAAATTGGAGAGCATGTAGTTTATTAAGCGGCTTGCATCATTGATATCTCATGGAGACTAAATTAATTTCAAGCGATTCAAGCCTCCGTTCACTCCCCTTCATTATCTGACATTACTAAGTACCATTTCTCCAGCTCGGTTATGAGAGTACTCACACGGGCTTTCACGATTAATGGCGACTTCGCGTAAAAATGTTTAAAAATATCAAAGAACAATAATTAATAGGCGAGCCTAAGGTATAATGAAGTAAATAGAATAAAATTTCGAATCTTTCGCGAAGGGCACAAGAAGCCGAATGGGACAGGGTAAACGTTACCAAGGTATTTCAATCCAAGCGAATAACAACGGCAGTGCGCGCACATACGTCGATAATGGAGAACAAAGCTGACGATGAGGAAAATGCCGCCATCACTGCCGACGGCGACAACAAGAACACGAGCGACTTAGCGCAGCTTCTCCGGAATAAAATTCCGGACGAACGAATAATCCCTTATGTTTATTTTATCACTCGATGAAAAAGATAGGGATACAAAGCAATTATTTAAATTATGAACCGAAAAGAAAGACTCGATCGACAATCGTTGTATTGACAAAGCGTTAAATGAAAGAGGTTGAGCCTCCTCTGCGTATCGACGATAAATATCTCACGTGGCTCTACCGCCCCTGGAATTTTGAGTTTCCGGAGCCTAAGGTCGACGCCGCTTTAATTCGCTGGATAATTCGACACTACCTGGAATAAAGGTGCGACAGCTCTTCCTTCCAAGTTTTTTCATTAATCTCTAATAACAAAATCCCAATACCGATGCAAGAGACTAGTTCTACCAGTGAAATATTATCCTCTAGTCTTTTATTGTTACTGCAATTCATCTTTTTAAATAATATCCTTCTTGTCGATATATGCATCTACTAATCATAATTCAACTACAACTTACTTCCTTTTTTTCTTACGATTGTACTCGATACTTATATATATATATATATATATATATATGTTTATAAAAGGAATAATAACCTCCATAATATTAACTACTATGAATTTAAATATAACTTTATTTAGATATAAAATTGACGGCTTTTTTTATAAGACTGTATTGTACGTTGCTTGGAAGGGAGGTTTTTATAGATCGAACGACAAACTATTTAAAACTATTTGGAATAATTCAAATAACTTAAGAAACGTGAGAGATTCACTAGAGAACCATTTGTTAATGCCGATTGTTTTAACACTACTTGCAGTGTTGGGATTATGAATAAAATAATTCTAGTCCAATCAAATATATCTTCTCGTAAATAAAATATACAGAACTAAATTTTTAAACATGCATTCACTTCTTAAGAATGAGCTGCACAGATTACATATCATAATCACCATGTTCAAGACGAACATTTAATTGATATAGAGTTTTTCTGAGAATTTCAAAAACTTTTCATAATCTATAAAGAGAAATTTTCACTCATTGCATTTTTTTCCCTTTATTCCTCGCGCCTATCTTTTTTCTTTCCCCTGTACGTGATATCGATAGAGATTGTGATTTTGTCGTCATCTCATTAGAACTCACCTTGCATACTCATCCTCGCTCTATTTTTGTCTTCTTTTCTATCTTATTGTCTTGATATCCCCTCGTATCTTATCCCCTTACACACTCGCTCTCATTTATGTCGAGCGAACAATATTAAACTCTCTCACCTCTCACTACACCCTTTCGCAATGCTACGGAGCTTTTATTAAATACTGTCATAATCTTTTGTTCATCTATAATAGGATTTAATAATCTAAGCCACGATTTGATTAATTATCAAAAAAATTCATGCGGTTATACAGAACATTCTGTCAAATATTTTATCAAAAGAATTCAAATATTTCATTGTCAAAGTCACTTTATTTGTAAGTACAAAACTTACAATTTATATTTCATTTAAAAATACTATTAATTAATATGTATTGAAAATTTTCGTCATACATTGATTGAATAAACACAGTTTATTTATTACGTAAAAAATTTAAAAGCTATAATAATAATAAGTTAATTGAATCAAAATAATGTAAATATTTAATTTCCGAATAAAGGTTATATTTACAAAATAATAATAATGAAATAATAAATTTTATATCGATTATAAAAAAAATCTTTGACACTCCGAATCGAATACAAATTTTTATCATGCAGTCTAAAAAATATTGAAAAAAATTTAAACCTGGGAATGATTTAAATGAATACGATATAAGAAATTTGTAAAATATTTCACGCCTTCATCTGCTTTGCAAGATAGTCATTGATTCATTTCTACATTCAAGTGTGTTATAAATGATGCAGGTAGACAGATTGGATGAGCATTCATTCCTCTTGCTTACGACAATCCGGCAAAAGTTGTCAAAAAGTTGCTCATTCATGAGATTTGTTTAAAGTAAGAGGGGTGGTGAGAGAGGAGAGAGAGAGAGAGAGAGAGAGAGAGAGAGAGAGAGAGAGTTAACCGATAGTTCAGAGCGTAGTTCAGGTGAGCGAACCCGACAGTATTCGCTTTCCTTGTCCTATTTTTTTTTTATTACAGAAATTCATTAAAAATATTTCTAGGTATAATCTGAAAATGTATATTGATTCGGAAAAATAAGAGAAGATGAACAACTACGTTAAAGAATCTAAATATAATTGAACTCCGAAAATCTCTCATGATTTTCAGAAATCTAACAATCTTTTTTATATTATTTGCTTAGTCAATTAATTATATTGTATAGAAAATTAGAAAACTACTTTAATATTTAAATGATCTAGAAATATTAAGAAAGATCTACCTGTAAACATTTTTACGTACCACTATTCTGTACCGAAATTTTTCAACGGGATTTCAAAAGAAATATCAAATTATTTTAATGATAATTATTAAATCAATCATTATTTTCAATATAAAGAAATATTAATTATTTGAATAAAATAACTTTAAAATAGATTTTGAAAATTAAATATCAATTAATAATTTCACTATTCATTATTAAGTAAAATTGCAATTGATTTATAAATAATAAACACGTATTGATAATGATTTTTAAAAATATACTGTCGCATATTTCCATATTATTTTTCATAGTACATTTTAATATCAAAATATAATTACTGATAATAACAAACAGTTGAATTCGATATTCCTTGTAAAATATGAATTTTAAAAATAAACTCAACGACAATTAGAACGGAAAAGCTAATATTAAATACAAAACGTAAGATATACTTTCGAATTTAATTTTTAAGTTTAACTACGTCAAAGGCACGTCATACTCATCAATATAGAATCTTTTAATATGCAATGGCGAAAGAATCGAGAAAAGAGGGAAATGGAAATTTTTCTTCAAACGGAAGAAAAAAGCAAACATATATAGACAGCATCTAGAAATACAAAGGAAAATGAAAAAAGCAAACGCCATGATAAAAGGAGTGTGCAAAGGTGAAGATAAAATAAAATGTAAGAGAAAAGGAACAGAAAAATGAAACGAAATAAAGAAAAGTCTAGGTAAAGAAAATATAAAATAAAAGCGGGGAAATAAAAGCAGAATGCAAGAAAATTTGCTTAGAACAATGGAGTTTCGTCTTTTTGCTTTTTAGCTTTATACTTTACCCCCAAAACTAGATGAGATGGAGAGACAGCAAGAAAGAAAGGGAGATAGTAATAGAATTGGAAGTCGAACTTAAATATAATGGCCCGTGCTTTTCCTCTATTTTGCTGAAAGCCAAACAATGTCAATTATTTAACATCGTTTAAAAGTACAAAGCCTGTTAATTAATGGATGGGGCTAAAGAATGAGCGCGCGCATGAGTGTCGGGATGGGGCAAGATAGAGACAGGGATAGAGAGAGCGAGAGCAGAGAGAGAGAGAGAGAGAGAGAGAGAGAGAGAGAGTGAGAGTGAGAGTGAGAAATAAAGTAAGGACGGCGATAACCCGTAATCAAGAAGAATGGAGTGGGTGACGACGATGGCGATGAAGAGGCGATGAAGCCGAGTCAACTTTCATCCGCGAGTTTTATCAGCGGCCATTGGCAGATTCGTACTTAATTTCTCTCTCGTTTTTGGCAGTCCGAATATTCCATAGGTAAACATGGCTTTTAATATTCAATAAATTTCATATTTCTTCGAATACGTGTATTATTTACAAGTTGTAGGTCAGAATTATTTGTCCTTTTACTAAAAAAATGCATTTGTCTGTACAGAAATTTTTGAAAAAATAATAAACCTCCAATTTCTAAATATTTTTAAGCTTTATATTCATGAACGCTAAATCATCCATAAAATCCCATCCATTTTTCATCAATATTTCATTCCATATATGACTGAAACTCATAAAAATACCTAGTAATCGTATGATACCATCATATACTTTAACAATTTCAAATTAAAAGAAATATGTTTTTTTATTACGAATTGATAGCTTTTTATATTTTTAGAAATTTCTCATTGAAAATTACTCACATAAGTACATAGAAAAAAACCTATTTACATCAGCGCCTGCATAATCTACTCTGAGTAATATCTTAATTTCTATATGAATAAATATAAAAAGAAGGAAACGAATAAGAAATGGGAAAATATCAATGAATGGAGGTATAACGAAAGAAATAGAGTATCGGAGAGGGACGAGAAAAGAAAACTGATCTTAATAGTCTGTACTCTTATTTAAGAATAATTAAAAAGAAAAAAAAAAGGAGAGACCGAGAGAGAGAAAGAGAGAGACAGGATGAGAATGAGGGAGAATGTGTAAGTGCAATCTAAGAGGAGTGAAAGAGAAACAACAAGAAACTGCGGAACGAAAGATATTAAAGAGAGATTTGCGAAATGAATCGCAAAGTATCTATCGATAACATTGCAACTGTATGGAGTAAGAGAGAGACAATGTAAGCTCGTGAGCGATAAAGTGAACAGAAAATTGGAGAAAAAAATGAGCGGTCGGATTTCGGTAGTATTTGCGTTCTTCGTCTGGAAAAGAAGCCCAAGAAAGGGATCAGAGTTAATAAATAAATTCTTTTGTTTATCAACAACTTTGATAATGCAATTTTGGCAAATATCCCAATAATCCCGTGTCTCGTTTATTTAAGATAATCCTGGATATCGGCCTGGAGTCACATTTCCCTTTGAATATTATTATTTTGAAAAGGCAAGGAAGGAGAGGGGCTCGTTCGAGCTTTTATTTGTAAACAAAATTGAAAAGCTAAGAGGGACTTTAAAAACAAAATAAAAACGAGGATAAAAGAGCCCGAAAGTATAAAGAAATTATGAGAGTTGACAAGACATTTTTTCGCCTATTCGTTTTATGTCCCATACAATAGACTTCTTTTTTTCTTATTTACTTCTCGTTTTTTATCCGAGCGCGTATTACGTTGAATTAAAAATAACCGTTCCCCCGGCAAAGGAGTGACTCTTCTCTTCGGTCTCTTATGTATGCTCAAGGATATCACGGCTGATTCGCGGATACTAACCGCGAGTTCCTCGGCAAACCACCCACACCCCCATTTATTTTTTCCCCTATTTTTTATATTTAAAGCATAGTACCTGGCTGTCGTTAGTTCAATCATTCCTTAACGCGTAATATTTTCATCAGCCTCTCTGGATATCTTTTCGCACAAGATTAATTTATATTAATATCGCCCGCTAATTAAAACCAGCTCTAATAATATTTATATTTTATGAAAAGATTTTTTATCTCATTATTGAGCTAGGAGTACAAGACGGGTGTCTTACACGACCATGTAAATTTATTCAAATGTAAAAACTAGAAAGACTTGTATAATTAAGTTAAAGAAAAGAGTTATATTAGGACACAAGACTAATTTACACTGGCTGCGTTTGAGGATACATGCAAAGCACGAATGTGTGGAAGCCGAAGCAGTGGGTGTGCAGCTGCAACGCGTAATAATTAAAAATACAGAAACTGCTCTGTTGGAAAAGAAATTTTATCCGACAACAGGAAATTACGTATACCAAAATGGTTTTTATCCCCTTAACATCTACACTTTGTTATTCGCGTGTACGTGCTCGCTCGTCCATCAGAAAAATTAGATCTAGTATCGAATGAATGATTAAGATAGATAGATAGATTGATAGATAGATAGATAGATAGATTGATAGATAGATAGATAGATAGATAGATAGATAGATAGATTGATAGATAGATAGATAGATAGATAGATAGATAGATAGATAGATAGATAGATAGATAGATAGATAGATAGATAGATACATACATATATACATACATGCATACATACATACATACATATATACATACATACATACATACATATATACATACATACATACATACATACATATATACATACATACATACATACATACATACATACATACATACATACATACATACATACATACATACATACATACATACATACATACATACATACATACATACATACATACATACATACATACATACATACATACATACATACATACATACATACATACATACGTACATACATACATAGACGGGTACATAGAGAGCGAGAGAGCGAGAGAGCGAGAGCAAGAGAGAGAGAGAGAGAGAGAGAGAGAGAGAGAGAGAACAATACTGGGGAAAAGCAATTGAAATGAATGAATATAATTCGGTAGTGAATTCAATATTAGTTGGGTAAAATGAGCGCGAGCTACAAAAGCGCGTCTTCCTCCTCTCTGGCTGTTCCAAGACAAGAACTGCGGCGTCTTATCGGCAAGTACGAGATGAAAATACTTCATTAGAATGAAAGCCATTACAGTTCTTTTCTATAACAACTCTTTGTTCAATACTTTATTCCTCTCGCTCACCCTATCTGTCGCTCTTTATCTCCGGCTACTAGCGCTCGCTCATCCATATCATTTACTCCGTTGGAATCCCCCCTCCTCCGCAACCCCTACGTCGTCAACTTCTTCTTTTCCTTTTTCACTCATTTTTTTCTTTCGCGCTATCCTTCTTTCATGTATACCCAGTGTGTTGAATTATTTCTTTTTTTCCATTTTTGCATCTTTTGCTTTATTTCTTTCTTTAGTCCAACATGTCATAGGTACGATTATGTATATACATATTCTTCTTTTAGAGATGAAATAGAAAGAGGAAAAGAAGACGTTTTACGCTCATGCGGTGTTGGAATAAATGATATTGCGTCTCCCATTTATTATTACGAATGGATGTACAAATAATGTTTTTATGAAAAGTTTTTCACGCATTGTACCCATTCTTTTGCTTCTGGCTTCATGCATTTCAGTCTAGTCAAGTACTGCTTTCAGCATAGTATATTTCAACTTGCATAGCTTTCCCAACAATTATTAGGATAAAATTCTAATGAGAATAATACCATCACTATCTCATAAAAATTGCAATGCGCCATTCTTTTAACGAAGCACAAGTTTAATTATATTAAGGATCTTTTTAAAGATCTAACTACAAATAAGTGTTAAATAATAGCTGTTATTATAAATAATAATTAACTAAATTTATCAAGATAATTATAGTTTGAAAAGCTATAAATATCATGTCGGTTAAAACGAATAAAGTTTTTGGATTTAAAAAGTTTATAGATTAAATAAGAGACTGTATTTTAGGTAAAATCTAATAATGATTCATTTTTAACAAATTATTTTAATTTATACTTTATGCAATAAATTATAATCGTTGAAAATAATTAAAAAAAAAAAGATGAGAGGCTTCAAATCCTTCTATCTACGAAGTAAAATCACTCATACCTATAACTCAAATATAGGAATTTAATAAGTTAATCTTGTCTATATATATGCTTAATTAAATATTTTACTTAATAAATTTATTCGATATCATTGTCTATACATCTAGGAATTTAGTAAATGCTCTAAGGAATCGAATATTTTTTTAGATGCATGTAAATTAAAATAATAATACCGCGGACGATCGATGCGATGGCTGTAGGAAACTCAATATTCTCAGGAGGACGAAGAAAAATGGACGGTTCCGGGACCGTTTGAACAAGGGAAGGGGAAAGTGAACCGACTTTTAAATCCAAATTTATACAAGCCAACGCATAATGACGGATGATGGACTTTTCCTATTATCCTATTATCGCTTCTTCACACCGTCAATCAAAACTCTCATTTCCGCTGTTTTTCATGATATTATGTATTGTACACCCGATAATTTTAGTTGAATATTCTTGATAAGCAAAAAAATTACATATGAAAATATCGCAAAAAGGATTCATGGATCCATTCAGTATTTTCTTAAGTCATGAAACTGCAACTCGAATCCTCATAAAATTCCATATTAGCATATGGATAATTCTCATAAATTAGCAGACGTTGAATGAGTAGGAACAGAAAGTAGAAAATGTGCTACAATGGATCATCGAGTTGATAAATAAAGGAATAGCTAAGCACCTTACTTTAGATGATCAAATATTTTCAGCGTGACGTTTGAATGTCTCGTGCGCTCGCCTCGACATTATTCATAAAAATACCAAGAGGTCGACAAAAGCAGCGAGAAGAAAGAATGAAATTATAAAAGTGCGTCAGAAACAGTGACATTTTCATTCCTCTCTGACCGGACAACGACAATAAAAATATCACTTACCTAAGTGAGCGTAGGTGAGTATAAAACGAGCGATTTCCTCCTGGCGACTCGCGCCATTCTATTTTCCTTACGTCGAGAGATTTTTTAAAATTTCGCTTAATATGCTTAGGAATCATTCTAAAAATGTGCAGACCCCCTGATCTTGATCCGGTTTGTTTTAAATGCGACAGTACTTTTTTCACGGTAGATTCAAAGAACGACCTGACACCCGCCATTCTCTCTATACCCAGGCTTATAAATACGTCGAAAATAAAAAAGCCTTCGCTCGAACTCTTTTATAATAACTTATTCCCTTTATACCTGAAACAGATAAGCTATATTCCAATAGTATTTCTTTAAAACTTTGTATTTTTTTCTTTTTTTTCTTTTTTTTTTTAATTAAAATTTACGTTATAAATTAAATTACCTATTTATGCATGAACATTGACAAATGATAATAAAATTTATAATTTCTAGAATTAAAGGTATTTAATTCTTATAAAAATATTTAATTCTTTAATTCTGAAGATTTAATTCTTATAATTTTTTATAAAATTATATTATTGGCTGTACGAATTTCGCAAACTTATCAATTTTAAAATATCTAACACTGCAACTGAATTACATTTTATTAAAAAAATATAATAAATCTTAACAATTACATAAACAGTAAAGCTATTAAGAAAAAATTACTCGTTGGCTATGAAATTATTATTAGTAATATGAAATATTAGTATGTATTTATGCCATAACACTTAATTAAAACTATTCTAAAATAATTGAATACTGATTATATGTAAATATAGTAATTGATCAAATACAATATGCTTTACATACAATCCATATACACGTATGTGTACATAAAAACATTCTATAATTAGAACTAATAATGAAAATATTTCCCAACAATGAAACCATTTTATACCATTACATCCATTTAATTATATTTCATTACATCCATGCAAAAGATATAAATTCCACCACGAGACATTAAAAAATCGCATTGTAAAATGCGTCACAAATAATTAATTAAGTTTTATAAAATATAATTAGAATTTATGCAATCCGAAGTAGATTTGCAAACGTAATAATAATAATAAATCACATTTTTATAAAACTATTTAATAATATTACATTACGTATAGATTATTACGAAATTTAAAAATTTAATAAAGTGAGAAAATAATATTTTCTTTGGAGATAAAAAGAAGTACATAGATATATTTTAAAATCAGAAGGGCTAAAAAAAATGAAAAAAATGACAATAGAACATTCTATTCATTTTTATGCATCGATAATATTTTGTGACAGTTTTTGTTTTTGTATTTTGTTCTAAGCAAAGCTCAAAGTATACTAAAACTGTAAAACGCAGACAATTGAAGCAAGCTGATTTCAAAATTGAAATTCTTAAAAAAATCTTTTAAAAATATTGCATATTTATAAATAGCATTCGGTATTTTATGTCTGTCTACATAAATGTATTATATATATATATTATATATAATATATATATATATAGATTTTTAAATTGAAATGCATTTCATTATGCTATATTATTATATTGTACTGATACTGTACTACGCAAGACTTGCACTCCTTTATTAGATTTCAATTTTAAAACAATTGATTTTTATATTTAATTACTAGCATCGATTATATCGAGAACTCGTATTCATTAATAATATTATACAATTTTTTATCGAACTAAATTCATATAGAAATAAATATACTTAAAATATTATAAACCATTTAATATAAGAAATTAAATTTTTATGTTTTGATAGTTACTTATTTCATAACTACAGTTGGAAGTAAAATGTGGTTTTCGGTTCTTATTTTTTTAAAGTTATAACAAATTTGCGTATAATAACCTGTTGTATTATTTTTAAATATTCTTTGAGTTATACTAGCGAATCCAGAAAATTACTTTATTAAAATTATATATTTTCAAAATATTAATTTTCCCGATTTTTTCACATTGCATTCCGAACATTATTACAGATTAAAATTTTAAATCAATATGCTTAACGAATTTAATATTTTTTATTGACTATCGAAACGTGTGGTATGAACTATGAATCGAGCTATCGAAGCTTTGAATTATTACATAATGGATCGTCCGATGAACGGAATAAGTAAATATTTGATAATTACAGAATACAAATAATCATGAAATCATGAATAGTGAAAGATAAAAATGATAAGCGTTTGTGCTTTAAAATGGCGTAATATCGAAATAGTGAGGAATATGGAAACGAGCCTCACCTAGCCTTTTGGAGATTTCACTGTTGTGCATCTTGGGATTCTCATGTGCGATCTTTTTGCGCTGGGAGCGTGACCAAACCATAAAGGCATTCATGGGCCTTTTAATGTGATCGACCTGAATGCGCTTGCCACTGGCCGTGGAACCCAAGGGACTGCTCAGACCCACGGCGCTTACCATAGGAGCAACCACGGCACCTCCTGGTGGCGAGGCACCCGACATACCCTGCATGCTGCGCAACGTCTCCTGGAATGAGCCGTCGCACATGTTGCCACCGGCTCTGCAATACAAATAGGTTCACTTATAAATTTTCGAGTACCTACTATTCTTAATTTGTGTCTTATAATTTACAACTCGGCGGTGCTTCCACACGAACCCCATTAAATCATGAAGCATTCGTCACTTTCCCCCATTATTCTTATTAGTGATTATGATTCCAACTAGTACCTTCAGACGACATATACTTTTTATTAAAATACTACTAAGCTCTACTACATCTCTAACAAGTCCCCTTTGCCTTTTAAGAATTTCTTCCATATAGCTTTAATTAGGTCCTAACAAATATCTATAAAAAAATTAGCTACAAAATATTTTTATATTAAACACGTTATTTTATCGAACTGCTGAACATGATATAATAAGAATAAAAATACATGAAACTGTAGATTTATTAACGTGGCCAGAGTAGTATTACGAAGCCACCCTCACTGAATAAATCTATCGAGTCATGCAAGTTCTGAACTTCAGGACAAACTTTGTTTACTTGATTACATTGAAAATATAAGATATAATTCTCCTTCAGAACTTAAAGTTAATATTTTTCTCCCTGGAAATCTGTTTAAAAAAGCAAATTGGTAGTCAAAAAATAATAATAATTGATAATTCCGTAGCATAAATAGACGTAAATACCAGAATAAAAATGTCACATAAATAAACGTCATGTTAAAACTATAATTTGGATCCATGTGGAGATCGACCCTTTGCCTCTAACATCATGTATGTAAATTACCGGTCATATACAGTCAATAAAAAGAATTGCACTATGTATTCTAAGTTAATTAATCTTGGCTTCTTCGAGCTCAGATATTTTCAATATTAAGATAAGCTCTATTGTAATAGCTGTAAAATATACAATTACATGCATACACACGCACTGGTGTCGGGACTAAAAGCCGGATGTTAGTTTCGTACTGTAGCGGCCAAAGAACGAGATAGGAATAAGAAGCTGAAGCCGAAGTCGAAGAAGTTTTGAGAGAGAGAGAGAGAGAGAGAGAGAGAGAGAGAGAGAGAGAGAGAGCGAGAGAGAGAGAGCGAGAGAGAGAGAGAGACGGAGAGTGAGCGAGCGTGAGATTGGAGAGGCGAGGAGAGTTCAAATCGAACGTCTCTCGAACGTCAGTGCCAGAAACGAAATTTAAGCGCCTCGAAGCTCTCTCTATTCTCGCCGTTATTGTCCTGAGGAAAATTCGAGCGAAATGCCGATATCCGGTTTGTCTCTCGTCCTTTTTCACCGACCCAACAATGGCCTCGATCATCGTAATGACAATGAATTTGAGGACAATATGAGAAACTCCCCCCCTCCTCAGTCACCCTCCACACACAAAAACATCGGTGTCCCAACGAGGAGTCCCCCCCCCTTCGTCACTAACCCCTCCGTCCACTACCACCACCATCGCCACGACGAACGGCAAAATCCGTTGGAACAATAGCGAATAGAGAAATTGACAGTGTATAGTAAGAAAATTTCGTCTATGATACACGTGTTACGGGACAACGTATGTATTCCAATGCATTCTCAAACCAATTTCGATAAAAATATAGAAAAGATCCTTAAATACGGATGTAGGTATTAGTGATTTCTCTTCCCTCTACATTAATGACTTCATTTTCTTACTTGGGCAGGTGACTCCTTTTATTTACAATTTTCCAATCAATACAACAATTTTTATTAAGTATCCTGATTTTTCTCCATAATATGTTCCAAAAATAATTATCTACTATAATTAGTGAAACGGCTAAAATTTTACTGATGTTTATAAAACGCATGTGACAATTGTCATAGACTATAATAAGAATTAGATATTTCCTGTACAATATTCGTATTTTTTAAAATTTTATTCTAAAAATAATTACTGATTCTTTAAAGTATTATTTACATAATAGTGATATTTTTAGTAAAAATCTATTTATAAATACAAGAAATTTTCATATAAAAATTGGCACCCAAAAAGATTAACACAATTAAAACAATAACAATAATTAGAATAAATAATTGAAATTATGGTAATAAGAAGAATATATTCTTATAATATATAAACATGCTAATGATAATACGAAGTGAAGGAAAAATGATCGTGAAATTGGTATATTAAGCCTGGCAATTTCGTTACATATTATACGAAAATCATATGTAAAGGAAACTGTTAGCAAAATAGACACAATATTCTGAGGATTACAAGAATATATCTCATAAAGGAATCTAATATTATTGATCTAATATTATATAGTAATCAGATGTTTATGTTTATGATTATGATGTTTATGTTTATGAATCAGATGTTTATGATTATGATCTCTTCTCTATCACTCTCTCTCTCTCTCTCACAAACACGCGCGCGCGCGCACGGGCGCACACAAAACCTAGAGATTATAATTATAGAAGACAGTACTCCGGAAGTAAAGTATAATTTATCAATGGCTTTATGATTAATTTTAATAACTAGACTGAAAGGGAAAAAGAATGGTTGGTAAATCTCGGCACTTGAAATTTTTTGGGCACTAATAAAGCTTCAGAATCTGATCCCCTGCGAGTACAAAAAATAAACCAAGAGAAGAGGCTCCATCTCGATGACTAAACCATCTTAAGAATAAGAGGACGAGAACTCGAGAATAGAAGAACCCGGAGAAGGAAGAAATAAGAAGAGAGAAGTGCATTTTCAAGTACTGCTGGGACACGAGCCATAATTGCTTATACATATGCCGCGCACATATCTCACCCGCTTTTTGATTTCGAATCAAATGAATTTTATCCGTTTCTCGTATCAAAGCCATTACCGATTCTATCTCTTCTCTCTCTCACCGGATTCCTTTTCATTTATTTCTTTTTTTTTTTTTTTGTGGTTTTTTCTGTCTCTCTCAGTCCTTGCCCTAAAAAGTTCACCCCTGCGAATCTCGAGGGCGCAAAACCCAAAGCTCTCGAACTAACGCAATTATATGGTGGCATGCGCCTTGCATCTCTCTTTCTCCCTTTCTCACTCTTTCTCTCTCTCTCTCAGACTTCTTGAAGCATTCATTAAAATAAGCAGACTTAAAGGAATGGGAGAGATCACGGTTTATTTGGCTGGACAAAACCGCAGAGCACTGTTACGAACTTTTACGAATAAATGCATAATATCATTATTCCAATACTGCTTCTGTCGCATTTTTCAACAATTATAATGCTTTCGATGATGCTTAATTACAAAATTATTGTTTTCTGGAAATTAAGATAAATAAATAATGAAAAAACAATTAAGTTTGACCTTAAATTTAAATTTATTAAATTTAAAATCGCGATATATTTATTATGATTAGTTGAATTTTGACTATATGAATTCGAAAATGCTTAACTTGATTTTTTAATTTACGAAAGAAGAAAGCAGTTAGGAATTGAATTCATGCCTCGTAACACTGAATTATATAACCTTCATATTTTGAGGCCTTAATGTATCCTTACATTCTCAGTTTAAAATCTCTGCGATTTTAATATTAAAAAACACATATAAACAGCGAGTAAATCACCTTTTTGGAAGGATTCTAAAATAAAAGTTAAAGAATTGAAGAATATTTTAGAGCAGTAATCGCAATTCCTTGGTAGATATAACATTTCCAACGTACCAATAACAAGGCGAGAAGAAGTAAAAGGATCAATCCTACTTTCGAGTATCACTCGGGGGTTTAGTAGACGTATATTGAGAGAGAAAGAGAGAGAGAGAGAGAGAGAAAGAGAATTTGGGAAAAGATGCTGGAAGTAATGACTGTTGACAACGAAGGGGGATTAGGAAGCGCTAATTGAATGTTTAGCTTCACCCCTTAGATTCTGTAAAAAAAAAATCTTTGCTTATACTTACGAAGGGTAAGCCTTAAAGGTCCACTATAACGAAACGTATTTTTAGTAGTTTAAATTGGAAATATAACCTTTTTTTAAATGGTTTACTGAATTAGCGACGATTCAAACGTTATTTTATTAATGCAAAAAAATTATAAAAAACTGTGAAATGTATGAAATTTAATTATCGAAAACAATAATTTATATTTATAAAACAGTGAGTATAAACGTTCACCTTGAAATTAGATCTGGACTCAATAGAATTTCGTTGATAGTTAATTAAACGTTAACGATCGCGGTAAACCCTATTTAAATTAGATTATGTTTTGCAAGTAGTTTATGATATTAGAAATGTATAGACTATCTTCAGAAAACTTACTGCTCTTTCGTTTAGTTTGCCACCAAATTCAAACCAATTGGTATTTACAAAAGTTATTACTTTAATATTGTTATATTGTAATATTGCTTTAAATACTTATAATTATTAATTTTAGAAATAATTGTAAATATCTTACTGTCATAAGACTAATGACAAGATGTAAAAATAAATATTTAAAATTTGTAATTCGTTTAAAAAATATATGTAATTGATTATGTATATCTGATTAATAGTTTTAAAAGCAAGATATTGTAAATTAATGGAATATAAACAGTAATATTACATAATTATTTAGATTTCATTTATAATAATCTTTTGTTATAAATGTTTACTAATACTCAGAATAAAGGTAATCAAAATAATAAGATTATATTATTTACATTACCTTATTGTTATTATACTAGTTAATATTAAATTAAATTACATAAATGATTTTTTTTGAAAGACTATTTTTAATATTGTTACTCGTTATTGTTATGAAAATATAGGAGGTGAAAAATGTAAAAATGAAACCATGGATTGTTTGTTTTCTCGGAAACCTTACAAATTAGTTTTACAACTTCATTAATGGGTTATTCTGAAAGCTTGTAATAAAAGTCGATGAGAAGGCAATTAAAATATTGAATAAAAGTTGTCAAAGTCCTAAATTTAGCTACATTAAAATAAGATTCACAAACAGATAATGAAGAAAATTTTCCGTCGGACGTCACTTCCCGGGTCATGGGAGCTTTGAAAAATATTGAATCATAAGACGGGCCTTTCGGAACCAGACAAGCAAAGAAAAAGACGGAGGGACAACAGCGATGGAGAGAGAGAGAGAGAGAGAGAGAATAAGGATCGTTGAACTGTTTGCTCGGAATATCTCATGAGGATGTTTGTCCTCGGCAAACAGTGCGACTTGATATTGAGAGACTAGCAACAAGACTCGTAAATTTTCGATCAAAAACTTAAATTGGGATAAATCTCCATCATACTTTCACGGTTTTTATCTTATACTTTTTGATTTTAAAGCATAGTAGGAGTACGTCGCTTATTTCAATATTAACTTACTTTAAAAGCTAATGACGACTTAATTAAAAACTTTTCTTTCACTATATTATTGTATAAATTGATGATTGCCATTGCCAATAAACAAACAAAAAAACCACATAATTAATCTTATAAAAACACATAGTATATTTAAATTTTGAGTAAATTGTGAGTTATACCAACAATGCAACAATTTCTGCTATTTAGATAAAATTGGAAGATGAGCTTAAATCTCAAACTAACAAATATGAAAACAAGTAAATCAATAGTTTTTTTTTGAAATTTGTCAAAATAAACAAAACATAATTTTATTATTAATATTACTGCTACGTACTTCAAGCATGTTGCTTAAAAACCTTTAATAAACATAATTATCTATTTATAATAAAATGAAGTAGCGACTTAATTAAAATCAAACATAAAAAAAGCAAAATAACATTGTACGGAGCTCTTAAAAACTTTCTAATAAAATTGATTAAAGTCGAATAGGAACGGTGATAAGGATATAAAAAATCAATTGTCTTAAAAATAATTGAGAAATACGTCTTTAAAAGCTAGTAATAAAAAATTCAATGTATTCAAGATTACTTAAAACCTTATTTATATGTAAAAAAATATTGTTAATTTTGTTAAGCTTAACATTTTTTCCCTCCAGTAACACTTTTTACTCCTCGTGACTCTGGCATTGTTCGTAAACTACATTCTAATTGTAAATAACTGGTGGCTGTATATTTTTTACGCTCACCTGCATCATCCTATACAGTGACAAAATGTATTTTCATTTATATTCATTGCTTAGATTATTGCATATTTATTGCTTAAATATTTATAGTAGTCGCCTTCTAGTAAACATCTACAATTTGCAGTTTATTTAACAGTGTGTCATTTAAAACTACTTATTAAAATTATGAAATGTCAGCAGAGCTTTTCTTATTAGTATTTATTGGTACGGAGTTCGTGTTCAGCTCAATAGCCATTGTTAAATGCAAATATTGCATAAGTAAAGAGAATTAAGGTCATCCGTAAAACGATTTCTTTGCTGTTATTAGATAACTTGTGTAATGAGAATTAATCTCAGCATATTATTGTACATAACATAAGTAGAATACGAGTACTCTAAATGTTTTGCATATGTAATAACGAATGTGTACGAAGCGTTGGTTATTAAGACAAAAGATCAATGAATTTACGATTAGTTAAGCTACTGTTAAAATGTAAGAAAGTGTAGTAATGTCAGCAGCAGTAGTGGAAGTAGTAGTAGTAGTAGTAGTAGTGGTGGTGGTGATGGTAGCAGTAGTAGTAGTAGTAGTAGTAGTAGTAGTAGTGTAGTAGCAGTAGTAGTAGTAGTAGTAGTGTAGTAGCAGTAGTAGTAGTAGTAGTAGTGTAGTAGCAGTAGTGTAGTGGATACGGTATTGCGGTGACAATGAGATAGGTTAGCTAGATCGTAGGTTGGCTAGTGAAGTCTTGTTGTGAAGTCGTCTCACCTCATAAAGTGGCCAGCGGCCCGTTGGTGCAAGTCTAGCTCAATCGTGCTCTGTGATTGAGACTCGCGTCTCCTTTATTTAATGAAAAATCAGGCTCCTCCTTGAAAGGACTTTGAAATAAAGTGCCGCTTAGAGCCGCGCAACACTCGGCAGAGCTCACCTTTCCGCTGCTTTCAGCTCGATAACAACGAGTCGCTACTTTTTTAATTCAATAAATATGGATAATCGGGTAATTGAGGCGAGTCCTCGGTCACTACGTGTCGCGGCACATTCTCAGTTCCACTCTCTGGCACTCATGTTAATAACCACATACGCGGCACACCTCCTAACGGGTGCGACAAACAAAGCCGACGCTCGGTGCCACTGCTCAGACTGCTCGGCCAGCGTGTTTTATCTTCCCACTAATCACCGATTTATTATTTATGAAAGGAAACGGCGGCAGAGAAAAGTCCGAAGGAAAAGGTGCGAGGAGACTCCGCGCGTCACGGCCGATAATTCTTGAGTGTACGAGAGTCCAGCGGATCCTGGTCCCGAGCTCTACTCCTTCCTCCTCACGCTCGTACCTAATCTCCGTCGCACCATCTCCCTCCTATCCGGTCGGTCCATCGTAACCGAGCTCTCTCGCTCGCTTGCTGCGCGGCCACGGTCTCCGGTCTCCTCCCTTCTTCCACCCCGGCGGCTCGTTCGCGCGATCGAGCAGCTGCGACGCTCACCGACGTAAGCGGGCCGCCGCGCGTGTGGGTCACGTTGCCGGTGTGGGCGAGCGCGCGTTTGCGCGACCGCAAACCAGGGAAGGGAAGCGCGCGGCCAATCGCGGGAAGGCGAGGGGCGGGCTCGCATAGCCTGGCCCGGCTTCCATTGGCCCGGTGCTTACGAGCCGGCGGTCTACTGCACTGCGGTGGAGGGGTGTGACAAGCGACGGGGAAGAGAAGCGAGTGCGCCCGAGTACGGCCCGAGCTCGGCGCGTCCGTGTGAGCGCCTCGTATCCGCCCGCTCGCTCAAACGACGAGGCAAAAGTGGTGAGCAAGAAAATGTTTTTCAGTAAATAAGGGAAGATTTAATTATATTTAAGATTGTATTATTTTCTGAGGGAAATGAATATGCTGAATAAGCGCGGCCGACATCGCAGCCGCGAACCAGACAAATACTGCCCTGCCCCACCACTCTGCGGATTACTCTGGATTATGTAAATTCCAAATGTTCCTCTCCTTTTTTTTTTTTTTTTTATTTCTATTACTATGATCGTTATTTGCATTATTATTATTATTATTATTATCGCTATCATTATTATTGTTGTTGTTATAAAAGTTAAAAGATTTCCTCCTCCTTAAAAAAAAAATAATATATGTATATGCATATGTATATATATACATACGCACGCATTATAGTTACTGTTGTTGTTGTTGTTGTTGTTGTTGTTGTTGTTGTTGTTATTGTTATTATTATGTGTAATTTGACGTCAAACCCCTCCCCTCGATACGAGAACTTTAAATGGACGCGCTCGATAGTGAAGAGAATTCACACGTAAGGCAAAATTCGTTCTCGCCCGTATTTCTATTTTTAGTTCATCGTTGTCAAAATATTTATATATTTATGCAGAAATATATAGCGTGGCTTAATTTTGTATAGATAACGTGGTAGTGAATTTGTAAAATCTACAAAATACATAATCAGTATCGCCGTATTGTTGATAGTATTTTATGTAAAAACTCATTCGGATTATGACTAATCTAGAACGTCATTATTTCAAATCAATATTATGAATTTAATGGAATTAAAGCCGTAATGATAAAGTTTGCCGCTAATAATACATGTTATTTATCTTACAAAATAATTGCATTAAATGACGGATTATGAACGATAACTACCCGATTATTTTGTAATATTAATAAACCGAGGCAAGCATTAATATTAAAAAAAAAAATGTATGAATGCTTTGTTACAATATGCGAACAATACAATTTCCACGCAATGCTAATCCTTCAAAAATTGTCATTACGTAAAAATACATGGATAAAAATTTTCGACCACACACATAAAATTCAAAACCATTATTCCACCGAAACGGAAAAAGGAAAAAGAATGTAAAAGAAAGAACCGAAGGATACAGAAGAAAGAACGTATAACAGCGGTTCGAAGAAAAGAGCGGAATCCGTAAGAACGGCGGGCGAAGAATGGAAGGTAAGAAACTGACTTCCACTATTACTGCTACCCCCCCCCCCACTCAGCCCGCTCAACCCCTCTCTCCCTTCAAAGGCCCTCCTACTACCGCCAGCATCACGTAGTGTATAAAATCCACCGTTTTTCCTTTTCCATGGCGATTGCGTGCATTTCTTATCTTCTTTAGACAGGGAATATAAGAGGCAGTTGCACTTCGCCTCGCCATTTTCATCGAGCTCCACTCTGCATGAGTGACTTACTTGTATCGTACCTCATTTTTTGGATTTGACTTGCAAATAAAAGAGAAAGACACTTACTTTATTTATTAATATTCTAAAACTTTTGTAAGATTTAACAGTTTACAATTCACCGATTTAAAATTTTCTTTACAACTAATGTTAAAAACTCGGCCTTATCAAATTTATATACAATTATTATAAGAATAATTACGAAACTATTCAACTATTTATTTAAATTTTTCAACACGGATTTAAAAGAAAACTTATATTTTATTTCCTGCTTCTTTCAGATTTTAATCAAATCGAAAAGCGAGATAATTTTATTTTAATATTGTAAAAAACACATATGTTTTTAATAATATATGTATTCATTATTTATAAAAAGAAAAAGAATATTATTATGTGTATTTATTTATAATTGTATAAATATATACTATATAAATACATATTTAATAAAAAATAATTAAAATTCGTATGTAGAGCGTAATATATTAAATTCATAAATCTATTTAATAATATGATTGATAAAGTCAGTCACATTTGGCAAAAATTAAAAAACTATATGAAATTTTGTATATTCACTTATAATTTTTAATAGTTTTTTTATAAAATAGAAAATATCACGAGCTCAACTTTTATAATAATTTATATTATCTATTGAAAATAGGTAATAAAAATTTTATATTATTAATTTGATTTCACAGAAATATACATCATCTGAAATAAATTATTAATAATATTTAAAATATACTTTTTATAAAACATACTATACTGAAATACATAGTATATATTTTTATGTGTATAAAAGACGTTACAATATTTTAATTCAAGAGATAAGGGCAAATCATAACCCGTTATACTATTACAGAATAACTATACTAATACAGAAGGATTTCTTTTAAAAGAGCAACGCAATTAGAAATATTTCTCTTTTCCCTTTAATTTATTTACTAAATAGTTTTTTTTATATTAAAATACAATCATTACAAAATTTCATATAAAGCTAGTAATAAGAAGTTTATATGAATATATATAAAAATCTAAATTAATTTCTGAAATATTTTGCATAATAATAATATGACTCAAAATAAAAAAAAAACAAAAAATTGAATAATGCACGTTAATTAAAAATCAGAATAAACATGATAGTTTTAAATAATTTTAATAATATTTGATTTATTCGTCAAGTATGATATTCTTGAAATACAATTCAATTATTTTTAACAGTGAAATTACATTTTTTACTTACAAATTACATAAATGTTATGCAAGAATGATCGTTGTGAATAGGAGATGTGTAATTAAAGTAGTAGTGAAGTTGAATATAGGATAATGAAAAAAATTTATGTAGAAAATTAATGTGTAGAAAACAGCAGTGAAAAACGAAGGCATTAGACGTTACAAACCAACAGAATAAAGTAAAACAGCTTTGAAAAAAGTGGATCTGATGACATTTAAAAAGCGATTAAGAAGCTCTATGTACGGCTTTGAAGACGAACGAAGATTCATAATGCGGTCATTCATAAGTATACGTGTAGTGGATGATAAATGTCCGAGGCTCTTGTAATGTCGCAGTTTCGCATATTTCGGGTGTGTCGTGTGCGAATTTTATTTAACCGCGCGAATAAGTACTCGCGAGCTCGCACCTAATGCGCATTATTCAATAATATCGAGTCGCCCTTAGGGAACGAAAACGCGACGTATTTCTCCCTTCTGTATTCTCATCACGATGAGGGGTGAGGAGAACTGAGAGACCGAGAGAGCGAGAGCGAGAGAGAGAGAGAGAGAGAGAGAGAGAGAGAGAGAGCAGGAAATGCCGAGGGTGGTTCCGAAGCAGGACTCGAAACAAAAACATATTGTTTGAATTAAATTGTGAAGAGGGGAGCATTAGATATTCATATGTTACAAGTTTTCAACGATGAGACTGACAACTCCGGTATAATCGTGGGGTGTTTCCTCGGCTTGCCGGGCTTTGTGGAGGAATAGGGTCGGGGGGGAGGGTGTCCACACACACACACACACACACACAAACGCGTGGTGCACAGAGTACTGCTGAGCGGGACACAGGATTGAAGAAATTAAGTTTTCTCCTACCTACAAGAGAGAAATACTTTAATAATCAACGCGCGCTTGAATTATTCGCATAAGAGCTAATTTCGAGCTCCGAATGTTTTTTTTCTTCGTTTTTTTTCTTCGTTTTTTTCTCTTTTATTCTTACGGAATGCAATAGCAATTGTGATCTAATTATTTAAAAAATCAAGGTCTTCGTTAAAAATAGAAAAACGAGTTCTAAATTATATCGACGGATCAGTTTTTATTAAAAGACACATAATAATATCTATAGGTGCTATAAGGAAATATTGTTTCGCTCGGACTTATGGAGTGGCTCGTCCGTATTCAATCGCATTTCGCCAAAATTAGCATAAACATAATGTTTACATAATACGGCCCAACTAAAAGCGTCGTAATCGATGGAGGCTGACGCGATCGGGGCGGATGCATACAATGAAAGTCATTCGAGATCGATAGTAATCTTGACAGTGCCGCCTCCGAAGCTCTTGCCGTTCTTCATTTCCTTAAGTTCAATTTCACTAAGTGCCCGGGAATATGTGCCTCCGTAGCAACATCTTCCTCTGTCGATATTATACAATCGGCTTCCTGCATCAGTATCCCTGCGCCGTTTCAACGTTACGGCTTCTTTCATACGTTTCGCTCAATTATTCCTTCCATCGAAACGCGTTGTCCACCTATAGTTATTTCTTAATAGGCCAAGAAGTATTAATATTATTTAGTACTAATAGAAGTTTACCATACGCCAGCCTTTGCTTATTTTCAATGTAAAAGCATCAACGGCTTTTACATACAACGGCTTGAGACTTACAATTTCAATGCTATTCAACTATTTCAATGCTTTTCAACATTATGAATATATCTCGACAGTATTGACGTCTAAAAGTTATAAAGTAAGTAAGCAAAAGAGTGATACAATTATGAATTATCATAATGTCACTACAATGCAGTTATTAGGATGCATCGACGACATTTCAATTGACTGTTTCCAAATTCAATGTACAACACGCCTTTTCTCTTTAAAATAAAAGAACAAATATGCATGCGAGCATTTTTTTTATTAAAATTTATATTAAAACAAAAAGAAAAAAAACCGGAGGCAACGTAGTCTTTATTATTTATCGCGTTCTAGGCGCCGCTGTGCATACATGCAGAAAAACTGAATGCTACGGACCTCGCACCTCCTAACAAATTTATTATTGGAATAACATCGCCGCGTGCATAAATAATGCATATCAAGGATTTCTATGACTCTAATCAAACACGCTCGATTCAAATAAGCCTCGCCCCCCACAAAACAATATCGAGCTCTTTTCGTAACATAAATCTTGCCAGCGCTGATTTGCGCTTTGTCTGCTCCCTTACCTCTATCGTTTCATTTTTATAATCTATTTATTCCCTGCTCGCATCTCTCTCTCTCTCTCTCTCTCTCTCTCTCACACGTTTAAAACACTTTTTATTACTCCATATATTTATCTATACAAACTAATTACGTACGACATTCAATTTTTTATAGCTAATAACGTAATGTATTTACGAGTTTTTAAATGTTATTATTAATATGAAATATAAAATACAGTATTTCACTTAAAAATTAACTAATACTTTAGTAAATATAATTATGTAAAATTATAAGAATTATGATATAGTGTTATCAGATGAGGTTGTTATCATTTCTCCTGTGAATGATACCTTAATCGTAGTGATTAGTTATTGAAAATATAATTTTAATTGAAATGTCTATTAGACTCAAAGTAACGATGACTATAAACCATTAGTAATTAATAGCTAGTACTTACGTTTACTTAGTAAAAATATATTTATCGATAATTTATAATGTCTTGAAATTTATTATAATTTATTGCTATTTAGAAGATTTGTACACCTGTTTCATAACTAAACTTCTTATTATTTAATTACAAACACATACCGGAAAATAAAATATTTTTCAAAATAGTTTATTTCTTAGCTGTTTTGAATTTTAAAAACAAATTCATTACACTATGATAATATTTATTTTAAAATGAGTATACTAACATTAGAATAGATTTTCTAAATAATGCAACGATGAAGATGGATTAGCTCGTAACTGCTGTTTATGTATAACATAGAATACATTATAATCTTTAATCCAAAACTATTGTGGATTGAATTTATTATCTACACACTTATTAATTTATAAAATGTAATATACTTTTACTACGTATATATTTCATAAGTTTGCGAATAGATAGACAAGCAGGTCAAATAATAATTTTGAAACAACGTATAAAAGATATTGTTCCGTATAGAGTTTTACGTATGAGGACACTCACTAAGTAGTAGATGTAAATTTTGAAAATGTAGAGAAAAAATAACGGACTCGGAATTATTAAGTAATTTTATGACGTTTAATGATGTTGAGGAATAAAGCACTTCACATGAATCGAGATGTTCTAGTAGAATGAAGCTGAATACCCGATTGAATGCCACAGGACTAAATGGGGAACACTTAAGATCGAGGTAATCGCAGAGCTCCAAAAAAGCCTTGTTTAATATACGTTCGAGTCGGAACGCACCGCACTGATTAACTCAATCCTCCCTCTTGTATTGACATTGTACTGTCCGGATGCATTGTTGAATCTCATTCCCCTTTTTTTCCCGATGAGCGGACGCGTGATGTACCCGACAAATACCCCCCGAACGTGCTAGGCACGTGCGACGGTTCAACTATAAATGTCGGTTCTAATTAAGGCGAGCGCTTTGAGCCTATCCCATCTGCAGCATCGGCAAATCCGCCAGCCGATGATAATATCACGTTAAAACGACCTTCGACTATGCGGACCTCGCATTCACAATGCAAATGAAGAAGTAAACCAAGTGCTTCGTATTTAAGTGATTGACCGGATTCGGATGCCTGAGCAAGAATTCAAGCCGATTTCAGGCCGGGCACAGTCACAGGCCCGCCGACGTTACATTTACTTTATCATCAGAAGTGTATTTGAGAGGAGCCACGTTTAACATGATTTGCTTTTGGCTCGAGCAATGATGACGATACATAGACGCTTTAACAGCTCACTCGGCTAAGCCAACATTCATCTACTTACTTTCAAATTACCTGCCAATATAAAGAATTTTCCAAAGTCTTAACATTTTTTTCTCGACTATTGAAGTATATTAATAAAGTAAAACAGAATGTAAGAGAGTGTGTGTAGAAAGAGAGAGAGAGAGAGAGAGAGTCTTAAAAATATTGATTGTTTCCTAACTTGTTTAATAATTTCGAAATACAAAGCAACTTTGCCATCTAAACAGTAGCTTATTTTGCTCAGCAGGTGCTCCGCTCGATTAAACATCTTAAATAAATGATTTGCAACAAATATTAGTATCGTGAATATTTGTTATAATAAACGTGTAATAATAAAATAAATATACAATTACAATGACATTTTTAATTAAATAATAACTAATTAAAATGACTTGAAATACAAAATTATAAAAATATTAAAAATAATCTGGTATACTCCCAAGTTTTGGCATGTAAATATTTACCTATGTGTATTTACCAATACATGAATATGAAGTATATATGAATAACTAAATTTATTACCATAATATTTAGTTCACATTAACATAAATAAATTTAATATTAAGAATTTCAATTTTATTTCAAAAAATAAAATATATTAATCGTAAATTAAAACCAGATTACATGGATCATTAATATTTGACATATTTTTTCAAGATTTATTGTTAATTTATTTAATTATTCGTCATAACAATAGAATGTAAAAACTATAAAAATTAATCGATATTTTTATGTCTCCATGCAAGCGTGTGTACTGCGTTTATGTAGTTAGATATATATATGCACAAATTATTATATAGTATTTTAATTAAAATTAGAAAAAAAATAAATAAGAAATGAACATACATACTGCAAATATATATTTATAATTTAAAACGTTTAAAATTTTAATTCCAGCAGAATCATTCACAACACATAAAATACAAAAAACTTCTTTATAAAGGTAAATTTTACATTGTCATGGTCGGAAATTCTAATTTATATACTTGTGTATGCATATATTTTTTTCTATTTATTCTTCGACAATAATTACATTGTAATATTTATAATTAGCACTAAAGGGTAAAGCCATGAAATTAGATTTTGGTTAAATTATTCGTTTTCAATACATGGAACTGAATTGCATATATGTTACATGTATACAATATATATATATATATACATATATATATATATATTGTAAATATACATTCGCTCGATTTGTACGATGACAATAAAATGTGCTCAAAACAGAGCAGGCCAAGAAAATATGTCGAATAACCTGAAAATGATGTAAGATCAAGAGGTGTTCGATAATTGTTTCTTTATCTTTCCATCGTCGTTTATGGCCATATGTAAAAGATTCAAGCATACGAAGAAGAAGAAGAAGAAGAACAAGAAGAAGAATAACAAGAAATAAGAGAAGAAAACGACGATGACGAAGAAGAATGTTGAGAAGAGGAGATAAGAGCGCATAATAGTACCAAACGGCGTAACAATGAAATATAACAAGACTTACAATGAAAAAGGACAGGTATGCCTTGTCCGAGCGTCTCTCGTGTGAGAGCGAGCCGAGAGTTGGGGAGGAGGAGAATAGAGAGAGAGGGAAACTAAACAGGAATATGATGTGAGCGGGGAAAGAATAATATTGGGAGAGAAACGACGAGTGAGAGGAAAGGAGTGAGGAAGAAAAGGGGAGCATACAAACGTTTATTGGGGTGCCAGGAGGAATCAAGCAAGGTATTCTAAAGTTTTACCGGTGGTCGACGATTATTGGCCCTTTGTAAGGACACCCGAGGACACCTGCATGCCTTAACCTAAGGATAATGCAGCTATGCGTGGTGTTCTCCGAAAGGACTCGGACATCGTTTCGAGTCTTGTTTTTGTCCCGCTTTGATATTCAACACAGCCATACAAGGCTTCTATGCAAATAGCCATTGATGGGGTTTGTTTTCGACATCTCTAATCGAATTGAAAGAAGAGCCACGTTTTAGTCTTGATTTTTAAAATTTTATTGCATCGAACGGATAAAGTTGTTACTATAGAGCAGGCAATAGCACCATAAAATGTGATTATTTCAATTGTATTATGTATTTATTTTTTTAAATCGTTTTCATTTAAAAGTTTATTTTCATGTAAAAAATCAGCATTTTTTAAATTATAATTAATTGCCAATCAGATCGGTATTATACGGTCTTATAAAACTAAAAAGAAGGTAATTCGTTTATGTAAATATTCAGTATTTTATAAAAATTGAAGAACATTGTCACATCTGTATGTTTCATTGAATTCTATTTGCAAATATGACTAAAATATATTTTTAAAAATGCATTTGAAAATATTTCTTTCACTGCAACTCTTCTTCTTTTTTTAATATTTAGTACGACGAATGAGATGTTGTCGGTATAAATTATTGGATATGGATAGAAAAGAATATTTTAACTGTATAATACACAAGACGCAAAAGATGAATTCAACATGAAACTCATTGTTAAAAGATGTTTGGATGACTCGGACGTTAGATTTCCTTAGGGCTCAAGAAGTTTTTGCGCAAAATTCGGCTTGACCCCTCTCCTCCTCACCATTGTCCTTGATGTTTTTTCATTATTTATTGTCTATGCTTGAAACCCATTGGCTCGTGATATTTATTCTCACGATCGATGACTATTTATAAAGGGAACCGCGCGAATTTTGCTTAGTTGGGGAGCTTCTAATACTACAAAGTTCGTCATTACGCATACGAGATTAGAGGAAACGTTTGAGATCATAATACAGGTCTCTTTAGTATTATCATGCTCTTCAGGAAAAAGTTGTCCGTAGGAAATGAAAAATCGCTCTCCGATGAAGCCGATGAAGCAGAAACATCCTTTCTCGAGCTGCTACTGCTAGTCGTTAATTTTTATATTTTACGCAAATAATAATAATAATAATAATAATAATAATAACAATAACAATAACAATAATAATAATAACAAAGAAAAATCAGATAGTCGAAGTAGAGAGAGAGAGAGTCGCGGTATTTAAAGGTGATATAGCAAGGGCTCATGCGGGCGGGGCGGGATGCCCACGGAAATCGGTAGAGATGGGAGAGCGCTTCCAGTGACACATTGTCTCATCTTGAGAGGAGAGCCATTGCACCTGGTGCTATAAGGGCTTCGAATGGAATAATGGATACTGGATAGCCAACAAGAGCCTCGTGATCTCTTCCTCGTTATGACGAGCTCGGGGATTATTTCGGGTAGTACCGTTTATACGCTTCTCCATCACTACTGCCGTTTCATTTTAAAATTTTTTTATTGAAATCCTATTTAGCCCCTTTTCCTATGCATTCATGTAATTCTACCGTAAGGATATCTTCGATTTTACTAATATAAATACATTCTGCCTTTATTATATAAATGTACATTAGTTAAAATTAAAATCTACAAAATTGCTGGAGAATCAAGATACGTGCATTCGATCTGTCAACATGTGTAGTGCACATCTGAACATCAAAGAAACGGAAATGAACAATTTTATATGGGCAAGGGTATTAAATGTATATACTGTAGCTCTATAAGAGTGAAATATATTAAAAGGCTTTCGAGAATAATTTATTGATAGAAGGATGGTTTACAAAATCGTCTCGGATTTGTGAGCTCCTTGAGCGGGCGCAGGCGCACTAAAAGGGGCCAACCAATGGGCCAAAACATAAAAAAAATATAATAAGTCTCGCAAGAGAAAGCTTTCGTTGCGTTTAGCGGTCGCCATTATTTTTTTTTTTTTTATTTGTTTTTTTTTGCACGAGCTAAAATAACAAGGGATTAGCACTTTGTACTAAGACGTCGACTGTCGAGTGCTGCACCCCAAAGGAGGAACTGTTACTAACTTCCTCCGCCCTCTTGCCTCTCGCGATCCTGTGTGTGTGACTTCACGGCATTTGGTCCTCTTTGAAGGCCCACAGCACTAGCTCTGAACCCCACTAGTCGATATCCCGAGAATCGCGAGTGACAGTCATCATTTACGCCTCGAGTTTCTATACATTTCCTCTCCACATTATCGTCTTTCCTCGCCCCTTATTCTCCCGGATCAATAAAGACAGACAATATTAACAATCGTATCGTCATTGTGACATAATCTATTATATTATATATGTATATATTACAAAATCGGTTCCCGTGTTTCAGTCCACTAATTTCTTATTGGTTATGTATGCTACAGACCTTACTCTCTATGTGTGGCCAGAGCTTGATGAGAGAGGAATGTTGTAACGTTTTTGTACGCAGCTTTCACGTAACGTTTATAATTTTGCCCAGCATGCTTAATACCACACCGGAAACTTTGTTTTCCTATTAACCAAGAACAACAGGTTCTCCTCTGATATCGTATTTTATGGTGTACCACAAATTAATTTCATCGTATGAGGATGTTTTTGTCAATTGCGATAATAAGTATAAAGTTCAACCAATCTTTGTTTATTATGTATTTTTACACTTTCTAAATGTTTATAAATATTATATACAATTTTGATTTGTTGCTCTTAGATAATATTCTGTATTTTTTGTTATTATAAATGCTTTATTCGAAAGTGAGTATATAAATACAATAAGGACACTATATAATGTAATGTTATATAATAACTAAAGGTTTCTTTTGGATTAAGTGAAGATTCAGCACACCTTAGATATTCAAATAGTTCGTTAAAAACTCGAGCCTCCTATTTTATTTACATAGAAGCATGATGATCTTTCCTTATCACGGTTCGAGTACGAGCTCGGATCGAGAAGGTACATGACTGATCTCGAGGATGCAAAGTCGACAGAAGCGTCAGAACTGGATCAGTTGGGATTCGAATCGGCCCTTTCACGAGGAAGCTCTCCTCTGTCGGGGTGTCTGGTATTAGCAAAAGAGGTAGCCCCAGTCTCAGACTCAGCTGGATGTGCGCCCACACGGAAAAGCACCCTCGAACAATTCACACAAGATGGGAATGGCCGGGGAGCGATATCCCGCTGGCTAATGAGCTCTTTAAAAGCTGCACCCCCATCCGACCCCACCCAACCCCCTTCCCAATTCCTCCTAGCCCCCGTCTCGCCCGTCTGAGCCATGACCGCCAATCGTGCTACCGCCCCCATCGGAGCGTCGCCAACGAGCGTCATCAATATCGGCCAAGTGGTGGCTCCATTTCCGCGCCTGCTTACATGGGAATTTGCGCCTGCAAAGCGCGGCTTACACGCCAGTGGAGAGGAAAGCGATGTACTCATTGTCTGGCGGGCAAGCGCAATGGGACGGGCTCGAGGGGTATATATAAGCTTTGCACCTTATACAGCCTGCTCGTTTCTGCGGAAAGATGATGAAAAAGGCCGGCCACCGGAAACGCTTTATCTAGCTTTAGCTGCTCGACCTTTTTTTTACGAGTCTCCAATAGACAATTAATCGAGGATTTCCCGTGCTGGACGCGAGGATTTTCTGCTCCTTCCGACACCAACTCATAATACGCAACACCACTTCACTCTATTGCTAACTGCATTTAAGATTTTTAATACATGAAAAAGCTCTTGCGTCTAACGAAGGGACTTATGATTATTTTTCAAAAATACCGTATCAGCATTTCATTATACCTTTCCTTTTTTTTTATCCTATATTTTATCTTTTAAATAAAAAATACTCTCCTATTATTGATCGATCTACATCAATTTTTTTTTAACTGAATACTGTAGCTTTCACTTACTTTGGTTATTAAAGTTCAGGATTATTGTCATAACAGTGTTAAGAAAACGACGTTTTTGCATTACGAATAATGAATATTAATACTCCATGCATTGTTTCACATTTTTTAATTGCTTGTCTTAATTACTAACGAAGCTTACCTCGATAAAACGTTTTTACCCTTACTTTTACAATTAATTCATGACTTAATAACATTGAAGATTTTTATAAATTTGTTCATCAATCCTTTTTTTTTCATTAAATTTATATATATATATATATATATTTATATATTTATTACGATTTTCATTATTAATTCCTTTGAGTGGGATCTTTAACAAATTTAACATAATGTGCAATATTTTATATTTATGATAATATACTCCCTCATGTTATGTTCATATTAAACACCTTTAATAAAATTTAATACAATATGGAGAATATTGTAATAAATTAGTTTTATATGGATATCAATTTTTATAAGTAGAAATAATATACCGATACCCTTTTAATATATAATCCTAATGCTTCTACTACTTTGTAGTCTACTATTATCT
Organism: Ceratosolen fusciceps; assembly: GCA_018883505.1. Classification (NCBI taxonomy): domain Eukaryota; kingdom Metazoa; phylum Arthropoda; class Insecta; order Hymenoptera; family Agaonidae; genus Ceratosolen; species Ceratosolen fusciceps. The sequence continues at coordinate 901,178 of RCIC01000035.1, read as the reverse complement.
ATCATCGATCCTCGTTCTATAGCTTTGCAAAGTAAAGGTATAGAAAAACTTCATTATCCGCATACATAATAAGGTTGAGTACAAACGAGGCGGGTATTCTTTTTCCTTTTTCCTTTCTCGCGCAAGAGTAGGATCCAATTTTAAAAAGAGACAATGAAATAGACTAAGTATCTTTTGAAAAATTTAAAGAAAGTAACCTGGCTCTTTCATTTGGAGCATGACAATATTTGCGTCGGTGATTTTCAAAGGAGAAATACCCGTCAATGGAGGACTGATATGATGCGGTCACTGAATAGACCTGAGGTTCCTGTTTTCAAGTATAAATTTTTAATCCTTCGACGGTTTCGGAATTTTAAGATCTATCTTTCCTTCTGACGAACTCTCAACTTTGTCTTTTAAGACAAGCATTTTTATTGGAAAATTCCACTTACTTTTTTAGTAGAATTATTATTATTTAGGAATAAATAATTCAACGCAAGATACTAAATTTCTTTTATTATTCAGCAAATACCATGAATATGAATTTTCTGACTAAAAGTAAGACAGAAAGCAAGGATTTATTGCAGTGTATGCTTTTAGTGAATTTATGTAAATGATTTGTGTAATGAATGGCGATTATTTTTTCATTATTAAATGCTTATGTATTTGTTGATATAAGAAGAAGATTAATTATGTTGAATTGGAATGAAGAATGAGAAGGTTATTAAGATAAAGGTGTGGAAGAGACTAAAGAAGAATTAATAAAAAAATTAGATAGTGCACTCATGCATGCACTGTAAATAAGGTTGAAAGAAGTATTTCAGATATGAACTTATAATACGGATGAAATACATTAGTGGATAGATTAAATTGTAATATAGGGAAAAGGGAAGAAAAGAGAAAATAAAGAAACTCAATTCAAATAAAACGTATTCACATCTTTTTGCTGAACTTCATTCGTTGCGCGTATGGAAGAAATAGTGAGGGGAGAAGAGGGATATATAAAGTATGTATGAGGAAAACATTGACGGGAGAAACGTTGACTATGTATTGGACGTGCAAATAGAACGTTTGATTCGTACATCGATTATGGAAAAAATGTTGAGGGGCGCACAGAGAAATTTTTCTTTGAACCCTATCAATTGAAACGCTGGGGTTAGTCTTTTCTAAAAATGTTTAGGTCTACTGAAATAGAAATTTATTGTTAAATATTCGTATTGTCCTTCTATACTTTTAAGTTATGCTTTATACAATATTATTGTTACCAAATATTCGATTGATATGCATGAATAATTACTATATTTCAATAATATATTAATTCTGCTTCTTGTATATATGTTTTATAAGTTTATTGAATATTTTATTTTTTTTAAATATTATTTACAATAATTTTGTACAATAATTTACAGCAATTCACAATATTCTCTGGATTCGAGACTTCAATAAAACAAATTTATTTTTATTCTACAACGAGAAACTTATAGTGTAAAAGTATAATTTTTATTTATTCTTTTACAACATTAAACGAATATGTGTGAGAATTCTAATATATAACGAAAATTTTATTAATTTTGCCTTCCAGAAGTAATAGATAAAATGTAATTTCAAATAAATTAAAGCATACTTTCCATAACATTTCCCTCGGTAAATTATTGTATAATATAAATTTAAAATTAAAATATAATTCTCTTAATATATTACAGCTACTTCCAAATAGTAGTAAAAATCCATAACAGTAGTAAAAAAACACGAGAAAACTATAAAAATACGTTTTTCCCATAAGAAATAGCTTGATTCTAATTTATTCATATTTTATTTTAGAAATTCGTCGTTATTTCTAAGTTCGGGTATTGTAGGTCAACGTACAATCCTATCATTGGTAGAATATTTTAGAGTTCGGCTAACGGAACAATCGCATAATAAGATTTTATCCAAAGCAAAAGCTCAGTGAAGGAAAAAATTGAGTTTCGGTTGCGTACGCGCAGTGAAACACGGCATTCATGATATTAGGGACGTTAATCGATGCCCCACCTTGAGTATCCCACCGAATACTTGAAAAGTCCTTTTCGAAAAAAAGATCTCTGATAGAGATCAATGCCGCTGTATCCTGTGCTCTCGATTTTCTCACTCATACGTGAGATTCGTGCATGCACGACAAATGAGATTAGCTTCTGTCGCGTCTTTAACCGCGCACATACAACTTTCTGATAGGCACGCGCCACTAATCTTTTTCTGAATACTGCGAGCGAATATAATAGAAACTATTTATTGTTTGCTCCTTTTCGGAGACCGAGAATTCGGGCTTTTCTGCGATAATAACAATTGTACCGATGTCTTAGCCGAACAACTGGCATCGTGTATTAAACTTCTTTATATCGTTAATTTAACAACGAATATTAATACCCGATCTCCTTGCGATCTCTATTCAATAAAAAGTCTTTATTTTTTAATACAAAGTATTATTCTTACGTTCTTTCAATAATAACTTTTAAAATATTAGACTAAAGCTTGTACAAATGTTGTAAGAATTTTTATTATGACTAGATTTTTCTTTCATAACTATTAAGACAAATACGTTGAATATTAAAAATAATAATATATTGATTAATAGTCATTATTAATACATATAATCAATGAATTAATTATATGTCTTTTAACTAATGAATATATAAATAAATAAATAAAGTGTTAATTTAATTAAATTTAAATTAGAATAAATTATGATAACTATTAAAATAATCTATTTTCTTTTGATTATCTTATTAAAGGTTGAAAACTTTATGGGAAAACTAAGAATCAAATAAATTTACATTGAAAGAAGCATTCAGAATATTATTTCATTATTTTTTTTGCAATGTAAGTCTTACAAGATAATTGCTTACGTTATTTCCATCGATCAATATGTGCATATGTTGCTCTGAATTTCTTTAAATAATTATCAATTAAAAAGGGTTACATTTGAAAATTATAACAATTGAATCTTCTTAATATCTAAATGAGAAATAAAATACAGCTTTTATCATATTGCCTTAATAGTACATTTTTTTCTAATATAAATTGATTATAAATGTTTTGCACTATTGAAATAAGTGTAAGCTTTGAAATTATTATCGTTGTTTTATAAAATAAAATACGTAAGATAGTCATGAGATTAAAGATTGTAGAAGTTGAATCGTTTTAAAACTGGTATTTGATGAAAATTCAAGTATTCCGATGGTATTTAGATCGAACGTAGTTCTTTTATTTCATGTAGCTTACTCAAATAAGATAGAGGTTTAGAAGTGCATTGAGAAGTACTCCGTGAACGTCAAGGATTTGGTTCTGGCAGAATTTTTTTTTATCTTCATTCATCACCCTAAATTTTGAAAATACAATTATTTTGTGTTATCTTATTCTATACATTTACTTTATTATATAATTTTTGTTTAAAAATAATGATAGACTAACGATAAACTATATAATAAATTCCATGGCAATGTAATATATATTATATACATATTTTATATTTAATTATACTCATATTTGATGTGTTTAACAGTAACAATACTAAAATTCAATGATATGCTGAGTGTTAAACTCTTTAAAAAAACGGTTAATTTATACCTTAGCTAATTTATCTTTAATTAGAAAACTAATCATTGGGAGCATTATAATTATTAATTTAATTAATATTTTAACTTATTGTAAATAATGTAATAGTTATTAGATAAATTTTCGTATCGAGCAAAATACGAAAATGATAGTAAAATCATATTCTTAATTTTTTATTTCATATAAACAATTATCTTTAGTATAGTAATTATTTCATAATTATCTTTAAATTTATTTATTAATATAAATTTATATTCATTAATATATTTTTTTTTCATATTCAAATTTTTCGTATCCGTGTCGTAATTTAAATTTAAATTAAATTTAAAAGACGAAATATTCATCAAAGGGATGAAATAAATATACAAAGGTATAGTTCTTATATTGCAAATATAATGGAGTAATAGAAATTTAAAAGAAAATACCTTTTATAAATTTAATAGTTTAATCGTAAAGGGACAAATTCTCCCGTCTATTATTTTCATTTATCGTTGTTTATCTCACCAACTGCTTTTCTCTTTCCGTCTATCTCCAATTCTGCTTTTTTAAAGTTATATTATTTTCATCTATCTCCCTCCGTTAAAATTTTTCTATCTCGTCTTCTTACATGATCTGTCCCTCTTTTAAAATTTCTCATCCCTTCATTTTATACGATTCATTCAATCTATCTAAATGAATCAACTGTTCTCTTGGGAAAAGTTTTTTCCTATTTATATATTTTCTCGGGCGGAGTGTTTTTAACATCAGTTCGTCATTTCGTGCTGGGACAATGAGTGCAAAAGCTCACGATGACCCTCAATAGTTCCAAATTTTTTAATACATTTTTTCACAAAGAATCGTAGATTTAAGTATAAGGAATAGCTTGCTATGAAGGATAGAGCCCGTCCGTGAGTAAGACAGAGAGAGAGAGAGAGAGAGAGAGAGAGAGAGAGAGAGAGAGACGATTAGAGTGAGAAGGAAGAACGGTTATCGACTTCCAAGTCGATCGCCAATTGACTGACGTTATCGGTCCATCTTTAAGATTAGGAAGATTGCTCTGGACGAAGGGATCCGCATACAGTCTCTAGCTTTCTTGTTCAGATGATGAAGCATCTCCTAAATTCGGAGAGAAACAAAGAGTTTGTGAGTAACAATGGCATGAGTTTGAAAAACGTGTGCACATTGTATTGGCCGGGCAATTGATTCAATGTTGACGCTACTTACGGCATTGGAAAAATCTTAAATAATAACCTCAATCCTAAGCAAATATCATTATAAATGAAATTCGAAGTAAGTTTTACAAAGGATTCACGTTATTCGGTAGGAATCTCATACGAAGTTATTGAAAAGGAACTAGGAGAATAAATGTTATTTATTATAAAAAATGTATTACTCCATCTAGCTAATTAAACGAATTATTGTTTTGAATTTGCAATATTAATATAACGCATATGTTCGCACTTTATCACCATGTTAATGTACACATACGTTTCATATCACAGGCTCCTTATAAATGACTAAATTGTAGGAAATTCGTTTAATATTTCTGTTAAATGAAATATTAAATTTTAATCGACGATCAGGTATCTTATAAAGAGTAACTCCTAATAATTGCATTTATTGTTATTAAGAATAATCTACATAGCGAAATTGGAATAAAATATTTGTACTTGATTGAAACTCACTTATTATAAAATTATTTAAAACTTATTAAAATTTTGCGCTGATTTACAATAACAATATTTTCTTATTTACGAATTAAATTGGATAAAGATTGAAAACAAGCACATCTCACATGTAATAAAAATAATATATGTATGTGATATATGTAAGTGTAATAAAGTAAAAATTAAAACCTAAATAATATTCTAATTCCTTATATTAAAGTGAATTCCCAGATGTAAATTATAAGAAACTCAATTCGTAAAGCATTTTTCTTTACGTCTTTCTAGAGAGTGACGATTTTTTTATCACTTAAACACGTATTGTTAAATTATTTTCTTATTTTTATTCGTTGTACAAAATAAGGAATGGAAATGATTTCTCTCTCAATTTCCACTCCTACTTACTTTCTTTCTTGAGTTTAGATTCGTAAAATTCTATCTATGAGCCTTGTTTTATTAAGAGTTTCTTTCCAAAGAAGCCTTTTCTCACCCGTGGATGAAAGCCAACTTGGCCATTCATGTGAATTTTCCATTGGCCTTAAAATTACCACAATGATTTATAATTCTCAGTATTTATGTACTTATTGATTTTTCTATTTCTTCTATTTTTTGTTCACACGTTTAAAATTTTAATTACATTTAAAATTTTAAATATGTTGTTAGAGGGATATTAATAATTTTATTTAAAAAATTAATTTTCATATTTAAAAGAAATTAAAATCCATAGATTTTCCTTGAGATTTAAAGCAATTAAACACAAATAATTTAATTACTTAATTTCGTAATATGTCATTCTTTCTCGGTAAATAATAATTAAATTAAAATAGATTATAATCATGTATTCAATAATTACTTTAATAAGGGTTCGTTGACTTATTCGCACAACAAAATTATGAAATTTATAGCCTGAAAACAGATTAGAATAACAATTAATGCTCTACAAACTGTCACTGATTTTCTTTCAATATAAACTTTAAATTGAAATAAGAATTATTTTTGTGTCTAAAATAAATTTGCCTTTGGTCTAAAGAAATAATTTGGTCTAAGAGTGATGTAGTATATAAAATAAATTGTTTGTTTTTGCACCTTTACAATATATGTAAAAATAAAAAAGAAGAAAAAAGAAAAAAGCAGTAAACGAATAAGGAAAATTAGTTCTCATGGAAGTAAAGAGGGATAAAAAATTTTTCCAAGATAGAAAGTCTACAGAGTACGGGTAAAAAAAGACACTTGAGCCGCGCTTGACCGCATACATATACCGGACATAAAACGCCCTTGACCTGTGTGCCACGCAATTTCCGTTTCTAAGCGAAATTCTACGAGCCCTTTTATAAGAAGAAAGAGAAATAGGCAAAAGGAAGGAGAATAAAGGCCGAGCAAAGTACCAATAGAGTCGAGAAGAAGATGCTCAAGTCTGTATATTTGACCGGTCCTGCTTGTGAGAATGACTTCTCAAAACGAAAATGCGGAAGGGATTACGGTAGGAGGAGCTAGTAGGAAAAGACTTCGGAATTTGTATAATACTTCCCGCTGAAAATTCGGGCGCCCAGCCGTCTGATTTGAGCGGATACTGGGCACCTTCGTGCTGGAGAAGCCAGATGAAGAGAATACCGATACTGGATAGGGACCAATGGAATACAGCTTCTTTCAGAGGGTGGATTCTCATTTTGTTCACTATTGTGATCCAAATAATCCCTTGTTTTTCTTATATTTCTTATATGTTTTTAGTAGCATTAAATTTTATAATATTACCTCTATAAATGAAAGCCTATACAAATTTTATGAAAAAATTATCCTTGTTACTCATTCTCATTATCCATAAGATTATTATAACGTGCTTCTTACATTTTTAGTACAATTATAAGTTATACAAAAAATAAAAAAAAAAAAAAACGTACATATTTTGAAACTTATTGATGAATTATATTACATACTACAATATTACATAATTTAGGATTCGCTATATAATATTGGAATATAATTTTCTCGTACTTTTCTAGATAAAATATACATTAAAAATCACAATTCCTGTATTATCTTATTTAATTTAGTTTACTTACTGTATTTTATACATACATGTATATATTCAAGGAAAACTATTTTGATGTAATTTTGATGTAGATGTAATTATATTTACATTATGGTATTGCCATTAATTTATTTATATTATAACAATTATAAAAATGAATAATTCATAAACATGTAATTGTCAACGTATTTTTGTTTCAAAAACTTATTTGTAATAGGAAAAATATATAATACCATAAGTCTTAGTCTCTAACTTATTTTTATTTAATTTTTATATTAAATAGATATTTTAATCATTAATAATTTTAATATAATCAATCAACAACGTTTTAACGTATAATCATAAAGTATGAACAAATAGTTATTTTTACTTCTATTATACATAAATATATTTTTTTTTATTTATTATAAAACTAATAGAGAAATTTAATAAGGGAATTGTCATTTTATTTATATTATTTGAATTAAGTGAATAAAGTAATTAGCAATTATATTATTATTCGGTATGTTTAATATATATCATGTTTAATATTATGATAATTATTATGAAAAACTGTACATAAAAGTCGTTTTAGTTTTTTCTATAAAAGATATTATCCATAAGAAATGATGTCATTAAACGAAAATGGATGAATCGAACAAATAATTGACCATTCACTAAAAATCAATGGTATTTACAAGATGAAATATAATGAGTAGCTTTGTTATTAGAATTTTTAAGAAATTGTTCATCACGCGAGTGAAGGATAAAAATGAAAAAAAGTCATATATATCCTTGATATGTCATTGTATTATATACATGATATAGCTATTTATGTTACTTAAGTGAATTCTGGCTCATTGACTTTGAAGTCGTATACATATTCCTTTTCATGGCTCACTATACATCCTTGTTATCCTCCTCATTCTTCGGACCCACGGGAACTAAATCCTACTATTACTTGCATACGATGACCCCGAGAACGCTCAGCTAGGAAAAAATAACTCATGGGCAGGATAATCGGAGGGAGAGAGGAAGATCTGAGAACAGGTAAACTAAGAATATAAAAAATACATCTATGTACGCGCGTATGGGCGAGTAACAAAAGTAGGTGTTAGTCAAGGCATTTACAGCCTGGACACCTTTACTCAATACTGTATCCCCCCTCTCTGTCACTCTTCCGACCGCCCTCTTTTCTCTATATCTCTTAGTCTCACCTTACTAAATGCGCGTCTTTCATCTTTTCTCACCTCATTACTCTTCTCATCGTGGGCAAGAAGAAAGAAGAAAGAACGAACTTTCGATGGAATTGCATGACTGTGACATCGTGTGCATTATTAATAGTCGATTTATCATGTCGCTATTGCATTTGTACTGGAGCTGTAGTCAAAATTTTCAGAGTTGCTAGTACGTGATATGATTCCCTTGTTTATGAGAGATCAAAATAATAATCGGAATATCGAAATAATACAGCAATTCGATGATAGTTACCCAGAACTTGAGAGCTAATCTTGATACAAAGTTATAACTACTTATTCTCTTTTGCAAACTATTAATATTATATTATCATAATAATTTCAATTTATTAATATTTATTTATTTTTAATATTTTAACAAACAGCTATACTAATATAATCAATAATTAATAAAAAGATTTTTAATTATTAATAACCTTTATTTAAAATTATTTAGTTAAATATAGAAAACGTAATATCTGCAATATATCACTTCTTATGAATAATATAATTTTATTTAAATATCTTATAACTTTTATATTATATGCTGTCCTTTGATTGAAAAAAGAAACTTTAAAGGTGGTTTCTTAAAACGGATTTTCTCAAACAAATTTAAATTTTCTATTCAATAGGTCCTCCAGCACATAACGTATAAAGATTCTTTGAATTGCATGCATATAATACTTATTTTATGAATCCACTGTTGCGAAATAATGGTCAACATGGATCTTTCTTGCATGAAACCTCCAGTCATTATTCGCACAGATTATATAATTTTCTATTTCTTCTTTACTCCATCACAATCTCTCCCCCTCTCTTTCTCTCTTTCTCTCTTTCTCTCTGTTGCACTGTTTCTCTCGTTTAGAAATGTAAGCGTATGCTCTGTTCTTTTCTTCTTGATGATTCGCGCGACGTACGTAATCGTATTGAGATTTGCCTTTTTACGGGTTCTTATGACTACGTACAAATTTGACTTTGGATTTCTGTCCCTTTTTTCTCTTACTTTTTAGAAAAATGCGTCTTATTTTCTACAAATTATGTAAATTTTGATCGAATATCATTATTCTAGTTTTTCAGTTTAATCTCAATTTTAAGCTTTTTTCTTTCTATATAAGAATATGTACATAGTCTCTTACCGAAAAATATTATCCTCAATAGAGACCATGTATTTACACTATGTACATGTATTTATATGTATAATATACATAGTATGTATAAAAAAACGTATTCGTAATTATCATTTCATGCAAACGTAGAAGCGTGTCTTTTTACATAATGCAATTTAATAAACGAAATTTTAGTTAAAACGTTTAATAAATGTAATAGAGGATTCACATAAGGCATGTATGATACTTTACGATATTTTCCTAGCAATGACATAATATATAGTGAATATTGGGAGAGATTTAGCAAATAAACGCTTTATTGTCTGACAAGGATAGTTGACGTGATAGGAATAAGGGAAAAAATAAAACTAATAATGAGCGGTATTGTATGAGATTTTTATAAACATTTTCCAGGGATTCGCACGTGAATGTAAGGGCACATGTTGGACAATGAGCTCAGTGCGCTATTAATAAATCCCATCGGCAATAGAGAATCGCAAGGATTGAGTGACACGCTTGTAAAGTGAAAGCAAAAGAAGGACAGTGGATACGTTTAGTTCATATTAAAGAGAATATAAAAGGAAAAATTGAAAGTCCCTTTCTGTGGCATACTGGCCAGCTTATGGCTATTGTCGGATACCAAGGGACGAGCGACTACCGTGCGTCTTGTCACTTTTCTTCCTTTTCCATTCACCTTTTCCAACTGGTCTTTCTCGATTTCTCGATGATCTGTGGCTTCGTAAATAAAAATTGAAAAAAAAGGTACATAAGCGCGCGTCCTTTCCTGTTCCCTTTTCCTTTTTCCTTTTTCCTTTTTCCTTTTTCCTTTTTTATCGAGTGCACACGCGACTTGGCACTTTCGTACATTAGGTCTCTCCATTATACCTGACGATTTTTCTATCGAGCTCCGTCCATTTTACGCATAAGGATTTTACAAATTGTGCGCGATGAAAATAAATTATACATGAGAAGTTTACTTTACGATGCTTAAATACGAATGAGCTGGTTCCTCTTTTTTTTTCTTCGTTCGCTAATTTTAGTCTTTCATTTGTTAATTTCTAATATCTAATTGGCTTTTTTACATGCTATTATTCACTTGTACGCAAATTGTGCTTCATTCTGAGATTTTATAATAAAATAAACTAAAAAAATATTAAAAACAAACGCTTCAGTGCCTCATTTAACTGAAGCTTCGGCTCGCTTTGTCTGAAATTCATTATTCACATGAATTCTACCATTTTATATTTGTAGATACTTTACAATAACAATATTTTAATCGACAATAGTATTTTACATGTAACTTCTGTATACTTAAAATTTTTTTTTTTATTTAAATAATAATAATTAGTAGTTAATAGAAAAAATAATATCGTATTTTTAATAATTTTTAAAAAAATTTTTAAAATCGTAAATTTATGTTCTATGTACAATCAATGTAAAATTTAATAAATAAACTATCAATATTGCTATTTATGTATAAAATTTATACATTTTATACTTTCTATAATATATATATATATATATATCGACGTATTTCAAGTAGAAAGAAATGAAAATTTCAGTCCAGAAATTTATTTATTTATTTTTAAATCATTTATCTGAATTGAGCTTACTTCATTAAAAATCAAATACGTAATAAGCGGCGTAACAATAACTTTCTTAATAATCTACTCATTATCAATTTATATTATAAAAGAATCGGTATTGTATTATTGTTTTTCTAAAATCTTTAAAATGTGAACGAGATACGATATCATTAAATATTCATGCAAGGTATTAAAATTTTTTAAATAAATCAACATCAGAATGACAAGGTAAAATACAGTTGCAGCATTTTATCCTTTAAATATATTTAAAATATATTTCTTATCAAGAATCTTCAATGTTTATCTAATAGAAAACTAAGAATAAAATAAAATAATATTTTATATTAGTTATGTATCATACTTTACTTATAATTTTATATGCATTTAGCACAATTATAGCTATAAGAAATAATATAAATTACTCCATATTTATTTTGAATTAATTCTGAGAAAAATAGTAGAAGTGTTCGAAAAAGAAGAAAATTATTATTACTAAAATAACTTATCTAGATTAAGATAGAAATAGGATATTTATTTGTCATAGATACTTCATTATTGACAAAGTAACATTTTTTATTATTGACTGAATAATATTAAAAGTTCTTTTTATATACCATAAAATATATTACTATATTAATAAGACTTTTACGAATGTTTACGAAAAGATAAATATTTAATTAATAATATTGTCATTTTTCCACATTTACTAGAATTACATTAAAAATATGATTTGTCGCAATATTTTAATGCGGCTTTAATGTAAAGCCGCAATTTAGTTATGAATTAATAAAGTTACATTGGAATCATTTCATAAAAAAGGATTAATATATTAATATTAAATCGAATGATTTTCGTATGGCTTCTAAGTATATACCCTATTTACAATAATTGTATAGTCCAAAATGTAAAGGGATATGCGTTAAATTTTGATTTATATTTAAAAGTAATAACTGTAAAAAGTAAGAAAGAATAAATTTATCATTTTGAAGCTCTTGCGTGATGAATAAGCGAAGCATGTGTTTTTTCTTCGGGAAAACAACTGTTGTCACGTATTTCGTCATAAATGAAGATTTGTCTAAGGGTGGTCATTAAATTATGATAGCTTAAGGGGAGCCGTTTTGAGAAGCGCTGAGAGAGAGAGAGAGAGAGAGAGAGAGAGAGAGAGCGAGAGAGAGAGAGATGTAAGTCATTTACGACTCCCGCATTAAATAGAGAGCTTTGCCATGGCGAATGGCTCCGTCATACCGCTAGTGTAGTGAATGCAAATTGCGAGGCGTACTTTTCCGGCATATGTCACCACAGGCGCACTTGCCCGTCTGCCACAAAAGCCAAACTGTCGATTTGCGCGGTAACGCGCCGAGGCTCCGATGCCGACGTGGGCATGAATAATTTTTCGATCGACCGTTAGGACGCAACTCTTGGGGCAGAAATTTGAATCGACGATGCTGGAACGATCTCAAAATATTCGCTAATACGTAATGCCTGCATTGTAGGGATATAAGTTGTAAATTTAAGCGATATATATTAAATCACTTACTCTAACTTATTCTGCTCTTGCCGCTGCACAATTATTACGTTCGTTTGTAATACTCAACTTTTTAATACCATTACATTAATAATCTCCAATAAGCTCTAATTCGTAAGTAGCCGGTACAATTACAAGCTTTTGTGCGCGAATCTTTATTTATAAGTATACTTATAATTCCACGATAACGTTATTTACGTGGGATTGCGTAAGATAAGCGAATCGCGCTGCATTGAAAGAACGATTCCTTCTAAATACCCTTCTGCATGTATAAATTTGCCTATAATACGTATAAAACAATGTATAAACTTATAGGTAATTGTATCTTAATAACGGAATAGTAATGGACGAAAGGAGCTAAGTAATATTTGAGTAATTTGAAATATTAATAAGATACCTCGGGTGGGAATCCTTTAATCAGACTTGGCTTTATATCAGGTGCAGCGCCTAAATTGAATAATCTAGTGACAAGGGTCGATCCCTCTTATGTCAATTAAGGGAGGACCGACGCATCCGAGCGAACCAGGGCCAAACCGTTGAGAGTACACCCGCTATCAGGGAGCTCTATCTCATTGGATCTTCGTTAACAAGGAAACCGACAGGAGCTTTGTGATCGTCCCGTTTATTGTTAAGTTCGGCTGAGAGTGAGCTGTCAGTTTCGAGCCTCGATGACGCGCAGATGAATTAGAATCAGAAACAAGGAGCTCCTGGTCGACAGCAGCAGCGGCTCCGCAGATGTCATTAACTTCGGGGAGCTTATATGCCCGAATCTTGATGCATTTATGTATGTATCTATGCACTGTGGCACGGGCGCACTAGGTTAATCGCTTGCTCTGGCCCGACTATTAGCCCATAGAAAGATAATGCCGATCCTCGCGCATCGAAATTAATCTTCACCAGGAATGTTAAATAAGCCCTCTGATAAGATAATAATAATAATAATAATAATAATAATAATAATAATAATAATAATAATAATAATAATAAATCTTAATATAAATAATAATACGAATAATAATAACTTAAATAATAATAAATCTTAATATAAATAATAATAATAATGAAAATAATAACATTTCGTTTATCCCGACAAAGACATACTTTTCCCTTTTTCTCCGGAGCATCACCTCGAATACTTTTTTTTTCAAAATGTTTTGCATTGCGTATAAATAGAATAGTGATTTAGAGGAACATCTTTGAAATAAATAAAAAGTTCTTGCGCATTTAGTTATGTTGCATGCCAATCATTTTTAATCCAAAACGTGTGCAGAGGTAATTTGCAAAGGCAATCGATGCAAATTGCCAAGATATTCTCTCACAGAGAAGCTACTCTTGTTCGCCCCTCCGTGGACACACGACAGGGTTGAAAAGCTTAGGCATACCTGATCGGCGCGTACACGGTCAATTTAAACTGGCAATAAATATATTAATGCACAGACATTCGGTAGCCTTTTATCCCCTATATTCGCATGTCTTTTCCAGTGCAACTTGCTCAACCTTTCACTTACCCCAGTCTGGAAGCCTCATCCCCGTTTCTAAATCGATTCGTTCTCTCCCTCTGTCTCTCCCTCTGTCTCTCTCTCTCTCTCTCTCTCTCTCTCTCTCATTCTTTTATTCTCTCCAACATTAAAAATTATATTTAAAATAGATTGAACTCATGTATTTCATATACTTTTCTATGAAACTCTTAACAATCCCAATCACATTATGCATATACTACTTTCAATCGAAGTTCACTTCCTAGTTGGAACAAACAGGTTTCTAACATTTGAATGATATGGTAGAAGTTTAAACTTAAATGTACTATACACATACTTCTTATAATTTAAATATGTATAAATTTGAATAATAGTTTTATATAAACGAAATAACAAATATTACAAGCAATAGAATATAACAAAATGGTGATGTATTATCTTCGTCTGATAATTCGCATCAAAGAAAGATAAGTAGATGTATATATATATAGAGAGAGAGAGAGAAAGAGAGAGAGAGAGAGACATAGTAAATTATATAATGTTTGATATACATAAAGTAATTTTTTTAAATCTTTTCAGTTTGAAATTAGAATATATGGTCCAAATACAAATTACATATTACATAATCGTTCAAAATTTCTTCGTCGTTGTCACGGTAATAATAACTCTTCGTTCTTATATACTCGTCTTAAAATATGTGTCTTTTTTTTTCATTTTCAGATATAGATCATAAGTTTGAGCTATAAAACATTCATAATTAATGTAATGGGCTTCACATACGCATGCAAAGAGACAGGAACGAGAAAAGGTTAGAATTGCTGTTGTGCACGTGTACGAGCAAATCGTTGCATAGAATAAATTTTTTTTTATCGCTGGGCGTGATTTCGGTGATATATTTTAAAATTGATTGATTTTTATCGATATATGATTATTTTCTAATACAGTATATCATTCCGTCAAAGATATAACCTCGTGAAATAATTTTTTTTGGTCATTATCAATGCCAATAATATACCTTATGGCTTATATTAGTATTCAAATTGAATCATGACAATTCGTGACTATAATAATTTCTTATAATATATTTTTTTTCTATGAAGAAGAAAGAACACATTTAGAGACCATCAGGGGCTCTGATCTATAATAATAACAATAACAATAATAAGAATAATAAGAATAATGATAATAAAATAGTAACGTTGAAATTGATATTTAATTACAATTTCATTGTATTATCGTTGCAGCTGGTCTACCAGTTTTACATTAATAAATTCGACGCTGGAATGCAAAAAAATAATAATCAAGTAGTTACTGAATTTTTAATATTAATATAACTATGCTTTATTACTTAGTAATATGAGAAATTAAATTAACGTTTTAATTTACCAATGGTAAACTGTATTTTATTAATGTTTTATTTATTAATGTTTTCGCTGTCTATTAAGACGACTGTATTGATACTATAAAGTCATATTCTAATACTGTGTATTGGTATGTGTAAAGTAATTGCGAGCTACTAATGTTACCGATAGCTATAATTATTATTTAAGAATAATTATTATAATAATTCGATACAATGATTGAGATAATATGTGATAGATAATGAAATCCCTCTGAATTCTCATAATCAGACTATTTCATTTTTCAGTACTTTTAATGTTTATTTATAATGAAATTCTGTAATAATAATTACAGACGATTGCTTCGGAGGGAAAGAAAGAGTCGGTAAGTTCGATAATGCGGTAATAAATGCAAATATTGCAAATGCGCGTAAAACAAAGGATCATTGATAGAATCGCTTGATAGAATAAACTTTAATCGGAAAAATAAATGGTTAAGGTGCCACCGTCTGCTTTTTATGAACGACTATGAAAATAAATTGTCCTCTTCCGAAAGGCCTCGCAGAGCAGGATCAGTCACTCGTTGGTTGCGCGCGCTGCGTGAACGATTCCAAAAGCATATAAAGGAAGAAGAGCTGCGCTCACAATAAGATGAATGGCTCATCGTGCGATATTTGGACCGACGAGTTCATTCACGGTTCGGGTTCCATTATGTATTTTCTTGCATCTCTGTCTTCTGGGCTGTTTTCTCGTAGGTCAAATACTGTCCTTGAATGAAAATAAGAGCCAGAAGTCTAGTGCAATGAAGACGACTCGGGAAACGAAGAGAAACGACACCTTTTCACTAACGTACTGCACCTTTTTGGAAAATGATGGGCGTACACACACCTTCCTGTTTTCTATTATTCCTTTTCCCCTAATCTTTTCTTACATCTTTTTGTTTGGCATTCTTCACTTTATTTCCATTTTTCTCCTCGATTCTTTGAACAGTTTTCCTGCCTTTTCTTCTCCCCACTTTTTGATATCACTTCTGCTTGTTCTTCTTGCCCCTTTCATGAGCTAATCTATATTTTCATTCACCATTCAGTCCCCCATTCTCGCTTTATTTTTTACTCTCTAACCGAGCTCTGTGTGCACGTTTATAATAACGTTTCGAGCATTGCATTAAAATCCAATATTTTGGCAAAGGCTGTTTTTCGTTGCTTGTGCATCGTTGCTACAGCGAATTCGTGAAAATATATTCTTAGAATTACAAAGCAATAAAATTCGTTAATAATGTTAATAGTGCAATGGCTCGTTGAGATCGAAGTAACATACATTCGGAGTTGGAATTCGAACAAGCGATAGGGAAATGACGAAATTGGTCGTAAGTATAGGCTTTGTTATTGTAGTGGAATGATAATATCGTCTTTACTATTAGCTCAATCCGATCTGCTGCTTCTCAATACGGACACCCACTTTTCTTCTTATCCCTTAACATAAAGCTGGAGTAAAAGAGTGCGAAAGGGAAAAGAGGGCTGAATAAGTGAGCCAAGGCTCCTTTAGTCCTTGCCTCTCGACTTCTCCACTTCTGCTCGGGGACAAACGACTGGGTTGTCCCAGGACATCTCTTCTCGCAATGAGCGCTTCGCAACAATATAGAAAAGGGCCTCTTCCGCTCTATCTTTTACCTACGAGATGGACAATGCTGAGGATTTTGTCAAAGGCGACGTTCATCGAACGCGGCCGACACCGCGTATAATATCCCACCAGTCGTTCTTTTTTTTCTTCTTCTTCTTCTTCTTCTTTTTTCTGGAAAATTGGCCTTTGTTGACGGCAATCGAATGACCTTATTCTCTTGCACGCGAGTACGCCTTACCTATTTTCAATCTAGTTTCGAATGTTCCATCTCTAGCTTTAAAAATTCATCGAGTCTTGCGCTAACGACAAAATGTTTCTTTACCCATCCGTACGAACATCCTGTCCCGCTACCGTCAACACAAGTACTCAAAATAAAAGAAAGCTCACCTTACCCATTTACGTCTACTTATCTGATGTCCCTCTTCTTTTTTTCCCCCTAATACATTTAAGTGCATTATTGTAAGTGTATTGTTTCAGGCTCTTCTACTTGTCACTCTTCTACTCTTTTTCGTGTCTATTATTAAATGCATCGAATTCATAAGTTCGCCCTGTTTATTATTTAATTATGGAGCTCAATTTAATGAGCTCAATCCTTCATTTTTAAAAGAAATCTGCTTATTTAAGCTAATAAGTATTATATGAATGCACTGACAACAAAGTAATCTTTATTGTTTCTTTACATCTGCATATTTGATAGGAGATAAAATGTTAATAAATTTATATTTAAATATTGCTTATTACAATATTAAAATTATTAAAGTAATAAATTAATCAAAACAATCGATACCACCAAAGTAACAACATACTCTAAAAATCTAAAAATATAAATACAATAACGAAATTCATTGTTTATTTTTAAATATTTTCAAATTATATAATCTTTTATATTTTTTCATATTAACATAAAACATGTAACATAAAAAAAAAATTTTAATATATTAATTCAAACATTAAAATTCATATAGTTAGAAATCTATAATTATTTTTAAATTTTATTTAAAAAATTAATTATTAAAAATTATATTTAATTTATTTTTAATTTTTTAATAAGAAATTTCAATTCAGTAATATAAACTTTAAAATTTTAATTTAAATTTAAAAGTAAGATGTATATGTTTTGAAATTTGGAATCTAAAAAAAATGAATTTACATTTTAAAATTTTAAAGAATTAAATTTGTATACGACAATAACAGTAAATTAATAGATTAGTAAGATCCTTTCTCTATAAATTTAATTAAAAAGAATTGTTTCTTATATTGAACTCTGTAAGAGTAATATACGTAAGACTTAAAGTGATAAAAACATAAAAAAATTTTAAATATTACATACATGATGTTGGTAAGAATAATTATTCTATTTGACTCAGTCCTTCTCGGCACGTCGATTATACTTTCTCGATTATACTTTATAGCCACTCACATCGAACGGTGAACTAAAGACAGCTTTGTTATTAAAAAAAAAAGAAAAAGATCGATAGGTAGAGTGGATGAAAGTGAGAGAAGCGTTCTTCGCACAAAAATCTTATGATCCACGTGTCACGTTTAGAGACTCTCGTAATTTCAAAATTCTATCTTTCCATTCCCCTTCCTAAAAGTGCTCCTGACAAGCTTTGATGGATGAAAACGCGCGAATACACTATAAGAAGAAGAGCTGAAGGAGAAGAATGAAAATGAGAATGAGAATAAGAGTAAGAATGAGAATGAGAATAAGAATGAGAATAAGAATGAGAATGAGAATAAGAATGAGAATGAGAATGAGAATGAGAATGAGAATGAGAATGAGAATGAGAATGAGAATGAGAATGAGAATGAGAATGAGAATGAGAATGAGAATGAGAATGAGAATGAGAATGAGAATGAGAATGAGAATGAGAATGAGAATGAGAATGAGAATGAGAATGAGAATGATAATAAGAAAAGGAATACGTCATTGATGGATATAGAGTCAGGGGGATGTCAGGTGAGAGGGGGGGGGAGATTTCCATAATGGAAAACCCTCTGGCTAATAGTTCAAGAATCTCAATGAAAACTGGAAAACGAAATTCACGACGAACGAGCTGATAGCTGTTAAAAAAAAAGAGAAAGAAGATGTGTATCCGTGTATATATACCTTTGAGAAATGTGTGTGTGTGTGTATATGCTTGAACAACATCGGGCTTGTATCCCTCAATGAATGACGAAGCAGAATATTCATCTTTTCGACCCGACAAACTTATCGTAAACAAATGTCAAATCAGCGTTGAATAGGAACAAAAATATTAACCGTTCCTCCTTCTGTCATAAGCGTTTCACACTAGATCTCCTGTTAAAGACCCAACCATTTTCTACCATTCAATTCAACCTAGCTACCTATACGTAAATAAGCCCCGTTATTATATAAGAAATATATATAAGAATAAATGAATTATTTATACTTGACATTAGGCTGCGGTATTTAGATTGTATCCGTGTATCTTTTTATATGTTTCAGATAAAATATTTAACGTAATTGCAGTATTGCATAAGTAATAAAAGTTATAGTCAATTAAATAAAAATTATGAATGTTATTGGTATGAGAAGAAAAATTATTTTTTTTATATAATCATCGGTAAGTTAAAAAAAAAAAGTGATAAATAACAGTAACAATTTTACGGGGAAAACTAATCCCTCTAAATACAGGAAATGGAAAAAACAGCAAGTCTAAAGAGCTTAAGGAGCATTTGGAAAGAAAAAGTATCTTCCTCGCTCCCTTCTAAACGTCACTCTGCATTGAATCTTTACGATATCTAATCATTTGGTATACTTGAGCCTTACAATAGTACAACAATGGACTATGACATGGCTGCAGGTCCGTTGTTTTTCTTTATTGCCTTATGTCAGTGACACCCATCATTACATTCTCTCCTGATTATGTGCTAGAAAGAGGAAGGGCGAGAAAAGGAGAAAGAGAGAGATAATAAAAACAAGGAAATACACGAGTAAAGAGAATAATGTCGGGAATATTTACATAAGATGGGTGGTATTGTTTAAATACCGTATGCCTGACTTTTGTATAGCCTAAAAATGTATATGTCTTTATTCAATATAATATACGAGACTATTGTCTATAATTTACAATTAAATAGACTCAAAGCATACCTATAGCTTAAAATAATATTGTAAGAACTTCTATTTTATGTCGTTCATAGTTATAAAACAAAGAACAAAATTTTATATGCTATCATTTATATCTTAAAAGCTCGATCATATTGAGATACGTATAAGTAGAGTAGTTGTATGATATTAACAAATTTATACATTTATACTGGGTGTACTCACTCTTAGAAAAAGAGAAGCTTGTTTTAATATTTGTAGCATCAATTTAAAATATTTGTAATAACCTTTAGTTTGTTAGTTAATACATTTAATTTTTACATTGGTATTATTGAAACCAATGAATTATCGCCTCAATAAATATCAAAAAAAATTACCTTTTAATTTTCATTAAACTGAATAAAGAATCTTCAACATTCAATTTTAAACCAATTCAGATCGATAATACTAAGCACTTCTGTATAAATTAAATGTCAAATTTGATTGATTTACCAAAATATATCGTAAATTTATTTTTAATATCGTCCATTTTTAATGACCTTCTATAAGTTCTGTTCTAACTTGGTGAGTCCATCTTGAATTTATTTCATTATCAAGTTGTTTTATCTAATATACTTTCATATAATGAATATAGAATTAGTTTGATCATTACCGATGGGCCTGATTTAACTGAATAAGGAATGGCAAAATTAATTGAAGTCATTGACATGTTCGATTTTTCTCTTCTCTTTCTCCTGGCTCTTTTCATCCTTTTTTCAATCTCCAATCAGTTTTCTTCTTATAGAAAAAATATCCTCGGTAGGATAAAGAGACTCGAAGGTTCATCCAAATTCCGTTGGAAATGGCGCTTTATTATTGCGGGACGGTTTCCGCATCTACATGTACACTTAGCTGCATGAGCGTATGTAGGTATAGATATAGGTGTCGGGGACTCGGCAATAACTCGGCACTCGAAAAGCGACGGCTCTCGATCGTGGAAATAATCTGCAGCCCTTGCCGTCGGCTAACTGCAACCAATCATCGGCTTCTGCAGCCCTTCCTTATCCGCCGTCTTGCTCGCGCATAATACACTCGAGGATCGTCGTCGGCACTCAACGTCTTAATCAATGCCAACATTTGGACGACTTCTTCCGAAATAAACGGTATTGACTGAAAAAAGTAATGTAAAAACCGATGGGCTGAGGATGGAGCTAGGAATGGGGCTGGAGGCTTAGTGCTCAGCCGGTACGATCACCCTGGTAATAAAAGTGTAATCGACGAAACCGTAAACGAGTGGCAGACAAACAAGGATTGTTTGTCACTAGCGCCGCGAACGAATAAATTTAGAGAAGGACGTAGTGAAAAAATAAAGGAGAACGGGGCTGGAGGAATAATTATTGGGAGACTTTTCTAGTCGACCAAAAGGTAAATTAAAATGTTGTTTACCGCCAAGCTATCCAAGATATATAGGAAAAACCTCTATCTCTGAAAACTCTTCAATGCGTACTAGTACTACCTCTTATGTACCTCTGAATTTTAATGGATTTGCGTCGCTCATCGAATCAGACCGAATTAATTTGAAATTTCCTTCAATCCTTTTTCGCGCGAGAAGAACTAAGATAGCTTCCTCGAAGATGATCCCACTAGGGCTAAATTAATCATCCGCTCGACCTCAGTCCATCAGTTGAAGAGTGAAAGAGAGGCGCACTCAAGTATCACCCATTGTAACTATGCTCTCTTCTCCGGGTTTTCTCGCAATCTCACCAGCCATTAGGCGGCTTTGTACCTTATATGTGTCGATAGTCTCCTATATTTTCATTCACTGTCTTCGCTCATCCTCAACCAGTCGGTCAGCTCGTGGGCTCAAGTGCCCGATTGACTCTCCGCCTGTAATTTCCACTAAAATAAACTCCTCCTTCAAATTCCTCGGTCATTATGATATATTACCCTCATCTGCCCGGAATTCTACAATTTTATTATCACATGTAAATACAAGATAGTTTATTTTAGTTCTAAATTAATTATTACACTCTATCGTGTATCGGATAATAAAATGGTTTTTATTAAAAGTTGGTCTCCCTTTTGAATTGAAAAATCACCTGAAAAAAATTATTAAAAATAATGGTTTCATTTTTCTCTCTCTCTCATTTTCTCTCTTGCTTATTCCATTTTTATTCGTAAAATATATAATGTATGAAATAAGATTATATTCCGTTTTAATTTGAAGAAACATTAAATTAATATCGTTACTAAATGCGATAGTCAATCCTATTAATGCTGCCATATTTTCACTTACTACAACCCTCTTGGTTTTTACTCTCTACTCAAGCCTCGCCTCTGTTCGACGCAAATAATTTAATTAGTCAAATTTTCATTTTCTTATACCTATAAAAAAGCAGACTAATCAATTTCATTATATAAAATTTATATTATTATATAACAAAAATAATTTTTATAAACGTATTATTAATTGAACAATAATTTTCACTATTTTAATAAAATATCAAAATGAAATGTACAGTAGCGATTCTTTTTAATGTAATTTAGAACAATAAAACATGTACTGAGTAAATTATTTGGATGAATTTTATGTTTTCTAATTTTGACAATCACGAGTTTAGACAATACAAATTTATTTATATTCAAATATCTCCGATTTTTTATTTCGAACGAGAAATAATAAGTCTTACAATTTTAATAGAATCTCAACTAAAATATTTAGATTTTAAAAAGTAAATTTAAACTTTACACAAAGTTAATCTTTAAATTTAATTTAATTTTTAAATTTATATAAAGTTCGATATTGGAAATTTTTAGTGATATTTACAATAAAAATAGTATATGTTGGTATAATTATTCAATATATAATATTTTTTTTATTAATAAATATAAATACGTAACTAATTTTTATTGTCCTTAAAAAAAAATATATATATATATATATTAATGTTATCTTTACAATGTATTCAATCGATCGAAATCATATAGATTTAAAAACATTTGTGGGTATAAATATACTTTAAACAAAATGTAAAAATTTGTATAAACACTATTATAATTATTATTTAATTATGAATAAAATTGAAGACTTGATTTTATAATATACTTATTTACAAATAAAGTAAATAAGTATATTATAAAATAGGGAGAGTGGAAATTTCGTGAGGAAAATAGGGAGAGAAAAAGAAAGAAAGGATCCATTATTCTGGAAGGAGGCAGCGCTACTCGCTTGCAAATGTATAGCTTCTACGGTTGCCGATGCCCGGTAGCCACATACGTATGTATGTGAGTGCAAGCGTACGCATATATAGGTTCACGGAATTGTATGTAGAAAGACTGTTCGGAGGGGGAATTCGGAGTCATATACAGCTCGGGTGTAACATCTTTTTAAAGAAAACGGAAAAAAAAGTCGTAATATAGGAAAAGAAGAGAAAGAGGCAAAGTGATCCGTGTTTTTGACACTTTTCTACAGAAAAGTCAGGTTGAGGACATACTCACGCCTTCACATACTTTATATACATGCAATATTTTTTCGGTAACTTTTCCGCGGCGTGATAATGGCGGGAAGACGACTATTTCTCTTTATGTCGAGCCATTTTCGTATCTGCTGATTCTCACGTAACAATGGTTTCCCCGTCGGATCATTTTGTTTATTTACTTTCCCCATTCGAGGGAACGTATTTTTTAATAGGCCTCTCAGACACTTACCTTCCTTACTTTTTTGTGTGCACCTCTCTTCGATATAGAAATTGCAAGCGTCTAATTAGACCATCTTCGGATCGTATTTGAGAAGCAATAGTTTTCGACTGACTATATTTAACAATGCACTTATATTCACATATATTATATATGTGAATATTTATGTATACATAGATAATAAAAATTTGGTTTGTTAAAAACTTGGTTTTACACACTCATAATTTAGTTATTTCTATCAATTATTTAATATTGATATTACATAATTATTTTTCCATTCGATTTTTACATTTTTTTTTCTTTCATTATTTTTGAAATTTTCAATAAGTTTATATCTTAGGGATTTAAATTATACTCTAACGATACATAGAAAGCTGACATAGTTTTAATTTTATTAAAATATCATATGCTAAATGTACAAGATTCATGAATAATATTTATTCGATTGCATATCACTGGAAAATTTAATCAAAATTAAATATAATCGACGTTCTCAATAAATTATGAAGATTAATTGCGTAATTCATAGGTAAATAGACTTGACGTATTTTATTAATCAGAAGCATTTGCTAAACGTCTTCTAATGACTCGTTTAATACTGTAGAACTTTTCAATAAATAATAATAGTTAGTCAAATATAATTATAATTTTGAGTATTAATGAATCAGTAAAAAATAAAAATATTTTATAATATTTTATAATATGTTTAATATATTGATATTAATAAAACTTGCAGATTGAGTAGGGAATCAGCCAATGCTGATATGGGATGATATGGCATATCATTTTATAAATTGTGATTAATATAAGACAGAGCCATGTTTAACGAACTTGTCTTTAATATGTCAGATTTACGATGATTTATCACATTAGAATAATAATTAATAAATATCTAGGATTATAAATGAAGACTCGAGATATGGCTTCCTTCTTTTCCCCCACGTTGCTTCTCACGTTGCAATCCGATATTCAGTCTTTCGTTCGATCAGGCACTTGCATAGACGCGCGCACATAGGCATAGACATTGAAGGATGTTATATAGTTGGGGAGAGCCGGCAATAAAAGTACTCAGAAATCTAAGCTATTATCCGCGGGCCCCGTAATTTAATGCGTAAAATGCGATCCTCGCGACTCGGCTATTGTCGACCCTAAGAGGAAGTGCTATCAATTTTTTATGAATAATATTTTGTAATAATTGCCGAGAAATTGGTTGCAACATATTTACGTAGATTGGCCGGGGCATTATCTAGTCAAGGGTCTGGGACAGGAAGTGCAGCGCCTGATTCTTTTGTAGCCCGCTCTTAAACATGGTTACCACGATGCGATCAGCTGAGTTTTTTTTGTTTTTTTTTTTATTTTGATACTGATACACCGGCAACCGTGCTTTATTACGAGATCGTCTATTCCTTGCTATTATATCGCATCGTTATTGAGTTGCTTTTATTCAATAAGTGGAGATTTACTCAAGCTTTATCTCCTCAAGATCTCAAGTCCCGAGCCTGTTCGATTTATCGGACCTCTTCTCATCGATACTTACATTTATCGTAACAAACTCATATTTACCATATTCCATTGAAAAATTAATTTATCGCTATTACTTATTTACATATTTATTATTCTTATTCTTATTATTATTATTATTATTATTATTATTATTATTATTATTATTATTATTATTATTATTATTCTATTAACATCTAAGCAGATAATTTAATATAATTTTCAAAATTTAAAGTTCTATGTATCGATTACTCAAGATTTATAATTCATTTCATAATAATTCAAATCGAAAATAATTTTTATATAATTTCGTTATTTATATTTAAACTTTCGTTAAATAAAAAATAACTTGTCTTTTTGATACATAGAGTATAACCATTAAAATATCGCGTCATCAATGAAACTCTTGAATAGATTGAAATATATAACATTTGTATAAAAGTAACGTGTAATGTCAATGTAGAAAAGGTGTAAGTATATATGACAATGTCAGGTATTACTGGAGTAATTTTTATTAGAGATTAAGCAAACGAGCGGATAGGCCATAAATCGTCATATAGTATATGTCCATATAATAAGTGTTGTGTAAGATTTAGTACAATTAAACATTAGATTTTCTACTAGAGGGACTATTTTTATACAATGTATGGTAATGTTTAATAATATGGAGTTTGTAGTAGAGCGTGAAATCTTCTGATTCCGTGTACAATGTAGAGGGCTATATTTTGTCGCTCATTGAATGCTCCGTGAGAGGTGAAGAGGGGCTTACAACAGACGCAGAGAGAGAGAGAGAGAGAGAGAGAGAGAGAGAGAGAGAGAGAGAGAGAAAGAGAGAGGGGAGAGAGAGAGAGGGAGAGACGATGATGCAATACGAACGAGCGGCAGATATATATGCTTGCATAAAAAAGTCCGTGGTCAATTAAGACCGAAGCCGTGGAAGAGCACGTCAACTTTACAAGTTAACGTCGATGATTTCAATAAAGCTAGCGAAATCTCAGGAACCCCTAAGGAGATCTAGCAAGAACGACGGCTCCCATTAAATATCACTATAGAGGGCATAAATGCTTCCATTGTGTTGAGCGCGTGTTACAAATTTCTCGGGGCTTTGGTGCTCACTGGCTCGAGCGTAAGCCCTACTTTAATTAGCATTGTATCGGATTTCTCGTGGCATCGATAGAGAAACCAAGAGAAAAGCATTACCATCGAAAGTGGAAGGACGCGGCGCCCGGTAATCTATACATTTATAAATCCTCGTGGATGCTCGAGGCCGACAATGCGCCTACCGTTGGCTCGGCGGGTCTCATCATTTCAATCTCTAAGGAGTCAAAGAACTTTCGGAGCCCGAAGCTCGCTAAGATATCGAGAAGAGGTGCAATCGAATAGGACGGAGGAAAAAAGGAACAAAGAAAAGGTACAAAATGATCGGTATGATCCCTGCCCCCATCCCTCGCCCGCGCCCCAACCGATCGTTAATAAAATTCGGATTCCCATTATCGTTATGGGACCTATAAGGGTGTATATATCAAGCCGAGATGTCAAGGGTAATGCTAGCGAGCATTTACGTTTATTTTTTTTTTATTTTCCTTTTTTTTCTTTTTTTCCCTTGATTGTTGTTGTAGGCATTAGCTGCCGCGTAATGCATGTCGTCGACTGTTGGGAGTCGGTAGAAACATGAGCGCGCGCAAGAATAGGAGAAGCCGAGCCGAAGAAACTGAGCACCACTAGGAGCTATGGAAACGAACGGCGAAAATACAAATTATCAATAAAGGGTTGTGCGGATAACAGTTGCGCATGAGCAAGTAACAGTTAATTAGGCTGTATTAGATATTATAATATGCGATAACTCAGCTACACTGCCTCCCCTCTCTTACATGTGAAATCCGTTTGGCATTCAACAACTTCTGATCTTCCCTTGGCGACTCCTTACCGTTAATATGAAAATATTTATATCTTATTATTAATAATAATTAGTAAGCGATCTAAGGAGTCGTTTTTTTAGAAACACTTAGATCGATTATCAAATAAGTTTACCTCAAAATAACTTTTTCAACAAGAATTCGTTTATCTCTGCCACTACTTTTATTCATTATCATTTTGATGAATTATTAAAGCATATAGGTGAAGCATAATACAACTGAAAATACGAGGATTAAAGCTAAATTAAAATAAGAATAGTATCTTACAATAGAGCTTAGTCCAAACAGTTATATTTATATAAGACGTTATAATTATACATTGTATTGAAGTAAAACGTATTGTTATTATTCATACTTTTTCTATTAGCTTAATGGTCGATCATAAAAATCACGTTAGAGTATAAGAATTTTTTTTCTTCTATTTAAAGTAAAATCTATGTAATTGTTATATAAAACTATGTGAATATATATTTAAAGTAATTTATGGCATTCAATTTATTTTTATTTCTTATGATAGCGACCATTCATTGAAAAAATTACATAGAATCTTTAAAAAATACATAATTTTCCTAATTCAATTAACTAATATAATGTTATAAACCAATGAGAATAAAAGGATAACTGTTTAACATAATTTATTTATTGATAAAAATATATTGAAAACAATTTTTATAAATCATATTTGCATACAACTAGAAATTAAAATTAAATTTAACAACAAATTTTTTAATATGTAGCCTTATATTAATGGTAGACTCATATTAACTATGAAATCATATCATATCAACTATAAATTATTAAAATGAAATAAATAAACCTTTGCAATTTTTATTGTAATTAAATTTTGAAGGAAGATTTTATTTAATATTGATTTATCGTAAAATGTGAAAATGGAATACCGTTCAACTGATACATTTTTAAATTTCTATCATTAGCTTAATACATGTAAATAAATATAATTATTGAATTATTATTATATAATAAAATTATTAAAACCATATGTAAAGAGGCCAGGAATCATATTTTAATTTATATTATATAAATTTATAATTATATAAAAATAAAAATAAAAATGGTATTTGTTTTTAAAAATTCAAATAGTTAATTACTTCACAGCTTTCTCAAGAAATAATTATTTTATTTACATTTAGTTGATCTAGTATGTATGAACCAATAAGACTTTTAGTATTATATTAGAAGGTATGGAATAAAACTCAAATCTGTCGATCTGAGTTTACGATAGGCTATTAATTATTTTGAAAGAGCTCTTTAAACAAGAAAACTCGTCAGTTTTTAATTTCCTTTGATTTTAAGAATATAAGAGTTTAATACATACAGATTCACAAGTGCCCTAACAGTTATTCCCTATAATAAATATTAGCAAATACTCGCACAGCGTGTTACATAAACGTATAAACATATACATATGATTGAAATATAAATACAGTAAATCGTGAAAAAATAAGTGAGTATATTGTTTTATTTATAATTGCGATTAAAGGGCGTAGAAGTTCAATACTCAAGGACAGAAATATGTATCCGAAAAGTAAATTCCAATTAGTTTTGTGAATCGATACAGTTCCCTTGAAATTTCCGAGCAATGCCGAAGAAAACCTGCACTTCAGTGGTGAACAAAAAGACAGAGATTCCTTTGTAATATTAATAAATCTATAATTCAATTACGCAATGTCGTTGATGCGTGAAAAATTCAGTCTTCCACAAAGTCTTTATGAGTATTAAAGTAATAATTGATTTTAATGATAAAGTGAGTAATTTCAAATTAATTATTTATAATACTCCATTCTAATGAATATTTCATTATTATGTACTAATTTTCAATTCAAGTTCATTGACTGAAATTGATTAAAAATAAACGAAAAATTTTATGCACTATTATTGAATTCATATAGTAATAACAGATTTTCATTAAATAAATTTAATTCGGTACTCTTAAGTTCAATACTGTAAGATAATTACTGTTTTATCTTTGCTATCTTAAGAGAGAGAGAGAGAGAGAGAGAGAGAGAGAGAGAGAGAGAGAGAGAGAGAGCAATGAAGCTTTTGTAATAATATATGAGGTATACTGTCTATTGGAAAGAAATATGACAAGCAGTATATTCCATACAAATATATACCTGAAAATGGTATTAAATCTTTTTATGTAATAGACAATAACATAGATCTTTTTATTCCGAGGTTTAAAGATTGAATGGGAACAAATGTGAGTAGAGTCATTAAGTTTGGTAATCATTTGACAGTTAGAAAATGTCCATAAAAGGTTGATCGAATGCAGCTGGAGACCTTACGGTATTATATACTTTCGATATAACAACTCTCTATGTAAGAATACCATAATTCGTGACTAAATACTCAACAAAAAGCGCATTTGACTGCTTTCGACAATTTCACTCTCACCCTGACCTTTCAATGTCATTCTCTGCCTTTCCAAAAACTCGAAACTCATAGTACTATGTGTTTGTCCATGTTTGTAGCTACTAACTAAAAATACTTAGCAAGTTTACTTAAAATACTTTCAGTGATACAATTAAGTACATAATTTATACGAATGAAGCCCTACTTACTCGTTAATTTGAATTTCCCAAAGAAAAGGCTATTTAATAAATATTCTATTTATTCTTTAATAATTTCTGACATACGACATTAAGTTTATTGGCCTTACCATTAGGCAAACCTTCTACTGTACTTGTGTTAGACATACCTATTAGAATTTGGTAATCATTGTTATATTTACAATATCATACTATTATGAACATCAAATAATAGTAAATTTATTGTATGTAATTGTTGGCTTATAAAAGGAACGAGGAGCGGACTAGTACGGAAAATTTAATTGAAACAGAATAAGAATTAGGAACTACATTCATCGAAAATATTGGAAATTTTCTTTGGAGAATGGTACCGGGTACAGGGTTAGCGATAAAAAGAGGGCGGAAAAATAAATTTGCACGACTGAAATAGAGTAACTGAAGTAAAGGGAAAATTAACAAGCACTGAGATCATAAAATAAGAGGGATGAAAAGAAGATACTTTTGTCTCCTGTATGTTAAAATCGCCGATCTGCAACTTTTCTTCCTTAGGTCGTTTCCCCTATCTTGTGAATATCTTTTTTTTTCAATTGCTACTCGTGACATTTCACTGTTCGATCGACTACTCGTTGATAATTTTATTGCTTACTACAAAGGAATTATAATGAATATGATTTTTCATTTCACTTTCTGTTACAGAGAACTATAATTACTACAAACAGTTGTGTAATACATTATTATCACATTAATAAGTATTTAATCAAATTTGACGATTCAAATTCACATCCAAAAATATTATTTGCTTTTAAAACTTTTTCAAATGGTTTTATAAAAATAAGGAATAGTTGTCATGGTTTTTAATATTTACAAAATCGTACTTAAAATACTGTTTGTAAAAATGAATACTCGCGTAGAGTTGTAGCTTTTAATATAATTAATAATTAAAACAGGGTGGCTATGGATAAGAGCACTATCAATAAATAATTATAGCTTGCATTTATTTGTGAAAGTTAGTTTTATTATAATTTTATTATAATTCCTATTCACATAAATAAACGCCTTTCTATATTGAAAGAGAAAAAAATCATTTTACAGTTTATGTATTAAGTTAATATAACGTAATGAAATAAAAAATGGGAGGTTGTATGTTGAAAAAGGGAAAGGCCATCTTACAGTTTTTCGGGTATGATTGGCCAATCGAATACTATCTAATTATAAATCATACATACATTATGCATTCGGGGAGTTTTTCCACGGGATAATTTAATTTCAGCGCTGTTACCTCGGATTTTGCTATCGCTTGGCAGCTAAGACCTGAGGTCCCCATCACGGTAATAAAGGGAGTGGAGTGCCGGGTACAACCTATGGACTCCCTTCCGGTCTTATTTATTACGAGGGCTCTGCAGCAGCACATACGCTTCTCTCGTAATTCTCCTCGTATTACAATGACGGTTAATCGACGCACTGGTCAAGCCATAGAAAACATGCAATATGTGAATTATGAAAATTATTTCTAAACTTCTGATGATTTTACAGGCTATAACAGACTGACTGATTTCTTTTTTTCATGAGCATTTCCCGACTTTTCCGACATGAAGCTCCTTAAAGGCAATTAAGCATGAGAGGGTAATATCCCATTACACCGCACGATTATCTCTCTAATAGCTGTTTTATTTACTTATGCGACGATAACCATGGTCTCGAACACGTAATATTATTAAAAAAATTTTATAAAAAATTCAGAATGGTTCTTGGAAGGACATTAATCAGATAACGTAATGTTAACAGATGCAAATAATCAATTAATTAATCGTTTTGTGGCTCAACATCTACGATTGCACTCGCTTATTTATATTATCGCAACTCAGAGCATGCATAATACAAAAGAAGGATTATTTAGTTTGATATATCTGTTACGTTTCTAAAATTTTCAGATCTAATTAATCTTGATTTGCAAAAGCACAAGTCACTAAACTTCAAAGGATTTAATTTAACTCGTAAGTGATGCTAAGTATTACGCGATAATTTCCTTCAAGGATATAATGTCAATATTAATAGTAAAAGCTTATAGAGA
The DNA here is from genome assembly GCA_018883505.1 of Ceratosolen fusciceps. Lineage (NCBI taxonomy): Eukaryota > Metazoa > Arthropoda > Insecta > Hymenoptera > Agaonidae > Ceratosolen > Ceratosolen fusciceps. The sequence goes on along the minus strand of RCIC01000035.1, from coordinate 869,283 downwards.
AAGTAGAGAGGTAAGGTTATGATCCATATAATTATTTATACAAAATATATTTACTTATAACGTTCATAAATTACCGTCATTTAATTTTCCGCTGGATATATATTTTCCTAGATATTGTAAGAGCATGGTCGACGTAACTCTACTCTCACGTATAATAATATAAAAATTTAGATAATTATTCGTAGAAAGCTATGATTAACGCATAATTTATATTTATTAATGATGATTTAATTTTAATGAAAAAAGTAAATTTATAAAACATTATTTTATGTAAATACTTTGAATTTTTATGCATTAAATCATAAATAACACATGTAGTCGTATTAATTATTCAATAACGTTTGTATTTTTTTCTAATTTAATATTACTGTTGTCATTATAATATTCAATATTTACTATATTTACTCATTTTTACTGTATTGTTCAATCTTTATAATATACAATTATCATTATTTTTAATACAACATGTTTTAATAAGCAAATAAAATTAAAACAATCATGTATCAAAAAAAATATATTTAATAAATAATTTGATTTTTCATTTGGCTTTGCAATCTATCTACTTTATGGATGAGTTCTACGTTATCGACTGATCTAGATATTATTTTATGATACATTATTCATTATATAATTATTTTACTACAAAATGTTAATGCGCTATCTTAATAAAATTAAATCTCACGAAAACGTCTATTTATATCGATTATGGAATTATCTGAAAATTTTTAATGTTGACTATCATTAAAATTTCATTTGCAAGACCCAGTATATAGTTATTTAATTCCACGTATAATTAACAAAAATTACTTTGCTTGCAATAAATTGTTTATAATACAGGTATATAATCTATATTTATCGATTATTTATTGATATTTATAATAAATAGTGTATTAAAACTTTACTTTTAATATTAATTTTTATATTCTGAATAAGTAGTGTAATTTCAATAAAAAAAATTAACTGATTTTTGCATCTAATTATAAAATTGGCTTTTTTAATTATGGCTATAATATAGTATTACATGAAAGTATTTGTACTGGAATACATGTTCATCCCTCCCCCCCCCATACTTTTAATTTTACGTTTGCTTAAAGGTTATTTTATGAGCAGAAAATAATGTATAATTTTAAATCTTAATTATACACAGTTTTGAATTTTCTTTTTTTTTTTTTTTGATTAAATATTTCTTTAATTTTGTAATGATAAAAAAATTAATTTTTTTATTTAAAACTTTAAAAGTTTTATAAATTAAAAAAAAATAAAAATTTTCGCAAGTTTTTAAAAATCAATCATCAAGCTAATTGATTTAAATTTATGACTGTAAATAAAATGTTTAGTGCGTGCTTGGTATTTGTGAAAATATTTATCATTAAAACCGTTCTTTCGCTAGGATTAAGAAAATGAATATTAATGCTTTGCGACCTACGGAATTGAATGCATTCAACACTCGCGTCTATGACCATTACTCTAACGCGTTGTTTAATATCATAATTAACCATCGTCCCCCATAAGAAGCTCTCTTAATCTCTGTTACCGCACATTTGTAAAGTATATTTGTAAAGTAGGACAAGAGAAGTGAAAGAGATGGGCTAAAAGCCAGTACACTTTCTATACTTGCGATTCGAGTGGTCGAAGGCAATTAAATCAAAGAAAATGTCTTGTACTCAAAAGCTACGCGTCTTGTGTGGTGTATATACGTCTACGTGCATACTCTGAAAAAAAGTACAAGTAGATATTAGGATTGTTGGGTGAGTAAATAGATAGATAGATAGATAGATAGATAGATAGATAATGTGGAAGTAAATGCTAGAAAAGAAGGTAGAGAGAATGAATGTGAAAAATTAAATGCAAAAGTCACATACGTGTTTAATACTGGTTACGTTACATCTATCCCCTTCTTTTCTTTTATCCGGCTAAAATAACGCGCGCCTCGAGTCTATAAAATCGATACAAATAGAGCACATTGTTGATTATTCCCCCCCCGCTCACTACTTGGTCGTTTCTTCGCTCTCTCTCTCTCTCTCTCTCTCTCTCTCTACGTGCACAATCAAGTATCATATATTACTTACGCATGTAAATTCGCAAACTCGTAAACATACATAGCCAGACACGGATTTGTAGAGAGAAGTATGTACATTCACGAGGAGGATTGCTAAAAAGAAAGGAGACGTCGATTGGATGTTGGGCGCGTTAGCTGCTTTTGTCAGTTTACTGGCCTTTTCTTTGACGAGCTCACAAGATGGATTCTTCTATTGATACACGCTGAGATTATATAAATACTTCTTTGTATCTCCGCTGGATGAAATGACTATTTTTTCTCGCTCGTGTGTGAATTCCTCGAGTGGATCCCACACCTCCTATAATGCTTATTACAAACACGATCTCAACTCGAGTGTCTAAACAAGCTCTTTATTCGTGATACTAATGATTTCAGTGACCTTAGAATATTATTTGCCGCCTCCTTATATTTTGTTTTTTAAGGCACGTGCGCGTCTGCCGATACAATGTAACATTAACATTCTCAGATTCCAGAACGTAAATCTCCCATTAACATTTAATTAAAGTTTAGCCGTAATATTTTTTTATATTTTATTGAATTTGAATTTATTTTATCCCCAGAGTTAACTCCGACGCGTATCCCTTTGAAGCTACGCGATCTTTTCGATACGAGGATTTTCATTGGAAAATATGATCAATTTCCTGAATAGGAAATATAAAAATAGACGGCAAATGCCTGGTTCACGTGGTTAAGAAGTTTTATTATTTATCATATAGCGAGTTCCTCACTTAGCTTATCGGCTCTTAAACGAAAGGGAAGTAAAATAAGTGTCAAAGCATATTAATTAAAAATTCACGTACGCGGATATAATTAAGATCGACAAAAATCAAATAGATCAAAGAAAGTAAATTACATATTGAAATTAACATGTAGGTGTGAATTCATCCACACCTGCATACACCCGTGCCAATCGTCTTCATACGATACATTAATCTTCTCTCTCTCTCTCTTTCTCGGCTATAAATCAAAGGATACCTTTCCACGAAGGCACACCGCGGTGTATTATTTATTACTGCTCGTTAGCGGGGAGCACACGTGTCAGACCGCCATCGGTGCCATGGAATTGCTTTCGATCCAGTGCACCTCTGAGTTACTTTCAACGAGCCTCCCCCCGTTCCTTCCTCTAGCCGTATGTGCTATCGTATTCACGTGTGCTCGCCCTCTCTCTATCTCTCTCTCTCTCTCTCTCTCTCTCTCTCTCTCTCTCTCTCTCTCTCTCTATCTATCTATCTCACATACTAATTCGCTGTTTTTCTATTAATCTAGCGGTGTACGGGTGTAGGACTCTTTCGTTACATAAAACCGTTTGATTTCAATGGTCGAGTGAATCGGTTGTTCCGATGATCGCGAATCAGTGGATTGTAATTAGTGAATAAGAAGGGATTGATTTCGTGAATATTTTCTTATGGAGTTAATCTGTTCGATTTTAGTCACAGTTGGCAAAGTTAGGAATACGAATGGGAGGCATCATTTTTTTCAATTATCCTCTGCCAATTGATCTTCATTGTTTATTTCAGATTATGAGATTAGTGACAATGGCTTGTAATACTTGGAATGGTTTATTATTACTTTATCGATAAGTGGTATTATATACCTGGGCACATTCTTTGAGGATTAGGCTTTGACGAAGACTTTTTTACGAATGCCTTTCTAAAAATCAATTGGTCTTTGACGAATACCGAAAATTCTTTTTGTAATTTTGCTTTCTCCTCTTTGCGTACTAAAATTTAATATTCTAATTTCAAATATTTCAGCCACCGAATTTATAATAAAATCGTATTCTTGCCACATAATTTATCATGTCTGGCTAATTAAAATTAACGACTTTCATACACATTTGTTATCTTTGCCACCTTGATATTTCTATCCAATTACTACATTCATTATTAAAATTTACTTATACAATGGCACTCAATAGTTTCATATAATAAAGAAAAAATTAATTTAATACAATTATGTAAATTATTTTCTGCTACGTCTACTTCTCTTTTTTTACGAGGTTATTTCTCATATTTCATGAATTTATTTTATTTAAACTTGACTTTTCACATGATTTTTTTAGATTATTTTTATATAAAAATGGTAATAATAATTTACATTTTTTTTTTAATGAAAATTATTACTAAAATTCTTAATAGTTGATATAGAAATTGAAAATAGAACAACATTAAAATATAAGTTGATTAATTTTATTGTCGAAAACAAAATAAAAAAGTAATAAATTCTCAACAATATTAATTAATTTGTACGTAATTAATTAAATAATTGTATACATCTATTATAATACTTACAGTAATAATAATATGAACTTTATATTTTTCAGTGTATGTATTTTTTTTAATTTAAGAGTCTGATTACTACTAAGAGCATTAATTTTTTACATAATGGTTTTAAATTTCAAATACTATAAAAACATGCATTTAATAAGTGTTTGTTATAAAATAGTTTTTATTTTTTACAATTACTAATCAAAGACAATTTTTGTGATTTTTCATTAAAATTATAGTAAATATCTATTGTGTAAAAATATTACTTCGCTGATTAATAATTCAGAAATTAAAAATTACAAATTATTTCATATATGGAGAAAAATAAGGATATTAGAAATTATATGTTATATTAGTCATAAATTTTAATAAAAGATAATATTTAAGAGGATATTAAATGCATTGTGTGAGTATATTTTAATTTAGTTATGTAATTGTTAATTTTCACTCTATAATAAATAAATTTTTGGATAAATATAAAGTCATATTCATTATGGTTATAACTTATTTACTTGTAAGAAGAAAAGGTTTATCTAATTATACACATGTAAATACAGTTTCTAAAAATGATGTTCTTTTTTCTTAATTCATCATTTAAATATTAAGAACATTATTATGATATGTATAACTAAGAAATTTTTAATATAAAAAATTTATAAAAAATAAATTATATAATCATAATGTTATAAAAGTAACATGAACATTTAATATTTTTGATTTTATAATTTTTGAATTTATAATTATAATTAGATTTTCACTCTACGCGTATATTTATTATTTGTAAAATGCATTATTGCAAGTATTAATTAAAATAGGCCTTATTTTACTATATGCTACATAGTACTATATACCTTGATATGATAAACCCCTACATCATATTGTGCATATAAACTTTATATATAATTAATGCATTATATAATTGAAGCATATTTTTGTACAAACTTTTCGCTCCTTTGACTATTTATTTTTAGTTTAGTGAATTTTATTCACATGAATTATGAACCTCACTATTGGCCCATAAGAAATCAAAGACATTCTCTAAAAGGAATCTATATATATATATATAAATATATATATATATGGATCTATTTTCATGCTTGCAGATGCACATTATTTCTGTTTTGTATGCTTTGTATATTCATAAATTCGCTGTGAATTCAATAAATTTTTGCGTGACTTTGACATTATCCTTAATATATGCACGCATAGGAGTACCTCATAGAGTAGGCTTTGTAGTTATAAGACATGGCATAAGTTGCGATGATACAAATTTTACGGGCTAAATGACACTTTCTATTGTTTACTACAATCTTGTTGCACTCTTAATTAACTGGAAATATAATATCAATTCATTTTATAAAAAAATAAAAATGGTATTTTATATTCACTAATGTCAAATAGAATGCATATGTGTTGAAATTTCTAATAAAAAAATGTAAAATACATTAATTCGAGAGTGTAAATATATATATATATATATTTTTTGTTTCGAACGAGTTTTCCTTTGGATATTATTGTTTAAATCTTTAAAAATTCTATACAAAGTATTTTTCATTGTACCAATTAATTTATTGTTAATTAATAAATGATTAATATTTCTATTATATTATAATTAAATATAATATTATAATTAATATATGGTTATAAATTTTACGATTACAAACATATCCAGCTAAATATCTTTCTTGATGAAAGATAATAATAATCTGAAACTAGCTCTAATTAAAGATAATTATAACAATGTGTAAAATTATAAAAATATAGGAATCACTTCGTATAAAAATAAAAAATACGAAAATAATTTTTTAAACTTCAATTTCAATCCTTACAGTTTATACTTAAAACAACGGAAGAATTTACAGCTGATATTTCATTTCGATCTCAATATACTATAGTCAAATAAATGGAAAAAATATATAATGTCTGGGCGATCCGTCCTTGCTTTTTGTAAAACTTGTAAAAATAACTCAATACATTAATAATAGAAAAATATATTTGATTGTATGGACATCTGTAATCATATATAAATTTGACTACGGGTGAAGATTTTAATTAATGTGTTAAACTGAGCACTTATGGTAAATAATCAAGATTTATGTACCCTTGTAAATGTACCCTAAATGCAAGTACAATGATTTTGATGAAAATGAAATGGTTCGTGAATGTTTTCTTAAAAGAAAAGAAGAAACGAAAAAAAACTTGTTAATTGTGATCTTCCGAATGTAATCTAGAGTGTCTCGGTGGATCCTTTTTCCATTTGGTTCTGATCATTCTCGCTTTACGTACGCAAGATTGATAGGTCCGAATTCCGTTGACGAACGATTGCGTGAGCATGCAAACGTAATGGATAGCCCCTGTCCGAATTCGCTGATACGCTCTTAATGTAGGCTGCGATTATGTACAGTTTTTGCCTCGTCCTTGCTTTTAGTGCGGCCAGCAGCCGACGCCTGCTCGGGCCTTTCGAGGGATGGTTCCAGAAATCAAGGTTCACTCTGATGAACTAATTCTTTTTTCTTCTCACGGTCTCATTATTCAACCCTCCGATCAATAGGTAGGTAATGTAGCGATAATGTAAGGTCGGAAAACCATCGTCAGCACGCGTGTGACCGCTCTCTCTCTCTCTTTCTCTGTCTCTCTCTAATTTACTACCCAAAAATATTATTTCATCTAATATATTTTCTATTTGACGAAGACGCTTTTTCCCTGCAATAGAATTTATTTCCTTATATAACTTGATTTTTCTTTCTTTTTTAAAATAATGCCACGCATTGGAATATTATTATTTCATAATTTGAACGCTTTGAAATATACGTAAGAAAGAAATTATATGAAATTGAAATTCCATACAATAAAGAGTATAATGAAATTGTTTCTATTTTATCCTTTCCGTCTTCTTCTTCTTCTTCTTCTTATTATTATTATTATTATTATTATACTTTTGAATAATTATAAGAACACTGTTTTCATGGACTTTGACTTGCACGGAAACTCGTAACTCTGCATAAATTTCTTCACGAGCGCATTCGAGGTGTCGATCAGCTTTTAGTAAGCGTCGAATATATTGACTGGATAGATGTAAATTAATGTCTGCATTCTTTTATTCCGAAGAGGTAAGCAGCTTGTAACGAGGCTTGCTGTAATTGTAAATCTTAAAGCATCCTACGGCGAGTATTGTTTTTTAGCTTGCCAAGGCGCGCTCGCTCGTACAGAGGGAGAGAGAGAGAGAGAGAGAGAGAGTGTGTGTGTGTGTAGGTAAGAGAGCGTTACCTTAAATATGTATTCTCGTCTCTCTGACAACTTTACAATTACCGAGCATCAATATTACCGTGACACGTACAATGGCACCTTTTCGCGACGAATTTTCTCTCGAATCCTTCTTTAAATCATGCTCCTACAAAAGAGCAAAACGGCATCTCAAAGCTCTGGCTTAAGACGATTCCAGACGCTGGCAGATTGTCGTTGGATCTCTCATTAGCTTTGACTGAATAGTCCAACAGTACATAAGATGCTTTGATATTATCGCAGGCTTCACTTACATGCCTCGCTCACTCTCTCTCTCTCTCTCTCTCTCTCTCTCTCTCTTTCTCTCTCTTTCTGTCTCTCTCTCTCTCACTTCCAAGAGTATTTCCTGGGAGTTGATTCTTTGAGAAGAGAAGAATAACTGTGAGCGAAAACAACGCGTCTCGTCATTACAGTTATGTAAAGAAGCTTAATGTAGTTGTTGAAACTGTACTAACCATTTCATATTCCCAATCTTTATAATGAGAGATCAAGTTTAATATTTTAAGATCTGATTATTAATATTGCAAACCCCTTTTACATTCTTTTTCCAGTCACGCTTTATTTGTATCTTTCCTTTATTTTATACTTCTACGACACGTATTACATTACCATCCAATAAACTCATCCTTAAAAGCTCCCCTTAAAAATTAAAACATTTAAAAAATCAATAAGTTATTTACAATTTACACTTTAAAACTGTACTTTCTTGTCTTTTTTATCATTAACAAGCATTCATGATTTTCTTAATCGTGAATAACGTTTTGCACATATTATATATCTTATTTATCATTAAATGCATATGATTTTTCACAATAAAAATAACTTTATTAATCAAGCAAAATTAATAACATCATTAGTATTTAAATAAATTATATTTAAGGTATGCACTGTTTTTTAAATCTGTAAACTGACATATTGAAAAACAAAATCAATATCGAGATATATTTCTAATTTTTTGTTATAATTCCTATTTAAAAACACATACTTTGATTTATAAAAATACTTTTATAAATTAAATAAATACACAGCATACAAAATTGCCATAGCTTTCAAAGCATTTGTAATATCTCGAGTTATCGGCACTTCTCAGAATTGAAGGGATCCCTAACTCACAAATGATGCAATGAACTAACTTGGGTACGCTTCACGTTCCTATTTCTTGGAAAGTAAATTATTGTATGTATAAAGGCAAATCATTCATCTTACATTAATAATAATTTTATTGTTATTCGTCTATATTATTTAATAATTTGAAATATTCGATTGAAATATACTATTAGTGATCGATAAAATATAAAATCTTTCGTAATTTCATATTATTATTTCATTATAAAATTACAAAAGAAATAATTTCTTGCTTTAATAGCAAAAATAATTTGCTTCTTCTTTACATTTTCAATAACATTTAATATTAAGATATTGTTTAAACGAATATAAAAAAGTTTTTGTTCAGAAGTTCTTGCTATCAGTTATTTATGAAAATCATCAAAAATTCATGATTTATTGTATAACTATTTTCAAAGGAATATGTGTTACAAAAGCTTTACACTTTCACCATCCCCGCAAATAATCTAATTATTTCTATCCGTTTAGCATGACACTTATTACGTAAACCACAATGGCTAGTCTTCTCAAGGGTTGCGAATAATGCAAGCACTTCATTTGATAGGTGACACTGAATGGTAAGAGCGCTGTTTTGCAAGTTATTCTGTTCCATGCTTGTAGAACTCGACCCTTACTCTTGTCTTGACAACACATTCAAAAATCACAGAAAGAGAATTAGATAAAAAAAAAAGAGAGAAACAGATGGACAGAATAGGGGTGGGAGCAAATATATTTATGTGATCAATATTTAATATTTTTATTCATGAACTCTTTGATGAACGTTATTTTAAAATAATACGCTATGATAGGACTAATTATAATGTTAATAATATCTTTTTAAACAATTAAAACCGAGTGTAAGAAAAAAACGATTTTCTAATGACAATTAAGAAATCTTAACCGAAACTAATATTTAAAATCATTTTTGTAATAAGCCCAGAAATCATATTTAATTACTTCCTATTTCATTAATATAGTTTTATTCTGTACATTTCTTATCAAATTTGTTCAGTATTTTTCCATTAAATAATTTTTTTTTATTCCATCTTAAAGTGATTTAAATAGTGACAATTATTAAATAAATCAATGAGAATAATTTGTATTATATGTCAATATATTTTGGAAATAAAATTAGATAACATTTTTATAAATTATTAATGCAAATACTAGCGATATATTTATTTATTATTCAGCATATCAGAAGTGTTGGTGCTCTAATATAAATACACGAATATTATTAATTTTTGTTGCTAATAATTTTATTGTCATAATTTTAAAAAAATTGAAATATTTTAAGACTGTAATAAAAAAGCTTAGTGACAAATATAATTTATATCAATTTTAACTTTAAAAGGCTAACGATTGGCTCGAAAGTTTTGTAAAATATTACATATAATAAAATGAAATAAAATATACCTACTGACAAATTAAGTAACAAATGCTACAAAATATTAACATAGTAAATTTTGGAAGAAGTAGTAATAATAAAATTACAATTTAATTTTGTAAGTAGAATTAGGATTGAGTTATAGTATTTTTTGTTTGGCCGTTTTCAAGTTCGTAAATTGGCAAATTTAATAGGAGAATGTAAGAACGGTGGCGAGAATTTGTTAATGCATGAAGTCGGTCTGCTACAGATTACATTGTGCAATCATTTTTGCTAATCAGTTTGTGTATTCGTATATCCGTAAATGCGAAAACTAAAATCTAAAAGAAACGTCCGAAAAATAATGAATAAAGGGTCGTGAAAAGCCCAAAAGCTCCGACGATGTTACAGCGGAAATAAATTATCGGTAATATTATAAAGTTAAGAGCGTTGGCAATGGTAAAGGCGTGGAAGAGCAGAGAAGAAGGCCAGGACTATAAAGTTACAGCTCTACTTCTTATTATGTAAACCCCCCCGTAAAATTTCTACAACAGAAGTGCTGCTCCACGCTGTGTCTATTTTGCCTTCTCTCATCCCTCGGAGAGCAGCAAAAAAAGGGGTTGCGGCAATCTTTTTTCCTCAGACGTCGGCAAAATTCCACTACCAATTGTAAAAGCATCGTATAGTAATTTAACGTACAATAATATAACGGTCACTTTCTAAGTATCGAAAGTGTTTCTACCGACAGAATGAGAGTGAGAGAGAGAGAGAGAGAGAGAGAGAGAGAGAGTGACCTCGTAAGTAAGAGGGAGAGCAGAGGCTGTAAAAAAAAGAACGCAATTTCTAATCGCAAATATTTTTTGCACGGAATAGATACGCGTGGAACCGTGTGAAAGTTCTTACCCCTTTTTAATGAGTATTCAATTCGTAACAACGGAACAACTTTTTTACCATTTTTATGCTGAAAAATGATATTTTCACGAAAATGTTCAATACTCTCAACCCTTTCGGTTCACGCATGCGAACGAGCTTTAACGACTACCGTCTATTGCAACTGAAAATATCATTTTACAGACTTTTGACTGATTTTATTTTCAACTTACGTTTATTTACTGCTTGTAAGTTCATATTTATACATCAATATTTCTAAAAAATCTTTTAAAAGATTAGGTTTCGATTGATATTTTTTTATTGTATTAAATTACAAATAGAACGTGTTTTGAAAAGGAGTCAGAAACGTGCTAGTGAGAAAGGTATCTGGAGTCGAGGTATCTGAAATTCGGACGCGAAGAAGGTTGAGGAAGTACATAGCGATAAAATATAGCGAGGAATGGGGCAAAATTCGAGAACGAGAGCAGAAGGAGAATGAAGAAGTGGCGCTGAGAGGGTAGCCGAAAGCATAGAGAGCACCTATGGTTTTCCATATCGACGACGATGCATGGTTTGGCGCGCAAATCCAAAAGTCTTCCGCGTAAGTTTCATCGTCCGTCCATCCCTTTGAGGGACCACAATTCTAATGCAAATCGGGGCCAGCAGTCGCGTATGCGGCGAATTGAAATAACATTAATCTCCTGTGGCAGTCAAGAGCACCGCTTGTTCCTTTCTATTATTCCCTCGGAGACTCTCCTTTCATTCACCATTGCCATTTCCTTTTTTTCTGTCGACACGCCGTCGCGAATCGCGCTTCTCTACTCTTTTCATTTTCGCCTTGGTTTTTTTCTTTCTTCTTTTCTATTTTATTTTATTTTTTTTTTTTTTTTTATCCACAATAGGATATGCGTCGAGGTGGACACACGTCTTTCTCACACAGACATCCGTTGTGACTCTGGCTGATGGCTACTCATTCTAAAGCCCCCCCCCTCTCCTATCCAATTCAACTGCGTAATTTCGAATTCTTAAGCGGATAGAAATGAAAATTGAGCTAATTGTTATTTGCGTCGCGCGAGTCCCGTTTATACTCCCTTCTATCTCGACTTCCCTGTCATGGCTTCTCTAGCGAATCCTTGGATGACGTTCGTATAATCAGCTCCGAAGGGATGTCGCGCTTGCTAATGGGCCAACACTTTGAACCGCGCCCCGACCGGAGGGAATAAATCAATGACGAGGGAAGGATTCGCGCCCGCTCTATGAATAATTATGGAAAGGCTTCTCTAGACTGTAAAAAACATTTAAAGCAATAAGGAATTAATTAGTGTAAAAAAGTTGAACCGGAAAAAGTTTATACCTTCAATGTAGAAGCCAACCACTAAATCGAACCCTCTACATTGAGCAATGCCACGCTCATTTATAATAAAACAAAAAATACACCTTCCGGATATGCTTTATGCTTATTTATCCTAAAGGCCTTCGAATAATCCTCAAATATAATCATTAATCATTGAACAGCAGCAATATCATCGTCGTCGTCGTCGTCGTTACATACATTATTTAACAAAATTGAACAAAAATAAATAAACATAAGCCAGTTAATACAACATTCGTCTAGAACTTAATATATATAGTGAACTTAATAAACATGGAGATATTATATTTATTCTCAACTTCAAATCTTTTCTTTGATCTAATACGTTAATAAACATAGAATAGAATGTGAATAAGGATATTCAGTTAAATTTTCTATCTATACCAGATTGCAATGAATTTAAATATTTTTTAAAATTTTATTTGTAATCGAATTATAAATTGTAGAACGCGTCAGGCAAGTGCAAGAAGGCAAGAATAAAAATTATTTATGTAACGAGTGGTTCCTTCTTTTCTTCTATTATGTAGAAGTTTCATCGGTAGCCGCATACATAATATCCAATAAAACAATCTAATTATAAAAAAAATTTATATGTTATCAGCCTATAGTGTGAAATATTAAAATTGATCTTAACTGCTAAGTTCTTGCTATGGATCCATTGAATAAGAATAAAATGTCTGTCTACGTGATTTTTAAAAAAATAAAATGGTGTCGCTCCTTGTCTCGCGTGACGGAATATTCAAAGCTGAAAACGTTGTATGGAGGAGATATTTTAAAATAGCTTCAGAGATATCTTCATTCGCATTAAATAATAAAAGCTAAGTATAATAAAGTTATTAATTAGCCGATTATTTAGCCGGTTAAAAGTTAAGCTGGTGCTTAAAAGTAGAGAGCGTGAGTGGCAAGGCGCGGAGATACGACGTTAGGGCACGTATTTACGGCTCTTGTTTCGCTCGCGCACCTTTTACAGTCAAATTTACATTCTCAATTAGTCACTCGACTTCGTAGCTGCGTGTCCGAATATTTTTACTGCCCAGTCGCGATGAGAGCAAAAGGGAAAAAAGCAAAGCCCGCTCTTCTTTTTTTCTTCCTTATTTCTTTTTCTTTTTCTTTCCTTTTTTTATTTTTTATATTTTTTTATTTTTTTATTTTTTTATTTTTGGGAGGGTGGAGCTGGGGTGGGGGTGGGGTATAGGTCGGAAACATAAGAGAAATAATTGTTGGGCCGTGGCAGGATACGCGAAGACGAGTTTCGCTATTTAGTCGGACGTCAAGATAAATAACAACAAATAGCGCACGGAGCTCTGTTGTCGGGACGATAGTAGCTTGGCCCATTGTTCGAGCCCACTAAAACATTTCCGTCTCAACGAGTCTCCCGCTCGCGATCTTAATCCGACGCGAGCCGCGCGGAAAAAAAATAACCCCGGACACCGCGCTGCCGCCACCATTCTCGCCCGAATCAGCTGCGGTCTTTTCTCCTTCCTCTCCTCCATTGGATCCTGGCACACCCGGGCCAGGTCTCCTCTATTCGAGCCGTTCCTACTAAAAGCAGCCCGAATCTCGAGCCGGCCATTACCAATATCGCCTCAGTTATTCTTCGCCTCAGAAGATATTCAAACGAGTCGAGCGAGCATTAAAGGGAACAAAAGCATTTCCTCCAAAGTCTTCAAAATTATTATTTCCCGTATAAGAATTTCTTACTTTCCTCTTGCTCCACGTCAATTCAGAAAAACAAATATCAATAATAATTATTGATAATGACAACGAATAAATGCATTAACGCATCGGAAAGTTCAAACGAAAGCGTATTCTCTTCCAATAGAGAACGACTTACTAACTTCGAGTGAATGAAAAAGGTCCCTCCTCTTCCCTTTCGCAATCGCAATCGGATAAAGAGGACTGTATAGATCAAAATTTGAGAAAATGGCTAAGATTCGGTCGTTCTTCGCGCGAAAAGAAATTCAAGTCAAAACGGCAACACTTTTGTCTCGCGATCCAACTTAAAAGTCTACTTTTCCTCTCTTTCTCGCATTATATATAGATTTCTATCTTCTGTAATTCCAACAACTGCAAAATTTAAAAGGGTTGGCAGTGCTACCCTCGCTTTACTATTACGCTTCAAAACACGACCTCACAATCGATCTTTCTTCCTTCCCAAAAACGAAGTCATGTATTAACCGTAAAGTGTTAGACAATAAGTCTTTCATGCTTTTAAGTTTTTCTGTTTATACCTAACATTGCTTAACATTGTTGATTGAAAATGACATTTTGTGTTGATCCGCTATCGGTATACTCTTCTAATTTAGTTTATTTAAAGATCTTTATTCAAATAATACTGGATTAACGGATTAAAAATGTCTCCGTTGGTTTCGGGAGCTTATCTGGGAAAAAAATATACTATTAAATAGTACCGTAATAGTCGGATTATCGACATAATCGTGTAAGTTTATGTCCAGCTATTGTTTCGACAAGAAAACTTTTATTGGTATACTATCGACAAGGCGATAGCCTTTAGGTGGATTCTCCACTAAATGAGAGATTAATCGATCATAGAGAAGACAGTGATTTTGACCTCCGAGCTCGGAGATCTGAGCTCCTTGATTATTCACTTTCGACAATTCTTATAACCCATTGACGATCTCTTAGCTCAGGATAGTCGCTTACAGTTCGCTCAATTGCGTTAACACGTTTACAGATGTACATAAACAAGTCAAATCAACGGGCCGTGGAAAGATCATTAAGAATAAACGTAACAACATTTTTTAATGAGTCTCTCTTTTCTTATTACATTTCTGAGCTTTCTTATTACTTTCTCAAACTTCGATCATAGACGCAGCACAATATATTAAATCAACTTATATTTTAAATGCCTGCGCGGGTTTAGCTTTACAAAATTAGTTATTTTCAATACATTTCGAATTCAGAAAGAGCAAAGTGATACTCTCACTATGATGATGATGATGCATATATCATTAACTATTTTTTACCATCAAAATTAAAATATTGTATTATTTAATGCCAGTCATTGTTACATGAGATTGTACCCTTAAAAGGTAGTAAATTAAATAATATGCGTTATGCCTATTGTTTATTTTATTGTTTTTATTCCATATTAATACGCATACTCATAATTTTTCACTTACATTATATACTTATCCTAATACCTGTTTCTATATTATTATTATTATTATTATTATTATTATTATTATTATTATTATTATTATTATTATTATTATTATTATTATTATTATTATTATTATTTATACAGGGTAATAAAAATGGTATATTTATGCAATTTTACTATCATAATAAAACACTTACAAATATTATAATAATATAAATGTAAAATTTAAATTGTGATAAAGCAATAAATTAATGAAAGCCGGTGAGCACGTAACGGTACTAGTTAAAATTTATATTTAATCAATTAAGCTTACATTTTAATATAACAAAGAATGAATGAGATCAAATGAATTAAATGTTTAAAACAAGAAAAAACAACAACAACAAATATTGAATTTAAGTGGACAATACAATGAGTAAGAATTTGTCGGCATATTTAAGATTCTCAATACCTTTTCAATAATATTTCAACGAACAAACAACTAAATTTAATACAGAATATTGGCTTAAAAGAGGCGAAGAGGAATGAAACATTATAATATGTTAATTTTTTAATGTTCAGATAGGTAGGCGATACGCATACGTGGAGCTTTCTCACACCTCCAGTGTTACCTAATTGACAGGACTGGAGGCTTCTCTAGTTTGTCTGGGTAGGGCGTCTATTTCAGATTAAATGGGAACTTCACCTCCCGTCGACGAGGGATCGACGTCTTTGCGGCATTCCTCACATTCTTCCAGCCTGACACACCTTCCCTCGAGTGTTTCCCTTTTATTTTACTATTACGCAATTCCTTGCCTTGTACGCGCGCGGACACACACACACATACACACACATGCAGATACGCGTGCACAACAATAACTAATTTTTTCGGGATAATAAAATAGTAAACCTATTTCGACGATTCAACTATATTTATACGTCGCGAGACTTAAATGAATATGTAAATTAGCCAATATGTTCTCAACGTTTAAAAAAACATCCTATTTAAAATCCGAGAGTTACTATTTAATTAAAAACAGTAGCAGATCTTAATTAGAAATATATTTAAATTGATGTACCTTGAAAATACTAATGAGTAATTCGGTGGCAAGTACACTAAAAACAACTGAAAAAAAAGTATTTATAATGAGCCATATGTTTTATTTCTATCTATAATATATTTGATAGTGTAAAACTATTATATACTAAATATTATGACTTCATGGAAAATGTCTTAGTCAATAATTATCTACTAATAATTACTACGTAATAACTATTTTGTCTTCGATAAAGAGTTATTTTCAAGTTGATCTATTACCTCAGAATAAAATAATTTTTTAAATACAATTTATTAGACGTTCCAAATATGAAAAGACGGTATTCAGTTTTAAAATATACAACATAAACTGAACAAACGCAAAACAAAAAATGAAAATGACATGTACAGTTAAAAACAGAGTAAAGAGCAGTGAGGGAATATAAAAGCGTACGCTGATCTGTTACTATACTCTATTATTATTATTATTATTGTTGTTGTTGTTGTTGTTGTTGTTGTTATTATTATTGTTGTTGTTGTTATTATTATTGTTGTTGTTGTTGTTGTTGTTATTTTTATTGAAGTTGTTATTGAAGTTGTTTTTGTTGTTGTTATTATTATTATTTTAATGGCAATTAAGTTCAGAAAGAAAAACAGAAACCGAGAGTTAATTTTGGTGTGCACAGTTGCATAGGATAATCTTCAAAGGAAAACAACAAAACTGAAGAAGAATATAATATCTGTTAACTGCAGAAAGAGTAAAAAAGAAGAGATTTTCTAAAATAACGAAATTTAGAATAGTAAAAGGAAGGCAAGTTGGTGGAACCAGAATACAAAAGAATGCAAAACCAACTGCAAAACCCTTGTTTTAATTTTTTTATTGATTCGTAGATTTGATTGTTTGGTACATAGGAATCAATGACAAGTTTGTTGTTGTTGAACTTGTAAGAATTTTCAGCTTTTGTTCAGTAAGAATGAAACATTTTTTTCGTATTTTTGTGGTACTATAATCTATCTTGAAGTCGTTTATATAATGTAAGATATTTTATTAATGTGATTAGAATAATAAGAAATTTTATAATAAGATTCTTGCCAAATGAGTAAATTATTAAGCGAATAAGCAGGTGAAAATTTTATGAGAGAGGTTATTCATAATCGGCATGAGCTGTGTGTATGTAATTGTGGAGAATTCAAATGAAAATAGTTCTAAGCATCGAGTTCGAATAACTTTATGCGAGTCCGGCAAAAAATTAGAAACGAAGAATCCTAATCCTTAGACAAAATGTCAAATATTACTTGATTAAAATATAAAATAGAAAGAAAAAAAAGAAGAAGAAATGGAAGAGAAAAAAGAGAATAAAGGAGAAGAGAGAAAAGAAAAAAAGAAACGAGTTGAAAAAGAAATCGTTAATATGACTAAAAATTCTTTTCAATCTCGTTTTGTTAAGCCTTGGAATGAAAGAGCGGGATAAGGGAGGCAGTCGGAGATAAAAGAAACCGAGAAAAAGAAGAAAACAAGAAGAGTCAAGCGGCGTATCCATTTCTTGACTCGGTGGTTCTCCTCTTTCTCCATCGGTATCCACCATCCTCCGCCATCTTTGCTCCAAGAGCTCGACATCCTCTCCCTCTTCTTTCTCTCTCGCGCTGTCTCGCTCCTTTTTTCTTTTTTTTTAGGTTCGGACTCAGCGGGAGGGATACGGCACCAAGCTGTCTACCAGTGCTGCGCCCAACAAGGGAATGGAATGCGTGGTATCCGACTAAGCAGCAACATGACGACGAAGCTTTCGCGGCATGAATATACAAGGAGAACCTGTCCAACTGCATGTAATATATACACGTGGCCTCTCTAGTTTTGAAATGCCTGAAGACGCGATCTATGGATCCCAATATCTCACCGAAGCCGTGTGTGGTCCTGCTACGAGAGCTCCGTACAAGCCTCCACAACGTGATTTAATTACTTATACCGCCTTCTATAAATTCTATAGACCGCTTTTGTCTATAAATTCATTATTCACCACCAATAGACGACATCCGAATTTCTCTATAATTTTAGACTCGACATTTGTTTGCGATTGGCAAGTGATCGGTTAGGTTATTGGGGTTATATAACAATATCCGATGATTTTTATTTATACGCTTCAGTCGAGAGACCGAAATAAAGTCGTAAATATTGAAAAAACTTCGTTAAAAAAAATATTCTTGAGAGAAGAGGAATAGATAATATAAACTGGCTGGGCGGAAGGATGTGAAAGAGCACGTGGCCGGTGTGTTCTACGGAGAATAACTTGGGCGAAGCCAGTTGAACCGATCGAAGCGACCGGTAGTAACTGATTCAGCAAGATCATTCATACCGGCCCAGCATTAATGATCTCGAGTGATTAACAATTTTTTCTCCTCTTCTCAATGCAGATCGCCGTCATTGTGCGAAATATTTCATGCCTGCCAATCGCGCTCTATTCGCAGTTTCTCTCTCTCTCTCTCTCTCTCTCTCTCTAACCTAACGAGTCGATTTTCTATCTTCCGAGGTCCATTTCGCGTGGCGACGATTTATCGCGCACTTTCGGCGAATCTTGCTCGAATTAGCGATGGAGAGCAGCAGAGGGCACTATGAAATTAAAAGGAAAGTAATTTGCCGAGAAACGGCGGCCCTCTATTCTCCGTCCCGTTGAGACGTGCGTACAAAGGAGCTGAAAAAGAAGCAAGAAATGGGAGACGTTTAGGCGAGTATACAAACATTTGCCGAACGCTCAGCGAAATTAAGTATGAATGGATAAAAGAAGCGTATAATGACAAAATTAGCGATAAAGAACAATGGGGTCCTGCTCTTCTCTGCCAAAATTTCTTGTTTAAACATTAATGATCGAGATAATAAGATCTCGGCTCGATCGTATTATCAAAATCATTATTCAATTAACGGCTGCTTAACTGAATTTATGTATAAATACGACAGCGACTGTTAGGAATATTTCAGAGAATAGTCGACTTAACCCAACCATTGTTTTCATAATATTCAAATCCCCTATTGGTTAATCCCAGATTTAAAAATGTCAAGAGACTGTACTAATCAAAGAGGAGTTGCGTTCATTATGTTCGAAGATCAAGCTAAATATCATAAACGTACGTAATCGAGTCTAATGCCTTCGAAAGCATGAAAACTTAATGATGCGAATCCAGTTTTAATTTCGAAGCTCCACCCTTGATTGAACTCAGATTGAACAGGCGGAGGTATAGGAATAGGCTCGGAGGCTAATACAAAAGGTGCAAATACGGAGGAGTGGAAAAGAGTTCCAATGACGAGGAAAAACAGGAAGAGAGGACGAAACAAAAATAATAACTATTACCGGAGGATATCCGGCACATTGTGAATATTCGTCCGAGCGAGAGATATTAGCTGTTCGAAAATAGTGCAAGGAAACTTAAAGAAAAGGTACGAGGATCGGTATTTCTTTATTGCTACTTTCATCGACAAGATTTATTCTCGGCTCAAAAATGGATA
Organism: Ceratosolen fusciceps; assembly: GCA_018883505.1. Lineage (NCBI taxonomy): Eukaryota > Metazoa > Arthropoda > Insecta > Hymenoptera > Agaonidae > Ceratosolen > Ceratosolen fusciceps. The sequence goes on along the minus strand of RCIC01000035.1, from coordinate 849,328 downwards.
CGACCTTCTCTCCTTCGTCCCTCTCTCTCTCTCTCTCTCTCTCTCTCTTACTCGTACACACGGGTGCTCTAAAAATACCTTCTCGACCAGAGTAGGCACGATATTCGTTCTCGATTCCGTTTGCCTCTTACACATTCGATATGCGAATTTTTCTTTACCAGATCCACTTGAGCTTCTCCGCTCCGCAACACGGCATCTCGTGACATTATGCGTTAATTTGATATGCTTGCCATCTGGGCACTTATTCCTTCGTCTTTATTTTTCGATTTTACGAAATGGTGGATATACGCAACACACCTGAGGATCTACGAGAGCCTTCCGCAGGCTTTCGCACACGTGTTCTAATAAAAAGAGATATAAACCTCATTCTCTTATTATATGCTTTAGTTATCCAAGGTGCTCGCCATACCGAAATAATATACTTCAAAAGTTAGCATTTTAGAAAGCTTAGAGACCTACAGGATTGATGATTCTATACTCCGCTATTCTCTTTTATACCCGAAATCCTACTTTTATAATTTCGGACTTGGTCTATGACAAGACTATATTCCTCTCTAACGATATCTTCTATACTATAATTTTCATTCGATAAAAATATGCTTTCCATATCAATAGATAAGTATTTTAATAAATCGGATTCATTAATCATATTAGTAATGAATTTTTTAAAATAAATGTCATTTGTAAATTATTATTTTTCTTTAATAGTAATTTTTTTAATATTATCCTTTACTATAAAATATTATTACAACATGGTTTATTAATACAATACTTTTTCTTGTTTTCTTTCTAAAATAAAACTTAAATTTAAATAATTCAGGTTAACAAAATAAATATATAAAACTAATTATTATTTTACATACTGGAAGTTTCAAGGATTTAAAGTAATATTGATATTTTAGTTTAAGTATAAAAAAAACAGAGTTATAAGTGAGAATATTATCTCATGAATTGATAAAAATATATCTAGAGTTCCAAAATACAATCAGTCAGTATTTGAATTATTTTAAGCTTTTGAAACTAGAAAATATAGTTTTCAATATAATTGGACTTGTTTCCATAGAATTAGAGTAAAAGGAGAAAAGAAGGAAAGTTAAGAAGAGCTGGGAAAAAAGTTTAATATCTACAATAGACTTAATGATTATATAGAATAATAATTATATCAGAGGCTGATAATAATCGACGTTATAATGAAAATAAAAATGACGTATGAAACGCAATGACGATCATCCTGGCAAATAATGATAAGCTCTCCTTGAAAGTAGTTAGAAAGGAGCGTATGTACATGTGGTGGCTCACCTATAACGTCAAATTACAGAGATAAATTTATGTGGGGAAGAGCAGCTTCTCTCTCTCTCTCTCTCTCTCTCTCTCTCTCTCTTCCCTGTATCGTGCGGCTAACTAAGCAGGTCCCAGGACAAGTATCCAGCACTGCGAATCGTAGAGATCGGGTAAAAAAGTCGAAATGTACAAAAGCTTGGACTTATCAGTGAAGAAGATACAAAAGCGGAGGCAGGTAAGCGGGTAAATTCGAAAAGGATTGCCAGTCGGTAAAACTGACGTGAGCACCTGCGCGCGCACATTGGCAATCGAGCCCCAGGGTGCCAGGAGTCCGAGGACAATGATCTTCGTACGGTAGCCTCGCGCGATTCTTATCAACGAGATTCAGACGATCGTTTCAATAGCTCACCATCTCAAGTTCTAACTTCCCTTTCACCCCGTACCACCTCATCCCCATCGCCCCCTACCCCATGTATGGGCCACCAACTTGACCTTTTTTACTCATCGAGGGGAATATTTTTCTTGGGAAGATTTTAGCCTTTCTTAAGCTCATAGTCCCTCGAGCCACGCACACTCATCTACCAGCGTTATTTTTAGCCCTGAACTCAAGTTGAAGATCGATCCTTCACGAAGGATCTACAATTGAAGTTCCAACACTTATTGCCCCAGATTAACCTACTCTTTCGTAAATCGTATGAAAGCGTGAACGACTCAAGCTTTTCTCAAGCGATTCTCTAACTGACAGCTGAACTAAGACGTAAAATTACCTTATCTTTATGAAAGCCATCATCCTTTCCGCGTAATAATTCTTATTTAATTGTCTTAAATTTGTATAGAAGATGCATAAACGGACACGTTTATGCATCGACATACATATGATTATAGGATCGGATCGAATAATTTGTCTTTTACATAATCAAATGTTATTTTCCGAAGCTACGGTCGTTCATTATTTCTGAAAATCTTTCTCTATATTTATAGAAGTTTTTTTATTTCAAATCGATATAAAAAAAAAAAATACAAACATTTTAAAATCACATTAGTCAAATGAACTTTTCAGAAATTACTTATATCGCAGTTCATTCCTTTTTTCAAATAAATTTATCATATAAATAAGTTCATTCCTTTTTTAAATAAATTTAATCTAGGGTGCAGAACATGTTATTAAAGCATAACTTGAGTACAATTACATTATTATATTTGGAAGCATCAGAATAAATTTTGAAAATATTCGCTCTTTCGAACTGTTATCTATAAATTGAAACATTTCAATGAGTGTATTAATTATTATGTATTTTTATTGTTTGCAAGGCAATCAAATGCCAATTAATTAATATCAACGATAATAATAACAACAATGACACATTTATACGTATATTTGTATGTTGGCAAATGAATGTTGTTGAATAAATATCTAAAAAAATGAAATGGATAGTAATGTATGAGTTAAAATAACTTAGTGAAATTTAAAGATCCTTATTATTAACTAAATCTGTATTAAATTTATTATTAATTATTCTATTAAAGGTCAATAGATATTAAAAAGTAGAAATATAATACCGTTAAGTTTAATTGATTTTTTTGGAGTTCACTTAGTATTAGCAATATCGGGGTAACTATGGCATTGATTGATGTCCGATTCTCTTCATAGTCAGTAATAAAATTAAACATTTATAGCCACAGAATTTAAATACTTATTCTGCATATTAAAATATTAATAACTGAATAGAAAATAAGAATAGAAAAAACTTGTAGACGGCTAATCGCAATTACTGATTTTTTGTATCACATCGAATTAAATCCCTTTCCACAATCGTAATCCTGAAGATCCACTATGGAAAAATGTACAGAGTCATAATCAACTAGATTAGAGAGTACAGAACTAGAAGAAAATACTGGGAAATTGAAGAAATAATTTGAATTGTCTAGGAGACTTGGGGTACTTCATTATATCAATTCCCAGCTCTAGTATGAATAGGATTTTCTAATTCATTCGCCACACTATGAGGAAGTCTATTATTTCAGAATGATACGTGAAAGGTATGAATCATGAGGCAACCATTCGTGCCACAAAACGTATAGTTACCACCGACGCTACGATAACTATACATAAAAGTCCAAATGATAAATTACTAAAACAATAGTTCAGCTAAAAAGAAATGATTGACATTTATCCAATCACCAATTATCCGCCCTCATATTACGTACAATACCTCTGAATCCCTTCTATCGTCAAGTTCACACTGTATTTTGTGCTCTTGCTTGGTGTAAAGGCATTTTTCTATTTCAATAATTTTCTATTTAACAATTCATTTTATTACAAAAAAATGATTTTATTTATTTAATTACATTTAACGAAAACGACATTAAATTCACGTATTAACTGTCTTTACAATTTCTAAGTAAAACTTAAGCAACCACTGCTCTTCTACTATGGTAATACATTTTTTATATAAACAACTAGAAATTGTGAAAAAATAATTTTAAAAAACTCTGAGAATTATGATTTTTTTTAGGACACTATATGATATTTAACTATGTTAAATTAAATATGCAACTATTGTATAATTCTTACTATGTATTTTAACTGGTCGATTTTTTACAAAATTTATTGTTTCTAAGTCAAATTTACTGGTGATGCCGAAATAATGTAAATTGATTATTTATTAAAAATTTAAACTAATATAATAACTAGGTTAAAATAGTTTAATTTTGTATATGAATTAAAATACTAAACTTATAACCATATAACATTTTTAATAGATTAATTCTCAATTGCCGTCATTACTACAAACTAATTAATAATAGTTATTCCATAATCGTCATAGTTTTCATATTTCAATAAATAATATTAATAATAAATTAACTTTCATTTTTCAAATATGAAAATAAAATTTAATTAATTTCGTGATTAATGTAAGCAATATGTGTATAATAATGAAATATTTAAAATGAATTTTATCGTAATTAAAAAGATCGTATTCATTCTCTCTAATTATGGAATGTATATTATAATTTAATATTATAATTCATTCACTGATACAAAAAGTAACTTTCTTGTAGATAATTAATTATTTAATAAATTACGCCTTAGTCAATATTAAAATTTTTTTTAAAAAATCTCTATTTCATTTATGTTTGTATTAATGAAAATCTATAAAAATGAATATAACAAAGAATTGATAAAGAAGATGCAAGGAAAGAAAAAAGAGAAAAAGAAGGCCTTTATAAAGAAATTTATGAATATAATGCAATGTTAAAACATGTGTAAGATTCTTCACAAGTAAATGTGCACAAGATTCGTTTCTTTCCGGGGATGCAAAAAAATAAATCTGTAATCAGCGGAAGAGGAACAAGAAAAGAAGGAAGAAAACAAAAAATTTGCGTCTAAAATCCCTTTATCCTCATTTCCAGATGCAGTGGATCGTTGCGCTGGTCTCTTCTCACACAATCTCAGGCACGATCGCCGAAAGATAACTGGTTAGCTGAAAAAAGGATAATGTTGCTACTGCTGCTGGTACTAATGATGATGATGATGATGATGATGATGATTATGATGATAATGATGATGACGACAACGACGATAGTAATAAGAGCGGGAAAGGAGGTAGTACTGAGTTACAATTTCGCTACTCGAGTGAATAGTCTTAATTTATTAGTTTGGCCTACAATGCTCGACAAAAAAATACTCGAGCATTATGTCAAGGGCACGGAGGTTCTTTTTGGGGTCGCGCAACTCCGGGTTGAGCGGATCGACAGCCAAGATCTAATTTATGTTAACTCGGAAGGTTCCATTTTTTGCGGATATGCGATACTTTAAGGGCATTTTCCTCGATGCTACTTGAGAGGATCGTTGGGTTGAAAAATCGTCAGTAGACTATGTACACAAGGAAGAGCCACCTCCTAGATATTACAAGGTGAGCAGAAAATGACTGGTCTGCTCTACCCTTTTTTGTAGCCCAGGAAGAAACTACCAGCCGATTGTAACAAATCTTATACGATGCGTAATTTAATCTGTGTGGAGATGAAAACTCAGAGGATGCTCTTGGGTATGATCCCAAGTACATAGATATTACTTTCAGTGTTATTATAATGTGAACTCTTGTATGAACCAGTAAACCGTGAAATACTTCTCTCTTTTACCTCACAATTTATAAATATATTTACAATGCATAGTTCACAATCTCATAATGAACATTGAACGGATTCGTACGTTAAATATTAAAGTAGCCAATGAATATCATATCTGGTCTCATATCTGTCACATAGCAAAGATGAACGATAAGATAATAATGATTCAAATTAATTCTTATATTAAGCTCGCGTATAATGGATATAAATAATCTCTTGTCACTCCTTAAAATACTTTCATTTTAGAATTTTAGAATAAAGATTATTCAATAATGTATGCTTTTATAAAATTATAATGCCTTTTACCACAGTATAAGCAACGACGTATAAATTTTGTAATATTAAATTAATCTTATTATTCTAATAAATCTAAAATACGTGGTTTTAAGTTTTTTTGTCTCCTTATCAATCATTAAAAATATTTACATAATAGAATTATACTTCGAACTTTGTGCATATTAAAAGCTTTCCTAAACTGAATTTTGTGTAATCCTTTTTTATTATGTGATTAAAGAAGAAAGTAATTTTATATTATTTTACTTTGCCGAATATTAATAAAAACATTTTTTTCATAACTCAAGGGATGAGAAAGCTTGGAATAAAGTTAGAAAAATCTTACCATTAACAGTACACGTACATTCTGCGAGCATTTTCATAGGACGCGAGTTGCTTAATCAGTTTACGATTTCAGTTTACGATTTCAGTTTACGTACAAAACTTGTATTTTCCGAATAAGAATCTTTTATTCGTAGCATATATATAAAAATTTCAAAAGACTTTTAGCTCTCAAGAGACGTGTAAGTCGAAATGCGAACACTAAATTTAATGGTGGGACACATCGAGTAAAAATGATATCTAACTAACTGGAAAAGACACAAAGATACATAAACAGATTAATCCGAGAAACACGTGACGTTAAAAAAAAAGAAACGGGAAGAAATAGAAAAGAAAAAAGAAAGAAAAAGAAAATGGAAAGTAGAAAACGAGCGAAGGGAAAGGTGGAAAAAGAAAAAGTATAAAATGAAAAAAGGAAGATGGTGATAGATGGTATATTCGATAAAAAAGCATCTGTGGTAGAGTTAATGAGATAGCGAAAAAACGAGCTTTCCTCCTACCACTTTTCCGTGTAATCACGTCAAAAAAAAAAATTTCTCTTTTCATAGGTTTCTCGAGTACGTTTTGATACAAAATGTAATAAAATATAAATTTCATCAACGCTCCCGCACATAGGCTTAACCAACATTTTTTTAATGAAATGAGCTCGCGCTCTTTCCTTTCAATCTACAGTGCATCCACTCTATACTTCAGTACATTTAATTATGTAATGCATAAAGAAGTGGTTACGTAGTAAAATCCATTTAATGGTATTTAGGACAAATATTAAAAAAATTTCATTTTTACATTTTATTAAAAAAAATATGCGGGCCCTAGAAATTTTTATTTATATGATAATCTTAGTACCAAATGAAAAAAACCGTCATGAACTTTATACTGCATTATTATTAATAATAACATAACATTTATGTAAGTCTTGTACGATTCATAATATATTGAGTGCTACAGGAAGCCTTATTGTTCGGAAATTTATTATTCATTCTATAAGATTATATAAATATTATTATTACATAATTAATTATAAAACATTAATTATTTTATAATCAATATAATTATATAGTTTTATAAGAGTATAATGTAATTTGTATATTGTAGGAAATTAATGAAAACGTAAATAGAGTGCAGTTACAAAGTTTTTTGAAAGAAATTTCTATTATCTACAAAAAATCTATGCAGAATCTTCGTTATCGGTTTAAAGCTTAAATCAATAAAATGCACTGAAATTAGCATCTACGCGTGATCTGTCATAAACAGACTTCAAAATATAATTTATAATGCTGTATGCTAAATCTTTACTTAGTCTTTGCATATTTGTTAATATTACTGTTGAGAAAATATTTTCGTAAAATTTCTCATGTAGCGGAATAAAATTATACTTTAACATACAATAAGCATTTAGCTAATAATAATAGTAGAGAAGGTAATGTTATTAAAATATCGAAAACTTGATTATTCCAAATGGTTGAAATTAATATTACTAAAAAATTCTGTATTCTATAAAATATTTAACTATTCACAAAACTTTTTAATTAAAGAATGAGAAAAATTTATAGTTCATATATTAAATGTAGATTCAATAAGAGTTTCGTGTCCGAATGAGTAGAGAAATATTTCACCTATTAAACGTTACATAATTTCAATACGTAATATTTTGAACTTGTGGTAAATTATTAATTGAAGTATAAATTAAATTGTGGAATAAATCAATAGATAACAAATAAATTGATTTTGTAAATCTATAAAATTGAAAAAACCCCGATAACGATTCTGCTAATTTATTTTATTTTCGGTTGAGTTAATTTTTTCATCTCATTATACAATATTGATTGTGCTCATCAATTAAGCGTTTTTTTTCTGAATAATAATTAAAAATGAAAATGGGAGACCTCTTTAACGAAAGCTTGATCTTGAATCGACATTCTTGGGAAAAGATTGAGTTTCCGAGAGACGTAATGTGTATACTACAGCACTAAATTAGAGAAGTAAAATGAAAAACAATCTTTATAATAAAAGCTTCTAAGTCATCAATTGAATTAGTGATTAAAGTTTGTGTGCCCCATGGATGTTCCATTATAAAAAGACTGAGGCGGAGCAAAAGGAATAAGAAAAATTATAAACCAGAGCGAGAATTGGCCTGATTTGTAGAAAAGGAGGAAAGTTCGTTTCCATGAACTCAAGTTAACTTCTGGACGTCCAGGGTGAGGTGTGAACTGCCTGGAATGCACCAACGAATGCTCAACTGAATATTTGTATCTACTTAGGTTAATAATACTTGAATACATTTAAATGCTTAGGATGGCACAGCGAATTTCTTTAAAAATTTTTAATTTATTAATAAGAATAAATATAAGACAAGCAAGTCCTTTTCTTCCTTACAAAAATAGAGGTTTTTTATGCTTTAGCTGAAATTTCTAAAGTAAAATCGTACTTATGTTTAAGACTCATGAATTTAGTTTGTTTTATAAGCCAGTTCTGAACCCTTAAACACTCAAATAAGTAAAATTATTTAATTAAACACGAAATTATCAGCAATGAAAGTAAGTACAATATCCTTTTTGTTTTCCATATTTTTTAAATTTTTGTTATTGTATTTAAGTTATTATATTATTATATTTGTATTTATTATATTTAAAATACTTTGAATATAAAATTTTTCAGGATAAAAAATATAATCACGTTCATTAATAGTATGATCAAACCAATGGTTAAACCTGTTTCATATTATTTCATTCTTATAAGAAAAATTGAAATATTTATATATTTTATTTAATTTTTTTTTAATATATAATTTATTTAATTTATTTAAGCAAGTAATGGTTTTTAATTTTGTACCAGAATACAATTAAATATCCATAAAATCAATTATTTTTTATAGTCTATAAAAATTTATTTTTTTCCATTTCGGTTTAAAATGTACTGATCGTGTAAATAAAAATGAAAATAATTGATATAATATTTAATGATTTCTTCGTGATTCATAAAAACCTTTCAAGTTATTATATTTTGTCGTAAATATACATCTTATAATAATACACGTATAAATATTTTTTATGCTCTATTGGACAAATTGTATATTAATAAATTATTAAAGTAAAATTTGAATAGCTATGCAAAGATCAGGAAGCCGGTTATTTTTTAAATAGAATTGCATAATTCGAAATACTACATTTATATCAAATTCGTAAAATTATTCTAGGCATGGATATTGTAGTAAAGGACGGCATTATTACAAAAGGCAAATGGTACAGTTATAACCCAAGTATTTAAAAAGATATACTCCATAGAAGGTAAGACAAATTGAAAAATGGCAACGATTATCCTCTCGGAGGTGAAATACTCAAAAGACAACAGTACTACCTGTTACGAATAGAGCATTGAAAAGCAGAAATGTCTTACAGTAAATTTTCGAAGACAATTCTACAGGCTTTGAGCAATTAAGCCGTAAAAATCTTCTCTTTTTTTCGCTCGAAGTATGGATCCGTCGTTTCCCGAAAATTAGGTCCGAAACATCTCGACCCGAAGCAGCTCTCGAGGACAGCCATGACTTTGATCCCGCGCATTTTTTCATAACCCCTTGGAAAGACAATAAAACTATTTCCTGCCTCCTTCGATTTTCCTGAAAAGAGACCCAGCGTTCTGTTTATGACGAGAAAACATCTCATAAAATACGAGGTAACCTTAGCTCGGCCGTAGCCACACATGTACTCCTCTCGCAAGCGTATTCGCACGTCCGGAGGAAAATAAATCAAGCCTCCGGGAGGCAGTCGATCATAAAAATGATTTCTTCCGTGGCTGTCCATTAAAATAGGCAAAATTAAATATACGCATGCAGATATTTCTTGTTCGACTCAATTACAAAATGTATATATCTGTGCTATAGTTACACCTCAGCATTGTTGTTCTTCAATCGTTAGAATAACGTTTATAAATATCAACTCGATCAATCAATTGCTCTTATCCGCTACATTCCTCTACAGATCTGCCACTTTATGATCTTTCTCAACTCCTATCCTGTCCATGTCCGTTCACTGCCTCCAATCCTATAACTAAAGAATTAATTGTGCTTTAATTGTTGGTAACAAACTTTTCCAAAATCTATTATTAAAATGCTATAATTGTTCTTATTTAGTATGAGTAGAATTTTTTTTATGAGAATCGTGTGCAAAGAAATAATTTTTATAATCTTTAATGTATTGTGATTTTTTTTCCCTCTTAAATTAACAGACAAAGATATAAAGTATTTCAATTTATAGTATATCAAAGCTATTGGTAAAGTAACGGTAAGTTTAAAAGTATATCTTGCATAAAGAGTTGTAATTGATGATTTATGGCGCAAAAATTAAATGATATAAATCAAGGAAATAATTTAAATTAAACGCCCCAACGGAATCAAGGATAAAAATAGGATCAAGATAAAAATATAATGATACTTTTTTCTATTTTCATTACATTCAAGTAATAAATTGAGACTGTGGATGCCAACTACTTTATAAAAATGATAGCAATATTTTCTATACATATGGTATACTGGGGAAAAAGAGAAGTATATATCATCGCATACGATAAGTCGAAATTATAATTTTCCTCATAAATTTATTATGAATTATAATTTCATAAATGATGAAAAAAACCTATAATTTCAAGAATTTACTTGAAAAAATATATAACCTATGAAAAATTGTAATATCGAAATAATTAAAATTAACAAATGAATGATAAATTCTTCTATCATTCATTAAAAGTATTGTTAGAATGTGAAAATTGAAGAATGTAGAAATATTGTAATTAAGGTGATAAAAGAGGCAGAGAAGTATAAGTTTTCGGATATTAATGATATGAAGGACAGATTAAAATGCTGCACAAGTCAAGCATGAGTTTCAATATGATATTAGATAATTAATTCATGGAGCGGCGATGGTACGGGAGGAGGGGGGGGCCGCGACGGAGACGTTCAGATAACTGTAGTGGATAAATTGTAGCTTTCCTCGGATGGAAAAGAAGGAGGAAGCCAAGAAGGAAGTGTCATTTGGGAGTCATCGGTTTTCTGTATCCAAGCCCTCTCCATCGAATCAGTGGCTCATCGGTCCCATGATAACGAGCAGCACGTAGTTCCGAATCGATTGAGATCAATGTGCCAAGCCCCGCAAGGCAAAATCCAATTGAGATTTGATGCTCTTAATCGGGTATGACGTACGGATCTGCTCTTACTAATTTCCTTGAAACATATTTGCGTAGCCAAATATTTAGATTTTTATTGGGATTAGTTCGTTCAATCGGTACGGCGAGGCAAATAATGCCTCCGACACCTTTCTTCACTTCCATCCATCTGCCGCCTACGAGGACTCGAGTTCTTCAGACTCAACGGAGACTTCAAGACGTTGCTTGTAATTCGCTTAACTTTCCTAATTAGAGCATAGGTTACGTACGTACTTATATCCCGCTGTAATTACGTTGGAAATTCCGTTTGATTTCTTCGCAACTCCCCGTACTTTCTAATTGCCTTTCACCATTGATGCGGAGAGGCCAGAGTGGTCTATCAGATCCGAGCTAAGACTTTGTCGTATGTCATAGGTGATTTTACCTTCTTATTAATATCGTCTGTCGATGTCAAACATTCGGACGCAGAATAGCTTAAAGGGCATATTAGTATTATCGACAGAAATTATTCAGAAAATCGACGGTAGAAGAATAAATCGAGAGGAAAAGAGATAAAATTGAGTCGTCGGCGGTGAAGATAGAAGAGGGATAGAAGCCAATAAAGAGGTTCAGTCGAGAGTCAAAGTTGAATTGTTTGCCATAAATTTATACAAAGTTGGTGTAAGGTAGCGACTGAAGTCGTCTGAAAAGCGACGGCGTGCTAAAAAAAATGTTGATGCGTGACTTTCAAAGCCAGATGAGAAATCGACGAGCAAGGGAAAAATAATCAGCTATTAAAGGTTTCAGAATCGTTCCGGTTGCCCGGGAAAGCCATTAACGAGTGAGTTTCATTCAATGGCCAAAATAATTGTCACTGGCCTCATCAGCAGCGGTAACATTATTAGCTTCGGGTGCGCGTCACCTCACACATAACGCATTATCTACCAGTAGCGCATGCCCCTGAGCATAATTCTCTGGTCGAGAAAACTTAAGTTTGATCAAGTCTGGCAACTTGATAAGGACAATGACTAAACAAAGTAGGGATTAAAACTAGACGTCGAGACCTTTGCCTTGCAAAATCTATGATGAATTTACGCAATCGATCCCTACTGGGTCTTTTTTTTTTTTTTTTTTTTTTTTTTGAAATATTATGAGTACCGATTTCCGTAATAAAGCTTTGAAATTTTTAATAAATTTAACAATATAAGCGGAAGCCAGACGTATAATTTTAACTTAAACGACAAATAGGAAAACGCAAAATGCGAAGCATTTTTTAAAAATATTAACATGTAGTTAAACACATTGGTACTATTGAAAACTACAAAGGTCACGAAAAGGAGTAGATTGGCGTATGAATGTACGTGCACGTGCACGTGCGAACATATATAAAGTTGATACGTGCTATTGAAAGTGTATAAAATATGGTAACAATTTAAAAGCTGGTCGCGTCAATAATTTTATTTACATGCTTGATAAAAGTCTCAGAAAAGTATGTTAAACTTACGTAGATCAATGAGCATTCCTAATTTATTTTGAAAGTCAATTCTTAAATATAAGTGAAATTAAAGGATACTTTGTAATTATCGTAAGTTTTTGTAAGTTATCGATTTCATTTAATGGTAGAGATGTGTTACGAAATACGATAATTAAGAAATCCACGAAAAGCGCATTTGCGAATAAATAGTTTATTGGAGTCATTATTCTAAGAGTAAAGGATATAATTTAAAACAGCACCTATTCTACGAGAATAGTAAATTTCAATTCAAGATTCGTTAATTCTTGAACCGGAAAATGACCCGTGCGCAGGAAAATTTCCACAGTGCTCGATACATTATCTGTTCGCGACTATAACTTCCTCCCTTCCCCCTTCTCACTCTCTCTCTCTCTCTCTCTATGTATCTCCCTCTACCTATCTACCAGAATAGCGCAAATTGTCGTAGCCGACAAAAACAGAGAATCGCAACTCTTGAAATCTACGTTCGAGAGAATTAGTAGTAAGGGGCGAGAAGGGGCTCGGAACTAAAAAGAGAAGGAGAAAGGATAGCCGATGAATGGGGGACACCCTGCTGTTAGCTTAGTTACTGGGCCGGTGTCTAGTGTCTCGAACCTCGCCCTCGAAAAAAGGCGTATTTCACTTAGTTGCGGTGGGCGCGAATCGCCTCTTTTATTGACACCATAGAACGGCCGCACTTTTAGTATCCCCCTTACCACTGCTTATCATATTGTACCGAAGCCGACTCAAAAATTCTCACTTTCCTGTTGATTTTTTCATCCCCGTACATGTTCTATTTCACCATTCATTCAGTCGAGGAGATATATAATTTTTGCCCCCTTACCGAGTTAAAAAACCGTAAATTAAAACTACTTTTAACTTTGATAAACGTAACTGTAATACTCGACTAAAGTTTTTAACAATAATAATTCTATTATCATAACTAAAATATATCTAATTCGATGTGTCCTTAAAAAATAATTATTTACCATTATAGAGTTTGAAATACATATATACACATTTCTTCATTATTCCTGTATTCTTTTCTATATTTTAATGAATAACGTCTATTATTAAAACTACCTCAATAGATTGTTAATTATTCATCAAATGAATTACATACAATACTAACATTACTTTACATAATCAATAGATTCAAATCAATCTAATATCTTATTAAAAAAGGTGAAATTCAACGCGCATAATAGCTATTGTCAATTACACAATTAATACGTTATTATGTATGCATACTATGTATTATCTTTCTTATATTAAATATACATTATTTATAATGCAAATAGTATATCAACTCAAACGAAGTTATTACACTTTCTTTATTTGATACTAGATAAAGACGACATTACAGTAAAAAACTCTGAATAATTTATTTAAATATTGAAATAAGAAGTTGGGAATATCTATCAGAATAAATAGATGAGCTGTCTGTTGGTTTAATAATATGGAATATTAAGCTACCAAAATTTGTGTTTCCGACTGGCTTAGTCAAATATAAAAGAGATTAGAATTCAGCTGACAATCACGTTCGAGATCGTCCTTATGATTAATGAGCCGAATTTTAAAGTAGTTGTCTTAGCTACGGACTCTGTAATGAAAACAGTGTTCGTTCCGAAAACGAATGATATAACTTTGAAATAAAAAAAAAAATAAAAAAAAAAATAATCGGTTCATAACTCTTGCCTGTTCAGAACATTATAAATTCTTTATTAAAAGGGCTGTAAAATCAATATTTTATATCGTAGAAAGTGATTTTATCAGTTTTTACTGATTGCAAAACTGATACAATTATAAGGACGCGATTTTTTAATTGATCGTATTTATTGGTTTGGTGGTTTAATAGTTTCGAATAATAGAACAAAAGATGGCTGAAGAATTTCTAGCGGAATACATTACTTGACCATTTACGTGCAGATTTTAAAAGGAGCATTTATTAGCGCGTATCATAGCGCGTCTGCGAGATGAAGTAATTCGCGAGGGATTTTCAAGGCAAAGCACATAGTGCAGTGAGCGTCGAAAAAACCGAAAGAACGAGATATACAAATGAAATGGCTCATCGTGAAATTAATCGGAGTGCGATAGGACAGCGTAAAGCAGCTGACTGAATAAAAGTTTTAAAAATAACGAGATCTGCCAACGACCAGCGCGCCAGGCATAAAAGATTTTGGGCGAGGCGAAAAGCTGAACATTTATGAAATAGGTGCGAATGTTGTCCGTGAAGAGTCGATACACGTGCGCGCGCATAGAATTGAGACGTGAAAGAAAGAAAGAAGGAAAGGGAGAAACAGCGCCGGAATAAAAAGCCCTTACATGTCAGATACATGTATTATGCGGCCCCTCGGGCAGCCCCACGCTTGAAAAAAAAAACTTTCTCGCAAAAATACGGAGAGGGGAGGGATGCGCGGGTGCGATCTCGTAGGTTCACAAAGATATCCCGGTGCTTCTCTGCACGTGTAGCCACTTATTATACATAAAAAGCAAATAGTTCCCGTAGCTTTAAGAAACTCTGATTATTTCCTTGGATCTGCATAGTCTGGAACTTTCGGATTTTCGACAAATTTGACTCGCTAACTTTCTTTAAAGCAAAAGCATATATTTCCATTCCAATTATTGTGGATAATTTTTGGTACAACCTGATATTTCGACGACCTACTACAATATAATCTGCGATTCGTTCTTATTATACAATTATCGAAGCCAACGAGTAAATAACCGCTATTGTTTCTTTGTTGAATAATTTAAAATGCACATGTTCGACTTGAAAAAATTTGTATTTTCGAGAATACAATCTTTTAACGTACCAGTAGGTGGAACATTGTCACCGCAGGATTTTCCCTAGTTATCGACTATTGAGTAGACAATGCGGTCTTTCGATGGACTGGACACTCTGTATTTATTAAACAATAGATCACAACTGAACCGTAAAGTACATAAAGATTCAGCTTTATTGTGGCTTTTTTTAGTATTCTTACGTCAAAACAAATTTTTCTTCATACAAACATTTTTCTTTCGATACAAAACTCGTACAATTTCGACGAGATTGCAAGAAAATTCTTTAGCTGGAATTTCATAATTATTTTATTCTTGACTCTCCTCACATTTTTACCCATTTGTAATTTAACAATTTTCCGGAGACGTCCGTCGTCCTGCGATCTTAGAAATTCCGAAAGTCTTCAATCTAGAGCAATTTTATTATTATTATTATTATTATTATTGTACGTATAACTAATTTTCGTTTCATGAACCCGAGAAATTGAAAAAGGACAATAAATGAAACAAAATGGTAATGACCTTTTGTTCTCTATTTATCTTTTTGGACACAACTTAGCAATTTTTAAATTTTTATTCATACATCTAGTGCTCAAACGACAGAGGGGATAAAAATGAGAGAATGAAAGGGGGAAAAAAGTATAACAAAATCATAAAATTATAATATGCGATATTCTTTCTTATATACTAAAAAAATATCTATATATTATAGATACCAGAGAAAAGAGCTGCTCATATAAAACCCAAATCAAAATAATCGAAGAGGGCAAAAGGAAAGAAATCTTAAAGTAGCAAATGACACGTAAAAAGTACATATATACGTGCGTGTGCATATATATATATATATATATGTGTTACTAGCAGAAAGAGAATCAGCCATTACATAGAAAGAAAACCAAAATAAGAAAACGAGGTAGAAATCTATTTATGAAAAATATTTTAGAGAGTGAAAAGGAAAGAGAAACGTGTAAGAAATCAAGATAATCGGTTGGTTCATTGATAGGCTTGAAACATATGAACGGATGTTTCGGGGGTGGAGCAGCGCCGCGGGAATCCTGGAATTCTAAGAGGGAGCCTGAGTGAGAAAGGGAGAGAAAGATTGCAAGTGTCGGAGTAGATGTAAGCATAAGAAAGAAAGAGAAAGAAGAATGAGAAGCACTTCACTACAGTTATATATACCCAACATAGCAGCATTCGATTTGATGTGAAGAAGCAAGAGAAAAAAAAGAGACAGATAGATAGGTAAATAGATAGATATATATATATATATATATATAGATAGATAGATAGATAGATAGATAGATAGGTAGGTAGATAGATAGGTAGGTAGATAGATAGGGTGAGAGAGGGAGAGAAGGACAGAAGTACGACCGAAGCAAACAGAGTCGCACTGGCTAGTGCCACTGACGTCAAGGAGTCTCTTCTTGAAAATGTATTCCTAGAAAAAAATTCTTTTTTACCTCAACATTATTATTGTTTCTTATCGATGCATTAATAGTTTTATCCAAAAATTTCTATCTAAATTATTGGATCTCACATTACCTTTTATTCTTATTATAATATTTTATGCTAATAATATTCATAATTTAATGTTTTGAAATTATACGAAAATCTTCATTTTTACATAAACTAAATTTATAAACTGAATAATATATGAGTAATGAAACTGTGATATAAATTTTAGCAAAACCATTTTTATAAAAAATAATTAAACCAATGTCTTGACAAATAAATAATTTAATATTATTTAACGAAAAATTATATTTATTATAACTTTTTTCTTAATCTAAATACATTCGTAATATACATATATATATATGGATAGTTTTGTTTTATATTGGAAGAATTAATTAATAAAAGATAAAAATTTTGTTGCTCTGGTTATTATTGTTGTCAATCCCATTATTAAATATTTTTATTTTTCATATTTATTTCTAGATTTATAGTTGAAAATGTATGTTTATATAGTATTATTAAATAGCTCGTTGAAATATAATTTGGTCATTGCGAATAATGCAGCATGTAGATTAAAGTTTCAGCAGCGACTGAGGTAAAAATAGTGCGTAATAATAGAAGAGATGTATCGAAGGATAAGTGATTAGCGTTCCGGTTAATGGTATCGGATGCTAAGTTCGGATGGCTGGCTTAATAAGGCTCAAGAACGGCAAGGTCCCGCCGACTCCCATTGTGAATGACAGAACAGAACCGGGACAATCGAGGATTGGCTTTAATGGCTATCAACAATAAGTTGTCCAAACAGAACTAGTGAACAAAAGTGAACTGAACGTACATGCACCGAGATTCGTGCTCGAGGTTTTTTAATAGATCTTGGACTCTTCGAATTTTCGACGTTTATTCGGAGCCCATTGTTTAAAATTAATCCTACGGGACCTTCTTAATAGCGCCCGTTGACTCGCAGATGCCGAGGGTCAAACTCAATAATAGTCCTCGACCGACCAGTTTTTCCCAAGGCCCAGAGCTCATCTGCCCGTCCGGTTTCGGAGGCGGTGATCACGGAAGCCTGATTCTACAACTTTTGTCCGCGACAAGAGTCATGTATGCATTTTTATTGGCGACAGTGGCTTATGTGCTTGAACGGGAGGGAGTTCAGGGGATGGCCGCCTCCGAACCTTTGTATCGTTGCTTCGAGTGGTGAGTTAATGGCTTTTTATTACTCTCGGAGAAAGTATTGTGTTCGCAGGGGCGTTTTCAATTAAGCACCGAGTTGCCATTCTTTAATTCTCTCCATCCCTCCATACCTCTCACTCGCTCACTCTCTCTCTCTCTCTCTCTCTCTCTCTCTCTCTCTCTCTCTCTCTCTATCTATCTATCTATCTATCTATCTATCTATCTATCTATCTATCTATCTATCTATCTATATATATATATATATATCTCTATCTCTCTCTATCTCTCTCTCTCTGTCTCTGTCTCTCCTCCTCATGTTGTTCCAAGTCGTCGTCCCTCTCGCTCATTATATAAATCAATTGCGTAAGCGGCGGTTGATAGACCGTTAAAGTCTATTGGAATTGCTTTCACGCATATAGACGAGCGTTCTATCGCTGGCCCTAAATTAGGTTAGAAATTATGAAAGGCGACGGACGGGCCCAAAAAGACCACGGAGATTAATACCGTAATATTGCATGAAACATCGAATCGAGAAGAAGAACGGAAGAACAGATCCATTATGAATACGAGAACCCCTCAAAATATTATATTCGACTCATTATCCATGTAAACGGAATCTAAAATCCTTTATCGTCGCCCACGACGATTCAAAACACTTTCAGAAAACATTCGCCCACACGCGCCCGTATGTTGCTATAGAGAAAATCACACTTGAATCGGCGGCACATAATTATTAACTTCATAATGCGCGGCACAATGCACCAGAGAGAGAGAGAGAGAGAGAGAGTCATTGTAACTCGAGTAGACAGAATCGGTCGAGAGCCCAATAAAAATTCTTCGCATGAGTAAGGATTAATATGGTCCCGAGAGTTCGACAACTCGAGCTTTTCAAGATCAGAAAGTTTGGCGATTCAGACTGATAGGGTTATAACTATCATATGGCTAATTGTTCGACCCTACGATGCTCCTCCAATGACGATACTAATATTCGGCTTTGTTAATGAGGGCTAATTAATTGTAAACGCGGGACGACGCTACTAATGAGCTTTAAATCAAGTCTCCCTATGACCATGACCCTCTTACTCCCAACCTTTCATTGATCATTGTCTTTTCGAAGAAAATATCTATTTTTTAGAATGATCTTACCTGCGCTCGAATTCATAATAAAACCAGTATATTTAAAATTCAAAATGCATATTTTTCAAAAGAAAACTCATCATCTAATAATTCCAAATAAAATAATTTACTTATTGACTTGCTTATGTCTATTAGCTGCTGTTTAAGTACAATAAATCATTAATAAATAGATGTATAATATTATTGATATAAATTAGCTAAATACATCATATTTTCTATTGTTTTAGACATATTATCTCTCGAAAAATTTACTACAACATTAACTTTACTGTACCCTAAGAATTATTGCTGCTTACAAAATAGCGTATAAAATACATAATACCTAATAACAATTTATTTAATATATAAATAAATTCTATATTTTTCTCGATCGAATCTACAGTTCATAAATTGGGTTTATTTTACTATTATAAATTAATAATGATATTATTAATTTATTTCATTATCTCAATTATTTTTATTTTTAATATAAAGTATAATCTTTTGGATAAATGTAATGGCACGTAAATGCATGAATTAACATTACAATTTATCTAATGTATATGAGCATTAAGTAATTGTACGAAGCTCCTTGTACGATCTGCATTACGTGTTAGTTATATATAATGCACGTGTTAATAATAAAATTAATGTATTATGATGGTTGACAGGTGAAGAAGGACTAAGGATAGGAATTAATGTAATAATTGCTTTCATAAAAAAAGTGCAGAAAGATTGAACGAGGATCATCGGTCATAAAAAACTATATATTTTCTAATTCGTTTCGGAATTAATTATAATTCTATTGCAATTAAAACTTAAATCCGGAATAAGTCGAATTTCGATAATGAGCCCAGTATATCATAAGTTAATGAGATTTAAAATTAATTTTAAGATAAGCATGTAGTGGACAGAATGAAACGAGGGTCGAGAATAGAGGATTAATGAACCGTTGAATTTAAAGGCATTATTCAGCCGCGCACTTGAATCTACGACGATTCGAGACGAAATGCGACTCACTCGCACCGAGAAAACAATAGCGTCTAATTCGAAATAAATCGCGGCTAAATCCCAACTGAAATTCCCAGAATCCTCATGGGCTCAAGTGATCCTGGAGTCGAGGTTCAACCTGTTTCCGCAGTTAAATTGATCAAATCATCTTTCGAATTTTTACTATTCCCTTCCTCTGCCCCTAAAACGACGTGCCCTCTTTCTCTCTCGCACTCACTCTCTCTCACTCTCTCACTCTCTCACGACATTGGCCAAATAAACGCAGCGGACGTCCATTTCCCAAGTCTGGAGACGTCTCGAGTGCACGGCCACTCATAATGAAGCGAGCGCAGCTGGTCCATTCGCAGCATTGATCCTTGACTCGCTTATTGTTCGTTCATGTTATTATGAGCGATATGGTTTGCTATTACGGCTCCCCGAATATCGTCATATAAATATCGTGAGAGATAATTCTTCTCTCTCTCTCTCTCTCTCTCTCTCTCTCGCTCGCTCTCCCTCACTCGAATCTACTCGCATGTCCCCTCGGCACACCGTACTTGAAAGTTCTTAGGCGGTCAGAAGGTGTACGTACCCCAGAGTTGTGTTTTGTCTTAATCTTTGTCCAGGTTGGCCTCTATTATGCCGGCCATTCGCGACCTGGCGTACGATCCGTGACTACTCAGTCAGCCCGACTCTGTACTATAGTGTAATGAATTGGCCGCTCTTATTGCTTCACAACCTTTTTATGACTATGTACTCACCTCTCTAAACGACTTTGAAAACTAAACGCTCCAACTTTTTCAACTTGGTGGCTCCGAACTTCTTAACCTTTGAATAGTCTTTCCTACGTCACTTTCACGCCAACTATTTATTGCACATTCTAATAATTGAACATATATTCATACAAAGTCGATACCCAACCTGTAACCAACAATACTTGAATTTTCATTTAAAAAATGATCTATTATTAATATTTTTAATAGAACAATGATGAACTTATGTATTCTGACATTATTTTCATTATTTTTCTCTGATACTATAATAATTCTTAAATAATTTTTCGTCTTATAACTATTATTAATAGTTCATTAACAAATGTTGTTTTCTTTGAAATTGTAAAAATAATATTTTTTCATGATTTATTGTGGATATATAAAAATATTCAATTAATTTGTCTTATATAATTTAGATATTTAATAATAGCATTTGAAAGATTAAAATGTTATAATTAAGACAATCAATGCAAATTTAATATTCATATTCCAAATCTCATTTTTTTCCGTCAAATGTTTGTTATATATATATATATATATCGTATAGCTAATTATGTATGCATATAATAATAATTGATGCATGTATTTTTATATGCGTAATAATAAGAATGAAATAAGATAATTCATATATGTATATAATGTATTTCATACATTAAGCAAATAAATCCATTCATTCTCGATAATCAGTCATTTGCATCTCTTAGTGCTAAACCAATATTATGTATTTTTTAACAAAAAAATTCTATTAATGTGTATTTAAATCTTCTTAAGTAAGTCAAAGAAATTCTTATATTAATATTGTAATTTGTTCTTAGTTAATTCTGAATAATCCGAATTAGCGTTTTCAAAAAGATATTAAAATCTTATCGATTGTACAATAATATTTTATTTTATTTCTACAGGTCAATCAAGCTTTTGACAGAAATTTATGCGATTTTTTCAAATTCAATTCAAATATATTCATTATATTTATAAAATAATTTCTATCGAACGGTTATTAGCTTAAGGCGATCGAACTCTTTTGAAATATTAAATAATTAGAACTTATAAAGATAGAAAGAGTGAAGATCATTTGTATTTATACATATTTAAAGGCATATAAATAGTAATCGTCACTTGTAATCTCCAATACTTGGCCAACAAAAGCTTTATTAAGATTGTCAAATATTATTATGAGTCTGTAAAAGCACAACATAATTTCATCGAATCCCCCTTTTATAATAGTGAGTTCGAAAAAGTGATCGAACCGATGATTCCTTTCTTTCAGTACTCGTGATTTTCATTCCTGTCACATCAACATCCAGGAAACAAATCCCAAAAAAGGAGAGCGTTTAAAGTGTCCTTAACAAAACAGGGATAGAGGCGTTTTGTGGCTTAGAAAATGAGATTGTTATCATCAACTCCCCCAGGTCAACTTTTTGAACCTCACACCTCCGGGTTCATTGTGTTCGCGAAATAAATCTATTTTTGTGCGGCTGCCACGTATCGTTGAGCAGAGATAGGGAAAATTGAATAAGAGAAGCTGACTGCGGCACAGAGGGAGAGTGGATGGGAGATATTTGTGCTATATTGTAGTCTGCGACGATCCTGATAAATCTTTTTCTTTTTTTCTTCTTTTTTGTTGTTTATCACTGCGCTTGCGCTAGCTTTTAAAGTTAAAGCTCTTTTGTTTCTTCACGAGCACACCAAATAAATACATATTAAAGAAAACTGCCTCTCTCGTACATTGCGATACAGAAACAAAGTTGAATTGAGCTTTAATGACAAATTACATTTCCTTCATATTCTTCATTTTCTTTGTTGCGTTCGCATACCACTATTTATATTAATATTGATTTTTATATATTAATATAATTATATGTTGCAATTATTCTAGTCTATATTTCTTCGAAATATTTACGCAGAATCTTTTCTTCTAAGACATTATTATTATTATTATCATTATCATTATTATAATCTTTATTATTATTATTATTATTATTATTATTATTATTATTATTATTATTATTATTATTATTATTATTATTATTATTATTATTATTATTATTATTATTATTATTATTATTCCCATCCGTAGTCTGCACCTTGTCGAAGATCGACTGCTTGCAGTCGATCGGGTGATGGGCTTAAGGGAGTGGAACCCGAGAATGAGTGGCAGTGTGAGTGGGTGAAATATTTGTAAGAGAGGCCGCTGTATGAATGATTCGAGAACCTTCGAAATAGGGTTTTCTCGATGAGTGAGTACGCGCACGGAGCGGATATCGAGGCCGCGGGCCCTATAAATGGGTCTTCGCCGGCTATATAGAGATGTAGGTGGACGAGCTCCTCGTGGGCCCTATAAACGGGCATCTTGCGAGGAAGGAGACCACCCGCGGAGCGCTGGCCAAGGAAACCCCGCGGAAAAAAAATAAAGGGGTATAGCCATGGCCGTTTGAGTGCAGGTGAATGAGGGAACCCTATAAACGGGCTATTCCCGAGCAAATGAGGGCATTCTGAATGTGCTGAATGAATGAGGGGAACCACTCCCGAACTAATGGCAGACCGCCGTGTTGGCCGTGCGGTGCGACCCGTGAGCTGCCAAAAGGAGATCCTGGGTGGTGAGGCGCATCCGAGGCTGCGTGCCAAGGTGACCCAAACCATCTTTGGCTCCCGCTGGAGGCAAGACGGGAGGCTGGACCGTAGCCTGGTCCGGTCAATCGGCTTCGGGGCGAGTGCGGTCTGGTGCGTGACGTCCCCTGGAAGCTCTCCAGAGAGTGGAGTGTCTTTGTTGGGACACAAAACTCGAGAGAGACGAAGGGGGAATAACGTACCAGGGTGTGCTATATCCCTACGTGATGGCCCGATCCAGGATAACCCCTTCAGGCATGTGTTGGGGGGTTATTCTGGTGAGCTCGCCGTTGAAGGGTCCATGGAGGCCGGTCACACGTAGGGACGAATCAACAAACATAATATATGGAGAAAATAAAACAACAGGGGGGAGGGAAAGGGAAGAAGGATGGGGAAGGGAACACGGCGGTTCCATTCCCTGAAACGGTGATCGAGGGGGAGGGGGAGATCCCATCCGCGACCGGAACAACACCCGAAAGTATCGGTACCGCGTACGAGGGTATCTTTGCCTCCATAAAAATCATTATGACGGAGATGATGGAGGCGCTAAAGCGCCAGCCAAACGTCTCCAAAGTCATAAAAGAGGGCCTCCCAGTATTACAGGGGAAGATAGAGGCCCTCGAGGAACAGGAGAGAAGGGAGCGGCGAGGGATCCGGAGGAAGGTGGCGCCTCCTCTCCTGAAACCACAGACAACGGCCGGTAAAAGACCACCACCGGCAACACCACCAGAGGCCCAAGCGGGCAAGAAAAAGAAGAAAAGGAAGAAGGAGGCAGCGGTAGCATCGCAAACGCCTCCTCCAACCACCACCGTGGGGAAGAGCCCGACTGGCGCGGAGTGGAGGAGAGTCCCCACGCGAGAGGAAAAACGGGAGGACCGCCAAAAGACGGTAAGAGATAGGGTAAAGGGGACCCCTACAAAAAAGAGCGCCCCCAGTAAAAGAGGGAAGGTGAGGCCAGAGGCCATCGTCCTTAAGCCAGCGGAGGGCAAGACCTACGCGGATATCCTGAGCGGAATCCGACATCAGGTCAGTCCCTCCGAGCACGGGCTCTCGATCAAGGGCATCCGCAAAACCCAAAAGGGGGATGTCCTCATCGAGATTAGAAAATCATCGTCGGTCGAGTGCAAGGAGGGCTTTGCCGATGCCTTGAAGAAGGCCGTCGGAGCCAGCGCAACACTCCACACTCTGATCCCCAGGAGTACACTGGAGATCAGGGACGTGGACGAGTGCGCTACGACCGAGGAGGTCAGAGGCGCCCTCCTTGCGATCCTGCAGGACTACACTGGTCCTCTAGAGGTGCGACTCACGGGAGCCAACAAAGCCGGTAAACGGCTGGCGATCGTGACCGTCACAGAGGAGGCCAGTAAAAAGCTACTGGAGGTGGGCAGGGTCCCAGTAGGGTGGGTCTACTGCGGCATAAGACCACGGGTCCAAGTCGAGCGCTGCTTTAAGTGTCTCGGCTATGGACACCGGGGTACGAGCTGCAGGGGCCCAGACAGGAGTACGACCTGTTTCCGGTGTGGGGAACAGGGTCACAAGGGGGCCGGATGTAAGGCCGAGCCCAAGTGCTTCCTGTGCCCGGGGACCTCTCCCGCGGCAGTACACCATGTCGCGGGGTCAGGAGCCTGTGCGGTTTTCCGCGAGGCTCTAGCCAAGTGCCGCCGAAGTGGCTAATGTCCTGCAGGCCAACTTGCACAGAAGCCGGACGGCGCAGGATCTGCTCGCCCAGGTCCACCTCGAGCTGCGCGCTGATATTGTTCTTATCAGTGAGCAGCATCGGGAGGGGCCTGCGGGGGGGTGGTATCGTGACATCACCGGTACCGCTGCGATCTGGATCCCCAGCCCGCACTGCTTCCAGGCAGAGTGCCATGGAGCTGGTAGCGGCTTCGTTTGGGTGAGGAGCAGGGGCGTATATTACGTCAGCTGTTACCTCACTCCAAACGAGGCCATCGATGGGTTCCAAGTTAAATTGGATGCCCTCGAGGATGCTATCGGGGACATGGAGGGTGAGCTGGTAGTGGCCGGGGACTTTAACAGCAAGGCTGTAGATTGGGGTGAACCTGTGACCGACTCCAGGGGAAGGCGAGTCCTGGACATGGTATCCAGGACAAGACTGGTAATTTTAAATACCGGTTCAACGGCGACCTTCCGGAGGCCCGGTTACAGGCAGACCATCCCCGACGTCTCCTTTGCGACGGAACGTCTGGCCGCAAAGGTGCGGGACTGGCGGGTGATCGAGGACTATACAGCCAGCGATCACCAGTACATCACGTTTCGCGTTCGTGATGACCGGCCGGTCGGGACGGCGATCGTACGCCGTCCTTCCAGATGGCTCGTTGCGAGGATGGACGACGCCTTGTTTTCCCGTGCCCTAGAACGCGGACAGCGAACCCTGGACGGGGCTTCAAGGAGCGGAACGTCCTCCAAGCAGGCGGAAGCGGTGTCAGGCGCAATTATGCGCTTGATCCGCCAAGCTTGTAAGGAGGCGATACCGAGGATGTCGGCGAGAAAAACACGCCGTCCGGTTTATTGGTGGACCAGCGAGATCGCGGAAATGAGGCGGAAGTGCCTTCGGCTACGACGAGTAGCCCAAAGGGCCCGACGCCTCGACCGCGACAACTCTCCGATGATCGTCGAGCATCTGGTGGCGAGAAGAGCCCTCAAGAGAGCCATCAAGGCGAGTAAAAGCCGATGCTGGAAGAAGCTGGGGGAAGATCTCAACAGAGATCCATGGGGATTGGGCTATAAAGTCATCACCCGCAAATTGGGGGCGTTCGCCAAGGGCGCACCCATGAGCGAGGTGGTGATGGACGGGATCGTCCATGCCCTCTTCCCCACACATCCCGTCCGAAGGGATGAGCCCCCGGTGCCATCGGGTCCTGAGGCTCCGCCGTTTACAATGGCGGAGCTAGAGAGCGCGGTAAGCTCTATGAGGAGCCGTAAGGCACCAGGTCCCGATGGCCTCCCGGCAGAGGTGATGAAAGCGGTGGCCAGGAGTCATCCACAGCTCTTGCTCACCATGTACAACTCGTGCCTTCGAGCGGGAGTTTTTTATTCCCGTTGGAAGGGGGCGAGACTTGTGCTGGTGAGCAAGGGCAAGGGATCGTGGGACGCTCCGTCGTCGTATAGACCCCTGTGCATGCTGGACACCGCCGGGAAGCTCCTGGAAAAGCTGGTGAGACCCCGTCTTCAGGCGGCGCTTTTAACATCTGGCGGCCTCTCCGAGAGTCAATACGGCTTCCGGAGAGGTAGGTCAACCATCGACGCTATCCAGAGAGTAGTGGAGGCGGCCAGGAGCACGGAAAGGGGAAACCAATTCTCCCGACCGATATGTCTCCTGGTGACATTGGATGTCCGAAACGCCTTCAACTCGGTAAGGTGGACAGATATGCTCGGGGCAATGGATCGGGACTTCGGGGTGCCCCAGTATCTCTTGCAGATTATTGGGGATTACCTTCGGGACCGGTTCATTGTATACGAGACGGCGGAGGGCTCAAAAAAGAGGGCACTGGCGTGTGGTGCGGCCCAAGGCTCCATCTTAGGACCCGATCTATGGAATATTTCCTACGACGGGATCCTGAGATTGGAAATGCCTGAAGGCTGCTCTCTGATCGGGTACGCGGATGACGTGGCAGCCATCATTACAGCCCGTAATATGGTCCTGGCACAGACGCGACTCGACCAGACCATGCGGAGAATTCGCCACTGGATGGACGATCATGGGCTGGAACTGGCGGAGGCCAAAACCGAGATTGTGCTCCTTACGAAGAAGCGCGTACCCAGAGTGCAGCCGCTTATTATCGGAGAGGAGTTGGTTCAGACCAAAGCAGCCGTGAAGTACCTGGGGGTGACGCTAGATACGAAGCTCACCTTCGGGGAACATATTCGGAGGGTGGCGGATAAGGCGTCACGGGTAGTGACTTCCCTGTGCAGGATCATGGCCAACGTAAGCGGGCCACGTCCCTGTATCAGGCGGTTGCTGCTCCGTGTCGCTGAGTCCGTCATGCTTTACGGTGCAGAGGTTTGGGCCGACGCGCTTCGGTACAATATGTACCGGAGACGTATGGCGGCTGTGCAACGGAGATGCGCACTTCGTGTAGCGTGTTCGTATCGCACGGTCTCGGAGGCAGCCTCGCTAGTGGTCGCTGGGGTAATTCCCATCGACCTCTTAGTCCAGGAGAGGAAGCTGGTCCACCAAGCAAGGGGGACACTCGACCGTGGTGAGGCCAAGGTGCGAACCAGAGAGATATCCCTGGCTAACTGGCAGGATAGATGGGAGCAGGATACGCGCGGAAGGTGGACCGCCAGACTAATCAGTCAGGTGGCCCCGTGGATCAGCCGACAGCATGGTGAGGTGAACTATTACCTCACCCAGCTGTTGACCGGCCATGGGTACTTCCGTGCGTACCTCCACCGTATGGGTAAGGTGGCGGATCCCCGATGCGTGCATTGCGGATCCGCCGTGGACGACGCCTTGCACACATTTTTTGTGTGCGAATACTGGGGGCGACAGAGGGAAGCGTTGGAGGGCGATGTCGGAAGGGTCACTCCTGAAGGCATCGTCCCTCTGATGCTCGCGAGCCAAGAAAACTGGGGAAGGGTCGCTTCTTTCGTCGAGGATATCCTGAGACGTAAGAAGCCGGCTCTTCCCTAGGGTAAGGGGGGAAAGCGTAGAGGGTGCCTCGAAGGCATAGTTTCTGGTTCCCTCCCCGAAGTAATGCTTAACGGCGGTGCCGGGGAGGATATAAGAACCAGGAAAGGAGGTCTCCTCGACGAACTCGCGTCGTCCCCGCCCTGTGGTTTTCACTACAGGGCGCGAGCGGCGAGAGTGCGCTGAGGGGGTGAGGTTTTAGTGGGTATATCGGCATCTTCAATGCCGGGGAGTCCCACACACCGGGGACCCGGGTCCCTGATGGTCTTTAAAAGATTTCCTCCCTCCTTTATAAAAAAAAAAAAAAAAAAAAAAAAATTATTATTATTATTATTATTATTATTATTATTATTATTAATCCATTGTACAGTCAATAAGTTAAGTTTTAAAACTAGTTTAAGATTGACAGATTCTTTTTATTAAGAAATATTAACAGTGAATAACGTAAATCTTACATTTCAATTACAATATTACATCACCTGATTGTAACACTACGTTATTATTTTATTACAAGATCGCTTTACGTAATATTAGATATTATATCGATCAACATTGTAGCTTTTATAACACTAAGAACTATAAAACTAAGTTATATGATTCCAATTTTACTAATAAATATATATTTATTTTTAACAATTCAAAAAGATATTCTTTTTATTTTTAGTACTGTACATTAAAAATTTTCTTCCATTTTTTAAAAATCTTTTTAAATTACCTATAATACATTTTCTACCTATCTAAGTCAAATCATCTAATATACGATATTTCATATGAATAATCATACAGATTTATTTTCAACTGAAATAAAAATTTTTAGTGAAAAATTAATTTTCCATTCGCTGTATTTTATTAATTTAAGTATAATTATGTAATGAAAATAATAAATAAAAAATATTATTTACGTATATAATAAACCCTGTGTATAATAAATTTTTCAGCAATTAATTATAATATAAAGAAGTTATTTTGATCTTATATTCAAAGAGGAAGATGATATTATGTTAAACGAAAATATCAATAATTTTATGGATCTCGAGTATTTAATACGATTTGTAAATGAAATTTTTCATTGAGACCCACTAATGATATATTAAGGAGTAATAAAGATCAGCTCTAGGAGCGCTGAATAATTTGTCGAACGTCAGGTGGTAGGTAATATTTATCTGTTGAGGATTTGTAGCTTCTCGATTAGCGAGTATAATCTAAGGCTTGTTTTATAACCAAGCTTATAAGTAAGAAATAGTCTTAAATAGAAATCCGAGAGATAAGTCGACGAGGCGCAACCGGATTTCTAAAATTTGTCTTAGAGGTAAGAAAATTAAACGGAAAAAGGACAAGAAAAAGAAAGAATGAAAGAAAGAAAAGATCGATAATTCTCAAAGCATCAAACGGGCTGCTGAATAGAAAAATCGGCAGGTCTTGTCCCCACTCCCCCCCCTCTCGCTCTCTCCGCCCCCTCTCATTATGAACGAGAGAGGTTCAGCCAAATGCGGTTCTCGCACCTCTCGTTCCCTTGGCATCGTACTGCCGGGCTGCTCGTAAATATTTCGAAATGTGTGCTCACGCGCGCAAGCGAACGCTTTTCGACTTCCACGAAGCGCAATTTCATATAAACATAGGATTATTTACGAGCGGTGACGCGACCCATCGAAGGGATCACAAGAACCCGCTGCATCGGCGACCCAACTGCGGATCGATCAATTTATATTTCTTCTTTTTCTGTTTTTTCTCCATGGACTTTTTTCTTGTAGTCAAAAGAGTCTGATATAAAGCTGCGACTGATGTAAAGCAATTGCTATGCAAACGCGAAACTTTATTGAGGCTTCGCTAATGAAATTACCGAACAAATCAACTTCGTGGCTACTTGGATCACTATTTGCCAACATAATAATGATCGTTAAACCTATAGGCCTTTCCAATGCCTTTGTCCCCACAAATTTTTAAATTAATTTTTTCCACTCTTATTATTATTATTACTATTATTGTTGTTGTTGTTGTTGTTGTTGTTGTTGTTGTTGTTGTTATTACTATTATTATTTATTAGATCGATGCTCGCGTAAATTAATAGGTATAGGCCTTCATCTTGTACTGGCATACTTAACTTGTATTATGGGCATCGAATCCTTTTCAAATAATTCAAATAATCCGATCTATTTAATTAAACCGGTTTCTTAACTGCTTAACTCTGTCGATAAACCAAATTCTCGATAAACAAAAAAGTGAGGTTATGACTTTTGACACGGGAAAAATTAAGTAGTTGTCAATGGCGGCGGTTCAAACGCGATGATTTTATTAAATTTCGAATTCAAATTTTATTGACGAGGTGTGTTTGTTTTAGTAGCATCTGCGTATTATTAACAAGGCAAGAAGGAGGTTCGAAAAGTTTTATTGAAATTCTTGAAAATCCATTGTAAGTATTTGTAGAGTTGCGAATAATAAGGATGAAAAGAGTTAGAGTGAATAAGCGTTAGAGGAACTATAAATTCATATAAATATCACAGCTCGCAGAAAATCATAGAGAAATAAGGCGATGATTAATCGCTCGCGGTTCGTATAAATTTCTAGCAGTTCAAGCCTCCTTGGTCACGAAAGGTACCGATAACCCGAGAGATTTTTCTCAACTACGGGTTGAAAGAGGAATAATATTCGGTGCTAAACAATCATTGGAGCTCAATAGAATTGAGTCTCGCTAAAGAAAAGCGAATGATCGAGGGTTGAAGGGAAGTCGAGGAGTGGGGAAGGCAGGAGAAAGAACGGGTGCGAGAGAGAAAATGAAGACGAAGAAGACGAAGAAGGAGTGGAGGATGAGGAGGAGAAGGACAAGGAGGGGGAGAAGGATGAGAAGGAGAAGAAGGAGGTTCCTTATTCCGAGAGCCGCGGTTTAAGCTCTGCGGAAAGAAACCATTGTCAGTCAGTTGGAGGCTCAGTTCTCTTGGGAATTGTTCGTAGGTGCCAAGCTGTCTGGACGTTTCTTTTCCCTCTCCTCTCTTCTAGATATTCGGGCTCTCGTTCTGAGTAGTTCTTGGCCGCTCGGACGTTTTGTGAAAAATTTTTCGCCGAATTAACGCATTCCTCTCTTTCTTCCTCTGACCTCACCACGCACTCTCTATGCTTACATATATACATATATATCTCCGTCCTTCTTTCACTGTTTTCCCTCGTTTATTTCTCCTTTTTTCTTATTGTGTTACTATTCTGCGGCTATGCGGGACGCTTCTCTTTTCTCGGAAGGTGAGACTTAAAGTTACTCGACGCGCGCATCACTTCGATTGCTTCGATAGAATGCCCGAATTGTTCATTAGGCGGGAAAAAAGATTCAGATACGCTTCATTTTGTTTTTCCAGGATGAGAAACATCGTTCTTTCGAACGTGCCCTGACTTCAGTATACACTTCTCTTACATTCTCTGCTTATTAATTTTTATTTAAATTTTTTTCCTATTTTTTTTTCCTTTTTCTTTTTATTTTTCCTCTTCCTTTCTTTTCTAAGTCTGTAAAAATATTTTGCTTCAACAAGACCGACCGAGGCTTCAAATTCGCACATTGATTTCGTCTTTCTCTTCTCATAACTTCATTATATCCGATATTTTCAGGAATAATCAGAAATCTTCATTGTTTCACATTGATCGATCTAATAGCTTCCCTTCTCTAAGCAATTAATACTTATTATTGATTAAGGATTTCATTCGATTCAGTAATGTTGCCGAACCTGTCGTTTCTACCTAATCATAACTACTAGAGATTAGAATACATTCTACATATGTATACAAAAAATCTTCTTACATCGCTAAATTAATGAGATCTAGAAGAAATTCTTAGTTATTAAATCCTGAATTATGAATAATTTTAAAGTAGTGACAATTAAAATATTAATTGAAAGTATTATAATTCGTGCTTTACTCTCGAGATCTTAAATATGAAATAGAATATATCAAAATGAAAATCCAAAGACGGTAATAATTCAAAATTCATTAGCACTCGTACGAATATAACGACTGCGGTTTTAAAATTATACTAGAGAAGATATTTATTACTGACTTACTTAAATAAAATTAACGAACTTAACTAAGGCGATAAAAATCTTTAATTTACACAGAATTTACGAGGCACTATCTGCTTGGGATTCCAACATTGTTTCTATTAAACTTCATATTCTAATAAACGCAGCTTTTAAAGTGCATTCGCCTCAGACGCTTTTTTCTGAAAAGTTTATTGTATATTGTAAATGGTATTTAATTAGCCTAACTATCCGTCGAATCTAGCCGTTTTTTATTTTAGCGCTTAAAAGTTTTCTACAATTAAGAAAAAATTTGTATGAAAAAAATTCTCCTGCATTCGCTTCCGCCCCCTTCCGCTACGAGAGAGACCCGTCGCAATGACATTCCCGGCTACACCCTAGCGTCTCTCTCTCTCTCTCTCTCTCTCTCTCTCTCTCTCTCTCTCTCTCTCTGTCCTCCATTTTTTTCCAGACTTCGTTTTTATTCATGCAGACGTTAGCTATGCATAATTCTAGGAAATAGCGGCTTCCACAAATCCCTGATCGTTCGACGTAATGCGAGGCGCGCGTGAGGAGCAACTACTTTTTAGAAGGTTCGAGATGGAAGAGAAAAAAATAAGCGGTGAGGATCGGGAATACTGAGAATAATAGAAATGAAAGGACTCTGTCGCTGCTATGCTCTATGGCCGTCTCCCAGAGATATGAAAGCCGCATAAGACCTATGAATTATATCGACTGATTTCATAACTTTCTCACTCTCTATCCAGCTTCTCACTCTCTTCGATTGTCTTAAATCGTTGAACGCTATTCACCAGAGAACGACCACCTACCTCTACATCAATATCTTCCTACCAGTTTGACTTTGTAAGCTCTATAGACTTTACTCGCTTAGATATTTTCATTATTAATATACTTAATATACTCCACTTGTTCTCTTTTCTAATGAATCTATAAATGAACATTTATACTCACTTTCACCTAACGATCTTTCTTACTTTTTCTTATCCTTACTTACTTTACTTTATAATTTTCCTTTTCGATATTATACGACTGTACTGTATTATGTTTCTAATTCATAATTTCCAACTGCATTTCTAAACAATTAAGTAAAAAATCAAAGTTTTCCTCTATTGTACATAATTATTTTCTTCAAATCAATAATTGAATCTGTCGTTCTCACTTCGATAATTTTTAATTTGTCCATATAATGATAATTTTCAGGTTACTGTCGGAGCCAGAAACGGATACAAATATAAGTGCAGTCAAATAGAAAATAAATACGCTTTCGTAGCTTTCTAAACAAAAGAGGATTTAAATTATCAATATCAAAATATTTAAAGCGAAAAAGAAGAGAATATGAAGTTTAAGAGTTCTAAATATAGAGGAAGAGTGCAAACATTTTTTATGATTACAAAAAAAGGAGCAAATCAAATAATTAAGGATGAGCTGAAGAATACCAAAATGGGTGAAAGCTAAGTAGAAAAAGGCGAATGTCTTCTGGTGACGTCAAATTCAACAACTACCTTCAGGATATAAAAACTAGCTTTTGGTTAAACATTTAGCAATCGTATTGTAAAAATGAGTCAGTGATGCTTTCGCGCCCCATAAATCGTCAATTCAAAAGTCAATTGAACACTTCTAGACAATAGCCGATATCCACTGTATTTTTTCGCGTCTCTCTCTTTCTCTCCCCCTCCCTCTCTCTCTCTCTCTCTCTCTCTATGTCTCTCTCTATGTCACACACACACATACATACATACATACAAAAGCTACTATTAACCATTCGATCACTGATGAGAAGGAAAGAGAGAAAAACATAGAACAACCTCGATGATCCGCACCTCTTCCGCTCACCTTTATTCCAATTAACTCACAACTCCAATAACTTCCACGCATTCTCTAGATTCCGTGTCATCACGATTACATTTTACAGGTTTAATAGCCCGCGAATTACTTATTAAAAATGAATAGCACCTATTCATTATTTTGTTCATAATTTTAATATAACGATAATAGTATTAAAAATCTAATTCTATTGAAATGGTAGTTTTTTATTTCATCCCTTCCCTTCCTCATAGTTTATTGATTATTATGTCATATGTACAATTGTACTGTAACCATAACAAAATAGAGGAATAATATTAAATATTAGTGAAAAAGAAGCTTGGGCGTTTAAATTACGTATTTATACAAAATCATTAAATAAATCAAAATATTTCTATTTTGTAAAATACGGTTAAGTAATTGATACTGATTAATTGATGTATATTTTCTGGTAAGTACCCAAAAAACTATCGTTCAAAGCTCTTTATTAAATTATAAGAAAATTCTAATACATTATAATAAAAGTACATACGATGCACTAAAAAGATTTATAGTTTTTAATTATTATCTTAAGCCAATCGCTGTATCTGCATAAGATAAAGTATCATTTACAGAGGCTGCATAAGCATTTAAAGAACAGCTTTAAAAAACATTAAAGTTGCATGCACCTGCTTATGAAAATATTCCCTTATTTTTCTAGAATATCGTACACGATTTGAAGGAAAAGGAAAAAAGAATGTAGTAGTGTACGGGTAGTTAAATGCGTAGTTCGACGACCGATGGGAGAAGGGAACAGGCGTTTGTCATGATTATAGCCCTCACTTTTCTTCCTGGGAGTCTATTCAAAATATCGTAAAAGATTAATTTTCCCTGTCTCCATTAAGTCTTGTGAAAAACTTAAGAAAGTCCAATAGAAGAAATCTTTTGGACTTTTTTGAAGGACAAGCTGAACTTGAAAATGTTGGAAAATTCAAAATCTCGTTGAAAATGGTTAGAATTCGAATGGTAATCGGTAAGTGAGGTAGTGATTATTATCGGTGCAATCAAGAGTCATATAAAAGGTAGTCAGAAGAAAAGCGTACAGGGAGTTTTTCTACTTCATCGAGGAAGATGCGCTGACATCGATGGCACGCAAGACTCCGATTTACCCTCCCCCGCTCTAGCGATTGGTCCCTATGACTCCATAACCACAATCGCATAGCCCCTTCTTAAGACCCGAGAGCAACGTTTTCTCACGTTTCGCACACCCGTGGCGCGTTAGGAAATGCAATTTCGTCCGGTATGGCACAAAAATGATTCTGGTCTCGAAATAAATGGCCACCAGCACGTCGCATCACCTGTCAGCCGAAGAATTAATAATGAGACAATGGGACACAAGACCCAAAGAAGCCCCTGCTAGTAGAAGTGGGAGCTTTTCTTACTAACCTCCCGTCGTGAGTTGATCACCGGCTTCTGACTCTTCTTTCCCCCTATCCCACCTTCCCATTTCTTCAATTGTGTGACGCTGCCCATTTAAGATCTGCATATTAGAGCTTGCCGCCGATCGTATTTCGATATATCGTCCCTCGATCTATTCTGTACATTGTTCTACCCATTCTACAAACTAAGCTCAACTCAATATATATATATATATATATAAGTGTTGCTTTGATTATTTTAATTTCTTTCGTTTATTTCTTTAATCGGAGGATTACTCCCACATTGTATTACTGTTTA
This sequence comes from Ceratosolen fusciceps, assembly GCA_018883505.1. NCBI lineage: Eukaryota > Metazoa > Arthropoda > Insecta > Hymenoptera > Agaonidae > Ceratosolen > Ceratosolen fusciceps. Next base: position 813,589 of record RCIC01000035.1, on the reverse strand, counting down.
ATGATTATCACAAATCCTTGATGATCCTTAATTTATGTAAACCTTTTAAATCTTAAGATATTATTTATCGTGAACTACTTATCGTGAAAATAATTCGTATAAATATTAGTTACGTTCGTAAGATACAATATTTATAGTAAACATATTGCAGTATTGTTAAATCGTATTTACATTTTTTTAGGAAAGAAAGGCAATGAGTGACTTTTTTATTACCTCTTTTTTATCGTGGCCATCTATAGATCAAAAGCATAAAAATTATATCTGCTTAAATATAAAAGACATTATTCATTTTTGTACTTGTAACCTCTTTTGAAAATAGATTAATGAACGTTACGTATAAGTTTCAGAAGATAGAAAGTAATATAAAAAAATGTTAACTCAAGAGAATCTTTTGAAATTAACAAAAGAATGTTAGGGACTTTTTCATCAAAAGAATCATTTGTATGAAAAATAATGATCGATGATTGGGATCTCTACAAACTAAGTCCGGAGGAATTCTTTTAATCCTTCAGCACATTAAATGCTTATAAAACTATCATAATGACTTATCGAAAATGCAAAACTAAAGAAATTCTCTACTGCGGCATGAGAAACGAAGAGAGCGGGGATACATTTTTGCATATGTATTAGAAATGAAACTGAGAAATCGCCCGAGCAATATTATCATTAGTCTTAATGCCAACTCATCTCTTTCCTCAGAGAATCTAACGTGGCCTTAGATTGGTTTATAAAAACCAAGCGCTCGAAATATGAAAAATTAAAAACCTACCGTGTTTTCATTTCTCCCTGTTTATAACGTGCTTAGGCGCGCGCGCAGCCGCTCTCAGATTGGCCCAGACGTCCTCCTTTGAAAATAATTTGCAAAGTCATTTCCTCTTTGTCTTTTTCTTTTCCCTACGACTTATCCTATATTACAATTGCACTCTCTCGTACCTCTATACCTTAAAGCCTTCGAAGCAACTACATGTATGCATTTTAATAAACTTGGAAATATTAACCTTTATTTACTCTTACCATTTAACTACAAATATTCTTGTTTTTTACAATTTCCTACAAGAATTTTTGAATTAATAAATTTGATAATTCATCAACTTTTAATAAATTTTATTATAAACATATTTTCTCTTTTATTTATTTTCCTTGTTTAATAATTTATAATACTAATGCTAACATTGACATTTAATAATTATGCTTTATTTTCATTCAATTCAAAATAAACAATGTTTATTAAAAATGTTAATTAACTGTGAATCACCTTTATTTTAATGTTCATTATTCCAGTATAATATCAAAAATTTCGATTAGTCTCGATAAGCGTAACTAATAATAACTAATACACTATCTTATATGAAACAAATATTTCATAAGTAAACTTTGATTTTGAAGAATAATTGAAATAATCGGCTGATCAAACATAATTGAATTTAATCAAAAGAACAGGTAGAAATATATATATATTGTTTTGTAATATTAAATATTCAAAGAGTCTAAGCGGTTTTTAAATCAAACAAAAAGATGAAATAATAAAAGTATCCGCTGCTTTACTTAACAATGTCCACTTCTCTTTTTATTCTTATTTGAATAAGCAAAGGGTTAAAATGCGCGCGGCTTTACTTATTATTTCATGTTTTTTTTTCGTCTGTCTCAACCACCGCAAAAGTCAAGACGAAGCGAAGTCATCACTTATTTATGGTCCAACAGGTCATTACAGACACGACCACAATGTGGGAGCGCTTCGAAACAAGACGTAAGCTAACGTAATTCTCAAACCGATAAATATGTCAGGTGTCGTCGTGTGATTTCGGGCCACCATATCAAGTTCTCTTATTTGTAAAATGAACTTCATTTTCTTATAAATAATGCGAAATTTTGAAAACAATAAAAAATATAATTGAATACGTGGATTTATCAAAATCAATTTGTTTTTATTGTATTAATGAATAACGCTTAATGGTCTTCCTTTATTAATTGATTAGATTTTAATTTCATATAAAAATAATTTTTCAATACTAAATTATACGTATTATTTATTTTAACAATAGAAAAATAGTTTTTAATTATTGTTCCTTTGAATAAATATTACTTACTCGGACATGAAAATATATGTAGTAGTATATGTAGTAGCTTCCCTAAATAATTCGAATTATTAAATCATTATTAATGTGATACCTATACACTGCATATCAGTTTGCTGAATATCGTATTAAAAAATTTTAATTTTTATATAAAAAATAACAATATAATGAAGAAATTTCATTTAAATTTTAATTTAAAAATTGCTTTCTATTCAAATTATACCATACTTTTTTAAATTTAACTTATTTGTAATTGATTTGCGGTTTTTACAAGATTAAACCTAATTTTATTTTTTAGTAAGAATAGAAATTAATTAAAACTCAAAATGACGAAATATCAAAACTAATAAATACTCGACAGTTTTCTTGAATAGATAATAACAATAATAAATTCATAATTCGAGCGATTCTATTGTACAAAATAAAGCATTTCAAAAAGAATTATTTAATTTAAAATTAATCATAATCACTGAATAACTGTAAATAATTATTAAGCGTAGTATCTTCGTAATATTATAAAAATACAGATAAAATATTCGCTCGAATTAAATTTATGGGCATTTTAATTTAACAATTACAAGATTCATTAATTAAATAATTTTTAATTGATGATAACTTTACCATATTATTTTTTAATATTGACTATCTTTGATATAATAAATTTTTACTCAAATGTTACACTACAATTAATATGGTAATCTGATAAAACTTATATGAAAGTAGTAAAAAGAATGAATTATTTACAATTTAAAATATTTAAAATATTCGTTAAAATATTCAAATTTAAAATTTCTTTAAATAGATATAATGAATAAACTTTAATTCTTAAAAAATTTCTTACAGAAAGATTCGAATTTTTTTTAGAGGAAAATGATAATTTAGGTATATAAGTAATAAATATGAGTTGCAAATATTAAAAAATATTGAAAAAAATTGTTTGTAGTTGTATTTCAGAAATATTAAAACTTTAATGCAAATTATATACAAATTACGACTTATATTTTTATTAGGGTACACGCGCAATATCCTACCTCTTAGGCGTACCTTTGCTCTGTGCTGTACAGACATCCTTAGCCATTTGGCCAATCAAATAAGATAGTCATCGAATGATTCCACTAGGTAAATGATGCTTCCACTTCCATAGGGATACACTGAGTTCGAGTTCGAGTGAGATCTTGTTTCTATTCTAATGAAAAGTTCGTTGAAAATAAAATTTAAGAGATTATAGTGTGAAATTGGACTACGTGAGTAGTAATATTGGAACTAATGAAATAATTATAACTTGCCAAAAATTATGACGACACAGCAAATTTTGAAGAAGAAAAAATTACTTTAGATGCGCACGTGTGACTATGTTGTCATATATATAATATGCATATATACATATTTTGGCGTGGGATATATATAGAAAAGAGTAGGGTTAAAAAAAGAAAGAACATACAAGTTAATAAGTCATAATGTATAAGTAAGAAAAATATTATCCAACAAACTGTCTTTGCTTCTTTTAAACCCACCCGACCATACTTGTTTTTCTATCAAAATCACTATACTACTATTTCTTTCAATAACATCTCTTTTCATAGAATTTGTTATATTAAAAGTATGTTGTTTAATGCAAAAGATTGTTAGTTTTAGAACAAAAATTTATTCTGTTAATAGTTTTTGCAGTTTCAGGTGCAAGTGACAATAATTAAACCGCCTTTATTACTGATAATACTATCAATATTCATGATTTACGTATTTTATTAATTGCATACAATAATTCATCAATTAAACATTTATTTTTTGGATGTAACATCACTTTATTCTGATTACAAATGCCTGCGTATTTAATTCGTGATATATAAAAAATTAGATCGTTATTTCCATTAGTTTTAAAAGTTAAATTAAATTTCATCATTTACTAACAAGAGATATGATTGTATTAAAATTTCTTAAATTAATTATTTAAACTTAAAATTTCAATGAAGGACTACATCTAGGCGGCTCTTATTCGGAAGAAATTTATAATAACTAAATAACACTAATAGGATCATTTTACAGGACGAGAATTAATAATCTTAACTGGAATTCTTTTTAGAAATTCTTAGTACGTAAACCACTACTTATTCAAAATGAGCTTGGTATTTGTTTAAAAGCGAATTTTTTATTCTAAAAATTTATTAATTATTTATATAATAATAAAATTAATTTTGTAAAAACATGTCTTGTACTATCTGAATTTTTTATTCGACGGTTCGTATCGACATATTTTAAACAATATAATCAAATTTTAAGTCTGAAATTCGAATATGCATGACATAGTAAATAAATAGAACTTCGAATATTCAATGAATCTTTTAATAAATAAATATTTACAAAAAAAATAAGTTTCTTTTTTATTAAAAAAACAAAATCTGTATAACGAATTATGATATTGTTGATTCGATGTTGAAATTGAAGTAAACAGCGACCAGAGCATTGAAAATAATGGACCCGTACGCGCATGCGAGGCTAATAGGTCCCTTGGCATGCATTATCTCGATCCTAAAGGATCGTGCTCCAGGTCAGGCAAAACAGCACGAAGCAATCGTCTGGCCTCGTTCAACCTACTCACGACAATAGAATCCGTTAAATGAAGATACAAGCTGCCATTATTGCGGTCCATATGATAAACACCGGGAATTTCTCATCTAGTATTGCGCGGAAAAATATATTTACAACTTCTCTCCAGCCTCCATTGTCCCTGGTACATTGGGCAACTTCTCTCTTGTTTTTCATCTGAATTCCAAAATGTTATCTAAATTTTTTTATTTATTCATCTTATTTACAGATTGAATTTATTAATTGTTATTTATTCCATTAACTTTGTGCCTAATGATATTCTCCGCTCTAATAAAAGCGAAAAAGTGAAAAAATGAAAAAGAAATAGAAAAAAGTAATTTTTGGAATCGAAAACCGTTAATTCCTAATTTCTAATGTAATGATAATAATAATAATAATAGTAATAATAAATAGTAATAATAAATAGTAATAATAATAATAGTAATAATAATAATAATAATAATAGTAATAATAAATAGTAATAATAATAATAGTAATAATAATAATAATAATAATAATAAAAATAATAAAACATATATAGAATGCGCGTTAGCCGTATCGAATGCAAGGAAGTTTAACAGAAGACGAATTAATTTTGAAATTAATTCATAAAGTGTAAACGAGTCGGATAGATCGTTTGGATAATATTAGAGAGATGAGTGGCGCAAACGAGCCTGTAAATTAAAAATTTGAGCAATTAAGGAAAGAGCGGCATGTATTGGGACGGTTAACCCTCGGCAGAGGCTCGTAGACTCATAATATATTTATGGAGCTCGGGCTCGCGCCTTTTAATAAACCCTTCACGCTTATATACAAAACTAATAATTCGAGCGACCCTTGGACGTTTTTTGCTTTCGCAAAAAGGGTGCATCCGCGCATTGTCGCACGCGCGAAACGAGGGTCGAGATTTATGGAATTTTTTGCCGCCGATGCGGACGTGTCTACACGACATAAATCGCAAAAGCTGCATGTTTTCGATACGTTTTCCCGCAAGATTATTATTTACGAAAGCATAGCACAGCTCGTGAGAGGTAAAAAAGTGAATGATAATGCCTGCCTCATTTATAAGCGCCTGACGGATACGTGCATGACGGGTAACTTCCTAACTTCCTGTGTGAATTATCCTCAAGGATTCGCTGCACCGTACTGCTTACGCATACCTTTTATTTTCATCCTTCCAATGAGTTGGGAGTGTTCTCGGGCGGCTTCGCAACTCTTAAAAGTACTTATTTCTTTTCTTAATGCCCTTACAACTCTTACAAATTAAAACTGGGATTAAGAAATATATTACCTTCGATCTGAAAAAGGGACTTGTATCTACCAAGCACATTAGACGCAACATGAGAATGAAAACAACATTCACAAACTACAACCTCGCATGCATTATGTATAACCTCCTTAAACAATAAGAATTCTTTATTAACTTATTGTTTGGGAATCATTCTCTTCGAATACATCATAGGCGGTTAACATCAATTGTAGCATAAATAAATTTACTGAAATGTACTCGGTCGATCCTTCATTCATCAATATCTACAATCGTATAAACATTCTTTATAATCAACAATTTGCTTATTTAACAATATATTTACAGTCGTAGCCTAAAAATCCCCGAAAATATCGCCGGTAATTTGAGTAGGGGTCATTATTTACTTACTAATTTGCTTTATTTCTATCCGTGGATCGTTCTGAGCAGTTATAAAAATCTTGAACGTAATTATTAAAAATTAAAAGGGCCAAAAAGATTTTCTATTTAAAAATGTGCTGACGATCGTCGAGAGATGAATTGTACAAATATATGAAGGAAAGTCGTTCACATAGTGGAGAAAGAGACGTAGAAAGGGTTAATAAGAAATGAAAAATCATAGAAAATGAAAACTCGTTGAGGCGTATTTTCAGGGCTAGAAATGTCAATCATCTTGGAGATTGATAAACGTCGAGGGGCAGCAATGTCGTGGTTCGCATGGAAAAACAGATTGGAAATTGGAGAATCGACAAGGCGCCCTTAGCAAAGTGGCGCTTCATTCTTGCGTGAAATTCAATTACGTCGCTCATTGCACCGGTGGCACATAGAGAAGCTCTCTCAAAGACCTCGAGGACCCTCCGTCGGATGATACGCAGATGCGTCCTCGCAAGTGTCTCTCCTGTCCCCGTTCGAGTGGATATGTATCGCGTCCGGAACGTCACCGCAATCGCTGTCCCATTGCATTACGTCCAGGCCTCTTTAAGCCTCGCGCCACTCTTTTTTTTTCTCTTCATTTTGCTTTTTGCACGATTCTCGTCGTAACAATTACCATCGCCGTGGCTATTATTGCTATTATTATAAGCATTATTATAGCCAACGTCGATAAGTGCTCGTATTTGTATGAAGGGTTATTGGGGTGGACTGTTCATCGAAGCCAAAGAGCTATTTTGTTTGCTGTATAAGTTCTTTCTTTTTGATCGATTGCCGGGTAATCGGGAGATCACTTGTCTGCGAGCTTTAGTGCAAGGCGTTGCTTTTGTTTGCTCGAGAGGATAATGCAACCTCGGAATTCATTCAACTCAAAATCATCCTGATGAGAATCAACAATCCACGGATCTCTTACATGCAGCTCCTACAATGCACTCACACTTCATTAGAATTACCAACTCCTCCTCAAGTAAATTCAAAGGAATACGCTCGATTTATCTATACAATCATATAATGTTACAACTGATTATTTTCATTTACATATTTTACAACATTCTAACAAGCACTGTCATTTTTATTTTTTTTTTTATTATTATCGAAGACAAAGACAGAAGCTTTTATTGAAACATAAAAGTTAAACTTGCACTGCATCTATTTATTTTAAAAGTAAACTGCAATTTTAAAAAGCGAAAAATCAAAATTTATTTTAAAAATGTATTATTGTAAATTTTACAACAAGCAAACTGAAATTTTCTATTCAAATGTATTTTAATAGATACTTCCTATTCTTGATTTTCAAATCTGCATATTTAAGAAACTCTGCAAACAAAAAACAAAGCGCATTCTCCGTTAGGAGAACTTTAAGGAAGAAAATATTATTTCACAGTCGTTATAAAAATAGAAAGTGCTAGTAAACATTTTTACAGTAAGAATAATTATAATATTATTCCTTGATGTAGCCTTAACTAGTAATCTCTGTAGTCTCTGTATTTAATTTAAAAACAATATAAGAAGTTTCTTGAATAAATTTTTCAAGCATTGAAGATAGTAAAAGAGAAACATTAGTGTCTGCTGTCGGATTAGTTGTCAAAAAAATTTATGAGCACACAGGCGATAAATTAGGTTTATAATATCTGATTGTAGAATAAAAAAGAGAATCTCTGGAATGATTGTCGATTATATCGTTTATGAGGTAAAGGTGCAAATAAAGTCAAATATCAAAGCTATCGTTATTCATAATTTGTCCAGGTAGAAGGCCAAGTAAGTAAACTATTCGAAAATATGTTGAAACAATAAGTTTTTTTCATATCTAATAGATGTTGTACATCGACGAGAGAGAGAGAGAGAGAGAGAGAGAGAGAGAGAGAGAGAAATCAGTCAAAATATTCATCCTACGTTAACTAGGTAAAAAGTCAAAAAGGTAAAAAGCAATCTCTGAAAACAGCTACGTCTCTTCATGTCAAATAGTTTTTTTTTTGTTGTTGTTGAAGGGAAAGGGCCTGAGGGCCACCTTGACAAGGCCATATTCCAGAAGGAACAAGGCATGACGCACGTCCCTACGAGTCCATAATAGACGAACAATAAAAGTCAACATGGAGTCGGACGCTGGCAAGCAATAAGGTTTACGGTCCCCGAGATCCAAAAGTCATCTGCAATATTTATGTATTACGAATTTACGGCTGATAACGGGTCATTATGAGCGAGAGTGCTATAAGTAAATGGCAGAGGTGCGTCCATTCGTCGAACGCCAAATCCAAATATGGCAAATATTGAGCCCTCTAATAAATATGCCTTTGTAAAGCTCAAGATTCCCGTGCATACTACAGCCAACAAAAGTCTTCGTGAAAACGGAACTAAAAGACACGGAACCGCTTGGGCCTAGAGGCGCTCCCAGGATTTCCCTCCCTATTGACTTCTCGACTTTGAGGAGGAGTGGACTTCCCTCAAACTTTCGGACTTACCGAATTGAAGAGAAAGAGAGAACATTACGGAGCTCATTGACTTTTAGCCATAGCCCTATTATTCCCGCAGTTGTTCCATTTCAAGCACTTCTTCATCTTATTATTACGTGATATTGACTTCGTAATTAGCTGAGAGTCATTTGGCGATTGGCTGCTTACCTGGAAAATACCTTCTTTATTGTGTCAGGAAGGCACTGCTAAGCTAAGATTAGGACTCTCGCGAACACACTACCATTCTCTGATTCGACTATGATTTTAAGGACTTAGAGGTAACCTGTCCCAGACACGTACAATTCATTCTAAATACATTCTCGTAGCGTGAGATTTTTCCCCATTTAACAAATGGGGGAAAAAAGGCAGACTTCTCTTCGTGATGCGGGTACAGGTATTCTCTTCTCAATGGAGAGCCTCTAGCAGGTTCTATAAGATAAATATTAATAAATAAGTAAGTACTTTTAGCGTTGAACAAATGCATTATGATTTATTGCATTGCTTTTATTCCAAATCTTTTTCAGACCCTCCACGTTATTTTTTACTTTTAGTCTAATTCAACCAATTACGCGAAGAATCCTTTCATTTTATTCAATCCACCCGAAGCCAGAAATTTTCAATACAAACATTCTTAAATTACGTTATACATTACGACTTTCCTTCGTGTTCAGCTGTTATTAAAAGAGCTAATTAAAATTTAAATTATCTTTAATGCTTATACAACTCGTTATCATAATGCTTAAATAAAAATAAATTAGAACTGTAATCGAATGTTAATTGGATTTTCTTCCTTAAATTTTTTTAAATAATTAGTTACATTTTATCGAAAATCGCAAATCAATCTTATCGAACCATATCTGTGCAACGTTAATATAAACGTTAGCGAATTATTTAATTATTAAAGCAATTGTAAAGTTCACTACATGCACATATTTGGTGAAATTTTTTTTATTAAATTTTAATTAATTTTATTAAAATAATTTTTTTTTTGTTTTAATAATAAATTCATACGATAAGGTTTATTGACGGGAAATGACTATTTATGCACAATAAACTACAAAATAAGAAAGTTGGTATTTAATTAACTTTATTTTGATGACAACAAAGAAAGGCACATTTATGTAGCTAAAAATGAATAAAGCAATTAAGAGCATTTATTCGAACTCGTAACAAAAAACAAAGAAGTATTTAGAATAATAATGTTTATACCAGCTCTAGGGACAATATTCTTTTCTTTATCTAATGTATTAGAATTAGTATTATAAGGACTTTATCTTCCATCTACCCTCGAATATATAGTGCATACGTGAGGCCACGCGAAGAGCAATTGCGCAGATTTTAAATCAGTAATAGATTCCGACGATATTTAAAAAAAAAAAAATTAGTATATAAATAATTTATTTAAATAAATGGTAATTGAACTTGAATTTCTGTGGGTGTGTAATTGAAATAGTTTTTGTCTTATGTTAAAAAGAATTTCGAAGGAACTCATAGCGGCGGGTGGGGAGTTAACTACACAAGCACAAAATAAATTTACATTTAATAACAGCGGATAAAAAAGATAGTGTTATAAAAGGAGGGATATAGGGAGTGGGAGGGTACGCAGCCAGGAATAATTGGCGTTTAATTTAATAATTGAATAACAGCGTCAGTGCAAAGCAATGCTCAAGAGGTATGTCGTAAGTTTTATTAAAGCGTTCCTCTGTAAAATAAGTGAGCCGCAACTCCAACTCTTACTCCAACGCCCGCAATCCTTTTAATTCTAATGCACTCAAGCTCGCGAAGGCAGACGCAATTGATTATGCAGCTCCTCGAGCAAAAAATTGATAGCCGAATGGACTTAAAGACGTAAAGCCGGTAAGTTGTAAAGTCAAAGAGGTTCAAACGCTCCTGGTGCACTTCCCGCTAGCAGAATTACTCGATTTCAGAGCCTTTTGATCTAGTTACTTAGTCCCACCTTTTTTCAATACCAATTAGTGCGAACGCCTCTCACTGATTACGCTAGAGCGGAAAATTTCCGAGTGTTCCTGTCACGGAAGAAGCCATTGCCAGTCACACTATAATCCTCCGATCTCGGGAATTAAATACTCTCCGTCTCGAGGAAGCACTCAAGTTTCACCTATTTTTCTCATAACGTTAGATACTTCGCACCTCGCTCTTGCCTCTCTATGCTATCCATCATTTATTAACCGAAAAATATGTTATCTATCTATCTATATATATATATATATACTTTTGAAATTGCATCTAAAATACCTGAGTGTATCGAATGCTCGATTCTAAAATTTATATTTTTTGATGATGAATTAAAGTTGCGCACAATGCCTGAATAAATATAGGTATTTTCTATCTTTGATATAGACCTTTTATTATTTTACTATTAATTTTTCATAAATATATAGAAATTTTGTACCCGTATATGCGCAGCTTACTCAAGTTATTGTTTATATACGTAACTGGATTTACCGAAAATTGGAAACAATTTTATTTAAGAAATTCGTTGGATTTTTAATATAAAAAAAAAGAAAGAAAGAAAGAAATAAACAAAAGAAAAAGGAATAAAAATACAGATTTTACGAAAGTATAAATGTAAAATTATTATACGCAAAGTGTAAAGCAAAGTAAATGTAAATATTAATACAAAAGAATAATGAAAGACTATAAAAAGAAATGTAAAGTGAGATATGGACTGTAATTGGCATTAGTGCGACTTTGAAGTCTGTGATTTGCGCAGCAGTAACTTTGTGGCTGGGTGTTGAATAAACGAGGCGATTAAATTACCATTTTCGATTTGATGGAATAATTCGACAGAAGTTGCAACTTATGCGCACGAACGAGTGGCTCAATTTGGCTCGACTCGTCTCAGTCTGCTTCTACCACAGACGAAAATTTTAAAAAGTAATCGCAATAAGAAGAAACCGCTGAACTTTTCTATACTATATTTTTTTTTTTTTTTTTTTTTTTTTTTACTTTTTTCGTTCTTTTGTATTTCCTCTTCATGCCCTCGTTTCTGTAATTAAAATCGACCTGCAAACGCAATTAAGTATAAAAGACATGAGACGCTAGTTGTGTATACTTCAATGACTTGTGCTAACCAAGTGGATAATTAGAGTTTCCGAGTTCCTGTTTGACGGGATAAAAATATAGAAAATGTAAATAACCTTTGACTCAGAATTTTTTTATAATTTTATTAGCGAGATTCGTTTCTAGAATTCACGGCGCGTAAACTTGAGTATTTTCAAAATAACGTGCCGAAAATAAGCGAGCAAACCTGCCGGAAAAATTGCGCTCTCTTGCATTCTTACAATTTACAATATTAATTGACTTTCTCCGACTTAATTCGATAAACCCATAATAATATCGCTCACTTGCATATGTTGCATTCGAAAAAAGTAAAGTGAAGCTAAAGTCGTTCTCGACGACCATTTTTCTCAACAACACTGCAGAACTTTTAATTTTTTTAATCATACAGGACTAATAATAATAATAATAATAATAATAATAATAATAATAATAATAATAATAAAGACAGGTTTAGAGGATAATATATTTTCATAATATTTAAATAATTCCTTTAAATTATGAATGTTCGAATGCATTTATATTACAAATAAGAGAAGTTTTTTTTCTTCGTTGTTATGCATAATTGAATATACGTTTATAACTGATAAATAGCTCCGGATGAGCGAATTTTTCACAAGTCATTTTAATCTAAAAAGAAAAGAGAGTGAAAAAGTTATCGTAGGTCCTTACCTCATTACAGTTAACGCGTACGTATTAAAAAAGAAAACCGAGATAAATAGAGAGACAGAGAGAGGGAGAGAGAGAGAGAGAGAGAAGAGCTAAGTAAAATTCTTTAATCAAATTTTGAATGCTTTGGTGAATCTTTTTAGATAGAATAGCACATAGAGAATAAGACCCTAGAGTTCAGATCTGACGCATTGCGATTAGTTGCATCTCTGCGTAGTAACACCTTACCAAGACATTTAATTAAGGCGTGCTTTTATAATGTAAAGAGGAAAAAATTGCCAGTGATATAGTAGCTGGAAGCAGAGTAAGCATGAAAGTTTCGAATGAATAGCAAGTGAAAAGTTTGCCATGCGCGAACTCGGGGGTGCGAAGTCTTTTTTAACAGTCGTTCTTACCGGGAGCCTTTTTCTTTAATTAGAATATACACGCGCGCGCGCGCGCATACTCGAGTACATTAGGGATTGTCGGCTCGGTGGCAGGTAGGCACGACATGCGTGAAGGAAAAAGTAGTTACAAGGGCCAACATAATTTGATTTTCATTTTTTCTTTCATTACTTCGCAAATAAATTCCTTCACTTTCCTTTATTGCCCGTAGCCGAGAAGAATTCGTGTAATATTTAGTCGTTCGACTAACATTTACGTGAGGAAAGGCAAGTTTGTTTCCTAAAGATAACGTAATTTCTGTCGTTATTGTTACGAATCGGAAGGCGGCTCGATTGACCTTGTGATGATAATCATTTTATTTGCTCATTGTATCTAATTCAATTCGCATCAACAGTACTCGTAATGCAAAGATCCATAATATTTTGACGATCTCACCGACTCGATTTAAGATGTGGAAACAGCTTTTTAATTAAATATTTAATACTTATAAATATTTAATAACAAGAATATTTTATCGGCTGAAATTAATAAAACGTTCATAGAAGCTACAAAAGAAGACATTGTTATTAAAATGTTTTCAATCTTTGATGGAATAATATTTTTATATTATATGAAAGCTTTATTTTGTCAATTATAATTATAATAATTATTATTTATTAGAAAAGGATTTTGAGAATAAAAATTTGCATTTATAAGAATTAAGAGTATTCGTGACTTAAAACTTAGAGTTTAGTTTAAAATTTATGTACGGAATATAAAAGGAAATGTGCATGTGACTGATTTACTTATGGGTTATTATAAGCTAAGTATCCGAAATAATAATAATAACTTATCAAGATGAGTTCGAGTAAACAAAATATCAAAGAACATTGTGAGAAATTCACGTATAATAGAGCGTTGGAAAAATAATTTTCGCGTTACGATCTACGGCTTCTTACGTAAAGAGAGAAAAATATTATTGAAGTATGAGCGTGATCCAAGAAAATTAGGAAGCATTCTGGGTCGAAGTTTATCTTAATTACGGTCTGGCTCATTAATTAGGCTTGTATAGGGTAACAATGTCCTCGAGGCAAAAATAGACAATAAGCAACAATGGAGAAGTATAAACAAAGTATACAGAGGCTAAGTTGGACCCCAAGCCTTCGAATCATTCGACAATGCGATGATCCTCGAGTGCGAAGCCTCGAGCCCCGTATTTAAAGAGAACCACACCCAGACTCGATCCCACAAGGCCCGAGGCATCCCGATTTGGTGTACCTAAGCAGGTACACGGAAGCTTGCACGCGCGAGTTCTTCGAAGCTCCGGTCAGTATATTTCGGCCGATTAAGCCAATAAAAGGCCTCGTGCTTTTATGAGGGGGGGGGGCTTTCTCAGTAAGGACGTAGCCGCGCAGAGAGCGCAGAGAGAGGTGTAAAGGATTAAGGGGGCCCGCGAGTCCCGGCGGCCCAGTGCGCTTAGCCCACGATTCCGTCCCAGGTGTGGGCCTGGGCGGCTGGTGGGTGAAATTGGTTGACAAAGGTGGTGTCAGACGCTAAGGGCAGGGGGTCACGACAGTGAATGACGAAAGAGGAGAATTCAAGCATACGCAGTTAGGGCCTGACCTCCCTAATCTCGTAAACGTGAAAGTTAAGCATACAGAACTCGGCAATTATCCCTGCCCATAAACCAGCAGAGGTAGAGACCGAGCTTTTACCGTTTTATTTCTTTATTGCAGGGCCCTAGGGTCCAAGACCAAGCATTTGGCTCGTTGGTGAAAGTGACTGACTTTCGAGGTAGAATTTGCGCGACTTTTTAATGGCCCTGAGCGGCCTTTTATTTCCTTATATTTGTTTCATTGTTTTCTCCGCTTCGTCTTTAAAATAAATTCCTGCCTTCCTCGGATCTTTCGATTTCTGAAAGTACCGGGGGATGAAAAAGTGCTAAATGCTTGGATGCTCGATCGCTCATGATATCAGAAGTCCATACAGACTCAAGCAATGGCTCATTGATTATCGGCTCGCGTTCATCCGAAGATAAACTTCAGTAAACACCTCTCCGCTTTATCCACAAATAAGTCTGACTAGGCGAATATGAAAATTCAAACGAGTTTTATAATATTCTTAGCGATAAACTGGTTTGTCACTGACACTTATTACAACTATTCACATATTTTAGTCATTATTACTGTACGCTGCTCTGATTTTTAATCATTTCGTTGATGACCCTCCGATTAATGCCTACTTCTATATTTAAAACAATTTTTAAAAATAAATAAAGAATGTGTCACTCGTCTCAACAAGAATACAGTGCATTGTTTTGATGTATTGGTTATCCGATAAGAATCAAATGTGGAGGCCGAGGCTCCGTACGTTGATCTCATTACCGTTGAAAATTGGTAGTTAGTACCATCAGTTCATTTCATTGCATCATTTCATAGTATTCCTCCATATTGCAGATATTTTTTTTAATAATTCTAGTTTATTAGAGTAGACGAAAACGTATTTACTTTATTTTACTATCCGTTGGTATCTCTTCTCAATATTGTTACTTCATGGACATTAATTGAAGTTTCACTGCACTTTAATATAAAATTAATAATCATTATACGTTCATTTATAACTCAGTTTATTATACGCTCCTATAATCGAATTTCATTGAGATCTTTCAAATATGCACAACAATTTAACTAACTCTCTTTTCAGCTCATTCTGCATTGTTTATTTTAAGCTAAAATTTTTATATTTTATAATATTATTCAAAGCGTTTTGAACAATTAATGTTACTTTAAAAATTTCAGTTAAATTTAACAAACTGTAAACTTTTTTTAAATACTAGTTTGCATTTGATCCATAAACGTCAATCCCTATTAATGTAAAAAGATAAACAAAAATAATTAATTAAAAAAAACTATATTTTCAATTTTATAAATTCTATAAAACTCGATATTGTGAGTGTAATTATATCGATAATATATATGCCGATTAATAATTAGGATTTAATGAACCGATTATATATATCTAAGATAAGTTTTAGGTTCATTAGGTTTAAATATGTTCTTTAAAGAACTTTATTTGTGTAAATTTATTTTAAAAACCGTAATTAATATGCAAAATACTCTAATTTTTTTATGAAGAAAATTTGTTTTTAGTACATTGATTTATTGATTATATTGATATTTTACAGACCAATAGAAGTTTATTTTGAATGCTTTTATTGTTAAAATGCTTCGTAAAAAATATTTTGCCATTCTTTGAATTAGCTAATATAGTTAATAATAAGTCGTTGTTATTGAATCATAAAGTAGTATTGAATTATTGAAGATTTGGGATGCTAAACAAGTATTGTTGGAACGTACGAATCTTGATGCAGTGAATAGTGCAAGGACAAATAATAAAATTTTTTTTTCGCTGTATAGGGGGAAAATAGTTGGCCCGCGAATGCTCAGAACAACAAGGTAAGGAACAAATACATAAAAGCATGGAATAAACGTAAAATAAAATAAAATAAAATAAAATGAGGATGGCAAATGGAGTGACGTTATGCGGCTCTGTTTTAATGTCCCTCTGTGCGGCTGCCAAAAATTCGGACGCGTAGTTAGCAAGTGTGCATTCGGATCTCGCTATCTGCCGAAAAATGCTCGACTCCCTCAGACATCCTAAAAGGTAGAGGTTAAAAATAGCGTGAGAGGGGGGATGAGGACGGGATGCTTGGAGATAGAGGGCTGAGAAGTAAAGGGAAGTTAAAATTAGATAATAGAAGGGACATGTAAGGGTGAGAGCGGAAAGTTCAGCGTTTTGGACAAACTCCAAAAATCCTCGAAGTCAGGGAAGAGCGGAGGATCGGGACGGGAGATTGCCGATTGGTAACAATGCCCGAAGCGATTCAGCGATCCTTCATTAAAACGTGGATTGGCCACGACCAAGTGGCTATGGCCGCTGATTGAAATGTCGAAAAGTCGGACGGATGGCCGGCTCAGTTTTGCCTCAGTGAAATTGGAATTGTCCGACAAACAGGAGATGAAAGGAGGCTAACTTGTATGGAAGTGAGTTGATTGCGAAGTCCGGTAGCGAGCTTCATTTTTTTTTTTTTTTTTTTTTCGTTCCGTATTGTAATCTCCGCTCCTGCATGTTCTGGCTATTTTGTTTTTGGCTCACGATACTCCTCGACGTAGATACTCACCAAGGATCTATTAGACGCGCAAAAGTTACTTGAGTCGCAACAATGACCGACCGAACGGCCTTTGTTTCCAGGTAACCGATAACATTTCATAGCAATCCAGGCCCAGGCTTCAGGACAGTTGACCAACACTGTCTTTACAGAAAAAGACTTGCCGAACTTACCGGACTGACAACTAGCTTCCGTACTTTTTGCAAGAAGCCTCTACTCTAAAACTTATGTCAAAGCATCTCATTAGAATACATAGAGCTTCTTTATTTCAAGAAGAATGAAGCAAAGACAATAGTAATTTGTAAATTACTATTGCAATAGAATTACAAACCGGACAAGCAAATACTCCGATTCGAATATCTATTTTGTACACGCATTCTCTACTAATTTGAAATTTTCAGAGACATAATAAATATTGTTATTATTATTATTTTTTTTTAATAGTTCAATACTCGAAAGTTATAGATCAAGGATATTTATCCTATTTAAGCCATTATTATTAAGAGAACGTTACTATTTAAAATTAATTTAATTTATTATTTTTGAAAAAAGTATAGATCAATCCATATATATATATATAAAGATAATTAGCAAATATTACAAGTCGAAGTTTATCAACATCGACACTTTTTTCATCAACAACGAACCCATATCAGCCAGTTTCATCAAGATGAAAGATCCTATTAGTCCAATCAAACAGTAATTACGACAGTAAATACCTATACTCTTGTGCTGAAGTTTCGTGAAAAATTCTATAGAACCATTTTCTCCACTGAAAAACTACAATTAAAAAAGAACAAGAAAAAAGAAAAAAAGACGTTGTTGAGACAAGCACGTATAAAATGTGATTAGGAGTTTGTCTACGACTGCTTCCTTCGTTAATCTCAGTATCTCGTGTTTTCGCATTAATGTGTTCCTCATCACATCAAATTTTCCTCTAAAATTCTCCAGCAGCTCCTCTTCCTGCACATTCTAGTCCCAGCCAGAGCCTAACAGTCTTGCTCACGTAGAAGTCAGAACAAAGCTCGTTCACCTCGATAATAACACCAAACTAAGAGAATGAAATGAATGCTTCCTGAATTCTATCTTGTTTCCCGATTTTAAATTGTGTTCCCATCCTTCGACCGCCGAGTGACGATTCTTATTGATAATACTTACTCGCCACTACAAAGCCTCGCTTTTAATTATTTCAGCTTATAGTTCCTGCTTTTACATATATATATATATATATATATATTTAATTATGAATACCCATCATATTGTTAATTACAGTTAATTCCTGAAAAGTCATTATCGCATCTGATTTATATTAATTAATCAATCCAACCTTCTTCCCGACTTTATAATAAAACTGCATTTCTTCTATTTATATTTATATGCACACTCACTAACTCAAGCATTACAATTAATAATATATTTTTAATGCTTTTAAATTTTCTTTAAAAATGGTACACAGATGATTAAAAATAATCGTCATCGTGTAGTAAAAAATGTTAATAGTATGTCATTTAGAAATACTCAATAAAAATGCTCTTTTATTATATTTCTATAATAAAAACTAAATATTTTCATAATTAAAAAAAAATATCTCACATACTATCATCACTGTCAACACGATTATCAAAAAATATTAATACTACCAAACTGCGTATAACCTTCTCTTCATTGTGTTATAAAGATCTTGCCATTTTTCATTTTGAACTATCGGCCTCTTACACAGTTTTTAGCATGTTATTTTTCCAATTTAAAATCTCATCTCTTAATTTCCTGATCTGTCACTTTTATGTCTAAGGATTTTTATGAAAACTACGACATGTCACACACTCGATCACTACCTGTCTCTTTTCTTCCTGCTATTATTAAATTCGTATGTGTGTGTGTGTGTTTGTGCGCGCGCTCGCATGTGCACGTATGTGCGTATGTGTGTAGTCATATTAGTTATCAAGAAGAGAATACCATTCTCGATTATATCTAAGTGCAATCGTATGCTTTTATTAAGTAAATTGCTTATGATATGACTGGTTTTGCAATATTCCATCGTTATACGTCAAATATGCTTTGTATTATAACAAACGAATAATAAAATAATACTCAGGCATTCTAAATTGAAAAAAAATTTTTCCCTTGCATGTTTTATATGATATTCATCTCAAATTTAGGTAACTTATTGAAGAAAAAAAACAGGAAAATATCCTTAATTTATTAATTCCATCGATCCAATAAAGCACGCATTCCTATATAAGTATATGAAAATCCATCAAAATCAATGATTAAAGAATAAATTTTTATTATATTTTATTAATAATGAAATTTATCTCTTTATTCTCGTCATATTTTTCTGTGTAAAATTTATAAGCTCCAAATTCTTCT
Source organism: Ceratosolen fusciceps (assembly GCA_018883505.1). Classification (NCBI taxonomy): domain Eukaryota; kingdom Metazoa; phylum Arthropoda; class Insecta; order Hymenoptera; family Agaonidae; genus Ceratosolen; species Ceratosolen fusciceps. The sequence goes on along the minus strand of RCIC01000035.1, from coordinate 794,155 downwards.
TTATTGTATTGTCTATTTTATTGTATATATTTCTGTTTTTGTTTGTTTTTTTTTTTTTTTTTTTTTTAATCAATTAATATAGATTTAATTTTGTATAGTTTAATGTAATCAACGAATTAAAAAAAATATTTTAAATAATGCAAAAATTATGCTTTTTTTATTAATAATTCATTAAAAAAAAATTTACCAAATATTTCCTTTAAAATATTAACTTTAAATTGAAAGATTATATAATTTATAAAAATATTTCATAAATATATATAAATATTTCATTAATTTATCTTTTTAAATTTCAGTTCTTATTTCTTTGTAATTTATTTAATTATACATGATAATTGTTAATAAAAAATATATTCTTTTATCATTACCACTTTATGAAAATATTATAAAATATTATAAAACAAAATATGTTTAACGAAAATCATTAATTATAATAATAAAATGCTATAAATTATTATTATGCAATTGATAAGTCATTACTGCTATTAGACATTGAACTTCATCAGACTACTTATCAGATACTTTTGATAAATTATTATTATCCATACAATTGTAGACAACTGTTTATTTATTATATAATTTTAATTAATTCAATGCATAAATATACGTTTTATATAATTTTTATTTAATTATATATGATATTTAATAAGTTAAATCAAGAATTCGTAGATATCTATTGTTTTTGCGAAAAATGTAAAAGAAATGTGGTTTAGAATATTTTCATTGTAATTAGATGGCATGCTTAATAACGAGATTAAATAAATCGAAATTAAAATTTTTTGAATGGGGTATCTTTTCGAATGTATTTTAAATAAGAATGAAGTATTGAATTTAAAAATTTTAGTCATCATATTTAGGAGAGAAATTGAGCTGCGAGTTCAGGAATATTAGGCAGTCTTGGTATAAATTAAGAAATTATAATAAATTAACTAAGGATTTGACAGTTATAATACCACGAAACTGACCAGTCGTGTCGATTTCTCTAAACACAAGCTACTTATGAGGACACGCACACGTACAATAAAGCAGAGCGATATAATACTGGGGTCGGCATGTGCTCAGCAACATCATAATGTGTTCTCGCAGACCGCGAGAACAATCGTACATTAAAGCCATTGTGAGAAACGAGTTGTACTTGCCAGTCTTTATCTCTTTCTATCTATCTATCTCTCTCTCTCGCTCTCTCGCTCTCTCTCTCGCTCTTTCGCACGGAGTCGCTCGCAGAAATGGACGCCAGCACACATGTGCGTGCGATTCGATGCGTCGACAATAGGGTCATCGATTCATTCTACAGCCTAACGAGGTATTACCAACTGAACGACCGACACAGTTTGTTCTCATTGTCGCTTCTCGATACGTCGTGTTGGAGAATCCTGGTGCATGGCCAATGTTGACGATTACTTTATATTTACGTACACTCCATATATATGTACACAAAATCATTCCGATATATGTATTCATTCCTCAAGTATACTTAAGTGCTTAAAAGGTCAAGGGAAATAGAAATAATTTTTAGGAACTAGCAGAGCCAATTTTTTTTAAAAAAAATTGGCTTTTATTTCGATTTGTGTACTTGCTGAAACAGGTGAATGAAAAGCGCCTTCTCACAAAAGCTCTTGTATTTTACTACAATGTAACAATCAATCTATTTTAAGCTAACGCTCAAATTGCATTTGTAACGCGACATCTTTTGATTATTTAATCCTTTTATACTTCACATTGTTTACTTTCCGTTAATTTTGTCAATTGTTTTAATTATTTTTAGTATTTATTTTTATCGTTAGTAGAACCGCCCTCAAAATATTCACTAAGAAATATAAAAGAATAATTATCTAAGGACAATATGAATTCTTATTAAACTTGATCGTTTTTACTTTACTATTTATTATTAATAATTAAATAATTAAATAAACTACTCTTTATTTACAAATTATTCCACCTAATGGATGCTTTCGACCATAGAAACTAAATCAGGGTATGTAAAAAATATGATAATTCATTGAATATGATTTTGAATTAAAAAACGTAATTTATTTTAATGAAAAGTAAGCAGTTTTTATTAATAATAAGTTGGAGTCAAAGCCATCGTATCATCGACACTCTTTTTCATAAATAAAAAAAAATAATAATAATAAACAATCATCTGTCGGAAATATAGCAAAAAAAAGAAAAAAAAACACCAAAAGACAGAATAATTGTTTCGGTTTTCTGAGAACATTAATTTCGCGACATTCCATAAAAGCAATGAGTGGCAGTGGTGTATGTACATACTGAATATTTATTTGAGCATTATGAGGGACAGGAAGAGAATACTTTGAAGCAGGACTATGGTTGCCTACGTAATTCGTGGTGCCGAGACTCTCAAGGAATCATCTATTGAGCCAACCTGAAAACAACTACTCAAGACGTGCTCTATTCCTGCATTATTTCTCCTTTATTTTAGAGCTTCACCTTTTAAAGAGAAAAGTGTCTTCGTTTACCGGTGCAAGTATCTGTTGAGGCTATTTTAACCAAGCTTTTCATTTCGAGAGGCGAGAACTGCTCAACTGCTCACTTATCTGCTCTTTTGCTTCTTAATACTACCTTGACATGATCTTGATAAAACAGATCACACGTTTTCGAGTTACACTCCGTCTTAAATAGGAAGCTATAAAATATTCAAGGGGGATTAGCTAAAATACATTGTTCAAGCCACACGATATACGCACATTATCCTGGTAAAATATTTCCGCCCACTCGCGTAGTATCCAAAAAACAAATTTAATTTCATCTACTTAAAAAATATATTCGATTCACAGAAAGAGCTCGTACAGCAATAATAAATTGCAATTACATTATTTATTTTTACTATTTATTCTCCTATTTATTAATATTAATTTTTAAATTCTGTTAAAATATTTATTTGTCTAGAAGCTTTATAAGCTTATTTGGCTAAACTTAACATGTACAACAGGTTAACGTAACAATTATTCTTTCTTAATGTTAAATGCATTAATCAATTAACCAATAAATGCATTGGTAAGCAACATTGCTACTATTCCTTTAATATTTAATAGCCAGTGAAATGCTAAATGAACATGAATTTATAAAGAAAAATTGATTTTTCAAAATATTTATTTTTCTGAATAGTTAATAATCTTCAAGTATGATGAGGATAAAAAAAATGTATTCGAAAAGATTAATTGCATAGACTCGTAAATTTAAATTAAAATTGCTGAAGCTATGCAATTATTATGAGTTGAGCAGCCCCTATAAAAATTGCTGGAATATGTGCATGTAATGGCGTTGACGAACGTCCAAACATATCCCACATACCGAAGCGGATCCTAAAAAATCTGCGAAATCAAGTGCGCACAGACACACAAGCGTACACATTAGTAGAAGCTTCGTAGGTGTTTGTCAATTGCATAGCATTAATAACGTAATACAATATCGCCGGATGTTCTCCTTGATCTACCTCTCTTTTTTTTTCACCTTCGGGGAAGACGAGCTTAGACATAGAGCTGCTGGCATTTGTATAGATATGTGGCTCTAGATGTATGGTTGTAGCCGCACATAAAGCAACAATAGAAAGGGCGCATTGTCGACTGGTCATGCGAGAAGCGATTCGTCGATCCCTTTTTATGTTCATCGAACGATTACAAGTTACTGAATAGCGCGCGCATACGCGTACACGGGTTTGTCTATATTTGCGACACATAGTTAGTCCGTCCGATGAGAAGACACAAGCATTAATCCCGCAAACGCGCGGGAAGATAAGCATCGAAAAAATTTGGTAGCGTACGCTCTGGTCTTTTTAGAAGAAAAGAGAATATCGGATAGTGACAATGACACCGAGAGAGTAAAAAGGTAGGTGCACGCAATCTGCGCACAATGGGGCCGAGTTCTCTCGAGCAGTGAGGACAGAATAATGCAGACAATGCGGGGATCAGCAAAACAACGAGCCGTTTCACTCTACTTCACTATGGATTAGAGGCAGATGCTGAACTTCATACTACGGAGTAACTACTCCTTTTTGCTCCAAAGCTTTGCGCGACGTGTCAAGCGTGTTACTAGAAATCAGGAGCAAAAGCCATTCCCTCCCTCCAACCCCTCCTTCAATTCCTATTTTTTTTTTATCTTTAGCCTCTTGCGGCTTTTTATACAATTTCGTTTTTTTTTCCGTCTTTCCTCTAGCTTATTCCCCTCAATAAATTTACAACTACTGATTTTACAATTCATTAAGCAATTAATTTCCACAGCCCTTCAACTGACTTTCCTCGGGCCTCAACTTTCCCTTTGTCCACAAACGAGGGCTATAAACTGACGGGAACATTTGTATGCGCATTGTTTATTGGCACCAGGCATACCTTTCGTTTCATTAGAATAGTCGAGTCGATCGAATGGGCTGTATTCATTGTAATAACTTGCAGATCCTAAATGATAATAAATACGATATTAATCGTCGATGCTCGGCCGAGAAACGCCTTCTTAACTCGTCCAACTCGTCGTTCTCGTGGTAGTAGTACTACTAGTAGTAATAGTAGTGGTAGTGGTAGTAGTAACGGTACCGATCCGGTTGACCGTATCAGTTCCGCAAAAACTGTATTATTAAATAGGAGGCAATGCCATCGATTTTAAAAACAGGCATAAATGATGATTCAAATAGTTGACCGAAGCCATATACAAGAAAACAATATGCTCGTTAACCCTTTACAAAACGACATCAACCGCTATAAGCCGACAGCTACAAAGTTGACGTAGTTCTAATAAGGGGAGACATTACACGATTCCACTTTATATCTTGCTTCTAAGGCCCTCTCTCTCTCTCTCTCTCTCTCTCTCTCTCTCCTTTCTCTATTTCACAGTATAATAAACACATACACGCGCACGTAACGGCATAGACACACGTTGTTTTCATTATATTTCACTTTTATTGTTCAGATTTTATCGATGGCCCTTTATATCGTTCCGAAAATATACTCCCGACGGGCTCAGCATGAAGAAGAAACGGTAGACGAGGTAAAAGAGGAGAAGAAGAAGAGGCAGTGTAAAGGATCAGCTGTAGGTGTGAGCGAGTGTGCATAAACAAAATGGCAAAATGGTCATAAAAGCCCGAGGCGCTAATTCGCGTAAAATGCCGCCACCGTCGTCGCGCAAGAATATTGTCAAAGTCCTTGTTGTCAAGTCCCGTGCAATTCATGCGCTCATATATTATGTCTTTATGCGTGCCAGTGCAAAATATTTCTGACTGTCTACTTCTCTTTTTCCTCAGTCATTCCGTATCTTTCATATTCTCTTCTTTTTTTTATGCTTTATTTGTCTATTATTTATCGTATCCAGCTAACATATTGCTCTTATCTTATGATTGGCTTCTAAAATTCTACACTCTGGTGCTAAATTTTCTATAATTGTAATCTATATTAGTAACAAACTCGCCTCACTTGATCTTTATTTTCTTTCGAATTTCAGTTCATTTTCATTCAGCTCTAATTGATTTATTATTCCAACTTATTTTTCCTACATTTACAATTATTGATATTTTTTCTTATTTATATTTAAATTAAAATTAGATTACAATAATTTGTTTAACTTTAGTATTTATTATTTATAAAATTACCTAATCAAGTACTATCATTTAAAGTTCCATATTTGTCAATCATTAATATAAGAATGTATTTTATCATAGCTAGTTTTAGTGTACAACAGTTAATTTTATAAACTACTGTCCCACAGGTACACGCAGATGAATTCTATTGACATCATTACGATTCTTTTAACGCAAACTTAATTCTTCCATTTTTAATAAATTACACGATGATCGGCAGCTTAAAATCTTCTTAACTTTCTAAACTTAAAGAAACTTATATTCCGATGTGTAATAACCTGTAGAAAAGTTTATAAGTTGTAACAACAAAGACAGAAGTAGTGACAGTTGCGGGTACTAATTGAGTAACTAAACTTGGTACTTAAAAGCAGGTTGACTCTAATGATCATTATCATTTATAAACACTGTACTATATATATAAGGAGAAAAAACTTGAACGCTCAATTATATTTGCAAATAATGTAGATTTTAATTATTAAACGCATGTAAATTTGTTAATGTAAAAAGCTTTTATGCTTTAGAAGATGCGTTTGGCTCAATCACCTTGTATATAATTTTTAGTTATTTAAAAACCGCCTTTTATTTAAACAGTGGGACTTCAATTTAATTTCAATATGTTTATCATTCTACACGAGTTATCATGTAGTAATTAGAAAATTTTCTATTAAACCAAAAACATTTTAAATTCATTTATAAAGAAGTTTATTACAGAATTTTGATGCAAGTAATGTAAATTGTATGATTCAATTTTAATACATACATATATATATATATCATTAAATAAGGTTACTATTAAAAATATTACTATCTTTTAATACTTAGTATTCATGTATTTTAATAAATAAACGACCCAAAGATTTTAGATCTAATAAGTTTATTACTCCTTATACGTTATAGACGATAAATACTTCAGCAATATAAAATAAGCATATTATATTTATAAATATTTTCTTAAAATACATTTCTTATTTTATAAGAATTTCGCAAAAATCAAATTTCTGTGTTATAGAAAAAGTGTATGAATATCGTATAAAAAATGGTTTGACCGGTCTATCAGGCATTATAGCTCTTGAAAAGATCAGACTATAGTCCTGAAAATTTTGATTAATTAACATTTTACTATATTTGTATTCCAATATTAAAAAACATTTTAAAAATGTATACAAAAATAATGATTTAATAAAAAAAAATAATTTTATCCTTGCAAATATGCTTGAATTTTAGATTTCATATTTCTCTTTTAATATAGTAATAAATATAAAAAAAAAATTGAATTTATCTTATAAGTATTTAAATATAATTAAAAATTTCATCCTATTGTTTTTAATAATTTATTGAAATAATATTTTTTCTTTTTTACATTAATAAAAATAATTATTTATTAAATATTATTACAAATATTTTTATAAAAGATAATTTTTAATAAGTTTAATTATTATAATATAATATTTAAAATTTATAAAAGATAAATAAATGTTTTAAGAAAATGTAGGTGAATACTTTGTATCCATCATTATGTTATTTATTGAACTTTGTTGAACTTAAAATCTACAAACTATTTAATGATAAAACGTTTATAAAAATACTTAACATTCGTTTTTATATTTTTCCAAGTTAATTATTTAAATTAATCATCCTTTACATAAGAATAAAATATTTTAGTAAATGAATGCATGATATTCAGTAACTTAAAATTGAAATTATAATAATCTGAGACCATTTAAAAAAATCTTCTATTCAATAAAAATGATTGATAAGTAATATATATAATCAAGTTAATAATATTATTTATTAAGGGTATGTATTTCTGGTAATACGATGTATTTAATCGAACATTCTATGTCTAAATATTCAAGATTCTATACGACGTTGACCATTACTCCATATTTCATGGTATTTCAAGAATTTCAAGTATCATTGGAACCATCTGCTTCATCTATAAGGGTTTAATTTAAACCCTCATAATGAGTTAATTAACTTCCCATTGTGCAGTATACAATAATTGTACTTGCGATGTCTAGTCACTATAATAATAAATATAAGGTGAACTAATTAAAAAGTTTGATCATTTATTAAGAACTAAATAGAATGAATATTTACAAATAGATATGATAAAAAATTCGAAAAACTTCAGTAATTCATGATTACGGAATGTAGTTGAAAGATGAAAAATTAGAGAAGGGATAATCAATTAATTTTATGGTTGGAGAAAGTGGAAAAAATCGATGAATTTAAACAGTTTTACATTAAATGTATTTAACATATTCAGATTTTTCGAAACAAAAAATTTCGAGCTAGTAAATAATTACTTAGCAATAGTGAGAAAAAATAAATATCAAACTCAGCAATTTTAATATTTATAGTTAAATACGAGTAGTACGAAACTTTTAACGAATCAATTCTTACAGTCTTGATACACATTCAAATATAATTACGGAATCCTTCAAAACAAACTGATTCTTGCTCTAACAAAAGATTACACCTTATTTCTCTGTTTGCAAGTGCATACAATATTAGCGTTCATTACAGGTACACATTCTTTGAGACTCGATTCGGATAATTAGTTTTGCAATGAATAGACTTTTGCTGATCTATACTCGATTACTTTCAATTTCACTAATTTTATAGCTGTAATCGTATACTCTTATATTATGTCTGTATCTGCACGTCACAGAATGAAAAACTCAGCCCCTATAAGCTCTAGACGCTTATTTATACATGTATTATAAGTTTTTATAAAAATTATTCAAATAGAACTGATTTTTATATTATTAGAAGATTAAAATTAAACCGACAAATGCTTTTCGCAAAGCATTTCAAGATACAAATTTCAATCAAATTTCAAGATCATATTTAACGATCCAAAAAATTATTGAAAATCTATTTTTTCCAATAACGCTTATAATAAACTTTTACAATACTCTAATAATTTTTACAAATCGTGTTATTGTGCACTTAAACTTGATTAAACTACTATCAAATATATATTCATAACTTAAAGTTTTAATATAAATCATATTATTCTTAAGAAAATATTTCTCGATATAAAGTCGAAAAATCTATGTTCCATTGGTACACTCTAACTTCCCCAATTGAGATAAATTTAATCTCAGTTTGTAAACTACTCAAATGAATTATTTCCAACTGATTTAAGAGTTAAAAACTTACATAAAATAGATATTCGGCAACTTTATACTATTGTTATTTAGTCAATACATAAATGATAAATATTTGGATTTACATATTGTACGCAAAGCAATTAATCTTTAAATTATTACATATATTAAAATATACATATAAATATGTATATTTTTAATATTTGTAAAGACAATTATTTCAAGTGATTATATATACTTTTACAAATATGTAATCCTATTTAATGAATTATAAAATAAATACAAAGTCTATTATTTATTAATTGAGTTCATTTATGTATTTGTATAGGTATGTAGTAATCTTTAATTTCTATATATTTGTATTATTCAAACAAAAGAGGAAATCAATTAACCAATATTTATCAACTTACGAACAGAAGCAGAAACTTAAACAGAAAAAAATTGTTTACATGCTACATACAATGTATAAAAGGAATATAATTATTGAAAACAAAAAATATTTTAAAATTTGAAAAATTTATTACATTTTAATTATTTATTTATTTTTTTTTATATAATAGTTTGCATTTATATTAATCGATGGGAATCGATATTTACTTCAATAATATTTATAAATATAAATTTTATTCCTAAATAATGTCAAATCATTTAATAAATTTTTTTGTTTAAACCGAAAGTAAATATTCCATACTATAAGATAAGGAATAAAGAAAACAAAAATATACTAATTATTATTTTTTTGTAATAAGAACATTTTTTTATAAGAAACAGCTGAGTATACGCGAAAATATGATTTAATTAAAAGGTTTGACTTAATAAAATACTATCTGTGTCTTACTAAATTTTTTCATAAGATATACTTTCAATACTCGTGCAGTTAAAATACATATAAAAAGCTTAATTTTACAATTAAATTTTACAATAAAATACATTGTTATTAAAATCGGTGTATTTATTATAGCTTAATAAGGATATTACTTACAATAAACTTTTGTTTAAACTATTTCGATAAGGTTTTCAAATGTCAATGCTTAATATAATAAAATCATTTAGTATTAAGAACATAAATAAATTGTTAAAACAGTTGTATAAATATGAAATTGAATAAAAATATGAGTTATTTAAAGACAATTAAATTGTGTAAATTTCTTGGGCTTTAGATAATTCATACAAATACATTTAAAAATATATAAATTTATATATATATATATATTAATATTAATTAATGCTCATTTTAACTTAAAACAGCTCAGTCTCGAAATTTGATTGCCGCTCGCTCCTTTTTTCACCATTTTTGAATAAATCAAACTCTTTCAGGTTTTAGTTCTCCAGTAAGATTTTTTTTCTTTTTTTTTAGCTTCACAATCCGTGCTTAAGCCGTTGAACTCTTTGACAGTGAGTGAAACTACAATTAAGCATGGTAATGGAAAAGGCTTGTTTTTCACGCACTACTATTCCCAATGAATTTTGAAGCGTGACAATTATTGTGATTTTCTAATTTACAATCAAAACTTTGCTATTCAGCCAACAACAGCTCATTCGATAATACAAAGTTACAAACTAATATTTTTTATTTCTTACGAATAAAATATTGTATTAAAAATAAAATGAAAGAAGATAAAATTATGACAAGCATTAGAATTAGTATGAGAATGAAGTGGGAATGGGAGGAGAAAAAAAATTCAGTTTCTGAAATATTAATTATTCGATATTGAATAATAGAACAATTTAATTAATCTAACGTAAACGTTCGATCTTTCATTTGCCAAGTATATTAGAATAACAATGAAATAATTAGTTACTACGTTCACCATCTATCGATATTAATCTCGGCCGATATTATACCAATAGTTTATTAGATAATGGTATATATATGGAAATAAGATAAGATTATGAAGCTATCTTTGGTTTTTTTGTAATGTGTAAATCAGCAGTATAGAAAAACATTGTTTTTCGGGGTATTATTAAGGTGAAAGGGTTGTTTAAAGTAAGCAGCAGCATCAGCAATAAAACAGATATAAATCCGAATGAGCACTGGGTTGCAGACAGGGAGGTATTTTCATCGAGTATTCACCTGCAGTACGAGCTCAGTATTTAAAGAAAAGAAAAACTTTCCCATCGTGCCACTATCCAAAAACAGACTTCTGCACGTTCTTTATGATATCTCGAGCGAAAGACAACATAATACAAGTAGCGGAATTCCGACAATGGTGAGAATGGTACAAAGTGCCATTCCGTCTCAAAGGCAAGTCAGTTTGAAAAAGGAAAAAGGAAGAAAAGAAGGCGATAGAAGAAAAAAATGAGAATAATAGCGTATGTATAAAAGAGGGGCAGAGATGGGGAGGGGGGGCATTAGTCGTCTCGGGTGCCTAAGGACGAGGACTTGAAACGCGCCTCGTTTTCACACGCGTCCCGTCACAAAAAGCCCCGAAATCTCGTAACCTCAAATTTTTCTCGAAGCACGGCACGAGATATTTGAAGCTAGCCATCAGACATCAACGTCAGGTCCTCATCAAACGGCGCTCGCTCGCGCACCCCTTCATTTTCTGGCCTTACCCCTATAACGCGAAGAGGACCGAGCCGAGTGAATGGAAAGATTTTTGCCGTCTCGGTACCACCGAGGCTCCACCGAGGTGACCACCCTTCTCGCCTTTTTCCTTTTCTTTTCACCATACGTCCTCCTCTAATACCAATTCTTTCTACCACGCCTTTTTCTCTATGTGTAGGCTGTTTTTTTTTCTTCTTTTTTTTTTCTTTTCACCCCTTCTATTTTTTACTTCTTGCAGTACTGCGCAATTTAGCGAATCGAAAAATTTCGGCCGCTGTTCTTGCTCGTGCGTGTCGGAACCTCTTCGGAGTCGCTTTGCCTTTCAGGACACGTAATCTATTAAAATTTTACTTTCATTTGTTAATACTCCAGTTTTTTTTTTTTTTTTTTTTTATTATATATACAAAATCAGGCCTTAAAGTTTTCCATTTTTACAAATCAAACGAAAAAACTCACAAATCGACTTTCCACTCTCCATTTGACTCCCCCTGCTAATTCACCTCCCGTACATGTCGCTATATTTTCGATGTTTATCATAACTGGCTAACAAGTACTCAAAACACCCTTTCTCAAGCGTATTGCAAACACTCGACCGTTATGCTACATTAAAAAATTAATTATTATTTTACAATTCATTATAACAATCAAAATAATTGCCATATTCAAAATAATGTACTTTAAGCTTCCTTTTTATTCTATAAAAACGAACTATAATATATAATTATAAATAAGTATAAACTTATTTTAAAAAACAAAAAACAAAAAACCTTTAAATAAAATTGTCCGTAAAATCAATTTTATATCAATGATTAGTTCAATATGATATAAAGTAATTATTTATGAACATTGTTTGCAATGAGACAGTTTAATTGCTAGTTGCTATGTATAACAGTATTCATATGGAATGTACTTTATTACATTTTCAAAATATTCCAAAAATTATCACTTTTATTTCACTGTTTAATCATATAAATATTATATTCATTACAACAACCAAATCAAAATTAAATATTTTATTATATTATATTAGATTTAACTTAATTCAATTAATTATTATGATTATATTCATGAAATAAGAAAGGGTTGTGGGCTTTTATGTTGGTTACGTCCCTCCTAGTTTTATGAATTACTAAGAATATAATACGTATAAGCGAGCTTTCGCACCCGGATGATTTTTTTTTTAATTCTTATGTGATTTAATGATCAATAACATCGTGGTATAATTCTAAATAATATATGGGAATAGAAGATTAAATAGAAACAGAATAAGCATAATATAATATTGAGCTGTAAATGTGTCAACGAAAATTAAAATTTTATATGAAAAAGGACAAATTTGGTAAAAATCGAGTATTTTCTCTATGGATCAATATTCAAAATATGTTAACGAAATATCGATTTTTTTGTATTTTTCAACTGACAAAAAGCGATAGAATACAGCCTGAGCTCTTTTTTTCTTTGTCGAAGGCATAAGGCTTCGTTCTTGTGCGTACCGGATTGGGCAGCCACCCCATTCGCTCGACCAGAGCTAAGTTTCCCGTAACTACCCTCTGTTTAAAGAGCAATTGTCAGTACTGCGTGCAACACCTTTGCTAAGGAAGCCCCGCTGGTTCTGTTGGCCGTTTCGGCGCAAGGTCGAACTGTGTTCAATGCCCCACTACCCTCTCCACTCTCTCTCTCTCTCAATCTTTCACATTGTTAGAGCTCTCTTGTGTCGCCCTGACATAACTACGTCGTGATATTTTTGTGGTTCGCTTTCACTCTTTCTCTCTCTAATTTTAGTAAAGTACTATGAATAACAGAGAAAGAGGGGGGGAGAAAGAGAGAGAATAGGGAAGAATCATTAAATTAGTCGAGTTGAAAGGATTAGTTTTATCGAGCGGATAGAATGTGTTATTGTGTCAATTTGGATGAATATAAATGAAATTTCAATTTTTTTTCTATAACTCTTGTTTTGTACCTTTGCTCTGACCTCGGCATCAAACAAATTGTTTACAGATTTTTCTCTTACACTAATAGTTCCTTAATTTATGTATCTGTATGCACTAAGACTGAAAGAGATTAATGCTTACAATTATCTCATTACATTACATTTCAAACGAGTTTTTTTTTTTATTTATTTAATTTTGTAAAACGTTACAATAGCCTTAAGACAATCCATTATTTATAACTTTTACTACATAAATAATAATTAACAAAATGTTACAAATTTAAATTTTAGATTGGATTCTGATGCAGGGAAGGGATAAGCAACATATAGATATAGATATGGTTAATTAATAGAATATATCAAGAAATTTCGTTGTATGAATAGATAATAACAATTTATTAATAACAAATACAATTTACAGGGATAATTATAAGCTAAAACCAATTGACATGTTGTCGATTTCTTACTTACGGACTAGTCTTATTCAAGAGCAATCAAGACGACAATGAATATCATATATATATATATATATATATATATATACTGTACAATTATGAGTATTTTTCATTTTAGTTCACTTGACGTATAAAAAGTGCCTATTTAACAATACGAATTATCATATTGGTTCGAAAGAATAAATAAAACTTATTAGCGGATCTCACGAAAGAATTGTACAGGTCTAATTGCTTCTATAAACGTGTATATAATTTTTCTAGGCCATTTATTCTTTAATAATATTAAGTTACATAACGATACATTAAAATATGAAGTTTAAGAGCTTTATCGCTGGCATAAATACTTCTACGTTGTAATAAATAAACCAAACGAAAGGATGTATCGCATGAGTAGTGTTTACAGTGCTAATCCATACGAATAAAAATCTACTGAAACTATAAATCACTGTAAAATTAATGTTAAATTTTACAAATACTGAAGCTAATGGACAAATGACTTATAAAGTTTGCGTGAGGTTGTTTGTATCTCCGATATTGTGTAACTGACTGTCGGTGTCTTTATCTCACACTTGATTGATGTACCGAAATGATTGGATCAAGTCCTCCAAAAGTTATACAACACACATAATCCTTTTCACAATGGCTTTCGGTTCACATCCATGCTTTTGTGATCTAGTCTCATAGTCTCATTGTGATCTAGAAATCTGTTGTTTTTTTTTTGTTTTTTTTTTGTTTGTTCATTTAAATGTCAAGAAAATCACAGTTAATGGGAAAGAACTTTTCAGACGTAGTAATATAAGCGAAAAATATATAATTAACAAGGCGCATATAATGTGATAACATGATGATAATGACAACGATGATGAAAGTAACAGTGATAAAGGTCATCGACTCCAACACATATATCGTGTTCGCGGAACAATTTTGTAGATGTAAAATTATATGAGTCTCCGAACAGAAATATATCCGACACATAATTTGTACACTTATTTGATTTATATAAGGAATTGTCGGGCAAAACTCAAGCGAATGAAACTATTATTGAATAAATATTGCTAATGATATGTTATTTACACAAAGGAGCTCGGAGGCGGATACGCATCTGCTTTAACGACGAGAAGAAATAGAGTTCCGAACGAACGTAAAATAAAGCAACGAATGTACAATAAAACTCGGAGGTCATTCACAAGGAAACGCGAATAGCATAAAAATTCATAAATAATAATATAATTCTCTATACGATCACATATAATGTCCACGCACAGGGCTATCTCGAGATTGCGAAACTTTGAGATCTCCTGAGGGAGTTCAAGTGAAAGGATGTTGTTATAATACAAGCGAGAGTACGGTCGGAGGGGACGGTGTGTACGGAGAGCTTAGTTAGTCCTCTCGGTTCCTCCGATCGATCCTCGTGAGTCCAAACAAGAACTCATGGATTCCGCGAGCGAATCAGCTCAACCGAAGAGATAATGATGAGTAAAAATATAAAAATATACTTTCGCAGGTCGTGTCGCGAAGACGTTATTAAAATATGACCGGAACAGGTCGCCTCAGCTGTTCGAGGTCGAGGCTCGGCGCAGCGGATGGCGAGGTCGACGAGCCGTGTCCCGAAGATATCGGAGTTGATCCTGGGCTGCTACTCGGACTGACGCTATGGGTTATTTGGGCTCCGGGGAGCTGAGCGCCGGAGAACATGAGACCGGACGAAGTCATTGGGTGGTGGGCTGCCCCAGGAAAGAGGGGCCCGTAATGACTGGGTACCTTGGCCTGCTGAACCCCGGGGTTGTAAAGGCTCGAGTAGAAGCTGCTGACGACCGCCGCGGCAGAAGCCGCGTTATTGTTGGCCACGTCCGCGGCTGTTGTCGAGGTCTGCTGCGTCTGGGCATTTGAGACGAGCTTGCCAAGATGCACTGCGTCGAAGGCCGAGCCAAAATACCCGGGTAAGGGCGCGTAGTCCAGTGGATGAGGGTGATGCGAATGGTGACCGACCGTACTCGCTGGTGAGGCGAAGTACGGTAGGGAGAAGCTAGGGAACCCGGTAGCCCCAAGACCCTGTCCAGGCTTACCGCTGGGGACGACGGATACCGCAACCTTGGGCTTCCTACGAGGTCGATATTTGTAATCCGGGTGCTCTTTCATGTGCATCGCCCTTAACCTTTTGGCCTCGTCAATAAAAGGCTGTTTCTCGTGCTCGGTCAACTGCTTCCACTCGGCACCCAATCGCTTCGAAATCTCAGAATTGTGCATCTTAGGATTGTCCACAGCGATCTTCTTACGCTGAATGCGCGACCAAACCATAAAGGCGTTCATCGGCCGTTTTATGTGCTGCTCCTGGCTCAGTACCGAGGACTGCTGCTGTTGCTGCTGCTGCTGCTGCTGATGATGATGATGATGGTGATGTTGCTGTTGCTGGTGATGTTGTTGCTGTTGCTGTTGATGATGGTGATGATGATGTTGAAACTGGTGATGACTCGTTTGGTCTTGGACAGCGGCCGCAGCTATGTCCATGCGGTGCAAGTCCATGCTCGAAAAAAGGCCGAGGGCCGGATGCTGCTGGTGCGAACTCATCATCCTCAGGCCGTCTATCACTCTTTAATTATTCACTCGCTCACCGTAGAAACTGTTCCTTTCCTCTCTCTCTCTCTCTCTCTCTCTCTCTCTCTCTCTATCTATCTATCTATCTATCTATATATATATATATTTCTCTCTCTCTATACATATATATACATATATATATATATATATATATATATATATATATATCACACACGCTCGCGCAGTAGCATATGCGCAACAGGCGGGTCTCTCGTCGACGAAATTAATCGTCCGAGAGAGAGGAAGAGCGGGAGGGCATAGATTGTGTATATGTGTATGGGTAAAACAGAGAGAAAGAACGATGCACTAAGGAAAAGCGACCGGTACCGACTGAATCAAAAACGACTGGCTCAATAACGCAAGGGCCGAGTGAGGAATACAATCGTAGTGGGGAGTCGAATGTAGGCGGGGCTAACGGAGGCGGTCCTATTCCAGGGCGATAGTCATGGGACCGGGATTGGCTGGCGCAAATACCAAGCCTCGCCGTGACAATAGGTCTTGTCAAGACGGAGTGGGGAGAGAAACCTTTCGTCTTGATATTCGGTGCGCGGGCGCGGACTAACTTGGCCTGATCGTGAGAGTAGCGCGACCCCCCGCAATTCTTATTATCGATTGCCGTGGATACGCCACGAATATGTGTACATAGAAGCAAAATAGCTTATATAGACAACAGCTACTCTCTTCTATGTACTTTATATAATATCTTATCATTTCTCGCTCTCTCCTACCCCCTCTCCTCTCTCTCTCACTCTCTCTCTCTCTCTCTCTCTCTCTCTTAAGATCGCTCCCGCTCGATCTGATTGTGAGTGATGCACACATGACAAGAGATACTCGTCTGCTTCTGTTGCATATTTATAAGATAATGTACGCCTGTATAAAAAAAAAGGTGGTAAAGTACATGTAAGGGTGTGTCGGTATAATAGGCGAATTATTGACGAAAATTATATATTGCTGTAGTGTTGTGCCTTCAGTAATTTATACAATTTCTATTAGTGGTTTATACGGATCGATGAACTCGAAAATACACAAAACTATAAAAATATTTGCATTCACGAATATCTAAACTTTTTGAAGTGGAAATAAACTTTATATGTATATTCTTTTAACCATTAATCGGATATATTTTTTAATCTTTTAGTTCTCTTAAATAGTTCGAATGTAAAATGATATATTCCATTATTGTAAAAAAATAATCATGTTAGAATAAATTATACATAAAAAAATTATAATAGAACTAAAAAATATTATATTTTTTTTTTATTATTATTATAACTGATTGTTTGAAAATTTATATTTTAAAATTGTCTATAGTCTAATTTTTTTATAATAAAACAAATTATTTCATGTATGAAAAAAACAAATAAGTTGATTAAACGTGGCATAATTAAACAAAAATATTTTTAACCAACATAAATTAAACTATTAATTATATTAATTATGACTTGAATATTGAAACATTATTATTTTTAAATAAAATTTTAAAAGGTATATAATGCAAAATTTATTAATTATTTAATAATATATATTGTTAGAAATATTTGCACATTAAGTTATAAACTATATTAACTTTTATATTAAATATTATTTAAATTAAGAAATAGATACTAAAATTTTATATACAATATTGTATAGATAAAGTTAATATTTCACGACTTATAATTAGTTTCATCTTCTGAAACAAATACTGAATAAAATTTTATATTATCAATTATATTGTCATTTTATACTGTAATTTCTTACAGTTTAATTTAACAAAATTTTTTTAAATATTAAAGAAATTTAAGACTTTTTTTTACTGCTATTTTTATATCTTTATTGCTATAACTAAATTGTTTCACGAATCTGTGTCGTAATACAAGAAAAACTATTTTTCTCATAAATATAAGTCTACTTTCAAGTAATTACAAGTAATTAAACTGTACTGCAATTAATGCGGAAGTAATACTCGAGTATATTAACCTTTTAGTTAATTTTTTATTATATAATATATTAAGTTGAAAATAAAATATTGTACATTAATTAATTTTGCATATTAAAAATAAAATTCATTGTAAAAATTTTAAATACTAATACATAATACTGATCTAAAATAATTACTGAATTAATCAATATTTAAAGTGATTGTATAATATTAATTTTGTTTTAAATAAAATATAAATTCTGTGCATCTAATAAATATAAAATAATTATTTATTACATAAATAAATAAATAAAACTATTTTTAAAATTTAATATGGTTCTTATGTTAATTTTCATACAATATTATCTGCGGATCGTTATTAATGTAGAATTATATTAACGTATAATTGATGTTCAGAATTAATGATTCATTCAAATGTAGAATAGGATTTAATAAATAGTAAAATAAATTTCAATTTTTTTATGCAGGTATTTACATAAATAATCAATTTTCCAATAAATATTAGAAAAAGTTCATAGAATTGTTAATTATGTTTAGTAAAACATATTTTTTATTTGAAGAATATTACTAATAAATATTATAAAAACTACGTATATCATTTTGTAGAATATAATATCATTAATACTCGATTATAAAAGTCATTATTAATTTACTAAAAACTGCACAAATATACGACTTTAGAGTTATAAAATTAATTATCACTAACACGTATACATTCATATATGTAGGTATAGATATTTTATCGGTAAATATAGAGTATATTTAATTTACACATATATTTATTGAAAGAGCAAATATTTGAAAATAAATTATAATAAACAGTAACATGTGTGTATATTTCGCGTAAAAAAGAAAAATGTAACTAACCAGATTTTCATTGTTCTATTGGCAATTAATAATATACTTATCAAAATGAGCTATTATTTTTTTGCTTTCTTGTGTATAATTGATTATCAAATAGAAACTCAGTAATTGAAATATTATAGATAAATATTTAATCAGCATATTTTTATACCATAAAATATAATATATAAATGATTATATATAAATTTTTTTTAAAAAGATTGTTTATTACAAGTCGTATTTCTTTTATATGTTAATTTATGTTTTGAAATAATTACATAAATATTTGAAAAGAATAAAAAAAATAATGTAAATATGTATATAAATATTCGTAAGGTAATAATAAAATCAACTTTAATTAATTTTTCGTATAATAATAGAATTCAATAATATGTTTAAATGCATAAACTTTCAATATTTTAAAAACAAATAAATAAATAAAATTTACCTATCAGAAAAATTTTATATTTAATTTTAATTTTAAAATAATAATATCTATACAGAATTTATTAGATGATTGTGTATATCATTGATAAATAAGTTTAGAAATTAGTTATAACAGTTTTGCTACTCTGTGTTTCATACTTTTTACATTTGTCTTAAAATAATATTTTTCTTTAATCAAAATAAATTATAAAAAGCATTCTAATTAATTTATTTTCATCCAAATAAAATATTATTTTATCCTCATTCAAACATACAATTTTTATATTTTTTTAATTTAAAATGCTTATTATTAAAAAAAATTTTGCTTTGACAAACTTCGTTATTTGAGATAAAATGCCATCTGTATGAATTTTTGTACTAAACAGTACTAATTGGATAAACTAATATCATTAATAATTGGAATTATTAGAATCAAACTTAAATTTCTATAAGTTAATTTAAATTTAGGCACCGCATTTTACGAATCCTGATTCTTTTTTATTTTTTTTTTATTTTCATTCAATAAGTAGATATACTAGAGAATATAATGGAGAATAAAACGTTATTTTCTTATTTAATATTGTTTAAATTTGTTATACTTTAAAAAATATAAATTTTTCAACAATTCCATAATAAAATAATTTAATTTTTAATGAATTGTATTTTTATATTCAATTTGCGATATTTGCCGTTATTTAATTATTACAATGTTATTTTCCATACATAATTTTAAGTATTTTTAAAACTTTACAAATACTAAAAGTAACAAAATTAATTAAAAGTTTCCTTATTTCATTAAGAACAATACATTTATTTTATGAATTTCAGATAAACTACAAATATGATTTGAAATTAAAGTAATTACTTCGCAAGAAAATAAAACGATACTAGATATATGTAAAACTTATGTAAAGACTAATATTGCGAATAAAACAAATATATTAGTCTGTATGTTATTTGTACAGTATAAGCTTTGTATATATTTATATATTTTTTCAAGACAATATCTTTACATTAGATATAAGTTAGTTAATGAAATAAAGCATATTTAATAAATAATATTAGCAAATAACTTCTTATATGATACTAGTATAATAAATTATATAAAGAATATTTTTTATCAATGTGCATATATAAATATAATGAACCTTCATTTATTTTATTCATGAAACGTTCAAACATTTCTCTCCATTTATTAAATATTTATTTATTATATTTATTCATTTGTAGTACTGTATATAAATTATAATAATTAATATATCACCCGCTGATTGTTACTATAATGATGAAATTATTTTCAAATAGATTATGATTTTGACAATAGATACGCGTTGAGTATAATTTAAAATGCCCATGAACTTTCACAATTTTTACATTCAGTGCAAATGTACATTTAATCCCAAGAAGACAATTTATAAAGTACAAAAAAGTTTTAAAGACACATAAGTAGTTAATAAAATCGAATTCGTAAATTGCCAAAAATAACTGATACGAAAGTCTCTTCGCTAACCCTCGAGAGATTTCTATATATCCTTTCAGTACATGGAAATGCAAAATACCGAGCAAGTCTACAATACCCAATGGGAAATCTAGAAAACAATGTACAAACAGAAACAAAAGCAGAGAATAATTAAAAAAAAAAAAAAAAATGAGTGAACGAGCTCAAGTTCAGTTACTCGCATCTTGGCGTATGATAAAGTCGTATATTTAATTTTTCCTTCTTTTTCTACATTTCAATTATCAATATATAATCTCCAGAGATTTGGTCTCATGTACCCGATACAATATTTACTTGGATATGATTTCACTATTATTTTTTTCTCCCTTTTTCTTAAATAATTATTTTTATTTTGAACGTGTATATATTGCAAACTTTGTAATATTTTTTATAAGTTTTAAAAAATCAATATTTTATGCACGTATATTTACTATAAAAATCATATAACCATATTATAAATATACTTTCTGAATAAAATTCAAAAATAAAAAATTCTTAAATAAAAGCATTTTAAAACATAAAATATAGTTATGTATTATTTAGGTTCTAAATTGAACTCTGTTCCATAAAATATTACGAATACTACTGTAATAAGTAATAAACATATTTTATATTTTAAATACTAATTTTATCATTTTCAGACTTAAACTTACTTAAATCATAAAAAGGTTTCAACTTCAAAATAATTTATTGTTTTTATGGACTTAATATTTTATTATATAATTGATAAGGGTAGTAAAGTTACAATACATATATAATTTAGATAAAAATATATACATAAATATATATACATAGAAATGAAAACTAATGCAGTGTTTTAAAATTTGCTTTCAAATTTATTATGAACATTGTATTACAAAACTATATGCTCCAATTAAGTGCATATAATAAATCCACCACTTTTAAGTATCAATAATTAAAAACAGAAAATAAAATAAACAAACTTAAAAATATGTATAATACACCTATACATGCAAATAACTGGATTCTAATTATAACTTTGGTTTATTAATATTAAGCAATGCTTTCAACTTTTGTGTCAACATGATGTTCCCCTTAATCTTTAGCTTTCCTCTCATAAATGCTACTTGTGGATTTAATTTTCCAAGAGCCTAAAAAATTAATACATATAATACGCTAGATTCATAATCTATATTTTAATATTATAAAATAATTTATACCATTTGAACCATATCATTATCATCAATAGTAAGTGTTGTATCAACTTTATCTTTTGGTTTACCTTCATAAACAACACTATTTTTCAAATCCAATGCTAAAAAAGCAAAAATATGTTAATTATTTTATGTTTTTAAACGGATATTATAATATCAACAGTGCTAGAAATCAATTAAACTATAAGAATAGATATTTTTTAAATCTATATTATTGAGTTACAAAATTAATTCCAATAAAATTTATTATAAAATTGAAAGTATTTACTCCAATCTGCTTGAGGTGTTCCATTTATCGTAACAATATAATGGAATATTCCATTGATCTTTTTAGCCTCGTTAGGATTAGATTTAACATAATCAGCCATTTGATCAAACACTGCATTGCTCTTTAAAGTTTTTGTAGAACACAAATTTGATTTTATAGATAGAGGTTTCACTTTTTTTAGATCGACGTAAGCACCAGTTATCACATTGGAATTATTTTCCACAACTGTTGTTTGGAAATGAATTCTGTCACCATTACGCCACATGTCGGTACGAAGTGTTTGTCCAGGTATTACAGGTTTAGCAAATCTAACCTAAAAAAGTCAGTACGAATATTTTATTAAAAATATACGTTACACGTATTTATTGTATACTATATATGTTAAAATGGTATTTAATTACTTTCAACACATAATTACGGTATTAATTTGTATATAAATAGTTATTGGTACTTTACCTAAAAATTAAATTTTTTCCTTAATAACTCTCATCAAACGGTAATTTTTTAATTAAGATAGTATGATGAAATGCTTACTCATTCTATAATCTTGCGTGCGCAAGTTTTTAATTTTTGAATTTGAAAGATGTGCACGTAAAATGAAATAATGTATTTATTCAAACTTATTATTTCAGTCAATTTAAGGAAATAAATACCAAAATTACAATATAGTTTGTATAAATGTAAATAACTAGCTATTATTAAGATTGTTTTATTATTTTCTTTTTAGAGATAACGTTTTATAACTTTATAAGTAAGAAAACATTTGTATTTAAAAATAATTTCAAAATCCCCTTAAAATTTAGAAAAATATATTTTTATGATAAAATTTTTAAAAACTAAAATACAGATTCATTACTCATTTCAATAGAAGAGTTACTTACATGCTGCATGAATAATATCAACATATATTTATATGTGCATCAATAAATTTTATTGTTAATTTGTAGATAGTATATTATAGTTATAAGATTTTTAATAGTTTTTATTATAGTTATAAAAGATTTTATTATAGTTATAAACATTTTTAAAAAACAATTACTTTCAAAACAAAGTAATAGCCTTATATATAAGCAAAGCAATAATTTTCTTGTTTATTAAAATAAAATAATTTATATTTTTTTATATTCAATATATTAAATTTACCTTTAATGATTTTAATAAATCTGGGTCTCCACCAGCAAAAGTTTGCAAAATATGACGGACTGAAAATCCTAAGTAGCATAAACCATGTAAAATTGGTTTAGAAAAACCAGCCATAGTTGCGATATTGTTGTCAATATGAAGTGGATTAAGATCACCATTTAATCTATAAAGAAGAGCCTATAAAAAATATAAAAATTTAATAAAAATTCAATTGAAAAAATAAGAGTATTAGAAAACGAAATTGTAATTTTAATTATTTGAATATAAATAAAATATACTTGATCAGGGCTTGTCTTTTCAGTAACTGAAGCACATGGTTTTCGCTTAGGAGGGTCTATACAAGGAATGGTATGAGACGAACTTCGAGAATTTTCCAATCCAGAAGCTCCAATTATAAAAATTGATGATTGATGGGTTGTAAGCTTATCACCCGTTGATATATCATATGTTTCATCTGAGACATAGATGAGTAATATAATAAAATTATTAAAAATGATCTGATATAATAACATTTTTAATTGCATTTTATTCTATATAATGTGAATCTATACAAACATTGCACAATAACTACAGTTCCTTTTCCCTTATCTAATACGTCTACTATTCTAAATCTGCTTTCAACCTTTCCTTCTGTTGACAGCTTTTTATGAATTTCTAAATATTCTTCCCCATGAAATATCTAAAATTATAATTTTAATATTTATTTAACGAATTTTCATTATAAGGATTTATAAAATATAAAATAGAAACTGAACTCTAGAAGGATCTAATTCTATGCTGGGAATACTGTCTTGCAAAATATTAGAAGACATCAAGAGTATTGGTCCAAATGTTACATAATATGTCGGAAAAAGAGTAAACTGTTCATGGTTTTCATATAAATATTGAATATCATCTGGAACTTCAATCGTGGCACCAACTAATTTTTAAATGAATTTAAATTGTTATAATTATATTTTACAAACACATTCCAATATTATTTTAATAAAATTTATACTACCTCCAAGAGCATACAGAATGGCATCACGAGATTGATAATTTGTTCTTAATATCACATCCTATTTAATTAATTTAATTAATTTGTTTAAAATTTGAATTTAAATTATTAAATTGTTTTAATTTAAATTTACCTTATGGGATAGAGAATTATCTACTATTGACTCATCATTCTTTGTCATTATTTCACCTACAAGCTCCTTTATAAGAATATACACAATTAAATAAAACAATATTGTTCTGTAATATGAAATCCAACGTTTATATTGGTATTGAGATGAAAATAAAATAACATAAAAAATTGTATTTTTAAAATATGCAAATTTAATAATTACAAATAAACTGAAATTATGGTAATTTCTAAAATCCTTTACGATTATCTTACCTGAATTGATTCGAATCTCTTAGGATTGGACATGTCAATTATGGTCATCCAATTTTCTCTGACAGTTTCAGGAGTTACTTCATCATTAGTACTTTTTTTCAATATACAGCCATTGGATTGAAAAATTTGACCTTTACAAATAAAGAATTATTCTTCATTTATGCCAAATATTTTGTGATGAACTATAATTAACATACTTTTTCCTGCCCAGCCAGCAGCGGAATCAATAATTGAACCATTTTCCTGACATTCTTCATGGCATAACCATACTACGACTGGTGCTACATATTCTGGCTTCAACCGTTCAAATATATCTAGCAAAATATAAAAGAATCACTCAGAGAAAACTGAAATCAGAGATATTTAAAAAAAAATTCATTAAAATCAGTACATACCTGGAGGAAGAAGATGTTTTGTTAATCTAGAACCAGCCATTGGTATAATTACATTTGTGTAAATATTCTTATCTCTTCCTTCAATAGCTAAAGTATTTGCTAATCCAACAAGTCCCAATTTAGCAGCACTATAATTGGCTTGACCAAAGTTACCGTAGGTACCACTGTGACTAGACGTTATTATTATTCTACCAAAATTTTGCTTGTAAAAGTATGGCCATGCTGCTTTAGTAGTTCTCATACTACCTTTTAAATGAACATCATGAATAAGATCTATAAAAATAAAAAAAATTTTATTGCTTTTTTCTAAACAATTATATTATTTAAACTCAATTTAAAACTTACCCCAATCATGATCTGTCATTTTTAAAAAAGATTTATCTCTTAAAATACCAGCATTATTTACAATTATATCTATTCTTCCAAAAGTATCAATTGCAGTTTTCACTATTTTATTACCATCCAATACATTATCATAATTGGCAACAGCTTTACCCCCTGAAAATAAAAATTTGTTATTATATTACAATATATTGAATTAACTAAAATTTGATAAATAATACAGTAAAATAAAATTACCATTTTTCTTAATTTCTTCCACAACAATATCTGCAACCTTAGTATTATTTCCATCACCATGAATACTACCACCAAGGTCATTAACTACAACACTAGCTCCTCTAAATCCAAATAATAAAGCATATTCTCTTCCTAGACCTAAACAAAATAAAAATACAATAAAATAAAGTTTTCTATTGAGCCTTAAAACAGAAAAATCGAATATCAGCAGTAGTTTTTATAAAAACTAATTATTTTAAACATAATTAAAATTATTGGCTTATTAAATATAAAACCTACTGATTAAGTGAACTTCATTATCAATACTTTATTTATTAAAAATAACTACCTGATCCAGCACCAGTAACAATCACAACTCGTCCATCAAACCTTAAAACCATCGAATTTTCAGTCACCATGTTTTATTTTTTATTCACACTCAGTATTTTAAAATTGTTTGTGAAATTGTATTTTAAATACAAAATACGTCTTCCTGATTGCACAAGATTAAACTGAATGAAATAGCAATTTTACTTGTATCAATCTGTTCATATGCGGATTTTTTTTCGCCTGATAATAGTATGTAAACTCCTCTGATTGGTGATTTTTTAATCCCCTCCGAACGCAAAACTTTTTGTTACTTTGTATTCGAATTTCACAATTAAAATTAACAATATTTTCATACAACCAATATTTACATGGTTCACTTTCTGACACTCTAATGGTATCCTTTATTTTAACGAGAATTATGAGCTAACGATATAAATAATGTAAAATAATTTATTAAATAGTCATCTGTAAATTAAAAGAAAAGAAATTTAGATAATTAATAAATATTTTCATTTAAATGATGTATTAGTAATTTATATTAATACCTACTTATCTCGCTTATAAAGAAAATTACTTATTGTTTTATTATAATAAGAGGACTCCCTCGCACTTATTAACTATTAACATAACTTAACCTTAAAAAATAATATATTTTAATTAAAGATTTTTATAAATTTTTATATTTAATATGTAAATACTTAAGAATACATAGTCTAAATGATGTTATATAAATTAATTATAGAGATTCTATAAATAAAATATTTATGTATAATTTAATAATTCAATATAATTATAATTAATAACAATAAATAAAGTATAAAATACAATCAGCAATCATATTTGATGAATGAAATAAATACCTCTGGATTTATTTGTATTTATGATAAATATATTTACTTATATTTACTTATATTTACTTATATTTTCTATTTATTTTTTAAAATAAATTCGTAGCCAAAATTTTTATTAATCTTATATGAATAATTTGTTATCTAAATTAAATATTTCAGAATAATATGTAAACATAACGAAAAGTTATGTATAATAACATATTAAATTTTATAAAAATTATTAATTCATTTCAAGTAAACAATTACTTTTAGTAAAAGATCGTTACACAGAAAAATTTTTACTGCATCCAATTAAAAATTAATGAATATTTTTTATAAATAAATTTTAAAAACTTATTTTATAAACTTATTTTATAAACTAAAATGGCGAATTAAACTTTTTTTTATAATTACGCCAAATTATTAATTACTTTTTAATTACTGTTTAAAAAATTTTTATTTTTTTTTTGTAAAATTTATATTTTTAATTTTTAATTTTGTTTAGTTATTTAATTTAATAATATAATATATTCTAAATATATTTTTTATTTAAAATAAAAATATTTAAATCTCACTTTGCAGTTATTTATTTTATTATTGATTATGTTTTTTTTTTTATTTGAGTCTTTAAACAATGATGGCAAAATGTAAAAGAATTTGAAAATTTAAAACTGTAAATGGTTTTTTTCTGTAAAAAAATATATTTTTTCAATTTTAAATATATATATAAAATTTTTTCACAATTAAAATATTTTACTTATAGAGTCTGTCATAAAGTAAGATATATAATCCCATATTTATAAATATTAAATGCGAATATTATCTAAAAAGTTAAAATTGTTGATCAAATTTTATATTATTTTCTTCTAAATTAAAAAAGAAATGTAATTTTTATTATTTCAAGGTTGATGTTAAATAATTTAAAATAATTTTATTGTAACTTATGAAATGGAAATCTTATTGTCAGTTATTATTTTTTCAAAGCATGCATATATAATTTATAATTTGTAACTCCGAATAATGATCGCAATGTTAACAATACATGACATAAAAAACTTCCTTTCTACGGAAAGAGAAACCACTGGCGATGGAATATATTCTCGTCGGTACCAATAATATGAACGGAAAGCTCTCCTTCTTAATGTAGGTGAATAGTTGGCCTGTTTTTGTGGATCTTTTGGTCAAAAGAACCTGTGAGGAAGGGAATGTTCTTGACATTAATCCTAACTCAAAGCATACAAGTTATATATTATTAAATGTGTGAGTTTGTTAAATTATTGTTAATAAATAATAATATGAAAATGCTCGTGGCCGAATACACTCTTATTAGTATTGGTAATAATAACGGAGAGCTCTCTTACCTTAAGTTGTATGTAGTGATGGCCAGCCACTCCTCATGTATGCTCTTTGTCGGTAAATGCTCGGGTCGTGTAATAACGAGTTGGTCCTTACATTTTGATCTCATAGACGTTTTCATCGCCGTTTTTAACTGATCGCATTCTAATGTACGAATACAGAGCGACAATGTGCGTGTTACTCTTTTCGTAATAATTATTTCGAGACTGATATAAAAAAAAATACTTTACTTCATGAATGACGATAAATTAATGTTATAAATAATTAATATAGTTAAAGGTTCCACCTTTGAAAACGAGATACCCAAAAATATTGTAAAAATAATAAAAATTTAATATGATTTTAAAATTTTCTTTCAATAATATGAATCATAATGTAATATAATATTACGACATTGATTGTTTTCAATTTCAACATTACGTTTATATAAATATTAAAATTTCTATAAAAAAGAGATATGGGATTAAAAATTAAAAATGTGACGGGGAACTTATAATTAGTACAAAGACGTAAAATTCTTAAATGCATATTAATAATTTTTTAAGATTTTTTAATGAATAATGAGGAAGAAAATAGAAGAATGAAAAACAAGAGAAAACATTGAACAAGAAAATATTTTACGTTATTGTATTTATTGTCTAATGTGCTAAATTCAATAATATCCATAAATATTATAAAAATTTGATGTATTAATCATTTTAAAAAAATATTTAAATATTAGATACATAGGCATACGTTACAAGTGCATATGTATATATATATATATATATATATATATATTATCACAATAATTAGGTCTTACAAATTTGTTATATAGTATTAATACGTTAAATTTAATCATTGTAAATAAAATTGAACAGCTCTGCAATACGTGAAAATGAAATGTAAGCGGAAACCAAAATTTCCGTTATTTTATTCAGTAAATAAAAAATAAGATGTTAACGACGTCAATACATTATAAATATAATAAAGAATTTTAGCAAGTATGCGTGAATAATAAAAATAATGATGACAGTCGTCGGATAACCGTTAAGAAGAAGTATTTATAATAATGTTTGAAAAGCGAAATATCAAAAAAATGAAAGGTATGTTGTCACTTGTCGGACGAGTCTTGGTGACTATTAGCGATTGGGAAAGAAAAAATATTGTCTTCCTGGACAGGGAAACCGTTAAAGAGTCGGCTTAATTTGTAGTAATAAACTTTATATTTTTAACAGAAAGAATTTCTAGCGAATAGTGTATGATAAGATGGAGAAGATGAAGAAAAAGAAAAAGAAGAAGAATACGAAAAGAGAGGGATCGTGACTTGGTTTGGTATATAAAAGGCTTAAATAAGTCGAAGGGTGCGGTCGATGAGAATTAATGATTACGTGGACAATCGGAGTTTATCGAATGAGAGAGGAGTATTCGAAACATTGGAAACACGCTCAGTGAAAAGAGTAAGACTTGCGTTAAAAACGGGGAAACCTATGTAGACTCGGGCACAATTAATCCTATTAAAAGAAACACGATACTGTTAAAGCCTCGTGGTGATGTCTACCTCGACGCGCATTAGGCTTTAAATACGACGCTTGTAGTCGTCTATCATCGGCCTTGGTGGATTTTAAAAGGAATTGCGATCTATGATATTGAATGAGGGATAAGGCAGAAGGCGAGTCAAGTGCTGTGCGCGTTTGCGAGGAGGCGACTTGTGAGGAGCAGGGATAAGATAGATAGATAGATAAATAGATAGGTAGATATATAGATAGATAGATAGATAGATTTATAGATAGATATATAGACAGACAGATAGATAGACAGATATATAGACAAACAGATAGATAGATAGATAGATAGATAGATAGATATATACATAGAGTGAGAGGGGGGGGTGCGAGCGTGAGAGAGGCGGGGGGAGCACAGACGTATGCTGTCTCCGGCGACAATGTGTCGGCGGCGAGTCGAGCGGGCTACGTTATGAGGAGGCCCCGGTTAGCAGCTGGTCATTATCTGTAGTCGAAAAGGTTTGCGGCGAGTTGGTAACCCCGTGAAAAAGCGGCAAGGTAGGTGGGGCTCCGAGTGGAAAGCTGACTTGAGGTGCGTACGCAGTCTGAATGGGAGCATTGCTTCGAAAGGAGAGGTGAGCGTAAGAGGGAACGGGACGACTGCTGAGCGAGAGGGAAGGGGGAGGACAGAGCGAGAGGGAGAAGTAATGTCTCCGGTAAGGCAGTCCAAAATGGGCGAGCAGGAGATATCACGGGGGTCGTCACGGTAACGCGCCGCGTATTTGTGTAGGGTCATCGGAGTAACCTGGGCGTCGCCGTCCGACCGCTATCGAGGAAGACTCGTGTGAACGAGGTTAAGGACGTCGACGGGCGAGAACGCTGCCGAAAGATGACCGCGACGACCGACGAGGCACTTCTCTTGGATCTGCGCTCGGAAATCGAGCGGTTGTCTCGAGAGCTTGACCTTGCCTCCACGGAGAAGATTCAGTCTGCCCAGTACGGACTTGCCTTACTCGAAGAGAAATCCACACTGCAGCATCGTTGTAACGAGCTTGAGGGACTGTATGAGAACACTAAGCATGAACTCGACATCACCCAAGAGGTTAGTGTGTTCCATAAAATTTTAAACTTTCAAACCTTTCATCTCAAGTTATAATAAATCAAATTTTTGTCACAAAAACTTACTTTTAAGTCCCTATTTTATATACTTTACAAATTAATTTACCCCATTTTCATATAATCTCGACAATTCTTCTAGTTCTTATTTTTTCTCCATAGTATTTGGATTCTTCAAATCCTCGATTGAAAAACTAGCATATTTCATATCACTTTTTTCATTCTTCATTTACTACCTGGAAACATACACATTTCATTTAATAGTAAACTTAAACACCTGTTAACTAATTTCTGTATCAAATAATATTAAAGAATAATTAGTTGACTCAAGTGTAATACGATTAAATTTATCATTTACCAATTTTTAAAAGTAAAGTTAATATAGCTTTTAAAAACTATTTAAGTATTTATACTTTTAGTTTATAAAATTTTATTGATATTATAAACATTAATTGATTTCAAGAACTTTTGTTACTATGTTTTTATATTATACATCAATCATAAGTTTATTATATTAATATAAATATTTATATTGAATAAGTAAAGTTTTGTTTCTTAATATTAATTTCCTTATAAATCACACATTATATTACTTTACGCATTTGATATAATATTTATAAAAATTGAATAATGGCTTTAAATAGCTTATTCATTTTTAAATTATATTTAATACTACTGTTTCATTTTATTATAAAATACAGTGATTCATTTTATCTATTTTAAAATTTAATTTTTTAATATGTATTTAAATTGAAAATTAATAATATTCTATTTATTTTAATAATAGCATTCTTATATAGTATTAATTTTCAAGCCTTTTTTAACCTATTATCTTCAAATTATACTTTACAATATTATAAAGAAGCATTCATAAATTAAATTATAACTATTGGATTCATTCTTAATTTGAACTATTAAACTTAAAATTTGGATTTATTATATTATTTTAAATAGATAAATATCTATTTACATTTAAATTAAATTAAAATAATATAAATATTTATTTTTATTCAAACAGAATTAAAAATAATAATTCATACATAGATTTAAAATATAGACTTAAATGATAACATCACTTAAATTTAATTTTTCATTACATACTCTGTATTAAAATATAAAAATTTGTTTTATCAATTAAGTTACTTTAAATATATATTTGAAACTTTTAATATTTTTTTATGATGAAATATATTTGAATTCATTAATGCTTTTGAAATAGGTTTATTGATTTAATTACTGTTTATTTGAAATAAGAATATTAATTTAATTATTATTTTAAAAATTGTTAAATTTTCATAGTATTCTAAAAAATTATCTTATATCTAATAAATATTTATTATTAATTAATTATGAAGTAGTAGTAATTATAATGCAATCTGATTTAATACAGCAACTTATCAATGTATCTAGTGAATTATACTTATAATAAATAATAATTTTTCTTTTTACTGATAGGCTTTAATCAAGTATCAAACAACTACGAAATTAACAACACGTAGTGGAATTGAACAAGAAGAAAGCTTATTAAATGAAAGTGCTGCTCGGGAAACTAGTTTACATTCTCAAATTATAGAGCTTGAAAATGAAGTGAAACAGGTAAGAACATTATTTTATTCTTTATATAAACATTCATACTTGTGCATACATTAAAATTAAAAAATAATTCATTGAAAATATTAATTAATCATTTCTGTACAGTTAAGACATGAATTAGAACGAGTAGAAGCTGAGCGAGATCATGCTCTGCAAGAAAAAGAAGATGTTAGTAAGGATAATTATTTAGTAGAATCAGAACGAAGGAGTTTGCGTACACAACTTAAAGAATGTAGATTTCGTAAAACTAGATTGTTGCAAGACTACACAGAACTTGAAGATGAAAATATATCCTTGCAAAAACAAGTTTCTACGCTGCGGTCGAGTCAAGTTGAATTTGAAGGTGCCAAACATGAAATTCGTAGGTTGACAGAGGAAGTTGAACTTTTAAATAGTCAAGTTGAAGAGTTAACAAATCTAAAAAAAATTGCTGAAAAACAAATGGAAGAAGCATTAGAGTCACTACAAGTTGAACGAGAAGCAAAATATGTTCTTAAAAAGGAACTTGATCAAAGATTAAATAGTGAATCTATTTATAATCTAAGTAACCTTGCACTTTCTATTCGTGGCATTACTGATGATCAAACTATATGTAGCGATGGCGAAGATGATTCTCCAGCTTTGCAAAGAATTGAGGATGATTTAAAAACACAAGAGCCAGGAACCTCTACAGCAAATAAACAGGTAAAAAAGAAAATATTGAGTGATTGGTAAAAATTTCAAACTACTAGTTTTATTAATTATAGTTTTACTTTGAATAAGGAAAAAAGTAACTATTGATGTTATCACATACAATTAAAATTTTTTTAATATAATATACTATAATTGTAATAATAAAGATACATTTTTTAATTTATACGAATTTCTAAAATTAGGTTGACTTATTTTCGGAAATTCACTTAAATGAATTGAAGAAGCTTGAAAAGCAATTGGAAATGGCAGAAACTGAAAAAGCTATTTTATCTCAAAACTTAAAAGAATCACAATGTGCTGTTGAAAAAAGCCAAGCAGAATTACAATCATTTATAGCTCATATTGTTGAATTAGCCACTCATGTTCAATCATTACAACATATTCATTCTAAACTACCAACAAAACAAAATGATGAAACAACACTAGATAAACTCAATTTGGTAAATTAATTTTTTAATATAAAAAAAAGTTATATATTTAATTTTTTATTTTTTTGAAAGTAATAACTTTAAATATAGATTTATAAATTTATAAAATTATTCCTTAACATGATAAGTTGTTAAATTATTTTAAATATTAAATTTTATAATTTATGATAAATTTTGATATTTTAGGCTATTATACAATATCATCAATGGAGTACAATGTCAGCTCAAGAACTTCAGCAACTTCAAAAGGATTTAGGAGAACTAGAAAAAGGTCTAACAATTTCAGATTCAACCCAACATCTAAGAACAGAGCTTATAAATCTTCGAAATAAGGTAAATTTAAGTAAATTTTATGTTTAAGCATTGAGCAGTATATTAATAAGGGCTCAGGAGACATATTTAACTTTTAATTTTATTTAATAGAATAATAAATGCATTTTACTTATTATTATACTTTCGATTTTTATACACAATTATTATTCTATAAGAGAATCGTTAATACAAGACAATTTTTGGCATAGAGAAGATTTAGGATATAATATTTGAATAGAAATTGTGACATTTCAGATACCTGTATCAGAGAAGAGCCTGCAAGAAAAGGTCGGGGAATGTGATCCTCTTGACGTATTTACTGATTTGTTAATATGGTTTTGCCTCCTCTAATGAATTCGTACAGCTTGTCATTGTCCTAACTGTGCCTTGTATACAGAGTATTCTAAACATTACATATTAAAGCCCTTAATATTTTAATTTAATTGAATGCATAGATCTTTAAAATATTCAAATAATTAAAAATAGAAGTAGTTTGAGAACAAATAAATATCATTGTTGTTTTTAAAATATATTACTGATTTAAATCATTATATTATTAATACATTCCAAATAAAATTTCAATTTTCTATTCATGGTTGGTTTTTATAAACAATAACATAAAATATTATTAGTAGACAATTAGCTATTAAAAAAGATTATTAAAATGATAAAATATTTACTTTCATGTAGCAAAAACCTTAAATTTTTAGTTTTTATTATTTTTGATTAATTTTAATTTTTAATATTTTTGGAATACTCTTTATACAGCTTTAACTGACAAAATCTTGACATGGCAACCCAGATGATGAGATAAAATCATTTCTATGCAACAAAGTATAATTACATCTTGCTAGCGAATGATAACAATCAAATTGCATCTCCATAAAAATAAATTGCTTAAAGTTTCTTATACAAATTTGCAGTAAATGGATTTTATTTCATTTCTCTTTTATATAAAGAAAAATAATGACTGAACAGATTAAAATGATAATATATTTATTTATATATTTAAAAGAAAAATTTTAAATTCATTAGTAATTGAAGTGTTTTCAATGAATCTAAAGGAAAATAATAAATTTATAAAGAATACTATGAAATAAAAATAGCATTTATACAAATAAATTAAATTAATAATAATTTGAAATATGCAGTATACTATCATGAAAGCTGAATAATTAATTTATTATTGAAAAACATTTTTAATAATTTATTCAATGAATTCTTAAAATTAATTTTACCATATTTATGTACATTAATATTTAGATGAATGATAGTTTTTCCTATAAAAGAATATATTAAATTTCATAACTAAAGTTTTATTTACTGCAACTATCTTCCCTATTTCTTTTCTGGAACCTATTTGTCTCATCTTCTGTTAACATGGCATGATAATATTTTACATTCTTGTAGAGCCTAAATGCACGAAGCAATAAGAACTTGCATTGAAAGATACTTTTGTCAGTAAAGAATGATTACTTCAACAATCAATAAATTATAAAATGCAATGCATAAAGTTTATATTAAAATCTTGATGCACTTCATTTTAATACCACATGATAAATTATCATGTAAGATTTTAGCCCTTTAATCACATGTCTTTATTAACTAAAAAAAATTTTTTAATTTCCATTCTCTGAATAATTATAAAATTATTTTTAAAATTAGAAAACAAAGACCAAGTTAAAAGAATATAAATTATTTTAGTCAAATATTTTAAAATAGTTAAATTTTCATTTTAAAATTCCATAGAATATTAATACCTTTTAAAATTAACTTAAATTTTTAAATTAACTTTAATCGAAAATTATTTTAAATAAATTATTTATATGACTATAAATATCAAATATTTTAGGAATTTAGATAGTATAACATGAGAATGAATGAAAGCATTTTTAAAGCTTTTTTCTCAATGCTGTTACTTAAATTATTTAAAAATAAAATGTGTTCAAGGGTTACTTAGATTTCCGAACTGAAATAAAAACAATAATTACTTAACTATTATCCTAATTGTGTATATGTAATTTCAGCTACTAGATACAGAGCAGAGAAGCATGTTGCTTGAGTCCGATGTAAGCATTCTCTCAAAACTTGCTGCAGAAGCTGGTAGTTCATTTGAAGCAGCTCAAAATGATCTTCAAAATATGTCAGATGAGCTTGCTCAACTTTATCATCACGTTTGTACAGTCAATGGTGAAACGCCAATAAGGGTAAGAAACAATGTTTTTTGGTTTATTGTGATATTCTCAACAAAAAAAGTTATAATTTATATATTAAGTAAAAGAATATTTTTGTTAAAATGTCTATAAATTTATAAGATTTATATTTCTCTAGTGTTGCATAAAATTTTAGCTTACACTAAATGATATACATATATTATATTATACTGTATTATACTGTACTTTACTATTCTGTACTATACTATATTATACTATATTAATTATATTATTTAAACGTTGTATTATATAAGTAGTTCGAGAAAAGATTACTTAAAATTATTTTAGGTTTCGAGAAGAAATAACCTTAAATATATAAAATATTTATTTTTGAAATGATGAACATCTGATGATTATTTGAGAAACACTCAAATATTGTCAAAATCGCGAGTGTTAAAATTTATCTCGAATCCTGGAGATGAAAGGGTACTTGAGCAAAAAATAGTATCGTATAAGGTCTGTCACAGCCATACATATAAGTATAGTTATAAGCAATATAGTTATAAACAAATGATTCCTCCACGGGGGGTGCAGAACTGTTAGAACAATGCCCTCTTGTTCCGCTGAATAGGTTACGAGAAATCGCCGCGCGTAATGTAAGACCGCGCGCGACTACAAGAATAACAAACAGGCTACGATCTAGCCGAGCCGCCAGGGGTTGTAGCCTGTTCCAGCCGAGCCGCCAGGGGCTTTAGCCTGGGAAAACGAGCGAAGGAGGCTCCTAGGGCTGAGGAGTAGGTAAGCTTCTGCTCCGTGACCCTTTTCTTTTGGAAATTCGCTGTTTGGAAGGCATATTTTCTGATGAGAAGAGATAAGGACAAAGCGCCTACTTGCAGACCTCTGGATCCTACATGTGTTTATATTCTTGAATGAAAAACGAAATCCCAGAAGGGAAATCGTTAAGAAGTTAAGAAATTTATTCGAAAAAATAGTATATTTTAAAGTAAAAAATCTATTTTCTAAGTGTAATTTGAAAAATAAACACAAATACTGTAATGCATGCTGTATATATCGGTTCTATGTAAAAAGTTGAAAAAAAGAAAATGGGAAGTAGAGGTTTTGCAAGAGAAGGTGCCTTTCGCAAAACTACATACCCGATCCCACACCTTTTCAAAAGATATTAACACATAAAAAAAATTTCAAAGTATTTTTAAGAATAGTAAATTATCATTGTTGAATATTTTAGGTGTTACTTGATCATGAAAAAATTGTTCCTGAGAATGAAGAAGATGGAAGTAAAATCGAGTGGTGCAGAACACTTTTTAAGACTGATATAAAAATTAAAGATCTTGAAAGCCTTAGTAAAGCTAAAGAAATTACGAAAAATATCGAAACGGCCATGGATCAAATAAAACATTTAAAAAATGCAGTAGAGCACACAATTGAATTGTCCAAGTTTAAAGGTATTGAAACTCCAATGGGCACCATGTGTGAAGGTAATAATTTAAAATGAAAATAATTCCATATTTTTTATATCAGAATTTTTTATTACGAATTTAATTACTTTAAAACAACTACTCAAATCGTGTTGAGATCTTCTTTACAAACATTTTGCTTGTGTTATTAAAATATTAAATAATATAAATATTTGTCTCGTTTATAATTTCAAAATTTGCATTTTCAATTAAAACTCTAACATGTGAAATAATAACAATGGTTTAAAGTAAAAGAATTTACATAATTAAACCATAAAAATTAAAATCATAGTTTGATTTAACTGATAAAATATTTATATAAAATACATATAAATTAATTTTATTCTTATATTAAAGTCTTAAACGTATTTCAGCTTCTGTTAACGATAACAATTTAGAAGTAACGGAATTACAAGAGCAAGTAATTCGATTAAAAGCACTGCTTTCTGCTAA
This sequence comes from Ceratosolen fusciceps, assembly GCA_018883505.1. Classification (NCBI taxonomy): domain Eukaryota; kingdom Metazoa; phylum Arthropoda; class Insecta; order Hymenoptera; family Agaonidae; genus Ceratosolen; species Ceratosolen fusciceps. The sequence goes on along the minus strand of RCIC01000035.1, from coordinate 756,093 downwards.
GCGAGAGCAAATAGCAACTTTAAGAACAGTTTTAAAGTCTAATAAAAATACGGCAGAGGTAGCACTTAGTAATCTAAAGAGCAAATATGAAAATGAGAAAACTATTGTCAATGAGACTATGGTTAAACTGAGAAATGAACTGAGGTCATTAAAGGAAAGTGCAGCAACGTTTTCAAGTAAGTTGAATGAAAATGTTATATCTACTTAGTTGTTTATTTTTATTTCAAATTTTTATTGAATAATAGTGCAATAATTAATGACAAAGTAGCATCACAAAAAGCTTTCATCAACACTTATTTATTTTTACTTTACACTTTTAAAAAGTATCATGTTTGAATTTATAGCTTGTACATTTATTTAGATATGTTTAATAATCTGTTTGTTTTTTCCTCTTTTTCTTCCATTAACATGCTTCAACTAATGCTTCTTTGTAAAATTTATTAATTTCTATATGTAGTGATAGCCTCTGTACTCATAATAATATTCAGCTGTATAACTGTTGATTTGGGTTTAGCATTGGTTGTTTGTCGACGGATTTGTTATGTAGCCATTTGAATTTCTGTCATTGTTATTTAGATTATACGGTGTGTTTTTTACATTATTATAATACAGTGTATTTAATACTTTTTAATAACAAAATAATAAAAGCGGAATAACAATAATTTAATTGTCTCATCGTGATAAATATTAAATATTTTTAATTTTGTTATTACTTATAATTATGAATTTTATAAAAGCTGTACTTTCTTATAATATTTAAATAATCTATTAAACTTCTAATACACTGAATCTGTAATTGACTATTTTATAAAAAGGCTGCTAAGATACTAGTTTTTAAAAAATAATTTACAAGAGTAGGTAATATGATTACTTTAAGATTATCTAAATTTAAGTAAGTTTTTCTGTAATAGAAGTAATTATTAACAAGAAATTGTAGATAATACTATCAATAATACTAATAAAATATTTTTAACATTCATATTTTAATACATGAATCTTAGATGTTGTACATCTATATGTCAATACTTTATATTTCTTTTTTAGGATCTGTATGCTCTTTTTTTTTTTCTTTTTTTTTTACTATAAAAAGTATTTATAGTATACAAAATGATTGAGTTGCATTGATTTTATAAAAATGAAAAGAAAAATTTAAATTTATATTATATATAAATTTAAAAAAAACTTCCAAATTTTAAATATTTTACATTTAATTTTCCAAATATTTTCCTTTTCATTAATATATTTTATCAGATGCAAGTAATTATTATAAATAAGAATACAGAATAAAATTGATATTACAGACAATTTCATTTATAAATTTCTTACAAAGAAGATAATTATAATTTCAGATATTCATAAAACAAAATTAGATTTCACTATATTATTTTATTATAAATAATTTTTTATAGAATTTTTAGTAATTATAGTTTATTTGTAAATATAAATTATTTATTTATCAAGTATAATAAATGTTTTAACAATGATTGTATATAAATAGTGAAAAAAAAATATATATATATATACATATATATATATATAAAAAAAATTACTATTGCCTTTAACTAACCTTACTTTTTTCTATTATTTTTTGGCTATTGTATCCTATATAAATGCACAGTTTGTCAGAATCTACAGAACTGCTTACTTATTCCTTTCGTTCACTCATGCTTGGCGCCTAAGCGCTATCTTCATGACCCTATCTCTCTCTCTCTCTCTCTCTCTCTCTCTCTCTCTCTCTCTCTCTCTCTCTCTGTCTGTCTCCCTCTCCCTCGCACACATTCGATTTTCTTTCACCTTTTAGTGTTTTGTGCTTTCGTGTTTAAATAATAATAGTTCCCCTCTAACAAAAAACTCGCCCACGTACAGGCTTACGCGCAATGTTTGTGGCGCGTTGCGAGGAGAACGCGACCAGAGAGGACGAGCTTAAGCGGCAGCTCGCCGTAGCCGAGGAGGACCGCAAGACCCTTAATCAGCTGTTGCGCCTCGCTGTGCAGCAGAAGCTCGGGCTCACTATGAAACTAGAAGAGCTCGAGGTCGATAGAGAGCTGCGCAACACTAGGAGGCACCTAACGAGCGTTGGGAGCGGCGGCGGTGGCGGAGGAGGAAATGGGAGCAGAGGCCGGGGGAGGCTCTCCCATCAGACGAACCGTCCCCATCAGGGCAGGGAATTCTTCTAGAAGATGGTCAAGATGTGGAGCAAGATATTTTAAGACAAACTTGCGGATTGCAGCGGCGAACTCAATAAGCATTCTAAGAGATGTTAAAGATCTTTATCATTTATTTATTTCAATGCATTTTGAATTGGAGTTTATAAAACCCGACCTGTCGAAAGCAGGAATATTATTTTTCAATTTCTGCTGAGAGCGTCAACAGAAATTTTATTCTCCAATGAAAATCCATACGATCGATCTATACGATATTCAATTGAAATAAATACAATACGAAAGCATTTTTATATAAAGCTTTAATATTTTTTAAAGCTTGTATATGCAAGAAATTGGCTAGATTTCTAGCATAATTAGTTTTTAAAATAGTAATTTTTACAATTTTAGTGTGTAAAAATATATTAGCTTTATATTACAAAAATATAGTTAGAAATCGAAAAATTTCTTGCTCCAAGCCATATATCTATTGCCAAACATGAATATTTATTACTTTCATATTGAGTCAAATACATTGTATTTGTCATACGAGTTCATACTGCGAACTTCGCACATACATTAAAAGACTTGTTTCACATCTCATTGTCAGTTAATATTTTTACCTATTGTTACGACGTATCGGAAAATGATACAAAAGTCCATTAATTGAATGAAGCAAAATAGTAACCACACTTTAACGTGGATAAATTTGTAGAATGTTGAATTATACGCTAAATTTGCGTTTTATAAAAATTTTTATATACATCAGAGAAAAAAAAGGATATTGTGCAATGTTAATGAAAGATTATTCAAATTTACTTATTTACTTGATTTTATCTTCTCTAAAAGAGAACAGATAAAATTATGTTTTTCTATGAATTTTATTATTTATTAATACATTTGAATTAATAGAAAATTAAGAGAAAATGACTTAGACTATTTTGTCTGCGTTAAATATTTTTTTTTTTTTTACTAATATTAGAGGTAGCTGAACGAATTACGAACGAAAATAAATACTGAACTAGAACACCATGAAAATGTTTATACGTAAATTGTAAATGATTTATATGTAATTGTAATTATAAATAGATATATTTAAAAAGAGAAACAAAAAACTGATCGCGTTTGACTGCAGGATTTTTATATAATTATATATAGCTCATTTAATTTATGTATATATTTTCTTGAAAATAAAATGAGATTAGGATCTCGATGATTTCGTTTGTATTAAAAAAAAAAAAAAAAAATACACGTAGGCCTGCTTAATAAAATGTTGACGACTTTGTGAATATGCGTTTAAACAATTTTCTAAAAAAAATTGTTAATTATTTTTATTGATTATTGAACTCTATTAATCCACAATTATTGTCATTTATTCAAAAAATTAAATTTATCAAAACGCTTATTCAAGAAGAATTTAAAACGAGAGAGAAAGAAAGAGAGCGAGAGAGAGAGAGAGATAGAGAAAGTGAAAGAAAGAAAATTAGATTTTTATAGACCGTTTTAATGAGAATTATTTTTCATCGATGCCAATAGTTCACTGTTATATATTTGTATTGAGTGATTATTGTATAAAACAGTGATATCTCCGCTCAAAAGAAAAGAATAAATAAATGGAAAAAAGTAGTCAAATTTAGTGTAGTATAGAATGCAAGATATTTAATTATAAGTGTTCCGTATTTACCAAACAAGAAAAATCATTTTTTATGTATATAAATTTTATGTATTAAATTTATATATAGCATTTAGAGGTGTTTCTTTTAAACCATATTCTCTTTAATATTTTGCGTGTCGAGCGGAGATTTGCGCTGTGTCCATTAACCGAACCGAGCCTGAAAGCACCGTCCCTTTTCCTTCCTTCTAATATCACCGTCTGAACTGCGTCAAGATTAAATTGTATATTTCTTCCGTTTAATAAAACGTATCTAATTGTATTGATTAATTTCAGCATTGTATTATCATTGTATTTATTAGAAAGTTGTTATTGACATTATATTATTAAATTATTGTGTCTCTTTCTATGAATTAATAGTTAATAAATATTTTCTAGATCTAAATGATTTGTAATTAAAATAACACTTCAAAATCAAATAAAATTGAACGGCCAAAATAAAATTTATATGAATTGTAAAAATAAAGCTTTTTCTGTCACTAGCCACTGACATGAAAATATTTTTAAATTTAAATATTTTAATTGTTAGTTAATTTATCAAAAAAGATTTAATATTAAGTAAATCATTTAACTAAATAATAATGAATTTGATTATCGAGAATTAATAGTAAGTACATAATTATTATAGTTCACTGAAAAGTAATATAAAAAGGGCAAACTTTTAAATTGTAATCAATGAATGAAAGATTATATTTTATTTAATTAATGACTATTTAAAATTTAAATCAATCACTTAATTCTATATTAGCAGTTTTTATGATTTACAGTTGAAAGTTTATTATAATACAATATAATATAAAATTTATCAGCGATATTTTTAAAACTATATTTTGAATATTTTCGATGAAATAGAAACCCTCTTAAAGTATGAATGATTAATGCTAATAATGGATTAAGTTTGAAAACTTATATCGTCCATCATAAAGTTCCTTTGTGACGTAATTTTAACTCATATAACACATTTGAAAATTAAAAATAGACCAAATTAGATTCAAACTCTGGGTTTAAATAAAAAATGACTTATGATATTTATGATTTATTTTTTTAGGTATTTGGTGTAAATGTTTAGAAATTTTAGTAACAATATAATAAGAAATAAAAGTAAAAGTTTCTGTAAATCTAATAACGAAGTTTGTAGATTACATAAACAAAATTATAATAATCTCTAAATATTTAATTTAAATAATTCGTATTCAATATAAAACTTTTTTTAGTAAGAAAAATTTATTCAATGATAATATATATTTTTATTTGAAATTCTCATTGAATATTTTATTTCAATATATGTACATCGCATACGTAAATGAGTAATTATAAAAAGAATAAAATATGTTATATTTTAAAAAACATTATTTTAGACAAAAAAAAATCTTTTATAAAATTTACTATGAATTAATTAATAAAAAAATGAATTGACACTGGAACTAATTTTTTTTTCACTAAAAAATCTCTTTATGCGTGTGAATGCTTACAAGTACGTTATGTGCAACTTGTGAGAATGAATATGAATAAAAGGAATTAATAAGTAATTCAAATAATGTAGAAATATACATTTTTTTAAATGAAGTTTTTATAATATTGAAACTCATTTATGGTTAATGAAGGCTATCTCATTAATGATTTTTATTCATTTTTTCATAAAGAAAGCTTTAAATGTAAAGAAGGGAATTTTTTTAATTTTTGGTAAACAGTGAAAATAATCTATTTGTAAATAATGTAAATGCCTTGTATTAATATTGTGTTAAATGAATTTTTCAAGTTTGTAATACAAATGCGAATTGACGATACTTTTGTGTCACGAAAAAATAAAAACTAAGTATTTTGACGTTTTAATATGATTTCTTTAATTATTTTAGGATCCGTTATGATAGTCCGAAGTAATGATACTTGATGCACAAATTTTACATACAGTTAATAATCAATTTTTTATTTTGATTATTATTAAATGAAGTTGTAAAATAATTTTAATATTATTATAATATTTTATAATATAAAATAAGCAAATAATAATCATGTTAATAATTTTAAATGTTCATTTTTAACACTTTTCTTTTATTTCTAAAGTTAAAACTATTTATTTTTTTAATGATGAAGAAAATTATTTTTATTTTGATGATAGAGGTAAATTACTTTGATAATAAAATATCGTAATATATAAGAATATATTAAGTTTTTATGATAAAATTTATCGGGATTTTTTTACTTTAGAATATCCATTAATTTTTATCAATAAAAACAAAAATGCTTTTAAATTTTTGTAACGTAAAAGCCGTATAAATCATAATTCAGAACAATTAAGAATTAGTTATTAACTAAATAGATTAATGAATTGATTCCATTTAAATTTAGTATTTAAAGTGCAATAATAGTAATAGAAAAAAAAAAATTAATGAATGTAATATGGTTAACGTTTTTTACAAATTTTCAAAATGATAAAAAAATGACATTACACCGTATATTGAGTCGCCTATAATATACGTAATTAAATGTATGGGATGGGGAAAACGTTCTCAGTTTCAATTTAACACATTTTAACTTAAAACAAGAAATTCACGTAAGGGTAAAGAATCAGTATATTTAAATTGATGAGTAAAGAATGTAAACACAACGTATAATGCGAATATAAATTCATGGAATAATTCTAGGAACGTTGAGACAATAATATATTTAACGACTATAATGCTTTGAAAAATAATATTCTTTACTATTGAAATAATACATGAAAAATAAATAATATTATTGGAACAAAATTTTATATTTTAATTATTTACTTTTAAATAAACAATCGTATAATTTACTTATTAACTACTATGTATACGTATAATGACTACACAGATGTAGATATACGTGACATTAACACTAATAATAATTAGCAATTTAAAAATGTGCTATAAAAATTTAATAAGAATGATAGTGGTTATTAGATTTTATGTAACCAGATAAGCATTAGGGTAAGTCATATTTTGAAACTGCTATAAAAGCGATGCTATAACGATGTAGGTGATTATAATTATCGAAATGTAGCAAGAGCTCGCGCCTCGCCTAGGCCTCCTTATATTATGTATTGCTTAAGCAACATGGACGTAATGCGTTACCCAATACCCATTTAATACAGGTGCCGTGTGGCAAGTTACTTATTGGAGATCCATCGTGACACTTAAAAAAAATTGATAACGTTTACTTTATGTCCCGTACATGTTAGAACGTTGTTTTATTATGTTATTTTGACAATAACTACTTTACCAACGACATTAAAAACTTCCTGTATTAATAAGTACATATTTAAATGAGGAAATCGCGGGACAGGAATTACCTTGAAGCACTATTGTTTGTAAGGTAATAAATTTAAGGTTAATCGACACACGCATTTTTTAAACATATGGCTCTAACAGATTTTTTTTTTTTCTTAGAGACTTCTTCGTGATCAATAGAAATAAATGAATTTTACTTTTACTAAACAATTAATATTACAACTAAAATAGTTAACACGGATTAAATTAATTTTTTTTTTAGTAAATGAATAAAACCATTCTTTAGTCAATGATTCAAGTATTACTAATTTCAAGAGAACTAAACTGAAATTAATTAATTAAAGTAACTTTTTACCATACTTTTTTTATAAATTTTAATTCTTAACCATTTTATATGTAAATATAAAAAAATTAAATATATATGGATAAATAAATATATTTATATAGTACATAGTTTCAATATAAAAATAACATATGGTTTCATTATTAAGATTTAATAAGCGAATGCTCTGCTTAATGTTCTTGATTATATAAAATTTTTTAATTTTTAGTTTTCTTATCTTTTAAAATGAAAATAAGCAATCTCAGAATAAAATTATTAGCTGTTCTATTTTTAATAATATTCTTGTCACAAATTTCTAAGTTGTGGTCATTTTATTCAAAAATTTCAAGTTCAGAAAAGACTGTTCAAAAGGAGAAAATTGAAAAAATAATTGTAACAGTATACTATGAAGCATTATGTCCTGACTCAAGATATTTTATTATTAAACAAGTATTACCAACTTTTAACAATATAGCGGATAAGATTGAATTACAATTAATTCCATATGGTAAAGCAGAAACAAAAATTATCGAGGATGATTATACATTTCAATGTCAACATGGAGAAGTTGAATGTGAAGCAAATATTATTCATGCATGTGCAATAAATAAAATTAAAGATACTAAAAGACAGTTAGAAGTAATAGCATGTATGATAAAAAATAATATGCAACCTATTTCTATTTTCAATAATTGTGCTAGTCACATGGATGAATATAAAGCTATTAAAAAATGTGCACAGTCTTTTGAAGGAAGAAGACTTTTAATGAAATATGGACAACTTACACAGGCTTTGCAACCTCCAATTAGTTTCATTCCAACTATTACACTTGATAATGACATGGATAATCAAGCATTAATTCTTAAAGATTTGTTGTGTCAGATATGTGAGCGAATAGAAGTATGTCCTAAAAAATGTAAAAGTTAAAATTTAAGTGAATGCTCTAGGAACTGGATTACTAATTATCTTATCATTGTTAAATTTTTTATATTATATTAATATGTTAAAGAAACGTTTAATTGCATATAAAATATTTATGTCACTATATTTAAGGACTATTTTTTCAGTGCTAAATATTAATTTGCATTTAAAATTTGTTGTGTAATTATTGTTTTAGAAGTATTTTAAAAATTTTAATTTGAAAGATTTAGTCTGTAAATGTTTTTAAGCAGCCAGGTGTAACTATATTATATTCAGGTTTTTATCATTAAAATGTTTTAAATTTATACTGTATTTATAAATAAAGTTCATAGAACATATGAACTATAGTTTAAAGAATTTGTGAATATCTTTATATCACAAATTTTGTTTCATACAAATTATATGAATTTAATATAAAATATTTATGATAATTATACAAATATTAATAATTTTTACAAATCCTATGTTTTTCTATATAATAATTTAAATATTGATATTGATCAATAAAATATATTTTTGATATGTATAATCAAGTGAATGGAAGTCAGTAGCAAAAAAGGCTTGTTATAAAATTATGTACTATGTACTATTTTGTTAGTAACATTTTTATTAAATTATAAGTAAATATTTATAAATATGCAAGCATATGGATAAGAAGAATAATAGTAATAAATGGAATTATAATTTTAACGTTTTTGGTTTACAAGAAAAAAAATTAATTCATATGTAATTTTATTCTATTAAATAAAAATCTTTGACATATTATCTCCTTAGAAACTTATTGAATCATTAAACGTATATTTCCGACTCTTCCGCTTTGCGTATAGATATAGGTATTATATATCATACGACATATAATCTGTTATACGATTTTCGTTACTATCGATAAATCAATAAAAAAATTTCAAATTTATAATTTACGGAATTGTTCGAACTGTTTTGAAATACAGTAAAAAGTCATTTCGAGCCTTGATTTAAAATTTCTTTTATATATGTAGAATAAGCACAACTTGCAATTGAAAAAAAAAGCTTTGTATTGTAAGGAATTATAGAAAACGATTTTAATAGATGTGATATGACTTTTATTGACTTGTACTTTTGGCGGCATGCGCTTTCTAACGTCGTATTACTTTACGAGTTAATACCTTAAATGCGTTTATATAGCATAAACAACGTATTAACATACTTTATTCTCATCATTGTATATACATCGGAGAAAATATTTTATTATTTTATTCGGCTAAATGATTGTTTAATATCAAGCTTAGAAATTAATTCTGTTATTTATGAATAACTTTTAATTATTTTAAAATTAATATTAGGTATAGTTTGATATGAGAGAATACCTCGTCCAAATAGGAAAAAAACCTTGTCATATGGTTGTAATTCAAAATGTAGGATTTACAGCCTTGAGCCAAAACTCTTTTTTTACTACTAAAGGAAAAGTATTTAATATCAATTATTCCTTCGGGTCAGTCTTCGGTAGAACTCTGGAAAGAGTGACACGCACATCGTTACTCTGCCCTGCCGACTAGAATATATATGAATGTGATCGAGACGAGGGAGCGATAGACGCCTCTGCCCAGTCCCCTCGTTACGCAATCCAGGCTCTTGTCGCCCAAGATCATCCAGGGGAAGGGGCTGCCCCTCATCGCCACATACACGATAAGGTATGAGAGTTATCCAATTATATAGTACGATGGTTCCTATGCGGATATATTCGAACGCAAGCGGCTTCGTATCTTACTTAATAAATATCTATTTATTTAAACTAATTATTTAATGTTTCCGTGCAAATCCTTCTCCGTAATTGGTCTTTAGCAACAAGAACAAAATGAATCTGGATAAAATAATTTTAACTTCTTTTAACTAGAATTAAACAGTATTATATCCTTACATGTATTATTTATATTTTTTGTTCTTTTATTTTTTTTTTACTTTATAATTGGTTATTGGAGTTATTGCGGTTATTGGGGTTAGAATTGGTTAGCATCACATTTTTACATAATTCAGTTGCTAATTTATAGCGTTAATGTAAATTTTTATTTAAATTAACGTTTTTAATTATTTATAAATTCTATTATTTAATTACAAATTTTAAGGTACAGATGTTTTTTTTTTAGAAAAATTTCGTTATTGACAAATTTTTATTGGTTTTTGTTTTTTATTTTTATTTTTAAATAATTTTACACTTTATTTTACATTTTTATACATTTTATAAACAAATTTATATAAATTTTTATAATGTAAGAAGTATAAAAAATAATTCTTTAAAATTCAAGTAGATTATATCTTGTATATTATAAAATTTACTTAAATTTACATAATATTCTTTGCTAATATTAGTAAAGTATATTTAAGATAATTATTTTTATTACACATATATTCATCATTGTGTTTGCAAATATTTATAAATTAATAATCTTACATGAAAGTGATATAACTTTAAAAATATTGACTATTTGAGGAACGATGAATACGTAAGCACTAATAATTTACAAAATTGTATGAAAATTAAAAAAATTAACTATAATTTTAGGTTTTTTACATAAAATACGTTTAGGAACTTCATGTTGTTTGAAAATATTATATTAATAAGCTTATAACTTATAAAAAAATAAATAATGAGAATTTGTAGCATATTCCAGAAATATATTATTTAAGGACTGCGTAAGCTAAATTACGTTATAATGATTTGTATACTTAAAACATAGAAGATAACGATATATATTAATGCTGTATAATATAGGTCTTATATTGTAAAAATCAGATATAATTTCAAGATTGGATTGTATCTAACTTATTTAATAAATATTTGTATGTCAAATAATTTCATATCCAGTACGTGTGTGTGTGCGTATGAATATTTGTGTACCTGATAAGTAGAACCTATATATAATAATAAAACACTTAATTTAAAAAAGAATTAATGTTAATCCTTTAGTATATCATTTATATGAAATTCAAAGATGGGATTCCACGTATGGGACTAATCTTAAATAAATATAAAAATTTAATGAAATAAATAATATCATTAATAGATTCCTGTAACTTCTTGAATGAAATCAAGGTGTGAATAAACTCTGGTATATACATCTGGTACACCTGTAGCACATGGAAGAACAAACGATGCTACACCAATGACTTCACCATTACAAACTAATGGACCGCCACTGTCACCCTGCAAATATTAAAAATAATTTATGCTTTTTTTAACTTAATAATTTTTTTCCTTTTAAACCTTATATAATTTTTTCGACTTACGGTACATGCACCAATTCCTTGTCTATGAAACGCACACATCTGCTTATCATGTATTACAATGTTAAGTATTTGCGAGCAGAGCCCATTATCTTGAATTTGCATTAGTGCTCGCTGTAGAGTCGGGGAGAGTGAATCTGATGGATAGCTCTTTAATCCCCAGCCACTGATGATACCTTGATCCCCCGTAACAGTCGGTCTGCTCGGAAGCTTAACTTTGTTTTGGAATTTATTAAATTGTAGAGCCTCTGCTAGCTGTATTGAAAGTTTTATTAAAAATTGACATATATTCACACAAGTAGTTTTAATTAAATAATGAATATAAAAATTTTTATATGAAAGTCTGTATACATAATATAGATATTAATAATTTTTTATTACGATTTAGGATACGATCTAATTACACTTCTAAGATTCATATTAATCGAATTATTGCATGGTTATTTAATAAATCTTAGTTCAATATTAATAAATTAATAACTTATTTAGTTTATTACGTAGATCGACATACCAGAATTACTGCGATATCGTTAATGTAACTTTGGTCGCTCCTCATTTTCCCCGTGTATCCAGGATGAATATGAACATACTGGATTGATATTCCTTGTCGATTACCTGTTATGGTGTTACTACCAGCATAGACTTTTATATCAGAAATCTGTTTATTGTAAAGGCAGTGGGCTGCTGTGAGGATGTACCATTCGCTAATGATAGCACCACCACCGATCAGAGCTTTAGTACTTTCAAACCTTAATGATACTTGATATGGAATTTGCCTTATATGTATATTTTCACCACCCACAATTCGTTGTATTTTACCAAAAACATCTAACAATAAATATTTAATAATGAGTTTCATTTTTATAAACATTCATATTTTACGCATGAAATTTATAAATTCTTAAAGTTATTATTAATAAAATATTTAGCTGTATTGATTAATTTTTTAAATGCGTAATAGTATACATAAATTGTAGTCAATATTGCACAATTTATTTATATATTATTTAGGAAAAATAAAATATGGAAACATTAATAACTGTATATACACAAACATACAAACATACAAACAAGTAGAATATCTACATAGATTTATTTTATTTTTACAGTTTTTTTTAAATCAAGTAATAGAAGACGATATTTTTAAAAATTGTTATTCAATAAAAAAAAATGCATTTAATTATATTGAAACAGATCATAAATTATAAATTACTGAAATTATAATTAAATAAATTTTAAATCATTATTCTTATTATATAAAAAATAATGCAGATCTTTTTTAATTGTAATTTATTTAGACATATATTAAATAAAAAAATATATAATGTTCCTTTACAAACTAATTTTTGTTATAATTTTAAATTTTGTTTATTTACAGTTATGCAAATATGTATGTTTGTCAGCATATATATAAAGTTTGATGTTCACATGTGTATGCTTATTAGCATATACATAAAGTTTAATATATTAGCATATACATAAATATGTATGTTTGTTAGCATATATATAAAGTTTAATGTAGTAAAACTTTAAAAGAACTGCTTAATTTTAATTTTTTGTTTATAAAATAATTGAAATATTCAAATTTTATTTATTGATATGTTAGTTTTGTTAACAGAACTACTAATTTAAATTGTAATAAATAATTTGTTATTTCTTATGAAAATAATTTTCAGAGTTAAAAAGGCATTACAAAAAAAAGAAGAATTTTAATATTATGTTTATTAATAAAAAATTGCTTAACCGAATTCATTTTACTAATTAAATGTGAATATATAAAAAATTGATTTAAAATTATACATTTAACTTACTAGTATTTAATAGTAGACAAAAATATAGTACAATGTGGTGATTCATTTTTGAAACTGAATCAATGAAAAGACAATGCTAACGAATTCTTTATATAGCTATTTATATTAACTTAATTAGATAACATTTATTCTTAATTCAATATTTTTTACATTTATTTTGACACATAATTTTAAGTCATCTTATATCACATAAAGCGTTAGTTGATACAATGATTATACAATTAACTAATTCAACAATAAAAACTTTGATAATTTTTTAAAGTAAATTCCTTAAATATTCATAAATGATGAAGCAATCAAATGCATGCTAAATATCGTTCTGAATAAATGTGTTTATATAACCTTCAAAATACTTGGTACTTATTATACTTATATTTTTAAAATAATACCTAAATAATAACTTAATATGCAGCTAGCAATCAATTTTTTATATTCAACAATGTAAATAAGTAAATTATTTTTAAATAATAAAAAATAACTTAGTATTTACTTCTTATCGTAACAATAATGTACATAATAATAGATATTGAGAAATACGAGGTAAATAAAGCGATAATATTTAAAATTATGGCAACTGTAATTTCGTGATAACAAGCCTTTTCATTCTTTTCGATGAAATTGAAAAAGATTTTGAGAAAAATGCAAATATTTTATGAAATTACACTTTGGATAAAGATTTTTATTATTTTTATATTTTAAAAGTTATTCTTGGACACATAAAATATACGAATATAGAATAGTTTGAGAGTTAAAATTTTCAAAACTATACAAATTTGATAAATATAACGCGTATAGAATTATAATCGATCCACAATGTTAAACAATGCTTTCGAACGAATAATTTATTAAGCTTGATAACATAAATCAATTCATTCGCAATACATTTGAACTTTTATTTTAAATGTATGCATATAGTACACTCATTTTCGATTTTAGCTTAAGTGTACTGAATAGAAGTAAAATAATCCAGCACTGTTTGTCACATCATTAATAAGATTTTCTTAGTTCATCAATCACAAATCCAATGATCATGATAATATAAAAATGGACATTTCCGGATTAGATTTCTGGTTGAGAAGACCCATACGGTTATTCATTAAATGCTGACTATATACAAGCTCAAAAGTGTGGATTATAATTTACATTTATAATATTTATTATTTATTTCATGTTAATGATTATTTCATTATTTATAAACAAAATTTTAAAAAAAGGTATTAAAAAGAATTAATTGAAATAATTTTAATTTTAATTTTAATTAATTTATACAAAGATGTAAGTAGTAAGAATTAAACGAATATGTAAGTATATACATTTTTATGATGTTATTCGCATCATTTTTATAGTATTTATACAATATTAATCAAAATTTTATTTGCATGTATGAAAATATCTACGACCATATTTATAATTACAATAATTGTAATAACGTTATAAATTGGTGCTTAATTTTATAAATTTTAATGTCATAGGCGCAAAGGCCATTTATTCTGCATGTAGATTCATTTATAATCGTTATTTATATAATTTATATAATTTAAATCGTTCTTTATATGACTTGTGTTTCAATTCGCTTTATGCAATTTACTACTAGTGACTTAGTTGGAAAATTCCATTTGAATTAATTATTATTGTTATTATTATTATTATTATTATTATTATTATTATTATTATTAATTTCTTATTATTAAAGGATAATTTAAAGCTAATTTAGTATTAATATTTGACATGCGTAGTTATTTATGATTCCGTTAGTTTAGACAATTATATTTTTTAATTATTATTTTCAAAAGTATTATTAAATGCTCATTAATAATGACTTATTAAAGAGACTGGAGTTAATGTAAATATTCTTCTTTATTTTTTTTTTTATATTAAACAATAAATCATTCGAATGTAAAGTTTGGTACAAATTTTATATTAAGAGTGCATTAAATCTGAAATAATCAAATGAACCAGATTCTATTACAAACTATATGAAACAATGATTTAGAATTTGGTTTCGTATAATGTTTTCTTACGAACTACAATTAAGTTAAGTATAAGATTTTTAGAAGTTAACCGCATGTAAGATAAATTCTGTAAAAAATTTTAAATTCTTATACAAGATGAGTATCATATTTTAGTAATAATTAAAAAAATCGGAATAAATTATAAAAATAATCGTTGTAGTTTATGAATTATAAATAAGAATAAAAAAAGGAAGAGAACCCGATTAAGATTTTAAAAAATTATAGCACGAAATAAATTTTTTTTAAGTATTATTGTGATACATAAAATAAATTTTTTATTTAAATTTTATCAATAAAAAATTAAATAAGGAAGAATTAAAATTTTTATGAAGACAATTTATGCAATGTGTAAATAATATTATTAGTTTTTATCCTTTATCATACATTAAACACTAGTTTTATCTACAATTAGAATTTGAACACTACTTAATACGCTTTGGGATTTGTTTTAATATTTGTAAAGTGAATTATATATGGACAACGCTTAAATACCTTTGAAGAATCTAGAAAGAAAAACAAATAAAATTTCGATAAAAAATATTTAATATAACTAAAGAAATAAACGAACTTATCTCGAATAAATCTAGACCGTAATTGTTTAAAAAGATTCGTATATTTTTTTAAGTATGTTTTTTTAAAAAAAATTTAAAAGCAGAACAGTAGAAAAGAGTAGAAATCATAAATACAGAATGATATATTTGTCATGACTTTTAAATTTTAAAATCCAGCAAGTTACAAATAAGTATGTAATCTAAATTAAATGTTTTACATTTATTACGTCTCAATAATCCTTAAAATTAGTTTTTACGTTAATATATGATTGAATTTTAAAAACTCAAGTATATATCAATGATTTATCAGTAAGACCATTGTGGTCACGGATTACGTATACGTAAGCCAATGATTGACGAAATGCAATTGTAGTGTAAATTAAAAAATATTATAATTTAAGTGCAATAATTTATTATCATGTCAAAAAGTGTTAATGTATTGTAAGGATGTATAGAAGTAATTCATTTATCACATATTTCTATGGATCTTAGAATTTCATATACAGATAACTATTAAAAATTAATAAAACAAAAAATTATATAAAAGATATTTTCAATATACTATCTAATCGCAAATAATTAAATAAAAAATTAAAGATATTTTATGTATAAAACTTAAAAATAAGGTTCTTAAATAATAGTATTATGGTAAAGTTTTTATAGTTTTCATGTAATTAAATAATAACACATTTATTATTATGGCTTATTGATTGTTAATAGATACTAGAATCACTATGAATTTTAGTTTGTAAATATAGAATTTTTTTAATAATAGAAGTATATAAATAAAAAAAATAAAAAGTCAAATGTAATAAAAGAAGTTAATAATATAATTTAATTAAGGAACGTCAATTATAAGAATTATGGTTCTTGACAGGAGAATGTCTTTGAAAATACTCTTTTATTATTAACCGTTCTCAAAATTACCTTACCTTATAATAAAAACATCTTTAATTTAATTCGTACTATATTTTATACATAAGTGGGTAAATTTGTAATATTTTGAAATTAGTATATACATGTATGCTTGTTTAAAATTGTATTAATAGTATTAACTAAGTTTTTATTTAAACGCATGAACACATTGAAAAGTTTATTTAAATAAATGATATCAATTAATCTTATTAAAATTAAATAATCTACTTAATATATCACTACATTCTATGATAATACTTAATTAAAAAAAAATTTGTTATTTTTAGTTGCAAGAAAAGATCGTCGCAAATAAATTATTATCATCTATTTTTAAATCTAAAAGTATTATTGATACAATGTTTAAACAATAAATTTTTGCTCTTAATATAAAAAACAATTACATTATTAATAGCGTTTGTTTATTTATTTAGAATTATATACAGATAATATTTATAAATACGTATATGAGGCATGATTAAAATAAAATAAAATAATTCCATTCATTTATTAATATTTAATAGCATTAAATTAATTTTATAAAAATATAAAATAATGAATAATTATAACATTAAATTTTATAATAGCTTTTAATGTTATTACCTATCTACTTAATGAATAAATAGTTGAATTTTATTTAAATTATAATTTTTATAATTTTTCAACTTTTTTATGAAGATAAATATTTTTTCGTTGGAAAGAGATGATTTTAATGTGAACCGGTAATATGCTCTTTCATAACAACTCTTTGCGGAAATTGAACTCGAATTGGCTACACTTGTATCGTAAACTACGGGGAAGCTGCGGATGAGATGTGACATTTCCCTTTTTACGATCATACAGCTGCTTAAACACCTTATCCCAATTATCGTTTTCAGCCAATTAATTAGATGCTATGTTTTCTGAAAATTATCAACAAATGCCCTCTTGTTACAATAGCTTTTTTTCTCAAGACCATATAATTCGAACTTATGTAATTAAGAGTCTCAGCAACGGGTTTTTAATTATTAAAATAATGTCGCGTAGAAGCTATACGTGACAGCCTAATGCATGTATTGTATGGTCCACGTATTTATAGTTAATTTCACTTAATCTGCTTAATGACTTCACTATAATGACATTATGTAACTAATAAAAAAAAGTTAATAAATAGGTGAATTCCTGAGCCTATTGTACGCTATGGCTAAAATTCCAATTTCGTCGGTTAACATTATGAGTCAGCATCCGTTAGTTAACTTTTTAATTAGGTGAATCGATTAAAAGCGTTAAATTCAATGGATTATTAAAGTTCAAATTCATCAAATTCATAGAAAGCTCTTGTGCATTAGATAAAATTAATAATAATAATAATAAAAAAATTAAATAATTACAAAATTAAATATCTAAATAAGAGCTATTACCTACAATTTATATTAAAATATATGCATCATGCAATGTGTATCTAATGTACGCACAAGTATTTTTTTCTGAATGCCGTAACAAAAAGTTTGAAGAAAAATATTTGTTTTTTGACATGAAAATCCATTTTACATTATTAATCTTAGATCTACATATTTAGTTTCCTTGAAAATATATTGAAACACGTGTTGCACGTGCTGATGGGCTTTCTAAATATTTCATAATATATCGTAATAAAACAAAAGCTATTCATAATACCGTTTTAAGACTTGTTTGATAAAATTTTTTTTAATTTAAGTTTAGATTGATTACAATTGAGTGCATGTCAATGTAAAATATTAACGTTAAAATAAAAGCATTCAAATAAAATAAACATAAAGTATTAATGGCATCATCAATTATTTATAATTTTCGACAATTCATGAAATCCATGGAAAGTTTTGAAATTAGAAATGATATACTAAAGTTATAAAGAAGATTGTAAATATCAAATAAATAAATAAAATATATATATATATATATATATATATATATATAAACTAAAAACTTTATAAAGTCAAATGTGATAAAAAAACATATATTTATAAATTATATTTGATAAAATAATTTTATTAAATAAATGCAAATAAATCATGCAATTGTTTGATTCAGGCTCAAAGCATTTATTTATGTACTTTTATAAGTCAGTAAAATACAATTGATCACAAAATTTTTAATGTTAATCGAATGATATATAATCAAACTATTTTTTTAATTACAATGTTATGATTTTTTTTAAAAAAACAACAATATTATTTAGTTTATTCTCTCGTGATTAAGTAATTTTGTGTAAAAAAGTCACGTGTTTGTTAAACGTGCTTATAATAGGAGAAGGCAAGGTTATATTTATTTCGATTTTCTAATACTTTTTTTTTATTAACGTACTCTTAATAATACTATACCTTACTATAGTTTAGTATATTTTCATTTGACATTTTTAATCAACAAAATAATTCGGGATGCGCTTGTTGTCCTTTTTTCTAGCAGACTAAATAAAACTTATAAACTTTGAAAGGAATTTGTATAAATATTATTGAGTTGATTATTTTTAAATTATATTATTTAAAATTTTATAATTTTTTTTAGTTAAATAATCTGTCTAAATATTAGTTATAAATATTAGTATTATTATATTAATCATAATATTTTAAAATTCTATAACTGGCAAACGTACGTAAATTGTATACAATTTGTCGAAACTTGTGGAAATAATATTATTTAAAATATATTATGTTTTATTAAAAATTTAAATAAACCTATAAATTGTATAACTTTTATTCTTATCTTTATGTATTTAAAACGTTAGTCATGAATTTATAAATAATGACTAAAATTAATAACAGGCATCAATTGATAATTACATTAATAAACAGTTAAATAACTTATATTTATAACAATATAGTTAGAAAAGTCCAAATATAAATGATTCATTAAATATTAAAGCTGAAGTTCTATTAAGCAATTTTTAAAAATAAATCACTTTGGCATCAAATTTACATTATAACATAATATAAAAACTTTTATTTTTAATTTTATAATTACTTATGATTAAAAATACATCCATGTATCGCAGAAAAATGTATTACAAAGACAATGTGCATTCGATACATTAAATAAAATATACATATGTATATAAATGAAGAAGTAATATATTTTATAATACAATATGACAAAGTCGATTGGGTCGTGTTTTATACTGGTTAGTCTGGCGTATCTTGACGAAGGGGACGCGCGCGGACGAAGCTCTTCTCCTCGAGCCTTTTCCGGGACTGAAGTTTTCTTCCCACTCCTTCTTCCTCATCCGCCTCCTCCTTCGATGCCCGGTTTAGTCCACAATCTGCTGGTACAGGCTCGGGGAAACCCTCGACTCGTATTCTTGTGCCTTGGGCCTAACGGGATCTCGGACAAGATTTTCCCGGATCCCCTAATCCTGAGAGGTACGCGCAGCGGCGGAGTTACGGGAAGTGCGTAGCGGGAGGCACATTGCCCCTGGCGCGCGTCAAATAATTATTTTCATAAACTTTAATCAAAGTTGCATTTAAAACTATAACTTATACGTATAAAAAAGCTCACTAGACATAACCAAATTCTTAAATATTCTGTCCATAAATGTTTAGAATGTTCGATTTCATGTTATTCTTGGAGTTAAATAATATCATTAAGTTTTAACATTGCAAAATTGAGACAGTGTTACATAGAATGTTAGAACGTCAATCCAATTTTAAGCAATAAATCAAATGTATGTATAAGGTATCATGCACGTCCTATGAATATAAAGTAAAAATTGTAATGACTCAATCCCTCGATCGAAAGGCAATTTCTCCCGACCGATATATATTTGCTATTTTTGGCAAATCGCAGAACTAGGTAACCTTTTCATTCAAGCGAGTAGATCGTCATTTTTTATATGGTGCTAGAAAACTGGTGCCGTCTGCCGATCTAATGGAGAATAATCGTCCAACCACAAATTTCCAATCGAGAATATTCAAATACAGATCTATTTTTCTTTTACTTGTTCTCTTGGTTCGTCTTTTTCTTTTATTTAAGAGCCACAATTTTTATTTTAAATTAAAAGTTGGACTTACCGTCAAGCTCATTCGCGTATTAAAGAGTCCAGTTCATTAGCCGTTATTCATTCATACGAATGAATAATATCATTCGCAATGAGCTTCATATGACTACGACTTCAATTGCAATTCATGTAAATATCTATTCCAAGTGCCTTTAGATCTCAATTTTATCATAAATTTTCAAGGCCTTTTGTCACCGACATAATACATTTTTGCTTTTTTATGACCAAATCCCTATTCAGGATTATCATAAAGAGACTAAAATTAAATGTACATAGCTTTGACATCTCCTTTCATTATATAAATATTTTCGACGTTAAAGTATGGTGAACGGTGCTGTCCTTAATTGCTGGTATAAAATAAGAATTTAATATTATTAAATAATATAAAATAGAGATAGGAATTAACAATGAATAAATAATAACACTTATATTACAGAATTATAGAATTCTTTATGACGATGTAATAAAAAGTCTCTTTCCGCATCGAAATAATTATTGCTCGCGCTTGATCAACTTATTATTATTTTATACTCGATGCATTTTCGTATGCAATGAATTCCTTCAACAAGTATATAAAGAACTCCTTACTGCATGGCTACGGGAGAACTGAATCCGCCCAAAGTTGTTCCCATGAACCGGAGCGGTAGCTTTGAGGAGATAGTACTACACACGGGCATCTGCAAGTCCTGAGCACCGTATAAGCTCCACCCTGTGCGGAACTTGGATGAATGCGGAGAGTGTACAATTGCACAGTTATTTTGTCCATTGAACTCGCGAATCTGACATCAGTTATTAGAAGCTAAACACCATTGCTTCGTGAGTTGTTGCGCACTCTCTGGTGCCAACATCGGTCGCAAATTTGTATAATAGTTAATATAAAAATCGAATGCAGGAGTACTAGTAATCGAGCATCCTCTAATAATATTATTTGACCTACCACGTTTACTTATACAGTAAGAAATTTGTATTATATTATTCTCTATATACATGAAAATAAAGCCATTTCGGTTATCCAATAGATTTTATTTAAACTTTACACTATTTATAAACCGGCTTATATGCTTATAGATTTATCCTATTTAAATTAATACAATACTTTATAATATATTACAGATACTGCTTTGATTCAGCTGTAAATAAGTCTGTAATCTTATATATAACGATGTAGAAAAAAATAAGTTAATAAATATCGATAACAATAAAATAACAGCATATTTAAATAGTAAAGTATTTATTAGTTTTTAATATATTTATATATATTTGCGCTTAAAGTTTCATAAATAAATTGTTAATAGAATAATTATTTTTAAAAAACTTTGTTTTAAATTGTCACAATTGAAGGAATAAAAAGTTAGATAATTTATTTTTATAATTATATTGTTCGAGACCATTCCTTCAATAGCCTCTTAGACAAAAGAAAGGCATTAAACAAAGGTTAAAGGTCAGTGTGTCTTCGAGTCAACATGTATCGGAAACCCGATACTTTAGGATCGGTACGGACAAGACCCATGTGGGGAAAAGGCAATGAGAATTTTCCAGAGAGAGTCAATACTTCTTTAGACTGTTAGGAGAGAACATCGTGAGATTTCTCGTTGCAGTGTATCCGAATAATAAGTATTTTAATTAGTTAGAATAGTAGTTATTATAGTTTAGTTATACGTATTCATAGTTTGCATATCGAAATTAGAACGTGTATCTGTCATTGCCCTAATAGGCAGAGTGTGAATCTCAGGGCGAGTTCACGTGTGTTGATTGCTTGCCCCTGTGTGGACAGCTGTACACCTGCGTGTGTACCAATCGATTGCTGGACCCCGTGAGTGGTGCAGCGGCACCTGTGTGTATGTGCCAAACGCTGGTTCCCGAGTGAGGGCAGCGGCACTTTTGGGTGTGTGCTAATTAGGTAAAGTAAGATAACAATTGCTAATATATTTGTAATAATACGACGCGTAGGAATATTGGCCAATATTAATTGTAGGAAATAGTATTAAGTTGCGCAACTAATGTATCGGCTTTTTCCTTCTTCCTACAAAAGAAGGTTTTTTACGCCTAGGACGGCTTTTTCCTCCTTCCACACAGAAGGAGGTTTTTATGCCTATAGGGACCTTTACAATAAAGAACCTTTATTTTATTCAGCTTTATTTAAATGTGCCAATTATTTACCCGCCATCTCATCCCTTCCTAAAATAGTTATAATCGAAAATAAACGCTGCAACATATATATTTATTGCTTTAGTTATTGGTAACTTGGTTCTTAATGAAATAAGTTTAGTTATTTTAAAGTTTAGCAGAGAGTTCGATGAGTCAATATAAAATATCTCTATTTGTGAAAATAAGATAGAAATTAACCATTTTTAAAGAAATTTGCTATGCCATTCTAAGAATTTAAATATATTCAAGTATTATTAACCTAAGCATAAATAAATAAATATTCAGTTGAGTATCCGCTGGTGCATTTCAGGCATTTATACCTCTTTCGGACATACCAGAAGGTTGGTGGTGAAAAGGTTGGTCTGTAATAACGTCGAGTCAATAATAATGTAGAGTCTACACTATCAGCTCAGAGTTTTGAAGTGCTGACCGTACAATAGGGGAGTTTTCGAGAAGCTGCAGATCATCTGTAGATAGCCAGCTGACCTCTGGAATAATTGAAGATCGCCTTTCTCTCCACGCCGAGCTTTGTTTAAGGCATTGAAAATGAAAGAGCTAGAAAACTGTTGCGTTTTATATATTTATGCTCAAATAAGATTATTAGATATTAGTTTTTCGACGACTGATACTACCACTTTCGATCTCGATATAAATCATTATGAAAAATTACGAAGCCAAATCACGAACTCAAAGGAACTGCCAACGAAGCAACGGATTTCAGTGAAATTTGGCTTAATCTTCTACATCGACCCAGGCCGTCTAGTCTTAAAAACTGTGAATCATTGACCGAAATTCAAAAGAAATATTAAATCCTCTGAAAGCTCAACGGTTTTTTATTTCAAGATTTTCTTATATATTTACGATTGCCCGGATCAACAGTTTTAGACTATTTCCAGGATCAAGTAATTCATTTCTAATAAAACTACTTTCTACTTTATATTTTATTTATTTATTTATTTATTTTAATAAACGTCTTATTTCAATTTCTAAATCGTAAAGAACATTTTCTTTAGCTTATGAATTTAAATACCATGATATTACGGTCAGATTATTAAATATTTTACGCTTTCGGTAATCGGAAAAGAAACCATTGAGCAGGAGAAATATGGGGGGTTGAAAAATCTAGATCCCGACTTAAATCCCATCATTTATATAATTCTTATTATATCCACGGATCTCTTTTCTACATTTCTGATAGACAGAGTTGTGTTTACAAAGAAATATTAAAAGACAGACTTGAACAAAGATTGTGTTAGTCATTACTCGAAAGGGAAAAGGAATTATGCCGAGTACGCAGAAATAAATTTGCTCACTTTTACAGGTTCGTATGAATCTCCAAGATAGGTTATATTGAGATGATAACGATTCCAGTATTTTTAATCGGGATACATGTATTATCAGTAATATATGTTTAGCAATTCTTTAATTTAGAAGTAAGTATGCACATTTCAAAATAAATGTAAAAATTATAAATTGTAAAAAATGTTTAAAAAAACATACTAATCACATTCAATAAATTTTAAAAGCTTTTAGAGATAATTAAATGCTTTCAATAAACTATTGATGTTATCCTTGTTTATTATTAGTGTATATATATTCGTATATAGGTCTATTATACCTCTGGTTAAGGCAGAAAAAATATTAAAAATAATATATGCTCTTTTTATCTTACTTAACGAATTTTTTCTTTTAATTAACATTAATTTTTAAAATCGACTTTTACACTTTAATATGCAGACAAGTTACGTATTATTAGAATTTCTAATGGAAAACGCTTAAAACAATATATTAAAAATATTAATTGTATATTTATTATAATAATTGAAGATTTATTCAATTTTTGAAATATTTTAAAAACCTTTCAGTGCACAAGCCGACATCATTATATTCGTTTGTATTCATCGTTTGTAGTAATGAGATGTTTACCGCAATCTATATTATTTTGAATAGTCAAATGCGCCCTTTGAAAAATTAGAGAATATCTTTAATATCGATGGATAAATTGCTAGTCCCAAAATAATTGCTATTGAATATGAAATCAATTTAATGTATATAATGCAAATAAATAATTAAAATATTATATACTTTATTTTCCTATAAAAATTGTAAATTTTTATAGGATGTAAATGTAAATGTATAGGATGTATATGTAAATGAAGTACAACTTGTAAATAAATAAAGTTTCAAAAGATTGTTTATATTTTAAATTTTATAAAATATTAAATCATAAAAACTGAGTTGCTTAAAGATTAATTAAAAATATTATTTAATGGTAATGTATGATTAATTTATCGATGCGTAAAACGAAGTATAAATTAAAAACTGCGCCGTATTGCACCGTTTTAATAATAAAAATAAAAATAAAATTCATTAATTCTTGAAATAGTTCTATATACTTAATTCATTTACATAACATTATTGTATACATCTTGAATTTCATTAAACAATATTGTATATTTTAGAATACACTTTTAAATGATTATTGCTCTTCAAATCTGGATCGATTTTAATTATAGCTTAAATATATCATATAGCTTTATTTTTAATAAATTCTCATGTACTGATAATTTGTATAGGGGAATTGAAATTAAATAGTATATTGTAAACATTCGCTAAAATAAAATTTTTTTCAAAATAGAATATTAAAATAGTAATAAAAAAGAGCAAATTATAATCACATTTATTTGTATATATGTATTAGTGAAATAAGTAATGCCGTTAATTATGACAAAATTTGGACAATTTTAAAAAACTTATGTAAAGTGTCGTCCTATGCATCTCTTAGGTTATAGATCCTTGGCGCACTATTATATATATATATATATATATATATCTGAGATCTACCATCTTGCCGATTTAATGTAAGTTCGCTGGAAAGTATTCGTGGTTAGTCTGCAGCTAACTAGGTAAGGTAATAACTTACCGAGTCATGCTGCCGAGTGATTCACGAGTCCACCTTGGTGAGATAAACTTTACGATCTACCTTCTGGGAACATTCTACTCCTATCCGCACTGCCAATTGGTCAAGGGGTCGTTCCCCGCTCGACCTGCATTTTGTATTCGACTCGGTCGTGTGCCGCCCTTACTCGGCGCAAAAATTTTCGCTCCTGAATAATAAGGTCAATGGGGATTACTTCAACACCACCAGACCAAGTGCCACGATATGTCTCCCGTATATTTCTTACTGAAGCGCCCCAGCCCTCAACTACGGACCGCAAAGCATAACAAATTCGGCGACTCGTAGCGATGACCACGTGACGTGTCAGGGAAGTGATTCATCTATATTGATCACGACCCTACGTAGAGAAGCAACGACCGCGATCGCTTTATCCACTGCCTTTCAAATATATTCTCGGAAAAAATTACAAAAATCGAAACGATGCAATTAAATACGTTTAAACAGTCAAGTTTCATTTATCTTCAGTTATACAAATTGTTTAACACTTTTCTCCATATGTCGCCTTTATATCCATACCTTTAACATAGTCGTACTAGTTATATAATTCCCTATATTGAATCAATATTTAAAGATTGCTAACATTTATAAAAATCCTCGATTTCAATGTAAAATTTCCATTATATATCATATGTATTTAAAGGGGATGTAGATACTGTGCAATTACTTTAATATCCCGAAGTAAATAAAAAGAATTAAATTACTATAATCAAGATTACTTTATCGTATTTATTTTTTTTAATTTTCTAATTGTTTTTTAAAATCAATGAGCATTTCTTAGGTATATATTATTTTTTTACTGTAATTTATTCGTTCAATTAATCGCCCGTACGACTTTTTTTAGATTTTTTTCTTCTTTTTTTCTTCAAAAATTTTATTTTTAGAAATAGATTAACAATTCTGATAATTAAAATGATTCCAATCACCCATATAATTTAATTATTACAATATACAACTAATCATTTAATAATAAAATTTATAATAAATTTTAAATATTTTAATTATTTCTGATTATTTGCGTTTAAGCAAGATGAGAAAAGATATCGAAATTAAATATCACACTAGCCGTTACTGCTTTGAAGTGTTATTGTGGATATAATTTAGATATAAGGATTTTTTGTTTTTCGGATACGAACCTCAAATCATTCTGCGTATACCTTGATGTGAATATTTCGCCTATTGAAAACACATAAACAAACAACAAAAGTATTTTCACTTTTATTCACTTTAGTAATTTGATATTTAATATATTAAGTATGAAATCATTATAAATGGTACAAATAAATTATGTTTAGTTGATATTTGTATTAATAATATTGCAAACAAACTTTCGAAAAATTTGTAAATTAACCGGTGAGTAACTTGTCTGAATATACAAAATCTCTCTCTTGTGACTAATTTATTTGAAATACTTCAAATTAATGAAAACCATAATTACTTTAAAATGCAACGATTTTAATAGCTTTAAATTATAATTAACTTACAATAAAGCAATCATAATTAATATATACCAAAGTTAAAATTATATTTTAAAAGAAAAATACTTGTTATAATAAAATAATCATTAACTTTTTTATTATGTCATATGAATATTATGATTTCATATTAAACTAAAAATTGTTTTTTTTAATAATTTTATTCTTAAACATCTTTTGAATAATGAGTTAGATAAATAATAGTCGTCCAATAATACCATTTTCTTTCATTCAACCATTTAGAGCCGCAAAATAATTGTTTTCACACACAAATATATCCTTATTAAAAATACATTAATATAAATAAGATAAGTTTTTATTTATTTTTAAAATTTTTATTTCACCGTAAGTAGAATTTTTTCTACATTCGTCAATATAAAATCGCATATTTATGCCTCAATAAACAAAAAATGTGTTTAACTGCAATTATAATTTTTTTTTTATTTTTCTATAATACATGTATCAATAGAAAACTTCAAATAAAATGGAAAAATTTTTATTGAGAAGTTTTTTATTAAAAGTTTTTTTATAATGAGTAAATGAAATGGGTGAAATTAAAAACAACTTTTTAAAACGGATAAAAAATTTTTTATTTTTTATTTTTTATTTTCTGAATTAAAATTCTTACAATACAACTAAATTGACAAAAGCGTATGTTGTTGAAGCTTTTTTAATAATTTTATTAATGTAATCAAGCGATATTTCCTTGAATATCAAAATAATAAATCTGACTAGATTTTGTTTCCCCTCTCCTTTTTATCCTATTCGGGGCTTTCCCAACCATCTTTTATTTCTCACATTATTACGAATGCGACTTTCGTTTCTTTTATTTCTTTTGTCCTTTATATATTTAAAATTATTTTCTAGAAAATTTACTCGCTCCCGAAAAGTATCGTTCTCAATTTATGCGTATTTAGACGCATAGTTTAGTTGAGTTTGATCTTTATGAGATTACAAATCAATGTACCGTCCTTATTTGTTTTCCACATCAGAAAGAATGCCTTCGAACAGCGTGTTTTTCGTAAAGAAAAACGTCACGGATGCATGTCATTATTGTGGAAATCATTTCATCCATATCAGGATGCATAGCCATCAAAGGCCCGTGCTGAACGGGTATCCCCGCAAAGCGATGGCATAAATTTTCTTTCTTTTTTCATTCCCTCATCTCATTCCGAGTTTTCGGAAAATTTCGCAACTAAACAATAGATTCGAGGTCATCGTTATTCACTTTTTTCTAACACACTGCCCTTTTACATTTTTATATCAATCATATACATATTTATATCTGTATTAACTGCGAAATAAGAACTTTAAAAATAACTATACATAATATTATTTAATATATTGATATATTATTTATTATTTAAGATATAGTCTGTAACAATTATAGAGTCACTATAATTAATTTTCAACAAGCATTTTAATTTATCTTCATATCTCAAATATATTTATATTTGAAATAATATACAATAATATTTTATATAAATTAATTATTGTAATACTTTTTCAGCCTCCGTCTCTCTCTCTCTCTCTCTCTCACTCTTTCTGTTTATCTTACAGTCTTTCTTTTCACACGCACACATTTCCTCTTATTTATTATTTCGAATGATTTGTACCTCATGGCAACGCACTAGATAATAAAGTAAGATAATGATATTTTGACTATTTAAATTTTATCAGTAAATATTTACATAAAAATTACAATAAAATTTGCCTCTTTTGTAAAATACGGAATCGCTCTTTCATTATCTATTCTTATTTGTACATTTTTGTATGCATTTGTATATCTTATTCTTATAATTCTTATTTGTACATTTTATATCTTAATATTAATTTTCGCAAGTGTAAAATTCCGACAGTTTTTATACTCGAGTTCTGTTGGGGCCGTAAATTTAAATTTATATGCAGGTTCAGGAAAGGGTGGGGTATAAAGTTGCAGCTAATAAATGACACCTTGGATTAATTATAACAAATATTATTTATTTATTTTACACCTACACAGAGCATAAGAAAAAACCTCCTTCTTTATAGAAGGAGGAAAAAGCCCTTTACCTCTAATTTATCCTAATTGTATAAAAAAACCCCTTCTCTAAAGAAAGAGGAAAAAGCAGATATAGAACTAATTCGCGCTACTGGCCAGGCGCTTGTTGATGCTTACTAAATTAATACTTTTTCTACCGTTTGCTTACTATTATATTCATGAGTTTCGCAAAGAGAAAGAGGGGCGACCGGGTGGGACTGGTACATTCAAACCTGACCGTCAGCCCAGGCAGTCCAAGGAGATGGGTGACCCGCTGAGGCAATTCGAGTCAGACTTGGTCGTCAGACCCAGTACAGCCGAGACGAAGGGTGGCCAAGTAGGATTGCCCCAGTTAGACTTGGTCGTCAGACCCAATACGTCCAAGCGGGGGCTGGCCCAGGTGACACAGTCCCGATCAGACCCAGTCAGTTCCTTTCGGGTGCGGTCCGATACGTGATCGGGTAGAGACGTTCCCGTACCTTCGCTCACTGGACTTCACTTCAGCCTCAATTCACCCCGTTTAATAATACCGATTACTAATTGCTCGATCACTCCAATGAAGTACCACGCTCGCTCTTCTAAAGCTAGAGAAAAACTAAAAACTGCGCGCCTTACATTATCTAATTATCGCTTGACCGCCCCTCTCGGGAGGCTTAAAGAAAGACTCCATTGTATATAGTGGACTCTCGGGTTACTCGCCGCCAAGAATTTTACTACCCTATAAACTAAAACTAATATTATTTACAACGCAGACAAAGGGCGATTACGATGGTCTCGAACAAGTTCTATAAAAAATGTTGCTCAAATTAATACGTGTGTTAGTGACTATACCATATTATTCTTTCTTCGTATTATGTTTTTAAAATTTAATAATTTACCTACCGTTATCATTATTGAAATATATTTGAGATGAAAGCAAATTAGAGAAAAATATTTAAT
Source organism: Ceratosolen fusciceps (assembly GCA_018883505.1). Taxonomy (NCBI): domain Eukaryota; kingdom Metazoa; phylum Arthropoda; class Insecta; order Hymenoptera; family Agaonidae; genus Ceratosolen; species Ceratosolen fusciceps. Next base: position 725,692 of record RCIC01000035.1, on the reverse strand, counting down.
ACTCTAATAGTTAAAATTAAAAATATTTTTAAGGAGAAACAAATGAGAGATTTAACTGTTGATATACATCAATGTCGATTACTTAAAGTATTTAATCAATTTATATGCATTAGTTGTCAAAGGTGCTACAATAGTCTTCGTGCCATAAAAATGTTTTTATAATCTCATCGATCCGATCTTCATAAAGCGTCCCATGGGCTTTGTCTCTGGCGTACCCGTCATTCTATAATAACTCGATTTTTCGCACGATTTCTTTATCTCAATAGCTTCGATTCTCTTTAAACAATGAACCTTCTGCTTTTTTCTTAGAAAAAGCGATGTTAATTTGGTGAATGCTAAATGTATTTTTTGCTGTCCTCGTCTCGATCTATTTATCGTTTCCTCGACGCGCTGCCGTCATTTAGTCGCTTAGCTTCTCCCGGTTGCTACATTTATATCATAATATAAGTTTCGAGTAATTATTTAGTTCTGCTTCTTCTAATGTTCTAACGCTACCTCGAGGTTTATTTTTTTCCTTTAATTACGAATCGGTTAAGGATGTCTCTGTTAATTCCGAATTGCGTAAAGCAACCTCTGGTTTAAAATACCGATTCCAACTCCGACACCGAAGTTTACGTATTTTTTACGATCGCACGTAAGTGTATTTTTATAACACTTTGATAAAGAAACTTTTCTAGTACTGTGGCGGAGGAAGCGGGGAAATATAACTTCCCCAGCTAACCCAAAAATATGCGTACGCTTAACAACGATAAGTAGTTTTAAGATCTAATTACTCGCAGTGCACGCGCACTGTAACTGTAAAAGCACTCGAAGGCCGCCTCTCCCCACTTCGGGTCATCGGAAGGAAAAGCGACCTTTGCCCTCCCGAACTGGATGCTCGGCCAACACAAAAAAAGGTCAGTAAGCCACGAGGCGCCCGGCTATGTACTTCGCCTAATAAAACAGAAAACTGGATAGTAACCGTACTTATTTCTTTCGCCTTCCTGATCCCCGTCTCCTCATCTCCCTCGCACTAACTTCGGTCTACGCGACAACGAGCACGCTAAAGTACTCTCGATTTAAATTTATGATTTGCATTACATACACGAACGGTAATTTACATTGTAAAATAATTTATTCTCGGATTTATGGATTAGAATAAAAATGTTCAAGAAATCTAACAGGAATTTAGTGAAAAATGATAATGAAAAATAAGTAATAAATATTACGAACATCAACGGTATTTTATACATTATAATTATTTATTCTCTGATTTATACATAAAAGCCATTTAAGCCATTCAAATCCAATTTAACAATTATTTAATTATAACATGCAGCCTAATGATTTAATTAAAATCTAAATCAAATGAAATAAATTTTAATTATTCCTTTAAAATTTTATTTACATAACATTAAAATCTTAAATAATTAAAAAAGATAAATATTAATATATTGAAATATTAATATTGAAATTACGTATTCGACCGGACCCCCATAAAATGTAATATAGCATTAATACACAGAATAAACATCTCACCATTTTAATGAATATCGTATTTCACAACGAAGCTCGAATAATAGGAATTTTTTCATCCTAAATACATTGAATAAAAATAATTGTAATTAACGCATAAAAATTTAGCAATAGATTAAATACGCTAAAATTTTATTAACATAATATTTATCCTTTATTTTATACAAATATTTAATTAATTTAATTAATGTCTAATAACGATAAAATATATTCAAATATTGTTTATTATTCATAGGAAACAGTCGGACATTGAAATACATTCTTATATCATAATTTCACTTTATTTGGAATTAAAATTTTAAATTAAATTAAAGTTAATTTCCAGGATATAATATTTTTGTTAATAGGCAATTTTGAATTTTCTTAAACTTTAAGTATAACGAAGGTGGTATCAATAGATATTTTAACAGAATTAATAAAGATTATAAATTACAGGACATTGATATATTTAATTTTGTTATTTTATTGAATTTTTTTATATTAATTAAAATCCTAAAGTAATATCTAAACGATTTTTTTGCTTTATGCTCGTAAATTATACGTATAATAATATAAATAACAGCTAAATTAAAAATAGTAAATACACAGTTCTTATTTTTTTCTCATTCTTTTATTTTCTATTTTGATATAGATTTTTCTTCGTTTCAATTTTCACAATTTTCTCTCTGCTAAATATACAAATAAGTATAATCACAAAGGTATTACAGATTATTTATGTATACAGGCAAATTACGCAAATCGCAGATCATTTCAAATCAATATATTATCTTTTTTTTAATGAATCGGTATTATTTTCAATTTGAAACCGACGAATAATCAAGATATGCACATGCGTCATTCACTCTACGGGGAAAAAAAATAAATATCTAATAGTAAGGACGAAAACTGTAAGTATTCGACAATATTATGAAGTGCTTGATTGATATGTAAAGTATGCACACGAACACCTATTGCATTAAGGGGATTGACTACAATACGATACACGAAATGCCTTCATGCCGGATCATTTCATATTATTAAATAGTAAGTATGTGCAAGTGCATTCCTCTAAAAAAGAGAAGTGTTTTAATCACTCCCCGAGCTAGATCGGGAAGGAAATACGACTACTTCGAGGAAAACGTACAGCAGTGTTAGTCTTCTTACAATAGCATTAATTTCTTTTCTTTTGAGTAGCTGTTTTATCCACTGCGACCTTCTCTTTATTAACTTTTTTTTTTTTTTTTAGATTTAGGATTTTAGTTTTGAGATTTTTTTTATTTTGGCCATATATTGAAAGATTGCATACAACGCTTCCATTGTTATTCGAATGAATATTATTATTTCACTTTCGCCCCAGATATAGTTAGTACAATTTATACAAATCAACTTATTATTATTTAATTTAACGTTTCTTCATTTAAAAAAACCGCAGTAAATGCAGATGTCAATAAAAAATGTTTACACAATTTTTATAATTAATAATTATATATCTATTTAATACTATCCAGAAAAAATGAAAATAGATTTTTTTAATTATCTATTAGAATATATTCATAATTTGAGTAAAAATTGAGATCTACACGCTTATTTTTACAGATTTACACTCGTAATATTATTCGTTTAATTTCGTTTAATTGACAAAATATTTAAAAAGATTATAACTTATTATTCAATTTATAAATGCGTATGGGATAATAATAATAGTTTGTAATAATTATTATAAATCAATATTTTGATCATTATACAAATAAAGATTATATAGTATATAATAATTTTATTATTTATGAATTTGATAAAAATAATATTTCAAATCTTAGTATTTTATATTGCGGATTCAGCTTTCAGAGTATCACATTAATGATACTAACAGAAATTTTCTTAAAGTCAAATAAATGATTTTATTTTTGTAATTTAATGTCATTGATTTAAAAACGTTTTTCACCTTAAAACGGTAATGTGGATACACATGATTAAATATTTGTATAAAAGCATTTCAAAAAAATGTTAATATTATTATAATATAATTATGGACGATACAAAATTTGTGTACAATTAAAAAATATTCCCTGAAGAACGTTGAGAGCCTTAAATAAATAGCCATAATATTAATATACTCATTTTCTAGTAATATTTAATTCATTTCAATTTATTTATATTAAAAAGAGCAGTCGGAAATAAGCTTCGTCAAACGCATTTTTTTTCATTATGATTATGGTAAAATGCCTTTTCTTAAGAACTACAAAAATAATTTCTGTTAAATTTATACACGAACCAGGCATTGGAAATATTTACAATGCTTATAAAGATGTTTTGAAGGAATATTATTGTAACGTATAAATACCTCTCACCATATTAATTATATTTTTATAGAAAAGTATATTTTTATTAAGAGCTATGCAAACATAAAAGGTTGGTATTTATAAATAATATTGAATGAAAATAGAGCGAATGGAAATGAGAACATTATTTATGATAGAGTTTTAGTGGAAATTCTTAAAGATGCAGAGGGTGAGAAAAGGAATGGGAATGAAGAATTTTCTGGGGTATGTAGACCACGCCCAAACCAAGAAACTTATCGATGCTGGCGACGCATCAATGATGCTTGAACGCGTAGTGCGGATCTCGCTCGATCGTGTTATTCTCTTCTTTTTATTATTTCCTCCCGTTCGACGGCTTTGTAATTCAACCCTTTAATCTAGCATCCGTGAACCCAAGTCCCTCCATTACATATATATTCACTAAAACGTATACGCAGCCATTGTTCGAGCGGGAGGCTCGTCCACGTGCGCACGCACACGGTACATGAGGTGTTGAATTGCCTTGGGAGAAAGAGAGGAAGAGATAGATTTCGATCGAAGCTGTCAGATGCGTACGTAATACGTTGAAGGGGCGAGGGGAAGGGGTAGCTCGTCTTTCGATAATGATATGAATGTAGCCTGCCTATCCCTCCCCCCTCCGCCCCCCATACAAAATTCATTGATAGACGTAAGGGAGTGTAGTAATGAGGCATCGAGTCGATCCCGAGAACGAGAGTCGGTGTCGACAAGAGCCGCACACTGACTAACAACACCAGGGTGTTTGTGGTGTGCGTCTTCTCATCCAAGCCCCGAAAAGACCGGCGCGCGCCGAGGCAGGAAACGGCCACTGGTTCTCTCGCCGGCGGCGAGCGTTGCGCCAGTCTCTCGCCGATCTCACGACAAGTAGCAGTAACAGAAGCAGCAGCACGATCACCACCGCCACCGCCACCGCCACCGCCACTGTCACTGGCACTAATAGCAACAACAGCGGCAGCAGTAGCACCACCACCACCACCACCACTACCGCCACCACCACCATCACGTCTGCCTCCAACAGCATCAACGAAGCAGTAGCGATTCGGATCCGCGTTGAACCGCTAACGCGCTAAACATTGCCACCCCCGTGCCCCGTCCGCTGTCCACAGTAGCATCTCCTCGACATCTGCAGGTATAGTCGGAAGAGACGCCTCCGTAATTGCGCTCGACGATCAGGAGCAGCAGAAGACTCTTCCTAGCCCAGTGAACGGGAGTGCCACTACTGTGGATTATTCTCGTAAATATTTGTGTGGTGCATCGGTGGAACCGCGACAGGTCACCACTCCTCGCTCACCTCGTTACCGCCTCATTCGCTTCCTCAGTCATTTAAATCCGGCGCGAGTAAGAGCTGTGCACCTACGGCTCCAGGAAAGAAGAAGGACGGTGCCCAACTATCGAAGACGTAGTGACATCCGATCAAGCGGGAGGATTGTGCTCGTGTGAGGTGCCGGAATCATCCGGCCGGCCTGACGAGCCGGGATCAACATTACGGTACGGCAAATCATTTATCTCCATACCACCTTGAGATGAACAGTTTTTAGATATATAATCAATACCTACCAATCGTTTATATATTATCAAAAAAGTGCTTTTAATTTCATCCCTAATATTTGCTTAATCCTGTAGTAGCGACCTTTAGTAACAGTATTACACATTGCTTAGTAGATGTACGTATAGGGATATTTCTTATTTCTTTCTAACATAGAAATACATGTATTTTTAATATTGATTATGCTGGTAAATATGATTATTGCTTATTAAAGATGGCATTGTATAGTTTATTTTTAATCAGAATTTTTATTGGTTTCATATCGTCTGACAATCAACAAAAACAAAACGTTTCTAGCGATTCCTGTAAAGTATGAATTTATTTTTATTCTGCATTAGATATCTCGCTGAAACAAAATCCGATTAAATCATTAGAAAATATTTAATTCATTTGCAAAATTAAATTCTTATTCGAACTTTAAAAACAATGTTAGAGATTAATGCTAAATTTTGTACAAATCAAATGTATTCGATTTAGTATAAGTATTAAAATTCGTTTGCATAATATATGTTTTCTTGGTAACTCAAGGTAAAATCATTAATTTTAAAAGAAATTGCGAAGTGAATTGATAAGAACTTTAAGATATATTTAAAATTTCAATAATAATTCTAAGTATATATTATTATTGAGATGAATCGTAAATTTAAAATATGCATTATAAAAATGTAATGGGTGCATTAACTGATTAATTGAATACAATAAAGATGAGAGGACTTGGTGATCAAGATTAAAATATTGTAAAAAATGTATTGTCTATAATATTAAAAAGATTAATAGCTTATTTTATAAAAATAATAATGTAGATAAATAAATTTTATACTAAAGAATAAAAACTATGTGTGATGATGATGGTATGTACCGAGTAAAAATAGTGGTTAATTTCTACGATCTATATATATATTTTTTTATTTCAATATATCACTGATAAAAGTTTTTAATTTAAAAATAGGCAAAGCATAGTTTTTTGATTTGCCATATTAATAATAAAAAACTATTTGAAAAATTAAAAAAAGAATAAAGAAAATTAAAAATATTAAAAGTGATGACCCTATTTCTCTATTTTAATTAATCACATTTCCTAATATTATAAAATTTAACACATATTTAATTACATGATTTACGTGATGGAGATTTGTAATATTATACTTTTTTTATATTATAATTTTTTTCAATTTACATTTTTTCGATAATAATTACAAATAACTATTTAAAAATCTATTATAAATAAATTTTCAATTTATTTGTTTTTAAAAATTATACAATTTTATGAATCTTATAATAAGTTATCTTTATATATTGTTTCTCTCAAAAGTATGTATTGCCATTTACGTAAAGAATTATATAATTATAAATAGGTTTCATAACAGTATAAAGTATAAATAAAAGCTCTAAAAAGCATTTAAAAAAATTTATATACGAATTTATTAAGTATCTATTAAATATATATGTATTTATAAATATTGTATAATTGAAAAGATTTATTTGATAAAAATATCAACTGAATTGTAACTTTTCAATGACATTTATGTAAGCATGCATATATATTTTATTCACTTTAAAAGTTGTTATCATTTGTTATTAAATCTAAATTGTAATTATAAGGAAAACTAATTAATTACAAAGTTTTAATCATAGTTTATAAATACATCAAATACATGAAATTAGAAATATTGAAGCCGATTCAAATTGCATTATAATTTTTTTTTATTTTTTTTTTATTAGCATACTGAATCAAATGCAAATAAAAGTATCTTAGAGCGCTTTGAAATACTCCGATTTTCCAAAACAATAAATCTTTTATGAACTGTCTATTAAATACATATTAATAAATAAAATCAATTAAACGTCGATATTGAATATAGAATTTAATCCGATTTTGATTCGTTTATAGTTGAAAAATATTTTCCTTCACATTATAATATAAAGTATTATATACACCTCATTATATATTTTTAGGTTTTTATTATTTTTAAAATATTTATCGATAGTAACTTGTCAAATAATTGGATTTATTTTGATTTTTTTATTTGCATTTACAATAATTGTACAATGAATAAAAATGATAATAATTTCATTAAATGATAAATTTCATTAAGATAATGAAGTAATTTCATTAAATATTTTATTGATGTCTGAAAAAAGTGTTTATTCAATTTTTATTGTAGTATTTGATCAATGCATTTTTCTTTTACATTTTTCATAAAATTTATTAATGTTTTAGATATTGTATTTCAGTATTGTATTACATATAATATTATTATAAGATCTTGTGTTTAGTTAAAAATATATTTATAATTTTACTCTACTTTTATTTATAATTTTATTATTTAAATTTTTAAATTATTTAAAAAATGTTATAACAAGCATAAAATCATATTTGTTGGACAACTATTTTATTGTAATATGCTGTATCCTAAAAGATTTATATAATTTCATTGAAAAATAACCAATTTTTGAGCCCTAATGAGCTATTATATTAGTTCTGCATTGTTAATCAATTATAACATTTTGGATAAGCATTATATGTAAATATACGGTATATATACCGTAATTACGTGCCATACCATGTATGCGTCATTACGGAAATAATGTCAGTCTACAAGAAAATTTCCAGGGGTTCGTTACGTGACCTACATTTTAACTGTCAAAACTATTGATTAAATTTATATTTCTTATGTTTCTTAATCATAATTCAATGGTGGTTTAAAGTTACTCTTTTTTTGGATAAAATTATCCTTTTAAATTATTAATACATTGTTTTGTTTCAATTATTTCACAAATAGAATTTTGTAAATATGTTTATCAGAAAATAATGCAATCTTGTATTAAAAAAAAAGTTCAAAAATTTATTCTGAAAAATGTATTATAAATTATAATAAAAAAATTTATATTAAATATTTACATAAACTATAGCTGCAGTTGTTTATTATATATTAAATATATATTAATGTTTATTGATAAGAATAAAATAAATAGTTTTAATAGTATAAAAGTATTTATAAGTTTAGTTTAAAATAATTTAATTTAAAAATAAATGGATTATTCTTTAATATTATAATATTTCTTAAATAATAATTTAATATCTTATTTTATACATGTTATTAAATATTTTTTAATTTATATAAATAATTTATTATTACAGGGTTGAAATTTAGATAACCTTTCATGATTTAAAATTGTTCACAAAATTTGTTTCATGATATACGAAAAAGAATGAATAAAAAATTTTATTCTAATCTTAATTAATAGTTTTTAATTTTTAATTACTTTCTATAATATTTATAATATAGTAATTTATTTATAATTAGTATAAAATCTGTAAGAAGTTATTTTGTGATACAAATCTATGTATACTTTAATTAATAAAATGTCTGTAAGAATCAATGATTTTCAATTTTCTTAATGTTTCAATATCAATTTAATAATTTCAACATCAGTAAAATAATATATATTAAAAAGAAATTTTTATTATTTTAATGAATGTATACAATAAATTTATAAATAAATAAACTAAATCTACTTTCACTTATTCACATACTTTAGTTGTATACGATCCGTTTCTTGAATTTTCTTATCTGTAATAAAATTTAATTATATTTTTATTAAGACAATTTTATAATGAATTTCATTTATTAAAAATTTTATTTTATTTAACATTATCATCTTTAAATTTCATTTTGAATGCGCCAATTAACAAGAAAATATGAAAATATTTATCTTGATCGATAGGTAGTTACTGTATTAGTTTTGGAAATTTTCAATACCATGTTTGTATTAAATTTATTTTAATTATATCTATGAAATAATGTTTAATTGTTACAATTTACATTAAAAATACTTCATTAATTTTAAAAAAGAGAAAAAAATTAATTCTATAATGTTTATTCGAATATTAATAGTATAAACAATAATTTACTTAAATATTATATTTAAATATTATATAACATAAAAAAAATTTATTTAAATTTAACTTATGATTGTTTTTTACTCATATTATTTTTATTTCTTGCATATTTATTTAATAATTTTCAGTAATGGTTAAACTGTAATTCATTATTTTATGTACACATATCTATTTAATCGAACTATCAGAAATTACCACAATTACTACGAATTAAAGTACAAAATAAAAATTTCATACTGTAAACAACATCAAACTGTACTAGACAATACGATTTAACAAGTAACGTTACAATACGGTTTTATTTATTTAAAAAAATAAAAGTCACATAAATTTTGTTAATTTTTAAAATTTAATAGTTATAATAATAAAGGAATTGATTATAAGCAAATATAAGCCTTGTATTCCCATTTTTAATACATTTAATATTTAAATCTCAAGAGATTCAAGATTATCATATAATTGTTTCTTAAAATTGTTTTAAATACTATAGTGCAAAAGCGTTATAATAAATTTTTTATACAACAAATGTATTAAATCGTTAATATAAAATATAGCATTTAATTTAATACAGATTTTCCTTTTTTTCTCATCCCTTCTATCTATTTTTTAATGGTTATTTTTAATTAAGGTTAGTTTTTCATATTCGTAGCTTTTCCGTTAATATTAAAAAGAATGTATCAATAGAAAGTTGACAATGTTGACCAAATAAAATTTTAAGAGTTAAAATATGGCAATTGCTATTTTCGTTTCTGTAATGTAACTAATTTTGAAAAAGTATTATTCTTTCACTATTGTATAAAACATTTTAGGAGTCATTTATCAAAACCTATAGAATTACATTTTTTTAGTAAATAAATTTTTTATTTCAACACTTGGAATAAAAGCTTTTACAATATATTAAGAGAATTGATAATATTCTTCATGTCTAGAGATAAAGTATAATAAGTACATTTACTATAAAATACAACAAAATTTTATTTAAAATTCGAATTAAATTTTTTTTAAAAGCGTACATAAATTATGCATGCAATATGTATAAATATAGCATATTCATAAGCATAAAAATTTACATATGCATAATTAATAATGCAATGAATAAGTTTTTGTTGAAATCATTTATCAGTTATGGAATATCAGATCTATAAATATTATCTTTAAATTTAATGTTATATTCCATATAAATAATCTTCAGAAATCGTTATATTATTTGTTTTTTTATTTATTAAATATTATCCTATTTAAATATTGAACTATTTCTTGGTGGACAAATAAATGATAATAAAATATTAAATTGTATATTTACAGTTTATACGTTTACTGGATAAAACATTTTATCATATCATATGATGCAAATATTCGTATTTATTGTCATTTGCTTAACGTTCAAATTTTTTATTGATTACTTACTAATTATCATTATATCCTATTAAAATACGTTATTATCTTAATTGTTATGGAGAGAGCGTTTCGTTTACGAATAAATTCGTAAGTGTTTCAATAATATTAAATATCTGTAGGACATTTTATACAAATACATAATTAATTATTATTTATATAAACATTTATGAAAGAAAATTTTTACATGTATTATAAAATAATTCGGCTTTTTCTTTAAAATCAAAATGTATGTATTACGTATAGTATAAAACTTGAATAATCTAAAAAATTATAAAAACGCGCAGCATGTTAATGGAAAAACCTTTTTTTGTGGAATGAAAATGTTTTAACAACATTAGTATTCTATAAATGAATACTTTATGTCTAAGGAATAATATCCTGTATATTTGGTGTTGGTCCAGACTTCAGTATAAAAATGAAAAAAAATCTGCTAAAGAAAATAGGATATACAGGAAGTTAAAGAGCTTAAATTAATACAAAGAAGATATAGAAGAGTAGTGCATTATTTTCTGCGCGACTTCAAAATGAATAGTATTTGCGTTGCTTAAATATATTGGATGAATTAATGAGTTTAGGATTAGTTCTATAGTCTATTGAATATAAATATCAAAGCGACAGATATAAACATTATAAGCAGTCCGTCTCTCTAAAACTTAGAATTTTATTAGTTAATTTAAAAATAGTAGCTTATTTCGGAAATACAGAGAGCAATTAAAATAAATAATAAATAAGTAAGTATTTATGAAATTATACACTTTTCAATAATCATCAGTAATTTTACCGTCAGAATAATTATTTGATAATTAGAATAATAATAGTGTGTACTAATTCTTAATAGATATAAATAGCCGTATAAAAAAAAATTTTTTTTTAATTTTAAAAAAAATTTTATCAATATAATACAATTTGTATAAAAAAATTAATTCAATCTTTATCTTCCTGAGAGAGAAATAATTTTAAATTTGAGCTTGCACTATTTGTGCATTATTGTGTCAAATTAAATCAAAAAATAAATCCTAATAATTTTAGAAACAACAGTATATGTGCTTTCTCCACTTTGATTTTGTGCTCTTGAAAGTTTTTTGGATAATGGTTCGAGTTAATGATATTATTACTTCAAAAGCTTTTCCATAAAATTTAGTAAATATAATATTAATATACCTTTAAAATATTCTATAAATATGATTATATATACGAAATTATTCTGTTTGTATTAATGTAAAAATCAAAAATTATAAAAAAAAACATTTTTAATATATAATTTTTATAATTATTGTAATTTTAGTATCGAGAATCATATCATTTAATATAAAAATCTGACAGTAACGTTAACTTATTTAAAAAATTTTCGAACTTTAAATAATATCGTACTAAATATATTTAGTTGACTTTTGTTTAAAATTCTGTTTTAGCACGTATAGTTTTTTTAAAAATTAAATCTTGGCTGTATATTAACTGTAATGTAATACATGAACGTTTTAATAAATTCTGATAAAAATGATCTGATAAAAACTTCTAATAATTTACCCTCTAAATGTATTATTGAATATATTAAAATTTGTTTTAAAGAATTATTAGTTGAATAATTGCTTCTAATTTTGTAGTAAGTATATAAATTGCGCATGAAATATAAGAAATTGAAAGAAAATAATAAAGTACCCGTACTTCTTGTAAATTTATTTTCTCTATGTTCAATACTTTTGAACATTCGTTTTTGCTCACTTAATCCATAAATCAAGATCTCGCAAAATACTCTTATTCGTTATTCGCGTATATTTACACATTCATTTATTCGATATATATTGTAATCTGAGTGCTGTTAATGATGTCCCAACATTCGAAATTAAGTGCAATCAAATATGCGGAAGTTTTAAAGCTGCAGTCGTTAGAAGGCATCCTCGTCTGTAATAAGTTTCTTTGATCTTCTACTTATCAAATCACTTTCAGAATATATGAGAATCGTGTAAGGTAATTTATTAAGTAGATTTATTAAGTAGATCAATTAACTTATATTTAATCCGAACAGCTAGAGTTCGTTAAAAAGATAAATTTTCAAACATATACATTTTTAGTTTTTAAAAGCGGAATTACGTTCTTTGAAATTATTCACACAAAATAAATTCTGCTCATTTAGATAAATATTAAAACTAATTAACTAATTAAATATTTAGATTCCCATGTAAAGGAAATGTAATATTTTTTTGTATAAATATCATAGCTTACGTCATAACTTACATCATTTAGCTTACGTAAAAATTTATTTTTATTTTTATTAATTTAGTTATGTAATATTAAAATATAATTAAAAATTAATATTACTTTGAAATATACATGATATTTATTTATGAAATGAAATTTATTATTCATTCAATTTATAATATAAAATAACGAAATCTTATTTTAATTTTGCTAAAACTGAAAATTTTTTAATATTTTATGAAATAAATTTTTATGATTCCTATAATTACAAGTAAAGATAAAAATAAGTTTTGTAACACTTTTAGTAAGTAGGAATATTTTAGTTATGAAAAATTAATTTACTAATATATTATGAATCATAAAGATTAATTGTACTTAATATTAAGTATTTAGTGCTTTTTGAAAATTAATTATACATTTTTGTTTATACGTTGCTTAAACACGCTTTAAAATATTTCATTCTATTTAATTGCGTAAATACATGCACGTATAAAATACTTTAATTTATTTTAGATTATTAGTTCAATAATTTGAAAGCAGAAATGAATTTAATGAAAACTCATTGCACCGTGTCAAAATATACTCTTAGCAATACACATAGATAGTGTATGTAAATAGTAAAGTAATATGTTGTTAAATAAATAATACCAATAATTGATTAATAAGGCTTTTAAATATGCAGATTCGAAAAAATATGAATTTCGTCTAAAAATTGAGAGATAAAAATCTCATATTCGTAGCATCAAGAATACAATTATGTTTATAATATCAAAGAACCGTAAAAGATTATCTAGATTTATATTTTTAATATTTGATAAAGATTATCGGTTACCGATTCTGTTAAATCAGATTTTTCAGTTCTAGAATTGAAGATGAGAATGTAATACTAGAAACAGGTAGCCATATATTTATCGATACTGGAGTTAAAGGTGCATGTAAGGTAATAGAAGTATGTGAAATTTTCCGTAAATTTATTAAAATTTAATGATTTAAACATTTCGTAGCATTTTAAAAATTTTTAAATATTTTTCCATTCTTTTTTATTGTGATTACCATTGTAAGATATATTAATAATTTCGATTTTTCTTTAATATAATTCAATTTCAATGTCATAATTTATTTTTTTTATATAAAATAAAACACATTCTTAAATATTTAGATATAAAAAATCTCTTGGATTTTCATAAGAAAGGTTGTAATTTTAATACTATTGCATTACTAATCATTCTTTTTAAATAATTTATTAAAATATTTAATTATGTTATCTACTGCATATAAAATATTATAATCGTTTAAGTTACTAAAAAGTCTGGCATTACTTTTAAATAAAAGCTTATTTGAATTTGAAAATGAATGTCAAACGTAGTATATATAAATAAAAATTGCATAAATTATCGATTTTTATATATTAAAATTAATTTTCTGTGTATAATAGAACAGGCTGCTTAACTATTATATAATTATCTATACATACAATAAAATTAATTATTTAAAAACAAATGCTGAAGGGACACTTATAATTCTGATTACAAACTAAAATGTTTAAATTATAATTACGTCATGTATAAGTACAATATTTTTAATACAATAAATTAAATTACTCGTATTTAGCAAAGTATTACTAAAAATCGAATGTATTAAGATTCTAGCAATGTAATTAACAAGAGAAGATGTAAATTTCTTGTTTATTATAACGTTAATTTAATTGCGTAGTTGACGTATTTTCAAAGTATTTTCAAAGTTGTTTTCTTATGAGTTAAAGCAATATAATTCAGTCTAGTTCAATTCTAGCTGATATAATAAAATGCTTGAAGTTTAATGAGAAATTTATAAAAGTACCCAGGTTGTATTATTCTTAATTTAATAGTTGTCGAGATGAAAATAGTGTTGAGGATGAAGCTTAAAGCTTATTGTGTTATATAAAATTTGAAGAATATTTGTTGAAGTATATTCGAGAAAAGCTCGGAGTTGAAGTTTATATCTAAATGAGTTGAGAAAATAATGGATAAAGAGAGTTTTTATTACTCAAAATCGTATGTTTGACGTTCTAGCATAAGTGCAAATACGTATATGTATATTAATAGTTGTGAAGATAAACGTGGTTTGTCTGTAATCGGAACCAGCTGCCAATAATCAAGCACAATGTCGAGAGCGCAGATATTCGAGCGACGTATAAGGTCCGATGAGAAAAGCTCGTAGCCTTCATAAAATCTCTATCTACCCTTATCGATCTGACTGTTCTCTCTCTATTTTTTTTCTGCCCGTCTCTCTTCACTCAGGAATGAGCGACCGCGGAAGATCGAGCACTCCTGCTATAAAAAAAGACAAAAATTTTCCTAAAATGAATGAAAGTAAAGAGAAAATAGTAAAAAAATGTAACTAACGCGAAAATAAATAAAATAAACGCCACGGGCGGAACGCCCGGGTAAACGGAGGAGGTTCTGTCCGGGTGGGTGGTCGGGCACGCGCGTGTATCTATATAACATGGTGCGAGGCCGTGATATTTGGCTCTTACAAAACGCATTTAAAAATAACCATTTTCCCGTCCGAGCGGTGGACCTTGACGAGCGGCGATTCTCCTCGCCTTGACTCGCGGCACTAAAGGTTAAGCGCGCGTGTTTTCTATTTTTTGACTTTTGACGTGGTGGCGGCGGCATCGACGGCGACAGCAGCCACTCTCTCAGAAAATTCGATCAGGTCCGGCTTATATGTATATTCATATATATATATATATATATGAATATATATATATATATGCTACCTCGCTTATCACTAAACCGAGTTTGCATTCTTTCGAGCTTCTACCGAATCCAATTGAATGATACGTTCGATATATTTCTTTATCTATACCTTCGCTTCTCTTATGGTGCACTCGACGAGCTTTTCGTGTAATACAAGTTCGACCGTTCAAAATACTCATATATATCTTTACAGATCTATTTGCTTGCCTCAGCATCACAGATTCACTTCAGCTGAAACTTTATTTCAACTATTAGATTATTGACATTCCTATATTAAGCACCGAAATATTTTACTTGCTTGCGGATTTTTTTCCCTTTTATATAAATAAATATAAAACCATCCAATTTTTTACTTACATTATACAGTTACGTCGTTTATAGTACAAATACTTATCTGTATTACATTCGTTTTAAGTTAGTTAAAATTTGGCACGAAATTTCTTCTTACAACAAATTACACGTAGGTTTTAATATATATGAAACTTTGGTGGTCTTCCAATTATATAAACAATCGAATTATTGGCTATTTTTAATGATTCTGGTCATTACATAATTATTGAGATCTCCTAAATCATATCTGTATTTAATTATCTTTCAGTTTAAAAATACAATATACTAATGATTATATATATATATACACGCGCGCGCATATAAATGAACAATAAAGTTTTTGTATAACCGATCTTAATAAAAAAATTTTTAAGAACTTGTATTACTCGATTAAAAATTGACTTAATAATTTAAATTTAAATATACTTAATAATATAATACTTAATAATTTTTTAATTTACACTTTCATTCTTTTCAAGGTCTAGTAGCTGAAAAATAAAATTCTTATTTTTGTTATAATTGTAAAATTATCGATTAATATTGAAAAAGGTAAAATAGAACTGCTATAATATAAGATTGTATATAATTAAAATTGTAAAATGAAAAAATTTGTAAAAGAAATTCAACTTATTTTGTTTATGTAATCTACAGTTTCATCTACTTAGCCGATATTTTTAAGTAGTACAATTCATTTGATTAAAACCAGTTGACGAAAAACTATCGCTTAATATTTATATATTATAGTATTTAATTATTTAAATATTAATATATTTTAATACGAAAATATATAAATTTATTTTTTAATTCTTTTAAATATTTAAAAAAACACCAATATTTAAAGGAATAAATTCTAATATTAATATCGATAATATTGATACGTTACTACTATAAAATTAATTTGATTATTTTTTTTCGAAATATTTATTTTTATAAAAATAATATTAATTTTTAGATAAAGTTATTTATATATTTTTAATATTAAAAATTAATTTACTAATAATTATTTTACTATGAATATTTCAAATTGCTATCAATTTCAAAAATAATAACCATTGTACCCAAGACGCAGGTTCGATCGATCCAAAAACAAATTATCTTGCGTCTTTTTCTCAATTACCATCCACATTTGCTAGCTTAATGTCCAGTCCCGGTAGTTACCCATACCCATAAAGAGCTGTTTTGCAATATTGATTGAATGACTGCTCAGTTATTTTTGTTTACATATTGTTAAAATTAATACGTAAATATCGAGAATAAACAATATTATATTATTTTTATTGAAATTATATATTTATACATATGTGCCAATAAAAATACAGAAATGTTTATGGAAAGCTTTATTATTAATTATAAATAAAGTTTAAATGATTTTGATCGGACTAGATTAAATCAACTTGGTGTTATTAAATAAGTATTATAAATAATGTCATCGAATAAAATTTAATACATTTTAATTCATGGACTTATGATCGATTTTTTATGGGGAATAAATTGATTTGACAATAGGATTGTACTCAACGAGTAAGATCATCTCGAGCCTTTTCTAGATTTATCAGTCTTGAGCTTTTAAAAACAGAATGTCGATATTAAGCTCAAATAAATTCATCGTATCCTTTGCTTCGCCTTCTTAAGCGATGATTTCGATTTATAAGGCCAATACACGTCGCCTGTTGGTTTTTGTACTGCTATCTCTGATGAAACTCATTCTCTTTTACGAGAACAAACATCATCATCAGAATAGAAAATGGAAGGTAGCTTCAATCACTTCCATTGCTTAGTTCGGACATTTATTGTTTGGCCGCGAACCACAGAATTCCGATTTCTTGTCGTAGACCCAATAACGTTGTTTTTAATGTTACTTGCTCCGCTTTATAATAATAATATTATAATATAATAATATATTATACCGCTAATAATATATTATACCTCATTTCATTTTAGTTTGCAGTTTTTAAACATAAATTACTATATTATAAGCATTATCATCTTCCATTTGGAGAATGTACTTTGTTCACTTTAATATTTTAGATTAAGATAAGCTTAAAGTGATAAAAAAAAATTAATTCTAATAAAATATACCTTTCGTAGTACAACACATTATTAAATTTAGTATAATTAAATTAAGTATAAATGACTCTTTAATTTTTAAGAAATTTTTTAAAATATAGAATCACTGCTTAATAAGATTACTTATAAAACTACTCGAATCTGCAATTTTACACCAAAAACATAAAACAAAAATTATAATACTAAAAGTTCTTTTATTTCCAAACAAAATTAAAACATTTTTTTTGTTATTAAAAATTTATCTTAATTTTACATAGACGATGTCTATTCTGAAAGTATGGAAGATACGAATCTCTAAGTATGTTACTAAATTCATTTTAGAAAAAGGATTTAAATATGTAGAGAAAACTGGCGATTTATATTGTACAACAACTTTTCTTAATATTCTCATCTTAATCTATAATTGGGATATTTTTTATAAGCAATAGATTTCTATTTGTGTTACCATAATTTTATTTTATATATTTATAATTTTACAAAAAATGTTACATTTTTGTAAGAAAATTGTTGAGAGAATATTTTATATATTTTTTTAGAAAATCTTATAAAATACAGATAAAAATAATTATTTAATAAAATTTTTAAAACCCTTTGAAGTCTTTTGAAGTTCTCGAGTAAATAGTGGATGAGGTGATAAACATTTGGTAATAAGTATATATAACAAATCAATTATCTTTAAAGATATTACTTAATATAAAATAAAGATTTTTTATTGGAATTTGCTAAGTTAATTACACACGATTATTTTATTGTATATATAAAGTAATTTGTAGTATTGATAACTAATCTGGATAACTTAGTTTATAATTTGAGTCTTAAAAAATAGTATTGACTTGAAGAGAACTGTGTAAGGAAAGATAATATGAAACTTATTTTTAATAGATATTGTTTTAAAATCCTTATTTATTCAACTTTTTAATATACATAAACATAAAACAATAAACATACATAAAATTAAAAAAATATTTTTATAAATTATAAATAAAAAATATAATCATTCTCTATTGCTAGAATTAAACAGTTTAATTTATTCTCTTCTGTGATCGAAACCATATTTATACTATATGAAATTAATTTAAATACATATATAAAGTTGATTTTTGTCGACTGTAAGCAAATTTGTAGTGTCTTGTAGAGAGATAGTTAATATTTTGAATACCCACCAAATGTCAAATTTACTTTTGCGATCCCTAACTGAATCGAGTATTTACTGATTATACCTGCACTGAGTTAATTAATGGTCAACTTGAATTAAAATCTGTTCTTCTATCCGTTACAGTTATACTGTATTCTATGTAATATATTTATTTGCATGCAGACGACTTTTCATTCTCTTGAATCCTAGATTTCGTATATGATAGCCTCATAAGAAATGTATTTCTGATTCTTTCAATTATCAAATAACGGAGTCTCTAAACATATTATTATTGAAATCCTCTGGAACTGTAAATGTTGTTATGAAGCTGAGATAAAATATATGTTGAAACTTAATTACAATTTGAAAGTATAGATTCCCAAAGTCTTCGAAATAAACTATTAGCTTACCGCTTATGTGTAAGTATACTTATTGTTTAATTAGCATTGCAGACTTTCATAAACTATTTTCATGGAGGTACGAAAACAATTATTTATAAATCAATGTATTTGAAACTAATATTATATCACGATGTGCATTAAGAAAAACACAATCAATAAAGAATTTATATCTTTTGCATTTATAATTCTTAATTTGTTCAAAATGATTATACTCTAATTGATTAATATTAGGATATGAAAATATAACAATTGGTATCCGAAAAAAATTTATCAAATGACTATTACAAAGGCCGATTCAGAGCAATTTCTTAAGAATGCCTCATAGACCGGATGGCGAATAACGACGAAGTTACAAAGGTTATCGCACCGCGTTAAGCTTATTTGAAAGTATCCATTAAAAATCGAATAATGCCGAGGTTACGTTCATTATAGGAGAGGAAGACAAACGGATGTAGTCAGCGCAGATCACCAAGCGTACCAGCTTTCGCGCCTTCGTGCCAGTTGGCTCTAGTTTATCTCTATTATTGCTTGCTCAAAAGAACATTGGGTGAGTGAGAAAGAGAAAGAGAGAGAGAGAAAGCTAAATAAACAATTGGATAGATAGAAGGAGAGAAATACGTAGAAAAGATAATAGCATTAGACATTCCAATAATTCGTAATATAATGAACGTAATATCATCAAATATCAACTGAAAAATAAATTGATTTTAATCTGAAAAAAGTAATTTTAGTCAACTAAAAACATTTTAGATCCTTTTACAAACAAGGCTTTTTCATGAATTTAATTTACAAGTTAGATGTAAATTCAGTTAGATAAACATATATCACTAAATCACTAATGCATTCCGCTCGTGTTTATTTTGAAATTTAATATCACTGCCAACAAATTTTTTAAGGCATAGAAAATTAACCTCTAAAGCAAAAGCTATTATTTTATCTATCGCAGCATTATAATTCATACAATACATAATCTAAATTAATGTTTAAATTACGCTTTCATTTTAAATATCAATATTTCCGATATAGTTAACGTATTGTTTTTATTGAAATTTATTCAGTTAACAAATCCTACAATTACATCAATTTTTAATTTATACATCTTATTATAAATTTTGCATAAGAAATTAGAATTAAAATATTATATATTATAATTATTTCAATTGTTTAATCCTTACTTTTAACTTATGAAATTTTTTACTTATATTTTCTAAAACTAGAATAATTAATTTCACAACGAAAGTGCAATTCTTCTTGTAAAGATCACGTACTTATTTTTATACATCTTAGAATTTATAATGCGACTGCTATAATATAAAAATTTTAATTAATAATATTAAATATATTACTCATATGCACAGTCAATAAAGAATATTTTATGCAAAAATCTTTCCATCATAAGTTTTTATACCACATTAATTTAATAAATTAATAAATTAAAAATTTTATTTAAAAAATTATAAAATAAACAGATAACTAAATTAATTTTTAATATTAAAAGTATTTTAAATATTAATATAACTAAGTAATTTTGAAATGTGGTTGAAAAAAGCTATCTGAAATTTGGTAAACCTGAATAATAAGATTAAACTTTTATTGATTTAAGTGTTAAGAATTTCGTATTAGAAAAAGCTGGTGGACCCGGATGACGAAAAAAAAGAAACGTTAAAAACTGTCAAATTTAAAATGTAATTCTAATACTGTTCACTTATTCATGTATGGCGCATATATACAGAGCTTTCTTACCTTATGTTAATTGTCGGCGAGGTGTAGTGAGCCATGTGACAAGCTCCTTCCTTCCCGTGGATTTTATTCTCAATCTCTCAATGAGCTGTGAGTCTAAGCTCCAACACAACCTGAGATTTCCGGAGGCGGGTTGGTTAACATCGTCTCTGTTAGGCTCACCTTATTTCCAACCTTAGATATATATATATATATTTATAAATTTTAAAGAACATTACGGACAATTGAGATAATTATAAATGTCAATGAAACCCAAAGGTCTTAAAATATGTTTAAAACGGATGTATTTATGAAACTGATAAATTAAATTACAGCAATGTATAAGTAATAAATAAAATGTAATAAAGAAGAAAATTTAT
This sequence comes from Ceratosolen fusciceps, assembly GCA_018883505.1. Lineage (NCBI taxonomy): Eukaryota > Metazoa > Arthropoda > Insecta > Hymenoptera > Agaonidae > Ceratosolen > Ceratosolen fusciceps. Next base: position 704,042 of record RCIC01000035.1, on the reverse strand, counting down.
TTATGTAAATGAATGGAGTATAGGCTCTAAAGTTTATTAATGAAGTATTTTCCATTGAGTAGTGTATGTACGATAATTTTAAGTGCGCGTGTGCCTAAACATATATTTGTTGAATTATTATACATTTGTAGCGGACGTCTTCGAGAAAAACAATTTACCCGATAGACCGCCACCGCAATAAATAGCTCAACAAGGCGCACGTCCACGCTACCTACACGTCCACCTGCGCCGCACACTATGTTATAATTACCGCAACTTAAATCTTAATATTATAATCCTTCACGAATTGTCAACGTCAACGGTTCCACCCCCACCTAGGGCTGATCGACCCCAAGCCATCGAACGACAGTCCAACATCAGCTCTCTCTCTCTCTCTCTCTCTCTCTCTCCCTCCCTCTCATTTGACAACCGTTTCTCCTCTGTTCCTATCCACACAAACATTGATTAAAGATATAATTGTATTTATCAAAATGCGTTAAATATATGCTGTATGCAAACCATCGGAAGTCAGTGATTGTATAGATAGGAAGAGTAATAAGTAAAAGTTATATGCACAATGATAGAGTAGTTGATACAGTCAGCAAAATTATGAGTGAAAGGGGAGAATGTATATTTCGATTAATATTTGTGACCCTTGCTTGTTGCAGATGTCTTCGTCGTTGCGTACGCAATCGACACTTGGCGAGCTGACGAATTTGAGCAACGCGGGTTCCGACCGGACTCTGGCAACTTCCACGGGCGGGAACTCGCACACCTACTCCCACAGGAAGCACCACAATCACCACAGGAGCAGGAGCGCTCCACGTGTTCCGGAGAAACCCCCACGTAAACGACATATTAATCCCGGCCACAGTCTTGCCTCAATACCGAGCCAGATAAAGCTCTCGATGCTCAACAGCGGTCTCATCTCCTTCGGTATGTTACATTTACACCCCCCGAGCCTTCTCCATGACGATTTCATCATATTTCATCCACTTGTATACTTTCATTCTTTTTAAGTCAGGGTCTTTGACTCCAATCTCAACCCTTTTCTTACTCACACCAACGCAAAGCTACGTCAGACATTCTTTTATCCTTTTTAATAATGGCTTTTACTTAGTCCTAAGTCAATAGCTTTAAAATCACATTTTTTTAAAAATCACCCTTTGCTCGGAACTAAGCAATCGGCTCTCATTTATTTCAGATTTATGACTGATTAGACCCATTTCGATGATTTACGTAATCAAATGATCAAGAGCTTAATGCACGTTAATCTATATACCATCGATTTTTACGTAAAGTACAATTGAATAACATTTTTTTTATATGCTTTAATATGACTGAATATATTTTTCATTACGGAGACACGCATATAATCGTTTTACTTATAATTATTTCTTCATCTACAAATTATATTATTTAAATAAATCGATTTTCCGATTATATTTTCAAAATAAATCTAAAATAGTAATAACTCATTTTAATAAATACATAGATTTTAAAGACTTTTTAATAAATTTATGTTTATTTATTTATATAATAATATGAAATTTATAATAAATTATCGTAACTGCGTAATTTTTTAAATATTTTCTCCAATAATAAATATGTTGGACAAAATGTTCATTCAAAATGAAAATGCATCTATTTAGTTATTAACGAATATAATTGAAATGGACTCGTATGACCTATGAAATAAATTCTAGTAATGATAATTTCACAACTCAATAAGTTATAAATATATATATATATATATATATTTTTTTTTTTTTTTCTTCATTATGTTGCAAATCTTAATTGAATTACCTTATATGGTTTATATAATGCTGCTTGTATTAGCTCAGCTAATGATAATTCAATTTTCTAATTATATAATATTGAATGATATTGGCTAAATCTTGATTATTTTCATAAGTATAGTAAGCATATATAATTTTTTAAACTTATTTAAAATATATATTCAAATATATTTCATGAGCAACAATGGGAACAATGATCGCTAAATTACATTGGAAATTTGAAAAATCGATCTATTTAGGTTGAAGTATGTATATACTTAATGAATAAAAAACGTGCGAAATGTGCTTCGTATTTTCATTCTATAAAATATTAATAGAATTTAATGAAAGAATGTTGAAAATATTGTTAATAATATATTTAATTAACTCCAGTGCGTCCGCTGTTTCTTATTTATTTTTTACTTATTCGAATAATACGTTCGTTTAGTCATTCCGCATTCTACAAGTATACGTAGAATTTTCTACCTCTATAAGTATATATAAAATTTTTATAAGTAATAGGTGTATTATTAATTTTTAAGAAATTTTTTAGTAATGTGGAAATGAATGTAAGAAATAAATGTAGAGCGCGTGCCGCTCGGCAGAAATTAGTAAAGATGGCAGCGTAAATAAGTCAGTTTAATCACATTAGTAGGAGGATAAAATTGCGTCAGATTACGGGGAGAAAAAAGGGGATTAGCTCCGGGAGCACATTACCTTGCAAATCTTTGTCAGAAAACGGCAGTTCAAATATAAAATGATGATCTCCCCTGCAGCAATTTGATTGACCTTTATTAACGTTCCCCGTTCTTTTACGCTTTCGGTGCCTATCTTAGTCTTTGTTAATCGAAACATTAAATAAATTTAATTATTTGAGGATGTTCGCCACTGAAATTAATACAAAATTAGTGACCTCGTACGGCTTCACTCCGTCCGAAAATTATTCTATCTCTCAAGAGATTCACAAAACAGAGAAAAGTATGAAGCATTTCTTTGCTTCGAAAATACTATTCGTGGAAGATAAAAATATAATAGACAGGTGCGATGCTCCGGTCTCTACTTTAAAATCGAACAATAAAATTTATTTACATGCTGACAGCGAAGATATATTTGTAACTTTCAATAATTCATCCAGTTGATTCATAAATTGACTTAACGGATACGTATGAAAATATCTTGTGTGCTTAACTTTCGATGTTTGTCCGTTCGGGAAGGTTTTCGTATTTATTAAAATCTATTTAGAAAATGCGAGTACATGTAGTAAACACAAAAATATACCTTTATTACATGTAAAAGGATTTTACATCGACTGCACCACCAAAATTTTATGTTTTATACATAAGTTTTATTTCAACATATTATTTAAGTGAAGTTGTTTAAGGTTAATAAACCTTAGTTGATAAACCTTTTTTTCTGTCAGTATTACACGATCGTTTCTGTAACATTAAGTTGCTACTTATCATAAGCTTATAATTTTTTAGGAGCTTTACTCTTATACATTTTACAGTTTCTAAGTTTTTTTTAATTTTATAATGTTAAATGGAGATAACAATAATGAGACACTTTCAATAGACATAATTATTTATACATAACATGAAAAGCTGATTATAAATGTAAATAATAACGGCGAGGATGTTGATGTAGGTAAATGTTTTTCGGACGTAAATTTGATTGGATAAAATTCGAAATTCCGACGCCGACCGAAGTCTGCGTAATCGAGTATCGAAAGTTGAAGGACGAATTTCGAATGAAAAAACATATTTTTAACCGTGGACATAGCTGTGCCAACGATCCGAACAGAGGAAATCGCGAAAAACAAATTTTTATGAATTCAAAGGCAAAATCGTGAAACCTCTGGCATTGATAAAGAAAGTAATTTGCGAATTTTTTATTTTCTTTATAAAATGCCCGAGTACTGCCCAAAGTATTTCGAGGTATTATTTGATTATCACTAAGCTTGAATTCGATTGAATTTTAGTCTCCGATTGATAAATGAAAGTTTATTATAAAAATTACTTAAAAGTATAATTGTTTTATTAGTTTTAGTAATACTTTTAGTTGATGAATAATTTTCATTGTGTAAATAATGCTGTCAACTAAAAAAAAATCTATTTAATATTATTGTTTTGTAAGTTCTGTTTAAGTACTTGGAAAAAAAAGAAGAAAAAAATGTATTCGAACTCCGGAATGAGCTGTCGAAGGTCCCAATTGGGAATCGATTTGTTTTTTGTAAGTACGAATTCGGAGTTATTCGAGTTGAATAGAAAATTCTCTTTCAGATAGACAATACCGAGGCTAAAATAAAAATAGCGACTTCGTAGCTCAACAGAGAGGACTGTAAATATCTAGAAATCTCGAAGCGTGATCGACACATTATTATAAAAAATACGAATGCGTTAAAAGCGTATGTTAAGCGTATTTGGAGGTACGTGTGGTCGTCGTTCGGTTAATTCTGCTGAGCTTCATGAAACGGATGAATGTTGATCTTGACCCAGATGACAGTATGTCGGCGTAGTTGTGCACCAATTATCGAGAATCTCCGGGAATGTTGATAAGATGGGATTTTGACCTGCCTTCTCACCTCTCGACAGCGCTTCAATAAACCGCTAGTCTCTCAATCCCCCCTCCTCACCTTTCTTTGTCATCCGGGTTCCGAGCGCCCCGGAACATCCTCTCCGATGCTCCCCTTTGCGCATCCATTCGTCAACCAGGCGATGCTGAGCTACGAAGGCCAACGCAAGAATGCCCTCATTGATCCGGGAGTTGAGTGGCTTTGCGCTCTCTAACTCACTGACTGATTCATTTCTCTTTGGCTCTTCCTGGAAAAGCAGATTACGGCCTATTTTTCCGTGGTCCGCATAATCATCCTTATCTTTTCGATCGAATTAAGATGTCACTAAAGAATGATGGATTCGCTCAATTGCTCATTGTCTACGATTACAAATAAAATCTGCAAATTTATACCTCCTATAATCTACTTTTTCTCTCTATATTTGATTTACTTATTTATTTACTTACTTGCTACACAACGTGATTTCAATAATTCATTAATAATACAATTTTAGTCCATTATTTACAATCCCTCTCTTCATAATCGATTTTCGATTCTCTTTCATTGCCAATGCAACGAAACATTACAACGTTTTTAATCTTTAAAATATCCATTATCAATATTTACATTAATATTCAACAATATCTTAAATAATCGATCGATAGCAATGTAATCCAATTTTATACTAGATACTATTAGTCGCTTAACAGATAAAAGAGTAATAATATCCAGACTAATAATATCTGGTTGTAAATACTTGCTACAAATAAAGTCAATTTTGTTATAAAAACTTTTTTTCATTTTTATTGAATCCTGAAGTAAATTGATTTCCTTCTTCAAATGTATTTTTTATGATAATAATTTATTAATTATTTATCAAAACTAAGATATTTTTCAATGTCTTCTTTATCTAGAAACATTAAAATATTTAAATAAATAACTTTATTTATTTAAATACCAGCAGTTTGATAGTTTAATTTAATTCATTCAAGAAAGCGAAGTCTTTTTTGTAAAAATTAAGTAAATAGTGAAAAAAGTTTTCATTTCTACCGGTTTTACCGATTTTACAAAAAAATATATAATTTTTAAGTGTAAGTAGCAAAATTTATTTTGCTGTTTACTTCAATAAAACTTACTGAACGAAATTTATGTATGAAAAATGTTCTTAATAAAAAATATATAATTTTATTTTTATGTTATATAAATTATATTATATTTTATTTAATATAATATTAAATTTTAAGAAAATTTAATTAAATTTTTGTCAAACTATTTTCCATGTCAAGTTTAATATTCTTAAATAAATAAAAAACGTAATTATAACTTTTATTACTTTTGATTATATTTTAATAATTTAAAAAGATTTTTAAATATTATATAAATATTTAATACACTAAATTGGAATTTTTCAAAGATACTTTAAAGGGAGGATTATTATTTTATTCATATTTAAATTTTTTTTTTAAATATATTAATTTTAGCCATCTATGTGTAATTTATAATAATATTTAAAAGTGTTTATTTTAAATATATTATTAACTGCTATTCAACACTATAAATCAATCATTAGTAAAATAATTATTAATATAGTACATTAATTTTTCTTATGGATGAATCGATAATTGAACGCTACAAAGTAATATGAATAATTTCTGATGGGAATATAGACTCTTTTTTTCTCTCTCTCTCTCTCTCTCTCTCTCTCTCTCTCTCTCTCTCTCTCTCTCTCTTTCTCTCTTCGTTTACCTAACAATTGTGCATATATCCTGTCCTCCTGACACCCCGTACCTGTTCACGCAAATTTTTCTTTAACTCTCAACCACTCCTCTTGTCCTCCCCCTCCACCCTAAGAAATCAACTCCCTTTCTCGCTAGACTCCCTCTGCTCGTTCGTGTAAATATTCGGAGATTCTGGAAACTCGACTAGCACAATTCGTATTCGTTTTGTTGTCACTGTTTGCTAACGACTGACCCCCCCTTGAACCATTTTTAGTACCCCGCGCCATACATTGAATTCCATACAATCGTTATTTATTCTCTATTGTTTATACTAGCAGACTTTGCATTGTACTATGTATCGTGAGATAACTGCACCCCCTTCCCATCCTTGTCCAATCGCTCTAGTCGTTATTGGACCTCGATCAGGAATAATCTGACAATATTAACTTGCCTCACTTCTTCGTAAATAAAAATTTATTCAATTAACTTACCATTTCAATTATTTTTATTCATTAAAAAAGTATTTATTCTTGGTGTTCACGTTTCAATAAAAGGAATAAAATTTCAAGTGATAAATCTCTTTACCTTTATTTCCAATTAAAGTTCTTTTATTTTCAATTGTGAAAATTAAGAAGAGGCAAAATAACTTATAAAATTTAAAGTACAAACGAAATCTGAACTCATCCTTTATTTTTTATCTCTTTAAACCATAATTTCTTTATGAACATGAAGATCTTGTATTGCATGTGATTATTTATTTAGAAAATTTGGAGATTTAGACGTTTTATTATTATAATTAGATGCGGAAATGTGTGATAATACAACCGAAAATGAAGATAATGAACACGAAAGAAATAGGCGAGTATCAATTGTTAAAAAACTTTATTTCCTTACTCCGTTTACAGGTTTCGCCACAATGTCTAACAATCGACCGAGACTCCAGTTCATAAGCAAAGGTCACCTCCCACGTAATGGCCTGGTTCTTGTTATGTACATCGCGTATTTAGATAATAACAAAAGATAAATTTCTTAAATTCATATGAATTCATAATTTAATAAATTTATTAATATACTGGTTATAAATCTCGAAAAAGATAACGAACTTCAGATCCAGCAATCTATAAAACTTATTATTTCTTCCCATCGGAAAGCACGCCTTCGAAACACAGATTTTCCGTTAAGGAAAAAATACTAAGGGTATGATTATTTATGAATTCATATCAGGTTGCATAATCCATACTCCTTATAATCGTGTATTTTTTCTTTTTCTTTCAAGACGCATGTAGAGTTATTTAACAAGAAAAAACTGATTTGCAATACTATTTTCGTAATGTAACCATTGTTCTTAATTATTAGTGGGAATTTCTAGATTTTTTATTATAAAATGACAATTTTATTGTTTCATTTGAAAAAAATAGTATAACTTTTTGTGATAAGAAAAAATTTATTTTTCTCGAAAATCTTATATTTCGCATTAATTTATTACGCGTAATTTTTTACATGAAAATCAAAGCTAATACAGACTAGTTATTAGATTGTATTCATTATGTGTATTCAGTAAAAGAAGTTATTCTAAAATATAAGCTCTTTAAGTTATTAAAATAATAAAAGGAATGATTATTAAATTATTTTTTATATCAGATATGTTACAAATATATTATTAAATTATTTTTTATATGAGATATGTTACAAATATATTATTAAATTATTTTTAAATACTTGTCTAACTCAACTAAAATCGCTTGGAATAAGACGTTTTCAATTAAGATCAAATTACTTTTGAAAACAGAGATTTTGTAATTTTTTCAATTAATTAAACTAAGTCAATTATTATAGGTATTGTACTTCTACACATACTTTTCTTAACTATTTCTTTTTCAATAATATTGCTCGGAAAAACAACTTCATAATGCTTTCAAAAGAGCTCCTATGTCATTACTATTTTATCAAGAATTTTCCAATACATTGTTTACGACAATTTAAATTTTTTGATAATAAAATGGCTACAAAATATTACATGTAGGTTAGAAGAGATATTTTTATCTTTACTAACGAAAGTATAAATAATTTTTAATGAAAGTATGCGTAAGTAAAACAAATCCAACTCTATAAAAAAAAAGAATTGAATTACTCAATTAGATGATAACTTTTTAAAAAGTTTATTTCGAATTTTTAGTAGACTAAGTAGTTTTAATTAAAGAGATTGTATTTCACATACAATGCTATGCAATGGTATAGAATTAATATTTGATATATGATAATATAGAATTATTTTTCTATCTTAAAACTGATATATATATATATATATGGAATTAAACAAAATGAATATATGTATTAGATATTGATTTGAAAAAATCCAATTTGTGTATATAGTTAGAAAATGAGTGACTTTTTTCAACTCGCTGTTTTGTTTGAAAGTAAGATAAAAAAACCTACGTAGAAAATATACTAAAGAGAAATTACTGAAGGGAATAAAATTTTCGTGAAAAGTTTAAAAAATAATTTCGAAGTGTATAAGGACATTATAATTTTTAATTCCAATTTTAATTCCATAAACTCAAAAATTTAATGTTTAATAAAATATTTACAGGTTATATATATGTTTGATCAAGACATTTATATGATATATTTTAAGAAAATATGTCATATGTACCCATTTTCTGTTAAAAATATTAATCATTATATATAAACTATAAATAAGTAGTCACTACTTCAAAGTTGTTTTTACATTCATAATATTCATGTACTTCGCCAATTTTATTTCTTGATATAAAACTTTTAATAAGCGAATGAAACCGAGTATGAATTCGAATTCAGTACTTAAACATACAGAAAGTCGTTTCAACCTAATAACTAGAAATGTGAATATTAAATTTTTGTTCATATAAAAGCAACTTATTCTATATATTAATTTAGAAGTAAAAATATTAATCTTATTATAACTTTATTCTTTATATAAATATTTTTAATAAAAATATGAAATATGTAAATTTAAATAATATTATTTTAAATAATATGAATATAATACTCAATTTATTTATTTTTAAAATTTATCTTTACTTATTATATCGTGTTTTAGATGATGATATATTTTTACGTTAATAATAGCATTTATATTAATAAAAAATTAATAGGTTGATTTTCTTTATTTTTTTTAATACTAGCTTAAAGAATCTGCACATTTTATGTAACAACAACATTCCATACAATTTTCTATTTTTAACTCATACATTATTTAATATAGTCATCAATAATATTCAAGATGATTTATTAATTCACTAACGTTAAAGTGTATGAATTTAAAGTTTTAAAAATATCAAAAAAATCTTTAGATATTTTTATTAAAATATTTATCAATATCGACAAAGATTATAAATCGCCATTAATATTCATGTGTTATAATATAGTATATTCGTATTAAGTTAAGTAATAAAAAAGATTAAGTTTATAATTTTTATTACTTAATAAATGAAATCATCTATTTTGTATCTCCTAATGTAGAAAATTATTAATAAATTATCAAAAATAAAGTTTGCATAAAATTAGCAAATGTAATGAATTAATTCGAAAATAAAATGAAAATTATCTACGTCAGAAGTTACTTACGTTTAAATTTCAGGTTCTAAGAATCGGAATATAATCAATATGCGCATACGCTTTATACTATTACTCATATTACTATTGGTAAGTTCAATCTCTTGCAATTAAGTATTAATACAGTACATGCATTCGTTCTCCACTTGAAAAGAGATTGGAAGCATCTTGATTATAAAAATGATTCCAGCTCTCTGACCGTGAAAAATTTGACAAATAATTTTGCTTAGTCTCGAAAATATAATATGTTGGTTCATTGAGAACGGAAATCGAATTGTAGAGATGGAGTCTGCACTACATGATACACTTTACAACTTGATACACTTTAGCGCTTTTATTTAATCTAAAGAATATCTCCGTTCGAGACGAGTAAATATCATACCATAAAAATATAATGTTTTGAAATTCAAGTAAATTACGATTATTTGATAATCAAAACGATAAAAAAACGCCGTTATAACTTATGAATATAAGCATACAAAACGTATACAAGTATAAAAATTCAATTCTCATTTATATGGTAAAATACAACTTAGCATATAATATCAACACTTTGCAATTCTAATCAAAGCAAGATATTCTTTGTCCGATTATTTAATTTAATTTGCAATATCCTTTGTACAGAGGCTTTTTTCTCCTCCTATTAATAAAGGGTCGGATTTTTATGCTGGCGCGATAATTAATAAATAAATATCTTTTTCGTTAAACTCACAATCGTTGATTTTTATTTGTACAATCTCTCCTCCCCATCTTCCAAACTAATTCAACTTTCAAATAATCATAATAATAATAATAATAATAATAATAATAATAAAATAATTTATTAATATTCTGGCTTTAAACCTTCAACGGTATCTATTGTAAATCTTTTGTGATATGCTAAATGTTTTAATAATTGTTTTTGATGTTAAAACAAGAGTAGACAAGTGTTGTTATTTATTTTACATTATTAAAATAGTTTTAGTAATTATTAAAAATCAAGTCATAGTTTAAAGTCTAAATTCAGTGTATGCATTTATAGTATCAATGAATATAATAAATAAATGTGAAATAAATTGATGTTGAATGTTACTTTTATAAAAGGAACAAGTTGATAACACACAGTCTTAGTATTAATTTAATTTTAAATTGATTTTGCAGATAAAAATTAATAAACAAAAATTCGGTTATATTAGTAATTTTTAAATAATTCTTTATATTATGCACATCAAATTTTGTATAAAATATATGTTAGATTAATTAAAAATATTTTATAATGTTTAATCTGAGATAAATTGTTTTAGAGTAAGATTTCAAATTAAAATAATTCCTATTGTTTCTATTTCCGAAGTATTTACAAATACATATTTGTCTCTAAGTAAAATAATGTCTTTATTATTCTTTGGAAAATATTATTTTAAAAGAATAATTATAATATTTATTATTAAAAAAATAATAAATAATTTTAAAATAATAATAAATAACTTGACTGGCTATTTGTACATGTGATTTTAAGTTGTTTTATATTAAATAATTAATAAAATTTATATGGACTATATTAAAAAATTGTAGAATACTATAGTTTTGTTAGTATTGATAGATTGAAATTAATTATATATGAGATAATATAATAAAATAATGTATTACATATGAAACTATTAAAAATAATTTAACTAATTATGTAATGGAATATCGTATTATATTGAAAAATTTTAACTAAACAGAATATTTTTCTTTGTAATATATAAATTATTTATTTTAATTTTATTTTTATTTTTATTTTTAAATTTATGAAAAAGTAACATTAATATATTAGGAACTTGATTATAAAATCAATATGTGTGTGTGTGTCTGTGAGTTTATACATAATTAGAAGAAAATCGTATCATTATTGTAGCAAATGAAATTTAAACCCTTACTAATGAAAGGAAATCCCCACCCGCATTTACGCATCTCGTTGAATCATCAATAATGAGTAAACAATAGTTTAATGGTTGTGAATCGTAGATAGTCATAAACATTATTCTATGATAATCGATAAAATTATAGTAGTAAAAGAGAAACTTTTCACAATACGCTAATACACTCATATAGAATTTGTAGTATACGAAAAATAATATGCTTTTTATTTAAAATATTTTTACTAAAATTGAATTCTTTCTTTAATCTTAATTCCGCTCAATTAGAGTATTATGCATATTATGTAAATAAATATAAATTTTTAATTCAGATTCTTGTGCAACTTCTTAAGAATAAAAGCAAAATAAAAAATTTTCTCTACAGCAGTCTTGTTGAAATTATTTCATTTGTCAAAATAAATGCATAACTTATTGATTTATTACGTGCGTCATGTATGAATAAAATCCGTGATTTCAATAAATAATACTTCGTGAGCTGACAGGTCATATACGCATATTACGAAACACTATATATATGGGTATATATGTATATACTATTAAATGTAATAATCAAATTATATTCAGTTAGAGTTTTTTGTATAAACTTATGTATTATTATTTACTTTATATAACTTTGTATTTATTTAAAAAATTTACTTTCAATGAAAATGTTTACAATAAAAGCGAAAAACAAGAACTTCAGCTATATAAGTTATAAATTATAATTAAAAGTACTCTAAATTAAACTTTATAAATTGTGAAAGTAAGTAATAAAAATATAAATAGATAAGCATGTTTATCTACATAAAGAGTCAGTGTTTTGAAAATCAAATTGGAAAGAAGTAAGGTTATAAAATTTATTGTCATTCCTCGTGGATTATATGAATTTTATAATAATAGGATGAGGATAGGATCGAAATTTAGCCTTCAGAAATAAGCAAACAATAATATCTGAGTACTGTGATTGGATTATAATTCGAGGTGGCGATCTAGAGAAAGTAAGTATATGAAACTGGTGGAAGCCAGCTGTCTGATAGAAGCGGTTCCGTTCTTTTGATTTAAAGCGTTGTCTAGAAGCTTTTTGATACTTTCGATAAACTACTTGATCCTTATTCCTCTCATCTCTCTCTCTCTCTCTCTCTCTCTCTCTCTCTCTCTCTCTTTCCTGCCTATCTACTAGATTATTCTACAAGCGAATCTTCACTATCCCTTTAATCTTACATAACCACTTTACAATTGTTTTCGATTGACTAATATAATAGTGATGAAATAATAATGTAGAAATGAAATATTTTTAATGAACTTATTAAAATATTTATAGTTACAATGAAAATAATATTACTTACATGTAAATCCTGATGATTGATAATTATCACGTAATGCTTTGAGAAAGATAACTATCCTGATAATTTAGAATATTATAGGAGATAAAAAGTAATTCGCTTCATATCTTAAATTTTGCGTAAAATTTTTTTCATTTTTTAATAAAACAAAATAACCTATGCTCTACGAATTCCGTAGTTTGCAGACAAGTAAAACTCTCTCTCTCTCTCTCTCTCTCTCTATATCTCTATGTATTTTACATACACGTACACAATATCATAATATTATATTCGTTTTTTAAAAATCGAAGTATGAACATCTATTTCACATTGATTGGACAGAAAAACTGAAAATTAATTAAATAGAAATAAAAACTACTGTGTCGTTTACAATAAATCTTTCTTAAATCTTATTTATATCCTGTGTAAAAAAATCTATTATTCTCAGGCATTAAATTACTTATTCTTCGGCCAATGCGAAATGTATGTGATTCTTGCATTCGTGCGTCGGTCAGGTTCGATTCCGTAGAATGCAACAGTTTAAAAATAAGCATATTAATTGAATCGTTGCAGTAACATGACTGTTAAATTTGAATTTGAATATTGATTTATAATTATAAGGTTTACCACATAATGTAATATAATTATTTTTAGTTTATATATATATATATATATATCGAGAGTAATCGAAGCAATTGTTGCGCTGTAAAACTGTAATATCTTACGCTGATATTTTTCTTCACATTTTTCCTATCCAGTAGTTTATTTATTAATCTCTGATATATTTGATACAAAATCTTTACAAATTTTATTCTTTGCGAAACCCTGTGGTCAATCCATAGTAATAAACAAAACAAAAGAAAAGAAAGAAAAAAAGGGGAAAAAAAAGAATGAAATTAATGATGAAATTGAAAATGAAGATATGTAAGACGCTTAGTAGTATATCAAATTTTTATCTTTTTTTCTGAATTTTTACTGACGAAAAGATCCAAGCACACTACGGTGAGATCAAAGTATCCGATGATGTTCTTTGTCGATCAGTAGTATAGAAAAATGCTTGCATTTATAATGAACAGAATAGCTTTGGCTTAGTTAATAAACAGATATAAATTGTATCTTCATTGAAGATTGTAAGCCTTAAATTTTATTTTAATATTCAAATTACATGAAATACAATAAAATATGGACCAACAGTAATCTATAAGGTCATATATTTGAAAAATTTATGAACAGAAGCATTCTTTTTTCAATAAAAAATTTGAATGAAGATGTAATAGGAAACAGTTTTGATATAACATTAGCCACATTGTATTATCATAAAAATAATTTTTTTATGGAATAGTAGAATGCGTTTATTAAATTTATATTCGGTATAAATAAGTTGTTTAGTTACTTCAATTAGCATTATTAAAAATTTGTTAAGGAAGTTACCGGAAAAGGATAACTGCAGATCTATATTTCGGTAAAATTTAGAAGAGTAATCGAGACTCGTACATGTTCGCTTCAATATAAACTTGGGCTTTTAAAAATCTTGTTTTGTAAACATATATTACCGCGAATAAATATAACGTAAGAAGATTCTGAGAAATAAAGAACAAAGAATATTGCAGGTGCATCTCGTAGAAGCAACTTAGTGATGAGTGGGATCATTAAAAATTAAATATGCGTCCCGGCTATCATGCTGAAGGTCATTGATCTTTTGCCCTCGTCTTGCCATTCTACTAAAACTTAGAATCGCTTTTAGGTCATCTTTAGTCCGATACTTGCCCTTGCATTATTTCGCGTAAAATATTCTTTATTTTTATAAAAAAAGATATATTTATAAAAAAGAGTTTGCACTTTTTCATAAAAACGTTATTTCTCATTACACCTACTTTAGATGAATGAATTTATTTTTCAGGTTCCTCTTATTTAAGGCAGATACAAAATTATATATATTTTTTAATATCAAAATTAAATTTTATTATATCGATTAGTTTTTGCTAGTTTTCTTTTAAACAAATATTGTTTTTTAAATTTTTAATTTCAACCTTTGTTCAACAGAAGTTTATTCAATTTAATAGAATATGTAGGAATTTATAAAAAATTGAATTCATTGACTTAATGTAAGAATTTTATTAAAAAAATATTTAAATTCTATGTGATACTTTAACAAATTGTTTATGCCAAAAATTGTATCAAATTTCAAGATACAGAGATAGAAGGGAAAATCTCTAGAGATCCTTGACTATACAAACAATTTCATGAACCTTTTCATGTAAATCATGTCAAACTGTGCCAGTTAAATAAAGATCTAAATAAGCAAATATGAAGGCATCCCTATCCAAATACTTACACATTTATTTTTTAATTCTCCAAGCCTTTTTCATTTATACGGTGGAAGGAGTACGAATTTTTTATGTATTTAAAATGTAAATTTTAGAATAAAAATTACTTCAATAAAAGAATGCATTTAAATTTAAAAATATGTTGTTTTAGAGTTTTAAATCGTTATCAGGTGTGTGTCAATAATATACCTTTACTAATTGTTCAGTAAATAAAAATATTAATTGTTTACAATTTTACGTTGTAAAATTTTTATAAAAGGTATAGATATAAAATAGGTTCATTGAGGAAATTTTTTTAATCTTTTAAATATAATACAGAATTAGTTAAATTTCAATTTTATGATGGTTGTTTAAAAAGATTATAGTGATTGGTAATATTTTAACATTATAACATTTTAATATTATAAAACAATATTACAATAAATTAATGTTTTAATATTACATTGAAAATTGTTTTTTATGAATTACAAAAAAAATGACTAAAATTATTTTTTCTTTTTAAATATTATTAACTGAATATATAAATTTTTGTTAAAAAGTATTAAACCATTATATTAATAAAATTAATTGATAATTTTATTAATGAACTACTCCTATAATTGAAATAATTAAACGGCAATTAATATGAAATACCTTATTATATTTCAATTATAATTACAGATAATGCATTTAATGAAAGAATAATTTTACAAACTTATTAACTTTCCAATTTCTCATTACATGTCGTCGTGACAATGGTAAGTTTGAAGAATAAATCAGTGAAAAATCGTATTTTTCAATTGGATAATAAAAAAATAAGCGACATAGACAAGATTTTAAAATAATCTTGTAAAATAGCTTATTTAAAAAAGATTTGCGTGTTTTGAATGTATGTGTTATTAAAATTTTGAAATTCGAATTATTGCTTCTGTTTGTTTAGTTCAGTGTTCAAAATATAAAACAAAGATATTGTTTTATGTAAATTTCTTGTAAATTAAAATTCATTATCATTATATTATGATCTGTACAAGGCCAGTTAATTTTAACCTGAATAAGATATTGTATTTTGTACTACATATTGAAGATATTGATTTTTTAATGATTGATAACGCCTCCATAATGTTTTTTTTTTAACAAGCATATTATATTAATTTACTTAATTTTAGTTTTTATTGTTATTAATTTGGATAAGCTATCCTATATAAATAACTATTAATTAACAAGCCCCAAAGACATAAATAACAATAATAATTAAAACTTACATAATGTGAAAATAAATAAATGTTTAATTACTTTTCATATCCGTATTAATTTGATTAATCGGACTATGAAGAAACTGCCAAAATACTTTGTGCTATACTGATTTTACGGTTAACTCACGTGATTATAGAAAATAAATTTGTGCAATGATCTAAATCTATTTAAAGTAATATTGATTAAATTAAATTTTAGATTTTGAATACATTTGTTGTAAATATACAAAACTCTAGATATCTGTTTACCTTTAATTGAAAATAAATATAAAGGTGAATTGTGATAACAATATAATTGTAACGATGTTCGAGGAGTGACGAAGTTTCTCAACATTAAAAATGACAGGCATAAATTGGTAGTGAAGATATTCCCTTTGATTTGGCTACTTGGCCGTCACACATCGGAATCAAATGCTTGATTTCATATAACTCTCATACGGATTCGCGCTTCTACTTCTAAAATACGAACATTTCATTTCTGCATACTATCGCAGAGGAATACATTCGTAAATGTTATATATATATCCGCGGGTTCAAGGGATGAGAGTCATATTTTCTTTTGCCTTTTTTGTCTTTGACATTTTGTTTTTCTTTATTGAATTTATTAAATAAATAACAATGGGCCTTTTTTTGTTAGTAAATTAAATTTCTGGGAATTCTACAGCGGTTACCTTTATTTTTATTTTTTTGTAGTTATAAATAAGAACACTCAGGTAGTATTATAACAACAAAAAAAAGTTTTTTTTCCATTAGCAAGAAAGGTGATTTCATATTCTTTATAAAAAAATTAGATCTATAGAGAAAAAATTTACCAAACAGAGCTGTGAACTTCTACGTTTTATTTCATTATATAACACTATAAACACATACTAGAAATTTTTTACATCACGTTTATAATTCGTAATGTATATAATTGTAACATATAATTTATTTATATTGTTCATTAATTCTGTAAATTCATTAGACATTATATGAAGTTTAAGAAGTTGTAAATATAAACTGTTCCAGATAAATTAATGCATCAAATCTTCATTGATTTTTATTAGTTTTTCGAAATTATTGTTGATACAAGTATTTTATCGATAAATCATTTGTTTCTAAATATTTAATTTTTTCTGTATAAGTTTTTACAAAAAATTTCTGTATATCATTATTAGTATAAAAAAAGAAATAATTTAAATTTTTAACTTTCAAAATAAATTTTGCAAACGACATAGGAAAATAAAATTTCATGTTTACTCTAATAGAATAAAATAGATTTCTAATCTTATGTACTATTTAATTTCCTCCTAGTAAATTAAGTTTTTCTAAAATTATATAATATAAAAAAAGTTCTATTGAAGAATTAGAATATTCGATGTGATCTTATTTATAAATAAAAAATTATATTGGAAATTATATGGAAATAAATTGAAAATTATTTTGGATGTTAAATTTTATAAAATGATAATTATAAATAATTTACTTGTTAAAGATGAACTTAAAACTGGTAAATAAATGTCATTATGTATTTTATTACTTATAATTTGCAATGGGTATTTATAATTTCATTTATATATTGAATTGTTTACAAATATTTGTGATGTAAAAAAATTTATTACTACATTATAATAATCAAATTAGATTTTCGTTAAATTAAGAAAATTAAATTCATAAAAAATTGTTAGTTGGTTAATCAAATTTTGTCATAACTAATTTCGTTTAATTTAATTTTTCATTTAATCTACTTCATAGAGTAATAATTATAATTATAATTAATAATTACTATAATTTAATTATTAATTTTAATTATTTTCTGTTTGTAGAATTTGTTCAATAATATTCTTATTAATTTACAAATGGATTTAATTTGCTTCGAAAATGAGTATATCTCTATAAATATTGTTGTGATAACAAATAGAAATATGATAAAGACAATTTTCCTGTTCGTGGCATAAAATTTTAGAAAGAAAACTTCCCTAGAAATTAAGTAAAACATATTGTAACCTTAAAAATCGCTAATTAAAGGTAACACTATTGTATGAAAGTATTCTATATCAGTACGCGGTACCAGAGAGGCCACAGATATTTGAAAACCTGTCAGAATAGTAATTGCAAGTAATCTAGTAAGGAAGTAATGGCTACTATAATGATAATTAAATAAGGGGTAACTCAAGAGGAATCAATGTCATTTTCTCTTGTTTATATATTTCCTAAAGCGTACGGACTCCGGGTGAGAAACGAGGGGAGGAGGAAATGACTGTAATTAAGTCGCACCAACATCGGAATAGAAAAGAAGACAGGCACAGACATCACCAGATGTACTCATAGCGAGTCTTTGATTGACTGATAATTGCATTTCCATATGAACGAGGCTTCTGGTTATACCCAATCTAACTCACTTTCTCTCTCTCTCTCTCTCTCTCTTTCTCTGTCTCTCTCAATTTTTTTTTGATATTTATATTTTTCTATTCTTATACAGCTGGTATAAATTATTCGTTTTCAGGCGCGCAAAACTGTATCTTTCTTGATTTATTTATATTGCATTTATTATCGAAACTTTAATTTTTCGAAAGAAATACTGTTACGGAGAAAATGGATTTTGTTTTTAGTTGTAAGTATTTGAATTAGTACGAATAAATAAAAGTCCAATTTTTTTGAATTGGTTGTAATTTTATATTGACATTATACACGTTATTTAATTTCCTATTTATTCCTTGTTGTAGTTATGTTTTTTTAACTTATTAAAAAAACATAAAAGTGATATAATAGGCAGTTTTTAATTCAGTTTAACTTGTCTCACTGTAAAATTTTTATTGTTGGATGTTACTTTCTTAGTTATTAAAGATTTTGAAAGGCTTGTACACTAATAGTAACTGTCGAACGGATAGTTCGGTTAATTGAAAGAGGACATACTGACCTTATAGGTCAAAGCGTTTACTACTTTCTTTATGGTAATCGCGTACTTCAGTCTGCTAATAATATTCAATCAAACAAAAATTTGCATTACACATTAATAATGACTTGACTAGTGACCTACTTGAAAGAAATGAAAATATTTCTAGCATTGTCTTATTTATACAAAAGCTTTCTATAATTAATTTATATTTGAAGCTTAGATTTTTAATTATTGTTTAAATTTTTAAATTTTAAATAATTTGCAAATATAATTTTATATTTCTATGATAATTTAGATTATAACTTCATTTAATTATCGAAACATAAATATAAAATAAATATAATAATTTATAAAATAACCTTTTTATATTTAAAATGATTTAAAAAATATAAAAATTTTAATTCTAGATTCTTGTTCTGATATATTTGAAAAGTTTTGTTTAAGCGCTGGATAAAGCGTCAAGAAAGAAGGAATATATTAATCAAAATTTTTTTTAGAACTAAAATTCAACGAAAAAGAATTATTATGATATAGAGTTCAAATTATGCACAGTATTGTTTCCTTATTTAAGAATTCATACTTATTAATATATCAGATTACTTAAGGACTGCCACTATAGTTCAATTTAGCGATTAACTATTTTGTACTCTAATACATGTAAATAACTTTACAGAGGTTGATTCCAGAGGATACCTGTTCCTTCTTATCCTAGGGAGCTCTTTCGATGGTGCACTTATCTCTCCTCCTTTTTCTTGCTTGTTCTGGTCCCAGGAACCATTGCTATCCTCAGCCCATTACTGCCCTCGGTCCTAATAACCTAACGGAACTTCCTCCAGGTAGACAATTTCGTTTTTCCTCTCTTTTGCTCCCTCTCTGTGCGCGGCCCCTTCCCATCGCGAGCCTGAAGACAGTGCATCTGCATTCCGGTTGGCGCGCAGATACGTATAGCTACGATCGGCCGATAGCTTGCGGTGGAATGGGGTGGGGGGGGAGGCTAGGAGACCCCGGGGGTACGTACGGTAACAAGTGTTTTTTGCACCTTGGCCCAGATTCA
Source organism: Ceratosolen fusciceps (assembly GCA_018883505.1). NCBI lineage: Eukaryota > Metazoa > Arthropoda > Insecta > Hymenoptera > Agaonidae > Ceratosolen > Ceratosolen fusciceps. The sequence continues at coordinate 683,732 of RCIC01000035.1, read as the reverse complement.
ATAATGTAAAATATAAGAAATTTGAAAATACTTCAGTAATACATCAGATAATTGAAACAAAATTTAATTTTTAATTGTAACCGATCGATATCGAATGTTTCTTATCACGAAAATTTTCATTTACAATGGATCTGAGATTCGCTACTGCCACTCCCGATATCCCTTTTTCTATAATGTACTAAATATCGCTATAACTTCGTTATAGCGATAAGCTGCCGCAACTCTTTTTGTCTTATTACCTTTATTAATAAAACAACGGGTGATTCTCTATCTGAAAAACTACTAAGAAAAATTGTGAATGTAATTAAATTCGTCTTATTATAAATTAAATTGAGTACATAAATTATTACCTAATTCAGTTTCTTAATACATAGTATTTATTGGTGATTTATGATAAATGTAAATAAATAAACCACGAGTTAGTTATTAAAAAGTATTTCAATTAATAACTTTAAAACATTTTACAAAAATATTTTTGTAAAAAAACTCGATGATGCTTTGTTATTAAAATGTAATAATTAAGTTTTAAATAATAAATTAACAAATTTAATTCATGATTAGATTTAATAGCTATATTAAAATAATAAAATAATATAGCATGTTTTTTTGTTGAATTAGTGAATATAGATTGCCTTTGAAATTTATTTTACAATTTCATATCTTTTAATGATCGTAGAAGGAAAGTTAAAGTTTTAATACTGGAAATCTGCAATATATTCTAATCCGTAATTATAAAATATTTAAAATATATTAAAGTAATAATATACATTGAAGGTAAATATACATTTCTAAATATACTTTTAGAATTATAAATTATAAAATATGTATCAATATTATTATTGATATCTAAATTATTTTACTAAAATATCAAAATCTAAATATATAGGCATATGTATTTGAGAGAAAAATATTTCTTATATTTAGTCTATTTATCAAAATTAGTTTAATTCAAAGTAACTATTTACACCTAATAAATTATTATTCAAAATGACACAAAATCAATATTGATTTTTATAAATTTCAGATAGTCATGAACATATTTAATTATTTATTCTTGTTTCTTATATGGAAAAAAATACCTTTTAACTTCGGTCTGTATATTCATGAAGTTTCTTTTCAAAATAGATATCAATAATGAATAAAATATGTATAAAATATTCATAAAACTCTTTTTGTACAGTGTAAATATTCATTATATGAAGATATAAGACTTTTAAAAGTATTACCCATGTTTTTGAATTGCTTTTGTATTAATTAGTAATGAAAAAATCTAAATTTTTAATGAAATATCAAGAATTGAAAAATTTAGAATATTCACAAGTTAATGACTACAAATTTTATAAACTTGTACAAATAGATTTAACTTTAATTAGAAAGATAGATATAACTAATTGAGGAATGGTTAATTATGTTTTATCATATCGGTAGTATAGAATTTAAAAATAAAAAATATCCTCACAGTGGAATATGTTTAGAAAACATTGCCGTGACCAGGATTCGAACCTGGGTTACTACGGCCACAACGTAGGGTCCTAACCACTAGACGATCACGGCTACTGGAGAATTTACAAATAAATGTAAAAGTAAGATAGATCGGAACGATTCTTGATCGACTTGTTCACCGATGCATGAAAGACTAAAATGCTGTATGAGAAAGAGCGAGAGGAACATAGATCAATGAATTTCTCCTGTTATTATTTCACCGCGTATTAGTTGTACCCGTTGGTAAAACAGATATAGAGTCTGATTATTTCAGCGAGAACGCTTTTGTACACGTTTGACTAAAATTTACTGAACTAAAACATAAACGATTCTGTATAGCTGGATATTTCTGTTTTCCCATAATGATTTATAGTTTTTTATTATCTATCAAAAAATTCTCTAGAAAGAAATTTGACAAATATTTAAGATTTACTCTTTCATCTATGTCATACAATTCGTACACGTGTCTTAAGTAATCATTGGCTTTTTATTAATAATATATAAACTATATTTATGCATTAATTTTTACATATTTGCATAACTGAACCTGGAATAATTTAGTTTACAGTAACTTTCTAATAATTGTCTACTTTCATTAAATTATCACTTATCATATAATGACTTTCTCGAATAATAAGTTTAAAAAAAGTTATTTAAATATAAATTACATATGTAAAACAAAATAACAACATATTATAATAAGTTCATATTAATAATTTTATGAAATTATATAAATATCAATAAATAAATAAATAAATGTGTATGTAGATATTATTAATTAAGATAATTTCAGTTTTCCTAGAAAGGTTGAAGCAACCGCGGGTACAAAGAAAGGGAGTGAGAAATAACGGATGACCGATTACGTATATCCCGCAGGTCCTATCGATGCCAAGATTTTTTTGCTTATCTCTGTAGTTGCATTTAAGATAAATCGATCAGTTTCTGAGGGTACGACACGTAAATGGAAAACAGATTCTTTATTAATTGAATTGGGTCAAAGAAGATTCAATTTTAGACAATGGTGGCACCTCTTCTTATGGAGTCTTTAAGTTTAGGCGAAAAACTAGAAATTAACGACAATAAGAACAGCACAAAATTTCAAATACTACATCGTAAAGTCCACTTGATGCAGGACGATATAGATAAAGCAAAAAATTCTACGAGAGAAATAAAAATATAAATACAAAAATTTTTAAATGTAAGAAGTTACAACTCAAAATTAAATATTCTATTTACTGTACTGAAAAATGCAAATTCAGCACTTGTAGTTTGATTCAGAGCGAAATTAATTATTTCCACTTTAAAAGAATAGTTTTATGTAAATTTTTATGTAAATTATAAAAATAAATGAATAATGAAAACATTAATCATTTAAATTAACAAGTGCCAATGCGAATCGCAAATACAATTTAATTCTTATAAATGTATTTGAACTTAATATAAGAAATTATTACATAAAAATTATTTCTATTACATTAACGATATTTATTATCTCGATAATACATTGCATATGAATGATAAAACGTACATATGAATAGAAATATCACACAGTCGTCGATCAAAATTTTTCTAAGAAGATACATTTCATCGTAAATATTTGTTTATTATTAAATTTATTTAACATATGATGTATAATATTGTATTACCCTTTTATATTAATATCCAAATAACAATTTTTTTTTATCTTATTGATAATAAAAAAATTGTATTTTCCAATAAATAATTCTATATACCCTGTAGATTTGTTTCATTCAATCGATACTTTATTTTTAATCATTTTTTATTAGAATCTATTCTTACAAGTATTTTTATTAACTGACTCGAAAATAGAACGATAGTTTAAAATTTACATTTATACAAATTTGTTTTAAGATCAAGCATTCCTGCTTTAAAATAAAATGGCAATCAAAATATATTATTGATATTAATAAAGTTAATTAACTTTAATGAAAATTTCATGAATTTTAATTAAAAGCATTTAATATCTTATTTAAATTTTGATTTATTATTAAAGCAATCAACATGTTTCGTTTTAATTAATTGAATCCTAAGAAAAAAAAAATTTCCATCTTTTATTAATATATGAGTAATTCAAAATGTTTTCTCTAACATAAAATCGGGATAATTTCAAAAATATAATGACTAAATGGCTTTGAGAGAAAAGCTGACTTCGATGACATTGGATTTCGATTGCACGTATTCATCTCAGTGTTTCATTATAGATACTAAAAGCTTCTCCGTAAAAGCATATTACTGAGATTTAAAATAAATTCCTAAAATAGTAAAAAAACAAAAAACTCATTAATATATTATAGAAGAAATGTTACTTTTACACAACTTTTTGTCCTACGTATGCATGAGTCTTCCAATGGTTATAAGAAAGTCAAAGCACTATTTAATCAGAAAACGTGTTGCCAATTTAAAATAAATACGGGAAATCATAAATGTTTTCAGGGTAAATCATAATTGTAATTGCTTTTTTCCAGTAGCTGTAATGTATAAAAATAAGGTACTATCTAGGATTGTAACTATAAATGTATATATTTAATTCCAGGAAAATATTTGAACTGTGATATATATATATATATATATATATATCAATTCACGTATGTATAGTTGAATACAATAATCGGAATTTAATCTGTTTCGCTAATAACTAATACTTATTTTCAATTAGAATTCTATCAATAACTATATCATTCAAAAATATTAATATTCTTTTACACGTATTACTGTATTAATTCTTATATAATAATTTATAGAATAATAAGTCAAAATAGTTTTTCATGAATATTTAGAATATCTATTACAAGTACGTAATTCATTTAATATTATAAATTTAAATTGCAAATGGAAACGAACTATTTAGTAGATTTGAAGACATAAGAATATGTTTAACTAACTCAGTTAAAAAAATATTTATTTACATATAATGTAATAGTAATGTACGAAATATAATATAAGCATTTAATATATCTATATCTTTATACATAACAAAAAAAAAAGATTATTTAAAATTTATGTAAATATATTTTTAAAATTTGAATAATTTATTCATATTTTGAATATCTAATAATTATCTATTTATTATTAATAAATTACTGATTAAAAAATCTATGTGTTGAAATTTATTTTGAAAAAGTAATTGAATGTAAATGCATATAAAGCATTAATTGTGTATTAAAAAAATTCAAATGCCAATTAACCTTCTCAAAAAGAGATAAAAATCGGGTATAAAAATTAATCGTACTTATGTAATAAGTAAGATTTAAATATTGTTATTGTATTTTTTATTACTGTATGGTCGCGAATTTAAGCGTTTGTCGTTGAATCGGTGCGTCTCGGATCGATAAAATACAGGACGATCGATCCCTGTAAGAGGCCACAAACACTCAGTTATTCGTAACGTCTTACCGCCCTGGACTGCGAGGTTTTTCACTGTCGTCTAGCATGCACAGGGATCTATATGATGATGAAGCATGCATAGTCCTTTATTCTTGCCCATGAATCTTGCCCAGTCTTGCCATCTTCGAGAGAGTGCATCACATTTCGACTTCAAAGCACGTACATGACGAACCACAGATGGATGTGGCTGTTCAAATCAAATGACACCGGGGGTTATTTTTATCCTTTCGAACGGGATGTATGGGGCAGAAATCATGGACGATACCGTCCACCACCGTCTCGAACGTTTACGCGACACTGTATACTTTAATTAAGGAATCTCCGTTGAGATCTTCCCCCATCTTCTTCAACAACGGTACTTACTAGCTTTCATTTGTTCGCTTTAATGCTCATCTCGACTTCAAGTGTTTAACGATCGTAGGACCGGACGGTTGGGCTATTCCTTGTAGCCTTATGCACTTACGTCGAACCTCCCCGATCATGCCGATTCATCAATAAACCGGATGTCGAATCTCAGACATACTCGGTAATCTCTCCTTATACATTTGGCGGATCAGACGAATAAGTGCACTTGTCGCCGTGTCCAATCGCTCAGAAAGTGTTCCGTTCCTTCGTATGTGAAGGAGGGTTCGCTGACCGCGATCTAGGGCTGTCAATCCCCGCAACGAACCATCAGGTTGAATTATATTCCAAATAATATCTTAAATATTATTAGTGGAAAAGAATCATAAATTCGCGAGAATAACTCAGTAGAGAATCAACTGACCATTATATTTATATCATTTATTCATTTACGTATGCTTTAAAAGTGTAAGAGAATTACATATAGTAAGTCGTACACAAAATGCACATAATTATGTGTACTACAAATGTAATAATTTATTAGCATGAATTTATTTTTCATTGCAAAAATATATAAATTTTAATACAAATATATATGATTATAAGTTTAGATTTCTTTTCAGAGCTTTAATGATAAGAAAAAGTAAAAGGTAATTCAGATTCCTTCTAGTTTAAAAAAATAAACTTATAGCTTATTCGACTGTATCTAGACAATATTGGCATGATTTTATAAATTATATTTTATTTCTTTCCACTAGGAATTTTTCTATCGACTGCATTTATAAAATTATTTAAATATAAAACATTAAGTAAAAAAATTTAATAAAAATTTCAAAGCATACTATTAAATTTATTACGCGAAGAGAAAAAAGACAATGTAATGTTACGTCCAATCGTAACAATATGAATTTTATTATTTTAGCCAAAATATTTAATACTTAAACGCGTCTATTTTACATGTCCTTTTCTCTTTCAGTCAAGTCGGGATGTCGTAAATGTCTAGGAATTTTTTCAACCCTGCAAGCAATCAATTACTTTTTTGTTTAATTCTTTTTTAATCGTTCTTTCTTTCCTACTTTAATAATTAGCATAGCATAATGATGACTATATTACTCTAATTTTTGTTTATATTTAACGCGTACTTCCATTTTTTGCATTTACTCTATATTTTTCATTCTAATTGCATACTTAACTACACATTGTTAATTTGACATCAATCAAATGTATATAATTTTTCAAAAAGAATTATTAATATGATATTAATATATCTACAATTATAGTTGGACAATGTACTTAGCTTATTTTTTTTCTTAATATCAAAAAAATCTGTAATTTTACAACCGAAATATAACTAATATTATAAATAATAATATACCTTAAGTAAATTTTAATATTAACAGTTAAAAAATATAATTAAAAAAACATCATTAATTTGTAATCTATTACTACAAAGTAAAAAGTGTATTCTAATAAGTTAATTTGATTATACAGCTATTATCAGTTACATTAATATATTATAATTTTCTATATAATAAATTTTATGTAAGATAGAATTTATAATAAAACTCTATCGTATTTGTGGGACATTAGAAATTTGTATTTAAATATCAATAATAAGCGAGTTGGCTTTATTCATATATTATTCTTACGTACTTAAAGTTTTTTTATTATATTTTTCAATTAAACCGTCATTATTATATTTTTTAGAGAATTTATAATAAAATAATATAATAAAGTAGATCTGAAGTTCAGATAATATCAGTAAAAATAATAATAAATTTATTCTATCAATAATATATGTATAAAATACAGGATTTAAATAATGAATATGGTTTTACTTTTTATTTTATTATGAATAAGTTTAATTCCTACTGAATTCCACCATTTACATACATAAGAATTAGAATTTCGGCTACGTAAATTTATTTTATCAACGACAAAAGAAAACTACTTCAATCAAAACAAAACAAATATATATAAATATATATATCAAAATATAGGACAAATGAGGAAAAATAAAAAAGATGAATAATAAAATTTCCCTTTCGAATGAAATATAAAAGAAAATTTTATACACAGTCAACTAATAGTGACATAGAGAAGCATAGATAAGTTGTAATATTTTTATTGAAATAATTTAGTCACTACATGCTTGGAATAATTAAAAAGAGGAATAAATTAATAAGTATAAGAGTAATAATAAGAGGAATAAATAATAAATAAATTAATAAGAGGAAATAAATTAAAATAAAATTAATATTACCAACAATTCAATTTAAAAATCAATCACCCACAAAAGTATGTTTTTAGGTTTTTAGAGAGAGAGAGAGAGAGAGAGAGAGAGAGAGAGAGTTGTCAGGGGTGAAATGCTACAGGAAATATCCTTAGATGGAACGATTGTCACCATACTGGACTTGTAGTTACACTTATTTCTAACACCCGCAAGGTCAATTTGTAGTAATTTGCTATTCTTTGCGCCACTCATTCTTTGGTAAAAAATTACAGCACTGAATACGTCGGAAGTTCGACTTCCATTTAGTCCATTAATTATAATCGATATATTATATAATGAAAATGATATAAATTTATATACATGTTAGAAGTGATATAAATATATTGCAATACTAGGCAATTAATACTTCTGATTTAATTTCTATACTTCGTATTCCTATTTTCAAATAAAAGAGAAAACTCATGCTTCAATATGATTGATCTTGGGGGGAAAATATTATTCTATTTACTTCCTGAAGAATTTTAAACATAAAAACTGAAAATTCTACACAGTTGACTGTAAAGAATAATTTGATAAATATAATTGAATAGAAAAATAATAGAGAATTTCGTTTAAGAATAAAAATTAATTTATTTTAATAATTCATCACTACAAAATAAATTAAAAATCAATTGTACTTTTTGAATGGAGTTGGAAAATAATTTTAAAAAGCACTTATTTGGTAAATTATTTCGGACGAATATAAATATCTAAATAAAATTTCATTAAATACTATAAATAACTATAAATATACTATACTATAAATACTATAAATAACAATAAAAGTATAAGAATTATTAGTGAATTTACTTGTATTATTTCTAAAAAGATTTATAAAAACGTTTATTCTACATTATTCATTAATTGTATAATAATAATTTAAGCTTAAATACATAGTAAAGAGTTGATAATATACGAAGAAGTAGAAAAATATTAACCATTAAAGTAATAAAATTACATTACAATTAAAGAAAATTAAATAAAGAGTTTGAATGTTTACGTAATTTGAATAAAATTTCGTTATTTAGAGAAAACTATATACGTCTAGAAGAAATATCAATCACATCTTTTTAAAAATTAATAATATATTAATTTAATTTTAATAATATATTTTCGCTTTCATATTTTAATTTTGACAATACTTTCAAAATTGGTTCAAAAGCTATTATTATGATAACTATCTCATCGTTGTTCGGCTAACATTCCAAGTCTACGTATTAATAAGGGATTAGAGAAAATTTCCGCTTTTTACCACATAAATAAACCCATTAGCTTACTTTCCCTATTTTATTTTTCCATCAAAAGGTACGCATTACAACAACGGGATCTGCTGCCAAAAGAATTACGTCACGATATCTCCTTTAACAAGTAACTCTTTAAAGACGTAATTCTAAGCCTTTTTGACTTTTTGCAACTTTAGCGTTTTTATAAATCTAACGTCTACATACAAAGACGTATGGATTTTAGTTTACCCTTTCCTGTTTCTTTACGTATAAATACACACGCCATGTATATATATATATGTATATACATGTGAACATGATGTGTATGTATTATGTATGCATGGTGAGTATATATGAATATGTGTATGTATTATGTATGCTATGCGTGTGTAAGCATGTATGTATCTGTGCGCAAGCGTGTGTTTACGGATTTATGTGTGTCTATGTATGTGCATGAGTACATATGTATGCACGTATTAATGTATGTATGGGCGTCCCCACATATGCTTGTACGTATTTATATACGTATGTATGCATGTATGTAGGCATATATGTATGTATGTATGGATGTATGTACGTGCGTAAATATGCATGTACGTAATTATGTAAGTATGTAAGTAAGTATATATGTATGTATGTATGTATGTTTGTATATATAGATTATTAAATTATCTAAATATTCTCTTCTGCCCATTAATCCTTATAACGTTATAATAGTAAACATTATAAGGCAACATATTTTATCTACAAAAACATTAATAAATAGCATATATAATATCTTAAATAATTAATATCTCAAACCGTCATATTTCTACAAACTTAAATCATAGAATAGATATAAAACATTTTCTAAATTTCTAAACAAAGTTTTGGTAAAATTTTTTGGTTCATTATTAAAATTCTGTGTACATTTCGTTATTATAATAAATATTAAACATATTTCAAAAATAAATCAGAAATGCTTATCTGTGGGTATTTTGCATGCTAAAACAATTTATGTTTTTTGCATTATTGAAATATAAAATAATTGCAAATTAAATATTTTATTTTTAATAACTATTTTCATATAATTTATTGATGTTTAAAATAAATAAATTAAATAAGACATGTAAAAAGCATAAAATTGGATCTAAGTAAGTTTATATTTTAATGAATTATATGACAATTGAGCTAATTGTTAAAAAAAAATTCTTAAATTTGAAAAGTACTTAAAAAATACATATTAAAGCGACCATATTAAATGAGCAATTCGTTTTCTGAAATTAAACTTATATCGCGAGCTCGTTATTCATCCCTATTACCTATTACCGAAATTAAATTTTTTGTAATTAATGACCATACCCTTAGAACCATTTTAAAAAGAAAATTATTGCCATACTTTTATATAATATAATGAAAACAATAAATACCTGTCATAATTACAATGAAATTTATTAATTTACTTATATATTATAGTGACATTAATTTTATATAAAACGCAACATTATTCCGGTGATAATTAAAAGAAATCTTTATTTAATAAAAACAAAAAATTAGACTATAAAAAAGAAAATTAATAAATAAAATTATTGAAACTCGTTATTTTTTATTATATTTAAAAACAAGCCAAATTTATTAATTATTGTCCGCCGGGAAGGAGAAAAAAGCCCGTTATCGGCACGTAATCTGCAATCTATATTTATTATTAGTTAATCGTTTAGGAGACGCTCTTCATTTAAGCTCTCGAAAATATATTTGAATACATTTAAACTTACTGCCAGCTTGACTTTTTTCAGCTGGACCTGACCGCCAGGATCATGATACAATAGTGATAAAAGTATTATCCCTTAAATCACAGCCCTTTAAATTCAGGGACCTTTAAATTTAAATTTAAATTTAAATAAAAGACAAACTGTAGTCTAGAATTGTAGCAACATATTCTAGTTTCTACTATGGGACCTCCCTTTCAGGCCCCTCGTATCTGAACTTTTATGGGACCAGTGCTGCTGACGATCAGAGCTGTCCCATCGCTTAATTCTCTTTTCAAGGCATTCATAAATTTACTTATGAGCTGTAATGTATAAATGAAACTGATTAAAAAAAAACTCATTTTTATTCTAGCCATTTAAAAAAATTGTCTGCAAATCGATTTTTTCTAATTTATTATACACGTTTCCAATTTTTGTTTACATTTATAACCTGTTTTAATCATTTAAATTTTGAAAAACTAAGCCAATGAAATACATCTTTATTTATAGAACGTTATTATTCTGATAATGACGTTTATTATTATTAAAAAACTACATTTTATATAATAATTTAACTATTATAAAAACTTTAGATGCTTAAGGATTTTTAAAATAAATGATCAAAAATATTATTTAATTACAAAAGTAAATTAAAAATTCAAAACGCTTCGTATAAGAAAAAACATTTATTTATTGTAGATTTAAATATATCGCATATTAGTCCGCAGCTCCCTTATATCACTTACTCATAGTTACTCTCGATGCATTTCACACACAGTGTGGCTCGCCACACTATTTCTTCTTACGTTACTGGGTAGCTAAAATGACTTTTTTCTCGCATATTTTCCATCTGTCCGCCCTAATCTTTATTTTTCGGCGAATTATCGACCGTCGATCAATACCATTAATCCATTGTCTTTCTCATCACTAAATATAAAACGAACAGTGCGCGCCTTCTCCACTTCCATCACTGAATGCATTTTCTTTTCAATGCTTCGTCGTTCGCACTATTGGAATTTTATTCTACTTTAATTACTTATGAAAAGAAGTACAGTAATTAACAATTTGTTTAAATCCAATTAAAGGTGACTTGTTATAATTTTGTTATAAATGGAATTTCATTAGGAATGAAATAAATGAAAATTGTTTAATAAAAAATATAATTTTTTATTAGTTCGAATGTTTTAAAAATCTTTACGAGAAATATTTAATTATATTCTTATGTATTGGGTATATCTTATTATTGTAGCGTACAATTGAATTTAATACTTCGTTTTTAGTTTGAACAGATGTATGACTTATGTAAATAATTAATGATAAGTAAAATTACAACTTAACTTTTTAATATGCAAATCAATTGCTTTATACTAAAACAATAAAAATAAAACAAATAGTTGTAGTAGCCAACGTCTAACGGAAACATGATTTTCCTAATGTAATTAAATTAATAATATGGTTACGTAATTATTGTAGACTAATAACTGAAAGGATCCTCGTCCCTTGTCGTTGTACATAACAGCTAATGGCACAAGCCGACATATATCTATATTAGAATACTTCAATGGAATCTACTTAGTCATACCTTGATTAGCTCGAAATTATCTTATGAGGGAAGTAAGAGATGGAATTTCCAACTCGATCGAAAGAATAACTTCGGAACGCATTCATTCGATTGCCTCACATTCGTTTTACCCCAATAATTGTATTGATTATATGGATTTTTACTAACCTACATCACAATCATTCACTTAATCCAGTATCAAAATCTCCAAATATTTTCACTAAAGTTATATTAAAAAAATATTTTGTTATAAATGTATTATTCATAGATAAATTTATTATTTATAAACCTTATAGAAGGTTTAAATTATTTGTTTAATGTTGAAACTAAGATCGCAAAATAAATTATACGAATATAAATCGTTATATAAATTTTTTAATTATTTTCATGTATATGATTGTATATGACGAAATGTTAGGGTATCGGAAGTATTATAAATTCTTATTCCATTATTATCATTTGATTGTAGATTTTGTTTATTCTTTTCAATATATGAATTATTCTTTTCGTCAATAGTTGTAGGACATTGTAGATCAGAAAATGTGTCAAGCGTCAGGGTTATTTTACGAAAACGAAAGTCATTTCGTCTCCTCTGAAACAGCCCATCATTCTTTAATTTCAAATTTACCCAATTCAATGTCTACCTTCATTCAAATGCACGAAGACTTGATTTCTGACCTTATAATTTATAATATAAATGAAGCAAGAAGCTTTGATTCTTGTTCGCATGAGAATAGCAAATACGTCGGCACTTAAGACTTCATTGATGTTTATATTTATATTATATTTATATTACGCCTCAAATCTATTCCGACAATCGTATATTTCGCAATTTTCACCTTGGCATTTCTACAACCTCATGGTCGTTTCCAAAATCAACAAATCTCTTCTTTCAAGAATTGTATTACATTTTATTCTCTATATTTTTTACTTTACTATTTTAATAAAAACTTAGGCCTATTTGGATTATTTCTTCCATTTATTTTTACCAATGTTATACTATACTTTAAAAATACCTATAGTCGTCTGAGGATTTGTGTGTTTATATTATAATTATTTTTGGAACATCAAACTTCAAACCTTCAATGTCTATTTTTTAACAATATCTTCGTTATTTTCACCGATTTATCAATTAATTCATTTACAAATTATACAACTTTTTCATTACAAACAAAAGTTTTTCTTACTTAATTTATAATATATACTAATATTTAATTATTTAAGTGAATCCATTTGTTAAATAAAACTAATTAAAAATTTTGAAATTATCTCATAATTTCGTTTAACACAATAATAAATATCTTAACTTTACGAAATTATTAATTATACTTCTTTCTTGTTTCAGGTGAGTAATACTGAACATTCTTAATTTCATTGAAGAAAACGTAAGTTATTAATATGCAAAATCATTTTAATTACATTTTAATTTCATATTCCGTTCTCCACATTCTCTCTCTCTCTCTCTCTCTCTCTCTCTCTCTCTCTCTCTCTCTCTCTATCTATCTATCTATCTATCCATCTATCTCTATCTCTATCTCTCTCTCTTTATATGACAGGTACAATGCATAATTATAGAAATGTAGTAAGTTCTAAATTAATAAACATTTAAAAGACAAAATTTTTTACCTTCTCACAATTTCTCCTTGATATTATAAGAAATATAATGCAGAATATTTTTGATATATAATATTAAAGAATTTTTAATTAGAGTTCTTCACTTTGTACAGTTTCTATTACATTGTAAACATATCGTTTGATATTTTTTACATATTCAAGTTAACCATATCTCAGGAAAAATATTTTATAAAAAAGAAGAGTCGATGAATAAAAAAAGCATAACCGTTTATGTTGAATCCTTATAAATCCTTATTAGACTGAACACATGTTCACGTTCAGAATTCCTCATTGTTTGCTTTTTACCCTTTCCACTTCTGCCAAGTCTACTTTTTTATTTTTTATTTGCATGTACAGTAAGTATAGTCCACCGATGGCCTGCAGTCAAAAATTTGCAAATTCTAAATGATTTGGCCCTTTAAAAGTATATAGACACATAAACTTTAAGAGGAAATATATTTTCATTATGTCAATATAAAGAATGCTTTAAAAGTTTGCCAAAGTAAGCTTGATTATATTAAATATAATTAATAATATAGCATTCAACTTAATATTAAATATGACAAATATATATTTGAATTTTCACACTTTCATCGGAAAGAGGAAAAAAGCCTCTGAATGCAAATTATATAAATAATAAAATATTATAGTTATGCGATATAATAAATGGTTCAGTTAGAAGATGCGCGTGGAAAAAATCTCGCAATTTCTATTTTTCCCCGTGGAACCGATACGTTGTGGCTTACGCACAATCCGGAGGTACAGGTACCACCGATCCTTGTGCGGATGTGGATACCAAGTTGTCCAGAATGTCTTGTGAACCAAATCTGGCTGCCAGGGTCTCTCTCTCTCTCTCTCTCTCTCTCTCTCTCTCTCTCTCTCTCTCTCTCCTCTTGATCAGCCACCGGAAGATGTTAGTCGTCTCCCAGGAAAAATCCAATTTCTTTCGTCTGGAGATGATGCGAATACACAATTACACGCAAACACAACAGTTTGAATAAATTTAAAAGATACAACACTAAAAATTTTAAAGATTTATTCAAATGTAATTGTCAGGATTGATTCTCACCTTGAAAATCATAAAAAGCTCTTAGTCTACGACAAATCAATCACTGCATATATGACTAAATTTGTCTCGTTTATAAAATGCAGCAAATTCATAGAATAACGATTTTCTAATTTTTTTGATCGGCCTTTTTCTTATACCATTCCGACCTTCATACTACATCGCATTTACCGTACTAGGAAAATGTTTTATACATCCTTAGCAACATAAGTACAAAAACAGCATTTTTTAAAAAGTAAATAAACAACAATCCTTCTAGCAATGGGCTATTCTCGGTACAGGTTACAAAATTACGACCCGAGCGAAACCTTAAATTTAACAAAAGTAACGCGTCTATATACACCTATACAATGTTATTTTGTTGGCAAGCCCTCATACCTGATCCTCACATATTTCGTCCCCCTCTTCTCTTCCTTCCTTATTTTTTCTTCTCCTCGCCGCTTGAATATTTATATGACGTATGCGATGTTTCAACGCATTACTCTCATACCAACTTTACAGTTTCACTAACTTTCAGTCGGCTAATGCATTATCATTTTTCCTACACCGACTCGACGATGTTGTTTTCTTTTTCTTCTTCTTTTTCTTCTTCTCTTCTTCTTCTACTCTTGCTTGTCATTACCATGAACATTATAATAATTTCTTAACTCTTCCCGAATCGATGCCGCTTCAAAATTTGATTGCGGAGTCGAAGGAAACGCTCGAAGATAAAGGGAAAGGGTTATCGGGCTTGGGAGTGCAGTGGCGTTCTCACGAGGAGGAGAAGTGAAGCGAAGAAGGGCTAGGGGGAGTAGAAAAGCTCAAGAGTCCCGATGCTACAACGTAGCTTACGCGGATGAGCTCCCGCTCATCTTTCCTCGGCAGTGGAGAGCCTGACGTTGCCCCCCCGCCCCCAGTTTCATCCTCAATCCCATTGACGACGACCCTTAGAATCGAAAAGCGACAAACTTTATCGAGTGAGAGATCACTCTTGATCGTGCGGTAAAAAGATCCGATCGCGTGCGTTCCGATAGTTAACGTAAGTAACATAAGAAAGGCTTTCTTTTTTCTCCTTCCATTGCGGAGACGTTTTTTTTTGTTTTTTTTTTTTTAATTTTACCCTTGCGCATAAGATGTAAATAAGTTAAGGCTACTTATTACATCCGTAACCAATATTATTGCACGTACATTCTACAAGTACCAGGATCCCGTCGGAATTTCGCAAAATGCAAGCTTTAGATGTTCGATTGCCTGCGCATGGTGAACTGGATCTATAATTAGTTATTGTTTAAGCGCAAAGTAAACTGAAAATTAATAAAGTAAACAAAAAAATATATCAATTAATTTAGCAACAGCAAATGGAAGTTCCAGAATGTAATGATTAGAGAGAATTTCGATGAGAATCATGTTTTCTATCAACTTTAAAAAGGTATTTTAGAATTATATGTCATTCCAGTTTGTCATTATTTCCGTCATATATACTATTGACATTTAATTGGAATTTTTACATATAAAAGCTACTTGAACTATATAATTTTATTAACATATATATACAATTTTATTTAATGGATAAAGTAATGCATGATCTGAAAAAATAAAATCAGAAACAGATGTTGAATTTTCATGTTACAAGATTTTATTTTATGATTTAATATAAATTTTTAGATTATTTGAAAGTAAAATTCGTTAATTTTAAACAGTGTTATTATTTTAATCGTATTTTTAAACTGGCTCTTTACTTTTAGATGCATAAATACGATTAATTATTTTTAATTTTAAAATCGTTTTAGCAAATACGTTTTATCGGAATTTTTATTAAATAAACAACTACGTAACACGATTGTACAATTAGTATTACAAACAATTATTTTATGTGTATTTAATTTTTCTTGACCTATATAAATGAAAATTACTTTTATTCTATTCTCAATTTTATTTGACAATCTTTTACATTTCAGTTATTTCATTTATTAATCAATCAATACATACCAAACGAAGAGTTAATAAAGACAAATAAAACATTTTTAAAATTTTAATAATTTTAGAACAATTTTAGAATAATTTTAATAATTAGAACAGAATTGCTGAAATATGGAGGTTAATAATACAAGGCAGGCTCTTTTATGGAACAATTTTTAGTAAAATATAATCGTGTATCAAGTTAAAGGTATAAGAGGATAATATAGTTTTTGTTGTTGTTATGGCGTATGTGTGTGCGCGCGCGTGCGTACGTGTGTGCCAATGGCGGGGGGGGGGCGAATGTTTTTAAGGAACGGAGAGTATAATATATTGAGAGAGAAATTGAATTAAATTCATGAGACCACTTAAATAGAAATTGAAACATGGTTTCGGGCGTGGCAGATGTTCCTTATAAGTATATCTTGGAATCGTCCAAAACGGTTTTTCAGAAACTTTTCATTTAAATCTTATAAATAATTTCACTTATGCAACACATTTTTTTTCTTAATTTAAAAATAATTTTGTATGTCGACTAAACATACCGTAAATCAATAAATACAGAATATTTTATTCAAATTTTTTTAACTAATTTTATATTTTATTTATCGTTTGATTTGTATCTTAACCTCTTAGTCGTTATTTAATAGTTTATATACCATGTACTTTTATGTAGTGTCGAATAATAATTTACAGTAAAGCATAAATTTTAATTTAACAATTATAGTATTTTTGCTACAACGCGTAATTTATTTAAAGTATATTTAAAGAAAATTAATGAGAATTATTTTTTGCTTTTGATATTATTGATACAGATTTATTTATACTGTTTTTATCCATTTTTTACAAAGTAAATGTTGTTAGAGATCGTTTCTAATTTTTTATTTATAAAATTTTTAAGTTTTAATTCCAATAAAATAAAACTAACAATCTTTTCTATGTATATAACAATAATAATAATAATAATAATAATAATAATAATAATAATAAAATAAAAAAAACTATCGATTTTAGTTAATACGAAAATTTGTTACCATTTTCTAATGCATATCTGTTCACAATCGAAAATGTAATTCAGTATTACTTCAGTATTTCGTCTTTCACATATTGAAAAAAACGTTTTAAATTATTTATATCTGATGCTCTGGTAAAGAACAATGAGAATTTGCATTACGTATACCACTCGTTTTATTTGCACCTGCGATAATTAGTGAAACAGAATTTTTAAGATGTCTTTTAAGATTTGAAGAAAATAAAATGGACTCTTCCGAAAAAATGTAAGTGTCCTTATGCATAAAAAAATGCATTCATTCTTGACTTTAAAAACATGTTGAATTTTTGTATAATAGTCAATGTGGCAACATTAAAACCTGGTAGAGGGCAGCTCGAGCTATGACTACAATTTTATATATATTAATTTTAAAACTCTAAAAAATTGTTTATTAAATATTACGACAATAAAAAATTTAGATGCGTCAAATTTTAGAAATTCTAAACTAATTTAATATTTTTATCAATTGAATTTATATTAAAAAAAAAATTTGTATGAAATTAATTATTACTTTTAAAAATAATTGAAAAACAGATTTCCTTATGGACTCGAACGAAGTTAATATTTATAGATCTCAAGGGTCCTAATGAATATTATTTTTCTTTAGAGTCTTTAAAATTTATATTAATTTAGTCAATAATTAACTTTTTTATTCTACTATTACGTCAATATTACGAAGAATAGCAAAATTTAATCTTCAATTTAACTTGCATGTATATTCTTAATAATTTATTTTCAAATAATTTAAAATTAAGGAATATGTTTTTTGCAAACTGTATTATATATATATATATATATCCTTGATTGCACATTCATGACTAAAGCTGAAAACAAGAAATATTTTGCAGTAGGAGCGTTTCGTGAAAATGAACTCGGTATTAGAATCAAGTGGCATTGAAAATTTTATTCTATAATTTTCAACCTGTGAAAATCTTTCGTGACAATGAACCCGTGTTTATATTAGATACTCTTGTGAAAAATAAGCGTTGCCAATTTCGGTTCATAGTGCATCGACCGACAATAAACAATGTTACAAAATACATTATTTATTAAAGATTGATACAAATTTAAAAACGAAATGATTATTCACCAACTTGTATTTCCAAAATGAAGTCGAAGTTTTTAAAAATATTATTAAGTATTTGAACAATTAAAAAAAAAAATTAAGGCATACGTCGTAAAGCTGTGCTACTTAAGGGAAAAGTCATTAAAATCTTTAAAGGACTTGATAAAACTATTCTGAATAAGATATAAAAAAATATCAAGATTAGATTAAAAATGTACAGAATTCTAAATATTATAGCGTACTTTAATTACGTACATTCGATATTCCATAGATTAGATAGTTGGTACTAAAAAATTAACTATCTATATTTGCCAAAAAAACACAAAAGAACACAAAATTTCATCATTATTAACAGGCCTAAAAGTCGCTACGCACTAAAGAAGCAAACTTGTCTTTAAAATATTTGGAGAGCTGTCTGGCTCGCAGCGATAATCGTCCGAAAACAAAGCTATTTCCTAGAAATGAGTAATGATAAATAAGTATTGCATTTTCATTTCATCCGAGCGCGTCTCCATCCGTACTTGATGAGACTGCTGGAAATAAAGCATTATCAGCTCGGATTGTAAAGCTTGGCCATTTACTCGTGAGAGTATTATGCCTTTTTACGAGGTATTAAAAAGCCAGCATTTTTCTTGGCGCCGCTGCGTGCAATTCCACATGGCGAGACGGTGCCAAGTAGGTCAGGGTGCTAACGATGACGACAAAGATTACCATGTTGAGAACGCCGCGCCATGCAAATAACTAAGTAAATGTCGTGTCATCGACGCTCGATTTTATGTCGACCCATCTTCTCCATCTATCTTCCTCGCCAAATCCCGTTTAACCGTTTTTAATAGTCAATCCTGGCCTTCGCGGAAAAATTATATTTTTCCACTGTATTCAAATAGAGAGGCTCGTATAACCTATACGTATTCGACTTTTCAATGGCGAATGTTCAAAAATCGGTTCACTCAATATCAATATCAACCGTGAAGTCACTCACCGAACGTGTAAGAACTCATTCCTACTTGGAAAATTGATTAATGCGGCCAAACATTCGACAAGAGATTTTTCCATTAATTTGACATTTTCATTGCTCGACATGTATAATCTTATATTAGCTTATACTTACAATTAAAAAATTTTACATTATAGTTTATTATGATAAAATGTTTTGAATTCTTTAATATTATTGTTTTACTTAAAGTTCAGGTATTGTTTTGTTTAGTGCAATCCAATTTAATAGTTTAATTTGTATAATGTGTGATTATACAACATTAAATTAATAATAGAAAATAAAAAAAAGTAGTCCTAGTTTATCTTAATTTACCTTTATAAAATATATGATATTGTTTCAAATACATTATGCGAAGCTTTGGTTCATAAATATGTATATGTATTTATAATAGCCTGTGCATATGTGTATGTATTATTGTAGATAGTGAAAAATTGTTTATGTTCCCAGTTGCTGTAATAAAATTTTTGCTTTCATTAAAATTTGCTATATTTTAGTAACTAATAAATCTTCAAAATCCCTTCCATACAAATTTACGTTGTTTCATTTGTTATTGTAATATCTATTGAGGGATAAATTTTATTAATATATTAAAATTTGTATTTCATGGACTGCTGATAAAAAAAACTTTTAATACTTTTAAGGGCATTATTGAACTTTTTTAAGACTACAAAATAATACTGAATAAAATAAAAAAATATATAAAAAAATATTTTTAGATCATACTTTTAAATTAAATTATAATTAGTTCATATAGTAAAATAGTTCTTAAAGTTATATTTAAAAATTATTAGTAAATACATGATAATGAAAATGTTAACTCTATTATTTTCATTGATGATATTATTTTATAAAATCGCAAAATCGTTCGCAAAAGAGAATAACTTAATTTATGCATAATTTTAAAGTATAGGCAAAGTAATAATTATTTTACGAATAGAAATAAAGTAAATTCTACATTCTAAACCTTAGATAAAGGAATAAAATATTTATTTAAAAACTATGAAAAAGTTAAATAAAGTTTTTTTTAAAGGCATACTTAGCAGAAGATTTATATTAAAGTTAATACTAATAATTAAATATTATGTATTAAATTATATTTCTAATAAAAATGAAATAAAACATAAGATGGAAATAAAAGTTTTTATTAGTAAGAAATTGTTGTTACCAAATTTGAATAAGAAGAAATAAGAAGTTTTCTTAATTAATGGTAAGATTCAAAGTTGATAATATCAATTTATCTTTAAAAAATATCTATTAATAAACTGGTGATATAGAACAGTGTTCTAAGTGTGCGTAATAATTTTATGAATTGAAATATATTCACAAATTTGAAAATCATTATCCAAAAAAGAAAAAATACTTAGAACTTAATACTCAACAATATCTAATACAAACTAGCCTTATAATTTCCAAGCCTGTTTAAATATTTATGTAGTATTATAAAAAAAATAATATTTACATTAAATTGATTAGAGATTGTAGTCACGTTTTTAGTACCTCTTATAATTTCTAAATATTTGTTCTGAAATAACAAAGTTAAAATTTTTATCAAATTAAATACTTTTATCAACATTACCTTGTACAACGAATGATATTTATAAGAAATAAAAATCCGTATTACAATATCATTAGTAGTAGTAATTATTACGATTGAACTGTATATAATTTCAACTGAAATGATATTTCATCTTAATTTATGATATTGTTGCGGACGACTTAGGGAAACAATTTTTCCGATACTCTTGTACCGCAATAAATTAAGAAAATACACATATGACTGCGCATGTATCTGCAGTGTTTAAAATGCAAATTGTTCTTAATAGTATACTCCGTTACGTATACCATTCGAGGATTAACGGGTCCAGCGGCCTCATCTCCTCCTCGGACCCTCGGACTGAGTGGGAGGCGACCTTCGTACCCAAGGAAGAGTCTCCATCGATCGGATGACAATCCCTCAAAAGCTTTCTTCGACTAGATAATAAAAAGTTTTAACCCAATAAAACTTCTTTTTGTCTTTTACCTTATTTTTTTAACCTTCAACCACTCACTTCTTCGAGGCTCATATTCAGTCGCGGTAATTATACTAACAACCACAAAATAGGAATAAAATTCAGTACAGATATAATAAAATATTTCAAACATAAATATTAGATAAAGATTGATTTTATTAATTATTTAAACTAATTTTAACTAATGTATAAAATAATATCGTATCTGCATATAAATATGGTGGATTGTGTTAATTATTAAATCAAAATAGAAATAGAAATGCAAACACAAAGTAGATTGTATATCTGTTTGTAAAAATTTCCATTTTATATTGTATTAATCAATGCAAAGCTTGAAATTCGACTGTTAAGACGCATGATCTAACTAAGCGATAACCTATACATAATGAGTTTTCTATATTACTTAGTCAGAGATGATTTTTTGGCATTTTAATTTATGTCCAACAGAATAGTATTAGATACAGGTTTGTATTTCTGAGTAAAAGATGAACTTCAATTTTATCTTAGTAAAGTGAAATATAAAAATTAAAAATTTTATTGAAAAAAATAATGCTAAATAGGAAGGTTCAAAATAAATAGATACCTTTATTTCTAAAAAAATTCAAATAGTACTTGTATCCATAAAGAAATTTTATATAATTTATTACAATTTAAACCTAAAGTTAAAAATAATAGCGAAATCAATAAGGTAATTGTGAAAAATTTTAAAAAGAATTAGATGAAAATTAATAATAGAAAAATATCTGTTAATTTACAAATATATTCATTAGATCACAAAGTACAAAGAAAGTAATAAATAAAAACATTAAACGAATAGTAATTTAAATCAGGCGTTCATAAAAAAGATTGTATACATAATATTCTTGCGTGTAAAGTGATATTGTAGGCATTATAGGTCGTTGGGGACCCTAGAAAAAGACCAGTAGAGAAAGCAAAACGTTAAAAAATTGAAATAATTTTGTCTCGAATATCATAATCTGGAAGCTTTGCAAGTGGCAGATACGATAGTCGTGGCTCATGACTGTCATGGATACTTGACCAAGAGTATCGTAAACCGAAATCTCCGGCTTAGCAGAACATCGCTGTGAATTTGTATCAGAAATAAGAAAAAAATAAAAGGTCAAAATTTTCGGAAGTAGTTGCATACGTTGACGATTTTACTATTCATCTATACAGGAATACGAACCTAAACCCTTCAAAACTGTATAATGAACATGTTGGAGAACGTGGTCCCCAAAAACCTTACGCCTTAAAGGGCGGAGTTATGGCTCTATTACACTGGGTATAAATAAGAAGGCAACGTAAACTTAAGGATCAATTACATAGGGAATAAGTAGGAATGTAACGTAAACTAATAAATTACGGCTGGAAAGGGGAGGCTAGAAGTGACGTCGAGATCGAGAGGAGAGTAAGTCTTCGTTTAGATATTCTTGACAAGACAAAAGGAATCACTGACGTCACGTAATAGTGACTTGTTTGATATAAATATTCGTTTGTGGCGTTTGGGAAATTTGGGGCTCCACCTATCCACCTGGGAATTCGTTTGAATTGAGGAGTCGTGCTATCAGCCTACCAAGGTATATTAATTTGAGGCATTTGGGGCTCGCCTACCTGGCTCGTTAGGGAGTACCGACATTCATCCCATCTAGGGAGATCTCCATCATTTGCCACATAGCTCACTACACCTCGCCGACAATTAACATAACATATGAAACCTCTGTATATATGCGTCGAAGGATCCTGTTCGCGATCGCGTGCGCCCGTTAATAAATAAAGGAA
The DNA here is from genome assembly GCA_018883505.1 of Ceratosolen fusciceps. Lineage (NCBI taxonomy): Eukaryota > Metazoa > Arthropoda > Insecta > Hymenoptera > Agaonidae > Ceratosolen > Ceratosolen fusciceps. The sequence goes on along the minus strand of RCIC01000035.1, from coordinate 660,203 downwards.
AATTAAGATAAAACTTGTATTTAAAAGGCTTTTTCTTTTAAGACTCCTTCCACTGGGAGGACGTTTTTTTATACCATTCGTTAGCTAATAAACTATTTATATTTAGTTTGACAAAGAATATAGAGTTTTATTCGTAGAACTCTTCTACCCCTTCCCCCATCTTTTACGAACTCATAAACCTTTGGAATAATGACAGTAGATAAAAGGTTACAATTCTAAAATATTATTATAATAAGCTTGTACAATGAACGTTCTTCGAGCGAAACGGAAAGTTTTAAATAACATAAAATATTAAAGCACAAAAAAATAAAAAAAATTAAGTAATTTAAACATTGCGTAAAATATTAAAAAATAAACTAATAATTTCAAATGTGTAACTTGAATTCTTTTACTAATATTGAGGAGAGCAGCCTTGGAACAGATACGCGGGTCCTCCAGTATGCTGAATTTGCAAGGACGTGTTGATAGCGACAGCGGTCGTTATATTGGCGAAAAATTGTGGTAACGTCGTAGTTGTTAACAAGGTGACGGTAACGATCGTGAAATCGTATTTTGACCGTAGGCCGCGGTAGTGACGTTGTTGTTCTCAACGGAAAGGATGGCAGACTTTCGGGTCTAAGTGGCGTCGTTCTTTTCTCTGTGGCCGTGAGGGCGGGAGAGGGAGGGGGGGTCTAAAATTTTTTCCTGATGTAAGACGTGTACCCGTCTCCGTTTCAAACTCCACTCAGCTCATTACCTTGGCACAACTAGGATCGGGGTAAACCCCTTTTGAAACCAATTATTTTCTTAAGCCGATGTCTGCTCTTAAGGATCGCCTCGCGGGGTATGTTCCACAAGTCTCAGAAAATCGACCGCAGCGCCACCTTTTTCCTCTTCCAAGTGAAGGATATGCTCCTGGACCGGTATTGAGATGGAAAATGAGAACATGCATGGTATTCTAATACGTAAGGATGAGTAATTTGGCACTGAATGCCACATGCAATTGGGCTCTCGGTCACACGGAGACGTCGCCAATACATATCACAGCCCCCACATCAGCGATTTAAAAGGCGATTGGATATATATATATATAATGAGAAGACGAAAGATGTCCAATTTTGTGTACAATTTTGTTTCACCGAATAAGCAATAAAGCAGGGATTATAATCTATAAAAGGAAAAGCAGCTTCAAGAGCTACAGCCAGATGAATGCATACAGATAAATAATTCTTATCGGCGAATTATTTTGGATCAATCTGAAATATGACTAGAATAGTTTAAAAGTTACGACAGTCGAAAGTCACATACTCAGTTAAGAAACAAAAACGCGTAACTGATTTAATAAAAAAATTAAGTTTAACGTTAAACATTTCGGTAAAAGAATAATTTTATGTAACCACTGTTATTATTATAACATCAAATTATTATGGATTTTTAGATAAAATTATAATTAAATATATTTTCATTGTATATATATATACATTTAATTAAATACTCTTTTTCTAAATGCTAATGTTAGAATTAAATTATTGAGAGAAACATTCTATTGTTTTTCTAGATCTTACTAAATTTAGAAAAATTCTTTATGAAGCTAATCAATTAAATCTAGTTACCACACACCGTGTTATTTAATAAGCAGAAAATAAATACAATTAAGAGGTAAATATGAAGGCTCTGGAATTCTTTAATAAAGATTCGATATATGTTAAGAGACTACTTCCATTATATTATATTATACTAATTAACATTCATCAAACATAATTCCAATGTTTAACATTACTTTCACGAACATAATTTATCTTTCTTATAAGAAATTTATTTTCTTTAATTTTTGTACCTCTCAATTAAAAGATATATTAAATAACAAAACAAATATTAAATTGCACGATTAACAATTATTTCATTATTAGTAATAAATTTTACAATTTATGCATCCTAAATTTTATTTCAAAATGTATTTTTAATACGTATTATGCACTCATTTCATAGTATTCGAAATTGAATAATAAAATCTAATAATTAACATATTAATCAAATTAAAAAACTTTGTTAATCTCTATCTATTGAAATAAAACATTGTTAATACAATCCAACGGGTATTTTTAAGAACTATTGCTACTTCTAAAATTAAGTCTATTTGGGAACTTTGTATTGTCGCAATCGTTTAAAATAATTGACATAGAAATATATTGATAAACGTACAATAAAATAAAGTGTAGTTAAATATAAATATTGTATGCATAAGTAATCAAATAATTAATTAAAATTGTGGTTTTGAAAAATTACTTAAAAATATTTTAGTTATATTGTGCTAATGTAAACAATATATAAAATATAAAAATCTAAAAAAATTTATATTAAAAAAAAGGTAGACATTTGAATTTATAAACTGTAAAAAATACGTCTTTAATCTTGTAAATTATAAGATCTATGCAAGTTAATGATAATGAAATATAGAAAAGTTTTTCAAACTAATTGTTTTTAATTTGCTTAAACGTTTCGAAAAATAAAAAAAATTTTTAAATATAAGATATAACGTTGCAGTATTTCAATTATGAAGGATTACAATTTCTTGAAAGTATAAGGTAAAATATTTTTTCAAAATAAATAATATAAATCATTTTATTTTAATATATAATAAAGCTAGTAAAATATAATACAAAACAGCTTACAAAACAACTTACAAAAGATTAAGATAAATTATTTTGGTTTAGGTATTTTAAATTTTTATTGACATTGACACAATAATTTAATAAATCCAAATAATGGTATCCAAATAATTTTGAGTCTTTCTAATCATTTAATTGTAATAAGCATTAAAAAAACTAGAATATATTTAAATTGTTGGTTAATTAATTTAAGCGTTAATATTACTATTTAAATCAGTAAGTAATTAAATAATACATGAATAAAATATATAAAGTAGAAATAGTATGTAGAAATCATTGAATTTGAGCTTGTATGTTTCACTCGACAATCTTTTATTATTATGTACAAATATTGTAATGCGTTTAAGACCATTAAATATATTTGTAATCATTCGAATGATTTGTAAGATATTTGTATCAACTGAAGCATAATATCGCAGTAAATGAAGTAAGTTAGAACACATTGTTGTTTCTATTTATCTCTCGTGATAATACGGAATTGCCAACCTTCACAATCAAACTATCAGGGTAAGCTCCATTTCTAAGAAACTATGAAAATCGAGACTTTCCGTTAGTTCGAAGCATTGCAAGAATACACGAAACCTTGTTTCGACGACTCTAAATCACTTTATTAAAGTTTATTTACAGGTTGGTGTCGATAGGATTCATTAAGCAATCATGTACCATTAGATCTAATCTAATGATCGAATAATGATTTGTCAAGTGGTCAAAACTTTTTACTATATATGATAGATATTCTTTGCTTATTCCCTTCAAATTATAAAAAACGAACATTATAAAGAGATTAACAGGCCAAATATAATGGCTTATCTTAAAAAAATTAATATATTGCAATCCTTTTGGAATGTACAGGTTTAATTAAAAAATAAAACATTCAAATAACTAAAGGTGTTGTTCTGTTTATTATCTGTTTAATAAGTCCGTATAGATTTAATTGAATTTATTAAAGCCTTTAGCAATATAAAACTGCTAATTATGATTTTAATAATTTTTTATCCACTTATAACCAACGTTTTTATAATATTGTAAATATTAAAGTATAATGTTTATTGTGAATATCTAGTGTAATTATCAAAGAAAATTATATTTTATATATTATTGAGGCGTATAGGTTCGTGAATAAAGAAATCTATAGGTTAAAAGCATTATATATTATAATATGTAAAGAAATTATTATAAACTTAAGCATTACTTAACTATAATTATTACATGATACGTTGTATTATTTTAGTAATAATATTCTAATACATGTAATAAATTCTATTAATAAACATTTCAAACAGCTTTAATCTATAAGTTGATGGAATGGAGGTTCGTTCGTCCATTTCCATAGGATATGGCATACGTGTATATATTTATATTTAGGTACAGTTTATTCCAATAATTAAAAATCTTTAAACTGTTCATCATTGCATTAACGGTATTCTCATTTACTATTATTATTAAATAGCGCTTTAAAATGTACAAAGTTTTCAAAGAGCGTTAATCAAGAACTTTTATTCAGAAGTAACGATTATTGCTGCGTTTCGAAAATCAATAATTCTAACGCATATACAAACAAATTTTACTGCTGAAAAAGAATAATAAGACATATGTGAGTGATTGTACAAATAAACTGATAATCATGTTAGCGATTGTCCGCACCCTTGTAAATATATGTTCCCTGAACTACGGAAACCTTGAATAATCCAAATAGTCGTCAATGTTTAAAAAATATGGAAAGGCAATGTTTTTTAGATCAAATTTAAAGGCGAATAAAATTTCAAACTTTTATCTTAATATTTGACTTTCCTATTAAATCAATATATTTTTATAAATAAAATAAGTAAATTAATTATTTGATTTTATTCGATTTTTATAACAAAAAAGACTCACGTTTCAACTCCATTTAATCAAGTTCATATTAATTAATTATTAATTGATAAATATAATAAACGCTCACTTTAAGTATTTATATATTAAAAAACTGTTTTAATAATTTTAATTTACCTATATATAATAAAAACAATAAATACATTAAATTCATTTTGTTATGTAAAAAAAAAATTATATTGACAAATAAATAAAGCTATGCAATGAAACGAACTTTGCGCTAATCATTTAAATACGAACATTTTTCAAATGTCGAAAATTTTATTATTTTTCTTTTCCCAAGTAACACGTAAATAAAAAAATAAAAATAAAAATAAATATTATCGTAAATAAAATAAGAAACGTTGACAATTATTCTTAGATATTCAGTTCTCTAATTCTTCTTGTGAGTTTCAAATCGTCGAAAACTTTTTAAATAGAAATATATATTTTCAAATTTATATATTGATTTCCACGTTAATACTTAATATGGTCTCGATATGCGTGTGCTCATATTTTATGTATAAATGCGGGAGGGTGTGTGTAAACTGCTGAATTAACGACTGTCAAAATCAATATTATCCATTGCATTATTTATTAATAAGTTTGTAATTAATAAATAAGTAACCTTTGTGTATTATTGACTACTTATTAGTAAAAAACAATAACTATTTAAATCGACGTTATAATCGCTTAAATCTTTACGTATAAGTTTTCAATTGATACTTGGATTCAACTTATAGTAATATTGTGTTAAATAGTAATGAAAAGAAAAAAAGAAGAAAAAAAGCTTCCATTATTAATAAAAAGTTTTTCACATGAGTAACTTGGCCTTTGGAAAGGCGTAACAAAACAAAAGGCGAAATGTAGATTAGTGCAGATATCCATTCGCGTATTCTCACCTCGAGGAAGAAAAGCATTTATTTTTATATGATCTATGGACTTCGTTAAAGACGAACTCTCGCATTATACAAGCAAGTCCGCTCTACCACATGCTTAATCGGATCAAGTGTAAGACTAATTTGTGCTAAAAACATATGGACTCTTCAAAATGATTTTTACATCCAGAGTTATACGTATATCCGATTAATTAAAAATATGTATGTAATTATCAAGGAATAAATTCAAATAAATGGTTTTTATTTTATTACGGATCCGTTTGTTTTATTTTATTTATTGGTTTCAAGAGCTCACATAGCATTAACGGGTGTCATGTTCTGTTGTGGCCGTAAAATTAACTTTACTGTTAATTGTAAATTTATCTATAGGTTCAGGAAAGGGGTGGGGAATAAAGTTGCCGCTAATAAATGACACCTAGTTTTAAGTATAACGAATGTGATTTATTTAATTTACCTAAATAGAGTATAAAAAACCTCCTTCTTTCGAGAAGGAGGAAAAAGCCCTTTACCACTAATTTAGCCTAAATGCATAAAAAACCTCCTTCTCTAAGGAAGGAGGAAAAAGCAGATATCGACCTAAATGTGCGCGACTGGCCAGGCGCTTACGCTTATTAAACTAATACTTAGCCTATCGCTCGCTGATTATACTTATGAGTCGCCACGAGAAGGATGGTCGAAAGGGTAAGGACCGGCCCAATCAGACCTGACCAGCAGCCCAGGTAGTCCAAGGAGATGGGTGACCCGCTGAGACAATCCTAGTCAGACTTGGTCGTCAGACCCAGTACCGCCGCGACGATGGGTTACCAAGTAGGAAAGTCCCAGCTAGATTTGGTCGTCAGACCCAATACGTCCAAGCGGGGGCTGGCCCAGGTGACACGGTCCCATACAGAACCAGTCGGTTCCTCGCGATCGCAGTCTGATCCGGGATCAGATAGAAAGAGTGCTGTACCTACACTCACGGTACTTTACGTCAGCCTCACTTTACCCGCTTATTATACGGATTATTAAAAGGGCTCGGCTATTCCAAAAAAGGGACGTACTAGGCGCACTCTTCTAAATCTAACTAACAACTGAATTGCGCTCGCTACATTCCTTTTTACTGGCGTTTGACCGCTGCTCTCGGGTGGCTTAAAGCAAAACTCCCTTGTTTATAGTAGACTATCGGGTTACTCGTCGCCAAGAATTTTACTACTCTAATTGAAACTAATATTATTTACAGCTCAAACAAAAGGCGATCGGGATGGTCTCGAACATGTTCCTTTTTCCTTCATAACGTTTACTCATAAATTTAATGCCATCTATATACTAAAAATCAGAAAAAGCTATACTTTTATACTTTTAACGCCCAAAGAATTTTTTTTAAAAGCTTAAGTGCAGTTTAATATATATATGCACATAAATTTTAATTCTATAAAAGTCAAAGTTAAATTTTATTTTAACGTTAAAATTCTTCAATTTTCGAACTTTACTTATGTTGAATCAGCAATAATTATCTATTTTCATTAACAATGTAGACTCTGAAGGTATTTAACGAACACAAAAAAATTTTTAAGCAGAAAATGTTTAATTACACATACTAATCTATTCTCAGTTCTAAGTAATAAATTCATTAATGACGGTATTTAAATTATGATTTAATAAAAATAAATATAAAACTAATATAAAATATAATATTATATAAAATATAAAATAAATATAAAAATAATAAAACTTGTTATTTTGTAATTAGAAATGATTTGAAATAAATCGATAAATTAATTATTGAATTTAATATAAAATAAAGTTAAAATAAAATAAAGTGTTAATGTAATAATATAAGTATTTTCAATTTAATATTTAAAATTTTCCCAGAATTACTGATTAAATCACATGAATTATTTCCGAAAGATTATGTAATAAATTTTAGTACAAAATTGAAACCGATGATTTATTTATATGTATGTTGATGCGGGTCTTTTTAATATGAAAATTTAATAACTACATTAAATATTCTATTTGTGTAGTTATAGACGAGAATGAAAGTATAAAAATTATTAAACGTAGAACAATTTGATATTTTATTATAAAAATATATTATATAATTATATAAAAAAAATTAATATCGAAAAAGTCATTTACACCCTCGGTACAGGTTACAAAATTACGACCCGAGCGAAACCTTAAATTTAACAAAAGTAACGCGTCTATATACACCTATACAATGTTATTTTGTTGGCAAGCCCTCATACCTGATCCTCACATATTTCGTCCCCCTCTTCTCTTCCTTCCTTATTTTTTCTTCTCCTCGCCGCTTGAATATTTATATGACGTATGCGATGTTTCAACGCATTACTCTCATACCAACTTTACAGTTTCACTAACTTTCAGTCGGCTAATGCATTATCATTTTTCCTACACCGACTCGACGATGTTGTTTTCTTTTTCTTCTTCTTTTTCTTCTTCTCTTCTTCTTCTACTCTTGCTTGTCATTACCATGAACATTATAATAATTTCTTAACTCTTCCCGAATCGATGCCGCTTCAAAATTTGATTGCGGAGTCGAAGGAAACGCTCGAAGATAAAGGGAAAGGGTTATCGGGCTTGGGAGTGCAGTGGCGTTCTCACGAGGAGGAGAAGTGAAGCGAAGAAGGGCTAGGGGGAGTAGAAAAGCTCAAGAGTCCCGATGCTACAACGTAGCTTACGCGGATGAGCTCCCGCTCATCTTTCCTCGGCAGTGGAGAGCCTGACGTTGCCCCCCCGCCCCCAGTTTCATCCTCAATCCCATTGACGACGACCCTTAGAATCGAAAAGCGACAAACTTTATCGAGTGAGAGATCACTCTTGATCGTGCGGTAAAAAGATCCGATCGCGTGCGTTCCGATAGTTAACGTAAGTAACATAAGAAAGGCTTTCTTTTTTCTCCTTCCATTGCGGAGACGTTTTTTTTTGTTTTTTTTTTTTTAATTTTACCCTTGCGCATAAGATGTAAATAAGTTAAGGCTACTTATTACATCCGTAACCAATATTATTGCACGTACATTCTACAAGTACCAGGATCCCGTCGGAATTTCGCAAAATGCAAGCTTTAGATGTTCGATTGCCTGCGCATGGTGAACTGGATCTATAATTAGTTATTGTTTAAGCGCAAAGTAAACTGAAAATATTACAAAATGTCTGAATTATACTACATGCCGAGAATTCTAAAGTTATGTTTGCATTTCTAATCGGATGTATATAATTTTAATTACAATATTCAAACATTGATTTCAAAATTAAGTTAATACGAAATATTTTCGAACCAAATAAAAAGGATATCTATGACAAATTTGAGGTGTGTATGTGAGATATATTGCACTTCTGGGTCGAAGGGAAAAGAGAAGCGAAGATAGTTTTTAGATTAAAAAAATAGACAGAAGGTCGTGGGCTCACAATAGATACAAAATTTCTATTATTCACAAAATTTCTATTGATTTAACATTAACTTATGCTACACTGCATTTTGTTCTTGCAGCCGAGGAACTTGGTCTCGGGACGACGCTGCCAACAGCTCCAACCGAACTCTCCCAGTATCCGAAGCTCTGTGAACTGCGCAGAAAGTTTCCAGTTTTGTATCGCGTCGAGTTTCAGGTTAGTAATTTCAATGTTATCTTTTTTTGGGATCTTAATATTATTACGACGACTTGCAATGATTAACAATAGAATAACACAAGACAATTTTATACACTAAAACTTTATTTTCATATATCGATGATAGATTTTGACGAGCTCTTCTCGAATTTATCAGAAATCCACCTTGAGGGTAAATGTCCCTCCTACGCTCGTCTTGAAGTGGGATGTATTTCTTTAAAAAAGTATTAATTATTATTTCTAATTTTGTAAAGCAACCCACTATTGATATTTTAACGTCAATTTTTCTCTCTCCTCATTTTTTATTGATCAGTTAATAAATTGAATGAACAGCGATAAAATCAAGCTTGAATGAAGATACAAGGATATTAAAATTGTTTACATTTATATACCTAAAACGTATATGTATTATCTATTTATCATATAAATCTGCAACATAAGTAAAAGTGGAATGAAATTTTTTTAATATTTTTATTCCCTGATGCTCAGAATATTTTAATATTTTATTTAGTGATAGTAATTTTTTGAATATTTTTTGTTTATTAGAAAAATGTTTAATTATTCATAATTATATTATTATATATTATTATATATTATATTATTCATAATTATATTGCAAAAGAATAAGCAATTAATGCTTATTTTTACCTTAATTTATTAAACATAAAGTTTATGTTCAAATACAATAAAAATGTGTTTTGGTGCTTGTATACATTAGTATATTATATTCATCTTGCGTGGATGTTAGTTTGGCAAGAACAGAAAACGGTATAACCTCATACAGACAAAAATGAAGAATCTTGTTGCGCATAAAACTAATAAAGAAAAATTGTAAGAATAAATTCATGTAATGAATTGAAGTGAATTTTTAACTAAATATAATAGAATTTACGCCAACAAGTAAATTAATAAATATAAATATTAATTATGTAAAGCAGAATAAAAGTATGAACAAGAAAAGATATATGGGATGACTTTGTTAAGGCACTTGTATGCAAACTTCGTGAATTTGGAACATCTTTTAGAAATCGGTCGGTATCGATGAAACACTATGCGAGTACTAATGGCGGCTCAGAATAGGCAGTCTTATTAACACAATTAATTATAGATACAGAATCAATTTTTCACCAAAAAGTAAACATCACACTCATATATTAAACATTGCTTTCTTATAATTCTGATGAAAAAATTCGGTTTATTACAATTGCATCGTCTATCTCGTGCATTCGTTGTTGATATTAGACGTAGTTTTTCTGATAAACAAACATGTTACTGATAATCGTCCAAGTTCTTACAGCAGGATGTAAGCTGTTCTACTTTCTATTAGATCTTATGTTGCTATTATTATAAATATATAACATTAAGTCTAGACATAGCTAATACTAATTACAATAAGTATCATTACTATTATTATTAATATTATTATTATTATTATTGTTATTATTATTATTATTATTAATGTTGTTATTATTGTTATTGTCATCAATTTTAATAAAATTTACATAATTTTAAATAACATTGTTTAATAAATCTTATAAAAATGACTAAAATAAAAATGAATATATAATAAATAGAATTTAATATAAATAAAATGGGTTTCGATGGAGCTTGAAAATTATTTTATGATTTTTAATTACATTGATTTATAGATTAACAGCTTCATAAGATAGTGTGTTTTAGTTTAATAAACAGCAAGTAAAATTAATCAATATGTAAATTAGAAATATTTCAATGTTTATAGAAAAACACTTTCTAAAGAAAAAATCCTTAAAACTATTATTCACTTTGATATAATATGCCAAGACTGAAATTTTCCATTTAAAAAATCAATTAATTGTAATTAGTTGCTATTAATCTATGCACGATGTTCATTTATTTTACGAGATAAAAATTCATAGTATGTAGATATAAATCTAGAATAAAATGTAGACTTGCATTAATTACAACTTTCGAGAATTAAAATATGCAAGTGAAAATCCTCTTGATTTATTATTATAAAAAATGTTATAGATATAATATAACAATTCTAATTTTCTTTTGTAATACCCGACGCAATTTTCGATACAGAAATGCACACAGAAATACACTTTAAATATTCTTGTTGACTTTTATTCATAAACTGACAAGTGCTCAAGGAAGTTCAATCGACAGTAATCTCTCATCTTATTTTTAATGGATTTTATTAAAATTTCTTCTTACACATTGATTTTAAATCTACTTTGATTTTAAATTGCCACCATAAACTGTGTTATTATTAAAAAACCTTACCATGATGAAGCTTAGAATTTAAAAAATAGTTTCGAATGATTTGCAAACTTCTTTAATAGAGGAGAGTTCAGAATTTAATTGGTTTGCAAGTAAATTGTTCATAAAACATTTATTCCTAAATGTGAACGAACGATCACTGTAAAGTTGTAATAGAACGGAATCGATTTTTATGGAATAAATTTCAGAATCTACCGAAACTAAAAAGCTGTATTAAAAGCAAGAATTTTTATTAGTCTTCGAATATCCGAAAATAGGAAATCGAATACTTTGAGTTTTTATAAACTGATTAATAATATATTCGAGGTCTGGCATAATCATTTAAAAAGTCGATAACGACTCTAAATAAGACCAGTTTGAATAAAATATAAAATAAAAAGATTGTATATATATAATGTATTTCAAAGAAAATGGGACTACTATATATAATATATATGTAATAATATATATATTAAATGAATTCTAAATTAAAATAGTCCCATTTTCTTTGAAATACATTATTTTATAACTTCAACCGCAAAATATTACTTGTTCATCTTGTAAAATAACTTCTTAAGTTTATTTAAAACCTTTTTAGAACGTAAGATTATATTCAGTAATATGTCAATGTGAAATAAAATGTCTATATCGACAATGAAATAACAAACAAAAACCAAATATCACTGCTTAAAAGAGAAATAAAACGTTAATCTTAAAAAACTCATATTAAATTAATACTGCGTATTGGAATAATAGATTATTCATATTTACAAGCGTGCAAAGTATTAGTGAATATATAATGAATAATTTTATGTAATAAATTCCCATTTTAGCATAGTTTTTATAAATTAAAATTAGAATATTTTTTACATAAACATAGAATTAAAAGCCTTTTGGAATTATATTTTTATTTAAATTATTTAAATCGATATATAATGAAATTTTTTCTAAATTAAAGTAGATCAATCATATTTTTAGAATTATATTTTACTTTTAAAGTAAAAATTAAAATTCTAAAAGAGTACGTATGTATTTTACGTTCCATATTTTAAAAGTTCGTTTATGAAATGAAAAATCAATCATAAAATTTTAAATTGAATGTAGAAAATCTGTAAGAATATAATTGTTGAATGTGAAATTTAAAATATTTCCCCAAAATATTAGAATCCTATTCTTATTTTATAATAATTTTTATTATTTTTATTATTATTATTATTTTAAATTATAGGTAGTTGCGATTAAACAGAATATAATGTCGTTCAGAGATTCAAATAATATCACGTCAATGTATGAAAAATGGAATCTTTCAAGTATTTTTGTTTCGGAAGTTCTACTTTAAGTTCATTAGCTGAGGGATTTTCTCCAACGTTAATGATCTAAAGCATCTGATACTGAATTGTCTGACGAAACTCGATAAGAAACAATCGTTCGATCTAAAATCGTACGTAACACCTATTTGTTATCGTCCCCATACATCTCCAATCGCAGTTCGTGCTCGTCGTCAATCTATTATTTGCTCTTTTTTTTCTAGGAATGAAAATTCTTCTCGAGTGGGATTTAATACGACTTAGAATGGAGAATACGATTGCGTAGTTGCCTCAGAATGTTTAAGAATTCTTAGCTTCCCGCATTCCGAAAGCACTTCTATTTCCCACTTCCGTCATTTTGCTGAAAAAAGTGCTGGAAATACTCAAAAGCGAGAATCAGTAGAGAAAAATGGACAAATACTGTTAAGAAATATATGAAATCCAATATGACTCGTGCAGAATTTTAATGTAAACAAAGTGGGTCATTTATATTCGTAAACATTGAAATCTTTAATATTTTATTATATTTAAATTAATCAATCTATAACTTCGTATTTACGAATAATCTTTATTTTTACTTATATTCTCATATTCCTTAGATTGTAATCCTACTCTCGTTAATTTTGGAATGTTTCTTCCATCTCATAAATTCTCTTGCGATATATGTAATTTTTTTATTTGCCATTTTTGGAACCTTTCTTCTTATATCTCTATTTTAATGATTTAGATTTTAACAAACTTATTTAAAAATAGAATTTTTAGTTAATTTAATTTATATGGTATTTATAACTGGTATTAATTGTAATGTGATAAATTTATACAATAGTATCGTAGCATAAATAGTTCATATAATACTTTATATGCTGCTCTTATTTTAAAGAATTTAAGAAATTTCCCTATTAATAAGTTTCATCTGAATTTATGAATTTAGGAATAATATTTATTCTTCATTCATCTCGATTATCTTTATGCATAAATTCTATATAAATATCAATTCTATTATTTAACATTTTTGCTTCTTTAAGCAGGAATCTTTAATGCTCATTGATCTGATACAAGCTTCATTCCTTAAATACCTAGATAATATACATCTCGAAGGATATCAGACCCATATATCCGGTAACAAAACTGGCAAGATGTTTATTAATTTTGAATTTGCGGATGCCGCTTAACCAAGCAAATGAATGAAGCGCTCCTGCGTGCTAAAAATAACTTGTGGACGTGATGAAAAGAAGATGGAAAATCAATTTCATGTTAAGAGGGAAATCCAATGATTCCAGCCTGAGCTTTCGAAAATAGAATACATCGAACTCGTATCACTCAAATGGCTTGTCGAGCATACCGGACTTATATTTAATCCTTTCTTGTTAGAGCTTCCCGACTCAAAGCAAATACTATTCAGCAATAATTATCTGATGTATTGAAATAATTACAATAAAGGTTCGTCATTTTAAAAGTCATCTATCAGTTACATATTTGCGTTGACATCAAGAAGTGCACGTAATAAAAGAAAGGCAAACTCAGGAAACGCTGAGCGTTTATTAGCATAACTGTAATTCAATCAATATTACAATAGTTTCTGATCGGCTTATTTTAGATTTAATCTATCAGCAAATAAAATGATAAGTCTCGCCGAATTCGATCTATTTATGTTTAGAACTATAACGTTCCAATTCGATTTCGAGTGTTAAACAATAATAGAGTGTTAACTAATTATAGATCCAGTTCACCATGCGCAGGCAATCGAACATCTAAAGCTTGCATTTTGCGAAATTCCGACGGGATCCTGGTACTTGTAGAATGTACGTGCAATAATATTGGTTACGGATGTAATAAGTAGCCTTAACTTATTTACATCTTATGCGCAAGGGTAAAATTAAAAAAAAAAAAACAAAAAAAAACGTCTCCGCAATGGAAGGAGAAAAAAGAAAGCCTTTCTTATGTTACTTACGTTAACTATCGGAACGTACGCGATCGGATCTTTTTACCGCACGATCAAGAGTGATCTCTCACTCGATAAAGTTTGTCGCTTTTCGATTCTAAGGGTCGTCGTCAATGGGATTGAGGATGAAACTGGGGGCGGGGGGGCAACGTCAGGCTCTCCACTGCCGAGGAAAGATGAGCGGGAGCTCATCCGCGTAAGCTACGTTGTAGCATCGGGACTCTTGAGCTTTTCTACTCCCCCTAGCCCTTCTTCGCTTCACTTCTCCTCCTCGTGAGAACGCCACTGCACTCCCAAGCCCGATAACCCTTTCCCTTTATCTTTGAGCGTTCCTTCAACTCCGTAATTTCATTTTTTACCAATTGTATTAAAATATCTACTAAAAATATTTTATAATTATTGAATTTCACATCTAGAAATCTAGAAATGTAAAAATGCATTCGATGAACTTCAATATAAGTAATCTGTGTACAAAATCTTGAATTTCATATTATAAGCAGTAAAATCCGAGATGCATATTTTGTGCTCGACATACTAATTATAATTGTTGTACGCGATAAAAACTATTCCTCCTGCGTAAGTTTCTTGACTAATATTACATATCATCCTTATATGTAAATAACCCAATTTTACTGGTCAATGTCAACGTAAAGTAAAAAAAAACATTTATAATTCGGCCAAAGATCTTGAAAAAAACTTTGTTAATTAATGATAGATTTACGAAACACGATAATCTTCTATAAATATGAGCTAATTTATATATTATATTGCATTCAGAAAACGTATAAAATAGTAAAATTTTATGAAATTCATTTTTATTAAGACCTAATTGCTCTCGTATCCATCGTAGGGGAACAATGTACTTCAAGGCTGGCTCTCCCCACCTCTCGGGTCATTGGCGGGGAGGCAACCTTATTATAAAATAGTTATTAAAATTGCAATTGAACCGTCATTCTGTAAGCATATTTATTTGATATAAGTATTCTTTCTTGGGGAAGGATTTAAAAGTCTTATTTGCAATGAAACCAGTTGCAAAAGTTTATTTTTATACAGATAGAAAATTGAGAATTAACAATTGAGAATCAATAATTTTAAAGTAAAATAAATAATTTAGCACAAGCATGAAAGAACGATCTTTTAAAGGAATTTGTTTGAATTTTTCAGTATTCGTTCAATACGAAGAAAATTAGTTTAGAAAAAGGTCGAAGTTAGCAAGAAAATATTTATTTTTATAAAACTCGCGCATAATTTTAAATAAAGTAAATATGCATAAATCAAATTTATTCATCTGAGATATATAAATATATGCATAAATAACTCTAAAAGGGAGAGTCGCGTTTATAAAAAGCAACTACAGTTCAAAGTAAAAAGTAACATTGTGAGCGAATTGCCGTTGTGTTTACTTATTGATTACTTGAAATCTTTGCCTCCGTAATATTTTAAATTTATAAAAAGAAACATGTCTCTAGGGACTTTGTGATCCAATTTTGTGACATTTACGTATTCATGATTCGAACAAGAAATTTTAAAGTTAAAAATGCATATTCAAATATTTTATACAATACCATGGAGTCTTTGTCATAGAAATACTATTTTTTTTCAACGAAATCTAATATCTAACATCTTTAAGATTTGATTCAAAGTATATTAAGATTTATTTATTCATATTATTATAGGCTTAAACAAAATTTAATTAAAAAAATGTAAATTTTTTGTCAAAAGATTGAACTACTTATAAATGTTGGTATTTGGTTTTCAATATTCATTTTGTGCAATTGAAATACCTTATCAAATATATTTTAATTATATTTTTAACTTTAATTATACTCTTAACTTCTTTTTTACAGTTGTAAAACTATGTATGCAGTTATTTACGCATAACTATATATATATATATATATATATAACATAACGATGAAATTACTATCAATTGATATTCGCATAAAAGAAAAAAATATGTGTATACAGAAAAGATCATATGAAAAATAATGTAATTTATAAAAGTTCTTTTAAATTGAATTTTCTTTTCATTGCTACGTATCCTGCTGTTAAAATACATAAAATTTATAAGATATTTCACATTTATTAGATTTTGTAAGATTACAATTTGAATTTATGATATTATGATATAAAAAATTTGTATGAATAAAAATTGAAGAATTAGGAACTGAATCTAAATATACAATTTTTAATTTAACCTATAAAATTAAATTTGATTTTAATAAATAACTGTAATTACATACCTTTGTATGTAACATTTAATTATCATTGTTAAAATATTTATAATCAAATATTAATAATACTCAAAATAATTAATGAAATCTGCCTTGAAAAATTAAAAATATTATTAAGAATATAAATTCAACGTATAAAAAGTTTTTTTTAAATTGATAAAAATACATTGCTTATCGTTTTATATGTATTATAATTTCCAGCTGTCCTCGTTTAAATAAAAATAAAATATATGTTAAATATGGTCTGTCATATTTTTTTTATGATATTTTCAATATATTGGTCGCGGTCAGCTCGATATCGTTCTTCATTTAATAAGTACACATGATTTATTCTTGAAGCAGTGCTGGATTCTGTATAAATTTAATGAACAATGAGTAAACATAAATAACTGCGAATTCTGCAGTTTGCGTACAATAAATACATATTATTGAATATTCCGTGGAGATGAGCATGACCTTGAATAAGGTTAATCAAAGGAATAGCTTATATAATTTTCCATTGAGTCTGCTCTTTCGATCTTAGTTAAATGTCCCAATGACGAGATACGATGTCCGCACTTTTTCTTATATTTTTTTTTTGCAGCAGCAGCAGCAGATGCGTTATAGGAAATCGCCCTGTGTATGCTAAGTGATTAGGATACAGTTTATTACTATTCGAAAAATAAATACGTAACAGAATCGACTATATTTTTTAATCGAATCATAAGACTAAACATTCACTAAACATTCACTAAACGAGATTTGAATTATTTCTGTTTCGTAAAACTATTTTATTCACCAAAATATTTCGCTTGAATCAGTTTAATTATAAGATTTTATTAGCTTTTTAGTTTGATGTTTAAAGAAACAGTGTGATTTACAATGATAAAGATTTTTCCTCCTCGCGCTCTCGTCACGTACAATAATTTCGATGTACTTTTCGATATCGTTCGTCGTATTACATATTACTGTAATGTCGTCGGCACCTCGAAGGACTTTTATTTTACAAAGCTTAGAATTAAAAATTATACTAATAAATACATTAAAAAAGAATAGAAACTTTACATTCGATCATTAAAAATTGACAAATGTTGACATTTGTTTTAATACGCATTGACGCGCATAATTAAATAATGTAATAATTAATTCATATTTCAAAGAATTTATTTATGTGCAGATTATTTATATTTTTACAAATTATTCCATTGCCTTTATCACAATTATCGTTCTTGTATATAATGTGCTGAATTTATATAATAATTATTTATTATGCTATTTATAGCATTACAATAAATATTCATAACGTGTTCGGTAAAAAGACTTTATAGCTTTCATTACTAATATTCAAAATTCGTTAAGATTTTTTAGAAGATATAATTTTATATGTTTTACGTAATGAAATATCAGAATGCCTTCAGTACAGAAATTATTGCTAATACATATAAAGTTATAAACAATCCTTTTCCTCGAATGTGTTAATGAGTTCAATTATAAATGACTCAGAATAAAAAAAAAATCGGTTTTCATAATACAGAGCGATTCAACGAGACAATGAAAAAATAAAAGTAGCGCGATGGTTTAATAAATGTTACGAGCCGAGTCTAATCAACTGCATGAAAATAACCGATATGCGGTACCGCATATACAGACTCGTATAATGATAATGGTCCAGACCGTCGAAATTTATGGTAATACGAGTGCTGGTAATAGATTAATTTTTCAATGGCCGATGAATATATGAATGAATATAATTTTGAATAAGGAAAACGCGACACATATCCTTCCTCGTGGGAATGCCTGATTTATTCACTCTGCGCATAAATATTTCCTTGTATTATAAATTATTTGGCCACGAAAAACTTGGCATGCGCTCTACCTATAACTACGTACAACGGAATTGTTCTTTATTTTTCTCGATATTTATTAGTTTCAATTGTAAACTTTAGCTACAATCGCAAGCTAAATACTCTACTGAAATAGATAGTTGCTTGCATTCAAAGATTTCGTAGATATTCATTCATTTTCCGGAAGTTGGTAATTTTAAATATTATTGATACTCGACGGCGATCCAATTTGGCTAAGATCCAAGTCGTAAATGCGTCTTTTCTCGCCACTCCGCTAATGTAAATGAATTTTGTATATACGTAGACGATGATTCTACAATGCAATTTTTCCTTCGAAATGCGGTCTCATAACAAATACAGTTTATTTACAAAGTAGCAAGCTTGTTTGATACTGCTCCCCAACCTATATTTTAATATATATATATATATATGAAAGTCTTATCAAGCGTTTTTTAATATAACATAAAAAAAACAACTAATTTTTACTTTATTTTACTAATTTTAACGTTAAAAATTTAAACATATTTCCTGCTATTTAAGTGGATTTATTATTCGCCGTTGCAAGTTTATACAGAATTTTACTCGGGCCTGGAAATTTCCGATAATTTCTCCGTTTCCATGTATAATTTTTGGTATTTATACTTTTACATTATTCACATAACTTTTCATTGGTTAATAATGTCGTTGAAAGGCGTAAAATCACGAGGACTCCGAAGGTGTTGTCTCGGTTTTTCACTTTTCATTTACGCCGCTCCGGGAAAAGATTTTCTTTCCCCATCTGATGACTATTCCTTTTATTCCGCGCGCCTTTTCATTAGAATCGCCAGCATTGGCGAGGATAACCCTTGCAGCTATGTACCAGTCGCAATTTTACTATCCAGTATTTGTGCTCTATATGTAATTCGCTTGTTTGTTTATAACTTCAGTTGTTTTGACTGGACCCGAACAAGCATGATAAAATGCGTCTTTACGAAACCCTTTCATATTCTCAGAACATTATTATTATTTTCTTTTTTTTCGAACGTTACCGCCGATTTACTCTCACATAGCAATATCATCCCTCCACCCTATATTTTTGATATTGAGTTTTATAATTATACTCTTAATATATAACAATAAATTTATTTGGACATTATAAAATCCTTCTTAATGTCTCTATTTCTCTCTATTCCTGATCTACCATCAATTAACTTAACTCAAGAAAGTTAATGATCAAAATCATTAACTTTCTTCGTATACTTTTCTATCTTAATTTTGAAAAAGTTTAATACTAATGACTCGAATTAAAATATATGGAGCGACAGAAAATAAAATATAACATTTGTGTATGTATTATTATGTTTCAGACAGCAACGAAAGTTGAAACACATTCGTGTAGACATGCTATGAAATCTGTGAACAAAGAGAAAAATCAGAATCAGAGATGCATTCCATGTATGTATTATAATTATATAATAAATTTATAAATATATAATTCAAAGCAGTCAAATTTCCATTATTTATATATAAAAAAAAACTATTTAAATATACACAGAAAATAAGAAAATGTAATTTCATTTAAATATTAAATTAAAATTAAAACCTAAGACTGCATGCCTTTGACAAGTTTTTTATTTATCATTTTTTAAATGACTAGTAATTAGAAGTAGCAAGTAAACATTTAAGATTTAATAAAAAGGATATGTGTAAGAGCGCCGTCATTATGGAATAACAATGCTTAACATATTGACGTAGAGCAAAGGCGTTCTCACTCTCCTCGCGATGTTATCGGGATAGAAAAATAATTACACCTTTTCTGTTGCCTCCCCTTTTATTTATTACCACTTGTGCACACTCAAATTCGGTGATTTTAATATTACAATATTAAGCTTATTGGGCCGACGGTTCCTTTTCCCGGCCGGGGTTGTTGCGGCGGCTGTCCGAGTAGTGCTTCCCGTGTAGGAGGTTTCGGGACCGGGCACCCTTTCCTGGGCACCTTCTTTCCCCCGCGGAGGTGAAGCTGGGGAATACTCGGGCCGGATTGCTGTAGCTGGGACCGCGCGGGACGAATGGGTACGGGGACGCGTCTCTGGCTTGCCCCTGGGTCCGTCGTGTGTGGTGATTTCCTCTTCACTGCCGCCCACGCTGTCCTCAGGCGGCACGATGCTTCGGGACGCCGAGTCCCGGGGAAAACCCAGGGCCGGCCAATACGGCCCTTGGGCAACGGCGTCGCATCGGATGGAAGGGAGGAAGGGAAGGGGTGTTTTTGGGACGCGCGTGGCGTCGGAGTGGAAGCGCGCGTCCCGCCGAGTGGCGGCGCGCGTCAGACCCCCCCATCGGAAGCGCCACGCGCGTCAGGAAGGCGGAAATCCATTTCCGATTATCCTACGTCATCGGTGCGCTCCGGACGGCTGCGTAAATGGTACCTCGTCGGTTCGGCTTCCTCCGGCCTGGTACTCTCCGGCTCGGCAAGCGAGGGTCTCTGAGGGCGGCTCCTTCTAGGCCGACCCCGCCGCCGCAGGGTCTGTCCATCCGCACTCCTCGTGGAAGCCTCCTCCGGGGGTTTTTCGTCGGACGGTTGATCGGCTGGGGCCGATTCCCCACCGCGGCTGTCGTCCTCGGCCTCCTTGGAATCAGCCTTCTCGCTGTACGCTCGTCTCAGCTGGCTGGCGTGGTATTTGACCGGGCCCTCTCCCGGTCGGGTAACGTTGTAAACGTTCGAGCCAAGATGGTGCGTTACCTCGAACGGTCCGACCCACCGGGGCGCTAGGCCGGCATTCCATTTGTCGGCCGCGCACGAGACGGGGTCGTTCCTCACGTACACCCGCTCGCCGACCTGGAAGGCGGCCGCGTACGGGCTCGAGCGAGGGGCGTACTGGGCGAGCCTGCTCTTGGTGGCGGTGATTCTTTCCTGAAGGTCCCCCGGGACATCCGATGGTCGCTCGCCCGGTCGAGCCAAATTGCGTCCCAAGAGCAACTCGGCCGGGGTCAGTCCGGTCGCGGCGTTCCTCCGCCGCCGCATGTTGAAAAGAATCTCGGACAGGTGCCTGTCCCAATGGTGCTGCGCACCCCCCTTCAAACGGAGCCGCAACCCCTTCTTTATTTCCTGGTTGCGGCGCTCGGTCGGATTGGCCCGCGGGTGGTATACGGGCGTCGTCCTCGGCTGCGCACCCCAATCCTTGCATCGCTTCCTCCAATTCGGTCCTCGGAACTGGGGAGCGTTATCCGTCAGGATAGATCGTGGGAATCCCCAGCGTAGGAACACCTCTCTCTGTAGGAGTGGAGCGATGATCCCTAAGGTCGAGTTGGGGACGGCAAAGGCCTCCGTCCACCTGGAGAAATTGTCCGTGACCACCAGGATGAATCGCTTCCCCTGCGCCGTGCGCGGATAGGGGCCCATTAAATCGAGCGCGATGTCTTCCCAGGGGCCTCGGGATCTTCGGGCGATAGGTTTCCCCGGCATCGTCGGTCGCGCGGCCTTGGCTGTGGCACAGTCAGCGCAGCCCCGCACATAGCGACGGACGTCGCCGCGTAGTCCAGGCCAATGATAGGCTTCGCGCACGGCCCTCGTCGTCTCCGCCGCGCCGGGGTGTCCTGCCAGTGTGTCCCCGTGGTAATATTCTAGAACGGGCTTCCGCATCTGGGGTGGGACGTAGAGGCGCTTCGTGGCTCGTTCTCCTCCCTCTTGGTCGTCCTCGGGCTCGTCATCTTCGACTGGAACCGCTTGCTCGGCCGCTAGGGTTCCCTTTACCCGGAGGCGGAGTTCTCTCGCGTCTGCGGATGCGATTAGGGGCGTTTTTACTGCTGGTCCTTCGCTCGGTGGAAAGAGGTCCTCGGCTTCCGCTGGGTCTTCCGCGAACTCCTCGCCACTCGGTAACCGCGACAGGGCGTCGGGTAAGTTGTTTTCCTTCCCGGGGACGTGCTCGACCTTGAATTCGAAGCGGCTGAGGAGCATCGCCCACCTAGAGATCTTACTTCTCTCGTCGCGTACCCGGTCAAGCCAGGTGAGGGCGGAGTTGTCGGTCCGTAAGGTGAACGGTTGGTCCTCCAGGAGAGCGCGATATCTTTTAATCGCCCACACGACAGCGAGGCATTCTTGCTCGTTCGAGTGGTATCTCGCTTCGGCGGGCGAGAACTTGGCCGAGGCGTAAGAAACGATGTTCCGCGCGCCGTTGTTGTCCAGTTGATAAAGAACAGCGCCCATTCCGGCCTTTGACGCGTCCGTTTGGAGGACGAAGCGGCGCCCTGCTTCCGGACGGCACAGTTTCAGCGGGCGCTGGAACAATTCCTTCAATCTTTGGAAGGCGCCCTGTTCCTCGGAAGTCCATCTCCATTCCTTTTTCTGCGCGAGTAGGGCCGTGAGAGGAAGGGCGGTGGCCGCGAAGTCGGGCACGTACTCGCGGAGCCAACCGCAAATCCCGAAGAAGGCCCGTAAGTCCTTCTTGTTACGTGGGGTCGAAGCCTCCAATACAGCGCGGACGTGCTCTTGCTTCGGCTCATTGTGGGTGGCGGTAATCCGGTGGCCGAGATACTCCAAATCGCTTCGACCGAAGACGCACTTGTCCAGTGCGCAGGTGAGCCCGTAGGTAGCCAGGCGTTCCAATACCAGCGCCAGATGGTGTAGGTGTTCCGGCCACGTGCGTGAATACACGCAGATGTCGTCGAGGTAGTGCATACAGCACTCCCTCATCAATCCGGCCAGGACTTCTTGTCCGACCAGCTGGGTACAGGTCCGACCCGCTCCCTGGAGCCCGAACGGTGTCACCTTGAAGGCGTATTGGCCTCCGTCCGGCGTGACGAAGGCTGTGTATTTCCGGGCGCGTTCGGCTAAGGGGATCTGCCAGTAGCCACTGCGCAGATCGAGGGTGGAGAAAATCCTTGCGTCCCCCAGGTCCTTCAACACCTCGTGTATGACGGGCAAGGGTTGCGCCGAATCCTCCGTGGCTGCGTTGAGGCGCCGGAAGTCGATGCAAAAACGGTATCCACCGTTTTTCTTTGGCGCCATCACTATCGGCGACGAGAAGGGGGAGGATGATGCCTCGATTATCCCCGCGGCCAGCATCTCCCTTACCTGCTCCTGTATCGCCTTTTTCTTGGCGGCGGAGTATTTATAAGGCCGCATCTTGAAGGGAGTCGGGTCCTTTAGCACGATGTCGTGTTCGATGAAACTAGTTTGGCGCAAGGGCCTAGATTCATCGAACACCTCTGCGTGCCTTTGGAGCAGCTCGATTAGCTGCGGGCGTAGCTCCTCTGGGAATCCCTGCCGTAGTCTCTGCAGGGGAACGGCCGGTGGAGTTGGCCTCCCAGTCTTCGTTTCGCACAGGAAGATCCTCTTTCGCCGGCCTTTCCCGACGTAGACGCAGTCCAGGTCGTGGTCGTGGAGGACCTTGTTCTCCTTCAGCCAACGTTGCCCCAGGATTGCGTCGAAACGTAATTGGGGGGTTACCAGGAACGAGGACTTTCCTGATATCCCCGCAACCGTCCAGCTGGCTTCGCGTCTTCCTGTCGTACTCATCCTTCGTCCTCTTCCCGCTAGTAGTACGTCGTCCCTGCTCTCCTCCTGGTTGGCTTTGAATTCGGCGTCGAGTAGGCGTGGGTGGATAAAATTTTCCATGGCACCGGAGTCTACCAGTGCCGCTGCTTCTCGTCCGTTTATCCGAATTGGCAGGGAGGCGCAAGTCGTGTCTTTCCCTACGTTGCTTACGCCGTTTGTTTCGACGGCGTTTGCTCCGCGGCGAGGGAGGCCGCCGTCTCCTCCCTCTTTGTTGCGTTTCCCGAGTTCTTTCGGGCGGTGGGGCAATCCATGTGCCAGTGCCGCCCCGGGCAGTAACGGTACCGCGGTAAAAGGGACGATTCCCTCGCTTCCCGTCGGCGGTGGACGTCCCCGAATCCTGGTGGTCTTCCCGATTCAGACCTCGCGGATGTCCGGATCGGGCCGCTGCTCGCGTGTTTCCGCGATGGAGCCGTTGGATGATCGAAGGCGTTCGATCCTTCGCCTCGTTCATCATTGTACGTGGCTTGGATGGCGCCGGCAGCTTCGATCAACTCCTCCAAGTTCTTAAATGGCACGCTGAGCACGTACCTTCGAATCGTCGGGTGAATGGTTGCTCGGACGATGGCCATCACCGTCTCGGGGTCGGCGTCGGGTATTACTCGGGCGGCCAGTCGTTGTCTTTCCTCCAGGAAAGACCTCACGTCCTCGTCTTCCTTTTGGATTTTGCTATATAGCTGGGTCGCTAACGAGGCCATGGTCAGTGGACCGGCGAAACGCCTTAAGAATCGCTGCTTGAACTCCGTCCAGTTCAGCGATAGCTTCGAGGCTCCGGCCCACCAGTCGGCGGCGGCTCCCCAAAGGTGTTGGGAAACGACGCGCACCTTTCGTTTTTCGTTGAAGTGAGGTGGGAAATTTTCTTCGCACTCCGCGATAAACTCTTCTGAATTTTCCGCGGGATAGCCGGAAAATTCGGGCGGCGCGGCTCCCCATTCGTCCTGTCGTTTCTTAGCGGCTCTCGCCCTCGGTGTTGGGGGTGGTGACGGCGACCGTCTTGATCGGGCCTCATCGGTTATAGGTGAACGGCTGGGGTTTGATTTTGCGCGAGGACTTGGCCTTGCGCGGGATGACCGCGTGCGCATTTTTTTTTTTTTTACTCACTCAGTTGTTGTTGTTGTTATGCGGGTCGTGTGTTTTTCGTGCACAACTGTGCACTGTGCCGCACGTTTTGGGCGCCACTTGACGTAGAGCAAAGGCGTTCTCACTCTCCTCGCGATGTTATCGGGATAGAAAAATAATTACACCTTTTCTGTTGCCTCCCCTTTTATTTATTACCACTTGTGCACACTCAAATTCGGTGATTTTAATATTACAATATTAAGCTTATTGGGCCGACGGTTCCTTTTCCCGGCCGGGGTTGTTGCGGCGGCTGTCCGAGTAGTGCTTCCCGTGTAGGAGGTTTCGGGACCGGGCACCCTTTCCTGGGCACCTTCTTTCCCCCGCGGAGGTGAAGCTGGGGAATACTCGGGCCGGATTGCTGTAGCTGGGACCGCGCGGGACGAATGGGTACGGGGACGCGTCTCTGGCTTGCCCCTGGGTCCGTCGTGTGTGGTGATTTCCTCTTCACTGCCGCCCACGCTGTCCTCAGGCGGCACGATGCTTCGGGACGCCGAGTCCCGGGGAAAACCCAGGGCCGGCCAATACGGCCCTTGGGCAACGGCGTCGCATCGGATGGAAGGGAGGAAGGGAAGGGGTGTTTTTGGGACGCGCGTGGCGTCGGAGTGGAAGCGCGCGTCCCGCCGAGTGGCGGCGCGCGTCAATATTTTTATACTTACTGTTATATACAAAAGGATAGGGTCATGTCGAACTTATAAAAGAAATACAGCCACGAATTTATTCTAACTTACATATTATTATTATTATTATTATTATTGTTGTTGTTGTTGTTGTTGTTGGTCAATATTTTTCATATATTCACAAGATTCGATACTTAATAAATTTAATAGAAATAGAATTACTTATAAATATTGTCCTTGTTACATATGTTTTTAATGAATGTTTCCGCTAATGTAGTCTTTGCAGGATATTTAGATACTATTATTATAATATTGCTTTAAAAATGATAAAATTATTTCTAAGTAGTAGCTTCGATCGGATTTTAATCTGCGGTTATTTTATCAAAGCATACGGTTTCCTGTATATTTTCGTCATGCATAATTTCCGCTAATAATAACACACTAGATCTTTTCTAGCGTGTTTCACCTGCCAATGATCAGTCATGTTAAAGGGTTGTATCAGCTTAGCTTCCTTCGCCGAATGTTTAAACATTTTTAAACTTGTAATTTACTGAACAGAACTGCCTTAAAGCCCTCTGATTTTCTACTTCCCTCTCTCCTCTGTCTCACTTTCAATTTGTTTGCTCTTTAAAAATAAATAAATAAAGGGTCCATCATATCTCGGAAACTTCTTGTTTTTCTTCTTGCAAGTTGTTCTCGTCCGGTGTGCGGACCGGTCGACTACCGTGGGTATGGGATTCGTGATTAATTAAATGTTGTCTTGCGAACTATAGGATTTTGTTTGCAGACCACAGAGGATTTTGTACACGGTTTCTTGTTTATTGGCGAGGGCGCAAACTTCTTGTCCTTTTTTGTCTTCTTGCCACGGTCTCGGCGGCGTCGTCAGCGTCGGTGTCGGCGGCCCTGCTCAAGAGTGGGGGTTGGTGGCTCAGCTCCGCGTCGCTGGTAACGTCCCTTGCTGGAGTCCTCATCGACGAAGCCTGGCGCTGCTGTTGGTGAAATAGACGCTGGTGTGTGCGTCGTCGGGGTGGGGGGGGGGTCGTGGCCGTTGGACGCGTCGGTGGGTGCCACGTCGCCTTCGCCGCTTGTTGGTGAACGTGCGCACTTATGTGGGGCGCGTCTCAACTCGGCGTGGGTGACGCGTGTCCTCGGGCAACGGGACTCATGTTGCGGGCGTCGTGTGGGGTGCGTCTTGACTCGGCGTGGGTGACGGACGTCTTCTGGTAGCAGGGTCCTCTGGTACGTAGTGAGCGTCTGTACGTACACCTTTCGCGCCGGCGTATCGAGGTCTCGTCCCCGTAGGTACGCACTCCCCCGATTTAGCCCGTCAAGTTCGGCGGTTCAACCTTCCTTATGATATGCACGCGCTTGTTCGTCCGCGTTGTCCGTTGGCCCAGCCGATGAATCCCGTCGATGGCTCCACCGGTCGGTTCTCGGGATAAGACGTGAAGCCCTCGACCGTTGTAGATCGCAGTTGTCTCCTTGAACGGTCGTGTGACTTAATGCGCTTCTGATGGCGTTCGTTCGCCCACTGCCCGCGGCCTTGTTCCGACCCTTTTCTCTCCCCTGGAACCTCTCCTTTCCTCCTTCTTCCGGATTTTCCCTTTTCTTTTCTTCCTCTTTCCTAGCGCGCGTTGGTCTCTTTTCTCGTCCGCCCTTGTTTTTCGTCTTTCGCCGACGGCCGGGCGTTAGGATTGGGCGTACCATTTCCGACTTCATCCTTCCCATTCGTTCCCCGCGCGTTCCCGGATATATATATATTAGTGATAGGCGTGGGTGTCTTTGGGCCCTTACCCTACGTCCGTGACATCGGGCGCAGCCGTTGGATCCCACCCCGCGAATTTCGCGGGGATTATAATCCAGCCCTGCATTATAATCCTATCCTAATAATATCCATATAAGCCCCACTCCTATCGTACTTGTCGCGGGTCCCGTCACGCTCTGTCGCCCCGTCGCTGTGTAGTTGGTTCGCAACACAAGTCTTCTTCTTCATCTTAATGTAAGAATTTGACTCCCTCCCCTCCTTAGAACGTTTCCTAATATAATGTTTATTATATTTTATTCGTTGTGGTCTGTCATCTCGTCCGTTCGAATGTATTCTTTTTTTTTCAATATCCATAATATTATATTTACCATTTTGCTTTTGCTTTTTTGAACGTAAATTGAATATTTTGTATTTTGTTTCTTCGCTTATTAAGATTTATAAGCATTACAAATGCGAAAACTCTTTGTGTAACTTATGCGTACACTGTACAGATGCTACAGTTTACTGTTCGCTCGATTTTCGGAGTATATATATTTTTTATATATATTTTCAATTATATTATGTTTGTATAAATTATGCGTTTTCAATTTGTATTCTCATTCACATATATTCGTTAAATTTTACGCTTCCGTCCTTCATTCTCATCCGTCTTACTTTCCATTTTTAATTCGACCAGTGCCAGTATGTGTTGAGTTAATTTATTTCAATAACGATGCACGAACGAACATAGTCGTTTTACAAGTTTAATACTGATGTATCAATTTTTTATTATATATATATATATATATATAACTGACCGATTCGTGTAATATTCTTATAACTCGATATTCCACAAAGAATTATTAATAGATTTGAGAAAGAAAGATATAAAATTTTATATTCTCGAATTATCCAATGATTCAAACGGAACAAGTGAAGTCAACTGAAACTATTAGGTACGGAAATTTGCTTCCGACAATTTTTTTCCAAATTTGAGACTTTGTTCTTAAAAAGTGATTACCTGTTTATAACTCAAAATACTGTCCGTCATTAGCCACTACTTTTTGCCATCTTTTGGACAATTGTCGGATATCATCTCAAAAAAACGATGCATCTTTTGAGGCGATCTACGAATCGATCCATTTTTTGACTTCTTCGTAAGAGTGGAAATGCTGCTCAGCTAAGTGTCATGTGCCATCGATCGGAACAAATGGTAGTCGGAAGGAGCGATGTCTGGAGAGTTATTTGTGTTATTGGGGTAAGACTTCCAATTTTAGGGTTTCCAAGTATGTCTTGACGGATTTTGCCGAGCATTGTCATGTTGCGGGATAACTTTATCATGTTTTTCTTGGTACTCTTTAAACTGTTACATGCTTGACTCAAACGCATTAATTACATTCGATACCGGTCCCCTGTTATGGTTTCAGTCTGTTTCATTAGATTATAATGCACCGCACCGAGCTGGTCCCACCAAATGCGCAGCATAACCTTGGTACCGTGAATATTCGGTCTGGGCGTCGATGTTGAGACATGTCCGGGCGTTCCTCAAGATGTTCTGAGCTTGGAATTATCGAAGTGGATCCATTTTTCGTCGCCGGCTACAATGCGATGTAAAAATACTTTCTAATTCTGTCTTTGAAGTAGCTGTTTACAAGAAAAAAAATCGCCGTTCAACATCTCCCTGCTTCAATTCGTATGGAACCCAATTTCCTTGCGTTTTGAAATTGCTTGTCGAGTGACTTCCAATGATTCTGCTAATTTTTCCTGCGCTTGGCACGAGTCTTCAACAACTAATGCTTCCAGTTCGGAATCTTCGAACATTTTTTTGGTCTCGATCGGCCGGTCCTCGACATCAAAATCACTGCTCTTAAAGCGTTGAATCCACATTTTTTCACGACACATTTTTTCAGCAAGAGCAGTTGCACCGTAAGCACTTGAGAGCATTCGATAAGCCTCAACCGCAGTTTTCGTGATGATAAAAGCAGAAAATCAACACTTCCCACAAATGTGGAGAATTCAGCTTGGAAACTGACATCTTCGATCAAGAATACACTTTTGATGCAAATACAAATTCCCTTATGTGCTGTTGTTACATCGGAGTGACAAATGTCCGAGCTTATTGTATGAAATTTTTGATCTACCTAGTTCAATTGGAACTTAGCGCTGCATTCAGCTATTGAAAAACTGCGGAAGTAAAGTTGCGCGCCTAATAGATAAATGTTTTTCGAATGAGTCGCACGAACCTATAAGAAATATGAACTCTTATAATTCTATAAACATAGAATTGCATCCTGATGAAACAAAACAACCAATAATATTTATAATGTAAATTTAAAGCTATTTTACTCTTAATTTTCCTGTTTTTTAAATACTAAACAAAACTTTCTCTTTATATATTTTAATCCGTTTTTTGTATTCATAAGTGGATCTTAAATTTTTCTGTCTCTTTATGTTAGCAATAACCTCTTTTAAGAATTCAGATTTTTCCATAGTATTGACACTGTTTAAATGCTTCTCGATACGTGAAGTTAATTGTTTGGACATGGTAGGGAAAAGATTTCACTTGAAATATTAAACTATCCGTTTCATGTATTCATGGTTCAGGTCTCCATCATTATAAATTCATTGGGGGGCACCGATTCGTTTTTCTTATTTTTATGAGTAAAAACATGTGATGAATTTTATATCTCCTAAGTCTCCATAATGATTGCTAATAGAGATTTCATTAAAACTGGCCTCATGTCCACTTGATCATCTCCCTTCATTTTTATCATTATATCGAAGACCAGACGTACTTGTCCCGGTACGTTCAGCTTTCTTATTTTAAAATCTGGCAATTATAATTCTTTATAAATAATTATCCTTTTCGATGTCTTATATTTTTAGACGATTACAACAGAGTGGTTTTAGAAACAATAGATGGCCGGCCGGATTCAGATTACGTTAATGCGTCATATATCGATGTAAGTATTATTTTATTATTTTAATTGTGCCAATAATGTACATATTATATATCGAATATTCGAATACCATACAAGAAAAAGAAAATATAATTTACTTAATATTGTCGGAATCGCCAGAATTTCAAATCGCAACAATTTTTGTTTATAATTGAAAGTACGAATAAAGTTACGTTATGATTTTTCTTATGAAATAAAAATATCCATTTCGGCTTAACGTAAATAAAAAAACGTTTGCAAGCGTATAACAAATACTTAATCTTTGATAATATATGTTTTGGATAATTCATTAAAAAAAAAACGATGTTATTTTCTAGAGTATATTGAAGCCTAATGCCTATATCGTAACGCAGGGACCCATGGAAAGCACAGTCATTGAATTTTGGCGAATGGTTTGGCAGGAGCGAGCGGCATGCATTGTCATGCTTACGAAAACGTTTGACTTTATTAAGGTATGCGTTAATAGGACAACATTTTTTGTTTATTCTTTACAGAAATATAAGCATTGAGAGAAAATATATTATTTACTTTGAATAAATTCATTATTCGTTCATATTCTGACTATCTGATGACATTACGGCACGTGTTTATCAAATTATTTATACGTATAAACTAATTTTTAAATGACTAAAATATTTGAAAGCTCTGGATTTAGAATTACTTTAACGAATTTCATTAATATATTTATTGAAATTAGTAAAATACGAAGATTTTTATTTGATTTCCAATGACTTATAGCTCCCGTAAATCCAGGTACTATTAAATTATTAAAAATCTTTAATAATGAATAATATAAATAATCGTTAAAAAATTATATATTTTTAAATAAAACAATAATTAGTATACTAAATTATTCACTTTAATGTTTGCTTAGAACATGATAAACTATTTTCAACAAAAATAAAAAAGAAAGCTATACGGACATTTTGTTTACTGTTAATTATATAATATTATTAGAAAGAAATCTAGAAAATATCATTGATGTGATAGTACTTTATTGCATGCTCTATCTATAATAAGTACAACTTTTTTACACTCAACGATAATACGAACTTATGAAATCTTTCAAACTGCTTTTTTATTAGATTAATAAAACATTTACATCATCCAAGGGTTATACAATATTTCACCTAGTTTTATTATAATTAACTGTTGTAGGTATTAGTGCGCTGATACGAGATATTGTACAGATTATTAAATAAGTAAGATCAATAATTTCATATATTGATGAGACTCAAGATGCAATATTTAAAATAAACAATTTTATCCGATCCGATCGAATTTTAATCAGTAAAAGATTGACCTTTTCATATAACCAATTAATTAGAAATTTAAAGTGACATAGAAAAAATTGATGTTTGAAACTAATTCATATAGCGTAAAATATTAGATTTAAAACTATAAATATCCAAAAAATATTATAATTAAGAAAAAATTTTATATTATTTTTACTTTCATTTTATTTTATTTATGCATTGTACAGAATTTTTATTTATGATCAAACATCCGCTTGAATTATTTGAATTTTTATTTATACTAGAATATATAATTTATTTGTTTATTTATTTATTATTATTGTTATTAAAATAAAAATTAATTACATTACGATAAGTTCAATGTAAGGATAATAGGTTTTAATTACAAGCGTTTACAATTATAATTCCTGAAAATACATACATCTATTTCAAAAAATTATAAGTGTAATAACCGAACATAATTTTCCATGGAATTTAATCATTTTTTATTGTCAGAAAATTATATTTATTTAAGCTTATTTGTTAAATATATTAAATAAATAATTTTCATTATATATTTATTTTATAGAAAAATTATTTAATTCAAATATTATTCAAATACATGTCTTCAAAATAAATAATTAAAAATAATGACTGAAGTATAATAACAAACATAGTTGATTTAAAATTTATTTCAACTGTTTATATGGCAAACCTTACTTATTATAATTTTCTATATTATATCTAAATATTGACATAAAATAATGTTTAATTATGTTAAAGTTTTGTTAATTTTATTCGGATTAAGTAATATAATCTTTGAAATAGTAAAATAATAAAAATATAGAATATATTAATCAATAATAAAGTTATTTTCAAAAGGATTGAAAATTCATGTATTAAAATATTATTTTATATAAAATAAGAGAATTTAAAGGCTTAAAATATATTAATATACAAATAGTTAATCCACTATATTTTTTCAATACTTTTTCAAAATAAACCTAATTTCTTATAAATAGCTGGTTATAGCTGGTTTCTTTTCATCGAACTTCTTTTACGAGAGGAATATATAATATTTACAAAAGATACTAGTCAAAAAGTATTTGAAAATTAAAATTGAGTTAAAGCTGTATAGAATTCTGTTAAAATATCAATATTTTGACTATATTTATTTTTTGGAGGGAAAATAAGATAAATTAAAGAAATATAAAATATATACAAAGAAATGATCTGAAAACAAAATTAATATTTACTTTTTTTCCGTATATAACACTAGTAATTAGAATTCAAACTGCCATCTGAAATCATTTATTTCAAAATTTCAAAATAAGCAGAATAAAAATTTTCTATTTGTTCTGTAGGAAAAAATAAGCAGCAGGAAAGAATATTATTTACCTTGAATGAATTCATTATTCGCCCGTACTCTGACCTACTCATTACAATACACCGGATGTTTATCAAATTCGTTAGATTCAACATCCTCTTAATGTGAATATTTATATTACATAATTACATAGTATTGTCAATTATCAATCAAAAGAAGAAGTTTTAAACAATATAATAATTAAAATATAATTTAATATAAAATGATATAATTTTCGTTTTTTATTTCTTAAAAAATGTATGCAGTCAAAAATTATTTTATAATTAGGATTGATGCCATATTATTAAATCGAGAACTTTAAACAATTTAATAAATTTTGCGTCGTTTAAAATATAACTAATTAAATGTTTCAATCTTCGTAAATAAAAATTTATTTATTTTCTTAAAATAATTTATAATTAAATAATAATTAATAAAAATATTATATTAATTAAAGAATTGCTCATTTTAAAGTAAAGATTTTCTAGAGGGATAAAAATAGAAAAGAATAACGATTTGTTACTGTAATGTGCAATGTAACAATACCTAATAAAATAAAAAAACACAATAAAATTCATGGAAGCTTCTATTAGTGTTCAATATTTGTCCTTTAATGTTCACCGAATATAAAAAAAGAGCTTTTTGAATTCAACAGAAAACTCGCTGAAAGCTAAACAATGCAATATCCATTAGCATAGTTTCAGTTTATTCGTAGAATATTTTTTCAATTTTATTTATACTATATAGAGTTTTAAATAGAATATTATTGAAATATATATCCGAAAATTCATTATTACATAAATTTCATCATTACATAAATTTATGAATTTATGAAATTCTATTGATATCTCGATTAACCAATTTACCCGAAATTATTGTCATAGCTCATTAAATATGGTGTATAAATACAATTATGTATCTCGATGCGAACCTAGTAAAACTAGTTTTAAAAAAATGCTCTAATATATAATTATGTCTGGAATCTATATTCCTGAAAATATGAAAATCAATTATTATTACTTGTAGAAAAAATACCGTAAATTGATAACAAAATTATATTTGTATTTCTATATTTTAGAAAATATTTCTTCATCACCGCTATTATCGATTTCATTAAATTTATTATACTAATTAAGAGTATCGATATAAAAACATTTAAACCAATATCTGATACATTTTTTGTCCGTCATATTAAAAATGATTAATAGTCCGAACGGGTTAACCTCTATCGATAAAAAATAATCTTGTAAAATAAAATATTTTTCAGGTTATGTGTATGCAGTATTGGCCCGCCAGTAAAGACAAAGACGAGGATTACGGAGGAATTTGTGTCTCCGTTCTGAAAGAGGAGGAGCTCGCTAATTTTCATATACGAACAATAAGGCTTTACAAGAAGAACGACAAGGACGTAAGTGACACTAATTTTGAGGATACGACGCTATCACGGCGTATATAAAATATAAAAGGAAATACACATTGGAGTAAGAGCTTTGAGACGAAAATATGGAATTACGAAAGCACTTTTTAAAGATATTCACTGACTATAATAAATAAGACCGTTCTTATACTGCTGTAATCTATTTTGCCTGGCTATTGGCCTTTCGTGTATTTTTTAAATTACGTTTTTGCGATTGTTACCCTAGAATCGTACGTAAATAATATACTTGCGTTTCTATAATAATTCTAACGTTATTTCAAAATTCAAAAAATTTTTTTTACCGCTTTTTCTTCCAAAAGTTCATTTTCTTAACAAATCTGTATTCCTCTCACACTTATTTTTAATACGAGTAAAAGTGTTGCACTAACAAATAAAATTTAATAAATATACGAAGAGTAGGTTTTGACAAGTAGTTGTGGTCAAAATTATTTTTATATCTCATCTCCTACCCGCCTATGTTCGTTTAACTTTTCATCCAGAAAATGCAAGTTTTCCATTATACTTTCGTTATTAAAATTTTTGGTTTTACTTTCAAAATAATACATTAATTTATATTCATTGAGATTTTTTTACAAATAAAAATATAAAAAAAGAAATCCGATGACACAGTTGTTATAAAGTATAATAAGAATAGCTTGTAATATATTAAATATGGTATTAATTAACAAAAACAAATAAGTGGTCGATAAATAAGTAAATAAGAAGGTTACTTTTGTAGGAAATCACAGAAGAGCGGAGAATACTTCAATTTCATTATACAGAATGGCACTCGCATACGTGTCCCTTCGGGAATGCAGTTCTAGAATTCCGAAGACGCGTGCGTGCGGTCGTCGGCAAGGCCTTAAAAAGCGAAGCTGGTCCAATGGTCGTCCACTGCAAGTGAGTTGAGCATCATAAAGAAATTACGTTGGTAAAAATATGAAGTGGACTGTTACTGTTCCGTTAAGAGGGAAGGATTTTAAAATAACATACTTATACATTAATTACAAATTATCTTTAAAATGGACTTAAAATGCAGCTCTATTACAAAACGATTTGTCCGTGATGATAACTCGGGAAATCCCCCCTCCCCCTCCCGTATAATTTCTAACGTATTTATATTTTTGCTTATTTTATATAATTGATACGACGAGTCTGATTGTTAGGAAGCGACGGAAAAGGGTTTTTCTCGCCGACCTGACGACTATTATTCCCTTCGAGTTGCCAAGATGTTGTTGTAATAATATGCTTTGTAGCTGCGTGGAAAGGGTGAAAATCTTTTTTCTAGAGATTTTCTAGACAGAGTCTTCGCTACATTACTTACAACTCGAGCTTTTCAACGTTTTGGGCATAAGAAAACGCGTATTTACAATAAATTACGATTTTCTTTCCCGAAAACTCTTGAAAGCTACTATTATGTTTTATTATTTTCGCTAAGATTGCACCTACATAGGGAAATATCGTATACCATTTTTACTTAGGTTTCGAGCACCTTTCGGGTGTGATGTTATTTTCTTTATGGGGCGAGTAAATCATTAAGCATTCTCACGTTAAGGTTTGCTTTAAATTCCTAATTCATAGTCTACACAGTTATTATTTCACGTTAAATGATGCTTAATTTTTATTCAGTTTCAAGTAAGAAATTAGATTTATTTAAATTTTAATATGAAACTTAAGATAATAATGTATGCGTGGATAATAATGTTTTAATTTCGATTTTTCTGCTGTTTTTCTTGGAAATAAACAGTGATGGTGGAGGCCGATCTGGAGTTTACTTGGCAATAGATGCAAATATGGAACTTGCAGAAGAGGAGGATGCATTCGATGTATTTGGATATTTGAAGAAACTTCGACAAAGTCGAAAGGGTCTGATAGAAAATCTGGTAAGATAACTTAGGTTTACTTGATTAATTTCTCGGCAATATTCATGAAAAGTGTTTGAATATTATTTATTCATAATATATTGATATAAATTTGGTATAAAAACTGTATGCTCTCGGTTGTTAAAAGGCCCACTCTCAACTGTAAGGGGTAGATTATCGGAAAATGTATTATTTTTTATCTGTTCATACTAAGCTCGCATAAAAGTGCAAATGAGACGAATAT
Source organism: Ceratosolen fusciceps (assembly GCA_018883505.1). Taxonomy (NCBI): domain Eukaryota; kingdom Metazoa; phylum Arthropoda; class Insecta; order Hymenoptera; family Agaonidae; genus Ceratosolen; species Ceratosolen fusciceps. The sequence goes on along the minus strand of RCIC01000035.1, from coordinate 623,555 downwards.
AAAAAAAAGTTTTTCATGCATCGGTAAGCGTAATATTTCGTATTTTAAGTATTATAATTGAAAAGAGTGGCTTGCAGTGACTTTAAAGCGTTTTTGGCCCTTTAACAAGCCTGTATTATTCGTAAAAACTTTGTGGAAGTACGGATTGTTAATTAGAAAGAAAATTCTTAGCTCTTAGAATTCAAGAAAGAAAAAATATCGCCTAGGCAGAGCATTTGTTTATGATAATAAAACGTAGAGGATATTAAAAATGAAGTCTCGAGGCGGTGGAAGGGTAAATCCGTGATTCTCGATGTATAGAATAAAGTATTCGATAAGACGGAGAGAGGTTTGAATATATAAGGAACTTTGAATATTATGTTATATCCTTGATTTCCGCATCACTAGGAACAATATAAATTCGTTTACGACACGCTCGAGGAGTTCGTTATATGCGGCGCTTCCTGGTTCCCGGTCTCGGAGCTCTCCGTACGGCTGAAGCAAAAGAGCCAGAAAAATCCGATAACGAAGATGAACGAATACCAGCGAGAATACCAGCAGATCTGCAAGCAGACGCCGCGGTTTACGATCGGCGACTGCGCCGGTGGACACAGAGCCGACAACCGCGAGAAGAACCGAGATGTTCTCGTTGTACCGCGTAAGTCCCGCTTATTTACGAATCCATTATACATATACATACTTTATAAATATTTTGCCGATTTCTTTACCGAGTCTTCTTGATTCTGTATACAAAACATAATGGATTTTATTGATTTTTTTTTCAAAGTTTTGTTAGCTACTGTTTACTTTAGCAGTGTGTATACGATTCTTTGAACTTTTATTTATTCCTGAACTCATTCATTTCTCATTCGTTATTCGTAAATAAATAATACCGACAGCGCAAACAAAGTATTTAAAGAGTTTATTTATTTCCTTTTGCTCACGTTTTAAATTGCTCCCAAACAAAAGTAATCAACATTTTATTTTCTCTTAAAATCAATTTTTTCATTCGTAAATATTTTCCATAATTATGCATTAATTTTTTCAGCTGACAATTTTCGACCATATTTGACGAGCTTTCAAGGAAACACTTACACTGACTACATAAATGCAGTATTTGTCGACGTATGCCATTTACCTCTTATTACCATAATAGTTTTTGATATATTTTATTTACATATTTTTCCGTCTTTAATTTAAAACTATAATTAAAATTTAATTGAAGAATAAATAAAACGTAAAAGTATTAATTTGCAGTAATATTTATTAAGACTAATTATAGACTAGTTATATTAAATAGACGTGCTTGCACGCACGTGTGTAATGTATAATTGTGCGTGTGTGTGCGCGCCTGTGTGTGTGTGTGTGTGTGTACGAATGATTATTAATTGGAAATTACCATATCAGTAATTGTATAAAACTGAACACAAAGTAATTATGTTAAATATGACATACGTAATTGAGAAAATATTTGAAATGGTAGAGGGATAGAGAAAGTAAAATATCCAATTAAAGAATAAAAAAAAAAAAAAAAAAAGAAATGAAAAGAAAAATATTCCAAACAAAGTTAGAAGATAATAGACAAAAAGAAGTTGGAACAGCAGAGTATTTTTTCGAAAGATGGCCCTATTATAGACAAGGAGCTTGATTCGACTCTTGATTCTGCTTAGGCATTAGAATAATTGTTGAAAGTTAAGAAATATTTTTAAGTTTTGATAAAGACTAAGTAAGCTTCAGAGGTTAAGATGTTGGCACTTATAAATTGAAAATAAGAAAGAGTCTTGGAGAGATTGAAGAATAATCTTAGGATGTATTTGTATTCAAAGGGCTACACGAAGCCACGCGAGTACATCGTGACCGAGTGGCCAGTGACGCGTAGTCTCGGTGAGTTCTGGTCCCTCGTCTACGATTACGAATGCGCCGCCGTCGTCGTCCTCTGTGTCCCTCCTCCAGGTTCAACTAGCTACCCCAGTTTCTGGCCTGAAGGTCGACATTCCAAAAAGTACGGACCCGTATTCACGATAGACCACATTAGCCACAACCACTACACCAACATCAAGACCTGGGTAAGGACCTATTTATTTATTTATTTATGACCAAGAAAGTTTTAGTTCGATTCTTCGAATGTCATTGACTCATTTTTACACGAATGACTCCGACGTCATTAGCAGCACTATATTACGCATTATTACCTCAAGTTACATAACCTCTTGAAAAGCATTTGTCTTCATTTTAAAGTCAAGACAGAAATTGATAGAACTTAGTTGTTGTCAACGAAGGACAAAAATTAAAGCCGAATAAAAATAAAAAAAATAAAAATGGAATTGGAAAATTATTTTTTAATATACATATTGAGCTTTTAAGACCTTAAATTAAAATCGTTAGTACATACATATTTCCAGTATTATCAGAAATACTTACGTAGATTTAATTAGTTTAAAGTGCATTGTTAATTATTATTAGTTATAAATATTATAAATGTAATGGGTTTTAATATGAATAAAGTATTACCATAATGCATTGATTAGACAGAAAAATTTTCGCAAAAAAGAATAAATGTAAATTGATAAAGTTTAAAGTAATTTGATTGAAAACTCAAGATAAGAAGAACTGATGGGGAAAAAAGAAAGAAAAAATGAATAAATGAAATCGTGCATTGAATAGAATAAACGTAGGAATGAAATTATTCAAGAAGACAATTAAAAGAATTCGGCAAATCTCTGCAGGTATTCCGAATAAATAAGAAAATCGTCTCGCTGACGGAACTGATGGCCGGGGTGAAGGCCCCCCCGAAGACGGTGCAATTATTCCAGTTGACGTGTTGGCCGATGGGCCAGCAGGTCCCAACCTCGACCAACAGCCTCGTCGAGCTTATGAACATGGTCGAGCGGTGGCGGCAGCGCACCGACTACGGGCCCGTGGCCGTCGTGTCCCCGGACGGCCGGAGCCGGTGTGGGGTCTACTGCGCGGCCAACGCCTGCATCGAGCAAGTCATACAGCACGGAGAAGTCGACATATTCCAAGCAGTGAAGACGGTCCGTCGACATCGACCCCAACTCGTCGAAAACATGGTAAGCGACTGACTTGACTGACCAATCTACACACCACCATCCCTTAATCCCATCTTTCATACATCAAATATATTATATATTATCATTGTTCGGGCGTATAGTTGTAGGCTATACGCGTTGTACAAGGTCATTTATTTCTTCGATTTCCCAGAACCTTTGCATATCTCTATGCAACTGTTCTACGGAAAGAAAACACTTATTGGTTGAATTTTTATTCACGCTTGGATGTCCAATTGTCCCGGTGATGATCCATCCTAATTTTGTTTTAGTTAATACTGCGAGAGTATTATTCAATTTAATTTGCCCCACGCATAACAGCTTGTAAAAGACATCCACACCCAAAAGTGCATCGACAGCTTGTGGGTTATTAAATGTTGGGTCGGCGAGCTTAATATTTGATGGGATGTTTAGATTCCCTTTATTTATTTGATGTGACGGCAGTTCATTGCATATGCGCGGCAGTATTAGAAAATCTATGGTAGATTCAAATCCGGAGGATGTAGACATAATTTTTGCCGTGACTGATTCCTTTATATTTGTTTTTAATTGGCTTATGCCTTCGATGGGCATATTTATTTTGGTAGTCGATAACTGTAACCGGTCCGCGAGACTCTTACTCATGAAATTTGCTTGAGACCCGTTATCTAAAATTACTCGAGCTGATACCTTTTTCTGATTTTTATCGAGTACATATATTAACGCTATTGATAAGAGCACTTCCGAGTGGGAAGTCGTATTAAGCGTCGTAGTCGGCGGCGTATGTATTTTATCAACCGATCGAGTTGGCGAACTATTAGCCATTTCACGCGCATCGTAATGCAACAGCGTATTATGTTTTTTATTGCATTTTTTGCAATTTCCTTTTTTCCATTGGCTATTAGAATGCCCAGCATTGAAGCAATTAAAACATAATCGGTTCGATTTTATTAAATTCGCGCACTCTGTTACGGTTAAATTACGAAACATTTCGCACTGAAAGATTGGATGGGACTCGCTGCAAACGATACAAACATTAGTTTCTTTATTTGTTACGAACGCATTAAACGGTGTTTTGCGTTGCGATATTTTATTTATCGACGGATTATGGTTTGTTGCCTGTGCCGAATAGGAATTCCATGACGAAGGAGCGGTTGCTAGGAGCCGTAATGATTTTTCATTTAGAAAATTTATGAAATCCTCCCATTTCGGCATTTCCTTTCCGGTTGTGGTTTTTTGGTACTCGCTTAAGGTCATTTTATCTATTTTTTGCGACATAATGTATATTAATAACGATCCCCAATGCTCTACGGGTTCGCCTAAACTCTTTAAGAACCGTAAGTGGACTTTAACCTTATCTATCAAGCTTCTCAATTGATGGGCTGATTCCTTAATTATTGGAGGTATTTCCATTATAGATCGAATATGTTGTTGAATGATGATTCTAGGATTATCGAATCTTTCTTTCAGCGCCTCCCAAGCTTCGTGATAATTGCATGCGGAACTATCTAGAGATTCTATAACCGCGGCGGCTTCATCCTTCAAGCATGATTTTAAATAATGAAATTTATGGATTAATGATAAATTGTCGTTATCATGCACGATAGTTAAAAATGTATCGTGAAATTCGAGCTATTTGTCGAACGCTCCGTCAAACGTTTTTAATTCGATTTGCTGTAATTTAATACACGATTCTGGTCGGTTAGTCCCGCTAGTACCCGTGCTATTAGTTTCTATTTCGCGCCCACTTGCGGAAGCATTTGCATTTTGTAAAATTTGTTTTGCGCGACACACGACCTCAAAATATAAATTTTCAAATTCGTCATCTTCAATTCCATTGTTCCCTTCTACATCGTCAATTTCAAGTTGAATTTTTTCATAAGGAATCGTAGCGTTTCTCAGTCGACCTCCGACTCTAAGTACCCCGGCTTCGTCTATGAAAGGTGCCAACGAACGCAACGGGCTGGTTTTGGGTATTGATATGCCGAGGGTTAGATTTTTTATTTCCGACGGAAAGCATTTATTTTGTACGAATTTGATTATTAACTTGGTTGCGTCCGTCAATTCTTGGGTGGTTAATGATCCGGATACCTTCGACTTTTTATTTCTCACGTTGTTACAAAATCTTTTAACGTATGCAATGACGCGTCGTAATTTATTTATCGACGAAAATTGGTTAATTATTTCATCCAATGAATTAGTATTAATGATTGCGTTAAGGATAATCTTCGCCTTCAACTCGGGTATTGGACACGGCTCTATCTTATTTTTCGGCCAATTAGTTTCTGGTAGTTTTAACCAGCTCGGCCCGTGAGTCCATAATTCATTTTTAGTTAATTCGAGAGGTAATTGTCCTCTGGATAAACAATCTGCCGGATTGTCGCGTGAAGGTATGTACCGCCAGTTATGCATTCTTGAAAACTAGTTATTTAGGGGACATACCGATCGCGGGGTAGGCGGCGCCTAATTTCGCAGACTGAAAACATTAGACTCTATGGATATGATTAGTGACCTTGCCTCGCAGGTTGTAACTTAGTCAAGACGACAAGGAGGTCACTTTGACGATTTTGTTTACAAGCGATTTGCGCCGTAACAATCATTGAATATTTGAATGATTTTAAAAATAACTCATGATTTTAATGCACTAATTATACATAACATTGAGTTTTATATGTTCTGACGGGAACTTTACTCTTTTTTGTGTTATAATTTATTTATTAATGCAGATTCAAGTTAATAATAATAAAATATTACAATGAAAAAAATTAAATTAGATTAATCAAGTGTGTATTATTCATTCAATATATATTAAATCTTCAAGTAAAACTAATAATAATACGAAGAATAATCATATTTTTATTAATAAGAACAATAATTATAATACGTAAGAATGAAATATAAATTTTATACATTAATGTGATATTTTACAGATTAATTAAAATTTATGAGTTCTTAATTATTCAAAATTCTACTATAATTACGTATCGATATTCTTACAATTTTATTCCTAATAATAAAATACAGTACTGTACATTTATGTTACTTTAAAACTTTTTAATATTCTGATAATATATTATAAATTTTTATATTACGGCTTTTACGATAAAATAAGAAATATTATTATATGTCTTAAAAAGTCAGTATAATTAATATGAAGTTGATCCATTAGCCTTGAAATATATTTTTTTAATAAATATCAACTCTGATGTCAATGTTTTTTTACGTAATACTTACAATCCCAAAAATGCCAGTTTTTATACGTATTATTTCCAAAATAAATAAATAAATGGAGAAGATTATTAATTATTTTATTATTTGAATAAAGTTGTAGTTTTTATCAAATTCAGTACTTTATTTATTTTTGGGAAAATTAATATCTGAAGAAAATAATATAATATTATAATTTATTCTATAAGAAGTCAAACAAAAATATTGATTAATATTATACATAATTGAACACTTCGTGTATTTTGAGATGGATCATCCTATAAAAAAATTTATTTCTAAAAATAATGTAACTGGGGTTTTTTTCTCAGAAGCCTTCTCATGTAAAATATAAATACCATCACTTCAATAATTAACGACATTAAGAGCCATATCAAATCATCTCAACATTCGTTGTATTTTAATAAATTAAAATTTTAATTTTAATTTTTAATATTTTATTAGCTATCGACAACTATGAATAAATTTAACTCAAACTTGGCATAAAGGTTTTAATTTTTACCAATGCAATACCTGCCTGAAAGACTAAATATCTTAATAATGACTACTCCATGTAAAACGTTATTTAATGTTGGTTCTGAATAAAATGTTTAGAAAAACTGAAATTATATCGGATGTGATGTGGAAAAAATAAATATTTGGTAAATACTCTTTTACGTGGTGGTAAAATTAAATTTTTAAAAAAATTAAATTAAAATTAAATTAAATTAAATTAAACCATTTAAATGGTAAAATCCTTTTAATACGCGAGTTAGAGCAGTCTGTAAGCTACTTACCAAATGCGTGAGTTCTTAAAGGAAGAGGAGAAGAGGGATGGAAATAAAAAATCGTTGATTGTTATTCTAATGAAATTAATCTGATTTATTTAAGAAGCACTAATCGACGCGTGGCGTAAAAAAACCTCCTTCGCAGGGAAGGAGGAAAAAAGCCTTTGAACGCACGCACGCATATTTACACTAAATAAATAATTATATTAATTGAAATGGTTTCGCGATGAGGGCGTGGGAGAGAAATTTACATAAAATAGCTAATTGTCAGCTGGACTTTCGACCCACGACGTGACACCGGTGCGTCTCGAACTCCACACAATTCGGACGTCCTGGGTGACCGATCCGTGTGTGGGTGCGGACACCAGGTCGTCTCCAACGTCTTGGAGACTCAACCTGGCCGGGAGGAACGTACTCTCTCCCTCTCTCCCTCTCTCTCTTACTTCGGTGAAAGAGGGGAGCTTCTTCTGCCATCCCAGGGAAGCTCAAATCCTTCCCACTGGGGTTGAGTCGAGATCCCTCTGTCTCCGAATCACCCTACCACCAGCAGCACGTGCCACAACACCACGTGAACGATAACAATTATCACTTCGCGAATAACTAATAAGAGTCTCGGTTCTTCCTCTTTCGCAACTTCCAAATGTAATCTTATTTTACGACGAAGTGCGCGTATAACGAAAAATATAACCTTTACATACATGACCTGACCGACCTCGTGTCTGCTAGCAGATTAATTTCATGCGCCACCCAGCCCCTTCCCTCGCCGAGATACTTTGCGCCTTTTTCGTCCTTTGTTTTTCTATTATGTTATTAAACTCGCGCCAACGGCAACATCGAGCGGTAATTTCCAAAATACTCTCGCCACTTATTTTCCCCGCATCATTTTAACGGTCTCCAACACGGGTTATGGAAAAATATTATTTTGAAAATTAAATTTTTTTTTTTTTAAATTAGATACAGATTAAAATAAAATATGCTTGTAACAATAAAGATCATTTATATTATATTTAATGTAATCAAAGATTGAAAAATGAAATTTATCTGAACTGTAGCTGCTCAATCCAATCAACCATTTATCAAGAGCAATTAGAATTGTCAGTGATTTAATTAAAACATTAAGATTTAGAAGTAAAGCTTTTGATGTTTCACAACAAGGAGCATCGCTTGCTATTAGTAATAGTAAGAATTAAACGGAAAAACTGATAATGCCTTAGTAATGAATAACGAAAGATTACGAATTATATAAAAGTTTAAAGTTTGCTAATAAATAAGTCGCAAATGATAATGAAAGTGATTGATTTTCAGACGGAGTACAAGTACTGTTACGACCTCGTTCTCCATTACGTATTGCACTATCTAAACAAAGACATGAATGAAAAGAAGTGAGAAAGCGAGTTGCGGGACGAGCTATGGTTCATCGAATTCGGCCGCGGCGTTGCTCTGCCCCTTACCCCCGACGAAGCACCAGCGGACGGTGAGCCGGTGGTGCCTTGTGCACAGGGTCGCGTCATCATCGAAACGGCGAGGCCGGCACCACCGTACTTCGCCACCTGCTCGACCTACCGCCGTCAAAGATTGGAGCAACACCTGCCATCGATCGTCTCGTTGACGACAACCGCCGTCGTGCCATCGCCTTCTACATCCACCCCTACAAACCACTACCACTTCCAGCATCTCCAGCAACAGCTTTTCCTTCAGCACCAAAAGAGCATTTTGGCAAGGAGCGCGACTATCGGCCCTCAGAGTCCGGCTTTTCGCCCGGAGGAGCTCCACGTCAAGCCTTGGTGCACAATCGAGGACGATTTCTCATTCTCAATGGAAAGCCCACTGGCCGGGAGTGGCGATCAAGCCTTCGATTCCGCTTACCAACCGCCGCTCGAGTTTGAAAATAACGGCGAGTCCAAGGAAGCCACATCGAGGACGCGGACCATCGAAGCCGCCTCGTCGCGCACCAGCAGCATCGAAAGTGAGAACGCGAGCACACGCGTGCCGCGTAAAGCCTGCATGGACCTCAACGACGCAATCGCTCTCCTCGACGAGATCTACTCGAATAGCGAGGTTAGCCCCCGGACGCCTCTGACCCTCCATCCGAGGAATAAGAGGGCTCGCTCCAAGAGCAGCGACAATTCCTCCAACTACAGTGGCGAGCGCCTGAACGAGAGGTTCTTGGAAAATGTCCGGAGCCAGGAAAAGGAACGCAAGCGTCCGTTCCTTAAGAAGATTGGGATATCCATGACCGAAGACAGACCTCTCTTAACCAAGCTCGCTCCTAAGATAATGGGCAAACCTTACCTGGAGAAGATTGGCCCGAGCCAGGCCATAGACAAACCCTTCCTCGAGAACATCGGCTCATCTAAAACTCTCGATACGTTTACCTTCGAATCCGCTTGGACCGGTAAGCCCCAGCACTCTTACACGTCGAGCAAGATAGCGAGCGCTGATGAGACCGGGAAAGAAGGGACCTCGATCGCCAGGCACAATGACATTCGGCGCTTCGTTACAGGCGAAAGGAAAAAATCTGGAAAAAATATCCTTCTCAAGATGTACTCCTTCGAGACGGAGGATCTCGAAGAGAGCTCTCTGAGCATGAAAGTTCCTCATCGCGATCCTTTGAGAGGCTCATCCCTTGACGACGTCATCGATTCTGTGATCAGTGATTCGACGGCTCGCGTTAGCGAATCCTCTACGATGACGAATTCAAATCCCGAGAGGCCGAGAATCAACGCACCCCAGGCTCTCAAGTGTCGAGTCACCACTAGTGAGGAAATCATATCCTCGAGCTACTCTTTGAGCTCGCCCATGGACATCATCCACTCAGATAATAAGACTAAGGTAAGTGGAACCGAGCCGGAAAAGAGTCTCGATCGAACGGTGGTCATCGACAAGCCGCCTAAGAGTAATTTGAGCGTACCGAGTTCTCCGAAGACAAAGGTACCAGTACCTGGGACCAGAATGCAAAAGATCACGGCAGTTTATAAAGAGCTTGACAGGGTGAGAAGTAATCGGCAGATCTCGGAGGACATACTGGACAAACGAAAAACGAGGCACGACGAGTTCAAAAGACGCGGAGCTTCCTCGGATAACCTCACTAAAGAGAGAGTGGCAACCCCGGTATTCATGGAAATTCAAGGGAGGGGTAGCGGGAAGGACTCGATGTCCGATGTGGCGTCGGTGATATCGTCGGCAGGTTCGAGCGTGAAGCAGCTCCATGATCGATTCGAGAGTCAAGAGATTTTTATCGAGAGCTACGCAGAATTTAAACGACGGACCCAAACGAATTTCCATACGGCGAACGCGCTCAGGCGAGTTATATTAAGGGAGAAAAATATTTCGCCTCCGACGATCGGCCGAAACTTCGACAATCTCAATTCGGATGTTAAGCCAAAGTCCGAGTCTACGTCGAAGTTCCGATCGAAATCTGTAGAAAATAAAAGAGAGAGTTGCTCGAGCTCGAATAACCGGTCAGTGGAAGCTCAGGTTCAGACGAGGGCGAGGATACGATCGGTACTGCACAAGCAACAAGGCGTCGATCATTCCTATTACTCAAACGACCAAGTGGGATCTGTCGAGGAAGATTTGGCGCAACGGAAGAAAATCATTCAAAATCCATCCCAGGAGACGCTAGATCTGCTCGCGGAACTGCAAAAAGTTAAGAGTTTGCTCTTGAAAGTGCCGTCGGTAGATAAAGCGAAGAAAGTCGAGGAGGCCGGACAATCGAGAGTTCTTTTCCCCAAAAGAATCCTGCTGACGGACAAGGAGTTCTGTTTGTCCGTCGAGCGGGAGAACAGCGTCAGAGAAGCTTGGAGAAGCAACGCGATTGAGAAGAAGCAGCAGCAGCAACAGTCGTCTAGCTCACCGAAGGGGAGTCTGCAGTCCCCTCAGGATAAGGAAAGACTCGAGGAAAAGGTTATTGTGGGGCCTGCGCTTTTCGAGAAACACTGTCTCTCCCTAGATTACGCAGACGACGATAGTAAGGATAGGGTGAGTCAAAAGAGTAATTCCAGGGTGACTAAGGGTACAGATGTCGGACTTCCGAATAAGGATACGTGGAAAGGAAGCTTGGAGGACAAGCCGATTATCGGCATTTCCGTGGGGAAGGAGGTGAAGAAAATCGAAAGCGAACTGAGAAGCGCAAAGAAAGATCAGGCCTACGAGACTATAAAGTCGTCGATGAGACAGCTCGGGGAAGCTGAGCTCAAGCGACCCGAGAGTGAACAGAATGACACAAGCCAGTCGAGCGGCAGCGGGATCCCGAGGCCGAGGGAAAAAATTGAGACTTCGGAGCTGGAGAGGGAGAGAAGGGGGGACAAGTTTCCGGATAATACAGACACGTTGATTAAACAGGGGACGAACTGTCACTCGGAGCACGTGAACGCGAATCGCGAGCTCCAAATCAGCCCGAGGAGGAAGAGCCAGTCTCAGGGCAACCCGGGATCTGACTCCTTCGAGATCAACTCGCCAAAAACGTCGCCTTTCCGGATGAAGAAGCGCCTCGGTAGGATCTCCATCGAGGAGTCGGTCAAGCAAGAGAGCTTCGCGTCCAATAAAGTCGATTGCAAAGAGGTCACCGTGCAAAAAAGAACCAAATGCTTACCGTTATAATATTCGAGCGTAAATTAGTAGCGAAGGATGTGTACCGCGGAGCTGCTGGACCGGATGCTGCAACATTCATGCATGACACGATTAATCTTTTGCTAGGATTAAACTTTTATAGAGGCAACAACTTGTAATCTATCATAAGCTTTACGGACCATTTTTCTATTTTACTTAAGATAAATAAATTATTAATAAATCTTTTACGGCTATATGTCGCGTTGTTGTATAATGGCCTGTGCAACGGGCAGGGGAAGTGGAAATTTTTTGAAAAAATTATTATTAATTATGCGACGATATTCTAACTATAGTGACTAATACCATATAGAACGAATCATAAAAAATTTTAGCATGAGAATTCAACTTAGTCCATATTTTCATTATCTTCCTATGTGAAATATGAGACAACGAGAGCCCCTCCTTCGTGAATCTTTGTTTGTTCTTTACTTTTGTTTTATCCGTTTATTCGTTAATAAAATCAACAGGAAATAGCAGTGAAGATGTTATGGTATTTAAAAGTCTCAATGTGAACTAGGACATTCAGTTTTCATACTTTTTTAAATGCCTCGATAAAAAACCTCGAGCTCTACTAGGCAAATCAACCTAAGGATTAATAATTCTGCACAATTATTAGCGCTGCCTTTTATGTTGTGAATTTAAAATCTTAGACTAAGATGACTAAGAATATTAATTACGCAGTGCCTTTTCCGTATAGATATAACATTAATAAACGGAACAGCCGTAAGTAATGTCAAGTCCATGATTGACCATATTGATAAATTCCTATTTGAAGCATTGAATCATCGTTAATTAAAATTTTCAAAGGTTCATTTAATGTGAGTTTGCGAACGCATAGTGTCAGATCTATAAAGCATAGCTAATGTTGTTACGAGTAAGAAGAAAATATAATTTTATAATAGAACACAAAATTTTAATCAAAATCTTCTCATAATACTTGTAATGACGTTCAAATTGCGCCAAACAAATATAATTATAGAAAAACGTTATAGTTGTATGTTTTTTAATCTATTATGATTATTATAGATAAATAGATAGATTTATAAACATTAATACGTACGGAAAGTATAAACTGCTTATGCATAAATATATAAATAAATAAATAAATTAAATAATGAAATAATAGATGAATATATGTGCGTATATACAGCCATACATGCAGACGTACATGTGCGTACGTTTAGTCGCTAAATTGATTATAATTTATAAGCATATGAGAATATTTGTTTATTATACCTAAATAATTTAGAACACTAGAGCTCAACGTTGTATAAGTATACATAATGAAAGATAAATAAATGTATGCGCGATTCGTCCAATTACATTCATACAATTGTATCCTTTAGGGATTTACAGAAGAAGATATAGTAATCGATGAAACATGAATTATGAATGAAATCCTAGTAAAGAAAAAGATGTGCCAAAGAAAGATACGACTTATATTCTGTTACACAATGATACTTTTATAAAATAAATAATTATATAAACAAATTATTGCATATATCTGAACATATATATGCAATATATTTATGGAAATTTAATATAATAGCATGTTAAGCGTTTACGTGTCATTTGTCTTTGAAAGAATACGTGAAATCGTGTTTTTGGAGTTTTTTTTGCAACTGGTCTTAGCAATATATCGAAAGAGTAATTACAAAGAAAGGTAGCCTATAAAGATTAAATAGTCGTTCATACTTTCGTCTAAATTAGTCTGAATTAGTAATCATTTCTATGGAATACACAATATAAATAGCATGAGACATGAAACGAATGCAAAAAAAATCTTTCTTTTATTGTATGACCGTCGCGTAAGGAACAAACGTTCGAACAGCTATCCGTCCATCATCTTAGCTGTTACTTAAGATTCGAACTTCCGATCGAAGATATTGATAGCACCCAAAGGATTTACGCTGCACCCCCATAAAATTTAGTACCATTTCTCTCGCTGGCGAGATAATTTAGCATCACTTGTTCTCTCATTTTATTGTCCCGAACGATAGTTAGGCCTCAATTGGCATCCAACCTTTTATTATCCGCACTCGCGCGTTCACGGTGCACTCAAGACATACGCCAAATAATAATATTGTCAAGAGCTGGAAAGGACAAGAAAAACAAAACAAAAAAAAAACAAAAAAAAAACAAAAGAAAGAAAGAAAAAGAAAAAGTAAAGCTGATAATGTCACGAGTATTATTTCAGTATTATTTTCCTTGTTTGTCCGATGACAATGCCTGGGCATACGGTCAAGATTTTATTTAACGTCTCGGTGCACTTATTCAAAGCGAGAGGATACAACAGTAAGTAATGTTATTTTTAATTTTTACTATTTGTTCTTGCGACACGTTGAACGTGATACGCTGGAAGAGGGAATGAAAATCTTGGAATACGGAGCAGGCGAGAAAGAAAGTACGTCTAGTCTAATTATTAATTGAATTAATAGGTTATTATGACATCGGAAAGATGAAAGATTATGAGAAACAACCTATGTATACTGATGTTTTACGCAAATCGTATGTACGTGTTTACGAATAATTGTGACATGCCTGTAATTTTTTTATATATGTCAGACCAATATTTATCATGTTATAGAATTAATATATCGTCCACAAAATTTATAAAATATATTAGTTATAATACAATGAAGAAATATTGTAGATTATGTAAAAGGCAAAATATGTATCATAATTTTTATTGTTTTATAGATATTTATTACAAAATTATATACGGCTTATTGAATAAAATATACGATTCTCTGTTGAATAATTTTTGAGAATTTAATTATTGTTACTAAATATATCTCAATTTATTTTAAAACAGATATTTGTGTAAAATTTAAAAATAAAACATAATATTAACTGCGAAAATAAATTGAAAAAATTTTATAAACAGTGTGATATTCAATAAGCGATTAGAATTCTAAACTGATATATTGTAAATAATGAAAATAAATAGATTGTCAATTGTTATTATATTCTTAGCGTAAATATATATCCAGTCCTTAAAAAAAATGACGATAAATATTTTATTACACTTATATTTAAAATTTAATTGTAACAATTTTATTAAAAAAATTAAACTAACCTTTTCCTTGAGTTTTCAAATAAATAATGTTTATATAGCTTGAAAATTAATTAACTTATAATAAATATCTAGAGATAATTTGATTCTATATTTTTTTTTTATTATCATTTATTTTATTATTATTATTTTGACTACCCTATTCAACATATCATTATATATAGAATCTCAATTTTAAAATTCATAAAATCGTAGTCGAAAATATTGTTTTGTTTCATTTTGTTTTAACACACTACGACATAAAAGTTTTATTATTAAAAAAAAATTTCACTTAACAAATTTATTGTATATGTATTTTATATATTTATCAATTTTTTTATGCGTTGCTTCCCTAAATTTATCGTAAAACAAATCCTACTACTTGAACTTATTTACTATTTTTCTTAAAATATTCTTTCACAAAATATAAATAACTTAAAAATTTTCTATTAAGTATTATCAACAAAAATTAATTAATCATATAGGTAAATATTGTAGCATCAAACTAAAACTTTCATTTTTTAATAAATATCGTTTCAAGGTGCGTTTTTCAATCAGTTTTTCAATCGTTATCTACCTATCTATCTATTCTTTCATACACATATTCTTTCATTTCATAAATGATGAAAAATGTTTATACTTTAATTTTAAAATAAATTATAAAAAATTGATGAGATAATCCATATAAATTATAAAAATATAAGCTTTTAAAAGTAAATATTATTCTATAATAATGATAACTATAATATTATTATTACTATTCTTAATAGAATAATTCGATTTAATGAACATAAATTGAAAGCATAATTACAAATAATAAATTGTTGAAACTGATAGTTTTCTACGAATCTTGTATGAACTTGGACAGTTTATAACTTCATACTATGACAATGAATGACTGTTAATCTATTTGAATATGTAGATGCCAATATTATTAATGAGAACATTATCAGTTGCCAATAATGTTTTTTACATTTTGATTTTATAATTTAATAGAATTTCCTAAAATAATATAATCTATATATATCTAAAAAAAATAAATAAACAAATAACAATTGTTATGTTGCAGATATTAATAAAAATAAGATATTAGATAATCGATATAATTTTTCAAGTTCATTAATGACGAGTTACCTGCATTCGGTAAATGGTAAATGGAGATGCTCGATAAGTTAGTTTTCGTGAACCTTTAGTCGGTAAGGGAGGAAAATGTTAAACATAATATTTGTCACGGCGGGTGGAAAGGGATCGACTGTTTTTCACATCAAGCTACTGTTTATCGTCTTGGCGCGTGCGCAAAGTGAGACCTTGAGCTGCGGATCCGCGCGTGCACGATAAATATATGTGCGAGAGCCGTAATGAAAAATTAGGCCTGATGTATGGTAGCGCGCCTGTCAATACTTTCTCTAAAACTATGTGAAAAAGAAAAAGGGGCGCGGGGCAGTAATAGCAAGACCAAAATGAAAATTGGCGAGAACAAGAAGGGTGCAAATGAAAAACGTTTTGCTGATCGACGAAAGGGTAGGATAGAGATAAAAAAAGGAAAGGCGAGAGCATGTTGTGGCCTTCTCCCATAGTCTTTGGGTCATGCTTAATCGATTTGGCCTTCGACGGTGCTTGATCGCGCGCTAGCGCGCGAGATAAAAGTCTGAAATTAATCGCGTTTCCTTAATTCTCTTCGAGACAAAACGAAAATGAAAACGTGGGACCGGTCGGCGGAGACGAAGGTGGTGGTGAGTGATTCGAGCGTAGATGGAGACAAGAGCATAAAGCATGCAGCAGGGAAATCGTATGGAGGGAGGGCCAAGGACATTTAGAGCGCGAGTCCACCCACGACCCTGTGCAACGAACGCCTATCTATGCAAAACTCCTGCGGATAGAGCAGCTGAAACGCGATGGCCGTAGATCTAATTTTTACGGCGTAGTTTCTGAACGCAATTCGCTTCGATTAATATACAAGGCGCAGTTAAGCGATTTACCGATCCAGCGGGAAGATTAAAAATTATCGATATTGAGATTTGGCGGTCATAGCTTACAATCAATTGCCACTGGAATGTTTCGATTTTTTGTCATCATTAATAAATCTCGATAATTTCATATACAAATAATAATAAATAATAATAATAAATAATAATAAATAAATAATAATAATAATAAATAATAATAAATAAATAAATAATAATAATAAATAAATAATAATAAATAAATAAAAATAATAAATAAATAAAAATAATTAAAAAAAAAATAATAAATAATAGTAATAATAATAACAAAACCTCGTGCTCACTCTAAAAGATTTTCGTATTATTTACATTTCGTTTATGATAGATTTTTTTTTATAGCGATTTAACGATATCCTTAATGCTTCATTTTCAATTAATTGTACATATGCATAAGATTCTAGCAAACATGCGTAGGGTACAAACATCGATACTCGCCGATTGCTAATTGAAAATTTTCCATAAAATTTGGGATAACAATTTAATTTTGTTAAAGATTATTTTTAGTACGAGAATAAGTAAAGGCTTTTAAAATTAATTATAAATTTTAGGTTAAATTAGTATATTCCGTACGAGCACAAAAATGAAATGTAAAACTCAATTGTACCAAAGTACTTAGGGCTTCAAATGTTTTCTATTACATTTTTCCAAATATTTAAATAGAATTTTATATTTTCAGGCAATTAAGTTTCACCTCTGAATTAAAAACTTTTACATTTAATAATGCAGAATATTTACTTATAAGAGTCGTATATGCATAACGAGGATAATTAATGAAGTAATTGAACAGTAGTTGTCGGTGATCAAAGAAGGGCAGAAAAGCAGTACCTGAATAATGAATCGAGTGAAATCCGGGCCTTGAAAACCGTATATATATATCAAGGAGAGAAAAGTATTACGAAATGAGAGAGGGAGAGAAAGAGAATTATCTTAAGGTACTTAAAACGTAAATAAGAAGCGCGTGCGCAGGGATAAGCGGAGGAGCCTCGTAATCAGGTAGATGATCGGTTTGCAAGTTCGAACCGGTGCGGATTCCCGGGAGGGGACGAGGCCGAGCCTGCTTCCGGAAGTGCGGGTAAACACGTTGGGTCACGCCCACCCCGTTGAAATTACTTGCCAGTGATTCCCGCTGTGACAAACACCCAAGATAATTTTAAAACATCTTTTCTTTTCCCAACAACAATCGTGCCCGAGACTTATATAAACCCGGATTAAGAAAGCAAATAGTTCCAGTGTTTATTTCAAGTCGGCTTAATGACGATGAAACTTTTAATTCAAATTGCTTTATTTAAATACCAGAACAATATTTCACCTTTATTAATTGGTCGCTAAGCCGAATGGCCATTTGTGCAGGAACATTTTTCGCTTTGATTATTAAATTTTTATTTCATTAAACTTCATTGCATTAAGGGATATTGTCGTCGAGCGTATTTTTCTCCTTCGATAAAGGATAAATGTACGCGATTAGCCCTTGTAGTTATAATAAATATAAGACTTTAACAGGCCTCCTGGAGCCGATTGTTATATTTATAGACGGACAGGCTTTAGAAAGAAGCAAAAGACTCTCTCTTTCTTACTCGATTGATATGTTGGTTGAAATGAAAAAAAGCCAGCGACTTCCGGTTCAGGCGTACGTGTGGCTAAGATTAAAGCCACGAGTGTGCAGGAGGCCAACTACCCTCTTCCTGCGGACTTATCGGAGGAAACGTGTCGATACGCGACTTCCTCAAGGTTACGAATTTTTCCCTGTCGCACTTTCCCTGATCGGTACAACGCCTACTCTAGACTACCACTACATAGAGAGAGAGAGAGAGAGATAGAGAGAGAGAGAGAGAGAGAGAGAGAGAGAGAGAGAGAGAGAGAGCTCAACGTTGCTCAATCTTCTCGCGACGCGTGGCACTTTAATTCGCTTGCGCGCCTATATAATCTGAGGGCTACTCAGAACTACAATTAGAGATCCAGTGTTTTGGATAATTACGCATAGGAATATTTTGGCTGGAACCTCAAACGTTTAGAATAATTTTTTTCTGCCAAAAATAATTAATGTAGTATGATTGCATGCATACACATCGACCATTAACAGAGAGCTACTTCCTCAAAATCATAGGGGTCTAGTCAATTTATTTATTTACATAGGTTTTAGTAATATCGAAAATGGGTAAAAAAAGTGTTAAAATAGAGAGAAATGAATAAGTAAGCGAAATAAAAATAAGATAGAAGAAGAAGAAGAAGAAAAGAGGCGGAAGAAAATAATGTGTAGTTATAGTACAAGAGTAGATGACGTAGTGATACACGTGAAAAACAGGATAGATTCGAAGAGGGAAGGGTAATTAACTATCATGGTGTATAATAATAGGCAGTGGTAATTAGAGTAAGGAATTAAAATTGGCAACGGTTTAAAATCGATTCGCGGGTAAAACGGGTCGAGCAGGGAGATCATTTTCACTTGCATCCCCGTCGCTAAAGAGAAAGAGGACCAACGAGGATTGTCGAATACATATAAACAGTATGATAGGGGAAAGTAAATATCCCAAGTTCCCGATCGTGTACGTTAGGAGCGGGAAAAGGAGGAGTAGGAGTAGGAGTAGGAGTAGGAGTAGGAGCAGGAGCAGTAGCAGCGGCGGCGGCGGCGGCGGCGGCGGCGGCGGCACGACCAGCAACAGTATTCAAAACAACGCGGCTACGAGTCGACGGTCGCGATCGGACGCATGCGTCGCTCTAGCCTACCAATCATTGCTCGATAATGACGACAGCAGCGACCAATAAGATCGCCGGGTTATGACGCCACTTCTATTCTTAGCCGCGCCGTGAGTCACGAGATATAAGGCTGTAGACTTCAGTCGGCCGCTGGCAGAAGGAGAGGAGAGATTGTGGTACGCGCAATTGACAATCGAAGGAAAGCAAAAGGCAGTGTCGAGAATTAGTTTTCGCTTTTTTAGTTGGTGTTCCTTAACGAATTATTTATAGTGCCGTGGCTTCTTCGAGCATAGAAGATATTGATGGTAGCTCAGAAATTTATCCACAGTAACGGTCTTCGCCTCTCGTATCATCATTGATAAAAAACAATAAGAAAAAAAATATTGAGAGTTGTTTGGCCAAGGTCATCAGGAGCTGAAGTTACGGATTTGGTAGAGTTATTAAAAAGGCCTGTGTAAGAGGTATAAGAGGAGCCTAGAAGAGAAGGGAGGAAGTGGTGTGGGTGGCCGACTGGGTGGCAGTACCAGTAGTAGTCATTACCGGTAGTGCAGAGCAGAGCCGAGGCGATAATCGCGGCTGCGCCCAGTTTAGTTTAGCGCCGTGGAAGGGAGGTTGCTTTCGCAAAGACGAAGTCACGCGTTATGTAAGAGACGAGTGCACGGGGGGGAGGGAAGAACCGTGACCGAGAACGAAGCCGCCGCCTAAACGCGCACCTCTGGCCGATGGTCCGCAACTCAACGATGGAGCCGACCTTCTACGAGGAGCAAGTGGGCTCGATTTACGGGCCCCCGGCTAGTCGCATCGCTGGCGGCGGCCCCGCCCTTGGCAGCGCTAAGCGGGCTAATCTTAATCTGACTTTGGATTTGAATGGCCGCCAAACTGGAAGCGGCACTGGCGGACCCGGTGGGCCACAGTGCACGAAGAGGCCACGCCTGGGTCCGTTGCCCGTCACGGGGCTTAACGGGCTCGCGCCTATCCTGGCCTCGCCGGATCTGCTGAAACTCGGCTCACCCGAGTTCGAGAAGCTGCTTATCGCCCAGCAGGACGGTCTGATAACGACGATGCCGACCCCGACCTCGCAGATCTACTTCGAGAAAGCGGTTACGGAAGAGCAAGAGCAGTACGCCCGCGGCTTCGTCGACGCACTCAACGAGCTCCACCACTCGGACAGTTCGCAGGAGCCCGGGAGCGTTCACGGGGCGACGTATACGACGCTGGAGCCCGCGGCGGGCTCGGGCGCCCTCGGCCAGGGTCTCGGCCTGATCCAAGTGAAGGATGAGCCCCAGACGGTACCGAGCGTTTCGAGCTCGCCCCCTATGTCGCCGATCGACATGGAGTCCCAAGAGCGGATAAAGCTCGAGCGGAAGCGGCAACGGAACCGCGTGGCTGCGTCCAAGTGCCGAAGACGCAAGCTCGAGCGCATATCCAGGCTCGAGGACAAGGTCAAGCTACTTAAGGGCGAGAACAGCGACCTAAGCCAAGTGGTCAACAGGCTACGGGAGCACGTGAGCAGACTCAAGGAACAAGTTATCGACCACATGCACTCGGGTTGTCAGATCGCCCCTGTGCCCGGGATATTCTAAGGAGGGCGGTGCCCCTTTTATTTCCAATCCCATTCCTATCTCCCCTCCCCCTCCCTGCCACCTTCTTTCCCGATCGCTCCGCTCCTTGGCAGACATCGGATTGGCACACACGGCCATGTACGTGTACAAGAAGAAGTTGGCGGCGTTTGTGACGACACGCGTCCTTCCTCTGCCCCTTCCATCCCCTTTCGCCCACCTCACCTCTCACACGTTTTGGAACATTGTGCAAGAGACGGTGGCCGCTCTCTTCGTCTCCAGTCTCCAGAGTTTCGTTCATCATCGATCATCATGTACCTTACTGTGTGAAGTGATCAGCGGACCGATCGAGAGAATTTCCGACGACGACTGCGCGCCATTTTGGAGAACGACACTGTCGCGCGAAATTCAAATTCCGTCGACAACGCCCCTTCCTCTGTATATTTATATATAAATATTGTATATTCGGTGATTTCCGTTGGCTAATCGCCCGTCCATACTAGTGCTCTTAATGAAGTGTGCGTACCGATCGGTCCACGCTTTTTTTTTCTTATTTATCATCCACCGTACGAAAAGTTTTTCCTCCCCGCCACACTTCTCCTACCCTAGCCAATCCACAGCTTTAATCGAGTACACGAGGGTCGAGAGTTGTTTTTGACGGTCCGTGCACGTGTATCTAGTCCTCAGGTTTGTGCGTTGCGCGTGATGAATTTTTTCTCCAGAGAAGTACATCGATAATAAACGAGATCGACCCAAGTGCTCGGCAAAAGAAAAGTTAAGTCACTAGTTTTTCGCTATACAGTTACTCCTGCCCCCTCCCCCTCCCCCGATAACCCACAAACCGACCCATCCATCCACATGCTCTTTCCACCAAGAATCTCGTTATTGTTACGTTATTGTTATATATAAATATCAGATTTGGTGAATATCCGGCGACTTTTTATCAAGGAGCTACCGACAATGATGCATTCTACAATAAAACTGGCATTATTTACGATATTATTTCTTCGCAAGGTGTGGTCTGGCTGAGAAGACGGGATGCCATCGAGAGTGACTTTGGAGCATACCAAATATATGGTGGAAACGTAATGTAAGGAATGTACATGCGCTCTGAGAGCTGTGTGTCAACCGTTGGGGGAGAAGGGGGGGTGCGTATACAGACGATATATTTAAGGCTATATGAAAAAGAAGGAAAATCACTGGAACGGTGTCCCTTGCTTTCGTCAAAACTTTTACAAATAATGGCAAGTAACCGGAACGCTCGCGATTAAAACATTGCCTCGCACGAATATCTCGAACGTTCGGTCATTGCACGGGACTTAGAAGTCTTAAGAGATGCATCCTAACTTTTAAATATTGTCTAAAGAATCATGTTTAGTAAATGTAAGGAAAAAAATTTTTTTCTTTTTTATAAGCTAAGAAAAGAGTTTTATTAATTAATTAAGGTGTCTCAATGCGTTTAAACTAATTACCGTTTATGAATCGCATCGATCTCCCTTTGAATGTAGTATTTAGACCTTATAGGCCGAGGTGATAGCACAGAGCGGACAATCCGATTTCTACGCTTTTTGGAATTTTGCATTATTGGCTAAAATCCCTTGTATAAATAGTATAATGAAATAAAGGCTCTTCGGCGGGGGGGGGGGTCATCTAAAAAGCTTGAAACTTCCGATGTAAGCGTGGATAATAATATTGTCGACGGCCAGCAGGAGCGATAAGTAAACGAGCCTAACTAGTGTAAGAAGAGTTTATTTTCTCTGTTCTTAATTTTCTCAATCTTCCTTCTCTTTATATTTTCGTTTCGTGTAAAGTTAAAAAGGAACAATTAATAATTCTTTTTAAAAAAGAAAGTCTATATATACGCGTGCTTTATTGGACTTTCTGGGCAAGCAATTCACTGCACAGTGTGCCTTTTTAAGAAAATTCCAAACGCAGAGTCGTCGCGACGGTTTCATGCCGACATTATCGCGACGACTTGCTGCCAGTCGTTTAATTCCGTACCCTCCACTTGTCACTTGCACCCACGGCCATGGCTATCCCACCACCAATCCTCACCACCACCCCCATTCTTCACTCCACTCCTCAACTTTCTTTTACATTCGCGATAAACAAGATATCGATAATCAAATTATGTGCAAATTCAAATGCTTCTAATATAACTAACTGTATCTCTGTCGTTTATTTTGTAAAACTCTGTATAAAGTTTTGGGTATTGTATTATATGCGCTCTAAACTAATATTTCAAATAAAATAAACGGCAAACTATATCGCGTTGCTTAAATCAATTTATAACATAATCAGAGGCGACGATAATCATTAAAATGATTATACAAACAAAAAAAAGAAACAGCCAGAAATTGTAATGAAACTTGTACATGAAATTGGCGAGACGACAGTGATACGCCTCACTACCGGGAAGACATGTATGACTACGAAGAAACAATATTTTCATGAAAAATATTACCGCGCATAAAAAAACGACACGAAATTCTCGATGCACGTGTAAATTTTTTGTATTTTTTTTTGTATTACAAAGCGATTAAAAAAGCGCCTGCACAAACGTATGAAAGTAAATGAAATAACATGTGATTTAGTATTTAAGTAACAATACCATTCGCGAATACATATGCGCGTGCGTCCCTGCACACGCTCATATATCTAAATATTCATGTACGTAGCGTATATATGTATTCTATATTTTAAGCGATGCTGCGAGATTACATCGCTGGCACAGTTAAACAAACATTGAAAATACATTCGTGTACATAAATACATACATATACACATACATGCACACTCACGCACCACATAACAATGAAATTGCGTTTATACATAATAAAGCACGAGCGACGCACAAATATTATTGCTTGAAAGTAAAAAATACAAGAATGCCAATGCAATTTCGATGATGGTGCCTTATTATGTATTTACATAGAGCATTAATTTGCATACATAATAAAACACGAAAAAGTATATATATGTTATATACATTGTATACCGACAAAGAGCGAAGAAATCTTTTTTTACAAATAATTTTATTTTTGATTCAAACATAAAAATAAATTTTATTATATTACACATAAACCTTATCTTTTTATTCCTGTAATTGCTTTCCCTTATTTACATATCTCTTAAATGGTATCTGTGCACATACATATATATAGGAAAGGATAATTTTATTTTAAATATGCGTTAAGAAAATTAAAATATCCATTCAGAATATTACAGTCAATTTATATAATTTTTTATTCTTGCTTTCATACATGATGAAATTAAATTATCTAATGAAATAAGTCAAATACGTTGAAGCTAAACTGATATTTCGGCATAATCTCATGCATATCCTCTTGATTATAATATATTAATAGTTTATCATAATTTTTTCTTGCAAAATAATTGCGTATTCTGAATTCTATTGAATTAACTTTATTAATTTTGAGTACTTGAGTGTTTTATAAAAATATAATAAAAGGCAATAACATTTTAAAGGCATACAATCAATTTTTGAATTCGGGTTCTTGTCCTCGAAAATTTTTTTTCAAATATGTGAATAGTATTTACCACGTGCAACTTAATTGTCTGAATTAGACAAATATTTGCATAATATTATGGATTATTGAGTTAAAAAAATGTTAATATTAATTGATATAGTAGCTGTAAAAAGAAATATATTTCTAAATTTAACGTAAACTTTGTTATGAAATGGGGTCAAATATTCATGTATTCAAAACGACACGGTATTAAATAAGAGCTGTATATATTATGTGTATATATAAATAAAAACCAAACAACAATAACAACAACAACAATAATAATATAAAATATATGAAAAATGAGTAAGTAATAATAGTAAGAATAAATTATAGGAGGGGGGAGTAATGGAGCGGTATGTAAGAAAAAATAATGATTCCATAAATATGAATATATAGTTTCAAGCATTTGAGAAGTTGTTTATTGGAATGGTTGAGGGAACTCGGCGTTCATAAATATTTCCGAGCAATCGCTTAAACGACGAATTAAAGCCCAGGATATTTTTACTTGCCGAGGCGCTTTTACAGGGAATTTAATAAAATTAAGCGGGGCGATCGAACGAATCGGCGGAGCTCGTAACTTAAAAAAAAGAGAGAGAGAGAGAGAGAGTGCGGGAGAATGAAGAGCGCTCTCGCCTCTACCATTTCCTCCTAATTACTATAATTGACTGATTGTTTCAATTGAGAAAGGTTCCTGGTAAGAATTGAGATCAGAATTTTCAGATAAGTCTTTAAATATTGCGTACTCGGTTTATTACCAGTCGACTAATCTCCCTTCTATCGATCAACGGTACTTTTCACGATTTCTGGCGGCAGCTTTTGTTTTTGAAAATAACTCGATTTCTCGTTACTTTCGCAAGACGTGCACGTGATCGTCGTCTTATCTTACTTAAAAGGAAACTATTACCTCAGCCGCGAATAATACCATTGGAAATTCGTGACCACGTGCTCACATACTTTTACATATTATACCGTTATGGTCATTCCATTATTTTTGTAATTCTTGCACAAGTCACCCGCGCATTGTGTAGCACTCTTATTACGTGCAATCGACTAATATGGAGCCAGATGGAGCATAGAGCTTCAGAACCCTTGAAGGTTTTTAATGAGAATAACGAAATAATATATAATGCTTAAGTCAAAGGAAATTAAGGACATTATTATATTAAAAACTAAATATAATTCGTCACTTTTTAATCAATCAAGTAGATATTAAAGCTTCTTGTAATAATAAATCAAGCGTGTGTATAAGGTCTCGGGGCTCGTCTTGGATAAGGAAAAATATATGTCAGCTATTCCAATTGGCCTTGACAATTTTGAAATTACATTAGGCTCGGTGCATTATACCGAAGGAGTGCGTAACTGACAAAAATAAATAAATAAATAAATGAACCGGTGTTCGCTGTTGATATCATCCGAAGAAGACGCAGTAGAAGGACTAATGACCGGCAAATAAGCCCATGTCCCGCATCTCGGTAAGTATTTGTTATACAAATAAGACCATCTCCGCCAAGGTTTCAAGAGGAAAACACTCACCCTTTCGTCTGGGCGGTTTACTCGATGCTTTCTACCATTCCACAGACGACCACTTAAATATCGATTGGACTTAACTAATCGCCGTCGAGCTTGTATTTTACCACGAATCTTATTTTATATTTATTCACGATTCTCCTTTGTTTATTTAGATAAATCCCAACAACGACAACGTATTAATACTTTAAAACAGCTTGTTCGTTGATGCCTTCACTTTATATTTTGAACTTCAGAATTGAAAAAAGCATTGCACGACATTTAATTTTGATTAGTTTATCGAGTAAAATTATTTTCCTAACAAAGAGAAAACTTATATTGCCGCTGAAATATTGTTAAACCGTTAGTTCACTCGATTCGAGTTGTTCCATTAATTTGACAAAATTTCGTTAAGATACAACGTTAAGAGATGATACATATTAATATATACTTCACTATGAATTGATTTGATTTTGAACGACGAGCGTGAGGGGCATAAGTGATGAAAATCTCGTAAGGTTACGCTCTAAGGAGCAGTTACTTAAGCAAAACCGTAAAAAATAAATGTATTATGTAGCTCGGAATGCTTTTCAAACAAATCAATCAGAAATAGAATTTCGTACTGTAAGTAGAAAAGCATCGGTTACGAAGTTTGCCAAGCTGTCTGTCGAGCTTGACCAACGAACTACAATGTATCATAATAAAATAAAGCAACAAAAAGCCTGGCAGATTTTTAAGGATACTCAAAGTTGTATCAGTTATTTTGGATGCGCAAATTAAAATGCAGAAAACATCTTAGCCGAGTCACGAGCTAAATGTAAATGTAATCGAGCGTAAATGTCAAATGGAACGGTCAAGTATGTTTAAAGAGAATATCGGTTTTGTCGACCGTTTAATTATGGATAAGGAGAAGTGGAGTTCACTAAAATTAAACGAGTTATTGAGTTTTCAAAGAATTTACAAGAGACGATGAGCTTCCAATTCCTTCGGATTAAGTTTAAGTTTAAAGTATCGGAATATTTTATTAGGCATCGGGCTCGTAATGCTGAGACTTACAAGAATAAAGAGAAAATGTATATCCTCCGTAGACTGTAAAAAAGGTTCGTTATCACCGAGAGGGAGAGGAATTCTAAATTCCAAGCAATATTGAAGTCCCGAAGGTCGCCGCGCATCGGTAATCCATTAGAAGCGAGTAAAGAGTTATCACGCATGTCACCCGTAAAGAAAAATACGCGCTAAGAGTAAAACATGCCGTTGCGCTATCTCTATGGCTGTCCTGTTAACAATCGTTTAACGAAGCTTTTCCCTCCTCATTTTTTTCTCAAGCCCATGCAAACTCTACTCATTCTCTGCCGCCGCATTCTTGAATTTAAAAATTTTCGTGCTGAAAAAACCCTGATTCTAATTCAGGTTCGCTCGATTTTTTTCGTTTTTTGTTTTATTACTCTAATTAGTTCTACTTCTTTCCTACCTTTTCTTGCCAATGAAAAGCTCATAACACTTAACGAAGACGTTTTAACGAGAACTTGACAGTGTCATCCGTTGCAGAATGCAGAAAATTCTCAACATGTAAAAAATTTCCATCGTAATTACAATTAGGAAAATGCTTGATGCGGTTTTTCTTTACTTGACAACTGAAGATAAGAAAATCCAACGTATCTAACGTTGCTGTATAAACATGTCTTGTGTAATTGCAATTTTATTTCTTTCGATGAAGGAAAATGACACTGAAAGCTTTCATTATCGTTATTCCCCGTTCAAGTGAACAAAAAAAAAACAATGAAAATAAACGCATTTATCAGAACGGTTGCACAAAGTTGCAATCATTTGAAATTCATTTAGATTAGATTTCCTTATTTATAAAACTTAAAATAGTGGTTTGTCAAATATGGAAATTATGTCTTTAAAAGGGTATTCATAATAAATATTAAAACTACTTTTGCGTATTTATTGTTACTACTGATGAAAAAATATTGAAATCACAAATAAGAGACATGATGAGCGATAAAAAAAAATTAAAAAAATAATGTAAAGATATAAAACTGTTCTTTGGCTTAAAAAGTAAGAAGACGTTTTTTAAATATTCAAATTATCTATAATTAAATACTGTGAGAGCAGCATTTAAAAATGAGAATTTCTTCATAGGAAAAATAAAATATTCTGTAAATATTCTAGATAATAGTTATTCTCTAATTGGCTAATTTTAAAGGAAGTTCAAAATAGATGATGTATTTGATACATATTTCATGTGTATTCGCAAGCATTCAACAAAATAATAAGCAATATATTTTCTTTCTGGTGCCATTGTAAGTTATCATCAGTGAGAAGCGAATAATTTTATGTAACGAATAAGAGTTAAAATCAAGTAATTTGAAATGAAGCTCGAGCACAAATAATATTCCATAAATCAACTTTTCCCTAATTTGAATATTATGAATAATCATATTTTCGAATCCATTTTCTTTTGATAGTGTATTTACCGTTGACAGAATATGATATAGACATAAATATAGACATAGGCATAGACATAGACTTAGGCATTTCACTACGATATAGTATAGCGCTTACATTAGATTATAGATAGTCTACTCTAACGTTATAGTTGCGTTGCACATCATCGCGCATAAAAATGTGTTCAATTTTAATTATTAATGCACATGTGCATAGACGTGCGAGCGCGCCCATTTAAAATTTGATTTTAATCGCAGTTGTTGTTATTGCGTATGGTCTATGATGATATAAGTTAGTAGATTCCGATAAGTTCCGTATAGTGTAATTTTCTTTGATGTATAAGTATGATTATGTGATTTATATACTGAATTGGTATTTGAGCTTTTTAATTTCCCATCAGGACAGGAAAACAGTGCCATCAAAACTTTAATCCTCTTTTTGAAAAATTACAGAAATTTGTTAGCTTTTGACATCTGCAAAATTTTGTGCAACTGAATAAATGACTTCTCTTTATGTTTTATATTTGACAAATAGGAATATTATTATTGACAATAATTTTTCAAAAATGACATCTATACAAAACATAAGTAATTATATCTTATATAATCTGCTTAAAAATTATATTTTCGTTGAATAATGAGGATAGATCAAATATCTTAATATTTCCTATCTACAATTACGTCGGTACAAAGTGTAAAGTAATTTAATTAAACGTAAATGGTACAGTTATCGATTAATAATAAATATTATTATTCTCATAATCTTTCTGAGTAAGATTCCACTTGTTAATAGTAGAATTATTTTCTATGTAATCAAAGTACTTAAAAAAGTTAAATAAACTTTCTGAATTCTCAGTTGCGTTCGAGTAAATTTAATAACACGGATTTTATAAATACTTGTTATTATTATCAATTGTTTCATTTACTAAATCAAAAATTTTTGCAAGTATAATAATAAATATTATATTTATTGAGTATATTTATTATAAAATACTTAATTTTCCAACAATTTGTGTATCAATGTATTGTCGCTTTTTAATCAATTGCTGATATAAGAGTGTGTTTTAAACTTTATCATTTTAGATATAAGTAATGTAAATAACACTCGTCTAAAAATAAATAATTATTGTAATAAAGTTGTATTACTACCGGGATATATGTAATGAAAAGAAAAACTTTTGTAAAAATAAATACATTTATAGAACAGTTAAAGCATCGCGAGATAATTTATATCACATACTACTTTTTATTTTGTTCTTAATAAAAAATGTTTACATAATTAAGATAAGTTTTCGAGAGAAAAAAGAGCGAGAGAGAGAGAGAGAGAGAGAAAGAGATAGTCTCGTAAACTTGAGGCAAAATATACACGTACAATTATCTAGGAATTTTTTGGACGATATAGCTAATTAAAAGACACAGATAAAGTATCAAAATCATTAGCAATTTAAAAGGAATTGAAAAAGGCACACGGTCAACAAAGTGTAACATATAATTACATGTATCTAAAGCGTGGAGAAGACAAAAGAATAAATAATGCTTTATCGCTTGATAATAATAACACGCGAATCTCGGGTCATCATTACTACGTCGCAGCGAGTGGTGAAATTTTAAAAACGGAATGGATGTCTCTGCATGTGCACATTACTATATAATCTTTTACGTCTACTAAGGCGAGAAAAAAATGTCTGCTGTTTTCATTACTGAAAACTGCATAGAATAATACGAGATTTGCCAATTTCCATTGAATGTTGTTTTGGAATCTTATACTATCAATACTGCATACAAGTATATAATAAAAAATTAATTTCATATTATTTAAATGCTTATTCTTAATAGATCGTACGAAAATATTATACTAAAATTATACTAAAATCTACTATTGGAAATAAAAATAATTTATTAAGACTTTCATGTAACACTTTAATCTAATATTTTTAGTAAAATGCTACATTACATTATATTAAACAATGCATTACGATTTTATACATTTCAATGCTGTATATATATATATATATATATTATCGCTTTCATTGAAAAAATTATGTTAAGGAATTTACAATACTCGTAGTAATAGTATGATACATCCAATAATAATTAACCAAACTAGATGATTCAATGTTTATAATATAAATAATTTATTCAAATTTTAATATTTTCGTTTATCTATCCTAGGACATAGGATGATCAATAAAAAAAACGCGGATGGTTTTTTGAAGCTTCTCTATAAGCTAAAATTAATTATACGCTAACTTCATTATCATTACTATTTATATAACACAAGATTCCTTCGTAAAGCCTTTATTCTGAAGGATTGTTTCATTATCTCAACTTATTTTGAAATATTCAAACATGTTTTAAATGATCTCATGTAAATAAAAGACATTATGCTGGACAACTGGAATAGATGAGTCATCTAGTGTAATTATCTTTCAAGTTTAATTGACGTTGAGCCGTGAACCAGGAGAATGATAACGAACTTCTAATCGAAATTCAACAATTACTAGCGATCTTCTACTCTTAAAATTTCATACGATGCTAAACAAACAAAAAAACTAATCAACGGTTTTCACTCTGCTTTAGTTCGCATGCACAAATCGAATATTATAGTTTTTCCGTGATCGACTCTTAAAAAGAATGTCTATCAAATCTTAATTGCTGAATTAGTTTCTCATATACGAACGTTATTTTTTTTCCTTTAGAACGAACTTTGATTAAGAAACATTTTAAACCTCTGCTTATCTAACTCGTATTTTATAAGCATTTATTTATATATATATATATATATATATTTTTATTGTTACTTTGTTGTTTTTTTGTTCCTTTTTTGCTATCAAAAGTAAAATATTTTCTTTATATTTATTATAATTAAAAGCTATGTTTACTCTGTAACGCCTAAAATTCATAGCCTGGATTGAACATATAAAATCTTTTATTATTAAAAATAAACAATTTATAAACATTAATTGTTTAGGTTTGAAAACGAAATTTTTCTCTTCGATTATATCAATTTTTTTTAAAAATTATTCGGTGTAATTTATTTAGATTTCAAAATTTACTAACATCTTATACTGCACATATATCAGTAAATAATAATATTTCAAATAAGAAATTTGCATTTCTTTCTTTACAAATTTATAATAGGAATTTTAAGGATAAATTTAATAAAATTAATTTTATAAATCTACTTCTACTTAAGTAAAATAGACTGCATTATTAATTATTCAATTATTATAAATAATAAAAGATACTAATGAATTTGATAAATATAAAAAATTGTATAATAATTGTATAATAATAATTTAATTTAGCTGCATATATTTTAATCCAAAAGAGAAAATTTTTCAAATGTAATAAAATAATCTTTCGTAGATAAATAAAATTATTTGCACATGTCAATTATCATTAGACCAAATTAGTTTGTAATTGACATCGAACTTCAAAATATCAATAAAAATTATCAATAAAATATTTATTTTTAAAATTTACCAATAATGTAATTATATTCAATTAAATGAAAATATTCCGTAATACACGTGATGAATTAAATATTTTTTATTAATTTTAATATTTTTTAATACTTAGTGTTTATATTTTTTTTATATAATTAGAAACAATTTATTTATTTGGAATTTTTATATTCTGTAATCACACAAAAATTACGGCTATTCTCTATTAAAGGTAAAAATTTATATTAGTACCAGAGCTTATAATAATGATTGAAATAATTTTCAGAAACTTATTTCTAGGTTTTTATGAAATTATATACGAATGTATTTGACATTCTTTAAAATAATTATTTAGCTTTGTTAAATAAAACCTTTTTTTCACACTAAATTTCTGATGTGTGTGGTATCCTATACTATAATATCCCATAATCAATGGATCTCTATCAAGATATTCCCTCAGTTGTTATTTTTTTCAACAGCTACACATACTTGCTTTATCGGCTCACTTCAAAACTTCTCTTGTCATTAAATCTTGGACGATTGTGAGAACAATTTCAGACAAGAACAATAGAAAAGAGAAAATACTATAAAGATTTTCATTTGTTTGTTTCTATATATATAATAGTCGGTCAAATATTACAACCAATTTTAGCAAAAAACTTTCCCTCCTCTGCGAAAAGATCGCTGAGTATTACTTCAGTGATCACTAGACAAAGTTTAACACGAATTGCGCATCTCGTTTGTACAACCGGATACATTCTGCCCTTTTTTACCATGAGCATGCAGGAATACGTTTATCGAGTAAGAGTCTCGTATCTAGCGTCACTTCCAGGTACTTCGCGGATTCCTTGAGCTGCAGCGACGACTCTCAATAGATTAGCCGCTGCATTCCCATCACGCGCTTCGTCGCGAGGAGTACAACCTCGATCATAGTCTCTAATTCCAGCTTATGATCGACCACTCAGTGTAGGACTCTACGCATAATCTGTTTGAGTCACATCTATTCCAATGCCATTTTACGGGTGTTGATAATCGCTGCCACATTATCGGCATACACAATCAAAAAACAGTCTTCGGTTATTTCCAATCAAGGGAACCTGCCGTAGATATTCTAACGATCAGGCCTTAAAATCTAAACTTGGACCGCCCAACACATTAACTCCTACGCTTGAGCCTTCGGCCATCTTGTAAAGAATTGATCGATTCTTCAGCTACGATAATATAATTCAAAGGAAAAATCGAAGAACCTTGACGTCTCTATCTACGAACAAAATATCCGGCCGCTTGACCGTTACAAACTATATTTATATATATGTATATTGGTGCCAATAACTCGATAATCAAAAGTTAGCGGCCATTTAAACCTATGATTTGTTTATAAGGTAACAAGATTCTTGATAAGAAAAAACAAAATAATAAGAAGACTATAAGGAGCAATTAAGTAATCTATTAATAAATATAGAAGCAGCTGAAGCTCGAGCACTTGGACCCATTTCCATTGTTATCCATTGTATCACTGAAGCTAAAAAAAATAATATAGATAATGGTATTAATAAATAATAATAATAATAATAATAAGAAGAAGAAGAAGAAGAAGAGCAACAACAACAACAATAATAATAATAATAAAAAAAAAATAATAATAAAGGATGGTGATAACTCGTAAGATTCGATTCGATCTACAAATAATCTTTTAGAAATTCGTGAGTATTAAGGGTGATTTTTCACTGTTATGTAAATTTTGTGTAACCACTTTATTTTGCATGAATGTAAAAAGCATTGACTCGTTAATATATGTGGTCTTGACTCATTATTAAACATGAGTGCTCTGTTCGCATCTTATTGTATATTCACACAATCATTCGCGCGTACAAAAATGAAAAGAGAGAGAAAGAGATATGCTCAGATGCAAAGGCATATACACAGACGTGGAACTGATAAAGACATTAATAACACATCCGCAAAGTGATAAAATTATTCAAACACAGTCTCAGATGCTCCTTTGTCTAATTTCTGATCGATTTTACAAAAGTAAATCTGCTATTAAACACTCGTGGGAAAAATAATATTTACTTTGCGGCGAAGAACTACAAGAACTACTAGAATCAATGAAAAGGCAGAAATGTTTTATCGTTCACTTCGACAGTTCTCAAGAAAATTTGCTTTGACAGCATTATTCGCCCTTCGATCACCCTTGCCATTTGAACACTTCGACCCTCCATATTTTTCAGATTGGGCACGCATGTTTTTTGCAAGGTTGACAAGCTTGTACATAATTATACAGTGACCAGAGTGGCGAATAACTTTTTCCTCAAGCTCGACAACGTTAATATTTACCTCTATTTATTTATTAAGTATTTAGTATTGAATAGCGCCAAAGAGTACTGGAAAACACAGTAGAACATCAGTTCAAAATTTATCAAGTTTAATCATCAATACATATAATGACAATAATTTCTACATTTAAAAACTATTCGAATAAATTTTTATTCGAGTCTCAGAATTCTTTAGTTATTTTACCATATAAATAAAAAAAATACAGTACAATTGTACTACAGTGGTACAATTACAATGTAGAATATTCTTAATTTTTATTAAAGAACCAACAACTTAGAGAATTTTATGAATAATAAAATTTTATTTTTATTAACGTTTATTTTTCAAAATCGAACGTATTATGATGGAATGAATGAAAAATCTATTTTTATCCAATAAATTTCTTAATCGAATTTAATGAAATCCAATGTTTACTGCTCATTTTAATGCTTAGAAAAAACGCAAGAATTAATAATTAAATATAATTAGAATATTTCAAATTATATTTAATAATGAATTTAAATCTTTTATGAAACTTTCTCAGAAAATAACTTCTTTAAATTATTGCTCACAAAGTAAATAATAAATAAACATTTCCTCTATTTTTATCGAAAGTGTTTACAATTAAAGAAATTTTAAGAATAATAAATGATCTGATTTTCTTAAGATAAAAACGTTTTGCTAAGTTTTAATTAGTTTCTATTGATAATATTTCATTTGATATTATTATAATTGGTATGGATAAGTCAACCTGCAATAGTTGGTTATTAGCAAATACAGTTACAGTATTCACACTTTTTTAAACTTTATGATTGTAAATTTAAATATATGTTTTAATAGTATAGTATTATCTTTAAGCATACATATGTTACTAAATAAGTAGATATTTTATTTGTAAATCAACGAAGTATTAATAAAAGTATTTCAACAACGCATAATTATGTGTAATTAACTTACTATAAACTTTATCTAACTTTCCTTAATTGGATTCTATATCTTTATATTTCATAATATATTTAATATTTATGTAAATTTATTATGAAATTATGAAAAAAAGCTTTTTTTCTGTGCAGACTATTTACCATAAAACTATATCCCAATTATTTTTATAGTTATTAATGTAAATTGTTAGATTTAATTAAACAATCTGATCGATTATTAAATTCAATTGTCGTGGTATAATTATTTAAAAATATAATCGCTTAGTAGATTTTTAAAGGGTAGTATAAGAAATTTATTCTATTACAAATATATTATAATATGATTTTTTTTTAATTAATAAAAATAAAAAATAATAATATGACAGTTTTATGTTTTTTCAACAACAATATAATAAAATTTAAGATCGTAAAGGTATTTTACAATACAATTTAATACAGCACTAAAAGTAAAGTATAATAAAATAGAGTAGTACGCAACAGATATATTAATGTTTGGGTCGAAATAAGTGATTTTATTTGTTATGATTGTCGACATAATGTGCTAATTTTTTAGAAACAACCTTGCTTGTAGAATATGAAATATATGCTAATCTAAAATATTATTTTCATTTGACCCCATTAAAAAAAAAAGTTTTACATGAACATATATATATATAAGCTACATATACAGGCATATTGGGATATATTTTTATGCTCGCTATAAAGTCACATCTGGAAAAAAATGAACCTATTACACAATCTTTAACAGAATAACGATTCATTATAATCCGTGAGTTGCCAAGAGAAACGATATAATGTTTTATTACATTTTCAGCATAAGCCTCTTTCTATAGTTGTTACAATTTATTTTTCACGTTAAATACGCGTCACATATTTTGTTCGAAAATGTGTATCTATTCGTGGCTCAATCTAAAAATCGTTATATTATTTTTTGCACACAATATCTTCATTGTATATATTACGAATTTTGTATGAAATTTTGCTACAACATCGCACATGAACACAAGTGAAGATTCTCAAATGTTTATCGCCATTAGCTAATAAATCAATTAAAAACACTGAGGAGCAGTTATTTTCAAAAAAATATGTCTATTTATTTAATTAGATAATTGTTTCTGGCATTTTATATTTTGTAATCATTTATTTAAAAAATAGAAATGTGTATATATATTCTAAATATCCAGATAATCCAGATAATCCAAAACGAATGCTTTACAAGTTGAAAATGCACTGTATTGTACTATTTCTTTTAGAATCTCATTGGAATGGATTTATCGTTTTACAGCTTCGACCTTAAGCATTACCGTAGATGGTAAAAATTAGCCCGGATGCCACTAATCAGTACTTGTTACACATGACAAAATGTATTTTATACTTAAAAGACGCAATTTCATCATTTTCTTAAGAAATCATTAGAAAAACTCAATAATAAAATGCAGACCATAACATTGTTCGACTTATATCGCGTTTAAGGCTGTTCATGCACATAGTATTAGGGAATGACGACTCAAGCCTTAAATTTGCATTAATTAATTTTTCTAATTGTAAATCACATGAAGTAGAATTGTAATAGAAAAAGTGGAATATTAATGAAAAATTCTGAGCTATTCTAGGAATGCAGCTATTTGCTCTTTGCGTATTTTCAAAAATACTTGTTTAGTCTTATCAGCTCTAGTCTTACGAAATCTTATAATCTTTCAAGATCCGATACTTTATAATAGAAAACCAAAATATTTTTCTATATTAGAAAAAATTTACCTGTATATACCTGCATGATATTGAATTGTGTTACGTACGTCGTTTGTAAGAGAGCATGAAATAGATTGGCTTACAAAATATGATTGTTATTATTAAGAAAACATGATTATTTACTGAAAAAAGTTTATTTGCCTTTTTAGTTACAGTACATCTACGAAGTAAACATAAAATTCTTTAAAAATTATATAATGAGTGTATACTCAGTTATTGAATATAATATTAATAGAAACTATATGGAGATTATAATAGGTACATGAAGTACGAAAACACGATTAAGTCTCAGCTGTGTATGAAATAAAGAACGGTTAAAAGGAACGGTTACAGGAAGGTTAATAAGAAGTACAAAGGCTTGATAAGTCGGAGTAAACTTCTCGTCGAATCTTAGTTTATCCATACCAGTATGCAATTAAAATCTGTAGAGATAGAGAGGGGGGGGCTGTGCGTGGTTTTATGTATTTGTGAATGGCGGTAAAGAGGGGACGAATGAAGGTCAGTAATGTATAAAGGCGCGTAATGCCGCCAAAGAGTAATTATCGGATTAATGCCAAGACGATTAGTAGATGAAATAGAATTTATTAAATATGGAAGGAAAAAGTTTGGCGATAACGCATAAGCGCGGAGATAAAAGCCCCAGGCTTAATTCGCAGAAAAATCGCTCGCCATTTTTAAAAGCGAGCGCATGCGCATTCGCAGCCGATAACGGATCTGGGCGCACGTGCTCAGCTTGAGGAACGCCTCTGACTCGTTATTTATCCTAGACAAAGCAATTCGACGTACTAAAGCCTTTTGTGCCCAGACATACGACGTACCTACTTATGTACTCGAGCACAAAGCTCTCGGCGAAAATCTCTCTCTTGCATAAAACTAGATAACTTCCGCTTATTTTAAAATTTGTTACCGTATATTCAAATACCGTTCCTATAATATGGATCCATAATATGGTTGCATAATATGGAAAAGCTATGGGTATTATTAAATTTACGAATACCTCTTGAAATATGAAACGCTGCATAAAATTGCTATCGTGCTATACCGTATTTATCAAGTTTCTTTCTGATTCATTCAACTTTAAGTAATTTCAATTCGATATTATAACAAATATTCACCTTTCAAGTACTTTTTACATGGTTTTTTTCACGGACGCAATAATTTTTCCCCTGTCTTTGGTTTGTTTTGTTTTGTTCGGTTTTATAATCAATACTCTATTTGAGTTTAATTAATAATTAATGTTAAATTACCTTAAATTATGGTACGTACAAAAAATTATTAATTGCTTTATGAAATTAACGAGACGACGAACCGAGGAACTTTCGAGCATTCAAAAATTATTTATGTATTTATAATGACCTGGTAATCTTTTCTTAGGCGATTAAAAGCAAGTTGAAATTTTACATTTCAAGTTTCATTTCAAATATTATCAATGATATGATAAATATTGAAATGTAAAATGAGTTTATAAAAAAGTATAGAAAGTCAATATTCAATTTTAAAAGCTAAAACATTGTATTTTGAATTTTATGATGATATAAATACATGTTAAAATTTCTTTCTTTCCTACTTTAAGAGTTTCATTATTTTCAATATAATTTTTTTTTTAAATCGCAAAATATTATTAGTTTTCGATCAATTTATTTCTGATGCTGTGGATAGGTCATAATTTTAAATTGCGTGCAATTTCATATTACAAAACTGCATCATTGTTCATTGTTGTCTTTTTTATGTCCGTAAAAGAAGTATTTGTTACTAATATAAAAAAGATATAAGACTGCTATTACGATTCTTTAAATAAATCCAATGATTTTTTTTGACGAATCTGTGATAAATGAACGATCCGCCTTGAGAAGGTCAAGACTTTCATACGGAAATGTGTTATGGTGCTGAAAGGATCGTGGATAAGAGAGAGGAAACGGCGGAGAAAGTGAAAGTGGCTTAAGACTAAGAATATACGATATCAGAATTTGATAATGACTATGTGATATGTTAAGTATTGGTACACTTTAAATATGTCTTCGAAATGTTCAATAGTTGAAAAATAGAGTTGCGATTCTCATAAGGAAAATAAGTAGGGAGATAGGCTTGTTGATCGAATAGCAAGCGCGTGGGTGTCGATGATTTCTGAATAGGGAAGAAACCCATGCCATAAAAATTCGAAGCTTAACAGACAGCAACGCGTGGGACAACGTCGCCAGGCGAAGCCGTCAGCCTGCGGATAATTTGGCCGACCAAAAGGAGAAAGACGAGGAAAGAGTCTTGAAAGTTTTTAAAATTTCGGTACGGGCGCCGAGTCAAAACTACCGGTCTCGTGTATTGTAAAGAAAACATTCCATCGCCGCGGTTCTCGAATTATACTTACTTTTCCAGATAGCCGAACGACTTCAAGCGGCTAGAAGATCAACTTAAAACGAAAAAATGACAGCCTTTGTGTAATTAATAACGCGAACAACTTTTTATAAAAAAAAAAAGAAAAGAAAAAAAAAATAGTGATAAAAATATTTGCCCTGACGAAAGAACTATGTTACGATGAAAATTCTAGAAATTGGTGCAAACGGGTGAATGAAAACTTGCTGATTGGAGCAACGAATGTCGATGAACCATCTAGTGGCTCTTTCAGAGTCTCGACTTTTGAAATGCACGAAAAAATAGAATGTCTAGTCCGATATTTTGACCTTCAACTTCACTCGTGGCTAATGAACCCATCTGACGCTGCATGTAATTTTTTTTTTTTTTTATTATTATTATTTTTTCATTGAAACGGATTGCATGACGCACTAATGTCAACCTCCAAATAGATATTTTATGGGTCATGCATTATTTCAGCTTGTAAACTTTGGAAATAAATCTTTTTCTCTAACTTTATCATTCTTATCATTGCTTTTATTTAAACATTCTTATTTTTACACACTTTTACGTACAAAATAAATATTATAATCACTTTTGTTATAAATATCTCAACGTTACTTCAAAAGCTCTTATTATTTAGATATTGTTTGTTCTTTTTCAACAATTTATTTTGTTTACATTTAATTTTTAATTTCATATTATTAGCATCCATAATCATAAGATTTTGTTATTAAATTACATTTTTATCTCTGACAATAAATAAACAAATTTAACAAAGATGGATAAATTTATAAAATGCTACATTATGATTCCAATGATTTATTTTTCTTTTATTTTGGTAATCAAAAATTGCATGATAGATAACATTTAACACTTCCAATAAGTATAATTTACAACTTCTGCTTTGTTTACTCTTTTCTTTTTTACTGCATTCATACGAAATTTTACTGATATATAAATGCGTAGATATATATTGCATATTTAAAATGAATTATAAAATACGTGTTTCACATATATCAATAATTATTACAACATTTGTGAAACAGAATTATTACTAAGTCTAGGGATTAATACTTTAATGGTATATTTTTATCTGAAGATGTTTGGCATATATACTGTTTCATCATAGACATATTTTTTGCATACAAAATTGATACCAGAGTAAAGCACTTGTTCGAAAATTGAAAATATTCGAAAATGATTCATATTAAAAGAGATAATATCTTGAAAAGAATTAGTTTTTTCAAATAAAATTATTAGAACTGTCAAAAAGATTGAGAATCTGGAATATAATTTGAATTTCAAAACTTATACGATAATGTATCATTTTAATCGAAATCATAAAATAATATTTTAAAATTGTTTTTTTAAAACAGACGTATAATAATTTATTATACTTGGATTTTATGAAATAATAATAATATATTTCAATAAAAGCTAACTAGGAAAGTTACAGCCCAGATAATCTGATGCATATACCTTCAATAGATATTTATTTTAAATTTTAACCTGACTTCCTAATAAAAACGTTCAATTTTCATATGTAATGATGATGTAAATTACTTTTATAAATTATGTTTTCAGAGATGACGTTTATTTTCTAATATTGCCATGTATTCGTAAGTTTATTTTGAAATTAACCAATTATTAAATAATGAAAATTATTATAGCTAAATTAGCCTTGAAATATTTTATTGTTTTCTCATTTCGTTTTTTTTATTGATGTGACATTCAAACAAAATGATAAAAACATCTTACGTTTAATAAATTCTAACCTATCGGTATAATCTAAAAATAATTATTTGTAATACTAATAGTGTTTTTAATTTAAACATGATATTTTTTTTACTATCTATACGCGTACATATAAAGTAAATAAATTCAATTGACTAATAGGCTAAAAAGAATCAATATGGATTTAGCGACTTTTGACGGAACTCGTGCATTCTAAGATAATTCAATGTACTTTTAGATAAATTTACGGGATTTATACGTAAAATCTTAGCAATGCTTTTTACGGAATATAGACGCAATGAAAGAAGATAAACGCAAATGATATTTTTACTTCCTTCGATACAATAAATTACCAAACGAGAATTTCATTGGGATAAAAATGTCTGTAAACACATGAACTGTTAATTAAGAGCAAATCTGTGTGATTTTTGAACTCTTTTAATATACAGATGGCGAATAATCTTTAATGATCTCATCGATCTATTGGTCTCGCATTTTCTTATCAATTTTACTACTACATGCAATAATTATAAACTAATCTACGTTATACTGAAAAATATTGATCACATAACTTAGAAATAAATAAGTTTTTTTTTAGTATAAGTTAATCCGTTTATTTCGTTTGTCTTTACTAGGCGTAGATACTTCGAATCCATATGTAATTCCAATATATAACGCGAAAATATTTATTAAAGACATGATCACTTTTATTGGGACTAACTATCTATGTAATGTATTTATTTATAAGTTTTATTTATAACTGATAAATATTTCATATTTTGTATTGACGGATCGAGACTGCGATTTCTCTATCGCACTTTAACATTATCTCATTGTTGCTAATGAAATTATTTATAACTATAAATAATGGTCATCTAACCGAACAGCAAAAAGCGTTCGAAAATGAATTTTCCATAACGTCACTCCCCGATACTAGAATTTCTCATTCAGATGCAAATGACCTACTGCATTATGTAGCCCACCCAATTTTCTTATGGTAATTCGCGACCTGTTGTTCCTCACCTAACCGCACTAGACACGTCGAACCTCTCAATTGATCTCCCTGACTGCATGTATTCGTGTTGTGTATCGTTTCGGTCAGTACTCCGAATTATACGACTTGCGACAGTTTATTTCGGATCCTGATGATGGCTAGGCATTAGATATTAGGTATATCTGTA
Source organism: Ceratosolen fusciceps (assembly GCA_018883505.1). Lineage (NCBI taxonomy): Eukaryota > Metazoa > Arthropoda > Insecta > Hymenoptera > Agaonidae > Ceratosolen > Ceratosolen fusciceps. Next base: position 581,410 of record RCIC01000035.1, on the reverse strand, counting down.
CCTTCAGCTCTCCTCAGAACTCTTTCAATAATAGCCTTATACGATAAATTATTATTCGTATATTAATATTCATATATTAAAAATATTGCTCTAACATCTAAGACTGATGAAATTGACTGGAACGTTTCCGCGATGGTAGCTTTTTCATTTCGATCTTTATTTATAAATATTAATTTCATCGTTAAAATTTATCGTCTTGTCACTGGAATATAAATTCCTCAGCTTTCGCAATAATAATACGAAAGCTATCCGTGAAAGAGAGGTACGTAATACAGAAGTACTCTATGCGAATGGCTGTGTAATATAGGATAATGCAATATGGGAGTGAAGCAATCGTATCGAAAGAGTCGGAGATACCCCGGAAAGATCTCCGGAAAAGTACAACGCGGCGCGAGTACGACTGGATCTGACTAACGATTGATCTTAGGGATGATTCGTCACGGGGGAAACTCGTTACCGGGAGCCACGAAGGACGCGGTGGCCTGGAAAATGGGGTCGACGTCGTACGAGGGTCGCGGCTTTATATTTCCGAGAACGACTTTGTCGCGTGCGTGACTTTACGAGCGGGGACGCGTCTGACAACTTTCTGAACTATACTTTCATCCTATTTACTACTAAACTTTTCTTCCGATGATTTTTATTGAACCTACGGATTTTTAAGCTGGGGTCCTTCTTCTTTTACTCGGCTTTTATTGCTATCTTTAGAGGTAAGATAATTCTTGAATACTTTCCTTATTTCCCTCCTTTATTATATCGGCTAAATTTAAATATCCATGAATATCAGCTCTACCAGTAATCATTTAATACGCAAGTTTAACAAACAGTTTTATCGTTTATTATTTTTTTAAACAATATCTAATAATTATTAATGTGTACAATAATTTTATTAAAATAGAATTATTATATTAAATACGTTTTTACTCTATGCATCTAGAATTAAAGATTGGAAAAATTAAAAAAAAAAAATTCACATAAATTCTTTTTAAGTATCATTTAGTATCAATATAATATTAATTATTTGATATTATGAGTTTCATAACTTTAAGCGGACATTTATTTTAATAAATTGTCTATATTTTCAATGACGTGTTTAGATAGATTACGTAAATATTTTTTGTTTTATTTTTTTTTTTTTAATCATTATGTATCTTCAAAATATTTAACATACTATTTATAAATTTTAGCCATAATAATTAAGGTACTCTATATGGTTTGTTAAAAATAATAATGTACGATTTTGATAAATAATACTTTATTTATACAGTAATATATCGTCTATATTATTGTTTATAGTAATATATTGTCTATATTATATTATTGAACAAAGTTGAAAAGAAATTATCAGTATTTATCACTATTGACAACAACTAGCAAAAATATTACATTAAAATACGATTTAATTTCTAACCAGAATATAAGAATTCCAATGAAAAATTACACTAATTACATATTTCCATTACTCTACTTTCTAAGATATAATGTATCTCGTTAAAGATATATTCTGTAACGCAAGATGTATAATAATTTTTTGTTTGTTAAAATTAACAAAAAGATATATCTGTATGATTATTAATAAATTCCAGAAACGTCTTATCACAGAAGCCTTAAAAACGTTACAAAGAAACGTTTTTATTAATCAATATGTTTTATTATTCACTTTTAAATTATAATTTTAATACATATTTTTTATTTCTTCGATCATTAGTAATAATTTATAAGAAACTAGTGCATTTGCAAAGGTTTAATTATGTAAAATTGTATTTAAAAAGGCGATAAAAATTCCATGTATTGCAGTTAAATGTGAATCCATTTAATAATTGTACAAGAATAATAGATATAATAAAGATATATAAGTTGCGATTATTAAGGTACATTAATATTTGGCCAATTACATAGTACTTCCTTATCAGTTCTGAACTATGATGCGAAAACATGGCCACTTGACTATGTAAGAGCAAAACGCTAGAAATAAATGGATAAATGAGGAGAGAGAGAGAGAGCTTCATTTTTCACAATTAATCATTCAGAATCATAATCACATTTTTCTAGAAAGAAATTTATAGGACGACCAGTAACTCGGTAACATTTCCCAATGTTAGCTGTATGTGAAAATAACTTCTACAGGAGAAAAATTAAAACAAACAGCATGTTGTCACGATATTGTATTGAGTGTTGCTTATCTATAGATAGGCTCAAGAAAAAATTAAAGTAGTGGACGTAGGTGAAGAAACAGCGGGAGGAAGAGGTTTAAGGTTAATAAGACGACAATGATAAGATAAATAAATAAATTTTAAGGTGAGGGGAGAAAGCTCTGATTATCGAAATCTGGAACTTTGTCTCTGTTTTAAAGAAACAGCGAAGCGTGTAACTGTCCAGGTTAGAGCGGAATTAACTGTGAGTCATTTTAGGAAGGAGTTTCTCAATGTTGGCCACAGTGTTTTCTCACAAAGAGTCCCGAAGTTTGCGTTAGATAAGCCTGAAGTGCGAGGAAAATGCCCGGCTTTGTTTCGGCTCGTGGCTTATTACTTGGCATTTGGCATTGGCACTCGCGTCAACATATTTCAAACCAAATAAAGAAAAACAACAAACGTTACCGAGATACCGAGGTTCTTTTTCAGCAGACTGATATATAGTTTAAACCCTATATAGCTAATTTCCGTCGAGATTATGATAATGACGCTCTGACCAATCGCTGGTCCACGGCTTTCTTTGACATATGGAAGTACTTCCTTTTCAACTTCCATGCGAATGATCCCTGGACGGGGCGTGGCTCGACATCTCCAAGAACCGATCGCCAGATCTTATCGGATTGCGTCACATTCCGCGCGATAAGCGCACCCGCAGGCATTCAATCATCCTCGCTTCCGCTTTAAATACATATCTTCGGCCGTTTCCCTCGAGCTGAAGCTAACGAGTTGACAAGACTGATCAATGACTACGTCAATTCCGCATAGGTACAAACCATGTACATTGAGACCGAGATTCAGCAATTATTTTATTTAATAAGCATATCTCTTAGCTAATTCATTTAATCCTTCATTTCAAACATGGATAGATAATATTTGTAAGTAATTATAAATATAATAATACAAGTCCTGATAGAAGATAAAATTTTCTTTGTCTCTCAATTTCCAGCATCGCGGATACTCACGACTCTACAAACACATTCTTCTTATATTTAACGATTTACAGACGATCCACATTATCCTTCTTCCTATGATTTAGAGAATGCGTATATGTCAACCATAGGTTGTATCAACATATAGGTAAACTAAACTTTCTATTCACTATACTAATAGATTTGATTCCCAGTAAAATATCAGTCTTTACTCAACATACAGATACGGTAACACAATAAGGAGGTGATTTATCCATTTTATCTTTTTATTATGGAGCAGAATATATATGTATGTTTGTATATATAGCTAAATAGTATTCATACAATGAGATATAATGTTTATAATATGAATGAAATATTTGAGAGGAAATTGCCGAAGCTTTGGCGATGTATATGCAATGTCCAAGCAAATGCAATAAAAAGGAGAAAGTGCTTCGACTGGAGACTTCGAGAGAACAAGAGCGACACATAGAGAGAGAGAGAGAGAGAGAGAGAGAGAGAAGAACCACGACACCATTATTTGAACAAGCCGTCAAGAAAGAGAAGGCGCAAAGGAAAAACATCATTTTCACGATAGCGGAAGTATATCGACATCAAATTGATTTTTCTCGTTACATAAAGCGTAGATAAACCACCAGTCAAGACAAAGATGGAAGCCATTCTCTGCAAGGTCACCCGACCCTTCGTCTTTACGCTCAGGAAAAGCCAGAAAGCGAGGAATGTAGACTAAAAAAAACAAGCGAGGAACGCGCTGACAATCGCGAGAATGAGAGAGTGAATGCGAGAGGTAGTGAGGAGGCGAATGAGTAGGAGGAGCGACTCGTTTATGCGAAACTACTTCCTTGTCCAAAGGTTTTTTGGCCTGGCCTTCTTTTTCTTTCTTTCTTTCCTTTTTTTTTTTTTGCTTCTTTGATCCCCGGACTGCAAGAGAGTTGTAAAATTATCACCTTGGACTTTTTATGGTCGCTAAGGTATTTTAACAGACGGTTCGAGTATTAGTGAAAAATGACCATTTCTAATTAATTCAATGTGCCCTGGCTCGTCTATATCCACCTCTCCGCCGACATCTTCGTTCGCAGAATCTCTTTGACTTTCTCTTCGAAAACTTTATTTCTTTGACGTTTTAATAATACCGAAATATATTCAATAAACTTATAATTAATGGGATTTTTATCGCAATAACCTTTAAAGCTTTTAGCTTTCGAGTTCAATTTATTTTATTTAACCAATATTATATTATTCTGACGACGTTAAATTTTGAAATTATCTTTATTGACGTTCTGAATTTTTATATATGTATTTTTAAAACGTAATTATATATCTAATAACGATGTAACGGACACTTACGTTTTTTATTATACGTTTGACCATTGATTGCACAATGGATAAACTCATTTCTTCCTGAATAAAAATAATCATATTGTATATGCATGAGGAGATACTATTAAAGTATAAATTCAAAAGATATTTCCAAATATCAAATCTTTTTATTTATTTCTATTAATAAATTATATTACATTGTTTATCAGAAATTTTAAATGAAAACATATACACATATAAAATCTTCATGATGCTGAGCTAGAGTGATCTAGACTATCTTAACTGAAGTAAATATTTATATAAAGAAAAATAAATTTTTGATATCAATATTAATAAATTTGTTAATTCTTATAATTTTTTTTATTACATATAAATAGTTAGATTATATAAAAATATTTTAAAGTCCTTACAAAATTTTTGTATCGCTACGTGTGCGAATCGATATAGATGCAAGCGAGTAAAGTATATGCATGAGTCGCATGATAGGCGTTTGTAGAGCTTTTCTATAAAAAATTGTATATAATTGAAGAATAGTATGGACATAAATAGGTATGACAGAGTAAATAATAGTTGAAAAATGTTACATTATCCTCTAAAATCTAGAATCCTAGGTAATAATTATAGTTAGTAAAAAATGATTAGTTATTACCCTTTTTTTATAGACAAAGAAGCCTTTAGAACTTTCACCAATTAATTGGTCGGGGGCTTTAAATTTTGCATTATTGAATGGGCGCTATTGTATGAGTGGCCATTTACGAAGGAACGGTGCATTATTCGAATACTCGTTATGTATTTAATTAAGTTAGTATGAAGGGAAAGAGCAACCGCGCGAGCAGAAGAGAGCGAGGAGATGGTGTATCTCATTGACGACCAATCTTATCTACTCGTAAGATAATGGGAATGTGCAAGTTCTTGATTTTGAAGGAGGACAAAATTTAAATGAACCGGCTTCGAGTGATATAGTAGCGATTTTCATGCCATAACTTTTCCATTGCGGTCCAGTTCGACGCTCTGGAATTCCTGGGTAAAGGCTCGTCAGGCTTGTTTTTTTGTCGCCCGCGGAATTCGGCTCCTCTCCAAACACGAAGATCAGCAGAGGCTGGGAATTACCCGTCTGCTCGAACGCACCCACGCATACTAACGCAAAGAGCGCGCGCGGGAGAGAGAGAGAGAGAGAGAGAGCGAAAGAAAGACTAAAGCATAGAGATGATACAGCGCTCGGTCAAGTCGGATATGTTTCTTGGGTTGAGAGCACGCGTGCACACGTACGCAAATATAGTCAGAGATGCGCGCACGCGCGTGCGTAAGCGCAGTCATTCGTTCGTGCAATTGACCTAGGAATAAAAGCCACGTGTGTCCTCGCCCTTTATTTGCTTATCACTTGAAAAGAGCGCTGAAAATTGCAGGGGCTCAATTTACTTTATTTATTTTTTTATTTTTTTTTTTCCGCGCATTACACAGAGAGTCGTAAGAGCCCTTTGTGCTCCTTTCGTTGCAAAACCGTAGCACAACTAAATGATGTAGACGATGTGGTAGTGGTGGGGACTATTATATTTTCTCGACAACATAACGGCGTCCCAGTTATTCTTGGAAAAAGCAATTAATACTCTTTGAACGAAACGTGAGTTTTTTTATTTTTTTTTATTTTTATTTTTTAACAGATTTCATTTAGAAATAATTGTTTCTTTTGTGAGTGCGCCCGTAAAATAAATCTGCTTTCTATTGTGATTCTAAAAATAATTAGAAATTAAAAACCGAGCGGCATCGAATACACAATTGAAAATTCGTATTCAAATGTTACATGCGAATATATGCGAGCGATCTCTTTACAAAGGCAAATAGAATTATAATAAATAGTAAATATAATATATAAATAGAAGATAAATTGTCATTTCATGCCTTATTTGAATTTGAAATTCGTTTGTGCATTTCAGTTTTTAAAGTGCCGATCGTTTCGGTATCGTTAAAAATTCATCAAACAAAGGAAATCGCGAGAATATATAGGAGTGTATTTGTATTAAGCCGATGAGCAGTTATGACATTCCGTATGGCTAACAATTTTTTCATTAGATTTCCCTTTCTCTTACTTCAGACCAACACCTACGCCATCCGCTCTTTCTTTTTTCAAGCCTTCGTTCACTTTTTTTCATTTAATATTACACAGGCACAGAGTCGTATGTATATCCACGATTGCTCGCTTCCTTCATGTGTTGCTCTTCAAAATTCTATTTCTTCTTTTTAACATTCCAACTCTATTATTATTGCGCTTCGTAATGGAATAATAATTAATTAAGTCTCTTCTAATAAGAAATAATTAATTTGCATTTTAAATTTTTTATCTTATTGTATATCGATAGTTATACGCTTTACTTCTTTATTTACTTACCTTTCCCTTTCCCTTTTTTATTACTCCAGTTTGGTTATTTTTGTAAGCTGTAATAACTGACCAGTGAATTAAAGTAAAAATAGAGTAGTTTAAACGAATCGGAGTTACAGTATAGTATATACGTTATTTGTCTTATGCTTTATAATAAATTATACACACATAAATGAAAAAGTGCGGATATGTGGATATATATTTTGCAGGAGCAGGGGTTGATATTTATGTATACATATAAAGTGAAAACTAATACTGTAAAGCGCGACGATTTTATTATAAAATAAAATTATAAATAATTTTTGAAAATACAGTGTATATTTTTTCTTGTTTTTTTTTTTTTTATCAACACGTTATTATTATCCAAATTTCTACACTCTAAAAGTCTTCGGCATTACTTCGGTATGAATGCATGATTTATTTCATAATGTGAAGAGTGGAAGAAACATGTGGTCGTTCTGGGTCTCGCTCATATCTTTAGCAGCGTGGGATGTGAATTGATCGTCAGAGAAGTTGATTTCATTTTTTAAAAGGCCTCTTTTTCTTTTTTTTAAATTTCTTTTAAGCTTGGCGCTTTTATTCGGAACAAAAATTTCTTAAAAAATGGATCGGGCCGGGGAGTGTGAGGATTAGTTGAGCAAGAGATATTAGAATATAAATTGAGACAAGTCCTTTGTTTTCCGAGTAAAAAAGTAATTCTGCAATTGAATGAAAAAGATTGTTGGTGCTTGGGGTTTCTAAATTCGAAGTGAATATGTAGGGGCGGGGCCTCCTCAAGATGAGGAGGACGGCCTCGTTTTGAGCCTTCTAATTGAATTGGTCGGTGTTGCATGAACCGCCCGTAACCTCGATAGGACGTCAAGAAGAAGAAGACGACGAAGAAGAAGAAGAAGAAGAAGAGGAGGAGGAAGACGGACGAGCTGTACGGAGGTGCATTGCTTAATGTACGGTATGGAAAGAGAAAAAAAGAGTATCGCTGACTGCAGAACGTGGCAATAAACGCAAGCGAGATAATCCGGGTGTTCTTAAAATCAGAGTTGGCCGTTCGAGAGCAATGCCTCGCTGCTGCCTTGTTGCAAAACCAGCCTAAAAAGTCCACAAGGTTCTGTACTCGCTCTATACGCGCTCCATACGCGCTCCATCTCCATAGGCGCTCGCTACACCCGCTCACCCTCTCACGCGACAGGCAACGCGTGCGAGTCCACTCTCTTATCTGCATTCCCCTTCTCCGACCGTTCCCACTTCCTCGGCGTCACGAGATTAACTCACTGCGTAGTAGTTCGGCTCGTTTCGTTGCCTGGATCCCCAGAGTGCACGCCAGAGATGTGGCTAAGCCCATGTAGAGGAAACAAAGAGACCGGTTTCGTGTGTTGGTCTCGCTGTCGCGCGCGCACGCACGCGCGCGTTTTCGTATAAGTGCGCGACGGTACCTGCAGAGATACGGGCCTGACTTTTTCTTACGTCTCTCTCTTCAATGGTTGCGCGCACGCGCATTTTTACGAGGCGCGGTTTACCGTTATTTCACTCGTCCTCCCCCTTTCCTCTCTGCCGCCACAATTAGCCGAGTTTTTGAGATGACTCGCTCTGGCGAGGTTCGAGGGCTAAGCTTTCGACTCGGAATTCCAAATCGGGTGTCGCTCCGGGAGAGCGCGGTCCTTCTCTCTCTCTCTCTCTCTCTCTCGCTCTCGAGGATGCGACGCTTTTCGATCCGATCGCTTTCCTTTCTAAATTTAAACGCGTTTTCTCGGAGCAGACTTGAGGCCCGAAGCTTCTCTACCGCTCTTCTAACTTCAATCGGTTCACTTTCGCTTCTCTTTCGCTTCTCTTTCGGAAAGGACTATTATTTTATTATAGTCTTGTTGCTAACCACGATGGGATTCTCATTTTTATTGATCCTTTTTTTATCAACTACTTTATTTATCGACTTTCATTCATACCAATGTATAAGAAGTGTACTCAACAAATTTTCCATTTCCTTTTAAAATATACCTAAGGACCTTCTCTCCTTCCTCGGGGCCTCTCTAAGCGATGTTGAATAACGAGAATAAAAAAAGAAACAGAGATTATCACTGAATACAATTTCTAATGGATCGAAATCCATGCGATAAGATAATTTATTCTCCCTTATAACTCGCTGCAATAGTGCAACATTGTGCTCTTATTATATTCATGTTGTTGCATATCGCCTCCGCTCACCTCCTCCCGGTTACCTGAATATCCTGGCTTTGAATGTATCCGAAAACAAATTTTACAACTTCGGCGTCAAGTTTGGATTTTTAAAATAAAGGGAATGGCATATCTATATTTTACTAATTATTCACAAACTAATCCGAAAAAAATCAATATTTAAATTTTTATTATACAATTAAAATCATGGGATAGGCTTAAGCACTCAAATATCATTGTTTAAAATATTTTTTGTACGCTTAAGCCTGCAAAATGAAGTATTTAATTATTCATGCATTCACATTTTCCATTAACTTTTTTTTATATATTTAATTCCTAACTTTTAATCTTTCAAACTTTTAATTCTTCAACTCGTACTTTACAATCAAATTATACAATATAGTTTTAAATTAAGAACATTAGAAAGTAAATAAATTTTACTCTGATCAAAGCGTTTTCAATTTTTTTTTTTTTATAAATATTCATTCATAAATTCATTGTGTTTTATTAAACATTTTCATTTTATATATTTATTAATATATTAATTCTCTTTTCACTCATGAGGGTTTTACGTGAAGACATTTTTTTTAACTAGATAGTATGTACACTTTACTCAATCCATCATCTTCTTTCTTATCTATTTATTTGAAATTTTATTGCTTACTTTGAAGAAGTTATTATAATTTAAAAGCTATTTGTTTTATCTTAATATGTATTTCAATAAATTTCTAAGGCCATTCAATTCTTCGACATTCAAAATTAAGCCCTATTTATTTATTTGGATAATGAATTTTACAAAATGTAAAAAATATACAACTATTCAATAATGTTTACCTATATTTAAGTGATATTTTTCTCGGACTAATTTTTCATGTCTTGTATATTTTAAAATTTATTATTGCGTACTACTGCAGCATCAAAGTATAACTATACTTATACATAACCATAGTAATTATAAATGGCCAGACTGAAATTTAAGTTGTCAAATGGTTATTTCCTTTTTTAATCGGAGAATTTTATTGATCATTATAAATTATATCTTTGTAACGGTCGCATTGTCTCGCCATTATAGCAAACAGAAAAGAGTTTTTTAATCTTTGAATGAGTTTTATTTTGATATTATTCTATTTTTAAGTCGAGGCTACATTCGTATCTCTGAGAATGTATGTTTTCAAAAAGTAATGATATCACATACAAATTTTAAGTATCAGTGAAGTTTCAACAATTACCATTGTTTAATTAATCTTTAGGCTTATTAATTTAAATTTATAAAAGTTAAATTCTTACTTTTCATTAGTTGTTGCTTATGATATTCGGTTAGATTAAAAAAATTACAATGTAGAAAGAAAAAGAATCGGCGTCTCGATTATTATAAGGTTTGAATTATTTTGGACCACTATGTAATAAAGTATTTTATTTACTTTTGATTAAATATGCTATTAAAAAAAGATATGCTGATGTTGAATTAAATATAAATGAAAATTAAGGCTTAAATTATATGCTAATGATAGCCTTAATAAATAGAACAAAGTTTAGTATTTAAATTAATAATTTAAATAATCATAATTTTAAATGCATTTGCTTGAATCTAATAACTTCCGAGCTACTTTTTCCACTAAATCTTAAGATTTTGAAATGCGTTTTAAATGGCAACGCACGTATAGAACAAACCACTAGAGAAGTCTTTCAAAACAGTATAAAGCACAGGCAGGAACACGTCTTTGACCGGTCTTTAACACTTGAGAATTTCGGGCATTTTCGAATTCTCGATTAAAATGGCCCACAGGCCGAAAATCTGGTCGGATAAAAAACAATTGGAAGAATAAAAAAAGAAAGGAAAACATACAATCGTTGGAAGTGAAGATAGAGAGAAGCGAGCAGCGTAGTGCGTAGCGAGGGCGGCATGGGGGGGGGGATGTTAAAAGAAGAAGCGTTGTGTACTCGAGTCACGTAGAAAGTGTTGCTCGCCAGTTTCTATAGCGTTTAACCACTCCTTTTGATGCTCCACCCGATTCCATTAGGTCTTTCTTTTCTTCATTTCCTTACATCGCCAGTATTTCTTCAGTGCAATATGTTTTTCATTATCATTTGTATACAAATGTTGAGAAGAATACATAACTCTATTTGTACTTTTTTACAGACGTTTTTTAAATACAAATCAAAGTTTTTGGTTTCGTTGAAACTTTCAAGAGTAATCGTTGCTATAATTTACTTAATAAGCATTAAAGTTTATTTAATCACTATTTTTTAGAGTGCTTAAACATCGAGTTTTTGACATGCGATATGTGATACGTAGGTGTTATAAATAATTACAATTATTGTAATAGCTTCATTGATCAGTATCAGAGTAGAAATAATAATGCAGATACCTATCGACAATCAGTATCGTTTTTTCTTCTTCATGTAAATATGATATTTAAAATGCACGTATACGGCGTAAACAAAAATTGAATCTTCTTATCTGTATCTTTTTATAAAATTAGAAAAAAAATTTCCTACATATCTGAGCGCTCGTAAATTCTAATCTATCTTTATGATAAACGCAAGTTTTGGAGTAATGATTTAAGGCGGTAATTGTCATTGATTTCAAATAAAAACACTTATCGATATAAAACCATCTGATTTCATGGAATACATATAGCTGCTCTGTTAATCGAGATCTTAGATGATAAATAATCACAGCAAGATTAAAGCTTATCATTTCTTAAATACGCCGCTCCTTAAGTATTAGGAATAAAATTTCTGTCCCGCGCTGCGACCCGCGTAATAGATATAATTATAATGTATTTTAATTCAATGACTAGATCAACGAAGTTTGATGACGAAAATTTAGAAATATTTCGGAAAAAGAGGCTACAACAGGTCAATCGCGAATCCATACGAATGGTATGCATTAAAAAAAAAAAGGATTGAAATACGCACAATGGTTTGTTGTTTGCGTCAAGCAGAGACACCCGTTTAGTAAAAGTCGCATGGACTGTGGAATATAATATGATAATATGATAAAGAATAAGTAAAGTGTCCTGAAAATCCGCTGCTCGATGGCGCCATGATTGCCCAACAAGCAGTGAAAAAGTAAGAGCGGAACGTCAATTTATTAACAGGTTATTCTTAAAATATGTCGCCTCTTTCTTTGTCGCCATAAACAAACCCGTGATGGAATTTAGAGAAAATTTTATTTAATCAATACTCGCTTTAATGATCGAATTTAGTCCATAAAATTGTGTAATATAATGCGCGTCCAGCTGAAAAAACATTGAAAGTAGAAGACGATGTGCTTATGTTTCATATACATGTTTCATATAGTAAACCAAGAAACTAATATATTGTTAACAATAACTGTGGCATAGGCATTAGCAATTTAATATTACCCGGAATATTTTTCTTTCTCTTTTACCATAGAAAGTGATATTAATTTATCGAAAAAAAAAAACAGTCAAATATTTATTTAAGGAAAAACCAGTTCTTCCGATCATTAAACAACAAGTTGGTATTTAAATACATAAGTCGTAATTTGACGAAAAATGCTTGGTTAGACCGGCAAAGCTCGAGTTTCCGTATTAAAAATAAATTTATCGAGAGCCGAATGTAAAGAATCTGTTGGAGCCTCGATAACGACACTAATTTCCTCTGATACGAAGTCATCACATCGCATTGATAAATATATCGAGTGCCAGTCAAAGCTTATAAAAGTGATCATTCTGTTAGAATCGCGTCGCGAATCCAAGCCGAAGCTTAGGTAAGTGTGAAAGCGCTTCACCAAGGTGGTGAACTAAGTGGCGGCTAGGTTGGAAGCAGCGGACGTACACCGATATCCCGAAAATAACAATTCAAAACCCGTATCATCTTTTCAATCGTCGGATTAGCGTAATAAATGAGATATATATGAGATAAATGAGTATCGATTTGTTGGTTGATTTTAAATAAAAGACCGAAGCGTATTATGACTGATGCTTTCATTCGAGAATCGCGAGTTTCGGCTGGACGTTCTTCAAGCCTCAATTTATCATTTTCAGTCCTTTTTTTTTGCGGCCTGCACCTTTTTTATGGCCGTTCTGAAACGATTTTCACTTTGATTTCCGAATTATTTCGTATACTGTGTCGTCGACCAATGATTAATTAAACATTAACCAATAACGTTCAGCCGATTATCTACGTAGTTTTAATATGCCTTTTATCTTTTCGCGTTACTATATGTAGAATAAATAATACCGCCAAACATCGATTACTAAATTATATTAAATTATATTAAATACTCTACGGTTTACAATTCATTTATAAATTTTACCGAAAGGAGAATATGACTATTTTTACAGATTTTTTTTCCTTCTTAATCACCAGTCAAGATTAAATTTAAACAATTTTTATTTATTTATGAAATCGATTAATTTTTGAAATTCAAGCAAATTAGCATGTGCTCTAAAAACTTTAGAATATAATTGAATTTAATTACTATCGACGCATTAGATCCAACAAAATGTGGAAACAACATTGAATTAATCATGACTCGCACGTGTGCGCAAAAATTTACATTTATAAAATAATAATGAATAGTGTATTACGAATAGTTTAATTAATAACAATGTGTTTGAAGTTAAAAATATTTATTATTCCTCAAGATATTATCATAACAATTGAGGCGTATTTTAAGTTAAGGTAGCACGTTCGAAATCCCGATTTAACAGAAAAATAATGTAAAGCGCAATTTTCATATTGAAATATACGATGAAACTGTTAAAAGAATAATTAAATAATGTCGTGACACTTTGAAAAAGATATTCATTAATCAAACGGTGTCGTTATTTGAACTGAGACGAGATTACTCTACCATTTTGAAAAGAATGCAGTTTTATGAAAAATTATTAATTAGTGAAAACAAATCTGTTTGAATTTGTGTTACTTTATGTTTTATCGTATAGTCAAAAATACAAGTTACGAACGAATACGTTTAATTTTAATTTTTTCTAATTACTTGGGCCAATTTCATTGTTACAAAGGTAGTTTCCGAAAACAACTGTACATATACGTAATCATAAGAATTGAGTAAAGTGTTTACGTATTATAAATACTTTTATAACGTAATAAAAATAATAATTTTTTTCATTCCGGCAAGTGTTACACTCTTTGAAGAATATAAACAAATGTCGTAGACTAACAGTTAATAAATATGTATAATTAAATATTTAAAATTATACTCAACACTACTTAGAGTTATTATTGTGTCTCCGATAGATTTTCTCAAGAAATAATATATAGGTTTTTATATACGGATGGTTATTTATAAATGATGTGTAGATGGAAGTAGAAAATGAGGAAAATAATAATTGCGTGAGCGTTGTCTCCTTTTTTCTGTGCTTCGATGATAAAAAGCGAAAAGGTTCATATATAGTATAAAAAAAATAATTTCTGATTTTTTTTATCAAGGCTTCTTCATCATTATTTGTCGTCATTCGTAATCGTGTTGAATTTGTTCAATTCACAGATACATGTCACAGCGTATATATTATATATGCACAACCAGAGTTTCAGAGACACTGACTTGGTACGAGAGAGCAGAGAGAAAGAAAGAAGAGAGAGAGAGAGAGAGAGAGAGAGAGAGAGAGAGAGAGAGAGAGAGGAGTAGTTAAAAAGGCTGTTCAGAGTGCGTTCCCGAGGTTCTTGTGTTTTATCGAACCGGTAGTCGGGCTCCACGGAATATTTTTGGCCGGATGCCAAAGTCAGGGCCTTCCTCCGGAGCATCAATCGCTTCTCGAAGGTGGAATCACTAGTTTTCTTTTCTTTCTCGGATTTTTGTGATTCCGTGTAAAGTTTCCCCGACTATCCGGTGCTTTCTCATTTCTTCTCCCCCCCCCTTTTTATTATTATAATTATTTTCTGCTCTCCCCCTCCCTTAACTCTTTTCTCTTTATTCGTGTAAACAAAATGGACTTGCTCGCTGTGTTTACGTCTGCGCAATTAATGCATTTATTTCCAGGCAACGCTCGAGGTCCTCACTTAACTCCTGCACTACCAGCTCCGCTTTTCAGCTCTCGAACAAATCGACTGCCTACTCCTCGCCTTTGTCATACGAGCCGATCCGTAAATCAAATCGGTAGTTATTCTTTGCTTGCAAATGTAAATACTTAGTGTCATCTTACGCATTTCCCAATAAAAATAATTAGCCTTCCGACTATTAGCTCAAAATTTCTATTCTAACTAATGCTTCTGAATTCATTCACATTATCACTATTGCTTTTCAATAGGCAGAACTAACTATATTAAGCGAGATATACAGCTCAAAGTATATTAATTAGATAAGCGAAAGGATTTATCAGCGCTTCGTCTTTAATATTTATTTACATAAAGCTCGAGGTGCAAAATATGAAAACTATAATTCACAAATAAGCAGTATTCCCAGTCTAATAATGAAAAGCCATTCACATACTCTTATTTCCGGAGACAATCTTTCTTTTTTTCATGCGAAGATTAATAAAAAACGGCCTTACTTCGTACTAGAAATTTTTTTTTACCGTCGTTATACGATTGCACAACTCTTGAAGATTATTTTCTAGTTAATTTCCATAGAAAGTACGTAGCTGGGGTTATGTGAGAAGCTAAAGACCACATGCAACCGATCTTCCTTGAGCAAGAAACTGACTAACGAGTGAACCTTGCCTAGCAGAATCCGTACTTTATTTAGTCTTGCACATGTATTATCGTTCTGTTGCTTTTGGATTTCTGATTTTCTCGGCTGAGATTACTGACCAACCGAAAAAATTAATGACCGAAATATGAACCGAAAAATAGGCTGGTTTTAATGCCTTCTGACTAAAAATATTATTTCCGATTACAATGAATTAGTTTTGAGCAATATATAATACAATCATAAAAGTTAAATTGAATTTTTTTTGTATTATTTATTCAGTCTTGATATTAATGATCATAAAATTAGTAGATTTTCAATATTTTTTAAATTTAATTTCTATAACTTACACACCTTGTCAAATTATTTCAATAATCTAATCGATCTAATCGAACTATCATTTATGCTTGTTCAATTTTTGGATACTAATATGGACACTACAAAAAGAATAATATAAAACTTTTTATATTTTTCTTATACGTTATTTTCATAATCGGGTGAGTGTTTTTATCGTTTGTAAAATAGTATCCTTAATATTAGGTATTTTTCTTTAAACTATAATTCAATATATTGAGTCTGAATCATTTGATAAAGCTCAATAAATACTAATGAAAACAATTTAAACATTCATCATCATAATACTATGTAATAAAATAACATTTATTAAATTAAGTGATGATTCAAAATATTAATGAGTATTGGATTCCATTAGCATGAATATATATTTAAAATCGAAGTTGTAAACATAATAATGAAAATAAAAACCTCATTTTCTTTGAAATACACGTTTCGTTTCTTTTACATTTTGACAATAAAAAAAATTATTTTTGTTCCATACATTACTATTTTCTAATACCTTCCTACAATTAATATTTATAATATTCTTTTATAAAAAAATATATGGATGAAAATGTATTTAATGTATTAAATACATAATGTATTTTATGTATTAAATACATAATGTATTTTATGTATTAAATACATAATGTATTTTATGTATTAAATACATAATGTATTTTATGTATTAAAAAGGAATATATAAATTTTATGAAAATTTTAGTTACAGATAAATAATTCTTCGAAACTCGATTTGAACAGAAATACAAGGAGCATTACTTTTCATGAATTGTCTTATACGTGAAATTTAAAATGTTTTATTATATTGATTTATAATAGTATATATACTATGAGGTATCTTATTGTAGGCGTAAACAAAAATTTTTAAAACATCAAAAATTGAAGAAGAATATTATAAATTACTTGAAACGATAATTAAAATTTTCTCTTTATATTGGAAATAATTTCTAATTGTAAAATTATTTATTATTGTTTGATAAATGAACACTGATGAGCATTTTTAATAACTAATTAAATTAGAATAGTTTAGATTTAATTATTTTCGAAATATCCATATATTATGAAAAATTTATGTTTTATAACTTTAGCCGTGAAAAAGAATTACATTTTATAAATGGTTACATAATTTCTATCACTTGAATGAAATTTTACCTCAATTTTTTTGATTCGAAAAATAATAATAACAACAATAATAGTAAAAACAAAGATTATTATAAGTAATAATAATATTGTCGAATGAATATAAAAAGATGCAGGCTCCAATGGAATCTTTTGAATCTTTTAGAGCTTTTGAAATTTTTCGAGATGAACTGACAGGTCAAAAAGCCTTATTAAAGACATATTTACTCTTAAAGTTAACTATTTTAATGAACTCCAGTAAAATAATTTAGACTCCGTTTTTAACACTTAATGTGACAATGGATGAGAGTAAGAATATCATAATGTAATCTTTTCGTAATACTGTTTTCTATAATCAAGTAATTATGAATTCAGGCTTATGACGTTTAAACAGAATCTCTGGATCCTGGACACACGGGCGTCACGGCGTTTACGACGCGATTCCTAACCCGAACTAGACTTCTAATGGATGAAGTGATTGCTTGCGGCAGAGGAACATATATAATGAGAAGACTTGAATTTTATTTGAGGAATGTGAGTGGACCTTTTGGTCAATCGGTTTCCTAACATTTTATCAATTCGCTCAAGCTTGCATATGGATATTTAATGTCCTTCACTTTTTTGGACAAATAACAAGTTCTAAATATTTTCCTCCTACTCGTGTTACATAAAATAGCTTTTCTATCCATCATTATTGATGATCACTTTTCTTTTTATTTAATCCTTTTTATCCAACTTGATTCATGTCACGATCTATTTTTATGGAAATAGTATTAGCCTACTCGTCTCAGTATCTTAATATATAATTATTAATATTAATTAGTAGATTTATTTAATAATTTTACACACACAAATTTTATGATGTTAATAATTTAAATTTTAATAAAATTTATACTTTTTCATAAAATATTCCTTAAATTTTCCTTTGTCAAAGATCAATACTAAAATATTTCACAAGTAAACAAATATATTCGTAGATATACGAATAAAAGTTGTTTTTTTTTTTTTTAATAAATATTGAAAGAAGAAAAACAATATTAAAAGTAAGATATTAAAATTCAAATAGGATATTTATAATGAAGAATTAAAGAGGAAATAAAAAGATAAGGGTAATTAATACTAACATCAATACGCAGCAGTTACAAAATTATTAATTCTTTTGAGGTAAGCTTAACGAAAAAAAAATTACGAAAAAATGAGCATAAGGAAAAAATACGAAAACGAATAAGGGGCGGGCAGGAGGGGGGATACGGGTGAGCGAATGAGTGAAAGAGAGAAAGATAGGGAGATAAAAGCCAATGTTAGCTCAGGTGCCACAGGTATACAAAAGTAAAATATTCTCTTAGTTCTCTCGTTCTCCCGCGTCCTGTTTTTTTTTACTTTTTTTTTGCACCCACACATTCTAATTTTTCGTTTTCTCATTGTCATATTCAAGAAGCTGAACAGACCGCTACTATAGAGTAAACGCGTGGGCTTTAATTTTATAAATCAACAGGATGCTCAAATTTTTCTGGTATTTTCTTATCTTCCCTACCCTGCTTTATCTTGATCTCAATTAATTTTTATATTTATGCAAAGACTTAATCAATATTATTTCGGTCGGTATCAATATTCCTAGTGCATTATTTGCCGGTGCAAATTTATAATGCTATGCGTCGTTAAAATTTCATTAAGCTAATGTGCCCTGTAACTTTCATAATGAAGATAAATGTTTGAAGATTAACGATTAATGGCGATTTCCGCTCTTCGTCGCAAAAGATTTGTAAAATATAAATATTTTACGAGTTCTTAAGTAATTTTTCTAGTAATAATTATTTTCAAACTATTAAAGGGTTAGAATAATAAGTATTGACCAAGAAATATTTTTCATGCTTAATTATCTTTTTGTCTTACTCGATTTTCGTGTTGACTTATTGGATAAATCCTTTTATTCAGTAGATTAATGACTAAATCATTTTTCATTAATATAAAACATGAAGATGATTTGCGACGATGACAAAGTTAATCGATATTACCGCTGTCTATTTATTTATGCATATTATTTGTAGTCATATCTCATCTATATTTTACATTTAATATTATATTTTAAGTATTTGATTTAATTAATTTTGTTTATGTAATAAATGGATATTTAGTTAGGATTGATAAATAGGAGTAATAGGAAGCTGATATTAATGTTTATTTAACTTAGTTTTAATGAATCTATATTATCAGAAATTATTTTAATTCGATAATAGTTATAAATTTATGTCAGCAGTGATTTAATAGAAGAGCCCGGAGTTGTACATAATTTAATTATAATTAACATTATCAAAATATTTAAAAAAATTCATGTTTAAGGATATTTAAACTGTCATTAAAGATATTATTGACGAGCTATAAAAATATACGCCGATTGAAATGCTCAATTAAAAAAGAATATAATATTAGTAATCCGAATAAAGTAATCTCGTGGTGAATTTTCGGATATTATATTGCATACAGACAAAACATGCGATTTTCTGTAAATTTACGACTTACACATATTTAAATGCAAATTAAATGCGCATTATTCATATTATTCGAAAAGGGATTTGCACCGAAATTAGCATCTTTTTTGCGAATGTCATTAAGGTAAGGCTGAAATTATGAGTAGTTTAGGAATATAAGGAATTATCAAAGCATCTCGAAGAGATTTAAGTAATTTAAGTAAAGCGAGTGATTTCAAATCCAAGTTTGTAAGTTTTTTTTTTAACAATCCGGAGAAGTACTACGTAATAAGTCGCCATTTTTTTCAGCCTTGCTAAGGGTAGTGGCGCCTTCGTAGTCGATCCCTTGGAATTCGAGTTTCCGCTAAAGACTTTATTATTACGTCGCTCCATTAAAATGTAGCCAGTTTTATGGACCGTGACGAATTTATATATATTAACGGTAGTTGGTAATTGCATACCACGATTTAACGGAGCTTTAATCTATCTAACGATTATTTTCTCTAAGCTCAAGGTTCAAGCTTCGACGTTCATTACGAATACGTTTTTTCAGTTGGTTCCGATTTCGATAATGGCTTAAGCCTTCTTGAAAGTTCTAGGTAATGTACCTTCAATCAGGCCTCTCGCTCGCTTTTACGACTCGTACTATTAATTGAATGGAAATTAGTTGAGCTAAAGACTCCTCTACTAACACATGACAATATAAGCGAACTGACGTGCCTATTTTGCAAAGCTAAGCATAATTAAAACCTTGTCGGTTACATTTGCTATTACAATCATTTTCAGCTTAGATATTTTTAACCAGATAAAGAAAGCTTTACCAAGAAAAATGATAAGCATAATTATCAATTGATTATCTCGAATTTTTTATTGAATTTTTTATCCAAAACGTAAAGCGAATTAAATAAATATCGACACAAAAATTATAAGCAAAACTAGCCTATCTTATCAAACGCTCTCTTATACTTTAAACTTCGTTACAATTTATGAATTTACTAGCAAAACTTTCGATATCAAGGAATTTTATTGTTAGTAAGAACTGTTTTGTATAAACTGTTTTCAATTATTAATTAAGGTTATATTTATAAGATTTAAAATTAATAAATCGAAACATGAAGGTATCTTATTGTATTCATTTAAATAACTTTAAAAATTAATGTGGGACATTTAATGAAAATTTTAATTCAAAAGCTTCTTAGCTATTACTGTTATAAGGCCTTCTTTGACCTCCTATACTTAATACATAAGAAGGCTTGTTCAACACCGAGCACACTTTGTTCTTAATCCAAATTAATTCGAATTAAAATCAAGTAAAAAAAATTCAGTTATAAAAAATTGTGAACGCTTGAAAATGTTAATAATTCTTAGTATGTCAGAAATTCATGCATTGTCCCAGATATCAAATATGTTTATGTTACAGGAACATGGTAATGAAGAGTGACCCGTAGTCATCGCTTTCATTCTTAATTATCCATATTATCCAAGGCAGTATTGGTACTAGCATTCATGCACGCAATCAGTCTGCCTTATTAACGATATCCAAGTGAAATTTTTTAAGCCTACACTTCCATCAGCTCAGAATGCCTTTTACGACTTGTTTATAATGCGGACAAAAGCTGAAACGACGGCATTGTACAGCTCACCGAAGATACGATATTCTAATTAACCTTGAAATTTGATTAACAATACAAGAAAAACTTCTTTCGTTTCATTCTACTCGTTCATTTCTTTCTTTTCAGCGCGATCAGATATCCAGATTTTTTATTTTGCCAACCTGCGCCTTAATAATCTAAATGGTCAATAATGAATGTACAAACACTTTAATGAATCTTTAATTGAATAATATTTTTGTAGATTAAATTAATATAACAATAATAACCGCAACAATAACGATAGCAACAACAACAACAACAATAACAACAACAACAACAACAACTAGTTTTCAGTCACCATTATGTATGTAATGTAAAAATAATTGATAAGGCAGTACATTCGTTATTGTGAATTGTGGGTGTGTAGCTAGTGAGTGGATATTGAAAAATATATTAGTTGACCTATGTAAAAAGATGTAGGCTGTAAGACTTGACTTAAAAGGTATTATCCAAATTTATTTTTAGATTGTTGCATTATAAGAAGTAAAGATAACGGAAGGAAAAGTATGACGTCACATTGATAGGGAAATACTACGGATAAATAAAGTCTGTTCAATTCTTCTCTTGAGTGTATATGTCACCTTGGGTCAGTATTTATGCTCGGCATGAAAAACGCCAATTATTCGGAAGGCGTTGATCAAGGTGAAGTAGTATGGAGCATCGATTATCGAAATGATGTAACGAATCGCGTCCCATTTGGAGAGCTGCCAATGACGTTTGGAACGAAGTACAGAATTTTATTCGAGAGTACAGTTCTCAATCGTTGCTTTTGTTTTACCCGCACAGATGCATTTCGTCTAGACCTTCAACTTTAATGATAATACTGGAAGAATTGTGAATATTGAGTTGGAAGCCAGTTCAATTGTATTGACGCATTTTATGCGTCTCGAGAGTCTGGCTAAAATCATACTGCTAAACATTCATCACACGTTTATACGTTGTTTTCGTCTATTTCGTAATGCGATTATTAATATAAGAAAATTAATTTTTACCAGCGATACGGTTTTCTTTCTTCTTTCCTTTCCTCCTTTCTCTACCTCGTCGCCTTATTATTATTTTTTCTTTCTTTTTTTTTTCTTTACTTTTTTACATGAACGTTTATAATGAAAAACTTACGCAATCCTCACAAGTAAGTAGACACTTTATTGTCATGAATATATTTAATTTGATCCTCTGCCATAATAGCTGACACTTAAATGAAATAAGTAGTTTTAAACATGTCTTATGCAAATATATTCTTTATTTTATTATTGACACATCAGACGAGACTTTCTAAAAGAGAAGCTCTTTCAATAAATACAATGGATTCTTACCTGTTAGCTAAAGACAAAAAATAATAATGTCATATGTACAGAGAGCATTAGTTTTTCAATATACTGTACTTTTACATACCATTCAATTTTAAGTATTTATTATTCCTTGACAATTAAACTTCCGTGGCCGTATTAAGAATATATCAAATACAAGGTAAAATTATACTGAAAAACAAAATAAAATAAATATTCACTTAAAGACATTGGCAAATGTTGTTTCAATTTGTCACACGTCGTGAACGTGACTTGAAATAAAAATTCTTCAATAAAGTATGTCCTGAAACTTTTCGAGTCCTTACCAATGTATGATTTCTACCAACTACGATGAAAAAAAAAAAAATATTGTCATTCGATGCTACTTTTCTTTCTTTTTTCCCTTGCTTTTATTCTATTACTATAAAATATCTTATATAAAATAATTAGTACAGAATACGTTTACGATATAGAGAAACATAACGAAGTCAAAATGTATCAGGCTATTCAATTTTAGTATTTATATTATCCATTATTTACTTTTACGCATTTAAATGCGTAAAACGTTGACAGGTTAGAGAAAAATCGTTTAGTTAACTTATTATAATTACAGCTTAAGATTTACATATTTTTGCGTTGTTGTTATTTTATAATGTCTTTCTTAACATGTATTGAATTCATTTATGATAACATTTTATTAGCTAAAGAAAATATTCGGCTTTTCGTAGTAGCTCGATATATGAAATTTTCTATTATTGTTTTTCAATTTATATAACAATGTCCCATTATTCTAAAATAAAATAAAATAAATAAATACTTACAATCTGATACTTTTTTAAAAACTAAAAGGAGAGGATTTATAAAATTTAAAAGATTAGTAAAAATGCATACACAATTTAGTGTTGTTTTTTTTTCAATTTAAATTATTAAGCTTTTTGGTCAATAGGAATATACAGATAAATATTTTAAACGTAGTTACAACTATAGAATAATATGTGTAAAAGTTTTGTTTATTAGTCGAGATTGCTTTGAACCGAAGTGAAAACGTTATTTCATTATTGACAGGTAATCTCACAATAGAATTCACCTGAGTTTGCAAGGTCTCTTAAAGATTTTAAGACATTATCTTCTATACGCTTCCATGTTGTTAGAAGCCGTTAAGCTAAAATAAATAATGAATATTCTTGAATCAGCCGTGAAAATGTTTTTGGAGAATCAACAAATTTTTCGGATTTGTATATTACTCTTTCACTAAGGCCTATATTCGAAGAAGATAATTAAAAAGAAAAGATCATATATTATCTTCATAAATTGGAAATCCATCTATTGTTTGAAACGTCTAAACGAGCGTTCGTTAAGCACAAGATACATCTTTATTTCTTTATCGATAACAATGTGTAGTGTGAAAAAAGACAAATATATAAAAATTTTTCTCTCCATGATAATACAATTATCATATATAATTCGTGTGCGTAAAGAGTTTTTTGGCCTAATGAAAACGAAGGTCACATATGTTTCCTCAACTTATCGTTATTCAAGATGAGGACATTGATTATGACTGCGACTACAACGATCGCAAGTACAACGACTAGGACGACGACTCTGGGAAAATCATAGATAGACTCCAGCGGAAGTCTATTGTTTCTCTTTTTTTTATCAACTCTTGCATTATTATCTTTATTTTTTTTATTCTTTCGATTGCATTGACGTAAATTTTTCCTTCGTTCCTTCGAAAACTTTAATTTTGGTAATGATATATGATAAATTCAAAAATGACTGATATTTCAATGATGAATATTTCGATATCTTATTATTTAGTCAAAGATACAAAAAATGCTTTCTAATATATTATATGATAAATAATATATTTTACATTTTACATTTTCTGTGGCTAGCAATTCTTTTTCATAAAAATATCTAATACCAATATTAGTATCGCATATGTAGTAACTGCAATAATATTACATTTGTATTCCTAATTCTCTTATTTTAGTTGTAGCAGTAACCATACAAATATTCAGTAAGATTTATTTCTTACGAATATAACAATATTTTTTAATTACTTACTTATTTCTGTTTTATTCAATTCTGTTAATAATATTTAAATAGTAATAGTAGCTTTCATATTATTTGAATGAAAGAATTATCAAACTTCAATACTGCTTTTAGTTTACTTAATTAAAGAATGAAAGCATAGAATGATTAATGTAGAAAATATTACATCTTTGTATATTCTGAGTATAATATTTGAATGAATGCTTTAGAAACGTATATGTGATTTTTACATTAGTAAATGTATGAAATATGTATTAGTTGCCACACAATAAAGTCCTTGGCCGGTTTATGATATTGTACCTCATATGTACACTCGGTATAAATTTATTAATATGTGATCGTAAAAAGAATTGAAAATATTGTTTGAATCGAAGTTTCACTTTGAAATAAGAATTAATAATTAGCGATTTACTTTTAAAAGCGTTTTAAAATGCACAAGGTAATAATATTAAAATAAAGTTAAATATTATATTTAAATAAATTAAAATAAAAGTTTGAGTTTAGACGTTCTTAAATTAGCGACTAAAAATTGTTCTCATATTCTAAACCGAATTTGCGATACGTGTGTTGCATTATATTCCGGGAACGATGTTGGGAAAGGGGAGTATTGCTACTCCGGATATAAAAATAGACGATGGCGCTTGAATTACATGCTGTGCGATCGATTCTTTCAAGAGCTCCGATTGTTTACATCTCTCTGACTATTCCTTCGATGTAATATATGCTTTAATATAATATAATATATTGGCAGACAAAAATTATTCGCACTGCACTTTTCCTTTTACAGCTCATATTACAAAAATCTGATCTGCCGTGTGTATTCTTTTTTGTCTATTTTACTCCTTTGATGCCGTGAGTCACGTAGATCTCGGGCAAATAACTTATTTTGGAGATTATTAAAACCAGTAAATTTGTAATAAGTAAATTTGTAATAATGTAATGTAACATTAATCTTATAGTAAACGTATGTGAACAATCTGCTAATATTAAAGTTTTCTTTAAATTTTATTCAATATACGTATGTTGTGCGGTGATGATTATATATTTCGAATACGTGTGCATCAAAAAATTATAATTTTAAGACTCAAAACAGATTCTATTTCTGTATGTTTCAGCACGGGCATGAGGACGTAAATGTACCTATGTGGGACTGAAAATAAATAGAGAAATAAATTTGATGAAAGAGCATTATTTTATTCATTAATGTTAACTAACGCTTTTGTAATATTCATTTTAACTTGAATTATAAATGAGAAATTCTTATATATATTTTGTATAATCTATAATATTAATTTTATGTACATGAGGATATTATCTGACTATTTAAAAAAAAAGTTAAGTGTAATTAACGGAAAGAATTTTTTAAATTTTAATTGCTTATTACAGAAATATATACCTTTTATTATTAAGGAAAGTTGGGTAATCTATATGTATATATGGCTTCTAAAGAATAAAAGTTGATCTAAATAAATAAATCGTTTATAATTTATCTCGATCATAAGTATCAAAATGTAATAAAGTATTTATCAGAGAGAAACAATAATTAATTATATCAGTTGAAAATAAAAATAAAAATAAAAATTATCAATGGAATGTTAATTTTACATATAATTATAAACGTTTGATGTCGTAGTTTATATGAAAATATTAATATTGAAGCGAGTGAAGAAATTAACTTATAAAAAATATAGATCCATTATAAATATATTACTTCTTTAATATTTTGTGCGGCATTTTTTAGAAGGACAACAAAAACTGTGTTTAACAGATTAGAAATATGAAATACACAGCATTTTAAATAACGAAGAGCAGCAATACTAATTTCTATTGGAGATATTTTTTATTCGCGAAAACACGCTAAAAGAGAGGAAGAAGAACAAATAGACTAATAGATAAATAGAGTCAAAAAAAGAAAAAAGAGAAAATGGACTGTGTGTGTGTGTGTGTGTGAGAGAGAGAGAGAGAGAGAAGAGAAAGTAAGTACTTCCTGATCTAGCTTTTAGTGGACTATGCCATAGCTTAAACGGATGTTAATTTCAAACAGCCGAGATGTCATGTATCGTTTCTTTTTTTAACGATTGGAAAAAAGAGAAAATTGCTTGAAATATTTGTGGGATGCAAGTATAGATCGAAAATAAATATAAAAGAAAAAACCAACGAAACAGGAATGAGCTTATTAAATTTATAAAAGATATTGTGCCATTCGAAACATTGTGTCTACAATACATTAAAAAGTTTTAGTATAATAGACTTTCTAAAGAATTACCACTACAAATAAAAAAAACAAGTATTAGTTTCATGTATACAAACTTGTTATGTAATAAATTTTATTTTAAAGACATAAAAATATCTACTTTTATATAATTACTCTATAATTACTTTTAATTTTCTAATTAAAGAAATAGAGATGAACTAATTTTCATTTAATTAAATGAAATAATATTTAAAAATTAAATATTTTCTTTACATAAATTTTCATAAATAACATTAATAAGAATATAATATCTTATACTTAACATATAATTTTTAATTTCAGCGAAGTAATAAATACTATGTTTATTTTAAATAAATATTTTTTATTTATTATCTACAAGTCAATTCTTTATGTATTATTTGCTTTAGTTAAATTTTTTTTAAAACTAAAACAACAATCTAAAATCGAATTGAAAACTTCAGCAGAGACAAAAAAGCATTATTAATATTCATCATCATCATCATCATCATCATCATCATCATCATCATCATCACCATCATCATCATTATTATTATTAAACGAAGTAATTACTGAGCATAACAGCAAAAATAGTAGATAATATGGTTTCAATTGTCTTCAAGAGGGCTAATTTCAAAGGTATTAGTAATTAGCTATTAGAATGTTATTGAACCGAGCAAACGATTGGTGAACAATGTTGGGCCGATGAACGATAGTCAAATAAAATTTCAAGCCTGTTGTTCTTCCAGCAGTATTTGTATTCGAATTGAATTTGAAAATAATCTGCACCCTCATAAGTACGTGTTGAGGTTGGCTCCACGTCTACACTATGGTTTTAGATTATGATTTTATCTTTTTTTCAGATATTCTTTATAATTAAGCCAAAGAGTTCTTCTCCAGAGATATGAGGAATTTCTAATTGCTTTTCATACGAGATATCTTCTATTATTTATTAAACCTACCTATTCACTTTTTTTTTAGAATTTCATTCGTTCCATTAAACAAATGCCACCAGCTATTATTGTAATTAGCATATATAATTACTTGAAAACAATAATAATTATTATTACATTTGATTAAAGCTCAATATAAATTTTATTTATTTATCTATTTGAAAATAAATAATTTATATTTTGTTTGAAATATTACTAATTAACTAGAAAATTACTAATTCTCATGCAATTCGTTTAAGGTATTTAATTTAATAAAAATTAAAAATAAATACATACAAATGAATACAGATACATTTTTCATGGAAGAACAAATTTCTAAAATAATATGTAAATATTGTGATGAATTTTACAAATGATTGTTATTAATTTTTTTAATGAAAAATATTAACATTGCAAATAAATAACAGAGATTCTACCTGATCTCTTGGAAACTGATCGAGATTCATTCAAAACATCAAGTATACTTTTTAATTTAGAAGCACCCGTAATTCGATATATTATTAAACTTTTTTTGAGAACAGTCAATTGTAAATCAATGTATTTTATTTATGAAAAGAAACAAGAATGTAGATAAGTATAAAATTTAAGCTTGGGAAAAAAATGTTTAAAGAATAATATCGAGTGGTATGTATAAAATTTATGCATCTCTTTATATATCAGAAAATATTATATAAATGAGCATATGATCTGTTACGAACAATATTATGAATTCAATTGTCATAATGATTACGAAGATCCATTTTCAAATAAATACAAGCCGAGCTGTAATATTCGCTCCTTCAGATTTTCTGAAAAACTGTTTACCGTTCAATCGCTGAGTTTATATAAAATTGCTAATAAACTCCTGTGCGATGATTATCATTCTTGACACACAATATTTATAATATGAAATATATAGTTGCTTTTGGATAAATTTTGGAAAAACTAATTTTAATTCTTAAGCGAGTATCATGTGACTATGAAGAAAATTATTTAACCAAATATCTCAAGCGTAAAGAAAGATAATTAATTTTATTATTGCTTTGTTCATCCTTATTCATCATAAAATCAATAGAAGCTGTAATTTTTATTAATTTTAATATGACAATGCAATTACGAAACTCAAGACTATGAAGTTTCCTTCATAATATAGTAGAGATTAAAAAAATATTTTTCAGATTTCTGTATTGAATTGCATTATCAATCATTTAACATTATTATTAAATCTCTTGCGAAAATTTTCTTCGGTTTCCTTAACAATCTTGCAAACGAAGGTCGTGGAAATATATTCTTTAACCGAGAGGAAGACAGAAGCTCAATTCTGAATGGAGAAATAGTATACAAGCGATTATCATTCATCGCATGCCAGGCCAAGAAATTAATTAGAGTGTATACTAGACAAGCAGCCCAATGGATCTTCGATTCAATCGCAAAATCTTTTATGATTACGAATTTAAGCCGAAGCAGCTACTCTCTTAGAATCATTAATTTTTTATACTCGGATGATACAAAATCTCGTTATTAATCAATTTGAGTACTTTGGGATGGAATGCAGGGAAGAGGTTGATCAGGTTAATTTAGATACAATGGGCTTTTGTATCCATCTACTTCCGGTGTTATCCAAGAGCTTTCTTCGCGTGCATATGCATCCTCCCAGGAGTAAAAAAGAATTACTCTCGTCTTAATAATTCAACGACTTCAGCAATCCTTATTTACGTGCATATATTATTGAGTGGAGAATAAAGTGAGTATAATTTATTATATAGTTTACTGGAAAAATCAAGGCTTATCCAGCCTTTTATTTTGATGCTTTAATTTGTGATTTTAAAAATCCTCGAGGTAAACTTCGTCCTCTGAAAATCGTTGAATATAAATGTTGACATTTATTTCAACTTGACAAAACTAATTTTTTGTCTTTTGTTTTTTGTTGACTGAATTACTTCTCTTCTTACTTACCTCTTCTACATTCTGTTCTTACTTTTATACAATCATCATGTTAGCTTATCAAACAGCAAATTTACGTAAATTTCAATTACAATATAATCTTTACTACTTTCTTCATTTCATTATTTATTTAAATCAATTGTCAATTTACGTTGCAAAGGTATTTTCGTTAATAGAGTAGTGTAATTGGAACATTAAAGATAAACTCCTTTGGATAAGTAAACAATTGCCCCATCACTACGCCAAACTCGTAAAATATCTACAACAATTGATTTGGCATCAACTTACACGTTCTTAAAATGAATATTATCACATCTCCCTTCTCAGAAACTTTATAACTTACAATTATACGTATATTCTCTGAGTAACAATGTAGGTTCAAGTCACATTAAAAATTTACTAAAGATAGATGTACTGTAAATCACTTGAAATTCCTATATACTGATAATGTTCGTAATTAAAGCGTTAATCGCATTAATCTTACTATTATTGCAAGAAAATCGTATAGATGATACTAGTATAATAACTTTAATTAAATTTTCATCATTAAGACGAAACAGAATGATAAAATATTTCAAGACGTAGATTATCAAAAATATAAACTTTATTATAAATATTAAGCGATTTAATATAATTAGGAAATGAGTAATTTGCTCAACAATAACATTTTTAAAAAGAAAACTGTCAATTAAAATAACATTTAAAACAAGTATTTGATATAATTCGAAACATGAAAGAATGTGCGAAAAGCTTTACAAAAATTTAATCGATTACTTAGATATTTTACATTGTAGAAATATGATATTTTATAAAGTTAATATATATACAGAGAAAAATTCTATATAAATTCTCAGTAACAAAAAGATAATATTTTATGAAAATCAAAAATATTAAATGAACATTAATTATCGATAATTAACTGTGGAAATACAAATTACACTTATTCTTTGTATAATTCGATTGATTAGTTCTTAAATAATATACAACCTAAAAATTAAATTACTATTTTACAACAAATAACATATAATTATTAACAATATTATATAAATATAGGAAAAAATTTATCAAAGAGAATAATTCGCAATTAATAATAAATTCAAAATATTATACAAAATTACAAGCATAGTAAAAATTATAATTTATGAATTTTAATAAATACTTTGTTTTAAATTATGTACGAAATATGTATGGAGATATATTATTAGATATAGTATTATTCAATAAAAATTATGAAAATATTCTATTTTGTAATTATTACATCATTTAATATAATTAGAGTGATTGAGTTAATAAAAAATCTTGAAATTATTATAAGAGAAGAAAGGCAAAAATATATTTGATAATGTTGATTTAAAAATAAATTCTTAATATTATATAACGAATAAAACAATATGCATTAACTTATTACCAATAATCTATAAAACAACATTTATAGAGGAATTTAAAATATTGTTTAGTAAATAACGTAAGGAAAAATTGTGGATGAAATTAAAAAAAAATAATATAGTCACATACGTTAAGAAAGCGAGGATCGTAATATACAATGGAAAGACTTTGTATTAATAATGTCTATTTAAATTATTTACTTCCATTGAATAGATTTATTTTTGTTAAGAAATGATCGGGTATGTAAGGAAATCTTCCAACAGCATCCGATATAAATATTGTCGACGAGGAAAATAAGTGGATAAAAGATAAATTAATGGCATCCAACAGCTTGTGTTTGGATTGGTTAAAAGATGAGAGTTTGTTTGTAGTAATGAAAGTAATTGTAACAGTGTGATATTTGTAATACAAATAAACAGGACGGTCGAGCCTTAGGGCTTAAAATAATCTTACTCTCCGAAGTAGAAACGGCTGCGATCATGTAAGCCAGGAAGATGTAGGAAAACATCTACTTCGAACGGGTCTACCTCGAGAGTAGGCTGGTTAATGGAAAGAGGCGATGATAACCGACAGAAGGTAGAAGAAAGTAGGCTCAACTATTACCAAGATTACCGAGATTTTGTCTAATTGACACTTTTTAATTTCGCGTTACAGGCTCAAGTCGATTTTGGCTATTTTAAGCGTAATTAAGGGACCCAAAATCTGGATGAAAAGAAAGTGAAACTTTAAAGTGATCCCAACGCTTTAAACGAACGTATTCTTGATCCGAGCTATTCCTAGATTTTGCTCACGTACGTTTAATTGAAGCTAATTTAAAAATGAGTAATCGACAGGGTCTAAGACCTTGAAGTTTCGAGCATAGAAGTTGAGTTTGAGGGAAGATAGTTCTGATAGGGAATTTCTCTAATCTAACATCAAGAAAGTTTTATTCGTGGATAATTTTTTTTTTAAATAGATTAATCATTAGACGATGGATTTTCGTTAAAGTTACGTATGAAGTTAATAATTTAAAAATAAGCTCATAAAAGTAGCTGTGGATTTAATCTACTCTTGTGTGCTTCTTCAGAGAAATCATATTAAAGTAATGATGTTTAATAGTCAAGAGGGGCGGAGAAGTAGGTGAGTCATAGAGAGAGAGAGGGGGGGCAGGCATCGGATATATCGATAGGTTGATAATGACTTGGAAGTAAGACGAATGATTAAGAATTCGATAGCACTCGGTGGAAAGGATTAAACAAAAAAATTTAAGCAGACTTTATTAATTGAATAGAGGAACCGAACACGGCCGGTTTCCTCGGGATCTAGAGCGACGACAAAAAGGCAATTACTTTTCGATCGATGGAGAACGAGTAAATTTAAAGAATTGACCCTCGTAGGTAATCGCTCCATCGCTCCCCCGCCTCGTTCCTATTTCGTTAGACGAGTATTATGAACACGTGTCCCTTCATTTGAACCCCCTTCCCGTCCCCATCCATCCACCCGTCCCGGTTAAGTGCAGCGTCTAGGAAGTTTTCCAGATAGTCGCCCTTTCCCAATAAAATCTATCAAAATCGTGCGTCCTCAGGAAGCGTGCCGTGAGCGAAGCTTCCGCCCAAATCCGGGCGTTTTCCCATTGGTCCATTGATTTCATTTGCCATTATCGAGATATTTCTGTCTATCTCGAAGATTTATCTGCGCGTCAATGTTGGCTCTTCCCATACAGGAGGTCATCCCCTCTACCCTCGTCTATTTGCACAACGTCGATCGTAGATCGGTGGCACAAGCGAGGAATATCCGCGTATTAATCATGAATCATCTAAGGGTGGGGGGGCGGAGAGGATTGTCCTTTGTACAAGAAGCCGCGGATGCAAGTACATGTGTGCGTTATATTTATTATGGGCTTCCTCGACCGAGTGACGTTTATTTATTGATGATTTATTTTCCCAGCAGTTCACCTGATTAATGACCTTTCATCGATTGTTCTTTTTCCCTCTCTACATCTCTTCTCTCTCTCTCTCTCTCTCTCTCACTGGCCATTTCTTTCTTGCCCTCTCTCATTGTGCTTTTCAATGGAGTTTGCATATCGTTCATGTGAAAATCAAAATCCCATTATTTGTGGAAACGATTTCGAGATAAGAAGATATTCTTATTCGTTGAGCATCTTGCTCTTCTGATTTTTCTAGTCATTTATTACTCATTCGAACTTAGTAATACTTAATTTCACTATAAAATCTCACGGCCCTCGACATTTATTAAAGCGTAAATCCATTATTTAAAGAAATACTTTTTAATTGATATTAAAAGTCCCTTTGCATATTCAATACATTGAAATATCAATAATATTCATCTACTCTTTAAGAGTAGATATACTATTATTTGTCCTTCTTGTTCATTTTTCATAATTGTGAATGCCATGCTCAATTAACTTGACGGTTATTTTAAGCAGCTCAATAATTATCTAAAATATTATAGCTTCCTTAATTACTTCGCTAAGACATAGAAATTAAAAAATTAAATTATAATTATGCTGATATATTTATATAACTGTACTTATAATATTTATAATAATGGTATTTCGATAGTCAACATTGAAAATCATTTGTTTTTGACGTTAAAATCTGTGATTTAATATTCACTATACTTTAAAAATATTTTAATTAAGATTATTTAATTAAAATTCATTAAAATTAATAGCAATTGATGAAGTAAAATACAAAGTACGTTAACATCTACTTTGAAGGAAACGTAATTCAAATATTTATAATTAACTACGATTAGAGAAAATATTAGCGAGCAAACGAAAAAGAAATGTATGTTTTGACGGTGCAAAGTGCAATACGTGTATTATCGTAAATGAAAAATCCTTGAAAAAGTTCGAATCTCTGGCTACTGAGAAAATACTGAGAAAATCAAATTGTACGATAAAGAAAGAAAGCTTTGAAATAGCGATCGATATGAAATCACATTTTCAGTTAGAGAGCAAGGGAGCAAGCACAACATCGAATAAAGTAGACTGGCAGAAGAGGAAGCGCAATTTATAATCTTTTTAAAGCATAAAAAGATGATAAAAATCTTTCTTTAATTAAGACTCTTTTACTCTTTTTGAATTTATTTAATAATGTAATATTCCTCATCAAGACTTCGAGCCTCTACAAACAGGTAATTCTAGATTTGTCTTACTAAATATTTCCTAGTGCGTAAATTTGACGAGTCGCGTGCAATCTTTTGATTTCCTCTAGTAAATTATTTTATAAAACCAGGTAAATCTTTCTTATTAAATTATGAATAATATTTTTATAGAATGTAAAACCTATATATAATTTCATAATTATTAATGTATTGACGTACACTTCCTTTTTCAGATCATTTAACTACTACGAATGTAAGCATAAAATAAAATGCCCTTACAGATAACTGAAAACATTTTATAGTATAATAATATAATTATGTAATAGCTGAATGAATGTAAAATAGTATACAATATAACGGTTAGATTAAATATCAAAAATTTAATTATTAATTTTATTATAAAATAACTAAAATCTTGATGAATGTTATTTTTCTTCTCGCAAGTGATAATCCTACTCCATTCTTAGTATAAATATGTTTGTAATATTTATTATATTTTTCAAAATTAGAATATATCTAATATTTTTTGAACAAAATAGTATTATCCCTGTATATTATATAAGCTTTACTTTTCTTCCTTGTTTTTATTTCTATTTGACGCAAAAATTAGAAAATGAGATTGAATAAAGAGATAGATATAAAAATAGAGCGAATGGGTGAGAGAGAGAGAGAGAGAGAGAGAGAGAGAGAGAAAGAGAGAGACAGAGAGAAAACAAGAGAACGTTCCCCCTCGTCATATGGCGCAAGGTATATAAAATTATATATCTCCCCACTATCGATACCACGATAAGGTAAATGAACCAAATGTTCTCTCTCTCTCTCTCTCTCTCTCTCTCTCTCTCTCTCTCGGTTTCTCCCTGTGCTAAACTTTCAGCGCCCTAAACTACCACTCTTGTCTTGAATTTACCAGTTTTATTGCGTATATATATAAATATAGCATTGAAGTCTTGGGAGTCACGGGGGCGAGGAAGAGGGCGCGGGCCAATTGGGGGGTGCGGATAGAGTTGTAGACGTGGCGCCGGGCGTCCTGACGCCTAGTCTGTCAGGGTCCGCATGAACATTGACCATGAACCAGAAGTTGACGCCGTCGATGGCGTTGCAAACGAGGCGGACCCTTCCACTCCCTTAATTCGGCTAAAAGAGCTTCTAGTCTTTTTTCCCCATGATATTTAATTTTTTCATCTTGTTTTTCCAGCAAAAGTATAAAGCGAAAGAGACAGAAGAGATTAAAGAAAGTCAATGATTATGTTTTGCGAGTAATTTAAAAGAAGGAAAATTATTACTGTTCACTCTTCCTTTTCGTTTCCAACGAATATTCCACTTAAAGATACTTATTTTTTAAATTCAAATTACGTATGAACACTTACTTTTATTTTTTTTTATTTTTTTTTTATATATATATATTTTTCATTATTATTTTTCGTTGCACTTAATTTAGCGTGTATTATGATAAAATAAATTCAAATATACGAAAAATGTATGTAAATGTAATTCGTTATATATTGTAGTTAAATTAATAAGTATTTATTTTGTTCTGAAAAATAATATTAATGTCATTAGTAAGTTTATGATTCCCTTAATAACTGTATTATCTGCTAAAACTTTATTTAGAAAAAAAGAAGAAAAAAAGGCAAATTGATAAATGTTAGAAAATAATATTATTCGCGTTATTTACTTAATTATTACTCGTACCCCTCGATGCAAGATCTACAAGCGCAAAAAGATAATTTAAATACTCATTAATTGATGTAAACAAGCGGATAAAATATAAGAATAGAAGATTAATTTTTTGCTTAAAAATCCTCCAATAGATAATATGTTAAAATTTTTTTAAGTCCAAGACCATGAATGTTGAGCTACGGATTTTTACTCTAAACCATACAATTGCTAACAGAATGAATTCGTATTATTTCAAAACACATTCGAAATTCATACTGTTCGTCAGTGAAAGACGAGTCGAAGCACGAAACTAAGAAAATAACGTGGCGCGCTTTCTTCTGTTGAGAAAATTTTACATTTTATGTAGGGATGGACTCAGAAAATTGAGCTGCCCTCGTGATTAGATTAAAATCGGCCTCTGAGGCCTTCAACGCATGTTCAATCGGCGTAATTAGACTCGATTTTTACACTATATCGTCAAGCGACTTGACCTACCGACCCTACAAGCCACTATACAATCTCTATTCTTCTTCTTCTTCTTCTTCTTCTACTCCTTCTTCTTCTTCTTCTTCTTCTTATTATTATTATTATTATCATCATCATTATTATTATTCCTTAGTTCGTGCTTCCATAAATTTTATTTAACTCCTTTATTATATTTTCTCTCCCCCCTCTCACCATGTCTCTCTTCTTTTCTCTGGTTTTCTCAAAGAATGTAGAAATTATTTGGGAAATCTTATTTAATTTAGCACACGCAGTAAGGAATATAAATAAATATTAAACGATTGCTTTTTTATAACTAAAAATATATATTATTCTTATAGTACAAAAACAAAAATCATATTATATAATATCTTTTTTATGAAATTTCATTAATATAATATATATATATATATATAAAAGTTTAAAGTCCACAATTTCTAAATGCTTAGTAAATATTAAGGTTTGATAATAAAATGTTACGTAAGGTAATATTTAAAATAGAAATGATTAAAAAATAATGTTCAATTATAATAAAGTTCAATAAACATTATAAACTTAAAAAGGCACATTCATATATTTTTAAAACTTTTTTGGAGTATATTAGGTTTTTACTATTGCGAATATATGCAATAAATTGGATATAAGAAAGTGAACAAAAGACAAAATATACTTTTATAAAATTTTATAATATCTGCAAATATTGTAATATTAACTCAAATTAGTTAATTAATTATCACGGTTGATTAACCGTTTAAGAAAATAATATAAAAATATTAAATGCTTATTGTAATAAGAGTATATATACTTTTTAAATTATAACATGCAAAAATTATACTTTATTTTTGTGGAATAATTTTATATTAATTAAATATTTGACGCAGCAATGACATCTGAAAATTACAATTATGAATAAATATAAAAAATTTACTTATATATTAAATAAACTAATGATTAAATTATGTATATAAGCTTTTAATGCAACATGATAAATTACTTTTGTCATAAATTATCTCTTTTATTGTTTGTAAACATACACCCCCCCCCTTCCCACACACACATATGCATGTACATATATTATAAATATAAAAGAAGAAATAATAAAGCTGATAAATAATGTTGCAATCATATTCTAGAAAAGTTAATTATACTTTCTTGTCACGTCGTTTTTATTTACGATGTAATAACTTCACAGGCGACGCCTTCTAATTTGAAGGAAATAATGAACAATGATTAGTGCTATAGAATAATGATCATTAAGCATGGTAATTGAAATAATGTAAATGAATAGTATCTATTTATAGCCTTGAAAATATTGGAACTTATTGAACTGCCTGATAGCCAAAAAATATAAATATGTCTCATTAGACAACACTCCACGAGTTCCTGTTTGTCGACGCAGATTACAAAGTCTTCAAATTCCAATTAATTTTGAATTAGAGGTGAGGCTAAGAATTTCCTGAGCTTCCGAAATAAGTGCCAATGAATTGTAGATAAGACGTATTTCTTAAAATATCAATTATTATTTATTTTGTACGTTGAGGCTTGAGAAAATTGTCCCGGAAATTTTTTAAATATTACATAGAAGAATATTTAGTTACGAGTTCTTTGTCAGCAAATTCATGAATGAATTGGAAAATATATTATGAACCAGTGATTAAAATTATATTATGAAAACAATCTTAACATGACCTCGTTCCTCATAGATTCGTTTCCAGACAAAAATTCATTTCTATTACAGGCTTTAATAATGATGCTATTTTTCTTCTTCTTCTTCTTCTTCTTCTTCTTCTTCTTCTTCTTCTTCTTCCTCTTCTTCTTCTTCTACTTCTTCAAATATTTATATTTTTACAAGGTATTATTTACTTTCCTATTCGACTTGATAAAAATTAAAAATCACATATGGGAAATACTCACAGATATGTCAAGAGTACTAAGTACCTTTATAAAGCAATTACATTTTATTCTTTCGTATCCCAAATGAAAATACTTAAGTTAAAAATATAATTAAATTCTTCTTTTCTTCTACATGTACAAATACTTGCGTAATAACTTTATTTAATCACTTTATTTAGTTACTTTCTGATTATTATTCATAATTATTATATTTAACTACAGTGTCTAAATCTAGGAAAGATAAAAAAATATGAAAGATCCTTAAGATAGTATATGGTACGCCATGCAAGCGATAAATAATTAAAACGCAATAGGTCTTTGAATAAAAGTAAAAATAAGGAGTTTATTAAGAGGCTTTCCATTTTTCTGGATATTGTTAACAACTAGTGATGTAGTTTCAAATGAAACGGAATAGAAAGAAAGTATACCAGAGAAATTTTATTTGGAATATTCTCTGAACAACTCGACTAATAATTTAATTGTACAAAAGAAAGTTTCCTGTGTCCCGACTCGCGAATTATTCAATTCAATGTAATTAATGCAATTCAATTAAATAATACGAAAGGTCAAACCAGCATTGTGAAAGCAGGATTTTCGGGATATTATAAAATGAATCATTAAAAAGAATCGAATTACTTGAAATGTTTAAATTTACTCGATTGAAAGAAGAAGGCCGAGCCCTCATAATTATTTTCCAAGACCTGGGATAGGGGTTAGGCAGTGTCGATCTCTACAATTAATTGATATAAATAACCATTTAATGTTTCGTGGGACTTGATTGAAGGGTCCGTCCGGTAAGGTTTTTATATAAACCTTAGAGTGTGTGGAGGCTTCGGGTTGGTTTCCTTATTCGCAGATTGGAGAAGGAAATGGATGTTGGTTGGTGCGCGTTCCTAGTGAATAGTCGGCCCCCAGATATAGTCGGCGTCGCCGCGACGGCCATCCCATCCTCGGGCGTAAAAGCCACTTACTGGGAGTGTCGCTCGCCCGGCTGGAGCCGAGGCTTTACGCTCTAATCAACATGTGCTTATAATAGGTGATAGAGAGCCCTGATCCTCGAGCCCAGGGCTTTACATGCGGGTACTCGAGTGCTCGAAATTTTAATTTCACACAAATAGAGAGCGCGAGAGACAGTGTGTGAGAGTGCATGTATCAATTAAAATGTTTGGGAAGATACCCCCGCTATTGTTTATTATGACATTAGATATTCCGAAATAGGCATCGCTCCGCTTTTTCCGCTCACTCATCTTTTATTATATTTATTTATCCATGATCCTCGGTCTTGCTATTTGCTTCTTTTAGTATCCACTTTTTTTTTTAACGAGCCGTATCTTAAACATTTTGTAAATGGGATCTGGATAATAAACTTCATTTTAACAACTAATACAAATTAACTATGAACCCTCGATTAATATCTATAATCTTATCACAAGAATATTTCCTTGTTTTAAGAATATAGAATTAAAGAATTTCTTACGTTCTTCTTTTTCCTTACTTTATAATTGTACATTTCTTACCGATTGCAGTCTGCTGCATGACTATTATTGAAATATTTATGTATTTAAAAGATTCATTGATACCATTTACTAGACATTTATGATTCTCCTTTCAACATTTAAATAAATTAGACAAAATAATATTTTTATATACTTTCATACAAATTTTTTTTCTCATGCGGTATAACGAAGATAATTACTAATACAGTCTTTCTAAAAACTGCTAGATTATAATTTGATGACGTTGGATAAAATAGTTTGAATATAAAGTATTAAAAATTGGAAATGATTTATTTGTAGTTCAGATCGTACGGACTGGTATGGCGCTGGTTTTAAAAAATTCAGTTTAGTGAAAAGTAAGAAAATGGCGAAGGCTTACATTTTTATTAAAAAGTCAATGTACGCCATTGGGACTCGTTATCGCGTTCCGTAAGTGCGTCTGAGGATAAAACGAAATTTGAATTCCTTCCTTGACCGTTCATCGCATTTAGCGCTGTCAGGGCGAGGAGTCGGGGGATCAGCCCGGCCTTGATAGCCCCGAGCACTGGTAACATTAATTGCTTTGATAATGTAACAGTGTAGAGTGAAAAGGAAGGTAAGGGAGGTAGGGGAAAGAGGTGGAGGAGCACATACCGAATGGGCTGAGTACGAAATATCTGACGAATTTCCCAATGACAACGAAAATACGGCCGACGTGTAGGATTTATTATTCGATTTTTTTTTTCTTTTTTATTTTTGTAATGCAGCCAGTGCAGCCTCGAATGTTCGCACTAGAGATATATGATGCAGTAAAAGAAAACTTTCTCTTGATCCTTCCATTTTATGAACTACCTACCTACGCACAATCTTAACTGCACTTATTACTCTTTTAAGCTTTTTAAGCGTTTCATTTTTTTTCGTTTCAGAGCCATTTTTCGTCTCAGAGTGTGAATGACCTCCAATATGCTCGCTCTGTGGACCAATTTCAAAGAATTATTAAAAATAATTTAAATAATGACGA
Source organism: Ceratosolen fusciceps (assembly GCA_018883505.1). Classification (NCBI taxonomy): domain Eukaryota; kingdom Metazoa; phylum Arthropoda; class Insecta; order Hymenoptera; family Agaonidae; genus Ceratosolen; species Ceratosolen fusciceps. The sequence continues at coordinate 540,757 of RCIC01000035.1, read as the reverse complement.
TGGATTATCGTTAGGTATCGTAGGACTTACGAGCTGAGTTGTAATAATACTCGAATCGCAGGAAGATGGATTCTAAAAAAGACAATATAGTTCAACGGAAGTTTCCCCTTCGCTATAGGGAACGGAACGAGGAGTAATTGCCAATACTTATGGTGTTGCTAATGGCACCGCTTCTGTACAAAGGGGATAGAACTGCGGTACAATGGAGACCGCAGCCGCTGTACGAATAGCCCACAATGGATTGATTGTATATTTCTTATGCAAATTACAAGGGTCACTTGGCACTTTGTTTTTGAGATATACTAATTCCCTTTTTAACTGACAGATCTTCATCCTTTCCTCAATTAATTAACCGGATGCTCGAATCAATAATCTCAGGTGGCTTAAGTATTTTTCGTCTCAAGCATTCGATACTCTCTGTTAAATTACTAATAAACTATTTTTTGTAAATTTCATGTAATTACTCAAGAGTTACTTAAAACATAATTTAGAGTTTAAATCATAATTTTATCATAATTTAATTTAGAGTTGATACTCATTTATTAAACCTATATCAGCTCTCGAAGATAATAGAACATGATTTTGTCCCCATTGAGGTTTCCCTTCGGAAAAATTTCGATTTCCTCTCGTGCTGAGTACGTCGATCTTTTGAGAGCTAAGCAGCTTTTGAGTCTTGATGGAGAGCCGCTCCCCAAATAAATATACGCCAAACTGGCTCATGCTATGGCGATTAACTGCTTTGGGAATAGCCATTTAACGGCGCAATATTTTCTTAAAATAAAATGAAGTCCCTCGAGGTATTTAGCGTGCAATTCGCAAACGGTTCGGGCAGAAAATAAAAAGATTAAAGAATCATTAACAAGCCATTAGAAAGCGGGGTCAAGGAAACGAGAATATTGGCGAATATAATGGGCGAAGAAGGCCATTGGTGTTTTCCGGACTGTTTTACAGGCAATCGAGTCAAGGAACGCTAGCGTAGATGACTGGAATGGATGATTCGAAGAGCCCGACAGTTCCGGAGAGCGTGTGAAAATATACATCGAATTACGCTGAAATATGCGATAAGAAGCTTCTTCCGGTGGGAAGCACAGTTCTCGAAGATGGCGCTCGAATCCCGTTTAACTACGAGCTCCTCATCAATAACCGTTTTTTACCCCCCACTCCCCTCTAGACGCGTACGTACCCTCATAATGTGCATCACAAGAGAGAGCAATTATCACTCTATTACGTACGTATCCTATCTTCGCCTTCATTCCATATCGAAGTCTAAGCATGCACTCGTCGGCGTTGGGCAAGAATGGGCAAATGACTGGAGGGACGACAGAAAGAAAGGACAGTGTATGTGGGAGACATGGTAATAGCGCTTAATAGGCTTCTAACTTTTGTAGGATAGCTTTAGCCCTGTCATCCAAAATATCCTGGCTCAGTTTAGGTTCCAAAGGTCGAGGAAGCTGAAAGAAAACTCGAATAGTACAGACTGTACTGGAGACTCGAGAACTCACCCAGTGTCCCCTGATTGTTACAATAACCTAGCCCAGTACTTACCCGTGAAGAAGAACAATTACTCGCTGTCGACTGTAACAATATAGGTATTCGGGCTTCTTCAGAAGGATGGGTGCAACGAACGTCTTTAATCCTTTGCTCTCCTGGCAGTCTTTAATTATCTCTAATTCGGAAAATTCTTGATTTCCTTAAACTTTTTTTTTTTTTTTTTCGATTGCACGTAGCTTATCGATAAGCAGCTGCCGCGACAGTTTCTAATTTTACAGTGCGTGCCGTTGAACCTTTCAGCACTTATGTTCAAGATGTCGTAGATGCCATCTTCTAACCATCTACCACTCATCCCTGAACCGCTTAGACGACCACCCCATATCATTGTACTCGTGCCGTCTTTGATCTGCGTTAATAATCGCATTTGTAATCACGCGAGGGATTTACTTAACACGCTTCGGTGATTTGAATCGCTTTAGAAAAAAGGCTTCATCTGGTTATGACTCTGAACCAGTCATCGAACATCCTCAATCGACAACAAATATCGGTATCTCTATTTCCTCCTATTCCCAACACCTTTACAAATCCTTAAACATATACATCATATCAAGTCCCGGTCAATTATTTCGTTCAACTGCCTTATCAAACCTAATGAAACTTTTAATTGAATGAAACACGAACTCGATGAATTTATATTCGTAAGACAAAGAAAATAATAATTATAAACATATTGTTTACAAAAATACAATTTAAGTTTATCTAGAATTCTATAAGAAATAATTGAGTCGAAGAACTTAGTAGTAACAACTTTCAATAACTAAACTCAAAAATATATTAAAAACACAATTTTTAAATTATACATTTATTATATCTAGTATATTTTTGGCTTAATTTAAAAAACAATTACGTATGTGCGAAGAAAAAACTTTTTTAAAAAGCTTAGTTAGTTCTCTTCACACGATAATAACATGGTCTTCAACGTGTATATTTAAATTTAAGAAATATAAATATCATAAATATTCTATTATACTCAATTTAACAATGAAAAATAAAAATTGCGTGAATTTTAAACTGTATAATTAAAATACTTAAGTCAAATATCTGAAATTATTCTGAATTGCTATTTATAAATATAATTATTACTCATAAAGATATGTACTATAATAAAAGTAATATTAAACTTAAAAATATACTTTTATTTTAAATTAGGTTATTCACTTTTTAATCAAAATTCTTTACGATATACATATTTATAAAATATTCTAAATGAACATGTTATTAATAATTCCGAAAAATAATATAAAATAATTGTCATCGAGTAATATTTTGTAGAAAAAGGAATTTTTATAACTTTATGCGATTATGATGAATAATAAAAATAAATTTAAATTTTGTTCTTATTTTAAATTCTTCCCTAAAAAATTTTTTCCTTACTAATTTTTTAACAGATTATTTTGATAAAACTTGAATATCATAAAAATGTGATCGCCGTAAACATACTAAGAAATAAATATTAAGAAATAGTTAAATCAATGTACATTGAAATAAATATAAATATAAATATTCCGAGATTTTAGTAAAATCAGTAATACTGACAGTGTCATTTAGATGAGATCATTTATTTAGATGAAGTTAGGAATAATACTTTGTCGAAATCATAAAATTCAGTATCAACTAAACTTATTTAGTTTTTAAATACAAATAAATATAATGAAATACAACTCTAACTACATGATGTAATTGAAATGATAGAATTACTTGTAATAACGAATATAATAAAATCTTATGTATATTAATAATTTGGAAATTTCAAAAATAAATCGTAAAATTTTATTTCAATAAATAATACTTCTTGAGACAATAGAACCTTAAATATTTATTTAAATTTTCTTTCCTTTATTTATTTATTATATCTCATTTTTAAATATTTTGAAAAGAAATCGATCAGTATCATATTCATTCTGAACTGAGTCTTTGAAGCCATCTATGTTGACTGCTATCGCAAATTGTATGCAGATTGTATTACATATTTGAAAAACAATATCAATGAAATCATATTAATTCTTCATGAAAATTTAACAAATTTTACAAATCGTAGAAGCGTATTAGTGAAATTTGGAAAGGTGACACTTTTAATACATAAGGATGAAAGTATGGATTTTTTGGCATGTAGGTAACGCGAAAGAAAGATACAAGATATGGTGTGGTTTAAGACTTTTTCTTTTTGCCTTCTGTTTTTGATCGAGCGCATCTCTCACCTCGGAATAATGAATAGATTTCGGGTTTTGTATTCTAGTTATAGTTTTAATGCGACGAAGTCCGACACAGATTTTTTAAATATGAAGTTAACAAGTTTATGGAAAATTTTATAAAGTAGTATCATAAAATGTTGACAATTTATAATTAATTGAACGGAGATGATAATTATAAATATTTATAAATAATGAAAACTGGACGTACCAAACATTATAATTAAGAATCTCTGTTAAACTTTAAAGTACCTTGGTATAACTTACCCTAATGTAGCTGTATTTGTCCGATTACACATTCTCTCTCTCTCTCTCTCTCTCGCACGCACGCACGTGCTCACATTCATAGTATTATCTAACAACTAAAATAATTAAATTCAAACTACTCATCACTTACGTATATTAATATTACTTCATTATGATTTCGTTATAAATAATAATAAAAAATATACCATTACTAATGTAAACTATTTTATTTTATTTTACTTAATTGTCGATTGGTCAATCATACCCGCTATATTGTAAAAAGACCTTTTCCTCCTTCAATATAGAAGGAGGCATTTTATACCTATAATAATAATAATAATAATAATAAAACCAACAATTACAATCCAAAAAGCAAATATTGATTATTTATTGATAATGTTTATCTCCACCTGTCCTAATTTAATTATTTATTATATTAAATGTTACAATAATAACGTAAATATAGGCAGAGATTAAATATAATTTTAAAAGCACATACGAGTAGAAAATTAACTGTCGCAGTAATATTGACTTTTATCAGTTGGAAATTTATAAAAATAAAAATCTTTATGAATTTATTTACAAAAGGTTATAATAATTGCATTGATATTTTTACTTATAGTGAAGAACAGTAGCTTCTTCGTTTGTCAGGGACTGATTATGGTAAAACTTTTCGTCGTCACTCGCAGACCCCCATGTCATTATGATTATGCTGGGCTATAAAATGGAGGGGATCCAACCGACGTCGCGATAGTCACTATCATTTGCGAAAATCGAGGCCGAGTGCCTAATTGCGATAAAAGTAACTACTTCGAGAGAAACAAATCTCGCGCTCTAAACTCATAAATGATTATTACACGCGAGGGTGTGTGCAGGAACGGTCGATGGAATAAAAAAAAAGCCGTTAAGAGAGCCCCAAAATTAGAGAAACTGCAATTATAGACTTATTCAAAGCCCCCCTTTTCTTCAATAGAATTACTAGTACCCAATTTTATGAGGATAAATGATGGTCTCGCGATTTTATTACCAAGCCGATAAAAAAAGTCGTCAATGAAAATCTTTAGTCCAGGGAGTTTTAGCAGTTTCTGAAGCGGCAATTGCGCTTCAAAATAAAGAGCCGACAGTAGTTGTAAATTGACCATGAAAAATACTGGCTACAAATGCTTCATAATTTGTTTTTGGATTTATTGGAAAAAAAAAAATTTGGTACGAGAGTGGAAGTGCATCAAAGTTCGCCTTCAAAGCAAACGTAACCGGAATTTTGATAAATTCTTTATTTCTATAATTAAATGGATTACTCCTACTAATGTATTTATATTTAATAATGCTGTCTTTAGCGTATGAGTTTTCTTGAAAAATATTTAACCTATGATAAAATCTTGAAAAGGCTTATTGCCGATGAAAATTCGTACAAATGCCGCAGAAGTGCCTTTTGCTCTTGTAATTAAGCTATAAAGAAATATTGATTTCGTTTATTCTTACCAAGAACGCGTGCGCTGTTTCCCGCAGTTGTGTGAATCCGACCAAGCGCACGGAAAAATTAAAAACGTTTATAGTAAGAAAAGAAAGAAAGAAAGTAAGAAAGAAAGAAAGAACAAAAGAAAAAGGATGAACCTTTTTCTGATGAAAAAAAGGAAAAACCGAAACACAGGTAATTATTGTACGTTAGATGGTAAAATTAGGAATGAATGTATATCCAAAAAAAAAAGTTACTTTAAGGAAAACCTTAACTAATAAAATGTCAAATAAGTAAATTAATGTACCAAGGGATGGTAACTGAAGCAAAAATCAAATGGGAGGAATTATTGTTGGACAAGGGGAAGTAGCGAGGAGCAACATCTTACCGAGTTTTCATTACTTTTGGAATCCATGAGCTACTTAATAGATCATGTGCTTAAGTAGCGAGCGCCGCATTTAATAGCGAAGAGGTCTAAATAACCGTATGGTAGGGATATCGCTGTATAGGTACTATAAAAATTGTGAGACCTCGTTCCGCTCCTACCTTACGTCTATTTTTTTGCATTCCTTGTTAGACATAACGGTTTGGGCCACATTGAACGAGATCAAAGTTATTCCCGACGATTTTTCTTTGATGTGTGCAAGTGAATGAGTGAACGAGAAAATCGATGCCAAACCCTTGTTCTATTACCTCCATATAGTCTATATATATCGTTCTCTTTCTTCGGATCGCTGCTGAATTACATTCAGTCGCTAACCAAGGTCTTTTTAACTCAATGCTAAACCATCTCTATATGCCTCTACCCGCAAAATCCATTATTTTAATTATCCATCGAAGACTACTGCTACATTATGCTACATTATGCTATATTACGAGAACTTTAGTTTCGATTTCTTCATATAAATTGTAATTGAGCCTTTTATCATTAACTCCTTCGTTATCTACATAATCCATCGTTTATTGTTATTCTTTAATTGCAAAAAAACGTTATTCAAATAGAATGTTTATAATTTTTTCAATTAAATGTCTAATGGAAAAATTTAATTTTTTACTCTGCTTCTTAATGTAGAAACTAAATATTGAAAATTATAAAAGTTTATAGGAAATCATAAATATTTCAATATAGAATTCAAATATTTCTAGATTTAAATTTTTTAGGACAGAAATTTTACGATCCCTGGGTGACGTAAAAAATATTTATGTTTACATATAAAAATACAATATTTAACAAAAATAGTATTACATTTAAATTACGTTAATTGACTTCATTATTATGTAGAGTCTTCATTGATTTTATTAATCTGTTTATACAAAACTAAATTAAAATGGATTTGCATGAATTTAAATAAAAGATTCATTGATTTATTCCATAAAATAAAATACGAATAAACACTAACAACATCTAATGACTATTCTGATTGTATTTTTAATAATTATTAATAAATTATTAATAAAGCAAATGATATATTACTTTCATAAATAAAAAATTGTATCCAGAAATTTTGTATCGATGTAGTACAATTAATAAGAATGAATCTAAATATTGTTATGTATAGAAATACATTTAAATGATATTGAAAAGAGTTTCCAAAGTTAAAAAAAAAACAAAAAACTTTATCCCTGTGAGCTCTTTATATATTTATTTATATTTGATTTGTAATAAATAACTTGTATTTATATTTTTATACAAAATGAATGACGTAAGTAACTTTTAGAGAAGATTAGCTCTTATCTTATCTTAACTCAATTTATACAAATATATCAAAAATAGCATAAACAAATAATGTTATTATTTGAACGAAAAGAAAATTATATTTTCAAACTATTAACTTTATTCACTTATTAAAATTTGTACTATGATTTAAATTTCATTATTTCAATAAAAAAAAAAACTTAATATAAATAATTCAAATAAAAAAAAAAGATTTGACTGTATTAATATATAAATATTTATTTAATTTTCTATAAAATAACTATACATACAAATCGAACGCATAAAGATTATTATCAAAATGTGGCTTATATTAATTTAATTAAAAATTATTTTTTTTAATCATAAAAAATTATAAATTATTTAAAATAAATCATTGTAATATAAATTAAATTTTACATAGAAAATTTTTCTATAGTTTACATTAGAAAGTAAATTATCCAGCATTTGTGTTCATAATCTTGTATTATGTATAGTTGTATAAGTATTCTATATAATATTTAAGTTTTTAAAAAGATATCACTTTGATGAAACTGCACAGTTGTTGGAATTATCATTTGATTAATACTAAATATGAAACATTATTAACGTCTGAAAGTCTTATTAGATTGAATAATATTGGATCGAATTTCTAAAACTCTGTTTACATTTTAAAAAAATACATATCTAATTTCATTACTTCAATAAGATTTAATTGATTTACAGAATTAAGATAAAAAATAATTGTCGATAGCTTTAAGCAAAAGAAAATCTTATCTAAAAAAAAAAATAATATCGTATTTAACAAAACTTATATTGTTTCTCATTTACTGTTAACAAATCCTTATTTACAATGCTTCTAGTCTAAACAGTAGCTTTCAAATAGAAAATACAAAATACTTTAATAAAACGAAAAATTTTCTCTCTGTAGAAACGTAATCTTTTGAATTTATGATTCGACTGACACGTAAATCGACTAACAGTTGTAATCCGATAGGAAAGATCAATGATGCCCGATAATGTATGCTACTTAGTAATAATTCATGCATATCAAGTGCATGAATAAATAGAAAAAAAATAGAGAGAGAGAGAGAGAATCAATTTTAAATTTTCCGCGAAATTAAAATCTCACTTAAACGGTATGAAATCATATTGCCAGGAAACAGTAAATTATTCAATATGATTTTATGCAAATAGATCTAAGCAATTCTAACCATTTAAGAATAAGAATAAAAATAGCGAGTGTACAGTCGTCGATCTTTGAAATTGGAAAACGAAATTAATGCGCTCGCGCTAACGGAATCGAAATATTGCTTGCGCAATATATCAGTGATTGGGATATTCCGATTTCCATCTTGCGAATGTAAAAAAGTGTAACTTTATAATTTTTATCAAAATTTTGAATGAAATCTGCGTACTCATTTCTATTCTTGGAAAATGAGATTTCTCCCCTTTAACGCATACACGCGATAATCCGCTTACTTACCTTGTGCGGTCGGAATAACCAAGACGAAAATATATTCTTTTTACGAAATCGGACAGAATAAAATAAAAGTTAGCGGAAATCGATTTTCGGTGTGACACAAATAGATCGATGCATTGAAAACTTCGGTTATTTTTTTCTTTCTTTTTTTTTATAAATATTGAAATTTTTTTGATATGTTATATCGGACTCTTATTTACTTACTTTCACTTGTTTATTTTAAATCATTACGTTATTTAGTATTGCATATGATATGACTACTTTATATTAGATCACGCATTTCAATTTAGAAAATTATAATTTTGATTTAATTAAATATTTATTCTTTAAACAATATAATGAAATAAACGTTTAACTTTTATTGCAATCTAGAAAAAAATTTTTTTTTGAATAAAGTATCAATAATTGCGAAAGATGAGAATTTAAATATTTATGAAATAAATTAACGAATTATTCATGCAATTTTTAATTTGAAAATAAACTATTTCAATAAAATATTTGTAAATATGTCAATAGAGAAAAAGTGAATTATAATTTTGTAAGTTAATTAACAATTAAAATATACAAATTTAACGCCGTACTGTTTCAAATTTCATAGTAAATTATATGGATTTTCAATGTTTATTTGATAAAAAAACACAGAATTTATAACGTTAAAAAGATTAATATAGAAAGTTCGTAATATATAAAATCTTATTATTATCATTATGATAAAATAACTTTTATTAATTGATATTTAGCTTTCTTATCCCACGTAAGATAGAACTGCAGACAAAAAAACAGTACTAAAATTATATATTATAAAATACTTATCAATTGCATAATCAACGATTATTATAGAAAGTACGTAAATAAGTAATTTATGATATGAAAAATCTCTCTTATACGGCTGAGTCATTTTTTAGCACTTACTCGAATAAATAATAGTCACAAGCTGATTGTTTGAATAAATATTACATGACTCACTATCAATTTATACTTGAAATTATAATCTATATTGAAAATTAGATACTTATACATGAAGTCGCTATAGTAATAGACTATTGGTTATGTAGTTTATTAAGGTTTAAATAAATGGTTATACTTATATGGGCAAACCTTAAAACTGCATTATACTGATCCGATTAATTAACTATTTTTTCAAAATACCAAATTTCTTCAATATAATAAAAAATTTTTTCACAACAGCCTTTATTTAAATAATATATTAATACAAAATTCATGAATAAGTATAATAAATTTACATAATAAATTGAACATTATTTTGTTAATAATACATTTTTTATACCAACTTCGAAGAATTAAATTCTGTTTCTATGCAATACATTACGAAATCCATACTGTCTTATATACAGAAGAAAATTACTCTGTGGTCTTTTTAAATATTATGTTAAAAAGTTTCAAATGTGAACAAACAGATTCAATCTGCATAATGTTTTATAATTGAGCACTATGATTCATTGCTAACAAACTAGATGTTTAACAGTATAATATAATTCAATTATTTTCAAAGCAATGTATTTAATAACTCTTAAATTGTATATTATTAAATTTGATACGATGTTTTTCAACCTTTTTGTATAATTTTATAAGAAATAATGTTATTGTTTAGTTGAGAATTTAGAAAAATTTAGAAAATTGTTTGTTTGAAATTTGAATAATACGCTCGATATATGTTTTGTACGAGGAAAAAATTGTAATATTATAACGAATGCATTTAAATCTATGTATACGTGAATTTATTATAAGAAATTTCTTGAAATATCGTACGATACGTTAGATATAATGTATGTATTTCTGTACAATTAATCCAACAAGTAATAAAAATTCCTCCACAAGTCAGAGAACATTCAAGCATACAGTAGCCGTATTTGGTGATAATTAGGACGCAATTGATTTTAAGTTAAAACCCTGTCAAGAATAATGTTTAGGAGCAGCGTATTAGTATGCCTTACTGTGTAAAATCACTTAATATTCCGAAAGATAATATCAACCTTTTGAATGTTCAAGGTTAAGACTTAATCACGTTATAAGTAGACATAAAAAATTCTAGTCGTAAGCATTTTAATTAGATAAATAAGTACATTATTATTGATCGATAGTAGTAGCTGCGAACGCATTCCTCGACTTGAGTCATATATCTAACAAAGAGGATCGTGCTTTCATAGCTTTTCGACTGATTCTCTAGAGCTGAATTCACAACTTTTCTTCAAACACGTGGAAGTTGCTAATAACTGTCTTAAACGAGACTCGTTGTTAACGTGTTCTGACTTGTAACATGTTGATTGGATCCTCGTAATTAAAGGAGGTCAGAAGGATAAACTTTTAAAAGTATTTACCATATTGTAATTATGCAGATAATTTTTTTTTTTTTTTTTTTTTTATATATATATATATATAAAAAGAAGAAAATCTTTATAGACCATCCGAGACCCACGGCTTCGGGGTCTCGAACTCCACGGCATCTTCCATACCGACATACTTACCAAAACCTCACTCCCTCAATGCAATCACACTGTCTGCCTTCTGTATAAGATCTCCTTTCCCGGTAAGTCGTAAAAATAAAATAAATTGGTTTTTATCAAACTTCAAATTCTTTCTCGAATTTCATTGTGTATAATTGTAAAATTTTTAAAATTTAAGAGAAATTCATTCTTGAATAAAATTATTAATTGGCTATATAAGAGAAAAGTTTTAATTATAGTTACAACTCTCATTGGAAATGACAGTTAATCATATTTCTGAGAAAACTAAGCTTTAAATAGTATGCGGATGATAAAAAATAAGATTTATGTTAAATAAGTGAATATTATTCCAACCGTAGAATCGTTAGTATTAGCAAAAATAATTACATTATTAATGCTTGTAATAACATCTTAGTAAATAATCCATAATAAGTATCATTTACTATATAAAACTGCATATATTGCACCGTCTATCATTGAAATCTTGAACTAAAATTGTTAGAAAATTCTAAATTAAGTTTTTATACTGTACATTTGATTTTTTTAAGATTCGAAAACATCTATATAAATTAAGGATAGGAAACGCAGAAAGTATAGAAGTGGTGAGAAATAAGAGAGTATTGATTGAAGAGGTAAGAACGTAAATTGAGGACAAGTGATTGGATTAATAGTAGTTTAGTGAAGTATTAAGTTATGTGTCAATTAGCAGAATAATTTTAAGGAATCTTCGAGTACGTTGGGCACGAACTTAATATTCTCGTACGAGCGAAATTGTTCGAGAGAAAAAAGTCGTCTCGTAAGATATATATATATATATATATATATATATATATATATATATAGAGAGAGAGAGAGAGAGAGAGAGAGAGATTGGCATTGGCTTCTATTTTTTTTCTTTCCGTAATCATCAAGAAGATTGTGTTTCGCTAAAAAGTCAGTTGCGCTCCTTGTCTGGCGACTGCGAGTGCTCCTTTCACCGCATGAATCATTCGAATAATTTAAAATGCCTTAGACCGATTTCGAAGCTCCGGTGCCTCAGCCCCATTCGATACGCGGATTATTATTGTAATCGATCTTCGCCCACTCACGCCGTACTCCCGTCACCTCCCACCCCACCTCAGATGGTAATTATCATTAGCGGATGCACCGGGGGCCCGAAAATATCACCAGAACAACATCGCATTTCCAAGCTGCGAACTAATGACTTACGTCATTAGACCAACGTCAAGTCAAGAATCGGTTAACGGAACGAGCCGATGATTCTCGCGAAACATCAAAACACATTCGCTCCCATTGGCAAATAACCGATAAGTCGGTTAGCATGGAATACGAACGACGACTTCCCATGGGGCATCGGTAACGATTAAATCATTACTTTAATCTAATATTCATTCCAAAATACGAAAAGATGTAGTTATTTTAGTTCGATTACAATTAACACGCATCTTTAGTCTATCTTTCTATTATACCTTTCAGCGAATTCATACTTATATAACTTTTTATACTCCTCATTCTTTTCTCAATAATATATTATTTTAAAATTTTTGTTTACACAGAAATTGTTTACTGAAATTTTTTAGAAATTAGCTCGTATTGAAGTCGAATACGAGTACATACGTGGACTGTGACGTATGATTTGCTGTGCGCCGTGGCAGTTTAGAGTTAATTGAAATTTATGTAATGTAATGCCAACGTATTTTAGCTTGAACAAACGATGTCGTTGATTTAAAAAATTTACAAAGAATTAAAATATTTGAAAAAGTGTCATCAAAAGTTTTTTGTTTCGTAAATGGCATTGATTGAATTGGACGTCGTGAGAAAAGAACAAAAAAGAACAAAAAAGAACAAAAAAATGTCCATGATATAATATTTAAAATAATTATTTATCCTCGTGTTCCGACTTTCATTATTCCTACCTATTAACTAACGTACCTACGAGTGAACGGTATGCGTGTCTTTCATTCACTGTACGAGTTGCTCGTATTTTATTTTATATTAAATATAATCAGTTTAAAAATTACGTATGACGATAAAGAAATAGAAAAGTTCACTATAAAGGAAATTGATAGCGCTCAGAGGCAGGACAGAAATACTTGTAATTTCATACCGCTGGATCTATAAAATAATAATGGTTATTGTAAATGTTTAGCGATCGAGTGATTGATCAGAGCTGGCATACTCCTCGGATCGATAAGCGTTATGCGAAAAGTCTTTATTAAATATAATTATTAAGCTCATGTGATCCCTTTCCCATGTGATCGGCTGCTTATCCGAGAGTTGCTGCTGCAATGCGCTTAACGGCTCAATATTATATTATTCCTGATAAATAAATTGAATAAAGCGAATGGTCGTTCGATCGATTCAAATTTTAAAAAGCCTCTTCCTTACTCGGCATTAAAAGAGCTATTACAAGTTTTTTCGTGATTAATGATCCACGTGTCTTGGGCTTCGGATCGTCGCCTGTTAGCGTTAGCTGCTACTGCTGCATCAAGGTCTGATCGAAGGCGAGAGAACCGAGTGTATCTGTTTGGACGAGGAGCACGTGTATTCTTGGAATCGTGAGCGCGCGATCGGAGGTGGGATCGGCGGTGGGATCGGCGGTGGGATCGGAGGTGGTATCGGAGGTGGGATCGGAGGTGAGATCGGAGGTGGGATCGGCGGACAGCGGGATTGACGACGGACCGAGCGTCGAGCTCTATTGAAAGATAAGTTACGCACGTCAGCGAATTGATTCATTATGGCATCCTTGTGCATCGCCTTGACACAATCCGCACTCGCAGGCCCGTAAACGTTGAAGCCCGAGGCTCGAGGCTAACACGCGCCATCCCTGCGCAAACCCAATTCGCTCTAATTTACGAATCCGCGGCTAAAAATAGATTCGTCCAAGAGTTTCACGGAAACGTTTTGAGAAATCGCGCCTCGTCTCATTGACACAGCTGCTCTCGACTCTTAATGGACTTTATTGCCCACGGTCAATTGAGCGCGGAATTGTCCACTTTTTCTGAATTCGTGAATTAGCTAACCCCAATAACCCTCTCGCTCTTGCTGCTTCTGCTGCTGTCGCTGCTTATTTTATCTGGACGCACTCCGTGTCTTTCTTACCTACTTACTTACTTACACCAAAACAGACCGAGTTCGGTTAATTCCACTCCAATTTTCGCTCCAACGCCCCATCGAGTTCATTTTCATTATCCGACCGGCTAACCAAACATTAGCTATAAATTACATAATCGAAAATTCGATTTTATTTCGCATTTAATGGCTACGCAATCGCTCGTTTAAATCGCTCGTCTTTTTCTAAAAACATTGAATAAACCGCTTAAAATTTAAGATAAAATTATGCGCGTACAAATAGTTCTATCTCAGTAATTTCAAACGAAATCATCGGAAGTTAAAAATACCGAAATTCTTCCATCTTGTTGTAGAATGCCGTGAGACTTTTTTTAAGTTATCTTGAAAAATTAACATCTTTAGCAGCTACCTTAAGTCGCAATGAACAATAACAGGCAGCCATGTGCCGAGAAATAGATTGAGAAAAAATACGTAAAGGCCAGTAACGTTAAGCGACCATTGTCTTCTCTGACCTAAAGCTTTGACGACGTTGAATAACGACTGTGACGAAACTTTGAGGAATAGACAGGATACCGGTATAGTCACTTTTGAGCCCACGGCTCAGTCCTTGAGCCATCTGCAATATAAACATTTACTTTTTATCTGGGACTTTTCTCCTAATTCTCTTTCTCAACATCTCAATAAAACTATCTGCATCGGGATAACCTGCTTTTAACCTCCTTACAATTAAACTGTAATTCATAAGCTAAGCGTATCAATGGAAGCATTGTTATCTTATACATAGTGTGAAATTCAAATCAATGTTTATTAGTTGATTTGCTGATTTTGAAAAATATGAAATAAGAAGGGTTTGCAAAGGCGTCAATGACTATGAATAAGTATATTTTAAAAATATAAAGCCTGATTAATTAGTTATAATTCGCGAACAACATTTACCATCGAATTACAACTCGAATTTTATTCTCAAAATTTTTATTAATTATTTACCAAGTTTTACACCCCTTATATGAGCAAATACTTAATGTAGTTTTAAAAAATTTCAGCAAGTGTACTTTATAAAAACCTATTCGACATAATCATACTATTCGACAAAAATATTTGGAAGTAAATAAATTATGAACATAAGACAAGCAAACAAAATATTATTTTACAATCGTATATCGTTCTATTAAACATCAAAAATTCAGTTCTTAATAATGCTTAACAAGCGAATTAGCTAGAAACTACAATGTATTAAGATGTATCTGATTGATGGGAACTTCGATGAACTTCCTGCAGACTATAAGGAGAATACGTAGAAGCTACAATTGATATAAAGATAATTAACTTGGGCGCAAATAACAATTTTCAGGGGAAAAAAAGGTAATAAAGGGGATGCGGAGTCTAATGTTATTGGAGACTGGGTAGAGGACGAAATCATGTTGTGCCCGTGGCGTAACAATGCATAGCAAGTCAGAGTGCGTTATAAAGCAGAAGCAGAAGGAACTCTTTCCGCTTATTTTTTATATCTTCGTTAGCTTTGTCTTCATTTATCATGCACTTTAACTTTTGCAAAAGTTAAAGGAAGCGAACTATAAGAGCGAACAAGGTTCGGCTGTATACGTGAAAATGGGTCACGCCTCTCGTTTCTCTCGTGAACTCCACCAGCGCTGATTATTCTGCTTTGAAAAGAAAATCGAAAACATACGATTAAAGGTTCTATAGTTTCTATTTTAGAGGCTTGGCATTATTACTCTTATTACTGGTACATTCGAACCAAGAATTCATTACCAGATTCTCTTTCTTTAAATTTCGAGAGATATGCAATGCTCAATTAATTCATGATCAGATAACAATTATTAACATGGTTTTCAGAACTTTTGCAATTACTTTCTTTTCAATTATTACCATTTATTTCTTCATTTAGGAAATATTATTTCTTATTTTTTCTACTATAAAAAGTAACTTCTATGGATTAAATTTTATATTGTATCCATAGATTTTTGCATCCTTCCCATATGTTTATTTGTGATACTGTAATTCAGTAACAGTTTATGATGTTTGATATATAATTTATTGCAATTACTATATTTATTAAGCAATATTATACTTCATAATATCCAAAATAATAATATTTATTATACCGAAGAAATAATCCTTGTGATAAAATAGAACGTCTGAGCAGATTCATTGCATGAAAAAATAATTTTTTTTATTATAAAATGTTTTTAAGCTTGATTGTAATTATCAAAAACAAGTCTATATTATTATTTGCAATAAACTTGTTTTAAGAAGTACAAAGCAATATTATTTTCAGGGAAACTGAAACAAATTATTCAGAGATTTAAAGATTTTCTACTTTGATAAGGAGAACCCACGCACTCTAGAGCATTTAAATACAAATACAAATATAAAAAAAAAAAAAAAAAAAAAAAAAAAAAAAAAAAACAGAGGGGTAACGACGTTAGAAAACTGCCTTTGAAATAGCTTTTGTATTCCGATTGTAAAAGAACAAAAAATAAAAATAAATACATAAATGAAGGAACATGTAAAAAGTGAAATATACGTATAGAGAAGGGAAGATCCGAATATTGGGGTTTGATGTTACTGTTAACCGCAGCGCTTGAACTAAACATTGCGTGGGGGGTTTCGAGGGAGTTCCGGATTAGCCAGAATATACAGCGGATTCCCCTCGTGAGACTACTGGCAGACGAGTAAAAAGCCGGACTTCATGGGCGTCGCTGCTCTGTCCAGGTGTTCTGTCCAGACGGCGTCTATCAGCTGGCGTCACCATGTCGCGATCGATTCTCGAGCCTTTCCCGAACTGTTTCGCTATTGGCAAGCAATGACTCCAGCTGGGCTCTGAAACTTTCCATCTCCCATTTATTCACCTTATCAGCAATGATAAGGATCTCTTGTTTCAACAAATCCAAGGGAAATGAGCCCAAGGACTGGCCGTGAGGTTCCGGCAACAATTTTTCCTTTCTCACCCACGGTTATTTGGGTCTCTCTCTCTCTCTCTCTCTCTCTCTCTCTCTCGCTTGATCTCATTTTTCTCTTTATCTGCAATACTAATAACGAGCTATCCCAAGTTGTGGCATATTGAATTTTTTGTAATAATAATTTTCATGCCCTCAAACTCTGCACGTCAATGCTTATCCACCAACTGCAATTTAATGATGCAAATCAGTATCCCAGAAATTTTATTCCACCACATGTAACTAAATTATAATCTGATAACAGTTTGAACGTGGAGAACGAACTTTTTGTCTGAATAATTGACTTTTACACGTAGAATATAATCGAGATTCAGTGGCTCTCCATTAATACCAGCGCTTCGTCGATTTCGATTAGCTCTATCAGTAACATTTCTTAACAATAACAAGCACGTAATTTCGTAAGCATACGATTGAAAACCTCGTAATTTTCTAACAATCGTCTTGAGATTGTTTGTATCGGTGATCGAAAAGACGTAATCAATTCTCTCGGTTTATAGTTCAATTCTTAGCTGTACAAATGCGCGTGTATACACACGAGGGTTGAAGCGATACGTATGAGAAAATCAAAATTCAAATTTTCTCATAAAGCATTAGATCTGTGTGAATAAGTAGAGAGGGACCGCCTCGAAGCTTGAAACGCGCCTTTCTGCGTCACCCTCGCTAACCCATAAATACCTACTGATGCTAATAACGGGAAATGATCTTAGCCAAATATATCTCTCCTGCATCCTGGAGTAATTTAAGTTAATTACCCTCGAGGACGAAGGCTTCGGTCAATTAAGACGCTATCGGAAAAAGCTCAGAAAAAGTCATTTACGATACTAATCTCGGCTCTCAACACACTCCAATTTTCCAGAATAATGGCAATGGATTGATAAGAGACTGTATCTTTATGTTCGATTTATCGACGTTTATATGGCCACTGGCGGTTTAGTTTTCTTTCAAATAGTTTTGATGGAGTCGACTATTACGTGAATACACGTTACAAATATAAATTTTTATACAGTTTTTTTTTTTATATTTTATTCGGTTCTACGAAGTGACGAAGTAATTAAAAGAGGGTGATATATTTTTCACACAGAAAAAGAATTGTAGTAAATATATTTCGCCGCAGAAAAAAACTATACATAATTTATACATGATTTTCGCCTCGCTGGGACGTCAATATGATACAGCTGTAGGTGCTTTGAAGACTGAGGACTCGGAATCAGAAGATTTTAAAACAAATCTTAACGTAAGAATGCTTAATGATTTACTCGCCCCATAAAGAAAATAACATCACACCCGAAAGGTGCTCGAAACCTAAGTAAAAATGGTATACGATATTTCCCTATGTAGGTGCAATCTTAGCGAAAATAATAAAACAAAATAGTAGCTTTCAAGAGTTTTCGGGAAAGAAAATCGTAATTTATTGTAAATACGCGTTTTCTTATGCCCAAAACGTTGAAAAGCTCGAGTTGTAAGTAATGTAGCGAAGACTCTGTCTAGAAAATCTCTAGAAAAAAGATTTTCACCCTTTCCACGCAGCTACAAAGCATATTATTACCACAACATCTTGGCAACTCGAAGGGAATAATAGTCGTCAGGTCGGCGAGAAAAACCCTTTTCCGTCGCTTCCTAACAATCAGACTCGTCGTATCAATTATATAAAATAAGCAAAAATATAAATACGTTAGAAATTATACGGGCAAATCATTTTGCACTAAGCTAAAATATGTAATAGCGCAAAATAAATTAATTGTAATAAAAGTAAAAAAAGTTAATTTATAATAGAGTTAAATGGGATAATGTCAATAAAAGTAAATAATTAAATTTATAATAGAGTTGAATGAGTTAATTGTAATAAAAGTAAGTTATTTTCAAATAATTCATTTATGTAAAAAGTATTCTTTTTTAATAGAACAGTGACAAACATCTAAAAGTTAATTTAAATAATGTAAAACTATGAAAACTATGAAACTGATTGTATCAGTAAAGTATCAAATGGCATAATTTACTTGGAATTTTAGGAATAGCTATTTATTAACAAAAATATATTATTTCATGATAAAGATATATCTTTAGTGCCATTATTAACTTTTACTACTTCATTGTAACATTAGCTTATATTGAAAAATAATTCTTTTCAAAGAGAAAAAAATATTCCAATTGATTAAAAAAATACGTATTTAAATAATTATTATTTCTAAAACTACAAAACGTTTAAACATTATCCAACTCTGAATTCATAAACATTGAATTTAATAATTAATATTTTCAATATCGATTGTTTTCTTTTTTATTTATTAATTTTAATATCGACTTTAGACGAATAAATGTGTACAGAGAGGCCCATTCACTGGATGGGACGTAAGAAATAAGATGAGTATTCTTGCTCTCCCGGATTGACGTAATGAGTAAATACTCTCTTCTTCTGATTCTTAATCAGAGACGAAGATTATGTAACGTCCCAACAATGTTCTACATTGATTCAGCAATGCTTCCATTGATAGGAGGATAAAGGAGCCGTGAAGCAATAAAGCAATTGGACACTCCTTTTTTTGTTGGCCTTCCACTTTCAATATCGATAGCAAGCTTACAGAGAAAGCATTGTCGAGCTAAGTATAGAAGTTCATCTTCGCAAAAGAGGCTCAAGTAAAACGATAAACAAACTGATGTACAAACGAAACTAAAATATATGAAAATCTTCCCCCATCTAATAGTCAAATAATGCCATCGTCTGTGTAATTATGTAATTTATAATATTTTTTACACTGTATTTTTACATTAACAACAAATTATTAAATAAATTATTAAATTTGAAATCGGCACTCGAAGCTCCAACAGTCTATTTTTTGAATTTTCTGAAGAAAGCAGAGTTCCAGCAATAAATAGTAAATGTTGTTTCCCCGCTTCGATTTCTCCCCCTTACTTTGTCTTTATTTTTTCGAGGGTCGACAGAGGACTGAAAAAAAACGACGTAACGAAGGAAGTAAAAATCGTTATTTGTCAACTTCGTATGAAGATTTTGCGTATCTACATATTTACTGTTCCTCGCAAATGAATAAAGATGAATTACAGATGATCTAGATTTTTTATAACGGCTTTTGATACTTCCTCGGATGCATTTTTGTAATTTTTCTCGAATACTAAATACTTTACTTAACGAAGAGAGTACTTGCATTTCAAAATTTTATTATAAAAAATACTTAGGAGTAAGTTGCCGTTAGAAGCATCGTTTCCATTTACATGGGAAATAAAATTTCTTAAAATAACACAAACCGAAATATTCTTGTTTTCATATTAACTTTGGGAATAGTCGTTATAAATAAGTTACAATTGAAGTAAGATATTTTACATAAAATAAACGACTTTTGTAAAATAGTTGAGAAGTAAAAACAATAATTTTCCCATATGTTAAAAATAATCATGTCATTTGTAATATAATATTGTTTGTTAACAAACTTATAAAATTATATAATTTATTTTCATTTATTTCCATTTATGTATCGTTGTCTCGATTGTTCCCGAGGTAAGAAATTCGAATTAATGTATTTTTCTCAATATTAATACATAATGTTTAATAATCAAAAGCTGTAATACGTAGACATCCTTGCACAAAGTGTTTTATTTCTCAAAACAGGCGTGTTCGGACCAATAGTTCGGGCATACCTTAGTGTTTGAGTTACTTGAGTATCGAAACTAGAAACGGGAATAAGTTGTTTTAAGTACAATTATTTATAAACTTATTAATTTTAATGTTGCAAAGAAAGAGGAGCTCGCGTGACAATAGCCGGGACAGAAAACATAAGAAAACGCTTGAAAAAAAAACCTTTTATGTTGTTTCAATAAATAAATATTCAGGGCAATTAAGCATAGCCAGATTAGAGATTGTTAGCTCAGGAACATGTTGCGAAATTGAATTCAATACGTTGGTTGGAAAAGTCGCTAAGATTGTGAGGCGCCGTTAAAACATTTCCTCTCTTTAATATGTACATAATTTATACTAGAATTCAGTCTAGCGACAGAAACATAAATAAACTGTAAGGACAACTCAGGATCTCTGTAAGTACATGTAAGCGACCAATGGGATAAAAATATCTCGTAGACAGTCTTTCGAGAATAAATATTTTATATTTTACTAGATTACTTATGAATGAAATAACATAATAACCTGAGGAATTAAATGTCAAAGCATTAAATCAAAGTCATCATCTGTGTAAATTATCATCACTTATGTCTCTCTATTCTACGAAGATCTTTATTCTACTCGGACTCGGTTCCAGATCACGTACTCGATCGATGGGTCTAAAAACATCTATTGCTACATATCTCGGCCTTCTGCTCTTCTCACACTTTTCCGTCGCTTTATTGTGGCGGCTCAAGCATCGAGTTCAATATCTCCAAGGATACTCTTCATAAGCTTATTTACTTTAGCCGTACATGCAAGAAACTCTTGTTAATACGGTCGAACTTCCAGCGTGGACTTCGAGTAGTAAAAGCGTACAGGATGTAAAACTTTAGAACAATTAGCGCAATGCTGCTGATTAGAGGTTATGATTCGGGCTCGAATCGAGAGCCCGAGCATTTACGAGTTTTAAATTTGAAAATACTATTCTCGTAAAATGCTATTGCACCTAAAGCATTTACCCCCTTTTGAGAAATGAAAATTTATTATAATAAATAATAGCAACAAATTTTAAACGCATTTATAGAATTTTTGCTACTAAACTACTAATGCATTCGAATATTTTATATTTCATAGATCCATGGATTCACAAATCCTTTAACTATGAACAAGTTAATTGAAACATAAAACAAATTAAGTAAATATATAGATTAATACCGTGAACAAAATTATACAATTATATCATTTTTAATTTGATTTGAAGCCACAATTTTTCTCAGCCTCATTAAAGAATATATTTTCTTGCATATGTATAGTCTATTTATTGCATTCACATTTTATGATTTCGGATTTACAATTTTTTTCTTTCTGAATGTAGTAAAATGTAATTACATTGGGCTTCTGTAACAAATGAAAAAAGTATAAAATCTAATTCAAATTTGTCATCTTAATGAGCCGTTGCACTTATTGGCTTACCCGAATGCACGAATCTTTTCGAATTTCATAAATTACGTACTTGTTCGAGGCCAGCTAAGAAATAGCATTGCGCGAAATATTTTAAAGCAGCACATGTAAATAGGTTTTATAAATTATGTGCAGAAATATATATATATATATATATATATATATATATTATATATGATTATCTAATAAAACGATAACCATTATTTTCTTATGTTCTACATAAAGTCAATAGCTCAGTTTGGCTTAAAATGAGAACAGTAATTCGAGCGATTACCCTTATTTCAACAATTTTATTTAAACTCTAATATTCCATCTTTTATTTCTCCAGCTCCAATTTCATTTAATGTAAGGTATACTTGACATTCAGGAGCAAAGCTCGTCGTTATAAATGCCTAATTTGTAATTGAAATGAAGTGAAGTATCTTATAACATTAAGGTATGTCGCTAAATCTTGGCTCCAGTTAATTGCAGTGTTCTGAAGCTGATTGCTATTAGTATTGCACTTTTTGGAACACAACAATTACATAATAAGGACGTATTATTATCTTCATATTTTCGCTCTCTCGGTCAATTGAAGTAAGTCTCTTCAAAAAAAAAAAAAAAAAACGAGAGAAAAGGTCAATTGGGCGCTTTCCCTCTTTATCGGAAACGAGCGCCTGTGTGAGTGCACATACACTCCCAAGAGATATATGTACGTTGCGCCATCGCTACTTTTATTTATGAGCAACATATATTAGCGTCATAGAAAGGCAGTGTAAAAGAGAAAGAGAGAACGGCGAAGGTTCCATTAAAAAAGGTCAGTGAGTCAGGGTCATTAAATCCACGACGTCTCTCTCTCTCTCTCTCTCTGTCATTCTCTTATAGGTTAAAAGAATCAGGAATTCGCTACCGTAATAATACCATACCGTAAAGCCGAGGTGCCAAGAGGTTTTGCAAGCCCTGCTGAATGACGCCCTCGCAAGAGTCGTAAAAGGGTTTCAAGAACCATTGAACGTGCAATCCTTTTATTTATCGGCCATTTTCAGTCGTCTCAACACAATATTACCTACTGTTATTTAAAATAAACATATACGAATCTCCTTAAAACATGTTTGTTTCAGTATTTGTATCATTATTCCTCAACTTCCTTTGTTTATGCATTCTATTTTTTGTTTCATTCAGCGGCTCTCTTCCCAAGTGGAAAAATTTATTTTTCCAAGATTCTTTAATTGATTAGAAAAAATGGCGAGACGTCGGAATACTCTGAACTTCATGGAAATTTAACATTAATATTCAACGTGTAAAAATAAATCCGAAAATAAAATAATTCAGATTGTATAAGTGCAAATCAATTTAAGTTACTTTTAATATGTTCCCACAATACATTACTAAACGTTTTTAAAATCACTTTTATAGTAGACACCCCTAATTAAATGTATATATATATATATATATATACACACAAAGTATCTGAAATTTGTTAAAAAATATAAAATATAGTATTGTACATCACGGAAAAATTTTCTATTTAAGCAATTATGAATTAATTTAAACCGTTAAAATATTATACAATGTATACTATATCATGAAATATTGCCATTTTTTAATAAGTGAGAAAATTGATTAAATGATAAAAAACCCGTATCCTTTTGCCTTTTACAGGGCATTGTGAGTCAATTGTAATAGGTTGTGGTACTTTTACAGTCTCTGACTGATGAAAAGCATTTTTGAAATATCAAGCTGAATGCACAATATCAAGCTCTAAATAGAAATATACGTAATAAAAAAATGTCTTGACTGTATGAGTAATAGATCCGTGAGATACCAACCGAACGGTTTCTCATAGGGGGAAGAGTTATAATTAATTTTTATTTTAATGATTTCGTGGGAATGTCTATGCAACTTATAAGTCGTATCTTTTTCGAGCTTATAAAATTACAAGCTTCAGTTTTGTATTGAACTTAATGTTCGACGTATCCAATAAACAAATTATTATACAAACTTTCATTATTGCTATCATATATATATGTATATATTTGGAAGTGTATATATATAGGATAAGCAATAAATTCATAAATTTTATTCAAAATTTAGTTCTTTACTTAAATATACAATGCGGATTTTTTTCTGTAAAGAAAAGAAGTAAAGTCAAGTTTATGTCATAGACTGTGAGATGTAACTAAACTCTGTTCTTGTAAAAAACATTATTTCTCACGATAGAAAGAAACTAAGATATCGAAATTTCCACACACCATCTGTTTTGTATCATATGTATATGATTTGGGAAGATTTAAAAAATCATAAAAGTAGATATAATAATATTACAATGATGAGCGGCCGATTAGAAGTTTATCGTTACCATTTAATGTTGTAATAATAACGATGGTGAGATTATATTTATCAACTATCGGAACGCATTAATTTCTGTATAATTGGATCTGTGATAGCTTGTCAATGAATTAATCCCCTATAATATAATAATTAAAGTTGCTTAGAGTCGATAAAGCCGAGCAGGTAACATTGGATAACATTCTTTCGAAATTCGCGATAAGAAAATGCGTTTAATTCGCAGAGGATAAAATAGGATAAAAACTCGAGGGTAAAAACTCCGTAGATAAATCGTATTGGTCTTTTGACCCAAGTTCGGGTTATTTATTTGTCTCTCTTTATCCTCATCTCTCTATTCTCATGTTGTATTCGTATTTTTGGCTTCTCGATCTATCTATCTCGATCCCTAATTGTTCTAAAAATCTCGCTAACACTCCACGGAAACGATCTTTCTCCCGGTCTTTTTCGCTATCTGCATTCTTAGCTTACGGCATTTTACTATGATAAATACGTTTATTCTCGAGACTCGCGTGCTTGTATCTTTCGGCAAGATGGCTTGTCACGACATCGCGATTCTATCGTCTCTTGATTCTCCACCTCCGCTCTGACCTTCGCTACGGAATAAAAGCAGAGAATCTTTAATACTGACTATGACGTACATTGCGAAGAAATTATTTAATCTTATTTATACAAATAAGAGATTATTTATACAACCTGTAAAGGTTTAAGGCTCTCGCGATATGGTCGATTCGTCGACCTAACAAATTTCATAATCCAAAACAAGAATGATCTACCAAGGGATAGATCATTAGGGAGAAGATCTCTTGGAAACTCAGGATTTCAAAGCCTACTGTTTCACATTTCAGAAAAATCTTCGACGATAAGCTTTCTTATACTGACTTCCTTACGAACGTTTAAAAGTTCACCTCATCCTCTAGAACAAAGTCCAACCCGAGTAATTTAAATTTTGAGTTATTCACCCATCGGCCAATGAAAA
Organism: Ceratosolen fusciceps; assembly: GCA_018883505.1. Taxonomy (NCBI): domain Eukaryota; kingdom Metazoa; phylum Arthropoda; class Insecta; order Hymenoptera; family Agaonidae; genus Ceratosolen; species Ceratosolen fusciceps. The sequence continues at coordinate 515,249 of RCIC01000035.1, read as the reverse complement.
ATATCACTCGAATCTGAGATATCAGACGAAATCACTCTTTTATTATATATATTTAGCATTTTACACCTTTTGACCAGCACTCAATCCTTATCCTTAATCCTAGACAAAATTTTTTATGCTCCATAATTATTTCATATTATTCGAGAATTTAACTGGGAACTTAAAAATTATTCCAAGTACTAAGGGCTTTAAAAATACCTAAAAATTTATGAAAATTAAAACTCTTTATATCTCTGCGTACTATAATATAACTTTCAATATTTTTTTTTTCATTTATACTGAATTGAAGAAGAGATAAAATATTATTCTCTGTTGTTATTGATTCTGAAATCTGAAAGTCTCGATTTATATTTGTTTTTGAATTCTGTTTTATTATCCTTCCTTCATCAAATACATTTTATTTGCTATTTTTAAACTTTTTTCCTCGAAATTAAGCAAAAATTAAATAAATAAATAAAGGAAAAGTAAATTTATTTACACGTTTGTTAGACCTTCAATAAATATCCTTTAATTATTATTATTTCATATTTATCAAGCTTAGTTTTAAAAAATATGATTTTAATTTGTAAAGATTCTGCCTTTCTTAGCCAATAACTAAATACTTTAATAAATAAATTAAAACTTCTTTTAAAATATAAAGCAATAAAAATTTCCATACATTTTTTAATATATATACTTGGAATTAGTATTCTCAGAATATATAAAAACCGATTTTAGATTAATAAGCGTAAAAAATTCATATTGCCTGCTATATAAATAGTATATCTTTAGAGATGTTATTTTCAAAGATTTTATTACTATATCTTTTAGTTTCAATTAAGCAATAATTGTAAAAATAATGTATGCAATAACTAATAGTAGAGTACAAAGCCAAATATATTTAAATACTGTTGTTATGAATACTTTTCATGGCTTTTTTTTCATTCCCATGTATGAGTTGTAAAATCAACACAATAAAAGAGAAAAATAATTCTATCAAATTATTGTGGAAAGAAGATTTTTTTTTAATGTATAAATAAAATTTTCAACTTTACAGTGAAAATTTGGAAATGAAATGACTAAACGAGTAAGCAAAAAAGATATGAAAATAATTCTTGAAAAAGATTTATTTATTGTTTACAATTGTAGAGAAATACACCATTAACAACAATTAATCATGTGATATATTTAAAAGAAAAATTATTATATACTAAAATGAAGTTTAGGGTGTAATATTTTAATAATCGTTTAAAAGTCAGTGAATAGAGAGTTAAAATAAAATGAAAAAAATGGCATTGGAAAGATGTGAGTGCACGCTTTCTAAGCAAAACTTGGGGATTTTATATATTTTCGGAGCCGTATATCAAGATGTTACATTTAACCGTGGATTCGAAGCTATATATCCGTGTGTGTGTGTGTGTGTGTGTGTGTGTGTGTGAATACTTAAGCTCGGAACTCTTTTAAGGTATAAACAACAACAATCAAAGGAAAAGTTGCGCTGCGATGACAGTCGTGCTTGTGAATCTCGTGTTTGTTCATCTCAATGGTGAATTTCAATGCCTATTATTGCCCCGCTCCCTATCTATCGCTCACTTATATTTATATTTACACACGTACACAGGTAAACGCGTACACGCGCATTTATTTACAAGTTCCGCCTTAATTCGGGCTTGCGGGCGCATTATTGGCGGTATAATGGCCCGTTCGCATTTGAAATTGGTTCTGAGAAAGCTGAGCTTGTGAATATGGAATGACGCCAGCGAAGCACTGACACGCGCTTGCATAATTATGAACAACTTATGGATTTAGTAACTCTCCCCCCGGAAAGTCCTTCACTTTCAATGAATCGGTAAGTGTGTTCTATTCGAGATGCAAACGTCAAGTACAAAAGCGGCTGATGAGCTGAACCTAGCCAAGGTTCTCATTAAATTATCAGAATGAAGAACTAGACTTTAGCAGAATTAGATTTCAGCAGAATCGTCCTCTCGGTTTTTTTAGAATAAAATTCTTACATGCAAGACATGCTCGTTATTTGGAGTTTACGTTTCTTTTACAATCACGTTTTTTGGCGAATCAAACAAAGAATTTAGAATAGTTAGTCGCAATATGACTATTGTTATCTCTACTTTCAAAAAATCTAATTTATCAGCAAGGAAATGCTACTTAATTAGAAGAAAAGAGATGGATAGATAGATAGATAGCTACAGACAGAAAGAGAGAGAGAGAGAGAGAGAGAGACAGACAGACAGAACTTTCCTCCTTTTGCAACTGAATGTATCTATGGCTATAATTTTCTTTCCTAACTACACTCTGCCATTTCTTATTATAAATATTACTTCTCGAATTTTATATACTTTTCATCTCCTGAATTTCTTCGTTGAAAATTGATGTTGCTTATTTACTTTAAGAAATTAAGGTTTATATAAATATTTATATTTAACGATTCTTGCACAAGTAAAGCTCGACATATTCAAAAACTAAGAATTTTAATAGTAAGTAATAAATGCCCAAAACTACTAATAGAATAAATCAGTTTAACAAACTAAATGTAGTGGGGATCGAATATATTTTTCCACTGCGTAATTATAATATTTAGTTCAAAATACCCTCAATTAATTAAATTAAATATAATATTTTTTAGTTAGAAATGTTCCCAATCGTTCCAAAAAGTATGGAGAATTTCAAATTTAGTTAAAAGATTTTACGTAAAAGTTTTTCTATTTACTTAAGTGTAACTCAAACTAATAGTGCTAGCTTTTATAGAATTAAAATAGGCATTTGGCAAATAAATAATTCAAAATGCGGATGAAAAACCAAGCAACCTTTACAAGTTATCACTAACTAATCCCACCAACTAGTTCCAGAAAAAATTATTATGACATGGGTTAAGAATAAATAAGAATCCCTAAAGTAATAATACATGACATAATAAGTAAGGAAATTTTTAAAAAGAATTTATAGATGAATTTACGAACGACTTGTAAATAAATTTATCTGCAAGGAAAATATTTCAGAATATTATTAATTATATACATTTATTCCTAAATTGTATAATGTAAGATAATTAATTTTAGTATAATGTGTTTGATGCGATAGTTAGAACGTATAATACGGAAAGAGTCTTCCGTAACAGAGAAAATGAATTTATTCTGTAGTATAAGAATTTTTATTAGATTAAATGTTGATTATCCATAGGTAGAATATCTACTCAAAATTATCAGACAGAGTCTCATCCTCAGCCGATAAAATAGAGCCTTTCAGGTTAATTAAAAAATCCTGGAGCTCATAAGGAAAAGTACAATTTTCAAAATGCATTTATATATTTATACTGGGAGTTCGACAACCCCCATGCCGGGACCTCGTCTATTAAGGTCTTATTAACTTACAGACATATATATATATATATATATATATATATATATATAGCTATCGAATTAAGGTAAAAAAAAAAAATAAAAAAAAAATAAAGTTACATCATAGGGGTTATCGGGAAACCAAGAGTCTTCATCGAGTTATGCTCCATGCGATTACGAAAGGCTGTCGATGCCGTTTCTCTCAAACTTGCCACTTGCAAGCTGGACTGCAAACTCATTATGAGCAATTACTCCTCGCGATTCATCGAATACTTTAATCGGAGCACTCAGCTGCAAGTCTATAATAACGGTCGAACGAGCATGAGATGCATTTCCCCGTGGGGTAGTCGGGAATAATTCATGAGTTGCTCGATGACAAAAGCTCTGCGTCACTCGATAAAACAATTTTCCCGCCAAGCTGCCCGATGAATAATAATAAGAGTCTCTTTCACGTCGTCTCTCGCACTCGGTCGTGTCGCAACAATAACTTCTTTCCAACTCATAAAAAATCTAGATCTTCGTAATAATCCGAGGCTCTGGCTTCCTTCTCCATCCCCGGCTTCGTACACATCCTTTTCATTCCGCTTTACCCAGCCGTCGATAGAGGACATTTTCTAAACCACGGGACATTAAGAAAAGGGATCGGAAAGTGCATAGGCCAGGCCGATGTCATTAATATACATTAATTTCAAGGTCTACGTTAAAGAGCCGCGCCCCCACGTGCCGGACTCGAGGAATTTTAATGCCGACGATATTCAGTGCGCTTCATAAATTTCAGTGAGCTGAGGATACCGAGGGTCCGACTCGGGCTGATCGAAAACCTCGTAAAATATCACTTTTATCACCGAGTCCTTACTCCACCTCCTTTTTTCTTCCATTCGGACGACTCGAATTTCACTTTTCCCTTATTTAACTTTCGTTAAGTACTTACTACTACTATGAATCCAATCCATCTCTCCTCAGTCCTACATTTCGTTTAAACTGCCTTGGCTTCTCTTATTCAACATTGCTATACAAGTCTATGCTCAGATGACAGCATACGCTTACAACCATTGAAGATTAAAAGATTTTTTCTATCAGAGATTTTGTTGAACCTATTTTTCGTGACATTATCTAGCCAGTGCTCTTTATCAAGTCGAACTATTCGGCTATATTGTTTTATTAAAGGCTCTCGTATCTTAATAATCTGCATATCTCTGAAGTATTTTATTATTATATCCGATATTTATAGGAATTTTTCAACCGTTACCTTAATATATAATATAAGAAGGCACCCCATCATTAATCGAATGCAATTATATCTATTGCGCCATTTTTAACGTTCAACACAAGATTTTATATTAGGCAATTTTGCTAAAAATATTTATAGAAGACAGATCTTGTAAATAACTTTTTCGATATTATATTTTCATTACAATAAGTAATTACGTTTAAGAAAAAGAATTGTAATATTTATAATAGTTTTAAATATTGTAAAAATTGTATAATAAAAAGGCTTATATTGAAGACTTAATGTTCCATTATAAATATTTTCACTCGGTTTATATAAATGAAATTATCTGTATTCGATATTCGATTGATTCGATCTGGATTCGATTGATCAACTATTTAAAGTAAAGTAAAGACCGATATTATCAATTTTACTCTCCATGCTTTTCCTTTTTTTTTTTGTTTTTTTTTTTCTTTTTAAATTGCCTCCGAGTCTAAAGTATATAATTAATTTATTAAAGCCGCAAAGCAACGTGTAAAATAAGAATTGCATGAAAGTTTAAGTGAAAAATAATAGAAAACTAGTGGGAGACGCACAATCGAAACTCAATTCAGAATATTATCTGTGATTGAATCGCAAATTGATATAAAGAAGCGCAGAAATACTGAAACAGTAAACGAGGATTGGGATGCGACTGCAATAATGAGGTCGACTCGACGAGAACAATATTAAGATTCGTCTTTTCAATATAATGCGTAAAGTTGACGTTGGGAAAGCGTTTATAATGAAAACTCGTTGTCGAATGAGAAAGGCAAGACGGGTTTTTGGGGACGTTTATTCTCGAAGTCTAATTAACTGGTCGGAAAAAATACGGGAGCATTAGAAAAGTTAGTGAACCCTTTAGCGAATGAATAGCGACACGTTCGAATGAAAGCGGAGGCACCGAGTGGGACACGCATAGGACATATCAATAAGGACGATTGTCATTCCAGCCGATAGATCATCGGGTGCCTCCCGGTGATATAGCCGGCATACGTCACTTGAATTAATCGCCGTTGCGATTAATTAATCTTAAGTGACTACAACGAGTGACGTCTTTACCTTTCTTTTCCTCGCGCTTTTCTTTACTTTAACGATCTCCATCTCTACCGCTTCTTCGGATTTTTTTTTAAATTCAGACCTACCCGACTTTACTTTCATTATAGTCCATTAAAGTATTGTCTCTACTTGTGGTGATAATATTAGTTCGGATTTTAAAAACGTGTTCCTCAATATTTATCTCGGCATTATCAATGTACGCTCAATGTATTCGGAATATTACAAGCCGAATATTTATGTATATTTATTACTTCGATAATGCTCGTGAAGCCACTCACAGTTCTTAAATAATTCTAAATTATTCAAAAAGCCTTCTATTATTAATATTCCGTTGATATAAATTCAAGATTCTTAGCCAAAATTGTTTATAACTAATTTTTCATATTTACAAAACTGCGGTTTAATCCGTTCTTTTATACTATAAATATAAAACTCTGGCAAATATAATAACGCAGCGGATAAGGTATCAGTGCTTTACGCTCTGAAAAGAACTCAAATGATTCTTTTATATAATAAAAAAAATCTCTTCTCTGTTCTATTTCTGCAATAAAAAAAAAAGATTCTTTAAAAGACCAAGTTTCTTTTTTTTATATTTTCTGGTTCTCTACAATTTATAATAAAAATATACTACATTCTTTAATTTATATCATGCGTATACCTACACGTATACTTTTATAACATTCAGAAAAAATCGTATTATAATACGACGTTATTATATTTATCTACATTTAATACCTTAAAATTAATATCTAAAAAAATATAATAAAATATTTTACCAACTATTTCTTAAATATAGAATATACTCGTTATTAAATAATATGTAAATTTTATTTGAATAGATACATATATGTATATATGTATAAATAATATATATTAAATTTAATTTAATAATAATGTCTTCAATTATTTTAACTTATTTCAATATTATAATTTAATTTAAGTAGTTTCTTTTCGATAATAAAAAAAAAATATGCAGGCTCTTACAATGTATAAAAAACGAAAATGAACCTTAAATATTAAAAATAACGTAGACAAATTTGTACTAATATGAATACAAAATATTACATTAATAAATAATTTTTTATTTACTTATTATTTGTTTATTGACAATACTGATTGTCAATATTTCAAAAATATATTGTTAAAATTGATAAAAATGATCATATTTAAATTATTAAAAAATCTTTGAATCCTGATATTTAATATATGTAAAGTTTCCATATTTATTTTATATTCGAATTAAACATTTTGATATATTAAATCTTTATTTGAAGTAAAATCATAACATTAAAAAAAACAAATGATTAAATTAGAAAAATCGTACGAATATAAGTAATCGGAATAAAAGCAGAGAAGAAAAAATTAAAGCTATTAAAGCTTCTCTACCGTTAGTTCATTTTATTTTATGAAATCTAGAGATTTAATGTTCTTTGGTTTAAGATTATTTTTTATAGAACATTGTTAAATCAATGATTAAGTTGTAATCTATATTCATTTGCATACAAAATAGAATAATTTGCCTTATAGAATTAAAGTGACTCAATCTTCGAACTTTTTTTAAACTAAAAAGAACATCATTTATCGAAAGCAAAATACTATTTATTGTAATGAATGGTTGGTTATGCGGAAACGCGCGTCACTACTCCGCCGAGTTCGTAGCATCGAATTCTCTTAATTTCCGCTGAAGGATGAGATCGATTCTTTTCTATTGCATCGTAGTTGATCATCCTTCCGTCGTACACATACAGACCTATTTATACAAACGGGAAAATTCGCAGGGCGTGACTCGCCGTACGAGTTCGCTAGCATTATTAGTGTCTTTTCGAGTGGGGGGTAAGGGGAAATGTACGACAAGAAAGCCGAGGAGAAGCAAGAAGATAGATAGATAGATAGATAGATAGATAGATAGATAGATAGATATATAGATAGATAGATAGATAGATAGATAGAGAGATAGATAGATAGATAGATAGATAGATAGATAGATAGATAGATAGATAGATAGATAGATAGATAGATAGATAGATAGATAGATAGATAGATAGATAGATAGATAGATAGATAGATAGATAGATAGATAGATAGATAGATAGATAGATAGATAGATAGATAGATAGATAGATAGATAGATAGATAGATAGATAGATAGATAGATAGATAGATAGATAGATAGATAGATAGATAGATAGATAGATAGAGAGAGAGGGGGGGAGAGAGAGAGAAAGAGAGCTTAACGAATGTAAAACTTTTTTTATATACCTTTCTGATTATATTACCAGTCCATATTTCCTACCGTGTTTATAACAAAAGCTATCGTGTTGTTTTTTAGACAAATTGTGAAGCAGAGTAATAATAGTCTTCTTGTTCTGGACAATCAATTTTAACACGTGTGAAATATATACGAATTCGATAGTTCTGTTTATATTTTTTCTGAAAAATATCATATTCGAAAATAATTATACGAAAATTATTAACTAAACTAGTTTCTAAGCTACAAAAACGTGAAGATTTGTCCAGAAGTAGCGGGCAACGACTGATCGAAATATTAATTTGCAGCAAGTAATAATAATAATAAAAATAATAATAATAATAATAATAATAATAATAAAAATAATAATAATAATAATAATAAAAATAATAATATTAATCACGTCAATGATGATAATAATTCAAAGCACATACGAAGGACGAAAAGGATAAAAAATGATAAATAGAGCTATGAGGGAAAATGTTGAGCTATGAGAAATGTGGATAAAATGAAGATTGAGTGCCGAAATAAGGAGGAATCGAATTAAGCAGCCAATCGAATATAAGAAATTGTCGAAGATGAGGGAAAGGAATAATCAGGATAGTAAGTGGTAAGAGGATGAAAATGAAATGAAAAGAGATGGGGAGAAACGAAACAAACATGGGCGCATTACGGTCAGGAGCGATCCGCACAATCTATACACCATTTGGGACGATCGGGCCTTGATTTTCTCGACAAGACATGGGCTGACGGCGGGAGCAGGGTCACGATTATTATAACGGCCGAGTTAGGGTCGCCACGCTTCGCCGAGTCCAATGTTGAATAGTGCAAAGCTCTCTCGGTAATTTCCAAGCACGCGCTACAAGCCTATTGATTTTTCTGCGTCACCCTACGCGAGCCCTACGCGAGCCCTACGTGAGCCCTACGCGAGCTCTACGTGAGCTGTTGGGATGTGGGCAGATGGAGTGAGTATGAAGAGTATCAATCGGGACTTAAGGTGCACTGACTGACTGAAAGAAGAATCATATATGATTTATGTCCAATGCAAATACTACCTCCTGGTTCTAATGCGGAGTCCACCTTCGGTTTCAAAGGATGAGCTCGAATATAACAAATTTCTCTGAGCTCACGATTCCAAATGACGCAAAGGACAAGTGAAAGCTAACGAGAGTAAAATTTCAGTGTAATTATATGTACGGTTTAGAGCAAATGGTTCAGTAGTGTCTATTACGTTCGGACCACTTATTACAATCTTCGATTCCTCCTTAGACGTACGCGTACACGTAACTACTAGCATATAGAATAAGATATTTGGTGATAGGCCAGTTAATAGATCTGCTCGATTGTTCAAATTTAATCGCATAATTGAAGGGATAGTATTTAAACAAGTTATACTCAATGCTTTACAGACAACAAACACTAAATGAATTTATAAATTTAACCATCGGGAAAAGCGGCTCGTTCTCATATTCCTATTGTCCGTCTTATTTTCGTTACTTGCTCCACATCAGCCTCTCCAGACAAAGACTCGTTTCTGAAAAGGGTATCTATCGGCAAGGAAAAAGAGGATCCGCAGATACTAAATGTAATAGTAGTCGCGTTGGTATGATGAAGCGAATGAATGGATGGAGGCTTCGGGATAATTCGCTCACTTTTCTGAATTAGTTGCATGCGATAATCTCGTTAGAGGATTATTCGGAATCCTGATGATTATTATATCTCAAACTGCATGCTGTACGAACTTGGAGAACCGGCGCGAAGGCACGCCGAGACCAGTAACTGCCATTTGTTAAATGACGTTGTATAATTTTTATAAAGAGCTCACATCGGTTAAACGGCATCGCCACCCTCTTAATCCTCTCTAACATTGCTCTGTCTACACGCTAACCACGATCTGCACTAATTCGATAAAAAAGACCGTAAATCAGCTTTATTTCTAACTAATATTTCTCGAGCATGTTTGCAGTCGATTCTTTCCACATACTTTCTCCAATTATTCGTATTTTCATCGGCTGGTCATTGCTTATATCGATGTCATTATTTAAGAAGCATTAAATTTAGGTGAATTGGATCAAACCACGCATTTGAGTGCCAATGATAAATAAGTACGTAAATAAAAAATCTTTCAACTCTAAAATTAGAAAACCAAGAGAAATTTCATTCGCCGTAAAATTCAGAATACGTGGAAGCGAACTAGCGTCAATATCATAATTTATATAAATAAATAAAATTCAATGCGAAATTAGTCCTAAAAAAATACCTTATCGGCCAAACAAATTTCTCATAGCTTTGAATTTCTGGATTGACAGGATCACCAACATCAGTGGCAGTTTCGTGTGCACCCGAGAAATGAAATCATGTATGTATATGTGGTTTGCACGTATCTCTTCTTCGCTAAAAATAAAAAACATGAAAAAAATATATATAAGGTCCGGAAAACGGAAAAATGGAAGTCTTATGAATTGGAAGAGGACACATGTAAGATTTTATATGCTTCCCTCCTTCTATGAATATATTCTTATTTCATGTTCTTTTCAGTGAAAGCAATTTTTACCAGCATCGGAGGATGGGTGTGCAAATTTCGGGCCGTTTCCGAGGCCCATATCTCTTCTCTCCTGTCTTCTTCTGACTCTCTTATTCGTCCTCCTAACGTATGTGTGGGTGGGAAACGCACGGATGCAGGCATAATAGAAGCTGCTGTCTCAGGATGAACAAATAATTTATGACCCCCAAGTTAAAGTCAACCAAATCTAGAGATGCGTGCATCAATAACAATAGCCACGTGATTTGAAGATCGATATGCCTGTAAACTCAGACAACAACCGGTATAAAACAGCACTCAGTTGCAATAAATTGACAAAATTTCCATGGACTGAGCAATCGATCTCGTCGTCTCCGCAAAGAATTAAAGCGCTTGTCAAAACAATTAATTTAAATTATGAAAAAATAACGGTCATCGTATAATAACAAAAAATAATAATGTTTTTATAAATTCATGCCGACGATAACGCAACAAAGAGTACGTGAAAGCATGTGCTTTAAAAAGGATGCAGTGGGTCCAAAGTTAGTTGGATTACACTGCATGATATTCGCTGACAATTATCTTTGCTACTGAGGTGCGAGCAGGAACTCCTTGTCGTCAGAAGAAGACGATCAAGTCTGGGTATATCCTGAGTATTTTCTGTGTAAGCTACTGTTTAGAGATCAGAATTAATGGAACAAGTAGTCAGAAATCCACTGCATACATGCATGGGGATGTAAGTTACGAGGCGGTGAAGTGCCGTTGCTTTCGAGAAGGAAAGTCGTCCTCTGCTAAACGAGTCGAGTTTTGCGAACGCTAAAGAAGACGTCACCGGCGAGTCGTGAGGGTACTATCAAGAATCTGACTGACGATTACTATTTCGTACGCTATAAGCGGCGCTGATGAGATTTTGGAAAAGGGAACACGGACTTTCATTAATTGCTCCGAAAGCAGTCTAAAGCTTACTTACACAACTCTGCCATTTACACGTTTTATGCTTTTATTTTCTTAATTATATGTTTAGCCAATACAGATTTCTTTGTGCGAATAAATACAAAATGCAACTTTAAACTTATTACAAATACAACCAATCCGTTTCTTTTGTATTTGTCCCAGTAATTGTACAACTGACTCATCTACTCGCGTTTTATTGTCAAGATCTATTTTAAATTGTGGAAAATGTTGAATTTATACCTAATCTTTGTCGAGAATATAATAAATTTAAATTAATGTAAAAGTCTTAAGTTTTTCATACAGCTTGTATATCAATTAATCAATCAAAATTACTTGCATATAAAATATGGACGTAACTCAAAAATCATTAAAATAATTTACCTAAATTATTTACATTATTAAACGTTAAAAAAATATTTATAAATGTACGAGCGATTCAATATTTTCTCAATTTATATTAAGATTTTGTTAATTCAGGCTACTGTTTTTTTTAACGCTGACATTCATTGGTTTACCAAGTCGTATATTAATATTTTAAATGACAAATATTGCAATTATCGTTGATTACTGGACGGCGCTTAATGAAATCTTTCGTTGTTTTTCTGCTAATTCTTGTAATTTTTTTCTTTGAATATTTAGTAATTACATCTACTCTTAATTGAAAACAATTGATAATTAAATATTTACGTCCGAACAATTTAAACGATTTATTACCATATACGTTATATAATTTATTAAGCTACATTAAAATACATAATTTCACATAATATTAACTAGTTTCTTAAGAATTCATAATTTTTATAAAATTTCCATTTCACATAAGTTTCCAAGAAAATCAATTAGCAATTAATTAATTAATGAAATTCTATGTATAAAATATCTTTCAAGATAAGTCATTTGATTTTGAATGATATCTAAAAATATTAGCACAAAAACATCATAGAATAAGTAAAACATTTTCTAAGGTATATTAATTCCTGAAATATATTGCAGTACCACATAAAAAATAAATTTATAAAAAATTTTAAAACTTTAAGATAACCACTTATAATTTTTTGTTTAATGTTAAATTAAAATTATGGCAAAAATGTTCATATAGTTTAAAAAGAAATAAAAAATGGTTATTCGTACAAAAACTTGTTTATACTTTAAAAAAAATTATAAATATGAACATGGAAACGTATTTTTAATAAAACGTTTGCTTTTACTTGGAGAAAAAAATTAATTTAAAATTTTTCAACGGCAAAAAATAAATATTAGATATCTAGGAATAATTTATTCACGTCAATTATCGTAAACAAAGTATACAAATTTCATTTTTACATGAAGATATGTAATCTCGGATTCGTCACTCACTAGTCATTGTATGTGTACAGATTTTTAAAAAATATATTGAAATAATATTAAAAGAAACAATCGAGAAAAATATTTTTATGACAAATAAATAAGTTTACTAAGAATCTCTGTAAAACTACGTTTAGTCATCTATTTTAGGTAAATTTATATTTTATATTCTATTTCTGCTATATTACGAACTCCTTATTAATTATATTTATTATAATTAATTGTTAATTATAATTAATTAATTATTTATTATTTAATTATTTCTAAAATGCCGACTAAGTATTTTAAAGTTTTGTTGTACAATAATGTAGATAAATATTGCGCTATAATAATTATTGTATTTTTAAAAATTTAATAAATAATGACGGTATAAACTGTAAAATTCAGAATTATTAATTAAAAACAAAACAAAAATTAATGAAAAATGTCAATCTTACTGAGAAAAAATATTGATATTAATTTTTCTTTTAATTTTCAATATATTTTTATAACGATTTACGAATAGAAGTTATTTTATTTTATAAAAAGTGAATGGAGTAAGTGAGCTTTACGTTATTACGGATATGTATCAAAATATATCGAAAGATAAAATTGGACGGAAAAAACAAAGTAAACTTAATAATTTATTCGTTAACATAAAGTTAAAAACATAAAGTTATTCACAGTATAAGAGTAAACGATAGCAAATGTTATCAATACAATAGGTCAGTTGGCTAATTGGGCTTACCAATCTACATAAAATTATATTTAATTGAAACAAACAGTGCATGAAATATCAATGAATAAATAGGCGGAGTTAAAAATGTTGTCTGGTATATACCGACATGTAGCTCGTGCAGTTTTATTTATTAAATTCTACGGAAATTGTTAGCACTTTTGACTAATAAGTCAAATAAATTTTATAAGGAGTTAAAATATTACTTAAACTTAAATACTTTTCGCGTCTCGGTAAGAAATTTCTAATTTTCTGGCAAAATCTAGCTCCGGTAAAACTTTCTATTCAAAATAGGAAATAAAATTGTTTATGCTAAAATTATTAACATTGCGAAATGGCTACATTCATGTAAGTATTAATTCCAGGTTATTTTAAAACTTAATTTCATTGACGCAACGTATTAGATAATATTATAATGATATACAAAAACGATTAAATTTACCTATGTTTACGGAAAAGTTATATTGCGATTAAGATCTTATGATATTGATCTTGATAGTCAATACTTTAAAGAATATTGAATACTTTCATGTTATGAATACATGCTAAAAGCATGAGAACGTGTATATATTTATGTAAATGAATTTTTATATAGCTTGAGCGTATCCATGCATGTCCATCCTCGTTATCCTTCATGGAATAACTAGTCAATGTATATTAAATTTATATAAAAATTCTGTGAAAACTAGATTTTTATAACCAGACGTACAGACAGATTAATATGATCTATCAAATATTATAGAGATTCTAAAGATGCAATGAACGAGTTTATAAATATGAATATTATATTTTAAACAAAATTTCTTTGGAAATTTATATTTAGAGCAAATAAAAGTTCTGTTCCTGCTGATGCGCTGAAGATTTTTTGTGGACGACATTTATTTAACCCTGTTTACTGTTGCAGTGTAATAATAATTGAAACAACGCACTTAGAGGCAACGAATTCTAGCATATATAAATAATATTAAATACTTGTACTTGCTTTAGTTTTAATTTTACTTTAGTCTTATTATGATGGCACAGGTTCAATATTTGTACTTAAAAATCTTATTACTCTTCTTTTACAAATCTTCTCTATCTGTTGTAAAATCCAATTATTCGTATTATTTATTCGTTCAAAGTTTATTTACTATATATATTACATATATATTTATTGAGCGTGCATGATATGCCTTTTCAACTTTATGATCTAAACTTCTAGCATTTTATTATTTAAATTGTTACTCATTTTATATAAGACTTGTAAAACATTATTATCAAAATTAATTTAATCTTCTTTTTAGTAGTGTAGATTTACTACTAGATTGAGAACAAAATAATAACCTTTATAATAACAAACAATTATTAACATATACTTTAAAATTATATTGTATTAATAAAATAAAGAGTTTCGAAGAATATAAACCCAATTATAAACGGAGTACGAAAAATGAAAAGAAGAAAGAAAAATTCTAAGAACAATTTCCGAAAATAACTTAAATGTCAGTCACACGTATATGAAACAGTAAAAAGTAAAAGAGAAAAGAAATTAGGATTTGAATTTAATAAATGAAGACTTAATATAATGTATTTGCAGAAAGAATCTGGGCAACGAAATATTATTGGCACCGAATATCTGAGAGAAATCGAACTTGCAAACGGTTTCACTAACAAATCGTGTAGATATATTAAACAGATCAATCAAAGCCCTTATGTTTACAGGAGGCTTAATAGTATTTAGATTATTTACGGAAGTGAATTTGTTTGATCTTGATTGCGTGACTATAATAAATAATGCAGACGTGTGCTTTTTACGGTTGGTTAGCTTTCTGATTATAAATTCGAGGATAATTTATGGAAAAATAGATTGGAAGATGGTAGCGTTCACCTTTTTCTATATCGAAAAATAATCATCAGCATCCCTGCTGTAATAATCCACATATAAAGCATTTTTTTCCCTTTCCATCAGACGAGCCGATAAAAGCCCGGCGCATCTAATGCGCACGTAAAAACTCTAACCGTTCATACGACTTCTAATCCGTTAATATTATATCAGAACCGTGTTTGCATGAACTGTGAATACGTACGTATGCACATATATGAGCCACCGATAGGAAGAAATCATTATCGGCATTACATTACGGTTCCTTGGTGATATTATCCTCGAACGAGTAAGAAATTCCCATATAACCATAAGTACCATATTCCCGTTCGCCGAACAAATGCCACTGTCCTTCTTTCGTTCCACCGTTTCTCATTCGCTGTTTTAACTAACTCGGTACGCGCCTCTTACTACGTCATTCTCGCTGAACCGTACGAGATAGACTCAGCAAGCTTTTAAATTAATGAGTTTATGGAGCAGCACAGAGAAATAGAATTTATTAGGGTCAATTAACAAAATGAATTTATTTGTCGATCTCAACGATTACCTGGATCTGTATTATATTACGAAAAACTTTTTACATATTTACCCGTCCAAGGAAAATAAAGGGGTAAAGTAACATTTTTAACGTAACTGAATAACTTCTTCGCAAGTTTCAATATCTCACCTGGCGAGTTAAATTTTAACAATATAAATTGTATAAAATTACAGGACTTTTATTATAAACGAGCTGTCGTGAGATCATGGGGCGTCTTCGATTATCGGAGTCAGTTAATCAAGAATGAATTCCGAGGAGAAAAGAAAATGTTCCCTTTTGGGAAGATGGACTGGTTCGAAGGCGAAAGTACGAAACTGACGATCCACAAGCACCGGATCTACCTCGAGCTGCTGACTCCGACCTAGTTTGTCAGGCCCACGCGCTCACATGAGCTTATGGAATCGGACAGCAAAGCTATCAGGCCGAAGAGAGCGTCTTAAACGAATTTCCGGGGATTTCGAATCTACTCACTCTGTGTTAGTGGCACTTTTAACTCGCGGAAGGACCGGGCTCGGTACCTCGACCATCCCATCTCGTCGATTTCACGGCTGATAAGCGATACTAGGCTCTCTTCGTTTCTATCGGATTAGTTAGCCCTATCTGGATTGCTCTCCATACCTATACTATTTCCAAATTTCAACATTTTTTGTACAAATATCACTTTCAGAGCTTAGCCTCTAACAAACCCTTTATAAATCGCCGAATTCTGCTTCAATACATTATACACTCTTATTATTATCTATTCTAAAGAGAAAACAATATTCCTTTATCAAGATAATTTTATGCCTGAGAGAAAATTAATTTTCTCTCTCTCTCTCTCTAAATTTATTGGTCAAGTATTGGTTAAAATATTCTTTTAAAAATCTTAAATAAAACAGTATTTTCAATTCTAATATGAAATTTAATGTCATGGTTGAAACGATATTTTAGAATAAATTATCATTCGATTATGTTGTGGTAAAGTATTTGTACATTTTATAATACATTTCTGCATACGTATACTAATGCATATAAGACGTCTATACAAGCCTATATGACGAATATACCATCTTAATATTAAACAAGGAGTATCATCAAAATATTAACATTTTTATCAATATTTACAATCTCTAATTACTGTTAATTTTAATTTACGGATTGTAATGTTAAATAAAATTATAAAGTTTTTTAAAATTTGTTTTTACATTTATTTACTACTGCATATTATTTATAAGTAAATATAAATAAATTAACAATGGCTCAATGCAATTGATGATAACTGAAGCTCTTAACATAAAATATATTTGATTCATTCACAAACTTATTGAATCTTTTATCGTAATTATATAGTAAATTGCGTTTAATTACATGAATTTTTTAAATTATTTAAATTTATTCACTTTACTTCAATAGCTTTTAGGTATTATTGAAACAAAATTTTAGCTACGTTAGCAATAGCCAATTTTTCTCTCGATTATAGTCAGAATAAAAAATGTAATTATTAAAAGTATGTTAGCGTAGATTAGCTAATATACTTTTAAATAAATAGATTGAATATTAAAGAAAATCGCTAGATAAATAATATATTGCAAATGGCAGTTGATATTAAGATATGACAATTTAACTATCGTTTACGTTAATCATCGTTACTTAACTTTGATGAATCGTGCTTCTACCACCATCGAGATCAACGATGTGCCCTTACCGCAGTTACTGTTTAGAACAATGATCGATGGAGATATGCTTCCAATGCGAGGATAGCACTTTGTGGGCTTGATTGGCATTTGACTGAATTTAGTTCAGCCAGTTCGATCATCCCATTCGTGGCTGTGTTATCTACCTTAGTAACACACTTTAATCCACTGTTTTGCTATTACCGTTCTCTCCGAGACGAATAAAGAATATGAGAAAAGAAGTATTGGAGACGAGGGATTCTCTAAATCGCAAATTTTCGTTTCTGTAACTAAATAATATTGATCGATTTAATCTTAGAAAATATTACATGCATTTTATTTCCACGTAGCTCGTTCTTTTTATACTCCTTGACTTGATTTCTTTTGGTCAACTCAATCACGATAAATCTATCCCTATATCACCAATATGTATTAATAAGCTATGTGATCTATCCCTATACTACCAATATATATTACCAATGCAATATTTAGATATCCGAAGATATCGATTTAACACTTTGTACTGTTAAATCTTCCTGTATGTATTTCAAAGCAAGAATCATTTTCAAAATCAGTGCAAAGTTAAATTTTTCCTTCTTTAAATAATTCAGCAAGCGATTAATTGTGATTAATGTGGCTTGATAAATGATGTTACAAGTAGATCTGCGCACGGATTTAAAAATTTTTTACTACATAGTCATGAAAGTGCATCTATCTGCGAGAGTAAATCATGTAGATCTCCAAACAATGATAACTAATCGAAAAAAATGTCGACATTTCTTCTCTTGGAACAAATCTTTTGAATATCATAGGCGTGTTTTTTTCTTTATTTGCGTCACTCGATTTAACTGAGCTTTACCAAAACCAGACACAGCCAATGTTCGTCTGAAAAACCAACTGTTGAGTATTGGGAATAAATCCCACGAACATCGATCCCGAGTAAGCACCTTACACTCCCATAATTCTAAGTTCTAATATTCCAAATTTAATGAAAACAAATTTATCTAGTTTTTTTATAAGATAAGTCCGCGTTACACATCTCTATTTTCAATATTCTATTAATCTAGTTGATTAAATGATCATTTTTCTCGATGAGTATAAAATTATTATTCATTTGTTTATAACCATTCGATTATATTATGATTATCTATTTAATTATAAATGTAATATGCTCGTCAATGTAAAAATGTATATTTATAAAAAAAATTCTTTTCATATAACATTATCTGAAGCGAAATTTTATATATATTAATGAAAGGCATTCTGAAATAAGTGCCGATTTCTTTATTAACAATGATTATAATACAAGAAATGTCTTTTACCGTAAGCAAATGTTTCAAGACTTCTGCTATTTTTATTTAATTAAAAAAAAATTTATTATATTTTCTTAATGGTTCACATAAATACTTTATATTAGCTTTTATTGTAAGTATTATTAATTACCGTATTAATCACTATAATCTATACCATAATTAATTATTTAATTTTTTAATAGTTAGATAATTGAAATATAGAACATATGCTCTAGAGAAACAATTCGACTAATTGAATATGAACGTATATATACTTTTAAAATATATATATTTTTTTATTTATAATTTATAATTTATGGAAAATTAGCAATTTTTGAGATAACATGTATTTATAGTTTCTACTGTTCAGTTTATCTTGCCATTCAACACAAGTAAAATTCTATTTAAAAAGTGTAGAATTGACTTTTGTTTTTTTCTCATAACGTGTAGGTGTAAATACCTTAAAATAAAAAATAAAATGTCAACACACGAACAGGCTTTTCGTAGATATAGAGAAGAGAGAGATGGAGACAAGACAGGCCGATGGATAGAATGAGAAATATTGAAATCAGTTTATAAATGATCTATTGGTGGTATTGCAAATTATCTGCTGTTATTACATGTGTGCTGTCGTGTGAAAATTTTTTTGGCGTTTACAATATTCTTGTGAGAGTAAGCAAGCATAAGAGCAGCAATTGTAAAATAAAAATGTAGTAGTTATTTTCACGGTTGTAGTCACGTTCGATTATTTTAAAATTTCTTGAGAGTACTTACAGTAAACAGAAAAGCTACATAGTTTTCGAACTTTTCTGATTGATTTGAATTACAGGAGAAGGGGATTAAATTTACAATACATTAATATTATTTTAAAGTAATGTTGAAGATTTATAAGTAGTATGATATCGTAGTTGGAACCAGTTGTATATTAGTTTCAACTGGTTGCTTTAATATACAACAATGGTTCGAACCTCTCAGCCATTAGTATCAAGTGCAAAATGAAACCTGACTGTTAAAAATAACACAGTACGGATTAGTTTCAATATGTGTACACGTGTGCGTATTGAATTGAGTTAAATTTTGAATTCGATGGAAGCGGCGGATCTTTAGTTGATTCATCGTCAGGACTTAGTCTTATTGTACTCAAAAAATAAGTTTATATACGCATGTTGTTGTACCTAACTCTAAGCGCACAAGTTGCATAATATTAAAGCTTGCAAATTCGAATACTTATTATTAATAAATAATAATTAAGAGGAAAGGTTTACATATAAGCATCACACAAATTATTAATTTTAACATATAGATGTTTATTAAATAAAACAAGCACAACAATCTTTTTTACAGAAAAGAGAAAAAGTCTTTTGCGTACGAAACGATTGAATTTACATGTAAGCCGCTCGCGTTCGAATATATTCGCATAGGAACCATCGTACTATATAATTGGATAACTCTCATACCTTATCGTGTATGTGGCGATGAGGGGCAGCCCCTTCCCCTGGATGATCTTGGGCGACAAGAGCCTGGATTGCGTAACGAGGGGACAAACCATCTCGATGGAACTTGGACTGGACAGAAGCGTCTATCGCTCCCTCCTCTCGCTCACGGCATATATATTCTATCCGGTAGGGCAGAGTAACGATATGCGTGTCACTTTTTTGACTAAAAATTCAAATAAGTTTCGACCTAAGAAACCCGTGTTTTAGCACGAGGAATCTCGAAATCCACGTGAATGCGCTTATTTAATTAGTCTAATTGTCATTTTAATTCTAGGTAATTACAGTTAAGTTTATTTGAAATTCAATAACATTTGAAATTCTCATGAATATAATAAATAAAAAGTATAAAAATTTAATATTTAAAAAATGTTAACAACAGATTTTTGTGTAACAATAAATAATAATAATATGATGATATTTTCAATTAGTTATGATAAAAACTTATACATCAATATTTATTAATATTAATTGCTCGCATTCGCTTACTCTCCCATTAATAGAAATTAAGTAAATTTGAATAAAAACGTTGATAACATTATCAATAATACTAAAATAGAAACTCTCAATGTATTTTATATTTAAAAAAAACTATGGATAACGTCATGTCCTGGAGGCAATCGCGTTGAGAATTCAAGGAAAAAGTATATAGTTTACTTCCAGTCGCAATTTGGCATCCAGCCCTGCTTTACTAGTCAATCGTGTTCAATTATTACGGACGAAAATTCCATACGATGACTCACTTTTTATGAAAATCGCGGGACGCGCAAAAAAGAAAAATGGCCCTGAAAGTTTTTATCAGAAGCTACTAAGTGACGAGTGTCAATATTAAAAAAATACGTTACATAATTGAAAATGTGTTTAATGATTTAGTCTCCAAATTTTCCAGTAATTATTTATTGAACTTCTTTTCGTAAGCCTACTTATTTGTATGTAAAATATTTTTTTTTTCTCCCTTGCATAATGATTTATAAAAAATGATGAATAACAAATTCTGCGATCAATTTATATATTTCTTTACATATTTGCTTTTCTCGTATTAGTAACTCGACTCTTTAAATTATAAATATTCTAAAATTCTCTTTATTCACAGAAAGATATGTATCGCTAATCCATACTAAGTCTTGCTCTTAGAGGTAATAAACATATTATAGAGGCAATAAAGTTTTCCTATAATTTTCAAAAATGAGTCAATAAATTTTATGAAGTATTGGTAACGCTCTATTATTATCATTGGTCCCTTTTATTATTTATCCAGACCCAAATATGAAATTGAAAAATACAATTAAAGTTAAAGAAGTTTTCGCGTAAAAGCAAGTTTATTGGAGATGAAAAATACTTGTTTGATCAAAGTGAATTATTTGAGAAAAAAGAGTCGTATAAAAAATCGCGACAAAATATAATGAGAAAACAGGAGACTCGAGTTGACGTATTTTATAACAATAGTAAGAGATATAAAAATATTTAAGCTAAAATCGCGAGTCCGTAATACAAATCTCTTATTATCATAACGGCATTAGGAGGAGCTGGAGGAGCATCGTGATACCCGAGATCGTGGCATGCACACGTTTTGATTGCAAAACTCCAAGACGAAGCAAACGTGAATCATTCTCTCGAGTGCATTTAATCGTCTATATGAAATACAAAAGAGTTAGCAAAATTAAATTGACACCGCTCTGCATTTTCTAATCCATTATTTATTATTCAATGATTGACTACATTATCCCCCGTGTTTATTTCTCTTGCTTTTATTATTTATAAATTTAATACTTAAAATTGCATTATTTTATTCGACTTTTAATTCAGCATCGAAACAATACGAATAAAAAATACTCTGACAAAAGTACAAAAAGTTTAATAACTCATATAAAATTAATACCTTCGCGAGTCGTGATTGATCTTAATTTTAATTTTAAACAAACTGTGGCCTTGAATAGCAAGTAATTGGTGAGATAAATTAAAAAATATTTTACACAATCGAATGGCACATTCCATCTCAAGTGAATTATTTAAATTAAAAAGCTTAGTAGTCTATTCGATCGAGTTCTGCGGTCCGATTGTGTAATCGCATTTGAAATGTTTACGTTACCCACCTATCATCGATAATTGCTGAAACGTCAATTCAGTTCAAATATATAATGTTCAATTATATCAGAGATTATATTTATATTCAAAAGAAGAATTCATAACACTTTTAAGTAAAGGAAACAGTTCCTTCTTATTACAAAAACTCAAAGCTACGAAGAATACAAAAGGATTACAGCATCATGTAGATTAATAAAGAATATGTATATATATATATATATATATATATATATAAATTATAAATATATATATGTATATAAATTATACTTGACAATCCTTTTAAATATAAAGTCTTAAATATTAATTTGATTTTTTTAAAAAGCTATCAAATTCGGATTACATTATGTTACTTACGTTGACTATACAGTTTTATGTATATTTAAAATTTCATAATAATAATTATTCAAGCTAAATGCACAAACTTTAAATATAATGCCTTAATTCCTTTTTTCAGCATCAAAGATGTTGAGTAGCATTTTAAGTACCTCAATATGGCACAGCATGACCAGGATACAGTAATAGAGCTAAAAAATAATCTTAATTGTGATATAAAAAATTTAGATTAAGAAATAAGAGACGGATGTGCTCTAATTTTTAAATAAGAATATTTCTAATACTGAATTTGTAATTTATCGTTGAAACGGTAAATAAAAATACTGTACCAATACGTAAACTACCTTGTGAGCAACGATCTACAGTTATACGAATTCGTCGGGTGTGACATATGAGATATAAATTTATCTCTATTTAAAAAGACATCACTTTTGTTGTAAGTTCTCAAATAAGCATGTAATAGCAGACGGAACCGTCTTACGATCACAATGACGATCGGTGTCGCGTGTATGGAACGATAAGCATTTTTCTGTCGATTTGTTAAATTTGACACTGATTTTCTGCTCAAATTGCTCCAAAAAGTGTTACTTGTCTTTAAAACAAAATGTCATACTAACATGCATTCGGAGATTACTCTCATTATATAAAAAATTTCATTATCCAGCCAAACGAGTCAGATTTTCTGGAAATTTCGTACCGCAAACTGTGCGAGTTTTAATAAGAGAATTTTTCTAAGTTCGCTTCCTTGGGGTAAAATATGTCAATTAATTATTATGTAATTATGTCAAGTAAGCGTGGAGAAATGTCGGACTTTCGATATATCTACTAACGAATATTATAAGACTGTAATCTAAAGGTTTATTTGTACTCGCATCCTCGTGATAACGGAAAATAAAACTAATAGGAATTTCAAGGGAAGACTGGAAGATGATGCAGGAAGCCGGTTATCTAAGATTTACATTTTCGTCGAACCTACACATCGGCAGAGTAATTCCCAGATATAATCCGTATGAATGGTGCAAGCCAGAAACGGATCGGCAATAAGTGGCAACAGGTAGAGGAGGCGACCCTCTGGTAGATGATGACCTGATGAGTCATCACAGGGTTCCCATAGAATCTGACGATTACCGCTCCACTCTACCATGCCGCTCTCGGCGCCCGGGCTTCATTTTCTTTTTACTTTTATTATGTTTTGTTGTGAGAAAAGGGATACGCCCGTACAATGTTGCCATTATGGATCATCGTCGTATCTTTCCGTTATTTGCTCGGCGGAAACGGCCATAAGATATTTGACATCGGCTATGGGGACAATGTCCTTTCACAGAATATTCGAATCTCGTATCGGTTAAGTAAGAAGAAAAATAAGAATTACGATACATTAGCCAGAAAAGAAGGGAATTATGATGAGAATTATGAAATGCATGAGTCATGGTGAGCGCTCATGATCATTTATAATCGCGAAGCTCGCATTAAGATTGAGACATAATTATTTGAACAATGCCCGCGATATGCGGATCCCCCTCAAGGGATTCGAACGTGAGGCAAGCATTATTAATGATAATAAGGAGGCAATCGGTCCGGAATTTTTTTCTTTTTTATGACAGACCATCAAAAAGACGTACTCTATAGTCTATCCTGATTCTTTACAAATACTAAAATGTAAGCCAACATGCATATTCGGTATATTCGATTGGAATGTTCGATAAATCGCTTGTTTTTTAATTCTCGACGTCTAACCTCACTTATCCTTGCCTTCCTCATCCATATGTCATTCGCACCATTGCTCGTCTTTTATTGCATTACTCCGCATGAATCACTATTTCCAGAAAATGTCGGTAAGATAGAAAATCGGCGAGGGCTGCGACAATTGTTAAAACTGTGAATCCCGTAGAGCATTTTGCTGATCTACAGCATATAGCATTGATTGTCTCACTGGAGCATGAAGATAAGCAGACCCGAAAATCCGATCATTTTGAATTTAAGTGTTCCAACGCGTACGTTAATTACATTGATTTTACATTTTTACTATTTATTATTGTTTTATACATTTTATACATTTTATACATTTATACATTTTAATATATTTAATCTATTTCAGGAAGCATTTAAAGTAAGTCGAATAATTAATCCAAACTAAAGAGACGATCGATTGATTACATTATAAAAGAAGAAATTAGCGAATATTAGTATAATAACATTTTTATAACAATCTAATTAAACAATTAATTAAATTTTTTATTTATGTCTAAATAGGTATAAAATAAAATAATTTAATTATTGATTGAAGACAAAGCATAAAGTTTTTATTAACGTGAAGTCTAATAATAGTATTTAAATGGGATAATTTGAACTTATATTATTACATTATTATTACTGGAAATATTTAAAATTAAATGAATGTAAATTGATGAATTCTCAAGTAAATTATCAAATCTATTTAGATCTTTTTAGATATTAAGTCCAAAAATTCTCGTAATCTAACAATGTCGAAATTAGCGACATATAATTTTTACAATTAAATTTCGTGTATCCCAAAGTAATTCATTGAACCTTGATAAATTACAGACACTCTTTAATTCATTAAAATAATTGTTAGATTTCGTTATTAATACCTGGACTGAGAATATAATATCATAGAAATACAAATGATCACGAAACGCACAATAAAAAATAAAATTCAAAGATGAATCTCTTGATCATTGATTAATACCTGATATTAAAGCTTTGAAAAGATATAAATATACTTCGTCGGGTAATACAATACAAAAGTTTTAATAACACTACTTCATGCGTTATTGATTTAATTCACCACCTTCAATCTTGAAGTCCTTGAGCTCGAAAAATTGCAGATTAGATTTCCCAATGCTTTGAGATTCTTTTATTGGCTTGAAATGTTTTCTGAACGTGTACTTTATTAAAAACGTTAACAATTTTTTTATTCTCAGTTGAGTCTCGAATAGTTTTACGACCCCGGATAAATAAGTAACAGATTCTACATGCAAATATTATTAATGATCATAAATATAGAATAGAATGGGATCTATCTAAAAGTTTCATTTGTTCATTCGACTCGCAAAAGACAAAAACGTTGTGTTCTATCTTCAACTAATAGAATTATTAATATTATTATTACTTTTTCATTGTGAGGTATCAATAAATATCTGATTCTCTAGTCAGCTCTGACACTCGAACTTTAAAATAGCAAATAGGGAAATATTTTGTTAACAAAAACTTATTTATAAAATTATGGATATTTTATAACCAAATAGTTTGCTAAATTCATTCAATACTTTTAATTCTTTTTTTTTTCAATTCTTTTATTTCAAATTTATTTCTTATTTAAAATATTTACATGATCATAAATTCAAGGTATTTATTTCATGCAATAACTAAAATTTTCTTTGTAGTATAATCAAACTAAGAAATGCTTTTTAAATTTAAGCTTATCCAAATTCATTTTGGTATTAGATATAGTCAAGTGTCGGTATGTACGTGACCGAATAATAATGGCACGTGCAAGTAAATGCCCCGCAGTTGTAAAGTGTATATTGAAACAACAACGACTGGAAAGATCGTCGAAATAAATCAGAGTTATAGGTATTTTATTAGAACGGACGTATATTGAGGGGAACAGCTTTTCATCGTCACTAGCAGATTTCTAAAGATACTCTTACATGAAAATATTAGTTAAATAACAAGCAGTCCTCACGTAACGTATTTTCCGCGGAAAATCCATGGGGCCCTTGGGCCTCGAGGCTCTCTTGTGGCCATGACTCAGTCGCTTCCAGGAAGTTTTCTGTCGAGACTCGAATACTTAATAGTCGAAGCGATAACTGTAATGACTCACCTGTTCTCGCTCTCTCGCTCGTTCATTCATCCATCCTTCACTCTTCTTGCCTTTCCTTTTCCTATCTGAACTCCTATCCTTCCTATCTGATTTACCTCTCCGAGGTAAACCGGATCTCTTTATTTTTTAAACAAGTATTACTATTATAAGAGACAGTCTAACGAATCAGTCAGTTGAATAACGTAATGCATCCACTGCTTAAATAATAATACAGCTCGAAGAAATTTTATGGATGGGTTAAGTAATGTGCGTAAAAGTACGAGTGACCTCGTAAAAAATTTTCACTACTCGAAAACGTCTTTTAATTATTAAGCGCCTATACACGCACGCCTTCATCTTACAATAGTACTCGTATGTTGCGCATTCTCCACATCTATCTATCTATCTATCTATCTATCTATCTATCTTTAAGAATTTCATATATTTATAGTTTTTTAAGCTGCTGTGTAACACACGTCTTATATATTTATCCTTAGATTCCAAATCTATAAGGTATAAGGACATTAGAAATTTTAATAAATTTTTTTTTAAATATTCTATATTAATCTAATAATATATCTAATTGAACTAAATACATTTAATATTTATGTGATTCTATGTACATGTACATGTTTTTTATGCGTTTAATATATAATTATTTTTATAAATATTTTACAATTATTTATCAAATAATATATATTCAAAAGTTATATTTTTAATATTAAGTATTGCGTTTTAGATTATACTTGCTAAAACGTACTGATTAAAAATTACTATAAAGTACTTTTTCATCAATTTTATCGTAAATAATCAGAAATATGATATATATATATGTATATATATGTATATAAACAGATTAATATTAACGTAAAAAATAAAAAAAATTGAAAATTGTTATTATGAAGTCATTACATTTTAGTCTACAATAAATATATTTATAAGACTTCTATTCGCATGTGTAAAAAGTATGCGAATTATAACATAATATAAAACATAAATAAAAAAAAATAAAATAATATAAAAGATTGTTTTTCATTTCGCATGCAGTCAGTATCACAAATTCGATCTTTCATATATGATTTACCTATGTAATGTAATATCATCAAAGAAATATGGATAAAAATTATTCTTAAAAATTATACTACAAAAAGTTTAATAACTCATATAAAATTAATACCTTCACGAGTCGTGATTGATCTTAATTTTAATTTTAAACAAACTGTGGCCTTTAATAGCAAGTAATTGGTGAGATAAATTAAAAAATTTTTTTTGACAATCGAATGGCACATTCCATCTCAAGTGAATTATTTAAATTAAAAAGCTTAGTAGTCTATTCGATCGAGTTCTGCGGTCCGATTGTGTTATCGCATTTGAAATGTTTACGTTACCCACCTATCATCGATAATTGCTGAAACGTCAATTCAGTACAAATATATAATGTTCAATTATATCAGAGATTATATTTACATTCAAAAGAAGAATTCATAACACTTTTAAGTAAAGGAAACAGTTCCTTCTTTTTACGAAAACTTAATGTGATAGTAGTCGAGCTAAGCAAAAAAGAGCAAGATACATGCTCATGTACAATTTAGACATAAGATCAACATTGAAACATTATTTTTACTGCTTCGACAAGAACTACTTAATCTTTTTATCCTTGCTCGCTTACTGGTGCCAAGCGTTCTCGTCATGCATTCAATACATATAGTTAATTCTTTTGTAAATTTATAGAAAATGTTGTAGACCTATAATAGTCCCTAATGTTTCTATTTATTTTAGTCATGAATTCAGCATTGTTTTTTTTTTTTTTCATCAATAAACTGGTCAGGAGTGGTTTCGCATTATTATGTGCCAATCCAATGTGCCCACCCCCTACCTCATTTTAATACAAAAACAGCCTATTCTATTTTTTCGGGTTTTTTTCGAATAAAATTCTAAGTATAGCTGCTTTTTTTATTTGTGGAAGATTATATGAAATCTAAAGTAATTCTTTAATTTGTATGATGCATTCTTTATTAATTGACTGCTTTTTAATAATATACTTACATCTCGAAGAATTGATTTTTGTGGCAATAATTACTTTGTAGTTATTTGTAACTCTTGCGATACTACTACTTTAAAGCAATGGTTGAGCAATATTTTTGTTACATTCAATTTAACAATGATTGCTTTTGCTTATTTATTTAGTTACATCATTTTTTCCCTCCATCACCTTCCTTCGCAGCCATTTAATCAACCTTACGCTCTCTTTCTCTCTCTCACACACACACGCGCGCACGTATTTCGCGTTTCAGAATTGTTGTTTTATATTTTTTATTTTAAACAGTTTATTTTGCGAAATATCATAAGCCAACTTGAGTCTCATCAATCCAAACAATGCGTTAAAGTACCTCGTCTGAATAAAGATAAATACATAAAAATAAAAAAACCATTTTTATCTTGTTAAATTTTTTTTAATTACATATAATGCTAATGTTTATTACATATTTGATGCAATTATTGATAGCATTTAATTACCATTAATTCTTAAAGCTTGATTAATTTGCAAAATACTTATTAGATATTAGTAAAAATTGGAGCATAAGTATAATTATTCATAATTTTGTTTAAAACTGACAAAGTTTTAAATATTCCTTTGTACTTGTGGTATTTGTACTTTGAGTTCATTAATAATTTCGTTTTCATATGATTCAAATTAATACATACTAAATTTTTCAGCAAATCAAAGTTTAAATTAAATACTGTGAAGATTTTTAGTCATTCTAAGAAGTGGCAATATACTTTTCATAAGTAAAAGTAATTAGTTAATTTAATAGAATAATTAATTAAGTTTTTATTTTAATTTTAATTAATTAATTAAGGATTAGTTAAGTAATTAGTTAGTTTAATAGAACATTCTATGAATAACAATAAAAATATAAATATTTTTGTCAGGTTTGTACTAGAACTCATTTTCTAATCGAATCATAATTTAAATTTTGTTAAAATAAAGTGTGTATCTGTATTATAAATTTAAATTAAATTTAAAATATAAATATTTTTTTAATCTTATATTTTATAACTACGTGTTATAGACAATAAGTTTGACATAACTTTATCAACTGAGATTTTTAGTACTATAAAAATTGGTAATATGCATAATAAGACAGTTAATAATAATTAGTTAATAATAATTAGTAATAAAATAATAATAAAGAAATAATAATAATTAGTAATAAAGTAATAATAATGTAATAATAATAATTAGGAATAAAAACAATCAATAATAGTATAAAATTAACTAATTTGTTAATATTAACTCTATAATTAAGTGAGTAAATAGTGTATGCAAAGCGTAATCTTCAATAACATTAACGATTATAAATATGCAACAAAATTTAACTCAACTTTTTTAATGTATAGTATCTATCACGTAGAATTGTAAATAAAAATCCTTTTTTTCATTAATCATAAGTAAAAATATAAAATAAAATAAAATAAAATAAAATAAAATAAAAGAAAAGAAAATAAAGTAAAGTAAAGTAAAGTAAAGTAAAGTAAAATAAAATATAATATAATAAAAGAAAAGAAAATAAAATAAAATAAAATAAAATAAAATAAAATATAATATAATAAAATAATGTAAGATACTACTTATTTCAACAGGAAAAAATACATATTGACCTGTCAGCTTCAGAACCTTGAAACATTCATATTATTCGTTTCAGTCATTACTCCCAGTCTTTATCCCCGAAACGCTTATCGTAAATAATCATTGCTTACATGTCGCATTGTTTTAAATGAAACACGATAAATGAATGTGCTGATTTCCGCGAAACGCGAACTCGGGCGTGTGCCAATGCAGTTGCTTTTCCGTGGCTAATTTGGCCGAACAGCAGTTCCCAGAAGCTGCTTGGCTCTAATCCGAGATGTCATCGTCAGGACATAAGAAAACGCAATATCGAAGTGATATTCTTTTTGCTCCGTGGAGATCTGCGGATTAGTCTGATAAAAAGACGAAGGAGGAGGTCATGACGGCTTTAAGACCCCGTGCTTCCCTAATATATGCCGCGACTGCATACGGACTTATTGTGCTACATCAATTGATAAAAATATTTATTTATCGTTTATTTATTTATAATATTATTTCAGCAACAGATCTAATTTAATAAGTAATTTAACAAGATGAACCGAATTGTATAATTTACTTATATATGTATATATATATATATATATATATAATTAAAAGAAAATAATATTAACGATTATTATTAACATTATTTTGAAGCGGAGATACTTAATTATATAACCGATTGTATTTCTTTTCCGAGAACAAAATTTAAATCTATTAATGTACTTTATGTACTCGTCACTCCTCTACTTCTAAATCTTATTATGAAGTTGAATCCGAATTACTAGATCAGTGTTTACACCACGTGTAAGAGATAATTATATGTTATATGCAGGTTATGTATTTAGAAACGTAATATCTACACACTTATTAGTCTACCATACCAGTATTAATTTATTCATACGTATACTATAATATCATCAGATAGAATATCTATGTTCGATTTATGGTTTTTCTATTTCAAAATAAAGTAACGATAACCTTATTTTCTTGGCTATTAACTAGAATGGGTATTTAGGTTATTATTCGAAGAATATTAATTCATTACGTTTTTTAACGTAAAAAGAATATTAAATAACGTTAATGTATCTATAGTATTATAAAAAAAACTTGTTAAAATTCAATACACGAAAAACATTATTCTTCTGAACCTTATAATGACCATGAGCATATCATTAATAAATTTATGAATTTATAACTTTTAAAAAATGGTATATTAGTATATGTTTACGTTGAATAAAAATATTAATAAGATATTAAGAAATAAAAAAGAAGTGAAGCAATTGTTAAATGTATTATAAAAGTAAAAAAGAAAAAGAAGAAGAAGAAACAGAAAAAAAGGAAAGGAAGAAAAAAAAATTGGAGATGCGGTTACGGTAGTCATATTTATGTCAGTAATTATTGTCCACTTTAGCAAGTAAAAACGAGTAAAAATAAAAACGGGTTTTGCTACAGATCATGGGCTACAGCTCATCAGAGGAATGCGTATTCAGAGTCGTGGAGCGACTCTCCAATAGCTTTATCGTTCGGGCGATACATTTTTTACTTAAATTATCTAAGGAGGGAATCTCTTCATGTGAGACATATTAAAATATGGTTTTTAAGTATTCGGCATGAAATAACAGCAACTCTTATTTCCATCGTCTCAAATCTTCTTTAATTAAGTATATTATGTGCAATTGAATCGAAGTTATTAGTTAACGCGTTGAAATAACATATGATTATTTTTAAGTGAATAATTGCAAAACTTTAACTTTAATTCCGTTGAAAGAATAAGACTGTCCAAGTATTCCCTATTGAAAACATTTTTAAAATAGCTATTTTTCAAAAACAAATAGATAATGGGCCAACGTTGAGGCCAACGTTTTTTACATCTATATGTAAAATTCGTTTGTATTGATCAATGAATTACCAAATTAAAGGTGCATGATTCATGTTTAACAGAGAAATATTATCATTTACGACTGCAAATTTTAAATAATGAATATTAAAATTAATTATCCCTGAATGACCTTTAAAAATCTTAATATCAATGCATATACCCTCTATTGCAATGAACTTCATATTGATTTGACGACACGAAAAATCTTGTTATATATCTAAATAAGCACTTTAAAACTAATAATAAGTTTTAATTTATTCACTAAGAGGGTATGTTATTAAATATTTTTCAAATATGAGCTAGTTTCTTTCGGAACTACTTTAATGTACTAGAGTATTGTAACGTAAAGTATGTATTTAACATGTTTCTTCAGCGTAATATATTAAACAACATAACGTAGAGAATGAGAAAATCTACTAATGATAGCATGAAATGGATTAAAGATTTCAATAATAAGTTTGTTAATGATCATTTCAAAATAAAATTAAATTTATTTAATATCTTGAAATTGATAATAAAATAAGAACCCTGATATTAAAAATTTATGTCGTTATTTGGGTTTTCCAATAAAATTCTGGTTTACAATTTACACACACACACACACACAATCAAAACAACATTATAAGAATTATCATACCCTTACATTAAAAAATATTTTTCGCGTCGAGTATAATAATCTCAAACAAAAGGTTGAGAAATAAAAAAAGAAACAAAAACAATCAGAATTTAAATTAACATTATTATTAATTTTGTTAGAAGTCAGTTTGTTACGTAAAGTGAATATTTAAAATATAAAAAAAGGAAACAAAGTAATAATTTTTTTAAAATAATTCATTAACCAATTAAAACGAAAATGAATGCCATGAAGATACGTGATATAGTTGATCTAAGATCTCTTGGAAAATAAAAAAAATAAAAAAACCATTGCAGAATTCATGTAAGCTTATCAGATCAATCGAATTCTAACATGAAGCATATTTAGGCACAAATTTAAGTTTCCTAAACATTTGTAGATAAAAAATTGTACACAATTATTTAAAAAAAAAAAAAAACTGACGTTAATATTTTTAAATTAAAACAAATACTTTTACACTTGTTATGCATTTAACAAGTGCATGGGAGGAAAGGCGGAATGCAAAGTTGTCTTGCTCCAAAAAATTTAACTCGTCTTTAAAATTAAATTAAAAATTACCACTGCCGGTTATTAAATACTGGGCACCGTAACGCGTTGCGAAAGACCGGGAATTTGTTATTGACGGATAAATAAAGAATAAGAGAGGATCCTCTGACATTACCCTTGTAATTTTTACCTTTTTTTCGATTTTTTTCTCAGGGCGATCATTATCTTCTTGTACGTGTCGTTCGTCGGCACGTGACCCCCTTGAATGTTTTCGGACGTTGGCCCGCGTGGATTATTATTCGTTTTACGAGAGCCTCGTTCTTGATTGCCGATTTTCTTATTGCTTCTTCTTTCAAGATAACACTGCAGCAGTTGGAGAGGATCGACTACAGCTATCGCGAAAACATTGTTACCATCCGAGACTTACGCGTGAGTTGCTCCAATTTATGGGGGACGCGTCGGGACGTGTTAGATCGCTCGTACACTTATTTAAATTTATAATGTATAAGCGAGCCGTCGCTCGACGAGTTAACCACCCATCCCTGTCACTTACATATTCCCTTTTATTTTCCTCTTTTATTTGTCCCCTTCCGTACGCACCCCTAATAATACCATGTATCAGTTAGCTTCACTCTGTTTTTCAGCGCAATAAAAAATTGTCGATTTTCCTTGTATGCTTCTATTTTCCGCTATTTTGCTGCACCTACATTTTTCGTTAAGTATATACATGTAATAATGACTTTCGCGTGAGTTATGAACTTTTCTCTTCTTAAATCATACAATTCCTGCCTGAAAATAATCTAGATAATTAACATTTTTGGGTAGATGATTTCAGAGAATAATTTTGTGAAAATGGAGAAAAACTTCTTACTAATTAATATCTCAAGATTTTTATTAATTCAAACTTCTACGTGTAATTATAATGCGGTTATCGCTTTTGTTTTTATTAACTTTGATAAACAGACAAAGAAGAATTTACTTCGAGTAAATGATTTTCAATGTTCATGATTTTGCGGTTAAAGAAATGCGATAAGGTGAAGTAGAATTTCGAGAGAATTAATGCAGTCCCGTCTCAAGTTACATCATATATATCGATTTAATATTATTGCGAAAATTCAATAAAGTATATATCGCAATCAAATAAAATTTTTTTTTTTTAATATAAGGACCGTTTGTCGGCACTATTTTAAATCATTCAACTGATGCAAGGTGTTAACTTCTTTTTTTCATTCTTAACAATTGTTTGATTATTGAATTATACCTGTCAGGTAATTGTATTAATTTGAGCCTTTAGTTATTTAATTTTTTTTGGTTATCGATAGCGATGTTGAATTACACGTAGAATCGAAGATTTAATGGCAAACTGAAATTTTATATATGAAATGAAAGTGTAAAATCATGACTGCACAATTTTTACAAATAAAAAATAAGTCAACAATTTAGTAAAATGATTGAAATATTGAATTTATTAAAATTTAATATTTATCGAATAAAAAAATTTCAACGGTTGAATTCTACATAAAACAATTTAGGGATATTTTAATGATATAATGAATAATTAATTATTTTGCTGATAAATTAGACATTAAATAAAAAATAAATTAATTTTCATAGGAAAAAAAAACTTTTATGTCAAAATGGAATAGAAATAGAATCATATTACTTCAGTTAATTGTCATAAGCACAAAGTAAAATTTAAATTATATAATCAACACATATTTAATATTTATTAGGAGTTTTGGAATTTTACTTAGTTAATAAAAAAAAACAAAAAACAAAAAAATGGATAATAAACTATGAAGAGAGATCAATTTATTAAAAGTATTTGGCGGTTATTGAAAGAAAAATATATATCGTAACGTGTATTAAGCGACTTGTGACCGCGACATTCAAACTTATGAATAATTCGAACACAAAAAAAATATTTGAAAGAATTTTATTATCGCGGAACAATTGATGTCGCATATTAAACGAATGATTTAGTGCACAATGCAACTGGCTGTACTAATTATCAATAAAAAGTTCACAAGATTAAAATAACTTTTTTAGGAAAATTCCTCGATAGAAGATGAGAGCGTTTTAAAAATTTAATTATCTATTTTATTTTTGTGACTTAACGAAAGAAACGATAGTTAAATCAAAGTCCGTATGTCGACATTTAAATAATGTCATAATTATTCTGCCAAGATCCATTTCTCGACGAAAAAATTTGTTTGCCTGGATTGGACTCGTATGACGGTGACTTAAAGCATCATCTGTAGGGGTATAGATTTATTGCAATATTACCAAGGTCAATGTGCCGGTCGATAATAGTCACGTACAGATACTCTACCTTGCCTAGCTTTATTAATTTTATCAAACAATGATGAAGCTCACGCAAGAGGTCGCTGGGCCAATATACCTGAAATGCATAGGACTTCGAACCGAGTAAGCCAGACATTCTCGTCTATTGAAAATACTGAAAATCGTCCAAAATTGTTAGTCGTTGTCTGAGGGGCTGGCAGGGATTGAGGAACTCGTAGGATTCTAGATCGAAAAGTTTGGCGAGTTTCGAGGCTGAAGCACCATTGAGGATGAGCTTATGGAGTCGGTCCCCTTGAGATATCAGGGGATCAACAGGACCAGGGAATTTGTTAGGTAAGTCCCCGTCTGTCATTTTATAATAATTCCGTTTCTTACATCAGAGCTTCTGCACCTGTCTTTCGATTCCCGTTCTTCGCATACTTTTTTAAACCATCGATTAAAAAACTATTCTTATTGCTCAATTTCCCATTTGTTGCCTCGATTTTTTTGCACGAACTTGCTGCATTTTCTTATTTAATTTAGAGCAGCTCAATTGTTTTTTTATTACAGTGTTCTTGTCATTTATTTTTTAGTAGCATCATTGTAATTAATATCCCTATTAGAATAGACTGTAATCTTTATGTTCAAAAATCATCAACCTATTTCTTCTCTATCTTTTTGGCATTGATTAATGTCTCGCATATTCATTTATATTATGCCCATTTTTCTTATAATCTTGTCAAAACCTTCTTAAACTAGTATACACTTATAACTTATAAATTATCTATTTTATTTATTTATAAAGTTTTAACTATTATTAATTTATTTATTCCCTTTATATATTTATGAATTATCAATATCTTTATATTTTTCTTGTTCTAATTCTTTGTATAAATTAAGTTATTTCAGGTATTACAAAAATCTGCAATAGCTTATATTATTGAAGGAATTAAGATATGCCCCAAGTAGATGTCTCATCTAATGGAATGGAGCGCAGTATTCATGAAATGCTAAAAGATGCTCCATTGCTTAATGACAGTGAGAGCGCAGTACACACTGGAATACCTCCACCCCAGACATTAAATAACAATCGCTCAATAGAAAGCCAGACTGCAGCCAGGCCATCAACAATTAACTTAAATCTTGGCATATACACATCTCAATCATGTAAGAGATTTACATATTGTTGCATACACTAGTATTTTTTTATAAATAGAAAATTAAAAAATTTTCCATTAATTATCAATTCTCATAATTATCATTTCTCATAAGATACTTGTATAAATATTAACAATAATTATAGATTTTTATTATTTATTTGTTATTTTTATTAAAGTATAATAAAAAAGAAATATTTTTAAAATTTAATCAATGTATAAGAAGCTACTATAAATTATTACAAAAAGCATTTTTTACATCTTTTAGTGACAACTCCGAATTCTCCTGTACAAAATGGTGATACTACGATGCATACTACTCCAAGTAAAATAGAAACCATAAAAAACTGGAGTATTTCTACGTATAAATGCACTAAGCAACGTGTTTATGAAACATTTGGAAAGAGTTCTCGAACAATAGACTCGGGTATGTATGTAAGAATACTAATTTCAAGCGTATTCAAAATAAACTTTATTAATTTATTTTAAACAAACTTTAAAAAATTGCCATTATAAGAAAACTATTTTTTAATTACTTAATTATGATTTCAGAATTGGAAACTCAAATAGAATTACTCCGCGATACTCAGAAAAAATACTGCAATTTATTAAGATTATCGCGAGCTCTTGCATCTCATTTTCATCACGTAATTCAAACGCAACATTCATTAGGTGAGACATTTTCTGAACTCGCTCAAAAATCTCCAGAGCTTCAAGAAGAATTTTTATACAATGCAGAAACGCAAAGAAATTTAACCAAAAATGGGGAGACACTTTTAGGCGCCTTAAACTTTTTCGTTTCATCCGTTAATACTCTTTGCAACAAAACAATTGAGGATACATTGCTCACAGTTCGACAATATGAAACTGCTAGGTAATATTTACGATAATTATGATTAATATATTATCATATCATGTAATATATGATAAAAGAATTTCTCCATTTGTAAATATACTTGTATTATTATTTCTTTCTAGTATTATAGACAAAAGTATATACCAAAAATTAATTTTTTATATTGCAAGTTAAAAAATTAATTCATTTAATATAAGTAAATACAAATATTAGTATATAATAAAAAAATACCTTTTATTATCTAATACATAATACATTGTATTATGTATTACATTATTTTATTAATTTATATTTAATGTTTACTCAATTATAATTTGTTTCTATATATTGATTAAGATACACATACAATTGTAAATTTCAATGTTCACAGAATAGAATATGATGCCTATAGAACAGATTTAGAAGCTTTAGTGCAAGTTTCTAAAGCTGATGGAAATAATGTAATTAAAATTGAAGAAGCTCAGCAAAATTATGAATTACATAAACAAAATTTTGAGAAATTACGTGCTGATGTCTCCATAAAACTTAAGTTCTTAGACGAAAATAGAGTAAGTCATTAATTACTTAATAAATATAAGAGTTTATCATTTTCAATTGTTTTGATTAATGTAAAAAGTAAATACCTTCTTGTATAGATCAAAGTGATGCACAAACAATTGCTATTATTTCATAATGCAGTGTCTGCATATTTCTCTGGAAATCAAACAGCTTTAGAAGCCACACTCAAACAATTTAACATAAAGGTTAAATCTCCAAATTCATCACTGCCATCTTGGTTAGAACAGTAATTTTTAGAAAGATTCGATATATTAAATTGAATACATTCCTAGACTCTTTTTTAAACTGTAGACTAAGGTGTATATATCAGTATTTCAAAAAAAAAGAACAAGACAATGAATCATAACAATTTCATAACAGTATTCATTCAGCTTACAAATAAAAGAAAATGGAAATGGTGAAAAAAAGAGCGAATGAGAATATGTTTTATAGAAAACTCATTATTCTTACATGTGAATATATGAAAATATTTATAAATATTACTTAAAAAAAGAAGTCACCTACTAGCTTAAAATTTTTTGT
Source organism: Ceratosolen fusciceps (assembly GCA_018883505.1). Lineage (NCBI taxonomy): Eukaryota > Metazoa > Arthropoda > Insecta > Hymenoptera > Agaonidae > Ceratosolen > Ceratosolen fusciceps. The sequence continues at coordinate 476,759 of RCIC01000035.1, read as the reverse complement.
AATTTTTTATTTATTTTCTTTTAAGACATGCATTACAAAAAATTGTATTATTCCAATTTATAGTAAATAATATAATAAACGATAAGATAAAAAAATTATATTTAAAATAGTTATTTTTAATAATTTAAAAAAAAAAAATTCTTTAATTTTAAGGACTTTTATATTATACAGAATTCCAAAGTATTTAAAATATTTTAGAAAAAATGTATACATTTAAAATTTTAAAAATTAAAATTTTTTATATAAATTATTAAAACTAGGCAAAAAATTTGTTAAACATAAAAAATCGGAATAAATAATTTTATTATAATGAATTTATAATTTATATTATATATATATATATATTTATTTATTTATTTATTGATTTCATTTAGAATAGGACTTTAAAGATATAAACTTTCGTGTACTCGATTGTTTAGAATATTGTATGAAATCTTTTTAGCTGTAATTGTTTATAAAAATAATCTCCAAAAAAATGAGAATGAAATAATACTAGTCAAGCAGTTTGTAATTTTCTGATATTATTTATAATTGTAAATTAATATCGTGAAAATGTAAAAAATAAATTAATAATTATTTGAAACCAATATTAACCAAAGATTAAAAAATGTTTAGTTTGTAAATTTTCAATAGGAGAAACAAGATTGTATGTAAACTGTTTATGTCATTGTATGTGGGCTATGTATTTTCCATATTGAATAATAGAAAAATCCATAAGTTTACTAAAGTTACGCTTGACATGTTTAAAAACATTAAATTATTTATACTTATTGTGATAATTAAATTTGTTTACTTGACTTAAGATGCTGTTTAATACGTCTGACAATTAATTCAAGCTTTCTATTTTTCTATTTAAGACTTATTAGCAATGATTTTATCTACTCATTTAATTCCACAATCAAATTAATTTCATGATTCTTGAGTCAACTTGTATCTATTTTGTACATCAAAGTTTACTGTCTTTAATTATAGAATTGTATTCAAAATTTCTTTCGTACTAAATGTGAACTACTTACTAGGTTGGAATATTTAATCATATTATTTAAGAATAAATCTTTATTTTAAGTTTATTTAAATTATTTTATTTCTCAATATTAAATTTTCAATATACTAAATTACTTATGCTAGAGAAATTTAAAAAATATTTAAATTAAGATTCTGAATATAATAGTTCCATTATGTATCTGTATAACTATACTGAATAAGTTATAATGATTATGTGCTTACATGCACATGTTAACGGAAATAAAAAATTATGACCGAAAAAGAATCTCAACTTTATTTGTTATTATAAAGTTGTAAAACGCCACATGTAAAGAATAAAATAAAATAATGTTACGTACGTGTGTAATTTAAATCAAAATGTAAGATTGTAAAGAAACATACAGAATGTTCCTTAAAAATAGAAGATATTGCAGCATAACCTTTAATTAACTTATTCACGTACCACAAAATTTATAATCTTTGAATATTGTAAGAGAAACAAAACAAAATATTGTAACAAACGCTATCAATTTCAAAATAAAAATATCAATGCATATTTATTTTCATCAATTGGACTCATAGATATACAATAAATATAGTAAGTTATAAAACAAATTTGTATCGTATTGATTGACAGAAAATTAAAATACAAAATACTAAAAATAATTTATATTGAACCACAGCGTGAATTGATATTTTTGTTTTAATTTTATTTTTAATATGAAAAAAGCCTTCCTATTCTGCGCAATAATACTGACCCTATATAACGAATTTATTTAGTTTTTTATATCTTAAAAATGGTAGTTGATTTTTAATATTAAATAAATTTCGCTTTATTTTTTTATTATCACGATCTTATATATTTCAATATCAAATATGTTAGAAAAAGTTTTACATATTATCAAATGATTTTTAGTATTTTCTTTATAATTAACTATTATTTCATTTGTTGAGTTGAAAATTAAAATTTTCATAAATAAATGTACGTTCATATATTTGAATATGGATAAAATATTCATTTGAATTTAATAAAAATGTTTTTTTATCATTCTATACATTGAATGTAACAGTAATAAAATATCTGTTACATAAGCAAATGAACGATGATAGTTTAATATTATGATTCTAAGAGTTCTTGATAAATTTTCTGTTTATTTTTTTGATAGAATTAATAACGTTAAGAATAAAAAATAAATAACTATTTTAATTCATTTGAAAAATTAGAATTCGCTATTTTTTCAGATTTCGCAATTTTCAGAGGTAATAACTTTATTCCAATCAATCAATAATAAAACTAGTAACTAAATGCTGGTGGATATTTTATACGCTAATTCCTGAAAATATACATAAAAGCTATAAATTTCAATACATATATTTACAAGCATCTAATGTATACAAAAACATTTTACCACGTTAGCAGTTTTATTATATATATATTTTTTATTGGTTTACTTTTATTTATAATTAATTAAAATTATTAAGTAATAGAAACTAATAACTCTTCGCTGTTATTTTAAATATTAGTTAATCATTAGTATAATAAAATAACTTTATTTAAAGTAATATATTGTATTTATATCGTTATTGTAAAATGACTAAATCATTGGATGTGAAAAATTTCAAATGTATAAGAAATGCATGTTAATATAATGAATAATATACATTATTCATATATTAATAATGCTAATGTAAAAGATATTTTCTAATTCTTTAAGTATCTTCTATTACTCTCGTGTCGATTTTTGCATATTTCCAACGTCTCCTGTTCAACAAGAGAATAGTTAATTTATAAATAAATTATGGAAATTGATGAAATGCGTGAGCTTAATTAAACATACTGCGTGAGAGTAAGCCTATTAGGATTTTCTTATTCGAAGGTTATGTTGTTAAATGTACTTTCGTGTTTTTTACGCACTCATGTATATAAGTCGATTATAAATATAAAAAGAATGGTCGATATGACAAGAGCGTGACGTAACGAGATAATTCTGCAGTTAAAATTAGTTTACCTCTGTGGAGTCTAACATATTCATACAATATCATTTATATGTCATATATCTATTGCAATTATTAACGCAGTATCAATACAGCATAAATTTCGATTATGAAATGGCATGCTCTTACTATTTTAAAATGTATGATTAATTTTTAAATTGAGAATTTAATGTATAATTTTAAATGATTATTATATAAATCTATACTTATCACAACCTCAGATTTCATTAAACGATAAAGTATTATATCAAGATGTAATATATAAAATGAAAATGAAATAGTTCATGTAGCTCAATGATTTTGCAATAATAATAAATATTTTATATCACAACTAAATGAAATATTGAAATCCTCTAATGATCTACAGTCTACGGCAAGCTATTTATTTATTTACTTAATTCTAATCATACTAAATGGACACATGAGGAATTTATTAATAAACTGAAACTTAATTTGTAATCTTTTGTAATTTTGGTAAAACAAAAAATTAAAATTTTCTTATCTCGGTATTTATCTCGTAAATAATAAAAATATATTAAAGAAAATAAGATAATGAAAAATATATTACGTTACTATTACAGATAGAAAACTGATAAAATAATATTTGTAGTAAATGCTACATATATATAATCATAAGAAATATTATTGAAGCGATTAAACTGAAGAAAACTACAATTAGAAATTCATTAGATAAATAAATTTTTAAGACATAAGTTTTAAATTAAAAGAAAATTCATATTTATTAATTTTCATACAGCTCACTTAATAAATCCTACATTTTAAATATTTTAGCATGAACAAAAAGATATAAATGTACAACATATATCCTTTAATTTTTACAATATAATCGAAATCGCGAACTGTTACAAGCATATAAATTACATAAGTGGCGCGTAATATCTTTATATCTTCCATAATGTAATTACATTAATCTAATATTAAAAACAGTCAACTGTACAGGGAAAACATATAACTACATTTACTTACAATTACAATCATTTCAAAATTGAAACGCGTAGATCTGAAGAATAAAAAAATTCGAAACCGCACCGATAATTTAAATGATATAAAAAAGAAATATAAATATTTTTAAAAAAATGACTAATAACACTAATAGTTAGTTCAATATTTAACCTTACTGCATTAATAATATTAACTTTAAAAATATTGAATAACTGATCAAAATAATAAATTAACGCGTGTTCGCACATTAAGCATTTAATATTTACTTCAATTATTTATTTTGTACTAAATAGAAAATTTAATAATAAATTAATTTTTAGATTTTTTATGTAAATTATTTAATATTACAGATACTGTGAGTATGAAAAAAAATATTTCAAAATAAATTAAATAAATGCCAAATTATTTAATATAAATTCTTGTGGTGTTGATATTTATGTTAATAATTAATTAATCTCCAATAGTTAGTATCGTAAATAATAATAATGTCAACAAAAATAAATGAAACCTAATAAGTTTTGTCAATTGCTCTTTATTAATTAATCTTTTCATGTACTCTTTGCACTTTTTGCATTATTACATAATCAGTATTTTTCATAACAATATATTTATATAACTTAAATTATAATAGCGCAGGAAAATTATATTCATTTTTAATACGTCAGTTAAACTGTACTCACTAATGCGAATTTAATTAATTAATGTATTTATAATAATAATAATAATAATAATAATAACAATAATCTGTGTGTGTATATATATACGTTCGTACATATATAAGGATGCATGTATACATGTGTAGGGGTATTGTATGTGTATAATATTCACACATAGTGAAAAAACATTGAATTTTTTTGTTGTACGTCGCCGTGAGCCTTCGATTTTTAGGCACGTCTCAAAATATTTCGTCTCCTCAGTTATATTTACTTTTATTAATTTTTTTTACTTTTATTACCTTGTACTTTCGCGAAGTTTCTTCACATAATTCAATTAGATATCGCAAGGTTTTTGCTTTGTATCACACAGATTCATTTATTGCATGTATGCTGTTTATTATAAGAAAACATCCATTATATGTACTCATTTTTTACAAATCGAAAAATAAATTCTCCCCTCGCCTTTTTTTTCTTATAATAATTTATTAGCGATAATTTATAATTTGTAATTAATAATAAAATATATAGAGATCTATTAATAACCTAATAACTACGCTCATAATTATAAGAATTATAATCAAATAAGACATAACCGACTCATATAAATAATTTTTGCGTATTTTTATTTATAGTTTTCTATCATTTTTTTTATCATTTGTTTTATCTTCCATCTTCTTTTCATCGCGTAAACAATTGCACTTATGGGGCAAAGTGTATACGCACGATATAATTTTTTTTTCTCCTACGTATTCGTATTGTTTTTTGTATTTAGTTTTTCATTTATTTTTGTGTAATCAAATAATATTTCAATACGTAGTTGAAAATAAATTGCGATATGAGTATCTCGTAACACATTTCTGTTATTTCATTTCGCATACCCTTTTTCTTTTAAATCATTATTTTGATACTGTTCGATACTTCTATTTAACTAACTTAAATTTTATAAAGTTATATATATTTTTTTTTTGAATTTACAGCAGGTGTCTTTCTTTTGGATGCATATGTGTGCGCTAGTCATACTAAAGTAAAAAGAATAGTTAAGTGTATTCTTTAGAAATAGATTTTCTAATACTAAATTAGATCATATTACTTTTGTTTCATCATTTTCTTTCAAGCAAAAGATCGAGCTTTGCTGTTTTCAATTCTAACTTTAACATAAGGAAATTCATTTCTTTCATTTCTTTTCATTTTAATTTATTTAGATTTATATGTATAATGTATCTATATACTTTTTTCAACATAGTTCTAATTTCGTAATAATATCTATTCCTTTGTTTACCTTGAGACCTTTGTTTTAATAAACAGAATAATTATTTACAAATACATCTTTACTTTCTAGCCAGAATGAGTTAACACCTTTTATTTTCTTATTTACCTACCTCGCCATCAACAATTCAAATTTCAGTGCACTCGTACAATAGTAGAGTGCTTCCCTATTTTTTTCACTCTTTTGACACCTCTTTCGACTCGCTTAACCCCCCCCCCTTCAACTTTTCACTCGAACACATGTATTCAAAGATGAATAAACAGTGCTGCCGATACATGTATCTGATTGGTATTTTTACGAGAAAGATTCACTATTTGATAAATTTAAAACAACGAATCTTAATCAGCGTCTGGCTATCTGTGACGGATTAGCATACGTAATCTGAAATATAACGCGTAAATTTCTCTTTCACATTGTTCTTCCGGATTCGTCTCTTCTGTCTCAAAGCGTCTTAAGAGAGAATTATGAAATAAAAGGGGGAAAATAGAGATAATGAGACAGACAGACAGAGATGAAAATTCGGAAAAAAGTAAGGGACATGCAACTTTCCATTACATAATGAAAATCGTATGGAAAATTTTTATAGGTAAACGAATCCTTTATTACAAATATAAACTTTACGTTTCCTATATATTTAATAAATTAGTCATTACACGAGTGTTTTTTAAAAATTAATTGGCTCGTACTTATATAAATAAAGAAATAATAAGTTTCACGAGATATTCTTTCCCTACACAGTCGATAAAATATTTAATATAGTCTTGTATAGTACATGAGTTATCGACTCGGTTTTACAAATTTGCTGCATGCTATACTGAAACAATTTTTATTATTATGTACGAAATTGATCATAATGTTATTTTTATCGAGATTTTTTCTTTACTTATTGATAATACAACTGCTATATGAGTCTTGGACAAAAATCGTCAAATAATTTACTATTTTCCTTATTAATTCGTAATGTGCAATATTTTTGTTCGAACTCTCTTCTTCAAACTGAATTTTTTACTTTGATTTTTAAAGACAACAAATCCAGTTCTTTATTATTTCTTCATTACTTATTAAGAAAAGTTTCTTTACTTATCCTCTTCTTCGTCAAATTTGATTTGTATCAAATTTGCATTGACAACTATATACATATAATAATTACTTAATCATCGAATACTATTGAAGGAAATAATAAAATCTATATAATGTATGCATAATTTTATAACAAAGCCTTAACATTGACTTTGCTTGAATTTTTTCTTTTTCTTTCTTTTTTACCAAACTATGTATGTATTATTTTAACTTACTTAACAAGATGCGGACTAAATATCGTAAAATAATAAGGAAAGTTTATATAATTATTATTTATTTAAACGCATATATAACTTTTTTATTATCTTTTTTTATTGTTTTGAAAATTGATAGATTTGCTTCTCCTTATCACTCACGATTAGCTTTTCATCACTTAACGTAATATTTAATATTATTTATTATTAAATATGTTGACGAAACTAAAATACGAAAGACAACAAAGAACGACGCCTCTAACCATGAGAAGACGCAAAACCGTTCTTGTTCCTTTCTACAAGCATTTGTAGGGTTGATAATATATGAGAACTGGACTATGTCTACACGTGTTGATATTTTTCTACAAGACTGCACAAGCAACATATCACGAATATGATTTTTAAATATATTTATTTGTTTGTTTTGCGCTTCATTTTAAATTAAAATTATATTTCAATTTCTTTACCGCGGAATATTCTGTTTTGGTTTTATATATACTTTTAAACATTTTCCCCTCTAAGTGTAAAAATGTTCTAGCACTCATATCAATAGATATCAATAAGGAAATAAAATTACTTTATCATTTCGAACGATGTCAAGTAATTTTTATACAAAGTACAACGAATTTAATTTTTATTATGCTTCAATTATATTATAACCAATTTCTTCCTTCTTGATAACTTTTAACCTGACGTACAAAAAGTGTTGACGTGAACAGGCATAAATGTTCATCTATATTTTAAATAAGTATACAAAAATCAAAGCATTTCTACACAACATGTATATAAAATAAGTGAGCGAATGAAAAAATCCATTGAATAAACGTAGACATAATAGTGATAAGTGGAAAATGGAAGATAGCGCAAAATTATTAAGACTTATGCACGTTTGTTGAGATGTGCATGTTGACATAATGATGTGTTTACAAAGAAACGTTCGTGCTCATAAATAGGTATGTATGCACTCCTCGTTCACTTATTTATCATCTTTTGTATTAGACCGTGTAATGCAAGATTCTTCGAAACCGGGTATTATTATTATAACACCGTTTATTCATTGTCATCTCTCCTTTCTAAGTATTTATGTTGAGAAAATCATTTTTTTAACTTGAAGCGTATTTGCATAAATACAATATAGAATATGCAATGTACAGCTAGCTGTAATCTTACATTTATTTTTGCATCATTCGCCAGCAAATAATTTTCGATGAAAAATTACATCTGCATTTTATTGCACCTTAATTATAATACGATGTAATTTCATGAGCATTGAATTATTGTATAATACGATAATAAAAGCTGGCTTATATTTATGTGCCATGTTCGGTTTGCTACACTCACAATTGTGTAAAGAGCCTTTAATAAGTCGGAGCTCGTGCATTTAGAGCAAGAAACTGTAAATTATGAGAAGAATACGAAAATACTCATATCCGAGCAATTATTGTGTTTGGTTGCATTTCAAGGCGTAATGATATTTTGATATTTTATCCATGCGCTTTGTTATCTCGTAATAATTTTAAAGTTTGCATGGTTTTCTTATCTCGAGGGGAGCGATTTTTTTTCATCCCGCGCGTATATTTTATTTTATTATTCTTTGTCATAAGCTTTTTTGAAAGAATGTACTCTGAATTTTTTAGTACAACAAATGCAAATTTAAATTGCGTAGAAAAAATATTTCCAGCTATTGCAAAACGAAGTTTCTGCATAATATTTTTACAAAAGAGAAAGTTTATTTTCGCTTAGCCGAGGAGAGATTCTCTGTTTAAGCTTTCATTTTGAGCAATGATCAGAGAAGAAATTACGAATGATCTTATTTTCTTTTGAGAATGGGTCGATTCAATCCGTAAATATGGAAGTGAAATCTTAGAAATTTTTTTTTCAGCATATGGACCCATACTATATAAATACTATATGTGTCCTCACGTAGTATAGTTACTTATATTTTTATTTACTTTTGCATGTTTAATTTAAAGATTCGACTAGATTTCCTTAGATTTTTTATCTGCTGATGAGGGATCTAATTGATCTAAATCAAAGTGACAGTGCTTTTACTTTAAATTAGAAATTAATGAAATACAAGAACAAATGTTTTAAATTTTTAAACTAATTTTCAAAGCACATATTATGTTTCTCGTGATAAATATATTCATTATTATTTTTCGATATACGTATTTGTATGAGCCAATTCGTTTGTTTCAATTTGAATTTGAATTATGGTTATTCCAGCTTCCACGTTTTATATTCTAAATATTTTATTACATTTAACTTTAAGTCTTATCAATACAATGAAGTCTTTTCATCGGAAGGAGTATCGTCAGTTTTATACTGACTAAAGCAAAAAATTCGCATTTCCATTATAACATCAACTTACCCTTGTTGGAAAATCCATTCAAATTAAAATAATGTACGAAAGAAATATTTTTATCAATGGCAAAGCACCACGTTCTTATTCACCAAATCTCTTTTCATTTGTTCAAATTACATAGTTTGAAAAAAACAATTTTCGCCAATTATCAATATTTATCGACCTTGCTTCTTTTAGTCTCAATTAGATAAACCAATACAATAATAAGCACCTGGGAATCTCTATACATTCGCTAGATATAATAAGTTTAAAACTGACTATAATGTAATCACGAGATAAATGGGTAATCCAAGTATTATTACTGATAAAAAAAACTCTAACTATATTTATTAAATAGAAATTAATCTTGGAAAAAAGTAAAGCGAAGATAAAAATTCGATTGACCTTAGTACTATAGAAATATCGTAAGTTTTTAAAAGACTTTTAATTATATAACCTTTGTAATAAGAATCATTTTTATTAAAAATAAAACATGATTCTTCGATCTACTGTTCGAGATTTTTTTTGTTTTTATAATGAAAACTAAGATTCAAAGAGTAAGACTTTAAATATACATTATCCTGAAGTTTTCATTTAAGAATAAGAATAAAAATCTTTTATCCACGTTAGAATATTACTCAATAGAATACAGCAATGAACTGTATCACGTGCACGTGTGCTTACACATGCCCACAAGTATTCTGTATATTTCGATTAATCTACAGTACTTGCAATTGGGTAAATTTATATCATTTTATTTATTTTGTCTTCGTCATGTAATAGTCGTACAATACCCGTGCAAATTGTGCAAGAATAATACCGCATAGAAATAAAAACATGTGAAAAAGTACTACCGGTAATATTAGCAATAAGATTAGTAGTAGTAGTAGTAGTAGTAGCAGCAGTAGTAGTAGTAGTAGTAGAAGTAGCAGTAGTGGTAGTAGTAGTAGTGGTAGTAATGGTGGTAGTAATGGTGGTAGTAATGGTGGTAGTAGTAGTAGTGGTAGTAATGGTGGTAGTAATGGTGGTAGTAATGGTGGTAGTAGTAGTAGTGGTAGTAGTAATAGTAGTAGTGGTAGTAGTGGTAGTAGTACTGGTAATAGTAGTGGTAGTAGTAGTAGTAGAAAGTTGCTGGCCACTATGTACAAAAAGTAGGCTAAATAGTAATTGTGTGTGTGCATACCTGTGTATTTCTCTAAATGTGTTCATATATTTGTGATTTGAGAGGAATGAGTGGAGGCGGATTTAATGTCGACTTCAAAAACAAAAAAAAAGCTCTCGTGACTTTAATTCGGCCCTTCTTCCTAGCCTGTTACTAAACGCGTCACTGAGATCACATTAAAATTCGCCAATTTTCAAGGTTGAATAAAAGACTTACGATAATTTATATATAATTACTACTGGTTGCGCTCGCACACTATACAGATAGATAAATCAATAGTTGGGGGAAGGGGGGGTAGAGAGAGAGAGAGAGAGAGAGAGAGAGAGAGAGAGAGAGAGAGAAGTACAGAGAGGATGGTACAGTAGGGCATGTCTATATGAATAGTGACGGAGAACGAAAACGTACATTATATTATTTGCGAATGTTCTGTTATTGAAGGGTTAGAGGTTGTTGCTGATTGCCACTTTTGTTGCAGTTGTTACAGGGCTCGTGGCGATGATCATGCGCACGTACTCCGGACGAATTGGCGGGAGAAGGCAGGTGATAATAATTGGTATGCTGAAGAATAGACGGATGCGTGGATAAATGTACGAATGGAATATTTGGCAGAGGTAAGGGAGAAGAAATGGGATTACGTGGGAATTGCATGTCGTCTTCGTTGGTAGCGGAGTATGGTTCGCGCAAACCCTGGCCTGAGATCGGAGGACTAGCATTTGCGATTGTTGTTGGCCCCGCTGTTGTTCAGCCGAAGCCGATCTTGGCGCCGTGGACGTCGGCCCTTGCCACTCGAAACTTCACGCACCTTGTTGTCGCGCTCTAGCCGGTTACGCTTCACCGACTGGGACGAGCGCTTCTCGAGCATCTGAGGACAAATAATCGGGTGGATCCATTGTTCTTTTTCATAGTTATAATTGTCCCTCTTCTAATTGGGTCAGTTTCATCCCTCCCGTATTAGTTCTGGATTGCAAATAACCCATCATTCGCTTTTTCTGCACGACTTTTATAAATAACTTGAAAATTTTCCTATAATACTTCATAAGCCTATATTAACGCTTCGATAATAAAACAACTAAGCAATCGATTCGGTCAATAATAAATTTATCATCTTTATTGTTCTAATTTTAATGCAGGTATCAACTTTTATATTCAAACTTTAACATTTTCATTAGATTGTTGAGTTTTACAATTTACATATTAAAGTGATTAAACTTTTAATATTCTTCTTAAAAATAAATGCTCTGAAAAAAGTATTGCTCCGGAGAAAAAAAGTCAATAAACCTATTTAGGATGTTTGACAACTTTGGATTTTTTTAATCAAAAAAAGACGTCGAACATTACAGTAAAACATAAATATTTCAAAATGAGAAAGAACCTTAGAACTTTATTGAATTAACTGAAGAGGCGTCTATTTTATTAGAAAGTAATTAATTAGTCGATTAATATCATTAAAAATGTATTACGATCGGAATTGAATTAGAAACTTGCATGTAAAGCTTAGTAAATACAACAAATCGATTTCAATTTATAAATTATTTTAAATGTTTATTAACTGACCTTTTGAGCAGAGCGAATCTGTACCATCCTGACATTCTCGTCACTCTGTACACCTCTGAGTTCTCTGACACCTGGCCTTCTTTGCTCTGCAGCAACTACAGCTTGTTGTTGTTGCTGCTGATGGTGGTGGTGATGGTGGTGACGATGATGGTAATGATGTTGGTGTTGGTTGATACCCTCGGGCTTGAATGGCTTATTGATGATCGCGCCGGCGGCGGTGACAGACAGTCGCCGCTGCTGTTGCATCGGCGTCTGCAGATTGGCGTTACACGGTACTAAGGGTAACCTAGGATCCGGTGCCTTGACACCCTCAGGCACCGGGCTGCAGCGTTTCGCAGATCGCTGCTTCTTGGGCTTGTCGGTGGTCGCCGGAGGTCCCGCGGCACGATACACAGACATACTCGGGTGCTCGATCAGCAAATTCTCCAGGGGGGACATCTCCACGTGCACGGGCCCGGGCTGCGTGAAGCACGCAGGGGGCGTCACGTACCACGACTCGTCTAGACCCGTAAATCCCTCACCTGAAATGAATTTGAATTTTATTTTCGACCTACTTAGCGATACTTCGACACTCCGTGTCCAGGAAATTCAATTTCTATCATCCAATCTTTAGATTCAAAGTAATGTAATGGCGATTGAATCGTTACAGAAATATAATTTGATATCATAAAGGTTCAGCGAAATCTTGAAATTATAGAAAGTAATTACTCAGTATGCAAAACATTTCAAGCTCGTATAATTTAGTTAAAACGTTAAAATTAATTTACGCTATTTTCGTGACTAAATATTTTAAATATTGAATTGAAACTTTTTTTTTAATAAACATGTAGCTGATGATATAAGATTTTGAAAATTGCACTGTAAAGGTGGTACTGAAAAAATATACTGCACCATTTCGATCAATGAGAATCCATTCGTCCCCCTCGACCTCAACTTGCCGCAACCGCGCCTCGACAGGGATGGAAGCAATTTCCTTTGTAGAATTCTCTGCATTATCCTGTGATACGACGTCCTCATCCTGAGTACCCGAGGCAGAGCCTCGCAGCAAGTAGCTTGCCAACCTGCTTAACATTCCGTCCTCCTTACTTTTTCCCTGTCTGAAAACATTAAATTTTGTTCTTATTAGTATAATTGACTGTAACTGAATATAATAAGTGTCATTTTAATATTCAAAAATGATATGTGCATTCTTTTAATTCAATTTAATGATATCCTTTATTTTGTTTAATATTAAATCTAAGCTTCTTAAATAATGAATATGATAATAATGAATGAGACGAATTCGCATCGTTTAGTAAAAATATAATTTGTCAGGTAACATAGGTTTTCTACATTTACTAATTATTTCTAGCATCTATATACTTTTTATATTCATAACTTAAATATAGATATAATGTACTAATATTTATGTTTTAAAGGTACATACGTGACACATCTATAAATAATGTATAGAGTACTTGAAGTTCTTTGATAATTAATTCCCTAAGCGATGGATTGTATACAATATTTTTATATATATTCTTATAATAAAACATACATATATATATATATATATTTATATATTACATACAATAAATTATGATTTATCCATCCTTTAAGAATTCCCAATATTTATAAATCTATTTACATGTAAGCATTAATAATTAATATTAGATTAAAATTATTTTCTATTCGTCATTTCTTCTATCATGAGCTTAGCATATGAATGTATAAGTTGGTCATTTAACGATTAAAATTCTTTTAAATAATATATCGTTGAAATAGCTATAATTACAGTATCGCTTCTTTTAATTGCATTAAACAAAATTTGATAATTTTAGTAAATTACAATAAATTTTTTCATCAACCTTTAATATTTTTTGTTTCGCTTATATAAAAAAACAATTGATAAAAATAATTTAAAAATATAAATATAACCAATTATACCCAGAAGCTTACTCTCACCCTTTTAAAAAATAATATTTATAAAATTAACAATTTATACAAAAATTTACAGTACAGTTATAAATTTCTTTTGGTTGCTGCGATCAATTATATTAATAATATTTTAATACGAATTCAATAATTTCTTTTAAAACTAATATTGAATTTTGATTTGTTCCTAATGAAATGTTGTTAGAACAAAACCGAAGACTGCAGTTTTTGAAAATTAATTAAAATTTGTCCAAAATCAATAATCAAATACCATTACATAATTTTCTTATCTATTTTCTTCATTATTTAAAAAAAAATCAAGTGACTTTTTTTTTTAAACAAAATATAGCTTATTTTCATGACTTTCTGGGCAACGTAGTATAATTTAGAGCGCGAATTCAGCTTTGCATAATCGATCTTTCTATTTAGCATCAAGTTAATTAGCAAATCTTTCAAGATAGACATTGCTTTGTTTTATTATTCATGCACAAGGCTATAATTACGTTTCATACAACAGAACATAAATAAACTTTAAGCGAAAATTTTTTAATCCTTTACTTATCCTTATCCTTACCCTACACTTAAATAATTAAAGAGTACAATTATTATATTTAACCCTTTTGTTTTACCGAAATCTGATTAGTATTTGGTTAGCAAATAATTGAAATTCTGTTGACATCAGATTTATTTTTTTTATTGTGATTGATTCTCTAACTCCGTAACCGGAATTACAAAACATTTTTATGAAATAAATTATTACTGAATTATTACGTAATGTCATCAGCATTACCGATAATGAAAGTTATTATTAATCAAATTTAAATATATTAGTATGAAACAAATGTAGTCTGACATTTTCATATTTTCGTAAGTTCTTATTTCCGATAAAATGAACGATGAAATAATCACAGCTATGCACGATGATTAATCAATCACCTTACCAGTCTAGAATTAATAATGTTCTATTTAACAAAGCTTTTTTCTCTCTACAAGACTTTAAAAATTGCTTTAAGTTTATTCAAAATCGACCGACGGAATAAAATATTAAATCCAGTATTTCAGTAATATTAATAACTATTACTATTACGTATAACTATTACTTCTTGCAAATAATTGAAAAACATTCGATACTAGACCTGAGCAAGCACTTTAAATCGCTATAATTATTCTGAAGATATAAGAAACAAGAATTATAACAAATCATGGATATACTATAAAATTAATAATAAATATATAAAAGTAATAAAGAATAATAAAGAATAATAATTCCCATAATATTATTTTGGAAAATTGTTAAAAGAGATATCTAGTGGTAAGTAATGTCTCGTCATTTTTCAATAGATATTAATATTCTCTTTTATACTATGATAATTATTTACAATAAATTTAATGCATTTGTGCACTATTTTTCGAATGTTTTGAATGTTCAATGCGTTGCTTTCGATATTATTTCTTAAACGCTGCGAGATAAAGTCATTTGAAATATAACCTTTTGTTTATTGACTTAAAAATAACAAATTCAAAATTATTATTAACATTCGTAGATATTAAAATTATGATTCTTGTATTTAAAAACGTAGCCAAAGTATTTTCTCATGAAAACCTTAAGAGATTTCAAAATATTTTAATACCTGCAAGTTCAATTGAAATTCGAAAAAGTAAAATTTTGTTCTAGTTTTGAAATTAGTAATTTGAGCTCTATCACTATCTCAAATTCAAACAGGATTATTTAGAATAAATTATTTTTCTCTGTAAAACTCTAACTTAAATTCATAAATAAAGATTTTATCAGTTTTCGCACAAAAGCATTGAATTTTGACAAGCGACATACACAGACAGAAATTATATTTAATAGTTCGAAATCGTAAAAAAAGGAAGTTTTAATTTTTCAGTTTTATGCTAGTCTTACTACCCCTGCGCACCTTTAGCTACATTTCTTTTATACTTTTGTTATTTCAACCTTGACAAAATTAAATGAAGAAATAACGTAAAATAAGTAATGACTAAGCATGATTTATTATCTAAATACCATCTTTGTACTATTATTCTGCCAGTTCCTTCTGACGCACTTCCACATCTAAAATAAGAATCACCTAAACATATTTTTGATTATAATTCTTTTAAAATCAACTCTTTCGAATTTAGTTTCACACATGCTTATTACGTAGGTAATAAAATCAGAATAAAATTGTACAGTGATTCTCTATTTAAAAAAGGCGTTATTGTCTTTGCACAGGATAGAAAATTCTTAGAAAAAATGTCACCGAAAAATTTAAGCTTATAATTACGTATTGAAAGACGGACGTTATATATTGAAATTAATTACTTGTCTTTTTACATACAAAAAATTTCATTCAATTATTCATCTTCATCACGCAATAAACTTAATTGAAATAATAAAATTCGCAAATTAATTGTCAATATTTAAGTTTTATTTTGTATACCATAATTGATTTAAAAGCGTTGTAGGTAGTAAGACGCCATTTAAAAAGTTCTATTAAAGTCATATTACGTAGATTATAATTATAATTATAATTATTCAATAATTCTAATTATTAAAAATATTAAAAACAAGTAAGCTATGCGAAATGGAATGATTTCAATAAAATTTCTTTGATACAAGTATTTCCTTTAGACAAAATAATTTTTCTAAAAAAGTTAAATTATAATTTGTCAAAACTCAAAATATACATAAATAATCGTGAAATAATATTTATATTTCACTGGCATTGATTTGTACTTTTTTCAATAAAAAATAGCAAATATACTAAATCTGCTGTTATTACGTTCAAAATAATAGATAAATAGATTGATATATAAAGAATTATATATTCTATTTTATTTTAAGAATTAATTTTAAATTAATTTCTCTACCGAATATAAGAGTTTAATTTGTTCATGAATAATGATATTACTATAATTTACTTTCAAAATAATGCTAATAAAATTTCATAAAATTCTACACGAATACGTCATACGTATATATAATGAAACTAAAATTAATTTTAAAAAATTTATTATAAAACAATTATTTTTTTATAGATGTTTTTAATGAAAATGATTTATTATTTAAAAAAGATATAAAGAAGCGTAGAGTCGGATCAACTTCAATTCATTAATTAACCAATGCTTAAGAAAAAGCGATAAAAGATAATGAAATAATGAAGCAATTAAGCGGTAATGTAAAGACTTCTCTCAATATCTTGTTTATGTATTAATTTCGAAAGCGTAAATATGAAAACGGTAAAAATAATAGAAGGCATTTATTTGATAGTTCAACTGATATTTAAAATATAAAAATGAAAAATCATAATAAAATTTTATCATCTAGCGTGCCGTTCTCTTCCCATTCGTTAGCTAATTTATTCTGATACGCAGTTGTACGAAACATGATTGCACCTATTTACAGTGTATGCATGAGCAATGAAAACAATACTAGCAAAAAATTTCAAACAGGATAACGACCAATTCAATTGTGTCAGGCTAAAATTTATGAAATCCTTTTTTTTTTTTTTTTTTTTTGGACGAAGAAAGAAAATTTGTTAGTTATGATGAAGCTCAAATACAACAGGCATATATTGATAGTACGAACTTGTGGAAAAACAAACGAGATCTTAACGAAAACACAATTACACTTTCTAACGAAAGGACAAAACGAAGCAGCACTCAGTGAGAAACAAGGAATTGGACTGCTTGTATCAAAACTAAAAACGGACGCTTGGCGCATTATTTTCTGCGCACAAACGCATCCATGATTCATTTTGCTCGCGTCGTTCGGCGCGTGTCATGAATTTCATTACAGCATTCGAATTTTCTCGGGTGGAATTGTAACGGTGATCGAACCAACACTGCTACGGATTAATCATGCCGGCTCAACTCGCGCATGCGTACCCTTTAATTTCATTCGCTTAGCCCATTTCTTATCGTATTTATTTAATATTAAGACATTAATTTTTTTAGGATATTGATAATTCTTTAATAAATATACCGAAAATAATATCGGTGTTGCTTAAATTACGAAACGATGCATAATTTAAAGCTAAGAAGAACATTTTTTACTAGTTCATGTTTCATTGTATGGATGAAATATATAAAATATAAAATATAAAATATAAAATATAAAATATAAAATATAAAATATAAAATATAAAATATAAAATATAAAATATAAAATATAAAATATAAAATATAAAATATAAAATATAAAATATAAAATATAAAATATAAAATATAAAATATAAAATATAAAATATAAAATATAAAATATAAAATATAAAATATAAAATATAAAATATAAAATATAAAATATAAAATATAAAATATAAAATATAAAATATAAAATATAAAATATAAAATATAAAATATAAAATATAAAATATAACATATAAAATATAAAATATTGCTTCCTTTATTTGGTATGAAAGTTACATTTGTTTACTAGTAAATAATCGCTGCTTATTTATACTAAAAATTTAATGCAATATTACTACGATTTAGAAACTTAAACGTTATTGCTCAACGTACGAAGCACTTTAGCCAATCTATATTACAAAAAAAAACTAACCTTCATTAAAGCATCTTTAAATAATAATAATTTTTGCCAAATAATGAAATATGCGACTCTCATAATTTTTCAAAAGTAATGACACTACTTTCGAGGAGTAGAGTAACAACATGACTAGACTTTGTGCAAAACAGAATTTTTTAAAAATAATAAAATAATATTAAAAAGTTATAAATAGAATTATTATTATTCTCGTAGAAATTTATGAACTGTTCGTTGTGTAGAAATAAAATATTAATTTTGCTTATTAATAAATGTAACTGTAAATTTTCATAGCCGAGATAATAAAATCCCCGTTCGTTTGTTTCAAATAATATTTTTAAATTGATTTTTTTTTAACAAACTAGATTTATTGCAATTTGTTTGCTATAAGGCTCTGTACAGACTTGAATATAATCGTACCTACTTTGAAATAATTACCGGTTTAAATGTTACCGCGGTCTATGAACACCATTATCACATAATTTTTATTTAGTACACTAATCAGATTGTCATGCAGTCTATATTAAAAATATATATATTATGCTTTTGTTAAGGCGGGAAATTATAGTAATCTCAAATTAAAAAAGTCAATGTAACATTCTTTAACTGATCTGTTGGTACGGGTTATTCTAACATTCAATTAATTCAATAAAATCTTTTAACAATAATTCAAATGCAATAATGGCCCTCTTCTGGCGTAAGTAAAAGTAAATGAAACCTTTAATCGATTCCAATCAATTTTAATATGCAAAACACAATATATCTATTCTCTAAATTATATGTATTTTTTTTAATAGAAATTATTAAATGCACGTTTCATTTTAGTATGTTTTTATAACGAAATTATCAGAAGACTACTATGGTAAAATTAAATACGTAATTTGGTTGATCTACAGGAAGAATATATAGATAGAAAAAAAGTATTAGAAAAAAATCGATTGTAAAACAATAAAAATCCATGCAGTTTTGTAAGTTATAACTAGCTGTCATAACCAAATAAGGGTTTGAAAGTAGCATAATCTAGTTCATTGGTCGGGATTGTAATGATAATGAGTAGTTGACTGAATTATATAATATTTAATTAAACTTTTGTAACTATAAATTAGCGATTCGAAAGATACAGTTAATTTCAAAGATCTCAAAGCATAGAAAAAATTCTAATAAAAATTGATAAAAATTATTTGACATAAAATTTCGATTGTTTTAATCATTTAAATAGATTTGTGACATTTAAAATATTCATTTTCGAAACAAATTCTAAATTAATTTATAAAGTTCCAAGTCGAATTCCATTTTTTTCTCTAAACATTTAATTTAAACAAAAAGAAACTTAAGTTCATTGAAATAAATTACCTGTTATCTAATATTTATATATCATACATAAATAATACACATTTTACATTAAAAATATTTTATGTCTTTATTTATTATAAAAATAAATACATGCGTTATAAATGGAATGCTACGATGGAGGATTTAAAGTAATATAAAAAATTCCGTACAAAACAAAATTGATTCTTTTTATAAACAATAATAAATTTATATGAAATAATATAATGGACATAACATATTTGTTTTATATTAGTATTTAGCATTATAAAAAGTAATTATTTTAATATTTTAAAGAAATATTGATTAAATTTATAAAATCACATTCTATTTGAAAAGTGTTAAAATTAAAACTAAAATTTGATAATAATATTTATTAATAACAATATTTAGTAATTATAACTAATCATCTTTCTATTAGTACGTAGTGTTTAAATATTATTAGTCATTAATTTTTTAAAATTTTTTTTAAATTAAACGCATAAAAATAAAGAATTAGAACATATGCATTCTCTATTTATCTACATATTTTAATAGTGTATATGTATGTCATAAAACATATGCGTAGTAAAATATAATTATATACTTTTTATTAAGCTGGAAGAAGCTAAAAAATGGAATATATTAACAGTTAAATTTACAATTAATTTGTTTATTCCAATATTGGCACGATAATTATTGGGTAGAAAGCGAATATATTTTAATCTGTATTGTTAATTTTTTTTAAATATTAAATTTAAAACATTGCAATTTCTTTGAAGACGCAATTATAAATGAAATTACGCACTATAAAAGTAAAAATACGGTTTAAGATACCCTGGACACTGATACTGACGTTTCATTCACTTGCATAGGAAATTTATTCACTGACTTTCATTTCAAAATTCATTTTATTTTATATAATACATCGATTATTTTTCTCCTTTCCGGATATCTGAAACAAATTCGCGACGAAGGTCGAATGAGTCAAGTGCGAGTGACCCGATGCACCTAGTTAAATCCAGTTATTATTAGCCCGGAACATGTCCGAAGGTCGAGACAATGCCAAGAAGGCAAGCAGCCAAGAGCGAGTGGCGCGGTTATGAAATGACATGGTTTAAAATAAAGTTCCCAGTGTCGTGAGTATCGATTAACGCAGAGCGCATGCGCGGCTTTTACGCGGGCAACACCCGAGAACTTGCGACGATATCACCTGACCTGAAAATTCGAATGATGAAAATTACCTATTACTTTTAAATCTAATAACATATTCAAAAAGTATATTTAAAAAGTTTATTTAAAAAGTTGAGAAAAAATTTATTTTATGTTTTATATTTTAAAATAACATATGCTAATAGGACAGGGAGGATATTAAATAATAGTTTTTATCAAGTATTTTAAAAATAAAATTTCGCACGTGTTAATCTTCAACCATTTGATGTAATTTAAACGATTAATATTGATTACATACCTATCGATGAAAGCTTATGCCACTTTAATTAATAGTTTAAAACGATAAAGGATAAATAAATGTTGTATTTATAAAACTTGAAATTGCTTTTACTTTCACAATATCAAAAACTATTTATTTATGTATATAATATCTCGAAATAATAATTATCTATTACCACTTTCGCGGAATACGAATCACGAGACGACAAATTCAGGCGCAATGAAAAAAACAATTATTGCATAAGTTCACATTGAAATCGTCTTGCAGTTATTAGAATCGCAGAAATTGATTGGTGAAATATTCCGATATTCGAAGATCACCTTGTCATGTGCAGTTTTCGCTTCTATATTTATTTATTTATTTATTAACTTTTTGTTGTTGTAAATATCTCGTCATTAAGATTACAAAAAACATTTAATGTTTTTTGATTTTTTTTTTACTGCATATTAACAAGGAAAAATAAATGTGTCTATAAAGTGCTTTATTAAGATAATGACTGAAAAAGTAATGCATTTTAGCTTTTTTATTTTAAACTAGAGCGGATAAAATTCTGTATTGTCAATTAAATTTTATTTTTATCCGAAATATAATAACCCAATCATTTAATTGAATTTATGCTCTACAATCGTTATAAATGAAAGGAGTAACAATTAAATACCTCAGCATGCAAGATTTTTATTTACGATTGCTACCAACATCTACTACTAATGCACGTTTTATTTTCCAAGTAACAATATATTTTAAGCTGCTTAATTAAGATCTTGGGAAACAGTGCTCTCAAAATATGTGCTTTATATTCGAAAAAAAATGCAAAATTGTTCTAACATGATACGGTCCTTTTTTTAAGCGTAAATCAGCGCCTGACAATGAATGGCTTCAGTTTTCTTTACTTTTTAGAAATAAAACGACCGTCACATAAAAGTCGCTTACAATCTTTATCGTGGCTACGTGTCATAAATTTCCAATTATCAAGGTAGCGCATTATTATTGTGCCTATCATCGAATAAAAACGGAAGAAACGGCAATATAACGTTGGTCAACTAACAAATAGAATGGAAACAGATAACTTACTTGTACGTCAAATTTTATAAAACTGTGCACAAAAACAATTTAAATTGACTAGAATGTGATGATTGGTATTAATTTCATATAAAATTCGTAATTTATTGACTATTGGTAGAGAGGATGTATATTATTATAAGTACGATTATATCAATAAATGGATTAATTTTCTAAATTTAATTTCAAGTTTAATGTACAAATTAATCCATGTAAAATTACTCTTAATATGCACAACGATATCAAAGGCAAAACTTGCGTCACGTACTAATATTAACTTCAGCAAATTGACGCCGACGTCAAGACCTTCTAAAGATTCGAATATACTATGTATTATAACAAAAGTATTTGTAAATGAAATGTATGAAAATATTGTTTTCACAAAATAATAGTATAATATATTATTAATCACTTTACATTCAACAATGAATTTATTTTTACAGAATTAAAAAATTATATCTAAAAGTCCTGCCTAATGAAACATTTAATTTGTAAATAGTTGTTAAAAAAAAAAAATATTAAAAAAAAGAATTAAATGAAAATACAAAGGGTAATATTTTGGTAAAGTGGTTGAAAATCTGCTTAAAATTATAAGGATACTGAATTTATGCGAAGAGAAGGAAGACAGTTGGAAACACGTCTTATTGTTTTCTCAAATATTTTTCACGTGATCAGCTATATTAAATATTAGTAAATTATTAGTTTTTTCCTTACACAATTATGTGATGATATTTATATAATTGATTAAATCAACATTAAAATTTAATAAAACAATTTAAATATAAACTGTAGTTGGAGAGGTTTATATATCAATTGTCCAGGAAATTTTTGTTTAAAATTTCAGCAAGATTCCGTATAAAAAATTAAATATTTCTTAGTGAACTATATATTTTTATACAAATACTTTATAACTTAAAAAAGTCTTTCTTTTTCAACAATTTTGAAAACGATTATATTCATTATTATGTTTTATGCAAAAGTATTTACAAATGAAGAAAATATTTAAAACATTATGTCTATTTGAAATCTTAAGTAATTAAATATAAATTTGTTTTTAATTACAATACAATTGTATCAGAATATAAATATTTAAAATTTCGTTTTTTAAACAAACAAGATTATTTATGAATAATAAAAGAAAACTAATATAGTAAAATTAGCTATTATTATAATAATATCAATTGATACAATTTTCCGATACTTATTGAAAAACTGTGTATTTAAAAAAAAAAAAAGAAAGAAAAAACTGCCTCCGTATTTTTTTACCAATCTAGCACATAAGCTTTCAAGCATATTCAATGAAACCTTTATTTATCAGTAATTAACATTTATATCCTAAATCAATAGAAAACTACATTTACTCGTCTCAACTGAATATGTTGAAAAATAAATTACGAATTGGAGACGGTCTTCGTTCCGTTTCCACCTCGAGTGTTTTATGCAAAACTGGTATGAAAATTGACACTTGAAACAAAGTCCTTGAGATATATAATCTAATATTATTTATTCTTTCATCAAAGTAATTACGAATCGAAAAAGTGAAGTTAACTCGATTAAAGTGAACTTGATTATACAACTTGATTCAATACACTCACACGTCCAATGATTTGGCTGAGAACTAACGGGTAACTTATTCAGCAATCTTTTCCACCTTTAGATACTTCCTATCTCAAACTCTTCTCCTGTCCTACTCTAAACCTATACTGCCACGCCATTGATTTCTACGTAAGAATCTAAAGAAAGGGTGCTGTGGGAATAAATAGATCGATCCACCCTCATTATACTCTTCGAGAAATATGAAACATACTTTTTTTTTATTATACCAAAACTAAAAACGACTCTATCAATCCGGCTTCTAAATACGATTTACCTGGACAGTATTGCAGTCCAATCTGACAAAGTATTGATTTGTAGGCACAAAAAAAATTTATTTTTAAAAAATTTAGAAAACTTTTCAATAGAAAAACTTATTATCAATGAAAAGCTGAACATTCACTTTATTGACAGTTATATATTTAGATAAACTTATCCTTAGAATTTATCAACATTTAATAAATTAGTAGACGGAAAAAATGTAAAAGACGTTTTTTACGAGCGAAAGTGGTGCATTTTGTGCAGCGATAATTGTAAATGACTTTCTGGACTTAATGAGAATAATTATAATTGTAAGCAAAAAGTAAAATGATTCCATAAGATAAAAAGTTACCAAAGTATATGAATATTTTATTCAGAAGAATAATTCTTTAATTCTAAAATTCATAACTACCGTATTAATTGTGTATATATATATAATATTTTATGTTCTTCAGCATAAAAATTGTGAAAGAATTCAAAGTATTTAGTCAGTTGAACGAAAATTGCCGTAAAACTGGCTTTAATTAGCAAAGCATATTCACGTGAATAAAATTCTTAAAGGAGAAATTTAATATATCACGATATGTACTTTTACCTTAAATTAATAATTAGTTTATTTATCTGAAGAACGCGTTCGTCCGATAATTTACCAAAAAAAAAATTTATACAACATAACCCCTAAATATATCTATAGTAGTTTTACTAAATGCAACTACCACGATATACAGCTTTTATATCATTTTATTTATTTTAACGAATGTAGGACCAATTGTTAGGTATTGTAACGTCTTTACGGATATTTGTAGATAACGAGATATAGAACGATATGGATAATTTCCAGAGAACAGAGAAACAGAAAGAGACAAATACTTGCATGAACGATATTTAGTAATTTTTAACCATTTCTTCAGATAGAACACGTTGCATGATCTATGAGTAAATTGATATCTTATTTTCCTTAAATTAGAATGAGATTAATAATGTTTTAGAAGCACCATTTTTTTAAAATTCAAATCCAATATAAGGTCAAAAAATATCCAACATAAGGAATGCAGATTAATTATAAATTAAATGTTTTGAATTGTAATTTTTCAAACAAAATATTGTGTAGATGTAGCATAAAAACGCTTATTGTAAGAAAATAAGCACTTAGAAAGTATAAGTTATTGCGTGTTTATGTATTATAATAAAATTATGAAGCAATAAATATTACTCAACGTACATAGTCATTTTAACAAATTAAACATCCTATAATATTTATATTTAATGACGTTCGCAAATAGACAAATAGGCCATAGATTTCGTACAATCGATTGTTTACTGTAGCTCTCAGGTTTTTTAGTACAATTCTGTACGTAATACTGATTTATTTATGTAAAAAAGATATTGCATTTTTAAATTATATTTGAAATTAGTGTTATCCCAAATATAACTTCAATTTGTTCCTTAGAAATGAAAATATATGTCGATGGACTATATTTAAAATATTAACCATCCAAAAAGTGGAAAAATATTGAATAAAAATTTTGCCAACCCGTTTGTACCATATCTAGATGCCATGTTTAAAAAATCCAATATATTAGTGCTAATTAAGAAATTGCATAATTGTTATAAGTAAAAAATTGTTCTCTTATATGCAGTTATTTTAATCGCACATGTCAATGTTTTTGTTAAAAGAAGAAGAAAATACATCAATTAATTTTTTTTTTAATGGCGGAATAAAAGATTCCTCAGGAGACGTAATACAAAAAAAGATGAAAAAGCGTACCTTTTAATCGGAAACGCTTAAAAGAAAGTTTTTACAGTAGTGAATTTTTTGCTCCACTGGTAAATATTTCCTTCTCAGAACTAACCCGACTATCAAAACTCAATCTTTTTACCAGCTAGTTATATTGAAAATCACTCGTTATATATATTTGTTTTCTCTATTCTATCTTATCGACGCGTTGTTGAAGTACCCATTATATGCTGCTTACTAACAACTATACCCAATAATTTATTTTTCATAACTTTTAATAATATAATATTCAATGTTTAATAATATTTTATACAAATGATGACATTGATTTTAATCAAGTAATATATTTAATATGTAAGAAATCGTAATGAAATATATGTATAAGTACAAAAAAAAACTCGAACCAGTGCAAATAATTCCATGTAGAAAAGAGAACAGCTATTTTAAACGGAAATTATGCTAATTTCTTATATCGTAAATAGAGCTATTTGTTATAAATTATTTTGGTAAAAAGTTGAAAAAATTTAAAGCAGTATACATTTTGAAGAAGAAAAGTACATATATCCAAATCTATTAAAATGTGTCAAAAACGATTAAGGTTCGAAATTTCCCCATTTAACAATACAACAGAATTTTAAATATTATTGAACCTAATTCGAAGCTTAACTAATTTATCGTGATTTTTTAATTATTCTTAAGTATTTTAATAAATAATAATTAAAAGAAATATATTTTGATAAAGGTCGATCATTAAAAATAGAGAAACCTAACCTGCCGTTGCACAAAGGATACAACTCATACTCCTAAAGACACGCAACTCTGGTAAAAAATATATGCAGGATTAATTACAAGTACAGATGCTGCGTGAATTACGCATTGAATAAATCATGCGCGTCCTATAATTCAAAATCATGATAGAAAAAGCAAAAATCAATGGATGACGCGCTGTCGCTAGACGTACACACTTAACTCAAGAGTAGTGTAGTCGTAATGCGTGTAGAGTTTTTCCCCGAGTTGCGCACAAAGTCTCAACGTCCTATGTAGACCATTCAGAGACACAATTACAACGAAACCACGCTCGCGTGCTCTCTCTCGCGCGCGCACTCGCACACATGCACACACAACGTTACGTCAATGCGCCTTGTTATTGTTGTGCAGTGTGAAGAGCGAATGCATCCGAGTATACACTATGACAACCACGCATACCAATAGACGGGCACGACTTATGCGCACGCTCACTCTTTCTCTCGTTCTCTTTTTCTGCGCATGTGTACATCCTTGTAAAGCCAAGGCATTAGTGGCAATTGTGTGTCTCTCATTTATGTATGTGTACTTCCTTTTAAAGCGTCAAGCAAAGGGGAGGGGCGTCGTCAGGTCGACTTCGCTGAGGAAAAGAATGCCGCTTTTGTATATTTCAAAAACACACAAAGGAACATGTATCAACTCCCGCGTCCTTTTCATTCCGTTTCACTCGCACCGACGACCTCGTCAGCCTAGTGCGACAAGGACAAAGAGCTTGTGATGCACAAGCGTTAATACTCTTTGGCTCACTTAATTTGTTGGAGTCTGGTTTTTGTCAAATTAACCGATACGTCTTTTGTTTTTCAGTAAAGCTTTCATTGCTTAAAACTTGCGGATTTTCAAACGATGTATTGTACTTGATATAAATGGGCGGGGCGAGATAGAGAGAAGAAAGAGACGAGAGAGAGAGAGAGAGCGCGTTAAAGAGGTACAAAGGGGCAACGAGCAAGGAAGGGATGAGAGATAAGGAGTGAGTTGGAAAGGACGGTACTATATAGGAGTGACAAAGAGATGCGCAAAATCATCAACGTGCGGCGTAGGATTGCGTTGAATTGTCGAGGAAGTGCGAGGGAAGCCCGAGCGAAAGATGTACGCAAGAGATTGGGACTCATTATTATGAGCTGGTTTCCGGACAAATTTTTCAAAGTAGAGCACCCATAGATGAAAACACTGAGAAACTCCCTTGGGCGAGCTTCCGCCAAGGAATTAGGACAACACTACACTTCACAAATTCTTCTTTTCGCAGTTTATTAGTACTTAAAACAGACACAAAGTAATATTTATATATATATATATTGTATGTATGTTGCGTTTATGCGTGTAGATTATATATACATATCCGTACATATATACGTATGCTTATGCATATATATATATATCTAAGATACGCGTACGTATTATATGCATGAATTTGTATAATATTGTATGAATATGTGTACGTACGTACGTATATGATTTGTGAACACAATGTATGCACAGTACAAATACGTTCAAAGGGGCAGTAAACAGCGCACACTAAAGCGCGAGCGTCAGCTATAAACGCAGTCGTCTTTGAGCGTACAGCCGCGATCGATATATTCGCGAAAAACAATGGGCGTTAAAGGACTAAAGGAAATACCAAAAATCAAAATTTAAGTAATGCGAACAAATCACGCGGCTCAATTTTAAGAAAATAGAAAAATAAATCAACTGCGAACTACAATTGTACTGTGTGTCACTACTGTAAGTGTGCGGTCGTACGAATCCGTGCGTGATGCGTGTGCGTTGGCCTGTCGCGCACGCATCACGCAAACTTTTTTGATTATTTATCTAGGCCTGCGTGTAAGAGCGATCACGATTATGAATATATTAAAAAAGTAAAGAATTACAAAGGGCTCCTGACGTGCACTCGCCTGACGTATTACTGTCGAGGAATCGCGGCAGCAACTGACTTCCTCGCGGCTCCCTGCTGCTACTCGCCTGAGCTGATGCCGTCAGCTGATCCGACCTGGTGGGGATAGCCTGTGTACTTCTTTTCCTCTTGGACGACGCCGACGCCGACGCGGCCGCAACTGACAACCAACTGACCCCACCACTACCACACCGACAACACTATGTGTCGACACACCGCAGCGACGCGGCGAGCACCGAATCCAAATCGGACGCCCTCCTGACGCTCCTGACGGTCTCACTGACGTGCCCTAGTGTTTCTTCGATACGCACTCGAGACTTCTCCTTGTCTTTTTTTGTAAACCATCTCATCGGCATATCAACTCGAATATCTTTACGAAAGCGCATTTATCTAAGTGAGTACTCGAAAGCCGTACACAAATTTTTACCAGTCATTTCCACGGCTTCGGAATTGCAATTGATGAAACCGATTAGCGAAGCTTCCTTAATGCTTTCATAGGAAAGGGAACGCGTTCTATCTACCCTAACTTATCCCATATCCCTGTATCTCTTTATTCCATACCCATTAGAGCGGTCAATAGAAACGTTATCGTTATTGGCCGTACCTTTGACCTCAACACCAAAGTGATGAGCTATCGTCATTTGCAAATTGTTACAAATGGAAAACTGAATTGAGCCTCTGAACACCAGAAGCCTTTATATAATACTAATTACTTTGTTGATTCATTCGTAGGTTATAGGCACGGCCTTGACTTTCCACATACCGATAAATAAAATCAAAATAAGATGAATGCACTTCGCCAGAGCTAAACTCTGCATCAAAAAATAGGCTTCAAATGAAAAGCTCATAGTGCGCAGCCGCAATAAATCGGTTTCCTCTCTAATTGCAACCGCGTTTCATTACTTTTGCAGGAATTTTCGTAATTATCACCAACAGAGTTGTACGTCTCGATTGGCTTTACTACCCGGACACAATTACGGGGAAAAAATAGTTGCATCAACTACCGAGATGATGTTTGAACGCGGAAATTAGTAGTCGAATTCAAACACGAGTAATTGACGGTCATAGCAGATTCACTCCTATTGTTGAAGTCGAGAGTCAAAATTGAATAAGCCCGAAGGGCATACGTCATTTACTTACGTTACCGAAAAATCCTCTATTACGTAGAGTAGAAGTTTCGACAAATCAATATCCGTTATCTACCACGAAAGTCGAAACGATACGTAAGATACCGAGTCCGCGTTTCAACGTCGATTCTAAAAAATGTATTTATTTAAACGAATACGCCCACAAATAATGATTAACTGTTTAATGTGCATTTTTAAATTAAAGTAAATAAGAAAGAAAATTAAGCCACCTAATGTAAGAACAAATATATAATTTAAAGGCCGTATATCGTAGATATTAATTAAGCATAAAATCAATATTCAATCATTTAAAAATTCAATTTGATTAAAGCTATGCGCAAGTTAAAGTTATATACGAGATAAGGCTGCAAATTTCACACATTGCGTTAAAAAAAGATCACAAAAATCAAAGAGCTATTTCTGCTATGACGTTAAAAAAAAAAAAAATTATTAATATTGTAAAGCATACAGCCGGTTCGAATCATTGATAATAGTTATTTATGGTAATAAAGTACAAATTAAATTAAAGAAATACCCGCTTTTAAAGTTATTTTCAAAAGGAGATATAGGCTTAGTAACAAATGAGCCCAGTACAAGTAAATTACACGCGCGTCGAGTAATACCAGCTGCATTTATTACCTATGTGCCTCTCAGCTGGATGAACAGCTGCGTGTTCCGCGATAGCTAGTTACTCGCCCATCCCCCCCTCTCCCTCTAACCCAAGGCTTCCTCTGAACATCTCTGCCCTCGATCGTATGCAAGTTTTTACTTCGTAATCGCACAACTCAAAATACAAACCGAATGCGATGGCCGAGGGTGAGAGTCGACAAAATACGAGTGTTACTAGAAGGGGAGGAAGATGTCCGATCGTAGTTGCCTAGAGAGCACTAGCTTCCCTATTACTACGAGCGAGTACGATATTCTATTTGGTGACGACTGATGAAAGACATACAGACTCACTCTTAGACGTTCTTTACCATTTTTATGTTTATCAATTTGACGATTACACGAATGGATGCTAATGAAATGCGACACAAATACCTGCCTTTGTATTGGTTATCTAGTTTTTTACCTCAATAAAGCTATTCTTTACTTTTTCAATATTATGGATAACGGTTTTCGTGGCAAGGCAAAGCTAGGATCGGCTCTTTAATCTTTCGATTTTTCTTTTCCCTTACAAACATAAAGATCTTTCTTAGATCTAATATCTTATCTACTCAAGAGTAGGTAGTTTTTCCTTCGAAGGATGAGAAAACTAATAGGTATGTCTCTGTGCAAATTAATCCCATCCTCGATTATTCTCTATAACAAGAATATATATAAAAGATTTTAATTAAAATATGAATTGCTTTAGGAATGCATCTTACGACTCCCTTTTTTATTATAACTATAAGACTCTTACTACAAAAAATTATTGGATTATGCCGACAAAGTTTCTAATATAAAGCAATGCCTTTTTTTACTCTATATGTTTGTTTATTAATTAAATTCAATTTGTACTTTTCAGCTAAAAAATTTACAAATTATTCATAAAATAAATAAAAAAAAGTTACAACACATAATTAGATATCATTACATGACATCGTACTAATTACTAATATTAAATGTTAATCTCATCTACAGTGAACAGCAGAGTTACAATTGATGAATAAGACAAGAACAATCGTCACATAATTATTAATTCATTATATATTGGAAAGGGAATAATATATTTGAAAAAATATTTTTATACTTAGACATAATACCGTTTATAAAAAATCTTAATAATTAAAATTAATTTGAATTAATGGATTTGAAAAAGGATTTGAAGGTAATAAATTTTTAAGACTCGAATGATATGCTAATAAGAATAAGAAGAATAAATCATTTTATAATGAACTTAGCTAGAATAAATAGCACTCAAATAATTTTCATAACTTTACGTTCAAATAAGAAAAAATAATGATTTTATAATATAAATTTTAAATTGGCCACATTTTGAGCTAATAAAAATGGATAGTCTATGAAATTTATTCTAGCTATTTCAAATTTAAAACTGAATATTTAAATAATAATAGTTACATATATTTCAATATTTAAATAGAAAAGAACAAAATTGCACTGTATTTTTGAATAGCTCAACAATGAAATATCTCTGTTAAATAAAAGAAAGTAATTTTAACGTAAGTTATATTTTGAAATGAGATAAAAAATTGATATAAAAGTATTATTTTAAAGTAGCCTAAATTGAAAAAAAAGAAGATGTGATGTTATGGCCGTGACTTGCATACTTAAGACGTAGGGAGTAGTAAGCCGTTTAAAGCAACTTTGAAATAAATGGCATGTTTGCAAGTGATAAGTCGATTTAGTCTGTCACGTACTTTAATATTAAAACTGCGTTAATTCAATATATCAATTCTGATTCTTGGATTAGGCAAATAAACAGCAATAGAGGAAGCTCGTAAGCCAAATGGTAAAATTCGGTCCACGACTTTCTACGCGCTATAAAAAATATAAGGGTGTGGGAGAGCAATAGATAATAATAATAAGAGAGATAGATAATAATAATAATAATAAAACGGATGGACTCGTCAATAAGCTCCGCTAAAACTCGAAGGTGATCTGTAACTGCGACAGGACTCGTGCGTACGAGTCTCGATGCCGAAGACGATGCGCATGCGTCCATAATACCGACAATCCGACCCTCTGTCATCCTATCCAGATATTAATTTGAAAGCGCAGCCTTGACCTAATCCGGCGTTACCGAGACGAGACCGATCACCGGACAAAGACTGCCAGGAGTTGTGATCTGTAATCATCGAGTAAATCTAATAGCTATGATCTCGCACTGCTACTTAAAAAAAAATTAAAAAAAAATAAAGGCTGATGAGCTGAAGCGAGCGTGACAAACGATATTGTCTGGAATTCGAAATGCAGATACTTACGACGGAGTGCCGGACAGGAGCTAAAGCAAGTTTGCGTATGCGCGGGACCGAGCATTTAGTCAAAAATTTCCTGATGGCTCCTGGATCTTCTTCAGCTTTCTTCTTTTGATCGAACGAATAGGTCTTGTCTACAATGGCACACGTCTCGTCGCAGCTTTATTTATTCTCGCCTATCTAAGGCGGAATTCTTCCATTCATGGACGCGTTTTGATTTGAACCTTTTGACTTTGCACAAGTAATTTTCTTTATTTACTTCTCTTTTATTATTTCTTCAATAGAGTAGTATCATTTTACGTACGTATCGTAAAGTGGTTCCTGCAACCACTACATGACCGCTCGTCTCATCCATTAATATCATTATTTTTATTGTTAGCGTCGTTGTTTCTGTTGGTACTAAACGACTATAAGTACTACTAGTTTAAATCTAATCGAACTCGTAACTGTCATCACACAACATTTTACTAACCCTTAGCTCGATCGAAATCCATTGCAGCCTTTTCTATGCTCTCCAATATTTTCTGACACATTACTTTATTTACCAATAAAAATAGAGAAGCGTTTAAAGCAACGACAACGCTTTACTGTCATCTAGCAAAAAGATGTAGTTAATTTTTAATTTTATTAATCCATTAAATCGAGATAATACCATTTTAATTTGATCGATTATTTTGAAAACGATCTATTTGGATTTAAATTTAATTTTTCTAAATATAAAGAATTAAATATTCAATATTAATTAATTCAGTTTCTATGAATAGTAGTATTTTCATCTAATGTAATAAATAATTTTTAGTCAGTATTTGTAATATAATAAATATTACATTGTTAATAGTTTAAAAAAAAATGTTATATATAAAAAAATATATATTTATAAATTACATACTTAATCAATAAAAAAACTATTCATAATATAAATTAGAAAAAATCTTTATTTATAGCGTATATATGAAGTTAATGTTAAAATGATCACGGCTTCAAAAATAAAACAAATTTTATAGATATGATTCAGTAGTGTAGTAGTTTTTTTATAAAATCCTTACATTATATATATTTTTATAAGGCATTAATTGCATATATATTTATATTAAAATGGATGTCAAATGAAACAAAATTTTTACGCAATAAGTATAATTTAATAATTTTATCACAATAAATTGCCATGGTACAAGATTAATGTATGACTTTGATACTTATACTTATCATATAGATCTTTCAATTACATGCATTTGAAGATAAGCTAATATTTTATGCTTAATAATTATAAAAGTAAGCAATAATTATTTTAATGAATTAATTAAATTTAACGAAGGTAAGAACAATAAATATAAAATGAATGAAGAAATGAGTAATACCTAGCAACGTGTAAATATAATAAACTGAGTAGTAAATGATAGAAAGTCGTTTGAGCAAGAATTGAAAGTAATTGAGAATAATTAAGTCGAAGAAGTAACTAAGTTCAGAATGTCACCTAAGCACCTGTCAAAAATTACAATGAGATGTATTTATTATTATTTTTTTTTTTTTTATTTTTTTTACTGAATGGGTTATTGGGATAATGATAAGTATAATACGGTGTATAATTAAGTAAATTATGTTAGTATTTTAGAATTAGAAAAAGAAAAGGTTAATCGGTAACGTGTCTTGATATTCTAAAGAGCCAATGTGTTTCAGTTGATTGCTTTTATTTAAGTAATAATAAAAAGTAATTCTGATGAATTTAGATAAACAGTTTTTCAAATTTTTAAGGCCATTGTATATAATTCTTTAAATTTTAATATTCACAATCTTATTTACATATTATCATCGCGTCTCGAACGTAAAAACACTTTTTCTAGAATATTTGAAAAGCATTTTTAAAATTAAAAGGTTTAAGAATTACTAACGTTTTAACTCGTTATTAAATATTATATTTTTTAAAATACTTTTTAAATAATTTTTATTCTGATTTCATATACAAAGGTATCTAGAATTTAAGAGATTTTTACCGAGTGATTTACAATATTTTCCATATGAAATTTAACTGTAAATGCATAACTTAT
The DNA here is from genome assembly GCA_018883505.1 of Ceratosolen fusciceps. Classification (NCBI taxonomy): domain Eukaryota; kingdom Metazoa; phylum Arthropoda; class Insecta; order Hymenoptera; family Agaonidae; genus Ceratosolen; species Ceratosolen fusciceps. The sequence continues at coordinate 441,906 of RCIC01000035.1, read as the reverse complement.
AAAATTAACTGCAATAGTGATAGAAATGATTGAAAAAATATTCGTAAATATGTCGGCTTGCATAAATTTATAAGAGAACCCAATTTTTCTATTTATTTTTTGAATTTTATTTTATTACATTAAATTGGTAGCTCTTATAAATCGAATTATTGAATCATATTTCATAACATTTAAAATTAACAACAATATTATGATTTGTTAAAAACAGTAGAATCATTAATTTAATGTTGAAACAGTAAGCATTTAAAATTCTATTAAAAAAAATTAAACTTCTTTCTTTTAATGCATAATTATGTTAATCAAACTTTAAAATTCCTTATCCATATATTTTTATTAAAAAACAACGTTTTAAAAATAAATCAAACAAACGTTTGATGAAAAGAAATGCCTTTAAATTAATTGTAAGTGTTTATTAAAAATATATAGAGTAATTTTAAGGATTTTTCGATTTTTAGGTTATTTCTTGTACGATTATTGACGGTATGACATAAGCACTATTTATTTAAAATCATTTTTCTAGATCATCAGTTTTTTTATTTTCGTAGAACATGAAAAACAGTTTCAACAAGGAAACTTTTAGAATTCATAAATAAATGTTCTGCTTTTTGATAACTTGCATTGGTCGGAATAAAATTTTAATAATAAAACTGAAATTTTCTTATTCATAAAAATGTGAAACTTATTTTAAAAAATTTTCCTTTCCAAGCAATTATCAAATAATTTTTTACTGATTATGCAAAAACCTTATTTTAATATGTTGAATATGTATATATATATATACACACATAATTTGTTAATCCATTTTCATTCTCAAAATAAATAAGCATTTAGTGCGCAATGAAATCTAAGTAATCTATTGCGTTTTGGTTAGTTAAATTTTAATTTAATTTTCATGATACCAAGACTATATGAAAATAATTATTTCAAAGTTCAATAATAGTATACTTATATACAGTATATCTAACTTAAATGTAAACATGTTAAAATTGAAAGAGAAAAATAAACGGTTCCGTAATGAGAGAATAGAAACAATATTTCTACGCATTCAATCTTCGTAATTTACGCACGAAATGAATAAAAAATATTATTTATAGAAGCATAATTAAAAATAATTATTTTAATTAATATCAATTACTATTTATGTATGAGCAACTTCTTTTTCTTTACAATGAACGAAATGGAACAAAAAAGAAAGAGTTCTTTTTTATGAAAGAACTCATTTCAATGATATTGAATATATTTCGATCATTTATTTTATTAATTTTAGATATTATAAAATATTTAAGTATAGTATCAACTTGAAAGTAAATTGTTTTTATCAACATTTCATCAACATTCATACGAATTACTTATAAAATTCATGGTCTACCATATAACACAAATGTCTTTATCATGAAATTATTTACGTTGCGTTACATTGAATTAGTCGACACTTTTCACATTTTTGTATTAGTCGTTAAAGTGAATTTTGATATACAAAAATTTACAATTTGAAATTACCTTACTCCAGTGAAACCCGTATCAAAAATAACAAAATTATTTAGAAAATTTTGAAATGCAAACATACCTTCTATATTTACGTATTATATGTGAAATTTTCTTATGCTTTAAAACAAAATTATCAAAATTTACTTGACATTAAAATTCTGCTTATTACCTTTGACAAACAACAAATAAAAAATAGTAATATAACTGTGAACGTCTGCTTGTAAGATTTAATCGTTTTTTTATGATGATATAATAATATTGTTTACCAACACATTTTTCTGTTACCAAATCAAATTATTTGAGTTTTACATTATTTGTTATTTAAAAAAGATCATTCAACCGTTAAAAAATTTAATTTTCTATATACTGTAAGGAAAATCTGAAAGTTAACTAACGAATATCGTCGATAAGTTAACTGATTACTGTACGTTTTATTTCTTGCTTACAAATACTTTTTAAAATAAAATAAATACATTATGAGATTATTATATGTATGATAAACCATTAGCAAAATAAAAATTTTTTTTTTTATTTGAAAAATTTTCATGAATTTATATAATCAAACTATACTATTTACATCATATAATCAATATTTATATTTTATCTTTTATTCAGGTTATATAACAGTTTTTTAATATTTGACGAAAAATTTGAATGCTTTAATTGTAAACAGTTAAGTATTTCTTCTTTCTCGCCGTATTATAAATAATATGCCTAAACCTTATTTTTTTTTTTTAATTTCTATTGTAACATAAAATGTTATTACTAACTCTAATATAAGGATTTGAATTATGATATAATTTCAATATATGTATTGTTAAAAAATTTTTTTTTTTTTTAAAGATTGTCTAAAAAATATGATTTGATAATTCTTGCATCACTCGTAGGTATTGTTTTAATCAATATTTCTTTTTCTTCCTTTTTCATCTTAAATAATCGCTTCAAATAATTCTGCCATTGTAATAAATTTTTTTGTTTTTTCCAAAAAAAAGTAATCATTTGCTTATGTAAATAAGTGTCATGGATAGAACTGAAATATCGGCACGTAAGTAAAAAAAAAAAAAATGGCTCACTCATCTTTTTATAATATCTCGCGAAAAACGAACAATGTGAACCTTGAGAGACGAAAATGTGTGATCTACGCACAAATTATTCACTTTAATATCATAAAGAGAGGTACAAAAATAAATATATTTTGTAATGCAAATGACGTAAGAAAAAAAAATGGTCTTCTGGGTCCCGAAATTCCCGCTCATTTTAATAATAACCTAAGATCAGTCCTGCAATAAGAAGATTTGTAAAGAGGTTTTTAAAAATTAAATACTTTAGAATGTCTTATAATTAACAGTATATGACTTCGAAGAGGATTTGAAAAAAAAAGAAAGAAAAAGAAAGTCGCACGCCATTTTGCGTTATACTGGCCTTGCAAGGACATCTTATTGATCCTAAAACCGAAGAGGCTGAGGTTAAAAAGGGCCTTAACCACGCGTGGTCATGACTCTTTCTGTTCGGGAAAACTTGAATGGAAAATATTTGAACGAACATCCGAAACTATATGAAAAACAATATCTGATTGTGAGACCGTAAAATTGGTAAACTGAAAAGCCTCTTCGGTTCTTTGGCTAGGAATTTTAAGCAAAAGTAACATGTGACTCGCGTTGGAGAACTTTTTCAAAAATTTTCTTATAGAAAACAACTGACAGCAGAGAGCTTTTCAAGCCCTTAAATTGTATTAAAGAATAAAATATTAGTTCAGAATAAAAAAATTCTTTGAACGAAGTAAAAGATTATCATTTTCTTATTCGTTACCTAATCACGAGTATCCCTCTAGTGACGTCAACAAATTCGTGCCACAATCAGGGATTTATATATCGAATAAGCAATACTGCTGTGGTATAATAGTTCAGTCGGTTCGGTGACTTAAAATAAAAATGATACGACTCCGAAGAATACCCGTCGATCGGCAAAGCCGATATTCCCTGATAGAAGCACTAAAACCAAACGTCTTCGAAGGATAACGATTGATGTGTCCGAACTATACGAGGCGACGGGATGAGCGTCAACAGAATCCTGTCAATTTCGAGTACTTATGATATAGTGAGTACATTTGGTTGCTCGAAAATACCATGAAACAGTTTTTCAGGCAAATGCTTGAAAAAGCATATGAAAAATAATTGCTTTGGCTAACTTACCTTTCTTCAAATGCCGTAAATCAGATGTATATACTGAAATTGAAATAACAGACGAAGAGATGGCGTTGATAAAAAGAAAATAAGGCGACTTTTCGTCATAAATATACAAATATAAATGTATTTTATACTTATATTTGTATATTTTTTATTTCTCTAGATTGTATAGATTTTTATTTATTTACTACATTATATATATATATATATATAACTGAAAAGTATCATAGCAACACTATGAAACCGGTTTGATTTTATATTAAAATATAAACAGAATAAAAGTACTGTACATGGTAATCTATATAATTTTTTTTTTTAATACGATTATTACAAATGATATTATTTAATAAAATTATATATATTACGTATTTTAAAATGCATTCTATAGATAAATATTTTATTTTTAATAGATTGTAGCCGGCGACTCTGGGAAATATAATTTTCATAATATTGATAATAGAATAATAAAGCAAAATGTAAGGGATCACAGCCATCTAACGGAATCTTCCAGGGATTACTGCATGCGAAGAAATCTTTACCTCCGAGGTAGTCAATTGATTAAAACATGTTAAAGTAATCCAATTATAAAGCTTTCAGTTCCAACTACAAAGTCACCTTGTGTTTTTTCGTTGATTAACACCAAATGTATCTTTTACATTTTTAATCATTAATAATTTAAATATTTATCAATTAATGTAGAAAATTATTTATAAATTTTTTAATGTTTTGTAATTGATCGACTATATTTCTTTATACAAATTAAATTTATTAAATAATAAAGTTTAAATTAATTCGTACTTTTTATACGAATAAAATAATGTAGTTTAAGTTTCAGGATTTTAAATCGAAATAATTTAAAGTTTAAATCCGTCAAATAAAACGAATGTAAAACAAGTTATAATTATATGCAAAATTTAATAAAATAAAATATTTAAAGAATTGATTAAATTGATTAAATTGATATGTATTTAATTCACTAGAATAATAAATTAGAAGTCTTATCTATCAATGACTCATTAAATAAAATAATATGCTCTACAATTTAATTGGAATGTTGATTCAATTTATACATTTATAAAGTTTATAAAATTTATAAATTCGATTAATTATATTAGAAAAAAATTGATAATATGCATCATGTAAAAAATGTACTTTCTAAACTTAAATTCCAGAAAAATAAATTATGGTAAATTTTGTAAATAAAAAAAAAGAAACCAATTATTTTTTCACTATAATTAATAATTAACTTTTTTTGTGTATATATATATATATATATATATATATATATATATATATTCAAAGACAGACACACAGACAATTTAAAACAAAATATAGAAATAGGAAATGGTTAATATGAAATTGAACAAATTATTTTCGAAAAATTTTGTTAGCAGACTCGAATGCTTTCTGATAATTTATTTAGGTAGTAAATGTACATGAATAAATTGCCTAAGAATGACTCAATCATTTTATGATTTTGAATCTAAGCATTCTATATTTGTATTACCACCATTTGTTTCACCAATATAATAGTATACACGCACAAGCGTGCATATATGCATATATTTCGTTAAATTCAAAGATGATATTTTGCCATTTTTCATGTATACATTAATTCCTTCAAAGCTGTCATTCGTACACACATTCATTCGATACACATTATTTTCTTTTAATTGTTAAGAATTATTTTTTACACAATCGTCTAGACAAACGCATCAATGCTTCTAGAAACGTTTTTGCTATTAACGAGTTAAGCCATTGCATTCTTCGTTTTCGTTTCATATTTAATTTAATATGAGAAAAAAGTTCAATGACACTCATATCTAACCCTTGATGTTGTTACTTTGTTTTTTTATTCCAATTAACAGTAAAAACAGCAATCGCATTTTACATATGAAGAAAAGATGGACAGCAATCAAAATCGACTTTTATCGTACATATATAAATTGCAGCAATAATTTCTTTTTTTTTAAATCTTTTTGTTTATTAAATATATAACTCTAAATAATATGTGTGGTATAAGTCATAAGAAATTATTAAGCAGTTTTGGCTCGAATTGCAGCACGCTTGCCAGTAACCGCCTGAAATTCAAAACAATAATTATATTTGTATTACAATTCATTTGAATTACGATATAAAATAGTTATAATTAATTTATTATTTTGAAATTTGTAAGAAAATAGAAAGGAATTTGAAATATTTTTTTTTAAACCAAAATTATATATAATACCTGATAATTGAAAAGTTTTTAGTTTATAATATATAAATATATTGACCTGGAAACCGGACTTTATACTAGCCACAGAACATCTTGAACCGCACGATTCACATTGAAGAAAGAAAAGTCTTGTATCTTTTTGCAAAATCGTATCAGGTGAACGACATGTATGACATGTAACATATTCCTTTATATATCTTCTGAGAACGTTTTCAATTTGTTTTTGTTGGAATCTACCTTTAATTATCAATTGACTGTTACCATCTACAGATCCACTTGTACCCAATTCAGCTAATAAAAAATCAAGTAAATGTTTGGGTTGTCTGTGAAGGGTTTTACAAATCTATAACAAAAATAAAAATAATTAAAATTTGATTTGGCTTTATTAATTTATAAACAATATACATAAAACAAATAAAATAATATTATTTGAAGTAAAAGTTCTACAATTTCAAACAATAATATATAAATTTAAAAATCTAGTCTTACCTCTGTGAAATTAGAGAAGGATGTCTTTTTCGTTCCAATACGAACAACCTGAGGTGGTCTCATAACAAACTTTTGTTTCTTTCCTGCCATCATATCAGGGTTCTTTTCTTTCATTATGTTAAATACTCTAGCTAGCAATTCATCGTATGTATAATCTCTATCTGAACCTACCCATTGACTTGGCTCCTCTAATAAATAAAAAAATTAAGAAACTTTTTAAATATTTAAAGTACACATATTAAAAGCAGTTTATAAAAATATATATTTTAAATTCATTTAAGTAATGCATTGATTATATAAGAATCACTATTGTGAATTGTAATAGTATTTTTTTAAATAAAGTAAATATTTTCATCTAAGATGAACATTGGTAAAATAAGTAATTCCAATGAAATTAAACTACACTTATCTATAATTTTAAACAATTAAAATTATTACCTATATCTATAATAAAATTATATATTCATGTAAAGATTGTAAAGATTGTAAAGATTAAAACTATAAATCTAAAAATAATTACAACTTAAAAATTTTTTACACCTGCAATCAAGGATATTATATATTTATTAATATTGAAATAAAAATTTTTAGTATGATTCAAATTATATAAAAAAGCAAGTAAATTAGACATATCAAAGAATTTTCTTTTAACCAATTTTTATTTGCAAAAAATAATATTAATAAATAGTTGGTTAAATTAAAATATGCTATGTAACATCTTTTTTTCACTTTTTCACTATAATTCTGTTATGTGTATCTTACTATTACCTGAACTTTGCTTAGACTCAGAAATGCATATTAACAAATAACACAAAACAAAAAATATTCAGGTCTACGTATATGATAAAATATCATTTTATATCATATTTACCATTGTCATTAGTTTCATTTTCTTTTCTTTCTTCAGCCATTAACTCATCTAGATCCTTCTTCTTTTTCTTTTTTTTCTTCAAATTTTTTGAAAAATCAAGAGATAAATCAAAATCTTCGACTTCATGTTCTTCTGGTTGAAGTTCTATGGATTCCTAGAATAATTTTTTAAATTAACTGCTAATAAAAAGGAACATTGCATTTATACTTTATTAAAACAATTCTTAATTAATTATTAAAAATACTTCTTTTTTTGTTTCTGGAAGAGCAGCATCGAGTTCTTCTAAGTTAAATTTTTTCTTTTTCTTTTTTTTTTTGCCAAAATTGTCAAGATCCAAAGATTCCTGATCTTCTGGTGCAGCAAATTCAATATCAGTATTTTCTTTGTCAACTCTAAAGCTTTCGATTGTTTCATTGACAGTAGTACCTCCTTCAGCAATAGCTGAATCCAAATCAAAACCAGTCTTCTTCTTTTTCTTTTTTTTTGTAAGTTTAGAGTCAAACATCTGAAAAGGAATCATAAATTATCAATTAATTTGAATAAATAGAAGCCTTCTTATTCAGACGGTAAAATATTACATTTAAAAGACAATAGTAAAATGGATAGTAATTTTAAACTGAAAATAGCATGTAATCATTAACACGTTGATTAGTTAAATATAAGATTAAGGGTATAATACTAAAATGAAATAAAGATATGAGGTATGATGCTTTGAAATTTTGTAAAACGACTTCTATTAAATTTAGAAATTAAAAGACAATAAAAGCCTTTTTAGAAAAAATATAAATCTTTATGTAATTATGGCTGGCAATTCAGGTTGAAGTAGTATAAAAATCTATTCATTATAAATATTGGTTCATGACACCCCAACCCACTTATTTAATTTTAGATTTTAAAATTGTAATGTACAGTAAAATGAAGTAAACATATAAAGCGGATTAACGAGTCTCAGTAAACATAAGTGCACCTTAGTTACTGCTGATCTGCGAATGAGTAAAAGAAGGTGACAGCATAGCTTGGGCAAAAAAATTCGAGGGTACACGAACAGACGGAACGTGCATTAGATGAAGGAACCGACCGGTCGGACGCGCATTTATAGGTTGTGTTGTTCGCGAAGAATGTAAGACTTTCGCAAAGTATACTCGCACTCGTCTCATTTCTTGCCGGATAAGACCGAAACGGTATTTTAAATCAGGCCGCGAAGGGCCCTAACAGGAGTCGAGCATCAAGAGTCCGCGGTTCCTCATGCCACGCCATCGCATGTCGACCGCGTGTCAAAAATAGGAGCTGTGGTTCGGCAATCAGCACTCACCGATTCCTCCTCAGTCATCCTGACGATGGGCCCCGGCTGGTCGGCGCACGAACTTCCTAGGGTACAGACGTAGATCAGCGATATCCCCTCAGGGTCGTTTAGTGTTGCATCAGAAAAACTTTTTAACCTGGTGCTTGCTGGCAATTTGGATCAGCGAAACCGAATCCGGGTGATGTGAGCCTCGACCACGAGATGGCGTTCGAATCTCACGGTACGACCACGAGGTAGACGCGGTTTATTTCCCAAACCCTTCCCCTTCGCTCCACTCCTTCATCCAACGGATGGATGGATGGATGAACGGATGGACGGTTGTCCCATTTGATGAAATGTTAGAAGAAGGAAAACTTTTTTTCTAAACAGACCCCTATTTACAAATCCGTCCATAAGCTCAAGCGAATTAGCTGCACCTTGGTTTGAAATGAAAAATGTACGCTCGACATCGTGTATTGCATCAGCTGAGGCCATGACCGATGATTCGCCTCGCAAAAAGCGAGGATGCCTACTCGAACTATCGGAAAACCGTTTAAATTTGAGCCCAGTGCATTTTGTATTACTGGAACTCTGTATGTTTTATTTTATTCGATTTTATTTACTTTTATTTCGATCCGTTTTATTTTTTACTGCTTAATCGTACTCTTATTCAGGATAGTAATTATTCGTCTATATATTTTGATTGGCTAATAACCTAAATACAACATTCCTGAATTTAGCCTGTACGAAATTTGATAGAAGAGGTTCCCAGGTAGATAGGCCTTACCTATCTATCATAAGGCTGCCAGAAAATAGATTTTTCCTTACCATCCCGAAATCCCTTTACAAAAAATCATTATCTCTACATGTACTATAAATTTTTGCAGCAATTTATAATATAACCAGAATATTTTATTTTAACGTTCATTTCGCTTTATTCATTCAAATAATATTTAATTTCTTATGTCATAAATCAATTATATAGTAATAATTTTTTAGACATTTTAGTAGTGAAGTACTAAAAATTAAATATTTAAAGCTTATGAAATATTGGCATTATTTTTAAAACAAATTTAATTCCAATTCACGTATGCAATTTTATTAATCTCTTCCATTTTATTATTAAATTTTAATTTTATTTTATTTAATCCAAGTAATACGTTATCTTAATATTCCATTACCTAAACAATATTACTCATTTACATAAACATTTTAATAATTGTTTATTTAAAAATATTCTGCAAAAGTATTTTTCTAATACTATTACGTTAGAGCATACTATTGATTCATAAAAATTTATATTATTTTCAGCTATTATAATTAATAAATAATGGTTATGAAAGATAAGGACGGAAAATATAATATAAGTAGCTATATATATACATTATGTATTTTAAATAACATATTACATATAGTTTTTTTAAGAAAATATTTCAAATTAATTTTTTGTTAATGCTTTTCATACAATTTCATAGATGAAAACTTTGTATTTAAATATTATATATGTTTTTATGGAAAATAAACTACATAAACATATAATTGAATTCGCATAGAATTTCAAATATTTTATTTCATTCTTTTAATAAAAAAGCATTTGTTGTACTACTTATTGTGCTATAAAAATATTGATCTATTAATGTCTTTGTTTTTTTCATATTTTGTGTGTTATATAGTTTAGACATTTACTATAATCTTAATTATCCACAGAAACGCGTATGTACTTTCGTATGGCTATATATTATGGCCTTCTTGATGACCTGTCATTTTACCGGCCTCTCCGAATGAATCAAAGGATATAGTTTAAAAATTTTCCATCCTAAATAATTCTTTTCCCAATCTTCGATCAAAACCTATGTCTTTCAAAGGACAATCCCAAAGCCTTTCCACCTCTTTATCCTTCCGAATCATTTTGGTTATTTCTTGTTTCCCTCACTATTTTCCAAGCCTTCTTGCGTTAAATAAATTCGAATTTATAAAATTGTTTTCAATTCTTGTTAGAATCATCGAATAAATAAGGTTATTTTGTTAAAACAAAGTTACGTTGCCATTCATTTGACTATATTTCGACCAAATATGTTATTTTTACCATAGTGCACAGTAAAGATCCTAATTAATTTGCGCATGAACTTCAACATTTGGTCCTTCGAGCCAGATACTTCAATACGTTCAATACGCATTGATTTCAACAGACTTCTCGATATTATAAATATAGTTAAGAACAAAAGAAATGTATCTAAATATTATAATAAATTGTAAAAAAGATAAAACAGTGTAGCCTGAAAAAAAATTTACGACTTCTCAGATTCCTGAAAACGAAGATCGAAATTATCAATTAATGCGTAGCTATATAATCTAGTTATTACTCAATCCTATAAGGTTATACGTATGTGCAGCTTAATATAATATATACATTTAAAAATATTATTGACATGTTGATTTTTATTCATTATTATTATTATTATTATTATTATTATTATTATTATTATTATTATTATTATTATTATTATTATTATTATTATTATTATTATTATTATTATTATTATTATTATTATTATTATTATTATTATTATTATTATTATTATTATTATTATTATTATTATTATTATTCCCATCCGTAGTCTGCACCTTGTCGAAGATCGACTGCTTGCAGTCGATCGGGTGATGGGCTTAAGGGAGTGGAACCCGAGAATGAGTGGCAGTGTGAGTTGGTGAAATATTTGTAAGAGAGGCCGCTGTATGAATGATTCGAGAACCTTCGAAATAGGGTTTTCTCGATGAGTGAGTACGCGCACGGAACGGATATCAAAGCCGCGGGCCCAATAAACGGGTCTCCGCCGGCTATATAGAGATGTAGGTGGACGAGCTCCTCGTGGGCCCTATAAACGGGCATCTTGGGAGGAAGGAGACCACCCGCGGAGCGCTGGCCAAGGAAACCCCGCGGAAAAAAAATAAAGGGGTATAGCCATGGTCGTTTGAGTGCAGGTGAATGAGGGAACCCTATAAACGGGCTACTCCCGAGCAAATAAGGGCATTCTGAATGTGCTGAATGAATGAGGGGAACCACTCCCGAACTAATGGCAGACCGCCGTGTTGGCCGTGCGGTGCGACCCGTGAGCTGCCAAAAGGAGATCCTGGGTGGTGAGGCGCATCCGAGGCTGCGTGCCAAGGTGACCCAAACCATCTTTGGCTCCCGCTGGAGGCAAGACGGGAGGCTGGACCGTAGCCTGGTCCGGTCAATCGGCTTCGGGGCGAGTGCGGTCTGGTGCGTGACGTCCCCTGGAAGCTCTCCAGAGAGTGGAGTGTCTTTGTTGGGACACAAAACTCGAGAGAGACGAAGGGGGAATAACGTACCAGGGTGTGCTATATCCCTACGTGATGGCCCGATCCAGGATAACCCCTTCAGGCATGTGTTGGGGGGTTATTCTGGTGAGCTCGCCGTTGAAGGGTCCATGGAGGCCGGTCACACGTAGGGACGAATCAACAAACATAATATATGGAGAAAATAAAACAACAGGGGGGAGGGAAAGGGAAGAAGGATGGGGAAGGGAACACGGCGGTTCCATTCCCTGAAACGGTGATCGAGGGGGAGGGGGAGATCCCATCCGCGACCGGAACAACACCCGAAAGTATCGGTACCGCGTACGAGGGTATCTTTGCCTCCATAAAGATCATTATGACGGAGATGATGGAGGCGCTAAAGCGCCAGCCAAACGTCTCCAAAGTCATAAAAGAGGGCCTCCCAGTATTACAGGGGAAGATAGAGGCCCTCGAGGAACAGGAGAGAAGGGAGCGGCGAGGGATCCGGAGGAAGGTGGCGCCTCCTCTCCTGAAACCACAGACAACGGCCGGTAAAAGGCCACCACCGGCAACACCACCAGAGGCCCAAGCGGGCAAGAAAAAGAAGAAAAGGAAGAAGGAGGCAGCGGTAGCATCGCAAACGCCTCCTCCAACCACCACCGTGGGGAAGAGCCCGACTGGCGCGGAGTGGAGGAGAATCCCCACGCGAGAGGAAAAACGGGAGGACCGCCAAAAGACGGTAAGAGACAGGGTAAAGGGGACCCCTACAAAAAAGAGCGCCCCCAGTAAAAGAGGGAAGGTGAGGCCAGAGGCCATCGTCCTTAAGCCAGCGAAGGGCAAGACCTACGCGGATATCCAGAGCGGAATCCGACATCAGGTCAGTCCCTCAGAGCACGGGCTCTCTATCAAGGGCATCCGCAAAACACAAAAGGGGGATGTCCTCGTCGAGATTAGAAAATCATCGTCGGTCGAGTGCAAGGAGGGCTTTGCCGATGCCTTGAAGAAGGCCGTCGGAGCCAGCGCAACACTCCACACTCTGATCCCCAGGAGTACACTGGAGATCAGGGACGTGGACGAGTGCGCAACGACCGAGGAGGTCAAAGGCGCCCTCCTTGCGATCCCGCAGGACTACAGTGGTCCTCTAGAGGTGCGACTCACGGGAGCCAACAAAGCCGGCAAACGGCTGGCGATCGTGACCGTCACAGAGGAGGCCAGTAAAAAGCTACTGGAGGTGGGCAGGGTCCCAGTAGAGTGGGTCTACTGCGGCATAAGACCACGGGTCCAAGTCGAGCGCTGCTTTAAGTGTCTCGGCTATGGACCCCGGGGTACGAGCTGCAGGGGCCCAGACAGGAGTACGACCTGTTTCCGGTGTGGGGAACAGGGTCACAAGGGGGCCGGATGTAAGGCCGAGCCCAAGTGCTTCCTGTGCCCGAGGACCTCTCCCGCGGCAGTACACCATGTCGCGGGGTCAGGAGCCTGTGCGGTTTTCCGCGAGGCACTAGCCAAGTGCCGCCGAAGTGGCTAATGTCCTGCAGGCCAACTTGCATAGAAGCCGGACGGCGCAGGATCTGCTCGCCCAGGTCCACCTCGAGCTGCGCGCTGATATTGTTCTTATCAGTGAGCAGCATCGGGAGGGGCCTGCGGGGGGGTGGTATCGTGACATCACCGGTACCGCTGCGATCTGGATCCCCAGCCCGCACTGCTTCCAGGCAGAGTGCCATGGAGCTGGTAGCGGCTTCGTTTGGGTGAGGAGCAGGGGCGTATATTACGTCAGCTGTTACCTCACTCCAAACGAGGCCATCGATGGGTTCCAAGTTAAATTGGATGCCCTCGAGGATGCTATCGGGGACATGGAGGGTGAGCTGGTAGTGGCCGGGGACTTTAACAGCAAGGCTGTAGATTGGGGTGAACCTGTGACCGACTCCAGGGGAAGGCGAGTCCTGGACATGGTATCCAGGACAAGACTGGTAATTTTAAATACCGGTTCAACGGCGACCTTCCGGAGGCCCGGTTACAGGCAGACCATCCCCGACGTCTCCTTTGCGACGGAACGTCTGGCCGCAAAGGTGCGGGACTGGCGGGTGATCGAGGACTATACAGCCAGCGATCACCAGTACATCGTGATGACCGGCCGTTTACGCCGTCCTTCCGTGGCTCGTGCGAGGATGACCGCCTTGTTTTCCCGGCCCTAGAACGGGACGGAATCCTGGACGGGGCTTCGTCCTCCAAGCAAGCGGAACGGTGCCGCAATTATCCTTGATTCGCCAAGCTTGTAAGATGGCTCGAGGTTGTCCGACCAGCGGATCGCGGAAATGAGGCGAGTGCCTTCGCTACGACGAGTTCGACCGCGACAACTCTCCGATGATCGTCGAGCATCTGGTGGCGAGAAGAGCCCTCAAGAGAGCCATCAAGGCGAGTAAAAGCCGATGCTGCTGGGGGAAGATCTCAAAGAATCTGGGGATTGGGCTATAAAGTCATCACCCGCAAATCTGAGCATGGACGGGATCGTCCAGATCCCGTTCGAAGGGTGAGCCCCCGGGCCATCGGGTCCTGAGGCTCCGCTGTTTACAATGGCGGAGCTAGAGAGCGCGGTAAGTCTATGAGGAGCCGTAAGGCACCAGGTCCCGCAAAGGTGATGAAAGGGGGCAGGAGTCATCCACAGCTCTTGCTCACCATGTACAACTCGTGCCTTCGAGCGGGAGTTTTTTATTCCCGTTGGAAGGGGGCGAGACTTGTGCTGGTGAGCAAGGGCAAGGGATCGTGGGACGCTCCGTCGTCGTATAGACCCCTGTGCATGCTGGACACCGCCGGGAAGCTCCTGGAAAAGCTGGTGAGACCCCGTCTTCAGGCGGCGCTTTTAACATCTGGCGGCCTCTCCGAGAGTCAATACGGCTTCCGGAGAGGTAGGTCAGAGAGTAGTGGAGGGAAACCATTTCTCCCGACCGATATGTCTCCTGGTGACATTGGATGTCCGAAACGCCTTCAACTCGGTAAGGTGGACAGATATGCTCGGGGCAATGGATCGGGACTTCGGGGTGCCCCAGTATCTCTTGCAGATTATTGGGGATTACGTTCGGGACCGGTTCATTGTATTCGAGACGGCGGAGGGCTAAAAAAGGAGGGCACTGACGTGTGGTGCGGCCCAAGGCTCCATCTTAGGACCCGATCTATGGAATATTTCCTACGACGGGATCCTGAGATTGGAAATGCCTGAAGGCTGCTCTCTGATCGGGTACGCGGATGACGTGGCAGCCATCATTACAGCCCGTAATATGGTCCTGGCACAGACGCAACTCGACCAGACCATGCGGAGAATTCGCCACTGGATGGACGATCATGGGCTGGAACTGGCGGAGGCCAAAACCGAGATTGTGCTCCTTACGAAGAAGCGCGTACCCAGAGTGCAGCCGCTTATTATCGGAGAGGAGTCGGTTCAGACCAAAGCAGCCGTGAAGTACCTGGGGGTGACGCTAGATACGAAGCTCACCTTCGGGGAACATATTCGGAGGGTGGCGGATAAGGCGTCACGGGTAGTGACTTCCCTGTGCAGGATCATGGCCAACGTAAGTGGGCCACGTCCCTGTATCAGGCGGTTGCTGCTCCGTGTCGCTGAGTCCGTCATGCTTTACGATGCAGAGGTTTGGGCCGACGCGCTTCGGTACAATATGTACCGGAGACGTATGGCGGCTGTGCAACGGAGATGCGCACTTCGTGTAGCGTGTTCGTATCGCACGGTCTCGGAGGCAGCCTCGCTAGTGGTCGCTGGGGTAATTCCCATCGACCTCTTAGTCCAGGAGAGGAAGCTGGTCCACCAAGCAAGGGGGACACTCGACCGTGGTGAGGCCAAGGTGCGAACCAGAGAGATATCCCTGGCTAACTGGCAGGATAGATGGGAGCAGGATACGCGCGGAAGGTGGACCGCCAGACTAATCAGTCAGGTGGCCCCGTGGATCAGCCGACAGCATGGTGAGGTGAACTATTACCTCACCCAGCTGTTGACCGGCCATGGGTACTTCCGTGCGTACCTCCACCGTATGGGTAAGGTGGCGGATCCCCGATGCGTGCATTGCGGATCCGCCGTGGACGACGCCTTGCACACATTTTTTGTGTGCGAATACTGGGGGTGACAGAGGGAAGCGTTGGAAGGCGATGTCGGAAAGGTCACTCCTGAAGGCATCGTCCCTCTGATGCTCGCGAGCCAAGAAAACTGGGGAAGGGTCGCTTCTTTCGTCGAGGATATCCTGAGACGTAAGAAGCCGGGCAAGGGGGGGAAACTTAGAGGGTGCCTCGAAGGCATAGTTTCTGGTTCCCTCCCCGAAGTAATGCTTAACGGCGGTGCCGGGGAGGATATAAGAACCAGGAAAGGAGGTCTCCTCGACGAACTCGCGTCGTCCCCGCCCTGTGGTCTTCACTACAGGGCGCGAGCGGCGGGAGTGCGCTGAGGGGGTGAGGTTTTAGTGGGTGTACCGGCATCTTCAATGCCGGGGAGTCCCACACACCGAGGACCCGGGTCCCTGATGGTCTTTAAAAGATTTCCTCCCTCCTTTATAAAAAAAAAAAAAAAAATATTATTATTATTATTATTATTATTCAATATGATTAATTATATTGTTATCACAGAATTATTACAAATACAAAAAACATTTAAATAATAAGTATACGCAATAAAATTAAAAATTTGAAGAGAAGAATTTTATTTGAATTTTATTTGAACATAAATTTAATTATTCGGTTAAATTATGCAAATACTGCGTTGAATTAAATTTACATTTACTTAGAAAACTTTTTTATTACTTGTTTTTTTAGAAATAAAAATAATTAAAATGTATTAAAATGTAATTAAATGTAAAAATCATTTATCTCATGTATACAGATAAATAAAAAATAATTTGTATTATTTTTGCGGTCTATTATCTACCTCTTAAAGAACAACAATATTAGTATTGGAAATCAATAACTTTATTTCATACAATAAGTTTTACGTTTAAAATTAAAATCAGAAAACAAGGCGTGTATTAATTATTAATAATGATGAAAATACTCAATAGTATTTAGTGTTCAATTTATTAAAATTGATTAATTAAAAATTTTATTTATTTTTATTTAAATAAAACTAGTTTACAATTATTGAAAACATATAATAAGTATATTATATATTTACAAATTTGTAATTAAAATAGGTGATACAATTGTAGATAAAATAAATCCGCGTGAATATAATAAATAAGATTTACCATAGAGTAAGACATGGTGATAGAAAGAGAGAGAGAGAGAGGAGGAGTGATAAAAATTTTGCAGAAAGAAGAGGAATTATTCTAAATTATATCATTTTTAAAATATTTAAAAATGAAATGAATGTAAAAACTTGGCAGGATGAGGTTTAATAAATGTAAATAACATGTCTTTCTGAATATGTGGTCATGTATTTTATTTATCAAAGTATATAATCCTAACTAATGCCAAGTTAAATTTCATGGCAGGAGATTCCAATAAGATGATTTAGCGATTCAGCGACAACTTTAATGAATAACACATGTGCTTGGGGATCGCACAGGTCGCGAAGGTTGTTCTTGAGGAAGCGTTTGGACGACTGTTGGTGGGGGAGCTGCAGAGCCTCTTATCGATTCAAGTACACCTGCGCGTACATAAACTCTTAGCGTGACAGTTGCAGGGATTAGGAGGTGGGCATCGAATTTCGAGGATGCGAGTATCCGAGCAACTGTTACGGCTCATGCTGGCTCGTGATGATGAGTATCTGGGAAGATCTCAAAATCTCAAAATAAAAAAATTTAATGATGCCTCGATGAGATTAAATCTTTAAATTGAAAAAAGGTATTGTGAAATTTAATGGTTGGTAAGCTGAAAGACATTGAGGTGACATCGATTGAGGCTTATGGACTATTCATGCATTAATGAGATAGTAGCAGAAAAGGTCAATTGATTTATATAGGTTATTGCATCAATAATATGTTCGAATTTTTATCAATATAGATGTTTAAAAGTTTTCTTCTTACTGAATCGTTTAAGCGACATTCTTTTCAACTATAATCTATACTGCATTAAACTGTATTGAAAGAGATTTATAATTTTTCAATAGCGATATACTTACACTTCTAATCACAATAACAAAATTACATTAAATTTATGATTTTATTAGTTTTTCGTTAACTGTGAAGGAAGTGTATAAAAAGCTTAAGGCCGTGACTGACTAGGAGAGAGGAAAAGGAAAAGGGATAGGGGACGCAGGCTTTGATAAATCTTAGTCTCGTTTATAAGGATGAAAGGTAGTGTAAAAATGGAAAGCTCTTTTGTAATTCGATTAGTTGAAATGAGCTAGAGAAGCAGAGCGAAAAGAAGAAGCGATTTGTTTTGAGCGAAGAGCGCGATAGTGAAAAAGCGGCCTCGATTAAAAGAGCTCGGGATCATGTTCGTACGCGGAGTGTAGCGTAGAAATGAAAGAGTCGTCGTAAATATATAAGGAATAATTATAGGGGTAAAAACGTTATTAGACTCGGAGGATGGAGCGATCGAATCATTGGCTCGCATAATCCAACGATCATTTGGCTGCCCGAAGGAAGGCGGACGAGGGAAGATTGATTGCTATACGAAGAAATGCCGCCCTAACCTCCGAATCGCGCACACCATGAGCCCCTCGGTGCGCAGGTCCTCCAAATGGACTGATCTCCCGGGAGTGGCGACTAAGGATTATAACGCGTGCATGGATAGGCGGCAGAGAGGGTTTGTTGAGGAAGTGCTGCGGCGGCGCTGACGGGGGCGACTGCGGCAGCAGCAGCCCTTCGGCGATGTCCCCTATTGTCGTTCGGCGAGTGCCGCGGATCGTTGAGCCGATGCTGCGCTGCTCATTGCACACGTTTCTTCCATCGCCGATGCGAGCTTACCAGCAGCCGAGCTCCGATTCAAGAGTAAAGCCACCACCAGTCAATAATAATCCGCGTTCTCCATCATCGTATCTTCGTCTCTCACTTTACGCGCAGTGCTGGTCCATTTTTTATACTTTTTCAACCAAAACGTGACAGAGTTCTACTGCGTTATTTAAGCTTACATGTATCCTTCATCTGCTGCATAACTCTTATTTATGTGCGACTAAAATGTGAGCTTTTACATATTTATCCATCATAATTCAATATTTAACCAAATACAAATATTATCATTAGTTTCATTATTTATTCGTTTAGAGATTTATTTAGTAAAATTATTTAAGTAAAGACCAGTTATCATTCGTTCTTTTTTTTTCTTTTTTTTTATATATATACAATCGAGGCTCGCTGCTATTCAATGCATATGCATGCTCAAACATTTTCTTTTCATGTTTGTCGAGTTTGATTTTGGCATATCATGTGCCCTACTGTTAATCAATGTGATGTGCTTAAAAAAGCAATACCCATCGTAACAGGCTTTCTTTTGCAACGCATTAATACTAATCGTAGAATAGATCTTTATACTTCTTCGGATTTGTGTTTAAAAAATATGACATCCTAATATCAAATAACAATATTGATGTTAGTAAAAACTCGAAATATTATTAATAAATTATGTAGGTTATTTAGTAATTTCTTTATATTTTGCAAAATATAAATAACTGCTTTGAACGCATTGCATTTCATTAAAAAAATATATGGAATTTATTAGAAAATAAAATATTTTATTACTCAATAATTTTTAACATGTGTAGAAAAATTTGTACTGACAATTATAATAAAAAAATAAATATTACACCCAGAAATTTATTAACGCTTGTACTAATTAATGAAATTATATGCATATTATTCTATAGTCTATTTAGTAACATGTTTTTTCTATTATAAATAGATATATTATGTAGAATAATTTTAATCGAATTCATAATCATTTTGTAAGAAAATTATCTGAATAATTACGTCTATTTATTATTTAAAATTATTAAATAATGTATCCATTGCTTTACAACATGTATTATATTTGCATACAATGGCTTAATAAACGTTAGAATTTAAACGATCACTTTAATTATTTTATTCTCTCTAGTTTAAGAAATACTAATAAGCATAATTTTTTAATAAATTTATAATTTTAAATTAATGTTATTTCAGCAGATATTCTCAAAAATTTACATATATTAATGTAATTAAAATTATTAAAATTAAGGATTAACACTTGAATTCATTTTTATGTCGCAGAAGCCGTTATTAATTTTCAATTGAATGTATCCAGTTTAAAAAAGGTTCGAATGTAAAAAAAAATACTTTTTATTAGGAAGTAAACATGCTTTTAAAAGATGGAATATAAGCTTATTTTGTTTCACTCTAACAGTTTAATTGATATGACAGCAATAAAAGATGATATTTTTTGCTTATGGCATGAATTTTCAAGCATGTTAGTATTATTACGTATAAATGATAACAAATAAAATGATTTGGAAATAAAAGCATATGATTCTAATTCTAAATAATTATAAAATGAAGTTCTTGAAATAAATAACATGTATAAATGATACATTTATTAAAAATATCTAGTTAAAATAACTATTTTTTAAAATTATTTATATTTTTGAAAAAATAATTTAAATTTTCTAAATAATTATGTAAAAGTACGAAACTCCTGAGATTTTACAATATTAAAATTTATAAAATAAATATTTTTATAATGATTTATATAGTCATTAGCTCGATTTTACCAATGATTTTTATCTTAATTGTCCAGTACATGTGTAGGTTACAAATATAAACATTCATATTATTTTATTAGCAATATATTTTTATCTTAAGAATACTTTATAAAACTGTAGAATATTTTAGATTTTTTGATATTACACTGTACAATAACTTATTATTGACAATGAAGAAAATATATAACTGTAGAGATAAAAAAATGTATTTGATTCATAATCATAGAAAAGTAGTAAAAGATTTTGTTTAGATAATTTTAATGAAAAATATCAAGTAATGTAGGTATTTTGAATCTTTCATAAAAATATTTATACGATAACGTCTATTTGAAATATTCTAAGTAATTACATAAAAGTCGTCCAATGTTGCAATAGAGAATATTTATATAAGATTTTTAATTAATGAAAAGAATGAAATACTGTTCAATAAAGATATGTTGTTGTAAAAAGAAATATAAAAGAGATATTATTCTTGAGAAATGACGTACAATACATTATTTAAGAATTAAATATTTCATTAACTATAAAATTAAAGCGTACATAAAAACAGGTAATAATAATATATAACAAAAATTTATAAAACTTAAGCTATTATTTTAATATTCTACAGATTAGTCTGGATATGTTACAAGTAGTTAATATGGTTACTCCTTAAGATATAGCATTGAAAAATTGTTACGAGAGAACAGAAGAATAAAGAAATATAAGAAATTAGCTTAGAGAGATAATAAAGTCCCTATATAAAAGTAATTTTGAGATTCGATTTTTACTTTTTACTTATAAGTATTAAGTTGTCCATAACTTACGTTTCTGTTTGATTGATGAAATATACTCGGGGTTATACAGTCAACCGGGCTGCGAAAGCTCTAAAACCTCGTTATGTATTCACGCAGTGGATTCTGTTATTGGCTATTGGTCTCAAATAATAAAAATGGTGCACAATACGAAAAATTAAAAGATCGAAGATCGAAAAGGACGAAGTTGCGACTCATTTTTTTTCTTTTTATTTTGCTATGACATTGAGAACTTGTTAATAAATCACAGATTAAACTTCAACGTTCGTTTTTTCTAGCGGCAGAGATAAAGGGTCGTCAAAAAATGGCGATAGACATCCTAGACGTGGATCACCTCGCGGTCAGTGCAATCGTTACCGTTGGCATGCAGCTGATCTTCTTCACGATCGCCGCCACCTTCCAAATGGACAAGCTCACAGATTTCGCAGGAGGCGTGAATTTTATTATTCTCGCCCTCCTTACCTTCTTCCTCGGACAGGTCGGTAAGGTGAGTCGGCCGCATTGGCTTCTTTTAAAAAAAATAGCTCTGTCGACGATCTCGTATCGTAAGCCATAACTACTTATGCCTAATGGCAATGTACGTGGACATGCAAATTTATTATGGTATATCAGTAGAGATCTGCAATGAAATTCTTCTACGCTGACTCTTGACAACTGGGATGTTAAGCTCCTTACCTCAGTTGTTCATTCTACAATTCATTCTTTTATATTTATATATTTATTTTATTTTTGTCCGCAAGAGATAAAAAAACAGCTATTACTATAAATATTTCACTTTCAAGTTTTGAATGGGCCGAATCCGTCAAATAGTTTTTTACATAAAAAGATCGTCGATTTTTATTAAGAAGTTAACTTGTTTATACTAAGGGTCGAATGCTAATTCAGCTCATTTCTTATGAAAATAGTTTTTGCTCAATTTTTTCTCTTACTAATGGATAATATCGATTGGAATGATTTTCTTTTACCAAATACATTTTACCAGCTACGAAAGGCACTTAAACGATATTCTCGTCAACGACAAAATAAATCCTTTCTATATCGAAGGCTACGAGCATGTACAAGGTCGTAAATATTAAAGCTTTTTCACTTAAAACCGCATTGCACGTAATTGGTGTAAGAAATTTGAGCCTCATGATCCACTGTAAAAACTTTTCTCTCCGTACTTTGCATAAATTTTTGTCATACGTGTTAACTGTAACTTTGTAACTCTGTAAATGTAACAATGGTCCCGTGCGTCCATGTCGTTCTTTCGCCAATTCTTTTTCTATTTTTTTTTCAAGTTCCTAACCTTAACATTTGTAAATCTCGTTCAAGTCTAAATTCGTATAGTCACACATATATACAATATTTAAAATAGTAGAAAAGATAGGTAAGATACAATATGTAATAACAATCAAAAGTATACGTATAAAACACAAAACATAGTTAATAACCATTTTGATTGTGAGATTATTAGTAAACATTTTAGTACGGAGATGGACTTTTATATATGTTACGACTAGCCGCAACTGATTTTATCTGTTGCGTCATCCGGTTGCAATTATTGTCTTGTTTTAAAAAGTTAGTCTTCCATAGAACTTTACTCCTTGCGTAAATTATACGTTTATTTAAAAATAGATTAGATTCATTTTGATTAATACTTGTAAAGTGTTACAAATTAGATCAAAATAAATCAATGCGTTTCTTCATCTATCATCTGACAGAATAATGTTACTGTAACACGAAAACAAAAAAATTTTATTTAATTGATAAAAATTCTTATGCATGAATGGCTTTAGTGGAAAATTCTGAACGTAAAATGGTTGATAGATGTAATAAAAAGTTTTTTTATAATAAAGTTTTTTGTAAAGAGTTTTTATAATAACAATTTTTAAATGAATTGTCATTCAATTTTTGATTGAATTATTTATTTTTATTTTTATTTAAATGTCATAGCATGGAAGTTTTATTTATTATTAAAAATATTTTATTAATTATTAGGATGTAGTTAGTTTTACACTTATTACCTATTTAATTTTATTTCTTAATGACAAATAAATACTTTATTCGATCGTCGAATAAATATTAATATTAATATGATATTATGGTAATACGAAATATTAATATATTTCATTACGATATAGCTGTTGATTTTACCGTAGATTTTAATTTTATAATTAATAATTAGCATTTGCACATTAGTTTATTAATGAACATAAGATAACGATTTCATGCCTTTGAATTTATTTTAATTTATGTTTTATTATTTTTAATATAATCAAATACATCCGGTGTCATTATTGTTCTGTTCTGAAATTAATGAACACTCGATTGATTAACTGCCATGAGAGCCACGCGGAAGGGTAAAAATGAAACAAATAATTTAGATAAATATAGGGTATCAAGTTATTATTTTGAATGTTTTCGCGCATATATTTTGGAATAACTTTTGAAAAACTTATTAATGAGCTTCTATTTCCGTAGTATATAGTTATTTATGTAGAGTCACTTCTGAAACCTAGATCTCCACTTTAGTATGCATATATGTTATAACCTGATCCATCACTTTTATATACACATCTCTATAACTGATTTTTATACTAGAATAAAGTAATTTTCATTACCTTATATACTAAATAAATACCATAATTTTCATTATGAAATAAAGTCATCATTTGTGTAGCAGTACTAATTTTTTGGAAAATGTCATGCTAAGAAGAGATAAAGAAAATTTGGAATTAGTCATTAATCTAATTAAATACTGCTATGAATATTAAAATTAAAGATTAAAAATCCTGTTTACGGAGATGAGAAAGTATTAAAGTAAAGTGTTAAATTATTTAGTAAACTATAGTCTTGCAGCCTGAGATTTGTTATAGAATCTATAGAAAATGTATAATTTAATTAACGTAACTGAACTAGATTTTGAGATCGAATCATGAAAGTAAAAAGAGCAGTATAGTACTGCCAAGCTTAGATCATGAGCTCGTATCGAGTCAGTAAGACCATATTGATTGCGTTAGAGATGCGAATCCTTAATTATTGAATAAGTGGATGTCCCGTAGATGAAGCTGGCGCTTAATTTCTAATAACTTGTCCGCACGAAACAAATAAGAGTCCGTGAATCGACCAAATTCAATAAAATACGCATACCGAATATTTTCCAGACCTACGATAGTCGCCAACTCATGGTTACTATTTTTGTTTGCCTTTGGGGAGCTCGACTCTCCTGTTATCTGCTTTATCGTATTGTCAAAATCGGGAGAGACAAGCGCTTCGATGATCGTCGAAGTAACATCATCCGCTTCGCCGTTTTCTGGACATTCCAGGTAAGCTCTTCTTTCATTTATCTGAAACATTTCTATTCTATTTTTAACACTATTCATTTTATCAAACGTTTTCTCATTTAACTTCGATCCTTGATCGGAATAGACACTTCTTATGCCTTAAACACATTATGAAGCATATAAAATATAATATATATTCGGGTTTCATTTATTTATGCTTTTCATAATGAACTACACAAGAGCTTATTATCTTTTAAATCGCATATATCTTATATCGGAATCATTCCACTGTAATTGTTTTACAGAATCTACATTGTATTAAAAATTATTTGAGTATTCACTAGAATCATTAGTTGCTTTGATGAGAAACATTGAAAATAATGAGAATTTATTCAAACAATTTTTATGTAAGATTAGAATACAAAAAACACGGAGCACACCAAATTGAAAAAAATTGTTTTCACTCGGTAATTATAAATAGTGTTAATTGCATTCTTTCGATAAATTGAGACGAATGATTAAGCGGTATTTGTTTTTTAAAAATAGTTAAAACTATCCAAAAATCAAATATTTTTTAGTTCAACTGAAATCCAAGTATATTTTTAATTATGTTACATGATTTCTCATATATTTGAGTATTATTATTTATTATATCAATAGCATATTTAATTTTATCAATTTAAGGATGCAATTATAATATAAAATAAACTTTTTAAAAGGCGGTCTGGGTGTACGTGGTGAGTTTACCTGTGATTATAATCAATTCGCCGAGGCACAAGATACCACCAGCTCCGAAAACTATGACGACTCTCGACAGTGCCGGTACCGGACTTTTCGTCATCGGCCTCCTCGCCGAGACCTACGCCGACCTTCAAAAGTTTGCCTTCAGACAAGATCCGATAAACGACGGCAAATGGTGCAACGACGGTAAGCATTAATATTTGGAATCTTTCTTTTTATAGGTCAACTTGTGTGACTGATTAGATGGTCAATGACGTTCATTCTAGAATCCGAGTTAATTGATATCGAGTAAATTAATAACGACACCCCCGCAATTGCTAGTCGGTCAAGTGTCCTCTCGCGCAAAAGGTCTACTATTGGTCGCTTGCTTCGACCCGAAAATTCGCGGGTCTTAAGAGAGGACGCGAACATGCGTGGCATAATAATGCAAACGAATACATAGGTGCGCGACTCTTGAGTCTTGTATCTCAAGTAAAAGATAACTTTGTCGCTCTATAATGAAATTTGCGAGATTTACCTAGTAAAGTTATATATCTTTTTAATGTCAACCGTTATCAAAACGATCACAGGTCTTTGGAGGCTCTCTAGGCATCCAAATTACTTCGGTGAGATCGTCGTCTGGTGGGGCATCTTTGTCATCTCGCTGAACGTTATCGAGGGCGTTGAGTGGATCGTTATCGCTTCCCCCATATTCACAACCATCATTATACTGTTTCTCTCGGGGATGCCACTTCTGGAAAAAGCCTCCGATGAGAGATACAGAGAGTAAGCTATAAAGTTCTACTTCATCCCTATTGTATATGTGCTATAATTTTTCGATTACCGTATAAATAAAGCAATCGATCTTCTTACACCGTTGACTTTGTAAGTCGATCTCTTCATTTTCTGGACCATAACGGTATCTGACTAAACAAAAAGAATCGTAGTTTAATAATTTTATTGAATTTTTCTCTTAGTTTAGTACTAGAAATTTACTTACTTGTACTTAAGATAAATTACAATGAGCTCAAGCTCAGCGGGAAAAAGTTTATAAGCTCAAAATTAAATTTCAGTTTAAAATGATTTAAAACTGCATAATTAAAAATTTCTATTTTAAGTGAAACAATATAAACACTTGTAAATTTCGCGGTGAATATATAGTTTTATTTAGGTAAAGGATATTATAAACGTTTTTTAAAAATCAAAATCAATGATCGATAAATGACCGGCTGGTCATGGCTTAAATTTGAGAGGACGCGATAGTCTATTTGGTAAGAACAGATCAAAAGTCATTGGTCAGTACATAGGATGCAAGCACACGAAAGTATCGTATGAGCAGTGTCTTCATATAATACGAGCTCTTGCATTTGTAGCAACGCCGAGTACCGATACTATAAGCAATCGACCTCACCATTGATACCGATACCACCGGCCATCTACTCCGAGGTGCCTTGGTTCCTCAAGTTCATCCTCTGCTGCGAATTCCCACTCTACGATTCGATGGAAGCCAAGCCGCGGGCTACCGTTATCGAGTCGACCTCCATCAGCCTCGCTGTCTCGACGTAGCTATAAGCTTGCGCTGGATTGGCAACCAGCGCATTTAAGAGCCCAAGTTCAGCTCTGAAAGCCGAGCTAGGACTGCTCATCCTTGTACTTCAGCTGCGACATCCGTTTCTGTTTCCTATTAAGTCAGTGACGTCGCAGCTTATCTCCGGTCCGGTCGACGTCCGCTCCTGCTGATCGACACCAGTTCCTCTCGAAAACTTTTTCCTCAGCTCCAAGCCCTCAGCACCTTCTAGCCGTGACCCACAGCACACCCATGGCCAGGGATATATTCTTTCTTGATGACGATATGTAAAAGTAATCCATGCTAGGATAGTGTGCTTGGTGTTAACCTTTTAAACGTACGTAACTATTCTAAAGTCAATTACACTTTCGTAGGCTCTAGAAAAAGTGACCACGACAGTAACAGTAACAACTATTTATTTAACCTAGAATTGATCCAGCATTGATTCGAACTAATATTAAAGATTTATAGGAGACCTTAATTACGAAATCAATCAATATGCTTTTTGATGGGTAGAAGCACTGGCCCTATTAAACTGTTATATAAATCTAAAGAAGTGGTGTATATTTATATATTTCTATCTTTTACATTCAATGAATGACATACTTGTAATATTTATTTTATTCTTATTATATTTTAACTTTTTTTCTTCTAATTCTTTTGTTTATCATTTTCCTACACCACGGGTATGGTTTCGATCATCTCTTCATCTTGACAAACTTTCCTATAAAAACACTGTTTCAGCACTAAATTCGATTTTCCATTCGGATACATTCAAATTCTTCATTCATATATAATACGCATTTAAGAAGTGCCACACGTTTTGTATTTTTCGGAATAAAGCCGAAATTTACGGACCCATCGCTGACGTAAAGAAATGAGAAGCGCAAAGATTTAATAATAACAACAACAACAACAACAACAACAATAACAACAACAACAATAATAATAATAATAATAATAATAATAATAATAATAATAATAAAGACGAGTATGATAAAAGCCGATAAAGAGTCCTAATGATTTAAAAAGGGGTCGTATTTAACATGTTTTGTGCAAAGGAAATATTTTCATGAAAATTTGTCAAGTCGAATATAATTTTTTCAGACTCGCGTCATCCTCTCACGTCGGACATTAATCCATTAATCTTTATTATTACTATCCTGTTTAACTCCATGGTGCAGCAATATAAAATTTAATAATGATGATGAAAACGTACGGAAAATTAGATGCCAAAATTATAATTTGCTCTACTTCCTACTTGTATAATACTTTTCGATTTGAAGTTTATTTTAAAACTCGATTATCAATATTATGCATTAGTATATTGAACTTGTATTGGGAGTATGTCATTCCAAATGCAATAATACATTGGATATCTTCCCACGCCTCTTCCGAGTTGAAGACATTGCTGAAAATTGCTGCACCCCAAAGACTTATTAACTACACGCTATACTTATTGTTTATACTTTATAATCGAAATATTGTCCATAATACCATGTACCCGGTATTTTCTTAAATAAATAGCTCAATCGTCCTTAGACTGATTTATAAATCCATTTTACGAAGAGAAACGAAATTTTAAGGGCAGTAAAATAGAAGCTTCGTGCGCTAAAATGGAATATATCGCAGAATTATCGCCGTGAGCTTAATAGCTTTGGTGAATACAATAAATAACGTCGAAATGTAAATGGAAAATTATTGGCTTCTTAATAATTATTTATAAAAATATTTTAACCTTAATAATTAATAATTTGAGGTCATTTTTGAAACATAATGTTTGAACACATGTTTGAATGATTTTTCGCCTTCACGGATTGACAAAGTAACTGTGATACTTCGACATTGAATTTCGTTGTTATGTCACCTCGTTACAATCGTGTCCCTCCCTTATCGTTCCACCCCATCAACAAAAGAGCTTTCTATTTATAATCTAAGAGCAAGCATCGGCTCTGAAGAATATAGAGATAATCGCGCAATTCTGATGATCGCATGCACAATTCCGTTCTTAAGCTACATAGCGAATTCACAACAACTACATAATTTTTCTATTCAACTGACAATATTTCCTTCTTATACATGTCACAAAATCAATGCTCACGAAGTTACTTTTATTGATCGTATACAGTTTACAACTGCATTAGATTTATTATCTAAAATGCCAATATATTAAAATTTTCATAAATATTGACGAAAAATAATGTGAGGTGAAAACTTTCTAAATATCTAAGTAATGTTTGAAATATTGATGTTATTTTAAAAGCAATAAAAAACTGATTATTTTGAAATTAAGCAGATTTGTTTAAATAACATTGAAAAATTTCTTAAACTGAATTCGAGTAATTTATAATATGTAATGGAAAATACGTATAAATATACTGTCTGTTTTCTATACTAAATTTATAATAATATTTAAAAAAAGAAAATAATGCATTCTTAAAATCCATCCAATTCGGGCATAATTTTTCTTATTTTATATTATCTTATTTTTTAATTATTATAACTTCAAGTTAAAATGAAAATGTATTTAAGAGGGATAGAATTAAATAATACTTTTGCTTGTATTAAAGCGAGTAACTGTAAAGATGAAAAAGTTTAAATAGAAAAATTTGATTAAGTCATTTGAAAATAATTTCTTATAAGAAAATATAATAGCGGCAAAAGTATCATAAAAAGATATTCCTGTTCCCATTATTATTTATCGCTTCCAGTACATATACAAATTTATATTAACATCAAATTAATCGAAAGCTTCCTAGTGCCAATTCCATAAAGCAATTTAATATTGTAGAATTTAAGTGTATTTAATATTGTAAGAATTTAAGTGAAAAAGCAATTAAATTAAGTTCGGCCTTGTCTAGGAAAAAATTATAACAAAAAAATATGTATAACAGCATGTAGTTCTAATTTTTAATATAAAAATTATTAAAAAATATTTTTTGTGTAAATAAACTTCCTTGTATATTAATAATTATAGAGAAAACGTAATGATACAGATTTTCACAAAGATTTATGTATATTTTCGCTCGGAAGATATAACCGAGTTGAACAAACGTTTAATCGAAAAAAAAATATGTATAAATTATATATAATATATAATGAGAAAGATATATATATATATATTATAATGTACCTGCATTCTTAATCTTATAATGGTCGTTAGTATTCTGTCGCATCCAGGTGGTGTAACTGTTAACCATACTTCCTCTCTTGATCATTGTAAAAGGTGAATTTTAGTCTGTGATTAGCACTTTTTTAATAAGAAAAAAGTACTTTGAATAATAATGCAAAATACCGAACTGAGATCAACTGAGTATCTTTTTCGTGAATAATAGGAATGGAATATTATGCATAACTCTTACCAAATATTCTTAAAACCAAGTATTATTATAATCTGCTCCGGATTACCTACTTGATTCACTTAGCCTTTACTTTAACATGAACAATAGTAAAAATAACAAAATTTCAAATTACCACATTTCCTCGACAATTATAAGTCGCATTTGAAGAAGGATATCCAGTCATTTAAGTCATTTAAGTGGTTAAGCGGCAAATTTGTATCAATAAGTGTATGAAAATGTTCCATTTACATATATAAATAAAAGCTCGATTCTAGATATACTGCATCTACATATCTTCATATATATTCGTATAAAGAAATTTATGAAAACTGTAAGAAATTCAGGAATCGTAAATAGATCATAGTTAATCTTTGCTTAATTAAATCTTCTTAGAGAAAGATTTGCAGTAAGATTTTTCAAAGTTGATTCACCTTAAAACTTCCGAATAATATTACTAGATCTGTTCATTCCGACGGATTATAGATATGAATTGCTGGATATAATTTAGGATTATTTAAAAATATGTTATCGAGTCGGTTTAAAAAAGGGAGGGGGAGAGCTTGATTAGTGGCCTTTACGGGAACATTATTTTGAACGACGACAGTACTTCGTTCAAGTCGAGATTATAAAATTTAAAAAAGTTAAGTGTTGTTAAGCCTTCGAGGTACTATTAATTTTGGCTGCTAGTACTTATATGCAATACATATAATAATAATGTAATATGCAAATATTGGCATGCCGCAGCATGCATACTCGAGCGTGTGTGTCTGAATTTATTTATGCATGTGTGCGTGCGCGAGTAGCTAGAGAGTTTATTTGCAACCAAGTAATAACTGTACAAACATTTCATGCATTTCTTTCTATAAAAAGATGATGTAGCGCAAAGAATTAGATGAAAACGAGCTGCTAAATTTGTAAAAATTAATTTTTTAGTACTTATATGAGCATATAAATAAATAAATAAATATTTACTTGAAGCGATTGTTTAAAATAATATTCATAATTTTTTAGGATCTAACGAATGAAAGTAGTTATTTTTAATTTGCACACTTAATCGCCAGGAAATAAGTGAATCAATATTAGCAATTGGTTTATAATGTTAAAATTTCCAAAACGCGGGGTTATCTCTTGTAATTAGGCGCGATTCCATCGATTTATAAAGACATTTTATTAATCCCACTAATATGATTAAAAAAATTTTGGTAACGAGCTAAAATTTATAATACTTCGAAATAATGTGGTAAGCGAGTCGTTTGTAAAGTCGAGCAAACTTGAGTTGCGAAATACTGTTATTGTTTTCTTTTATAATGATAAAGGTTTTATATTACCAAATTGCACGTATACGTATTGTAACTAGCAACTTTTATTATATAATATTAAAATTAATTGAAATATCTTTTGGAAATGTAGATAAAGCACATAATGTTATGGTTGCTATGCAGGGACGAATGAGCGAGTGATTTTTGGATCAATGAGTTATTACTCTTATGTGAATCCATGTTTATTGTTACAACACTGCGGATTATCAATTATTTTTATTAAATATTCAAGAATAGCAATTCTCACAAATGGCGCAGTAGTTTACTGATATGTATTCGTTCCATTATACATTCTTTTGGTACATAAATAATTTTGTGTCGTGTAAATAAAACTATATTATAATACATTGCATAAATATTATTAATGATATTTTTTATAAAATTGAAATAATCAATTAAATCACAAATGAAAGAATAAATATAAAAACAAACAATATTTTGTTTTTAATATTTTCATTAATTTCATTCTATATACGAATTGAAAATTATTCATCTATTTTTCAATTTAATCTGAATTCAATGGATTGAAAATAATTTTACAACTGTATAAGACTCCAATGAACAGTAATATTTGCCTTTATTATAATGTCATGTAAGAAAACTGTAATTTTATAAGTACTTAATAGTTATACTATACAAATACGATAGTATTAGAAGAAAATTTTATACTATATTGTCATTTAGATATAGGAAATGTAAAGTCTATTTTAGTATCATTTAATTTGATACAACAAAATTTTTCTAAAAAATGAAAAAATAGATTTAATAATTTTATTAAATGCGATGTTATTTTTTGCAATAAATCAATTAAAACTTTAATTAAAATTATGTATGTAATAAAGATATATTTTTTAAACAAAAGTTGGACAGTGAAAGTGATGTAATTATTTCGAAAATAAATTTGCGCTTTTATTAAGTAAAGTCCATCAGTATACTTATATAATATTATAACTAATATAAATAATAATAACTATTATTAGACATATTATCAGTAATATGTAAGTTATATAAACGCTTATTATGTATCTGTATTAAAGAGGTTCATTTTATGAAAATAGAACAAAATAGAAAAAAAAATTACATATGCACATATAATTCACGTTTATATTTGTATAACGATTATATATAATTCAAAATAAAAAAAGTTATCTTCATAACTATTTAATGACCTTTATACTCACATATGTTTAAGTATGTGTATAAGTATTATTAAACCAAAATATTTCTTATAATAGCAGTTAGAGAATTTCCGAAATAATAATGAAGATTTCACTCTTGTTCAAAATAAATCTTCTCATTGATGGTTGTACTTTAAGATTGCCGAATAATCTTTATGAAGTGACTTGATAATTTATAAAAAATAAAATTGTAAAATAAAATAGGCCGACATAATGCCAAAAAGAAATAAAGTCCAGAAATGTAGTGTTGACTACAAGAGTAAAACACACTGACAATGTGTTTTAGATTTTATTTAATTACGGCGAATATCTGTAGCTCTGTAATTCAAATTGTAATATATATGTACATAGGTACATACTTACATGCATATTATTAAAGTTCAAAGATTTGTTATTGCATTTATTTACCTTCTCATTGGTGCAACAGTCATTGCGTTCAACTTTTAAAACATCTTTCTGCAGGTAAGCAAATTTATGTATTACGCATCTACACGTACATTAAATATTTCTTAGAGAATGACTAAAATAATTAAATATACAAAAGCATAAGAATATTTAGACAAAATTTATTGGACGTTTATCATACTGAAAGGGATATGTGTAAATAATGAAGATACCTCAGGTGAATAAGGGTAAAGAAAATAACTTTTAATTCGGTATCAGGTTCAGTAATATATATAATTAGCCTGAAATTTATGAGTTTGTAATAGTTAAAGACTTGGGCAAAGATAGATACTAAATAAGGGTTATTATAAAAATATAATAAAAAAAAATAGAATCGGCTCATTTTATTAATTCATACACATTTTATTTATTCGCATGTATATAATCAAGAAATGCTGATATAATAATGACAATAAACCAACGTATAACGACGAGCATTAAACGAGTAGTTGTATTTTATAATTGTTAATATCAATATCGCTACTTCTTTATTTCGAAGAAGAAGAAGAAGAAGAAAAAGAAGAAGAAAAAGAAGAAGCGTTAAAGTCGTATACATAAGTGTATGTTATTAAAGATTCTAGTTGCGGAGCAGTGAGTTGCACAGATGTTGTTAGGGCATCTAAAAAATCTATATTTAAACGAAAAAGTCAAAGCTGGTTCGTCAAAGAGCTTGAATGGACTGAAGTCGGGTCCGAGAAAGCTGGAATTCGCATGAAAAGCAAGTCTCAGTCGGATAGCTCGACTTGATTTCCAGCTCTTGGTATAATCTCTTTTACTAGTCGAGTTCAACTAAAATAAAAATTTCCTACATATGAAAATAACAGCTCCGGACATTTCTCCCAATGTCCTTCCGACAGGCTTCTCCAACACCTGCTAACCGGGGGTGTTTTCAATGTGACATATTTTTTCATTGTTTTGAACGAGTCGGATGGGAAAGGGGTGATTGGGGGTCGTAAGCGTAAGCTTTTAAATACTAACGGCACTCATATTGTCGGGATCACAGTAAACTGGATGAGATCACAAGGTGGGCAATTGATTTTATACACTCCCAATAACCATTAGAAAGGTGCATAGAAATTAAACTCTGGAGATGAAACTTTGACTTAGTTTAGGTTCTCTTATAAATCACCTTTAATTATTTTCTTTTATCCTTAACTCTGATAAATGTATTCGCGCGCGAACATAACAACTGATACTTCTTTATACTTGAAATATAAAATCCACAGTGATTTCTTTCTTCATTAGTAATAATCATTTAATTTCTTTAATTTTAATAAAATAAGAGCATTAAAACGTGTTATCCGACGCGTGAAAAATATTTTATAGAATATAATTATATTTGAATAATTTTACATTTTCATAAACTATCCGATGTCTGAACCGTATCTTTCTCTTTTATCTCATATTGATTTTATTTTCCAGTTTATTAATCATATTTAACATTATTTTATTATCAAATCGCTAGGCTGGCTTTTATCTTTTTCTTTCGGTATGCGATCGTTCAGCTTTGATATTAAAAACTGAATATTGGGCCTAAACGTATGTTTATACATAATAAGTACACATATTTATACATTGCATACGTTATCTTCTGTGATTTAATGTATGAGAAAAGGTTCTTTGCTTGTATTTTATTTATTATTAATAATCGCGGTTTCAATTGAATACATCTTACAAATGCGTGTAGCTTTCATTTTATACGTTTTAATAATGTTCTTATATCATTTCATCGCATGTTTATGGGTTGCATTCGCTTGTACACAATGCACATACAAACATAGAATAAGACGTATTTCTATAATATACAAATAAATGTAGTAATAATATTTCGTCGACGTCGTACGTATAGCTGACGACGCTTGTCAGATTCGTGTAAAAAAAGAACTATAAATATACAAAAGGCGGGAATGAATTTGTTTCATAGAATATATATTTGCCTTTTTTATTCAGCTATGAGAATGAATAATGGCTTCGAGACGCGTGTCATTGCCGTCTCATTCTGCGATGAGGATGTACATCGCATTAACGTCTGTGTATGTATTTATGTATACATTTATAAGAATGAATTAAGCGCCAATGTGATAAGAACGAGGGTCATCGATTTGACAATTCATTAAAATCCAATGCCGCCGCACAATCGTTCGGTTTCGCTTCTCTTCTTTCTGACACAATTTTTTAAGATCTATTGCAATAGAAAGTAAAAGCAATTGGTTTTTATCGCTCTTTTTTTTTATCAAATTAATGAACGCATCATTTTTTTCATTCAGAGGATAATGAAAAAGAAAAGACAGAATAAGTGAGGCGAATGGAGTATCTCGGTATTCGAAACAGTGTTTAACCGATTGTAATAGTTCCTTGCGGAAACGATTAAGTATCGTCTTGTGTCTTCCTTATCTTAAATATTATCATACTTGAGTTTCTTGATTAATTTTATAATATTGCGCCAAAATGCTCCTAACCATTAAAGCCGCAAAGTGCTTATTTCAATCAATTGTTATTTCGAGTACAAATTTTGCCAATCGACTAGCCTACTTAATATGAAACATTAAACGATTCTCTTTAAAGCAACGATATTTAGATTATTTGTTTTTTTTAAATTTACAGATTTATTTTTTGACACACACACGCATACACACACACATACACACGCATGCGCGCGCGTAATTTCAGCTACTTTCCTGACTTTGAAATTAATTAAAATTT
Source organism: Ceratosolen fusciceps (assembly GCA_018883505.1). NCBI lineage: Eukaryota > Metazoa > Arthropoda > Insecta > Hymenoptera > Agaonidae > Ceratosolen > Ceratosolen fusciceps. The sequence continues at coordinate 406,078 of RCIC01000035.1, read as the reverse complement.
CACAATATCTATCAAACGTAAAAACAACAAGAAAACCCAAAATGCGAATTTTAAAAAATTCTATGATTTTTATTAAGTCAGCAGACCATCAGCCTTTGCCTCGAAATATCAACCTTGTAATACGTATCTCGATTTGGAAAAGAAGCAAAGTTTGTGACGAGTCTCATGTCCGGAAACTTTTCCGTTTTACCTTATTTTACAACACAATAGCATATTTATTTTCAATTTTCATTCTGTTTTTCCATAAAAATTTCTTAAAACACTTTTATTACTTGAATGAAGTATATTATTTTCTTCTTCATTCTCAATTATAATTATACACTAACATTTGACGAAATCCTCCAATACAATGTCGAATTCTTTATTCTTGTATAATAATCACAGTGTAGCCTGCTAACTCTACTCAATCAGAAATTTTAACAAATAAAAAATAATAAAGCAATATTTAGCGTGTTTACTTATGCATCATTGAGTGTGTATTATTATTATTATTATTATTATTATTATTATTATTATATTATACGTTGTGGGATGCACATGTGAAAGTTTGCGTGATTCATAGCGTGTGCGTGTCAGTGTTGCGTTCATATTATATGTATGCCTATTTTGTCTCTACACAAATGTGTCTGTTTACGTACGTGTGGTCTATGCTTATAATCTGTAACGAGTGTCGCTTTGTTCCAAACTGGGGAACGTTCTTACATTCTCTTCTTTTTCATTTGCAGTTTTATCGCCTAGTACATATGATGCCCCTGTCTAATTATATTGAGTTAGAGCTAATACATTAGCAAGGCTAATCTGCGTTATTTTTCTTTACATTTCTCGGTGTAACAAGATCGTATCATCGATGAGAAAAGTTAAAAATTCTTTTTGTTCTAAAATTTTTTTCACCCGTTTCAGTTCGTTAATGAAAATCAGATACACGGAGATAAAAAAAAATGTGAAAATGGTGATTCGCTTTCGAGTAAAAGTCTTATTAATAATTTTTATTTTTTAAATATTTTTTGTTTACTCGTTTTGTACAAAAAAACGTGGTCACACAAGTTCTCGTGTATAAAAGATTATTCATCGTTTGGTAACTTCACATTTAAAACAAATCAGTTCCTCTTTTTTTCTTTTTTATTATTATTTTCCATTTATTATCCAATAGAAAATTTAGATATAAAAAAAGATTATTAAATGAAAAAAATCATAGTACATGCGCACGTCAATTATGCAATTCCGGAAAAATCTCTATGGGCCTCGCTTATACATTGTTAGTTGTGAATTACTGTTCTCATTTTGTTCATAAACGACAAGCTATTGCATTAGATAATATTACAGTATAACACTATGGCTTACTTGTTTAAAAAAGAAAGAAAAAATCGAATTCGCCAGAGGGAGATTGTAAATTAATCGTCGATAAATCTTTTACGAGAAAAATACTGCTGCAACGTGATAGTTTGTCTGCGATACAATACACATACATAATTTATATACGTGAATATATATATAAAAGAATTTTAATACATAGAAAAAAATAGAAACTTATAATGATGATGACAAAAATAGTAATAATAATAATAATTTTCCCTATCATCAGTTAATATAATAATAAAAGAAAAAACACGTATGTTTTTTCACTACGTATTCATAAGATTAATTAGAGAGCATCAATTATTTAAAAGAGTTCTGTATGTTCTTTGATTATTTTCGCTCTCTCTTTTCCTCTCACACATCTCTCTCTCTCTCTCTCTCTCTCTCTCTCTCTCTCCCCCACTCTCTCGACTTGCCTCTTACTCTCCCTCTCCATCTCCCTCTAACACACGCACACACTCATACACACATTTTCTCTTTCTCTCTCTTTCACTCACTCTCTCCCCCCTCGCACACACACAAACGAGCGCGCGTGCGCGCACGTACACAATCCTTTTCTTCCAGCCCCCACATTATTCGGAATAATAAATTTGTCTCGTTGAAATCTTTCTCTCCTCCGATTCACAAATATCAATCAGAAATCTTTAGGTTATTTTCGCCGCTGAAGGGTGAGGCCTCGCGTTTGTTCACTCGCTGCCCCGCCGTGGCCCACTTTATTTTCCTTTCTTCTCCTTTTCCTTATTCTCGTCCGACTCCTTGTCCTTCTCCACATCCTTTTCCTCCTTGTCGGCCTTTTCCTTGTCTCCTTCTTTCTCTTCCTTGGACTCTTTGGTCTCCTTCGCCTCCTCTTTGCCCTCCTTTTCCTCGACCTTCTCTGGCTTTGGTAGGTGCGTGTTCATGTCGAGAGTCGAGCAGATTTCATCCCAGTCTGGAAAGCAACGTTCCTTCATGCGCGAGCAGTGACCGACAAGGTTCGGGCAATTCTCCTGCATGTAGTCACGCAGCGCGAACTGGATTTCCTTGTCGATGTAGAGGATCTGGGCAAGATTCGCAAATGCGACCACGTCCAGCTGCGTCAACGAACAATAGTAGCCTTTGATTAGTGGAATTGGTAGAGAAAGAGACAGGGGAAGGTTTATAAGCTAACTAACTAATACTTAAGTCACACTTACAGCGGTGGGTTCGTCTCCAAAGAAGAAGGGCTTGTCAGCAAGCATGTCGCTGAGAACCTTGAGGTCATCGCAGCCGAACTGAAGAACTTCCTCGGCTGTGTGGACACCCATGCCTTGAGCCTTCACTTTCCGCGCTCCCTGCAACCAATCCAACTATTTCTCACTACAAATGACCAAAACGTCTCATTCTCGAATAGCCAAAAATACATGAAGCTTCCTTTCCCTACCTGCGCTAAACCTTTATCGCTTGTGCAATGTCCATTTAAATACCTACTGATTCCTAAGAAATGCTTCTACATTATAAATACACTAACATTCCATGCTATATTCAAATGGACAACAGCTTTTCTAACTTCTATTGACAATGACACGTACGTGCATCTAAAAAAAATCATATGTCGATAGAGTCGATTTAAGTTTTGATTTTATTAGATTAGTCCTTTTCAATCATAAATCATTTACTTTTATATTTTTGAAAACTAACTTCTTCCAGGTTCCTGAGTAATGGAAAACGTATTTTATTTATAACTTATTTCCTAGCCGAAATTGAAAAACATTGAAACATTGAATTAACTGATAAAGCTTATCAAGCCTAAAAAATTAACACATCCTTCATTATGCCTACATTCTAATAATTATTATAGCGAGTGGAACTCGCACAAAGTTTTCTATTTTACTGACGTTTGCTTGCAACTCCGTGTTCTCGCAATTTATTCTCCAACTCGATAGTTATTTATTATTTACACCTGCATGCTTATTAAGTTTGAAAAATGCCATTCTTTATGCAACGTTGATAAAAGAGATATTAATGAATGTTTTGCAACTATTTTATTGCAAATTATAAAATTTTGAATTCATTTACTTTTAATGTATTGTTTGTGTTTATAATTTGAAATTCGGTCATTATTACTTTGAATGTGAATTAAGGTTCAAAGAAATGTATAGATTTATAAAATTTAATGAAGGAATAAGAAATTGATGCCCGTATTCAGCACTTACTAAATGTGGGAATGTGATTGTATTATTGTTTCTTTAAGTAGTATGTTCATTTAATCATATAAAACGAAAGAGAGAGAGAGAGAGAGAGAGAGAGAGAGAGAGAGAGAGAGAGAGAGATTGGATGAAGAAAAAGAAAACGGATAGATACAGGATCGTCTAAGAAAAAAAATACTAGGCAATCGATTGTAATCTTTGAGGACTTAGATGCATTTGATTAATTGAGAGAAATTCCGAAGCTTAGGCGTCACAGGCGAAGGACATAAGATCGAAGCGTATAAGAATGGCGGCGAAGATGAGGACGTTAATGATAACCACGACGAGAAATAAATAAATAAATAAATAAATAAAGAATCTACATGTTCTACGGACGTACGCTCAAGTTGATAGATAAATATGTAACATGTGGGATCTAAAGAGTACCGGACTCCAGAACTCACCTTGCGCCCATATGTAAACTTGAAGAAGAAGTTCAGAATGCCGTTGGGGATTCTCGTGCCGAGAGCATGTTGAAGGTTGACCTTGTAGCCTTTAAGCATTTGGTCGAGATTCTTGGTGCGCCAGCAGGCAACAACCCACATTAGATTGTTTTCTATCATGGATATTGTCGCGTGGGAGACGCTGCGCTGATCGGTGCTCAGAACCGCATCGATGTCCTTGTCGTACTTTTGCCCCAGCTCACGCATTATGATCTTGCTATGCTCGATCTCTTCGCCATTGAGCTCGATGAACGGAAGCTGGCCCTTCTTGGAACGGAATTTCATCTTGTGGTCAACGTTCTATAATTATAAATGACACATAGCTTAGTTTAAATCACTTTAAATTCTCGAGTCTTGATATTCTAAATGAGGGCAGAGTCCTTCAATTCTATATTATTATTATTATTATTATCATTATTCTTCCAATTATACAAATTAATAATCTAAGAGCATTCTTTAATTATATTAGTCAACTACATGTTAATAATGTATTTTATTTAAAAAATATTTATAATGTCATTCCACGGTAATTAAATTTATCACATTGTTTATAAAATATCTTTGTAGCGTCAGTATACTTCCATTATTTGGAATAAGTGATGTTTCCAAAATTACGAATTAAAAGGGGTAACATACGCGGAGAGTGATATTTTTGAATAGTTGAGTCTTTGTGATTTCCGGTCGTGCCAAGTAAAAAAGCTCTACTTTGGGTGAACAAAGGCGAGGGATCGTATCACGGATAATGGCAAAGACAACGGTCAAAGAGAAGTGGTCGTAAATTTTGGCTTTCGCTGAACAATAACTGGGAGTTGCTGTGAATTCGACTTTAGACTCAATTTCTGAAAAGCTTCGTCTGGTTGATAGAATTTTCCTCCAAGCCCAACGGCCGATCCCAGAAATAGGCCCTTGAAAACGCACGAAACTCTTGATAAAAGAACAGGATTCTCTCTCTCTCTCTCTCTCTCTCTCTCTGTCAGAGAGGAGAGAAACTAATGATACCAAACTCCTCTATAAAAAGTAAAAAGTAGACGGGAGGGAAGGAGAGGAGATTGTTTTATCACGTTCATAGAAAATGCACTATGGACAAGAGAGGTTAAGACAAGATGTCTCGTCGTCTTCGTGGCGGAAAATTCGAGCAACGGCTAGTTCAATTATCCCAAGAAAAAATAACACTCTGAATATATGAATTTTATTAATACGCTACGAATGTAATTATTATCAATAATTCTTGCCTTTCGTTATAATTAACTTAACGTTCGTAAATTACATTCCTAATGTTGCTCATTATGGTAAAAAGCACCTAGCAAAAAATATTTTGAAGGAGAAAAGTCGTCTTAACCTCCCCGCCCCTATATTTACTCGTAATCTCGTTGAGTAAAGAGAATGAGCCCCTCCCATAGAGGGTTAATGCCGCTCCCTTTAGCCGTTGGTCATGATCAAATTAAAATACCGGACTCTATTAATATAGCTTCGAGTTATTGTGATTCTTTCACAGGCTGTGAAAAAGCCGTTTTGACTTCAAGACTATTCGTCTTAATTTTGACTTTAATAAAAATTAATTCAAGCTGCATTCAGTGAACTCATCTTTCCTCATTTTCTCCATTCTGGGAAGCATATTTCGTTTGCTTTCGTTTTACTTTGCGCATTCGTCGCTCCATCGATTTTCGGTGTACTGCGAAATAAGATGGAATATCTTGCTTTTAATAGATGATTTTAAGGAAAAGTCTATTATCTTTTCTTCAGTTCCAATAAAATATTCAGTCATTTCTTCAACTTCTTGAGAATCCTATATTCTTTTACTCTCTTTTCAGGGGAGGATACAAAACGAAAAATGAATTACTAAATAGAAATTCTTTGCCAAATTTTCGATATAGGCTTGTAAAATGACTCGAGGCAACCTTTTTCTGTAATTGACAAGTGCAAACTTCTTTCCTTATATTTCTTTTATTTATCCTCATCTTTACAACACAGTTTATGGAACATTTTGACCATTAGTTTTGATTATTATATAAAACAAGTGCTAAGACAGCAATGAATTGAATTTAATAACAGAACTAAGGAGGAAAAAAAGGCTATGTACGTGTATTTTCGTATAATATAGCGCGAATGATAGCAGGTGCAATAATAGTCCTCTATCATTTCCTTACCTGCTAGGTCATAAAATTTTTAGTTACATTCTTTTTGTGTTTTTATTTTTTAATATCTATCGTGAGGATTATCATTCGTGTAAATAAAGTCTAAAATGTGGTTTTCGAGAGGAGAAGCAGAATAAAACGACTAAAGTGTATTAAAATCGTGCTCGCTACAAGTAAAAAAAATTAACTACAGCGCTTTTTTTTATCGAAAGAAAATGAAATAAAAATTATGAAGGAGGAGAAACATCACCCATAGATAAAGAGATGAAGAAAAAGGTGGAGTCGAAAGAATCAGTCGGTCGAAATCATATCGTTAATTAAAAAAGAAGGTGGGGAGAGGAATAGATATTAATACTAATGAATTGCAGAGGATGAAAAGAAGATCTCGTGGCTTATCAGTAATCTCAAAATATTTAAAAAATCGTGCATATCGTTTTGATTTAACAAATGTTTTAACACTATTGCTCATTAACATATTTCATGTGATGCAAATAAAAATTTAAGTAAATAGCATTAATACCCTTTTACGGTTAAGAATCAGATACTCTTAATAAGAAGCAAGCAATTTTAAAAACGGTTTATAGCCCGAATGAAAGATCTTTTGTCTTTTCGTATATCGGGACAATAAAATTATATCGTCCAGTATAAAGAGCCAAGAGTGTTGGTGAGGAAGATGTCAAGTGCGCAAACATGTGCGAGCGAAAATAATATAAAGGCGAGCGTTTTGAGGCCGAGGAAAAGGTACAGTCGAATGCTCTATTGAAATAAGAGTAAACGAAAATTAACAAGGATTGAGAACCAAGGTGGAGAAACGCTGCATTGTCTAGATTTTTCCAGAGCTCTGTCCACAATTTATTATGAAAATCAATAAATACAAATCTAAATCTGACCACTTTATGAACATTCATTGTAATATTTTAATTCAAGTAATAGTCAAGTAATAAATAATTAAATAAAAAAATACTCTTATTGCAAGACGTGAATATTATAAAGAGAATTGTAACTGGATACATCTACTTTCTTATCTAAATTACTATAAAATTACACAACTAATAGCTTATGTGAATCAAGGAGTAAAAAGGATAATTTGTAAGAATACTTAGTAGTTAGATACCACTTTCGTATGCTGCACTATATATGGAATGTTGAATTACTTGCTCTTGATCGATAAGTCTCAAGATATATTTATTAGTCGCCTATTACATGTCTTTGGGGTTATTTAATTCGTATTCTAATTTTTTATGCTATTTCCAGAGTCGATCTTCTGTTGCGTGAGCCTATTTTTCATACAATGCATTGAAAAAGTCAATAATATCGAGATCTTTTCCAGTAAAATAGAAGAAAGAAAGAAAGGAAGGAAGAAAGTATAGCAGTAGACGGTCGCAGAGAGTGGTCGCTCGCGTGAGCGATGAAAGAGTCATGGAGTGGAAGGTGCTATGTCAAGAAGAAGAAGAAGAAGAAGAAGAAGAAGAAGAAGAGGAGGAGGAGGAAGAGGAGGAGGAAGAAGAAAAACCGGAGCGAAGAAGAGAGGGAACGACGAGGACGATGAACTTGGGGTAACGGCGCAGCTTCCGTCGCCTGGCAACGCGCGCACATATATGAACGTACCGTATGCATAGAGAGCGAGAGAAATTTTGTGCCTTCGCTAGTAACCGGGTATTGATCGGTCTTTAGCGACTCCGGAGCCGACGATACCGCCTCGCATAATATGCGCCGTAGCTACCATTATAATTATCGAGCTCCAATCGAACCTAATCTATCCTACCAAACTACCAGAAATTTACTAATTTTTACCACTTTCGAGTACTGCCACGGGCTTAGCCTTATTTGCTCGATGATTATCTTAAATTTTATCGCTACCGACTTTACCGACCGTACCTTACTAAATCACATACGTCTTTCCGGCTGCAGCTCGGAGAAGTTTCGCTCACTCGTACATTTAGAAGTTAAAGGTTTTATTTAATTTCTAGAATGTAACTGATCTGTCTCTGGATCCATCTGGCGTTAATTGAATCGGAAAACCAACTCTAGAATTTAAGAAATTCTTCTCATGCGAACAGGTTCCAAGATCGAAAAGACTACGAACCTACCTACGTTAGCCCACAAACTAAGAAATATATACACAGTACTTATTAATTACAATATTATTGATACTATAAATTATATGAAAAATACTGTTTTCCAAATGTGTATAAAATTTCTCCTATAAAGTATATCGAACTTAAAAAATTGCTTTGTGTGCAAATTTAGACATTTCAAATTATATATAAATAAGTATCCGTCCACATATTTTAAATGTCAATCGTATTATTAAAATTGATATTTTCATTACAGATAAAAGTTTCAATATTGATAAGTTATAATTAAATTTACATGAAACTAAAGTGTCGTCTGTTTATATTTTGTTGAAAAAGCAATTACACTTCTATTGTAAATCATTTAAGATATACTATTTAATTTTAAGATAGTATTTCAATAGTATCTAATATCAAACTAGTTTGATAAACAAATAAATTTAAATATCGCACAACCTAATAGAAACTCTTTCTCAGATCATATATTTAAGATAGAAGATTTGAATTCTCCAATCAAATATTTAATGATAAAATATTTACTTTCAGCCTAGAAATAATGAAAAATTTTCTTCAGCGAAAACTGATAATGTAAGTATACTTTTTAAAATATTTTTTTATCTCAAGAAAAGAATTTTTATCCAAAACTGATGCATTTTGTAAAAATTTGCGACTATTCTTCTCTTTTTCTGAATAAATTATTTGAATAATATTACAATTATGATGATTTAGGGGATTGTCTTTTTTTTATTAAACATTTTCTATTAGTCCCCATCCTACGTGTTGGTATTTTTATGTGTATAAGTGTGAGCATGCACGTTTATATAATTTGGAATCTACCCAAAATTAGATAAGAGTCTTGTGTTTACAATTTCATGATTTTTTAACTAAATTACATTTTGTTTTTGTAAAAATTGTAATTAATAGAGATACTTATTAGAATCCTTATGTTTTGTAACCGAGTGATAGGAAACTAAAAAATAGCTGGAAGAATCTCAAATTATTGGTAAAAAGAAGTCCATTAATGCGTTAAACATGGATACTATTCTCATGTAAAGTAGACATACCACAAAACACTTAATCATGTAATACAAGACATGCTACTGCTGCTTTTGATCTCAAATTAAGCTTATGCTGAATGAAATCATAGCTCTTTTAAGATCATGAAATGTGCAGCTTCTTTTTTTTAAATTCCGTTATTTATTTCATTTATGTCGAGTTAATAATCACAAAGCAACTATTATTTGCCTTTGTGGTGTGTGTGTATGAGATTCCAGAGACATGATCGCTGGTATTTGTATGAGATAATCAAAGAAATTTTGGACATAAGGTGGGCCAATTGCATAAGAGAAAAATATAGATTACAATTCTTTCAAAATTTTTTCAGCCGAAGCCAATATTATTTTCATGCGTATCCATTGGAACGCATCAAAGCCACTCATTGTATCCGTTTGAGTTCAATTCGTTCTGTTTAAGCTGAAGGAATACATTCGCACATCCATGAGTCTCCTCCTCCGCCCTTTCTTTTACCACACTCTCAACTACCACTTCCGGAATAATTGGCGTAGAAATAGACACTGGGAAACGGGACTTTTCGAGTTTTGGCTTTATGCTGAAAACTGTCGAAACTTATAACGGGACTTGAAATACTTGCAGGATATTAATTAGAAATTTATGATCAACTGAGAAACCCAAGATTAACTGATTAATAATTAGTTGTTAATTTTTTACCTTATCGGGCACATATTTGTTAAATACGCTTAAGTCTTCTGATATAAAAATAGGTATTTGATTTGAGAAGATATCCCTAAAGTAAGAACTTGAATTACTTGAAGGCGCGATTATTATTTGAATAGTAATTCAACAAATACCAATTACGTTGATTGCGATTCAAAAAATTAAATATAGAAGAGAAATTTTATTGTGATCGATGAATTATCAATCGTTTATAATTGAATCATTATTTTTAAAATGACAAAAAAGTCAAACGAGAATAATAAAAGATGAGCGTATGATTTCTCTTAAAACAACTCTCTAGGAATTTATCAGGAGCCGGAAAAATAAGACCAATTATTCAGCGTGTACAATGCGCAGACACGCTACTGGAAGTCAACCGTAATAACCCCGCTAACGATTCTCCCGTTTTCTAAGAAACCAGATATACAGTTCGACTGGGAAAGAGCAGGAATTAATGCTCTTACGATAAGGTCGCACCGATATCTTCTCGAGCGCGACACGTTTTATCTTTTCTCCGATGGGAAAAACAGTGTTCTAAAAATACACTCATGACTAAGGCGATTTCTTTGACAACTGTAAGAGGCCCAAATCAGTAAAAAGATTCAGTCTTACGTTAGATTACACGAATCGAGTTCATGTCGGATCGAAGATAAGGAAAAGCCTACTCAAATATATTTATGCTCATTGGACCTGTCGGTAAAACAGTTAATATAAAAAATACAAAGCTTTCTTTTTTACACTTTTATTACAATTTCAATTTTTGTTAGATCAGAGCCTTAGAATTATCATGCCCGATCAATATAATAAAAAATAATGGCTGATTGCTCTGTTTTTAAACCGCGTAACGTTTAATGATTTCTACTAACTGGCCAACGAACAGGAATTATCAATATTTGATCGTAACTTTTAACCTAAACCTTATCTTTTTCACTTCCTTGTTACGCTTTTCACAGCCTTTTAATCTGCTGAATGATTGCATTTATTTTATAATTACTTAAACGATTAAACGACTTTTTGGATTAAGACCTTAAAATGAATTTTATCAAATATATTATGTATTCATAGAATCAATTTAAGGTTCATTCTATGAGTTTTGATATAAAAATTTCTGAATAAAAAAGATTTTGAATGCAGATAATTAAATAGTATACATATAGTATATTTAAAAGGAATGTTTATTCGCAATAGGATTTCAAAAAATTACACATTCTAATATTTTGCAATAACATCTTGGAAATTATCTTTGTCAGATGACGACTATGGGAATTAGAATACAAATAATGTATCATCATCAATGTTGACATTAAAAGTTTACTGAAAATAATTAAAGATTTTATTTATTAACTTTGTTGTTGATTAAAGATTGTTTTTATAGTTAAACGATTAATTGATAATTATATTTGTAATATACCAGCTTATAGATCGAAATGATAAATTCTAATATTATAATAGTTATAAGTATATTTAATTTCTAAAATAAAAATTCAATTTTTAATCATATGCTGACCGCGTATCAAAGGTATATGTGATTAACAATTATAGGAATCGATAAAATATTAAATATATTCGTTTAAATGTTCTTAAAGAAACATTAAACCTATTATAGTCAAAAGAAAGAATAGAATTTTTTGAAAGCCTTCCTCGGCTTAAAAATAAAATTGATTACGAGCATCTTGTATCTATGTGCAAAAGCGATGAAGTCTATGCTAAACAATGAAATGAGCTATTGTTTTCTTATAATAATTAAATCGAGTTTAAATAAGGCCTATAATATAAAATGCAAAGGGACGGAATCTGTAAAGTAAACTTTTGAGAATAATAACAATTATGAAACGGATAAATATCGCGGTTTGCGTAAGTTCCGATAGGTGGGTATCGAGGCTCTCATCTAATACTATTATTTATATAATTCTACTTTTTATTATTCCAATTTTACATTTAAGATTACATAAAATCAAAAACGATAATCAAATTAATGAGCCTCGTTTTTTTCATTACGACAACGGCGCGTTCGAGCGATATAATTAGCACATTTTTTTGCTACGCGGTCATCATCATCGAGTTTGGCATACAACAAAAAGCATTAATTATTGATTGCACTTTCAGAAAAAGTTTTCTCTCTCGGTGCATACATCCCTTGTTACAGAGTGCATTTCTTCCGACTCAAATGCCTTTAATTAATGCATGCCGCAAACGGTATTATTTATCATTTGCAAGTGCTAACTTGCAAATCTTTTTGTCCACGCGTTGGTTTACCCTTGACGCGTCGTTTTCTCCTTTAATTCTCCTTTTATTAATAAGCAACATGTACCAAGCCAAGGTTATAAGCAAGTTTTGCGCACCTTCACTATTATTATTTAACATCGCTTAAAAAAAATTTATACTCGCCCTGCAAATTTTTATGAGCTAGGCTCCTTTCATATCTTTAATTTAAAATCTTTTTTATTTCTGGTAAATATTTGCTGCGAAGTTATCAAGAAAGCAAAAGATTAACTGACTACTATGTAAATATTTGTCAGTTAAAAGATTTAGTTAATAAAATCTCTTCTTGTATATTTTGAACGGATAATAAACAAAGTTTAGAATTGAGTGGCTTTCAATTAATTTTAAGGTATTTGAGTTATTCAGTTAATCAATTGTAGGAAATTGACTGAGGAGAAAATTTTTATTTCATAGACTTGTGTTTGCAGTTAATAATTACAAAAAAAAAAAAAAAAAATAATAATAATACTAATTTTGGGAATCCGCATCAGTTGTGCATTCTTACTTAAACGTGATTTTATTGAGATCGAACGCATTAACTGAACGCAGTTCGAATACTTAAACCTATGTACAAATCAATAATTTCATATTATTCAAGTTACTCGATCGAAGCTTAGAAATTGGAACCTTTGAAGGAACGAACCGAAACGGAATGAATATAATTACTAATTTTATTATTATTAAAAATCGACACTATCATTCTCTTACACGCAACTGCTTTCGTTTTGAATAGTACCATAATTGGTAATAAGGTATTAAATCTGAAACATTCTTTAAATTGACAATAACAAGTACTTATGTGATGAGGTCCACAACACTAAATTAAATATTTGTGGCGTAAGACATTCTCCTAGAAGGCTCTGTGGTTAAAAAAAAAACTCGAAAAGCAGACCGCGCAATAGAATCAAAACATTAAAAGTTAGTGGAGCTAAATTTAGCGTCGCCAGAAATTTTATGGAAAACTACTATAAACAAAGAATTCAACGCACATTTTCCCTTGTCACGTCTCTAAATTACTGAAATATGTCTTGGAGGACTAAAGCCAGACGTCGCCTTACACATCGCATTGAATAAAGAAAATAAAAACATAAAGTATACGCGTTTTCTTTAAATTCTCTTAGTGTTTACGCTAGACATAAACCAGACTTTCATGTGGTTGTTTGCAATACAAGCACAATTGATCACTCTCATTATCTTACTGAGGGGAGTTGAAAGAGTAGATATGTGTCTGTCTATATGCGTATGTATACACGCGCATACTTGAGTGCGAAATGTTAGTGTCAATAATAAGGCCCAATTTAACGATTAAGTGTAACAAGCATTGAATTGGGCATGAGATATGTCGATACGTCGCAAAGCATACCAGAGTTTTGCACTTTCCTATTTTTTTTCTCTTCTCTTACACGATTTTATTATACTTCCTTTGGAAATTATATAGGATTGTTGTAAGCTTCCGACTGGATACTTAAATTTTACATATTTTGAAACCACTTTCAAGGGGTATCTTAAAGTACATAGTATATAGTAATGGCATGTGGACTACTATTATCAATCGAGTAACGATACGATAATTGGAGTAAATTTTCTTCACTGGAAAGAATGAATGATTCATTTATGAATAAGAATAATCGCATTTTAAATTGTCAAAACGCCGCGTCAATGACCGTCGGCTCCTGTAGAAATTAAAATAGCTTTCCACTTCCTGGTAAGTGAATCATATGCTTTGTTAACTGGTGATACTAGTTGTCTCTTCCGACCAAAGTATTTATTGATGCTTTGCGAATAAAAATAAAGGGCGAAGGGACGAGAAGAGAGTGTTATAATATGATATAATAAATAATTGTAGAGTAGTCGAATAACAATTATTCAATCGTCGATAGTTACAGAACAAAAAAAGCTAGATTAAATAAAATAAAAAAGAAAACATTCCCATAAATGCGCCAGTGAGTTATTGTACAAAAATATATTGATTATCTTAATCAAAACGAGAGTAGAAAAGTGAAATTGCACGCGGATCATTAAAAAAAAAAAAAAAAATTAATCTGATGATTAAATAATCTTTAGATTATTACGACAATACGAAAGTAAACGCTTAACACCTTTTAATGTCAAGTTCAAGATGGCTAGGCTCCTTTAAGAGTCAGTGTCTTTAATGTTGCTTGTTGATGAAAAGATTGACCGCAGACTAGGCCTTTTTTCCGTGGTACCGATGACAAAGCCTCGGAATGACATTCTGTTATGGCTGGCTTCCACGCGTTTTTTACAATAGCCGTAACGATAGCACGTACATGTAAATTCGATTCGTATACACTACTTAATTATCATTGATGTTCGATAATCGAATAATCCTTCATTTAATAATATCGTATAAGTTAGGAGGTATAAGCTAGCTAATACGTCGTACAACTACGTCTCCGAAACTTATTTGAAGTATAAGATAAAAAGTTGGCACGTGGTCAAGGACGTTATATCTCGGTGCTAATTGACCCGGTGAAGTAGACTGTTTTACAGGATGTTTTGATAAAACTACCTCAACTATTCGATAGACCCAATGATCGGATATATTCCGACTTATTAATTATAGCAGTTGGAGAATATGTTCAAAGACTCGAATTTAAGATCTCCGGAAAATGAAAAGCTTGCGGGCTCTTCGTGTGTTTCATGAAGGGAACAAACATAAAGCTCGGGACGGTAACTAAATTCGTACGGTATACGAAGCACTGCAAAATCTCACGAAACTATAAACAGGGGGATAGATGGGGCTATTTTTAGTCCGAAACGAAGAAAGATCAGGGCCGTTATCGCCCTTACTAGTGAAGCTGAAGAGAAATTTAATGGCCCATGGATTTTCAGCCGGTTATTTTTACTTTTACAATTTAAAAGAAAAAAAGAAAAAAAAAGATTGGAAATACGTTAATTAGTTTTAACTCCGCGCCATAGTGTTTATTATTTGCGTTTGAATGCGTACCGCGTGGCTTCGTGGCTTTTACATCAGCTCTTTGTTAAGATCATAATTAGAAAAGGAATCTGATTTCAATATGAGCCGCATATTCGCTCAGTGGATCACAAAAAATTCTAAGAAAGTCACTCATGCATTTTGTTTTACGGCGAAAAAGGAAAAGAACGATATTAAATGAAGCGTCTTCGTGAGTTTTCTACCAAGCGTTTATAAATTAAAGGTTTTATTGAAAGGAAAGAGCAAACACATCCAATAGGCGAGTAATGGCTATAGAATGTCGCTTCTGAAATTATTATTTATTAATATTTTATTGAGCAGGAACGATATTTTTCCCATTACAAAATCACAGAAAATTCATACAATGAATAAAGCATTCAGAAGTTGTATCGCATCGACATTTTAATCTATATTTTAAAGCAAGTGGATAACTAGAACAATGATGCAAGACACTTCAACAAAATAACATCGCTTCATAATTATTTAACAACGCGTCAGAGGGGGCGGCAGAAAGAATAGCCAGAGCCGTAATAATAAATAAGCGAGCGCGTGATTTTTTTTTTAAAAAAATTTGAGCCGTTAAGCATTGAAGGATCGTAGGAAAAAAATGCATTTACGTTCACAGTTCGAGGAATTCATGCATGAACGCATAACACGACTACGCAATTAGCGATATATTTAATCATTTGTATAATTTCCAAAATCACGCCACGCCCGACATGTTAGCGAGTTGAAATCGCCAGATCAACACTTTCGTCCTTCTTTCCGATAATGAATTAAGTTTCATGAGCAAACATCAATGTTTTATCAAACAACTTTGATATGCAACGCGCGGACGCAGCTTTAAACTGAGGACGGAAAAAAAATTGCGACTTTTCCTGACCCGTTTCAATTTTATAACCAATAATTCTTCAGTGATACGCTTGGCACTCCACCTACATTGTTTCCTGTCATTTTCTCATTTTTCTTTTTGCAACAGGAAAAATGCATTAACTGTTTGGAAATCAATAATCATTCCATTCACGACTGCTCTCTTTTTCTTATCGCACTCCATGATAATTTATTAGCAGAACTCATGAACATGTGAATAACGCTTTTTTCTCCGCTTGTTATTATTAATCTGTACCTTAATTGCTTTGCGCTATTCGCGTCAGCGCAAAAAAAGAGACGTCATAAACAATGAGCAAACATTGTTCTAATTGATTTGGGTATGAATGATAATAGTCGTGGTAACTCAGCTGCATTAAAATTTACAGTCTTCCGATGTCTTATGATGAATTTACCATTGTCTAATGACAGCTGAATGCAGTATACCATATCTTGCTATGCTAATAGAGGTACATCTAGTAAACGATACGCTATTTTTTGGACAATTTATTTATTGACGACATTTTGAGCGGATAGTTCGTACTAATAGCTATGATCTGTAATAAAGTCAATCGTAAATTAATAAATAAATTTTGCTTGCAATGATTAACCAAGACTTTTTAGAAGGAAAGAAAAAAAACATTCAACAATATGAATAGTATCTATTAATACAGAATAACAGCAATAGAGCTATATTTTTAATGATATAATAATATTAAGTAATTGTAGATAGGAAGTATATTTGATCGATTGTCAGTGGCGCTATTGTAACAGTTGACCAGTATTGGAAGACGAAATTATTTAAGGGATTTTTAAGAATTCTTTCAATTCAAGCTGCTGAGACTGCTTTTATAATTAATAATTTTCCGCGATGAGAAAGATCATCATATTCGTGTAGAGAATATCTTTGCTAAACAAAGCGACTGCAATGCGTTAATGCGATATCAGTTTTCAAAATAGAGCACACGCATATCGCGGTCGCGAGATAAATATTCCTCATTTGTGTGCAACCCAACACGAAAGCGATCACAAATATCTTTGCTTGAGTCACGCAGGCGCGAAAAAATAATTTGTCCACCCGATATCGTCATCCATACGGCAAAAGTATTCGCCCGTACACCTGCGTCATTCGGCTACAAGCTCTCAACATTTTTTTCTTTTTTTCTTTTTTATCATCGACTTCTGACCTCGGCGTTCCATATTTTTCAAGGTATCTAGATGAACGAGCTCTACATAACATATCGACCCGATTTAAATCAACGTTTGCTAAATTTATCCTTGATTAAAGTACGATACAGGTAGCACCCATGCAAGCACCACAGCAGAGAAAAAGGATTAGATGAAGAATAGACCTTCGTCCATTCAAGAGCACGAAGTCTGGACGTTCTGGTCGTTCGTCTCGCTTCTTCCTAATCAGCCGGTGCTGAAGTCGCTCGTGGACCATTGCGACTGCAGGCATTCTGCGTTGACGAGATGTGTCGTTGGCAATTAATTATCTACGCAATCGCGTAGGCGTTACTAGTTAAGGCATTATATATATATATATATGCCTTAAACAGCATCTTCTAATCTATGTTTCCGATTCTAAAAAGTTTTTTTCGTTATCAAGTTATGAGCTTTTCGATGGAAATTTCCTCTTTTCTGTTTAAAAATATCCATATTTTTCACAGTATCAATCGAAGTAATTTGTTTTAAAGTATCGATAAAAATGTTATAACTAATTTATGAGTATTTATTGAAAACTGAGAAGATTAATGGTTGACTCGTGATTATTTCATTATTGTAAAAAATTTAATTTAAAAGCATTTATTTCAATAAAATGTTTATAATTACATATGAATGAATGTAAACTAGAATCATAAATACAAAGTGATACTCTTAAATAACATATTTATCCTGCTTACTTAAACAACTACATTTATACAATTTTTTTCTTGACACAATGAATCTCGGAATAAGTTTAAGCTAAAATTATCATTATTTCTCAAATTTCCCATTACAGTAATTCTGAAAATTAATAAAAAATGCTTGAAAAAAAATGTTTTCATACATGCTGATATGATTTAAGAAAAGGTGGAACTTAAAATCTACTCGGTAATAATTTTAATATCAAAAGATACCGATCTTAATAATGTAAAAAAGAAAGCCATTTTGCATAGCGGCGGGATGGGAGGGTCCATCAGTCCGTTGGAATAATTTACCTTTAAACAAGAGAAATAAAAATAAAGGGTAATGCAATCAATTATTCGAAAAGGCCAAACTTTTAACAACACTAATTTCTAATCTGTTTATTCATCGTCAAGTTAAACAATCTCCATTACTTTAATCTCGAGTGTCACAGAACATAATCGTACCTGAATAAAAGTATGGATAACCATAGCGGTATACTGTAATCGTACGATGGGATCACGTACAAGATTTTCACGGATATGGCTGACATTGGCGAAGACCAACTATTATACAACAAAGTCAACGATGGCGAAAATTACGGTTCCAAATTACATGCCAAAAGAAGGAGGTGCATCATGTTCATCCCCTTACGCATGATGCAACAGTGACAGCGCAATCGTTACATGGCGAAAAATTGTAACAGCGAGTAATAGAACGAATTTCGAAAATTACACATTGTCCACGCCCTCCTCTTCCTGCTGTTAACCATTTTATCTCACTAAATCGCTCAGCTCCAAAATGGCCATTATTTATAATCCCTACAAAATCTTCGCTAAATGCAGGTTTATGATTTTTATTCCAGTCCAGATTTGAGTCTTGGACGGAGTAACTAATTTTTATACTCTATATTATCTCATGTTAATAAACATTAGTCTATACTGAATCTACACTGTATTATGCGTGGCTATTTTGCTTTATTGTTATAATAATTCGCGAAAGCTTTTTATACTTGACAACTTGATAGCTTGAATGACTATACTTCGATTTTTGGCAGGTTAAAATAATTTGCGAGGCGAAGGGAAGAAAAGTAATATCAAAATGAGATTACTAATTAGTTTTTAAGTTAACCTTCCTCCCCTTTTCAGATGAAATTAAGATGGCGTGTGTGGCCACAGTTATCGAAAATTTATCAGCAGCGTTGACCCATTCTGAATAATAAGTCTCGAACTGTGATAGCCGCGCTATATAAACCGCTCACCTCACTTTCTAAGTTCCCTGGTGCGGTAAAAAAGTATATCGGCACTTATATAACGCCAGTGTCGAAGTATACATTTTACGATAGAGGGTGGAAAACCTGAATTTAAGGCCAAAACTTATTCCCTTGGAGTAGAGCCAAGCGAGCTCGTAAAAAACCTATAATAAGAATGGTTTGATAGTACCACCGTGTTTTCAGTAAATAGCATACACGCAGAACCCCCTGTAGTTTTAATTATTTTTCTACAACGCCACCCCCCGATCGGCCGAGTTGTGTGTTTAAAATTAGCCTACGCATATAATAAATAAATGAGGATTTCAACTAAGCTAAGGAGAAATATTTAAGAACTTTATGATTTTATCCTTTTCATTTATCATTTTCGTTTTGATTTTGGTAAGTTTGGTATGTTCAGTACTCCTGAAACGAACCAAGCGTAGATTCGTATAATACAATATCGTGTGAGCGACGATATTGTAAAAACATAAGGAGTTTTTTATAGTTTTCATTCCTTCGAATCGAGCGAGCGGATTGGCTTGGGCGAAAAAAAACTAACAAAAACAAAAATCTCAGTCATTACGACTGAATTCTAAATAGAAATAGCATCTGTATTGGAATATCGTTTTTTCAAAACTTTAAATCTTTACATTTCCAAGTGTCAGTGTGTACACAGTGCAAACATCGCTCAGAAGAACATACTACATTCACTTGATTCATCGAAGAGAAAGAGCTAAATTATTATGGATGTAAACACATTGATAATAATGCGGTTATTATAAACATTGTAAACATGCTATTTTTGAAGCCTTAATGACTTGATATGTAATCAATGTCGTGACTGTCTGTTAAAAAAGAGTCGCCGAAAATTAATGCCGACGATGGATAATGGTCGAGGAGTAGTTTATACAAATGTCAGTATTGATATTTGGCTCGAGTGATGATCAGTACCTCTCGCAGCAAATCATCCACTGACGAGGTTTTAAGTCAGCGAGCTATTTATTGACTTTCAAGCACACGCGATCGCTAGAAAGTCTCGGCTAATATTATCGTGGGTTCTTACTCCTTCATAAATAGCCTTCGCAAATAGCGAAAGTTAATAATCTGGTCCTATGCGAAACAACGCGGGTGGCTACGATGACGATTGTCGTATTACAGTGATCGTATATAAGCTAAGTGACGACGACATGCAGTTCCTACGCATCTGCAAGACTATAGAAGGCAAGACCGGAGACTGGCAGCACTTTATGAATACCAATAAGTCCTAGCGGAGGTCTTCGTCTTATGCATGTCGGCGACATTGCGGAATGCGCGTTTACGAAAGCTTATGCGTACTTATGGCCCGCGCGTCTACAAGAGGCTTACGAACTCGCGACGTGTTAACATTGTTGCGAGGCCAAGCCCTTTTCTGGCCAAGTGTAATCGGTCACCCCCCCCCCATCATTAAATACTCACTGTCTCAAGCGCACCGGAATGGAATACGAGGCTCTTTAAAGACAACGAGCATCTTTAAAAGATTATAGCTCTCGATTATAGCTTTCCTAATTTTAACGCATTCAAGAGCCGATTGGATCACTAGTGCCGATCCCGTTTTACCAATACTATTCTTTAAGGTTCGTAAACAATGTATATGACATACATTTAGAGGGTAAAAAAACTCGTCGTTCTTTCGAGACTGGGTTGGAGAGGCCTCGACAGTCAAAGGCATTCGCGTATGGCTGAAAATCGAGGCACGCAAGAGAAGCAGCTGCATGGTCAATAGCTACGGAATTAAATTGCAAGTGTAATGGCACCTCGGAAAGGGGCCATTATGTCTCGTGAAACCCCTTTTCTCAAGGCTCGATACGCAAAGGAACTTTCACTCTCGGGCAACAAAAATGAAAACTCGTTGGATTCGCGATGGCTATTTTCGAATCGGGCTATGATGCTCTTTACATAATGCTAAAACGAAAAGAGAGTCCGACTCTGTAATAGTAATACACAATTACTTTTTTATAAGAATCGCGATTACTTTTCTGGACATTGAGTTTACCGCCAAAGAATTTACCAAACCGTGTGCAATGTTTTTATTGCGCCCCCCCTCTCTCTCTCACCCAGACTTACAGCAGCACGCTATCAACTGCTCGGATAAACATTTTATTTTCTTAATCAGAGATTACAAAAATAAACGCGCGCGTCATTGAGCATCCCAATAATAAGTCTAAAAATTCAATTCCAAATTTTGACAGAATTTTTGAATGAATATCCCTTATATTTCTGTAAAAGTTGCTTTAAAAATGTCTGTATTACGCATAAATTCATTATTTAAATTAATTTGTTATTCCTCCTCTTTTCATTAATTTAGTCAGACTTATATATAAATTGTAAATATTATATTTTATAGATTCTCTAAAAGAAACGTGTGTCAAAAAGTTAGACATTGTCCGCAATATACTTTCTTCTTTTAATTCTAACGACCGCATTGATTATATATATATACGTACTGATTTCAAATTATACGCGTTTTTCGCGTTCCTTATGTGACCAATAAAAAAATCAACTCACGTTTATTTATTAAAACGCATTATAAGCTGTTTTCAATTTTCGTAATTTAACATTAGAACGAGGGAAATGTGCTCTTCATTTCAAACTTTATCCGGTATAAGCATGTACCAAATTTTACATGTAAATCATGTATGTAATTACCAATATTTATAAATATATTTATTAATAAATTTATTTAAAAATTTTACCTTAATTTATGAGAAATAAGAAAACCGCTAGTCTACATATAATTAATAATTAATATTAATTAATATTAATTTAATATTAGGTAGTTATTTCATCTCATATTAATAAAAAAGTTAGTCTCAATAAATTACTTCAAAATATTTCTTCAAGCGTTATAAAAAAAAAACTTAAAAAACGGACATATTCTTTCTCGTCAAGTTGAAAAAAATCACTCAATGTTTTGCAGATTAATAAAATTGCTATTCCTAAGCAAAGGAGAAAAATCATAAGTGATTTTGTGCATAATCTGTATCATAAATAATAGATTCAAAAGATTAATTTGATTTATTTCAAATCTATAATCTTGCTCGGATTTTATTCATCTTATTAATTAGAAGTGCTTAACCTATGTAATCCTTATCCTTTTTACTGCCTATAAGATTTATTGCCGCGCCTTATTCTTCTCCTGAATTTTTATACCCTACAATTTTCATTGAAAACAGAAATTAAAGTAAACTTATTTAGACATTTTCTAAATTCAGTAAATAAAAAGTAATTTTATTATTTTAGTATTATACTTTCTTTTGATTTGGTAAGGCTATTATAAGATAAGATTAATAAGCAAGTATTAAGAATCACCTAAAATAACATCCAGGTATTTATTCGAATCTCATATAATAGCAAAGCATTTCAAAATTATTTCAAATCTTTAGTATGAATATATTTTAATTATCTTGGAATTATTTGCTCGTATAAAATAATCCTATGAATTGTATTGAGCATATATTTTTTGAACCTTGGAGTAAATCGAGTAGATTATGAAATTACAGGTATCGCGATGAAAATATAAAGATCGTTAGAAAGCCCAGGTGGACATACCTGCATATGCATAAAACGTTATATAACTATAAAACATAATATAAATAATATAAATATACTCCAAAACAATTATATAGAAAACTTTGCATACTAAAATTAATTTAACACTGTCGAATAAAAAAATGATAAAATGGACTGCGAACTTGGATACGAAATCCTGGTATTCAATACAAAGGATTTTCTAATACTGAACAAGTTTCTTTATTTATGCTGAAAAATCAAATTATAGTCGAATGGAAATCGCGAGTAAATTTCAAATAGAGATAAATTTTTATATATTAATATACCTTAAATTATATATAATTTGTAAAAGAAGGTATAAGATTTTTAACAACGCATAAAAAACTAACTCAACACGTACATTTTTAATTTTAAAAGTACAATATTGTTATTAATAATACGTTATACTTAACGCATTTTTCTGCTGCTTTCAAACGAGTTATAACAATGTTATTGACAAATACAAATTATACATAATATTCATTTACCTTTCACGGTTCGACCTTGCATAAACAAAATACCTCAACAATAATATAACGTATAAAAATATATCCATTTGAAATTATTGTTCGTATTTCTTGTAATCCTAATATTTTTTCTATTCTTAATGTTTGAATATACATTATTAATATACAATAAAATAATATATCACGAATATCGTGAAATATCTATTTCTTTATTACGTCATGTAAGATGTTTCAATCTCATAATTTTTTCATATTTACACAGCCAATAAGTATATCATTTATATAACAATATCGTGAATTTCGAACAATCTCATATTAAAACATTTTTTACTATAACATAAATTTGACTTTCAAATGAATTTTTGCGGGTGTAATTTCTAATTATCATATAATGTTTATTTAAAACTATGTTTTAATTTTAGTTATTATATTATCGACGATTGTTGAGAAATGTTATACATTTAATCTTTTATACGTTATTTGGACTTTAGATCCGGCGAACGAACTAAAACAAGAAAATATCTCAGTAATTAGCTGACAACGTCAACGTTTTTCTAATTCGTTTAAATATTGTTTAAGTACCGCAATTAATTGCTACATGGTCATTTTAAATAGTTTAATTTTTAAAAACAAGAGGATAAAAATAGTAAAACACTTTTAAATATGTCAATGAGTTGATCGCCAAAGTTATGAATGAGTCAATTCAAGTTTATGTAAATGTAAGATACACATTTTTATAAATAAAATAAAATTTGAAGTTTACTATCAATACTTGTAACTCGAATTATTTAAACCTGGTAAAGAAAAACAATTTTAGATTACACGATTCGAGTCTTAATCGATTAATCGATGATGCATCTATATCGAATCGTTTCGAAATGATCACAAATTAATGTAAAATTTATATAATTATTTATTTCTCAACATATCAGTAATAAAATACGATATAATATTAAAATAATGATTTAATAATAATAAAAATATGGATATTTTTGCAAGTCATGTAAGTTAATGTAATGCTGGAGTCTGTAAAGGGCGCAACAATGATTTGATTTAGCATTCAATTACAATTGACCGTTCATTCTATATATATACATGATTTGACTAGCGATGCCGCCAAGCTTTCCCCTTCTCACCCACGCCTTTTAAAATAAAGCTAGATAATCTTTGCTAAATTTATAAAAAAACATATAAAATAAGTTAAATTGTTATCTGTTTTTATTAAATTAAATATCTTTGGACAAATTATTTGCCGCAGTTAGAAACGAATACATTTTACATTATACTAATATTATCGCTCTTAGATTAAATATTTCTATAAAAGTATAGGCACATTCAATGAGAGTTACGCGATTCCATGGAGATCGAAGGCAATAAAGAAAATGAACGGCGTCTGCTTTAATGTAGTAGTAACCGAACCCTAGGGCATTTTCATTGTCACCGCACACGAGTACGTATGCGTCATCTTCTGGACATGCAATAAGTGAATGCATTTTGCATAGAAAAAATTGAGTTGCTCGTTTCTCGCTGCTCTACACCTCCGTATAATCGTAAAAATAGCGAAGACAGAGAACGTACAATATATATTTATATATTTGTTACTATTGAGATATCGATTAAACGAAGCGCATCTGGCGAACCTCCGGAAATTGAGTAGATTTATCAAAAACTAATGAAATATTCCCTAAGAACGTACTTATCATAATTAGCACTGTATTTAAACAAGTAATTTACTGTAGCAATTTTATAAATTTGTCAGAGCGAGCAAGGGCCAAACATTCGAGTCGGGAATTCGCAAATGTCGGCAAATTAAAATTTATGTGTAGGTTCTGAGCATCTGCGGCCTCATGCTAAATATATTTTTTTCGTCTTGAATTGCCAGATGGCTAAAACATGTAGGCGATCTAAATTCCGCCTTAAAAAAAAGATGATTTTAATAACGTCCAACATAAAGCGAGAAGTATCTCGAATGATTCATTTAGAAAAATTGTCAAATTTTGAATTTGACCCAATTCTCGACACAATAATCGCTTGACTCTGCAAGGAATCAAAGAGGGAATAAAATACATTGCATACCAGGCAAAGACCAAACGATTTGCTCTTAGGAAATATAATTAAAACAAAGACAATGTCGCCTACCTTTCTATAGGTTAAATAAATTCAAAAGAAATAAAAGTATATGTTGCAAAACATAAACGATATCAATTCAAAATTCTCTGTAAATCGTGCAAAGATATCCACCTAAGATTTGACGTGATATTGAGATGTCGCTGCTAAAGGAGATAAAAGGTCCAAAGTTTAATTAACAATGATGCGTAAGTACCAACGCACCCTCTTCTCTTTCCTCTGTTTTTTTTTAGTAAACCAAGCCGGCCATTCTCAAATAATCTAGCTCGTTGAACTCTTTGCTTCCGTACTTAATAAGGTTTATTGTTGCACTTAAATTTTAAATCCTCCTACTCTTTTCCTAGACCTTTTCCGGACTTCTTTATGTCAAACATGTCGCATATATTCTTTTTTAACATAAAAAATATTAATGAAATTGTTTAAATAATTGAAAGACAATAGAGAAAATACTGCATTTCGTCACTAAGCTTGAATGTACTTTTATTTTTTTTACTACATTTACGTTTATGAAATACATAACCTAATTCATCTACATGCATTTTCTTTTTTTCTTCTTTTTTTACTCACAATATAGTTACATTCATGTTTATCGTTAGTTTATTTAGAAATTATGTTTCTATACATGCATTCTTGTATCGTGGATGAAACTTTACGTTATTTTATTTCAATGTTTAAGCATTGCTGGTACATTAGCTAGTATGTGGGACTAATAAATTCACTCTTCGTATTATAAAATAAAATAAAATAAAATAAAATAAAATAAAATTTATATTACTATTAACTAATGATATTAATTAAATCATTAAATTCTCTAACAAAATAATTGACTAACTTGAAAGAATTGAAATTTATTTTTAACAAATAGATAATATAAAAAGATCGTTTTCTATTACCGTAAATAAATACAATTTTTCGAGAAAAGTATTTTTGATTTATTTTGGTAATAATATAGATATATATTTTATTAAATGATTATTTATAAATGACCGAGATAAAACAGAATAAAGAATAAACAGATAAAACAGAATCTTTTTTTGTTTATGAATCATAATGAAATAATAGGTATCATAAAAGAAGCATGAAAAAATTCGTTAGTAATTTATTATGAGAATATATTATTTCATTTTGGTGAATACTCACTATAACGAAATCAGATAAAGAAATTCAAGTACCATTAGCTTGCTTACCTATAACAAAAAATATAACATAATCGGTTAATTCAGAATAGTATTGTAGTAAGGGGATTCTTAATATTTGTTAAGAAAAATTATTATAAACATTAGTAACGTTAGAATTATTGGAAATAATTTGTATTTGGTAATGCTATTATATCCGTCCGAACATCAACTTTCATATTTCTTTATAGTCAGAGTGTAAGAATTTTAATAGAATATTTATAATGAATGTAAAGAAGAATAGGTCAGAAAAATATTCGAGGAATTCGTTAAATAAAATTCAAATCAGCAAATCTCAACCACATTGGCGAAAGTCGCATCGGGAATAAAATCCGTTCTAAGAATACGAACTCGATAAAAATATCGGTGACTCTAATTGCTTAAATCGCAAGAGCATTTGATTCAGGATTGTAACGAAATCTCCCGTGGTTGCTACCATAGATATATACTTGCTTTTGAAGCCTAAATATTTCGTGCTGCAACGATGATTTATCAAAAGTCAAACAATTATATTATCCTGGCGGCAGTAGTAGCGAGAACAACACACCAACGGTGCAAAAAGATAAACATGTTTTCTTTTTTCGCTCTCCTCTAGGCTTCGAGGAGAACAGAGACGCACACGATAACATTTATCTTATTTTTCAGCGCGGCATTCCTCGACGAGATGAGCCGACAACTTTTCCTTTCCCGCAGCCTCGGAGTCTTGCTCAGACTCAAGTTGCATGAGAATCCATTGATTCACAACCAGCATGAAACTACGAGGGCGGAGAATGAAATCATTCGTTCCCTCCTAAGAATCATGTGCCTTCCATTAGAGCGGACGAGCAAAAGAAGAGAGAGAGAGAGAGAGAGAGAGAGAGAGAGAGAGAGAGAGAGAGAGACGAACATCTCTCGAGTCTTGCAGATAAGCTCCCACAAGATGGAAGGAAGTAAAGGCTTGGAACTTTAAGGAGAGTACACAGCATTGTGAAACGCATGTTTTGTTCAGCCTCGCTCACCACGCGCTTATAACGAAACTAAAGAAGAAGTTTGTTTCAGGCGCTGCAATGCATCGAGTAAAAAGAAACTTACCAGCAAAAAGAAGAATAAAATTTAGAGACGAAGGGATGAAAAATCTTTAATCCTTTCGAGCCCAATTTTATTTTTTTTTTAAATTATTTATTCTCTTAAAGTATTATTGGTTAATCTAACTAAGATGAATTGTTACTGTAATATTCATAATAGCGAAATTAGCTCTCAATATTTACATTCGTAAACGTTCAAAATTATTACTAATTACTATAGTTTAATTATTATTATTTAATTATTATAATTATTACTAATTAATTATAGTTTTATTGATGCATTTTAATTATTTAAACGATGCTTTCTTCCTAACAATAAATTGTATGATCTAAAAAGTATTATTTGTTTATGAGGAGTATTGACAATAATTATAACCTAATATCAATCAAGATTAATTATCACTATTAATTTTTTTTTATGATTTAAATCAAAATTCCCACTAGATTATCCATATAAATTTTCGTGAAACAATTATAATTGCATTAGGTATATAGTTCGGAAACTAATACATTATACAATAATGAATTCAATTAGCATTTTCAACATAATAAAAACAGATTGTAAACGAATCTTTTTCTTAAAGTTTTTATTTCAAAGAATTATGATTTTTTTAACGACATAACCTCATTTATTATGTTTCTCTTAACAAAATACGATATTAACGTTATTTAAGTTGATTGGTGTAATTAAAAAAAAACTACTTTTAATCATATAAAAAGTGCTAATAAAAATGAACCTTATCGTGCTATCTTTCAATTAATAAGTTACCATAAATATAATAATGCTCGTTTCATTTGAGCTAAAACTTTTTTATTATGGCCGCAATAAATGACAGTAGCATTGAATAATAACTGTGTTTTCCTTGATTTATACAGTTATAAGAAGACCTTATCTTTGATCAAACACGCTAAAATCGCATTGCACCATTATAATTTCTATGTTAGCCGATGAAGTGCGTCAACAACATAACACCGGAGTCATTACTTTGGAACAGAATTCAATGGGTCATAAGTCATGGATTACGAAATCCGTACCCGAATATCCCCTGTATCGAAATTACCCAAGCTTTGTCATCGTTTAATTTCTAGCTCATAAATTGCCTTTCCTGGATTCTCTACCTTATATCCAGTGGTCTAGATAACTAGTAAAATAATTTTAAATGTTCATTTATATAAAAATTTATTAAGATTCCCAATTGCGTTAATCTATTTAGTTAGAAAGCCCGAAAAACTTATTTTAGAAATTTTTTTCTCAAATTTACTAAAATTTTCCAACATTCATTTACTGTATTTACCTAACTAGATTCTCTCTTTTATTTTCATTTTATGCTTTTCGCGTATTCAATTAGACTGTAGAATGCTTGACACTAAATGTTAGATTTTAAGTTAATATCATAAACTATTAGTTTGTTTACTCGTAATATTACAGCCACAGATGTACACATTAAGGGATTTCGTATAAGGACAATCGTACAAATAATTTATTATTATAAATTGAAAAATATATTTTAAGACTTCAAAATAATAACCACTCCAATGAGTGTAATTTAGACCTATGACTATTTTAACTGATTAAATGTGTATGAAAGATATAATATATTTTAAACTTTTTTATGAAGTCTTTTAGAAAGTATAACAGTATTATTTATTATTATTATTTTAATTAAATTAAAATGTAAAAAGTATGCCTATATATTTAGAGAAACTTTATAAATTCATTAAATGATTACAAATAAGGCACTGATATTTCATTGATAAACAGATTATCACTATGTATTCCTATAGGCTCGTATCGTTGGACATACGTGACGAATAACGTAGAATAATCTTTTAAAAAATATAAACAATATATAGATAATGACAGAAATTATAAAATAACTGAGTGTTGTTCTTTATATACGGCCTTTTAGATTCTTCTTATGCTTGCTTAACTGCTTGAAAGAAATTTTGGGTTCGAGAAACGAAGAAAGAGAGAGAGCGAAGAAAATTTAGCTCAAATTTTATAATCCTTCATAAATATAATTTATAAAACCAGAAAATGACTAAAGAAATTTATAAAGAAAATTTAAGTTATACTTAATTGCACTGTGGTCACTATTGACATTTCAATGTAATATAATAATAATATTGTGAATTATAAAAACTATTGATAATAATAGAAACGGATTAAAGTTGGACTCGACTTAAAGTTATAAAATAATTTAATATCGTTAACCAAAACGAATTTGCTACATTGAAGGAGTAACATTCAAAACAAATGGCCTTTTTTGTACTTAATACTCATTGATAATAAAAATTATCCTAAAATGTCCGATGGCGTGTAAACATAAACATTACGTGTAAACATTCATAGGTTGTATATGTATTAAGAGATTATTAAGAGTAATAAATCTAAAAACGATGCAGGGATGAGCTGGATAAACGATAATTTTAGGCAACCCAAGAAATTGAAGGGGCTAGAAGAGGAAAAAGTAGACAGGAGGTGAAGCAACGAGTCAAATTTATTAGCACAGAGACTAATCATTGAAAAATCTTGCAGTGTACGCATAACGTTGACAAAAGCCGATTTCCATAATTAAACGTATGTCTGGAGGTTTTCTTGTTGTAATGCGATGATAGACTTCTTATCAAAGTCTTCCATTTCTCTGAGCTCTCGAAGGGAGGGAAGGCACGATCGGTCTTGGTTTTACGAGAGCCGGAGAATGAGAAACAAAGGATAAAAGTCGACGAAATTTCATCGGAGTTGGCAGTAATTTCGCTTATGTTGTCAATGTGCAGCCCCGCTTCGCGCCACATGTACATCTGCGCTATCGCTCTTTTTTGTATACCGATAGCAACAACATGTCTATAAGCCTTATAATCTTAAAAATAAATGCTTCCATCTCCTAATGCTCTTGCTCCTAGTTCATTCTCAAGGTATTTATCAAAAGCATAAATTCCTAAAGGATAAAAAAATAAATATTATAAGGGGAATCAATGAAAAGGAGATACGTAAACAAAGAACAATTGAAAATATCAAAAATAATTATAGGTATTCCGCGATTAATGTACAGAACCATGGTTATCTGCCGAATCGCTATTATACGCACGGGATAGGAAGGAAGCGTGTGCACGTGTACGTTAATTATCGTAGCGATTGCTTAGCTTTCAGAGCTCGAAAATCGCGCCTACCGAAGCGAATTTCGGCTACTCGGATCTCGCCTCGACTTTTTACATTTCGTCTGCGTGGAAGGCTCTCATTTTCAGATAATAGACATCTTTATTTATGAATAGTGACTTGCGAACGAGTGAATAATTATTTATAACTAGTGTATGTTATGAAGGAAACTCGGCCCCGCATTTTGACACTTTTCATTGTTTGAGATCGTCACGCCCAAGTAGAAGACAATACAAAATAAAAATGTTCGACAATGAATTTTATTTTTTCGCTTGCGCAAGGCCAGAGACATATTGAGTTAAAATACCAGGAAAGCCGATTTCAGCTTTGGAATTGAGATTACGAAATGAGAATCGTTGGAGATAAAAGACTCGAGCAGGTAAGAATCTCTTAGTGTTTCAGTCGCAAAAAGCTTATATGTCCTGCTTATCTAATAAGTATCGGGTGTTGAATATAATTAATACGAGATATACTGTTTGAGATGGTATATGAATGATTATGTGGAAAATAATACTCAAGATTTTATTAATTCTTTTAAAATTGTTGATATTGAAGAAACAATTTATCTAAGAAAACGTATTTCCATGACCTATAAGTTAGTTGTTTTTAAATATTATTTTAGTTTAAGCAAAGATTTCCCTACAGACTGCTTGGAAAGACAATGTTTGTAGATGTAGAAGACTTTAATAGTTTTAATAAACAATAGTCTTAAATTTTAAACCAATAGTATAAAAAAGTAGGGCCCTCTCATTCATTTACAAAAATAATTTTCTATGCTACGGCTTAATTCGATGGTCAGTGTTGTGTTTTTGTTTTGTTTTTTTTATATTGATGCATCAATACCGTAGGAATGTATTTAGAGTAAATAATTCTGTCTCTCACACTGTCGAACGGACGAACGCCGTTCATCTTTGTAAATCCAATACAAAACGCTCAGCCATCACACAGTTAACCTCCATCCCGGGACAAACATCGACCAGGTATAAATTGGAAATTCCTCAATATTGCAGGTATAATATATTGTTCCTCAAAATCACTAGAGGCATTGGCCCCGTCGTCCGCAGAATACATTTCGCAACGCAATGAATATTTACTTAGTGCAGTCCTGCAACAGGGCACATGGGAACTCCTCCGACAAAGGATTCCAACAGTGACAAACAATGCAGGATAGCCCCGGAGGGTATCAGTCGACCAAATTTGTCCAGTTCACTTTGACGCTCTACTTCGACGCAAAGTTCTTGAAACCCTGTAATTTTCTCAGCATTCCATTAGCATTTAAACCATTTTCGTGAAGCGGCGCCTCCTAATTTTTGAAGAGGAAAAAACGCCTTTAAAGTTGGTTATTCCATGTTTGTCAATATTTCTTTCTTTCGTTGTGAATTCAAAACTGTCGCTTATTTTCATCAAAAAGAATATTTCAATATTCAATATTTGTATTTATGAGAAACGTGTCTGAATATATATTTCAACGTAAAAAAATTCCCAATTAAAAATGATACGTTGTTAATTATTTTTTTACTTAATTTTTGCATATCATTTTATACTTTGTCGCTTGGATACCATAACTACGCAAATGTACAGATATTAATGAGTGTATATATAGTCTAAAAAGGTATGCGACTTAAATATCCACCAAACAATTGCTGAAAAATTAAGTGTGGGACTTTCTTTTTTAATACATACAAGCCGAGACTTTTAGGGAATGCTCGTATCAGAGCTGTGGAAATGCGAATGAGGAAGAAGCATTCTCATTACTCTAAAAGTCTCGGCTCATAACTAGACCACGACCCCAACAGCGCATGCCCAACCTAATTGATTTTCATCGCAGGTCGAATGTTTCTAACTTTGCGACAATATTTTCCTTCAATACTCTGTAAGTCACTTTTCTTTTTCTCTTAGCCATAAATATTATTGTCACAAAAATATATTTCAAGTCAAACTATTAATTAAGTATTGATCGCGTTGTTATATATAGCTCTTTGAAACCTATACCGTTATTTATTTCCGGAAAAGTCTGTGAGAAGAAATTATCTGAGAACAATGACTTATCGCTCGATTTTTCCGTGCTCCAACTGAAGCAAATATGTTACACATATATATGTCAGTTTTAAAAAAATCAACAGAATTTAATACAAACTCAAAAGAGCATTTTGCACGTTCTCTAACAGTAAAAAATCAAGTTCTCTATTGTAAATTAAGATTAGATTAGATAGATAACTAAACAATAATGTATTTTTATTCCGTTAAAAGGGTAATATAAATATTTTATAGGTTTGATTTTCGCCTAACGAATCATCAATGAATTTTTTTGAAAAAGTTTGAAAAAGATTTTTTAAAATACTTCGAAACTCAAACTTATTTTAGCGCGTTGACAATATGTTCGTAATCAATTGACCACTTTTTAAAACCGTATAAATTTCACTCATCAGAGGAATTAAAAGTCGAAAAGTAAGAAGGTTATCCTTTTCTATCCCTCGACAATTTCTTTCATCGAGCATCATACAGAGAAAAAAGCTTCGAGAATTGAAAAATAGGTGACGTATATCGATATTACAAGCTCTGTACTCGGAATACCGGAATCGAAACCTCCCAGACAAGTCATTCTCTATGCCCACCTTAAAGCAGTGTTGTAATGCAAACCTCCCTCACTCTTCTGACAATTTGTTCTACCTATGAATTTTTCCAATTGCCCTACACGTGACGTGCATCCCTTCTTTATGAGGTCAGAATATCTGTCATTTTTCGAAATTATATATTAGATAATTTATCCCTTACAAGTAATTAATCTGGAAGTCCTGTCGGAATGTCGCTTCTATACCTCCTTGAAAATTAAAAAATTTAATATGCATTTTTTACTGGCTATATTTTCTAATTTATTCCTTTTATACATGTTTCCCTTAATCTAATTTTTACAAGATGTATAAAAAATTCTATAAATTATACTGCACTCCTTTATTTTTATATTTATAATATCTTATAATATTACCCATAATAACGCCTGTAAACACAATAATTCTTTTTAATTTCAAATTTTTATAAAAGCCTTTGTGAAAAAACTTTGAAGTTTAAATAATTAAAATTATTGAGTTCGTTATTAACGTTTTCCTAAAAATATTAATAACGTTAATTAATCTTAAAGTAAATTAAAAAATATTAAGTGAAACTGGAATTCGGAATCTCGCATTTTTATAAGCTTAGCAGCAATGATCCAGAGCGTTATTACTTCTTGTGAAACTCCAACAAAGTCTTCTTTGTTTTATTTCATAAATTTTGTTTTAAATTAAAAGTTCAAAATATGTAATATAATAAACGTTGTTTCCATTGAGCTATATGTTAATTAGATTCAATATTTAAATATTATTATCATTTCGAAGTTTTAACGAATCTTAATAAATTTTATTTATATTTACTTTGATTTCTATATAATACCTCGCACGTATAATCTTGTTATTTATAGTCATTCTATTCTGTTATGTAAAATACGTGAACATATGTTTGAATGAATTTATGAACGTATGTATAAATAAATAAAAATAGTAAAGCTTTCAGAAATAATACTATATCTTTCTTTTTAAGAATCCACTTACAGATTATCAATTGCGTCATGTTCTATATATATATCTATATATATTCTATATATATTCAGTAGAAGGGCTAGTGAATAAAATACAATTATTCATTTTACCTATGAAAAGCGATAATCAAAAGATTAGGTAGAGTAGATTTTCAAATACAATTTAACTAAAAGAATCGGTTAGTAGGACAGTAAGTTTAAATGTAAAGTGTGCTGTGCTTTCATTTCTAACTGTAAAGTGAAATTTATTGAAAGTTTTTTGATGTTTTTTAAATGTAATATTTTATTATAAATAGCTGAATAGCGAAATATCTATTTGTATAATGAAGAAATCTATTCATAGGATGGCAATTAGCCATTCAGGAAAAAGAAATCTGAAACTATTGCTTCAATTACAATATCAATTTTAATTCAATTACAATAAAATAATGAATATTGAAAGAAAATATAACTTTAGCTTATGAAAGAGGTAGCGGGCTGAGTTAGACTGAAAACTATATGGGATTTATCGAATAGACACATAATTGCAATAAATATCTAGTTAGTTTATTATTTTTAGTTAGAGTATATTCCTGTTCTACGGGATAAATGGAGAATACAAAAAAAAAAAAAAAACAATCCCTTTGAAACTTCGCAGGTAACCGAAAAGAGCGAGAGAATTAAAAAGAAAAGTGTGTAGGATTACTTAATATTGGCAAGGGGAAGGATAAAATTAAAATGAAAGTGACGCGCGAAGAAGGGTCGAGTAGAAAAGCGAGGTTGGTTCGGTCGTGCGTCGATATCTAAGTTAGCGAGATCAAAGGAGAGTATGGAGAAGGAAAAATGGACACAGGTTCGGGCTCGGGCTATTCGAGTGAGAGGAGGAGTTGTAGCGAATCGAACTCGAGGAAAGCCGTTTCAGCTTCGAGTTTGCGCGCGCAGCATCATAGTAATGGAGTCAGGTAGAGTCCAACCTTGACGGCCAATAACCGGGTAACGAACGGTAAAAATTCCGTCGCCTTATCCTTGTTTTTCTGTTCTTTTTTTGAACGGTCGGTGCTCTTTTAGAGGTCTCGCTCTTGGACAAATGCTTTTTAACCGATTCGTTTTTCCCCGCTGCTCGGAAAAGTTTTACTACTACTACTACTACTACTACTACTACTACTACTACTACTACTACTACTACTACTACTACTACTACTACTACTATTACTACTACTACTACTATTACTACTACTACTACTACTACTATTACTACTACTACTACTACTACTACTATTACTACTACTACTACTATTACTACTACTACTACTACGTCGCTTTCGTCATAGGAGTTCAGCGACGATAGGGAAAAAATTAAAAGAGGACTTCTGCCGCACTTAATGGTCTTCATGAGCAGCCCGCACCTAATCGGCTGTTTCACTCTTGTTGATATATGGTCATGCCTGTTTAACTTAAATAAGGGATAGTTTAACTTGTCAGAGCTCCATTTCCGGTTAGTCACACTACGAAAAATTGCCTTTGTTCGCCTACGCCAATATTCACACTTATAGTGATTCTAACCCTAATAATATTTTAATTCTATATTATTAATATTAAATTACGAAACCGTGCAGTTTTTCTAATGCAGCTTATGTGCAATGAGCCAAGAATTAATTGAAAATTATAACTTATAAATTAATATTCTATTATAAATAAAATAATCAATGTAAGAATGACAGTCTAATGATTTCGAGATTTATTTCGAGTATAGTATAAATTTTCGAGAGGTAATTTATCAACTAGTTTACACATCTGATAAGAGAGCCAAATAATAAGAGGCTTCCTCTGTGTTAAAATTTATTCTTTGAGAAAAGCACGTCTAGCGATGTAAGCGAAATAGAAAAAGCTCTCGTGCTTAGGCAATGAGAGCAAGAACGAAGCAACACTATAGACCCTCGTCGTGGATCGATAATGCACTCCAGAAAACTGTTTCGTGCTGCGAATATATATATATATATGTATACCTTAAGCTAGGAAAATTAGTCGTTCTCTTCGTGTAAAGGGACGGAGTGCTCGTTTCTCAGAACGAATAGGGTAAAAAGGAACAAGGTGTATATGGATTCAAAAGCATATACGTAGCCATCACAACATGCATCGATTTAGTTTTTTTTTCGATGAACTATTCGGTTGCACTAAAGGCAAACTCATTTGATTGATACGTGAATTGAGGGCGGGGGAGGGGACCAGAGGCGTTACTACTCTCTGCCCTCCCCCGCTCTTTAGAAAACCCATACGAATATAGATGCCATTGTAAGTATATTCTATGTACGATCGCGACACCAAGTTTTCAGTTCTCACACACGTGCATATCACGTCCGCACCTGTATATTTACAACAGTTTGTATATTAAAGCTGTTACTACGTAGATGGTTAGAGAGAAAATGGTAAGCTAGAGCCGCTTATTACCTATATTCCTTTTTTACTAAAATACTCGTGTAGTTGTTAAATGTGACAATAGTTGGAAGCTGGGGAACAAAATGTACTAGGAAACAAAAATACTGCTCGATGTGCGGCCAATCAATATTAACCTGAAAGTACAGGTCATTGCGCCTACAACACGACTCCCGTTTTAAAATATTCTATCAAGTTCCTCGAGCAAAAAATCTAATATTGAATTGTTGTAGATAAAGTTACGTTCTTCGATAAATTAAAGAAGTTAATTTTTTAATATTCATTTAACTTTCCCTCCACATGAAGACTCTTAACTCAAAAAAGAAAATTAAAGACTCTAATTTTATTTTTATTTCTTTTCATCAACAATAATGCACACTCCATTTCGCGAGGACTCGAACACCTTAGAATATTAAACATTTTAAGAGAATGTAGCATTTTATCGTAATTTACCCGGGTTGTGAATTATATGAATTGATATTGTACACGTAACAACTATGCATATTTTCATAATTTTTTGTAAACGACGCGTCTCTTTACTATATAACTTAAATCGATGTTAAATGCTATCACCAATTCTACCTCGTCAAAGATCTTAGTTTTAAATTATAGATTTCAGACCCCATTAACTGATCAGCAAATAATACGAGCTTTGTTTGCATAAATATTCAAAAGGCAAGGTTTATAAACGTCAGAATTCAGATGTTTATAGAGTGACTATTTACAAGAAAACAAAATGTTAAGAGCAAGAAATATCATGAAAAATAAATTTACAGAGAGTTGAGATATATGTTTGAGGTATAGCATAAAACCAGTAATAAAGTAAAAATAGAGAGGTACAAAAGTATTTGCTTAGATAAATTTAGAGTCGAGTGTATGATTGTACTAGTCCTATTTGGGGTGACCGGACATTGCAGTGAATAAAATGTATGTCATTTATAAAAATGGGTATTTTTTTAATTTATGCAAATAAAATAAATAATCATTAGTATAGAAACAAATTTTAATTATATTTTTTATAAAATAAACTATCGATTTACGCGGCACTAA
Organism: Ceratosolen fusciceps; assembly: GCA_018883505.1. Taxonomy (NCBI): domain Eukaryota; kingdom Metazoa; phylum Arthropoda; class Insecta; order Hymenoptera; family Agaonidae; genus Ceratosolen; species Ceratosolen fusciceps. The sequence continues at coordinate 368,293 of RCIC01000035.1, read as the reverse complement.
AAAATATTTTAAAATACATAATTACAGGTTAACAGTTTTGAACTTTACAGGTAAAAAGATGATTATCATACATACAATTATTTTAAATGCGTTTTCAATAACGATTTTGAATATTATTGAAAGACGGTGAGAAGGAATAAACATGGAAAGATGGAAATTATAAGTGATAGGAAGGGACATTTTCTAAACTGTAAGCAAACAAAGAGGATGAACAACGAATTATAATAATCAAAGTTAATTTAGTAATTACGATTTACAAGCAATAAATAAGATCCCTTTAATTGGTAATGAGCAAAATTTTTTCATTGACACAAGGTCAGTGTTTAGTAAACGTAATTAATATCACTTTTCGATATTCATATTTTTTCAAACATAAGAGAAATAATTTTGAATCTTTTACCATTTGTTTTTAAAAACGTTATCTTATATTTAATATGGAACATTTCTGGGTTTTAAAATATAATAGAATCGTTAAATATGGTACGAACAAACGAGTGTCGGTGACCCGACTTATTGATTGAGCAAACAATTAATGCAACTTTAATAAATGAGCGGATCAAGCGAATAAATATCTTTTGTAACAACGTATTAAGTGTTTACTGGATTTTATATTTACTATTTTATTTGTTTTAAATACTATATTAGAAATATTCTATTATCGGTAAAAAGGTTTTAACCAATAGGTTTAGTCTGCAAGAATAACTGATCTACTCATTGTTGTATTGTACATGTACTGTAAATTATTTACAATGTTAATTAATCTGAGAATATCACAATAACAGGAGGGATGCGATATGAAAATAATAAAGTGGATTAAAACAATGTTATTGAGATAGTGATATTTTCAACGTAAAATGAACTCGATTTAGAAAGAATACATTTCTATAATACCAGAAAAGTGTTCAAGGAATTTTCCTCGAATTTTCCAGTCGAACGGCTATATAATCTCCAAATAAGTCAATTTTTAAATATTAATCAGGAATTAATCGGGAATATTAGCGGAATCGGGACTGCAATTAAAATTTGTGAAGCGTCAGATACTTTGTTTAGCATCGGAAGCGAAAGAGCTTCATAAGACAAAGGTGATGGATCATCTTATCAATTGGAAATCTTTTGCTGAATTGTTTAATATTAAGGCTAATTGAAGCGAAAGAAGAAAGTATATTGAAGGAACAAAATGCTCGGTTCCTTTATAAGTCGTCTCTCGAAATTCACATTGGTAGATCGATCCAAAGCAAAATAGCAAAAAGTGAAAAGCAAAATATTACGAATATAACAAAGAGATCCTTACAAAAAAAAGAGGCGGCACATCACAATGAGAGCGAGAGAGAGAGAGAGAGAGAGAGAGAGATGAGACAGAGGGATCGATGTGCGGTAAACCAAAGAAAAGCAAAGTGAAGAAAAAATGAAAAAGAAAAAGGTGGCGGGCAAGACCCCCAGCAACCGTTGCTGCGACGTTGCCGACACTCGCTCAATAATATTGAAGCGAGTCCTGGTGCAATTTAAATGTACTGCCCTCTCGCCATTTTCGTAAGGAGCTCTCCCGGTAACCTGGGCCAGGCTCGCGGGTCCGCCTGTTTTGTCCTCGATTCTCGGAACTCCGGCGGGAGCTTCCTCGTTTATGCGTGCGCGCACCGCTCGCATAAACATTTCTCGGAATCGATCGGAGCCGTCCCCGACTTCCTCGCCGCCGTACTTTTAATTTGTGGGACGAGGTAATAATCGGGACATAGTGGGGCACCGCGATCTATAATCCTTGGGCATCTAGACTTCGAAAGGGACGGCGCGGCGCAGCAGTGAAAAAAGCCGGTAGAGAAAGACAAGTACTACTGCCAGTGGTCTATCCGAGGATGTTGCACTCTGGGGGTAAGTCGTTGTCCTCGGCAGGGCGTCAACGAAGTGTGCGCGGTCTCGCACACTTAAAGTAAAGGTCTCGTGACCATGCGTACCAGAGTGGATCCGTAAAAGACTGGCAAGACGAGAGACCGCGGAGAACCCCCCCCGGGGGGGGGTCGAGCCCAGAGCTCGGAAAGTTGTAAAGTAAGAAGATGAAAGCGGAGGTGGAGGATGCGCGCTGCGCTTACTAACCTCGTATTTAATCCCATTCAGCCTGAGCCAAGTTTCGACCTTGAGGCAATAAGAAGAAAGGCTAGGTAGAAGCGGTGTCCTGGGAAACTGGTACAGGTAGACGACGTCCTTCTCAAAGTTAGGCTTGTGGACGCCGGGCGCCTTGACTGGTACGGCAGTGGCAGTGGCGGCGGACGCTACGGTGGCGTTGGAGGCGTCGCCCCCGGCTCCAGCAACAGTCGCGTCGTTAGCTTCGTCTTCGCTTTTCTTCTCGGCCTCCTCCTTCTTTTCGTTCGAGGACTCCTTGGTCGCTTCGTCCTGCTTATTATCCAGCGGCATGTCGTCCTTAAGAGCCTCCTTCATTTCTTTCAAGTCCTTGATGTCCTTCGTTTCAACTGTCGGGCCGTTGTTTTCCGTCTCCGTAGCCATCGTCATCTTCGCGACTTTCCTCTTGTGAAGGTATTATGAAACTGTTGATATTAATAAAACTCCTCCTCGGCTTCGACTGCGTGTAAGATTTTGGCGGTCGGAAGCAAAAAAGGGAGGGGAAGGATCGCGATCGAACTCGGTGAGACGTTGAAGCTATTAATAAAACCTAGTCAATCGTTCGAAATGGAATTCCAGACGACACTGACTGAGCGGGCGACCAACGACGCCGTGCCGCCGCTGCTTCCACCGCCACCACAGCGGTGCCGGCCGGTTACCCCTCTCCCGCAACTTGTCGCCACCAAAGTCGCTAGAGCCGCTGTCGGTACGATGCGACCGAGACTCATCTACAGAAAGAGAAAGAGAAAGAGAAAGCGATGCGGAGTGGGAGCGAGCTCATCGGATTCACGCATGCGCGCTCTAGCCGCTGCCGCCACACCCCAGGCACTGGTAATGCCATGCAGACGCCATATTGGAAGAGTCACAACCACCCTCGAGGGTCCTCGAACCGACGGTGACGCTGACTTTAAGACAAGAATGGACCTGACAACATTATGTACAAGAAATTCTGCACTCGAGATCACTGCGACTTACGGCTGCAGCTTCTGTCTACTAGTATCTCCTTGCCCGCTCCTGCGCCGTCTTCTAATTATGGCGACTTTTCTGTCGAGCAAATAATTAATACAACGTAAATAATGAAGGAGCAGGTCAAGCGAATAAATATATTTTCTAACAGCATATGAAGCGTTCGTTTCCCAATCAAGCCAAGTTTCCACCTTGAGACAACAAGAAGAAAGGCTACGTAGAAACGCTGCCCATTATAGAGTTTTTTTTTGTTCGTTCATCCATGGTTCGTGCAATGAAAAAAATTGTTGTTCTATCAGCGATTGGGGGGGGGGCAGGAATCATGAAACGAGGCGGCCATTCAGTGTAGGAAGTTGAGCACTTGCTCAATGAATGCTCATCAATGTAATGTTCGAATAAGTCTTCCGAACGTCACTACTAATGGGACTAATTTTTCGGAATGCGGTCTCTGTCACTAAATCCGTTTTCACGTCGTACTCTAATCTACACGCACACTGTCTCAGTAATAACATTTGCATATAACTCCTTCAACAGTTAGAATCTTCGTTACGTCGACTGGACAGAAATATTTTACAAGCATGTTTTACAATTATTTTCTTGGCTTGTTCTCGGAAAAATAATTACCTCCCCCCCTGTCCCAATGGTAGAATTTTCGAGCACTAAATTAAATTTTTTCTTCATTTATGTCTTAAATTTTTTTTCCTTCCCTATTTTCTTTCTTATTTCATCGCCTAGCACTCATCAATTTCTCTCCGTTCTTTAAGACCCCCCCCCACCCTACTGTACTCATAAATGTTTGCAGAAAAGCTCTGAGTGCCAAGTACTTCCTTTCCTCCATATTAAATGTAGTAGCAACAGTAACAGTTTTTCAAAACTATTAATGTGTTACGACCGTTAAGCGGCGGTTTAGAAAATGGGCTAGTTTTTTATATCTCGTACGTCTGATTATCATGTTCTTTTTCTAAATAAACCGTATTTCCAAAAATGAAATTGCACATCCATAATTAATATTAATCTAGTCGTATTTGCGGTATTAGCGAATACGAAAAAAGCAAAACTTTTTATTTTCGTTCTACAACAAGACAATGCTTGAAGACTCCATCTTACATAATATTTCATATAGAAATTTTAGTATTTTTGAATCGATTAATGTTGATTTATAAAAAACTCCAATGATAGGACTGTTAAAAAAACGAGGAAGAAAAAGAGAGTATGTACGTGTATATATATAAATTCTTAAGAAAAGTACTTTAAAAAAACATGCGTTCGTTTTATGAAATTCTTTTAATAAAGAAATAAAGTTCTCACACCAAATAATAAATTTTGAATTTGATATCTTCAGGATTTGTTAAAAAAATATTTTATATATTTTGAATGTATTTTAATTTGGATAAATATTAGATTTGCAAGCGATGATGGTGTATATATATTTAATAATTAAATTTAATGAGTATATATATTTAATAATTTAAAATTGAGTTGCAATATTTTTATTAAATAATTAGATTTTAATAACGTTAAGTAAATTTTCTTTGATTTTTAATAATAATTAAAATTTATCGTTTTGAATATTTATTTTCTTTAAAAGGATATACATTGCTTTTCTATTGTTAGATAAATAAATACAATTAGTAAACAATATTGGCTTACACATTGAATGAAATTATGAAGAGTTTTCAATAAAGCAAGAATGAATGCAAAGTTCGTGTATTGTAATAGATTTTTCATTTCAACATTTGAGCCGCGTGAGGAAATAAACATGGAACTATTATTATCAGTAATAGTGATTTCTTAAAATTCCATATTATTTGAATTTCACGACATAGAAAGACAGAGTATACAGTCATTCGGCGATCGTGCTTATCATCAAAGTCATAATTCGGCATCCAAAGCCGAACAGCCATACTTAAAAATAGTTAAGTGATTAATCGTAATTTATTAACCCATTAAACGAGTCGTCGAATTCCAGGGCTCGATGTGAAGAGATAGATGAAAAATGCTCACGTACTAATGAATAAAAAATTTGGCGCCGTCATTAAAAGCGACTCCACGCATGCAAATAAATGCGGCTTTCCAAGCAAACACTCGTTAAAATCGAATTAAAGTGTCTGCATTTTTCCGAACTAAATCATCCAGATATTTACTACTCTACAAGGTGCAATTATCGAGGACGGACATTATTTGGAACGAAATTTTTATTACTCCTAGACGAAAATCTATCCTTCCGTATAATACACTTGGGCCTTTTCCGTTACAAATTCTTGTATTCAGTCATATTGCTTTTGCCATCACAACTGATTTCCACTTCATTAATTACGTCTACTGCAATTATTGTCTTGTTTCTGTATTAACGAAACAATCATTTTCATAATCTTCTCATTTCGATAAAAAATATAACAATATCTACCTAGAAACCTTAAGAAATAATGAATGCTTTAAAATAATGTTTATGAAGTATTTTGTTTCAGTTTCAGTATCTAAAAATTCCGAAATTTTCAATCAAGTACAAGAATTTTTTTTCGTTCTAATCGATATACCAATATCGATTACTTTTTATATTTTTTATTTATTAATTTCTTCAAATATCTAATTAATTAATCGAATTTATTTTATTTCTAAAAAATTTATTTTTTCTTAAAATTTGTAAGCTATATAGTCCCCTTATACAATTAAAAATAGTAACTCAAATGATTTAATATTTTTTCTAAAATTACTTCAAATATGTATAAAATAATTTAAAATCTCTTTTTAAATAAATTTGTATATAATTCTATTAACGATGGTGAATAATTGAAAATTAATAAATTAAGAGCAAAATTTGACAAATCAAAATCATCTGAAACTTTTAATAACGTTTTTCTATTTCAATTTATTTACTTTTTTAAAATTAATTAATTAAATTTATTTTTACATTTAATTTATATTTTTATCTACTGTTTTTTATTTTAATTCATTTTATTATAGTTCTTTTTAAGCTAATTATGTTAACAATTTATATAACAAATTGAATAAATCGATATTTTATCGATACATGCTTAAATATATTAATGTATAAATTCAATGTATCGACGTAAGAGAAGATTATATTGTTATTTTAAATAATCTTAGTAAATAAGTAAGTGATATTCTATAAATGAATTGTATATAAAATTCGTAAAAAATAACAATATTAAAAGTACAAGCATATTCAATTGCAGTTTCAAAAGATCATTTTTATTACTATTAGCGATATTAGTAGGTTCGACGTAACATTACTTGAATATTGTTGTACTTATATTAATGAATTTGCGAAAATAACCATTTATAGTTAGGATAACAATTGTAATTAAAAAAATTTTAAATACGAAAGTATTCATTAACATAATTCGATTTTCCTTACTAAATGTACCATCCTTTCTGATTACAAATTTGTAGGGTATTGCAGTATTAATAGTTATTAAAAGTAAATTTAATACAATGAATTTATGAAGATATAACATATAATTTTTTAATATTGCAGCGCAAAAAGATTCGAGTTATTATTTAAGAAGGATTGTGAAGTTTTATATTGAAGTTACTGTTCTTACTTTTTTTTAAATCTCAATTATATAAATTTTGAAATGAATCTTTAAATAATAAATAATTATTTTAGCTTATTTATTTACGTATTATATATAATATTCGATTGAAACAGAATAGATAACATTTGTAAAAATTTATTTAACAAATAAAATTTTTAATCGTTAAACATTCGAAATACTTTGTGAACAAAAATGTAAAATATTTAACAATACATTTTATAACAATATATTTAATTTTAAATATGTTGTTAAATATTTTAAAACATTCAATTTAAACATATTTACTAATATATTTAAGAAGAAATAAATTTCTCTCAAAATTAATTAAATACTTCAACTATTTCAGCCATTAATATTTGTATGTAAAAATCACAATAATTATATTATTATTTTTCTGATTATTATTGTTAATATAATATAAATATATATATATATATAATATTTAATCAAATGTTAGAAAATAAAATAAAATTCTATAAAAAGAATATATAAAATATATAAAATAATATAAAATATATTTATATTTTGAAAATTCAAAAATTAAGAAAATAATAATCCATGACATATTATTTATGTAATAGTTATAAGTAGTATATATATTAATATAAACTATATATATAAATCACAATAAGACTATAATTTGTACATAAGTTTATAATTATATTATAGATAGCAAGTAAGTAATACTTATAAAATTATATTTCTTATACTACCAGTAATTATATAACAGCTTCATTAAAAAGTTAAAATTTTTTACTAAATGCTTTTCTAGTTATAGATTATAATAAATAAATAATAATAAATAAATAATATATATAAGCAACATTTATTAATACATGTACGCGCCCGCCCATGCGTGTATATGTGCGTAGACATTAATGTTATTATACTTTGAATCATTACTTTCTATTAAAATATTTTTTAGGCAAAGTTATATTTCTGTAATATTATTTATAATTATTGATAATTACTTCTAATTTGAATAAATGAAAACAAAAGATCCGTCGTTGTATATATTTATAAAATATAATATTGAAAATTTACTATGTAATCTAAATTTTAATTCTAAAAATCATTAACAAAATTTTTTTCTGTTGGATAATGAATAGAAACTATTTAATATTATCTAATCAATTCATATATAATTGTCAAAAATACTCTAATTATCTAATTTTCTAAAAATAATCTAATTATCAAAACTGATTTAAACGTTATCTTTGCTATATTATTAAAGATAGTTTACTTGAATTTTTCTTAAAACACTTCAAAGTCATAGAAAACTAGCATAACAAAAATATGAATGATTTTATATTTTAATGTTAAAAGATGATTCTTTTCATGCTATTCAAATAAGTCTTAGAGAAATAACGTTTCACTTTAAATCATAGAAAGATTTTTAAAGTGGATTTATCTTGTTTTAGTATATTTAGAAATTTATTCTTAAATAAATTATGAAATAAAACATGTCATTGAATTTCTATTACTACATAGAAATAAAAATACAATAAAATTTTCATTCCAAAAATTATGCACCGAATAATTTCTTGTTAGTCCAGTAAATAGAAAGTATTTAATATTATCTAACTAATAAGAATCTAAATTATATATTCGTATATATCAATGAATGACTAGTAATTTTATACGTCTAAATAATAAAATTAGAAAAATTTTTACGATTAAAAAACTATAAAATTGTATTAAATATTAATATTTATTAATATTTATAAATTTATTAACAATTATTGTATAGCAATGTAATTACAAATTAAAATTTGAAAATAATTAGATAGTTGTACCCTTAAAAACCATTGTATTCAATACGAATGTACATATAAGATAATATCTCTTCTTTGAGGTATATTATAAAAAAATTTTTAAATACATTTGATGATTATAGGATCGATATTCAAAAATAAAAAACAACTGATTATGAAATAAACATGAAATATTATTAAATTAATAAATTTTCGAAGTGTGGTAAGAATAAGTATAATAACTAATCGGCTTGTAAATATTTTGTAATGAAAGGTAACACTATTCAAAGTTTCAATAATTCTTGACTCATTTGGTATTAAGTTTTCTAATTTATATTTCATATAAAATATTCAAATAAATATTCAAATAAAATATATATCTGCTATTGCTTATATAAGAAAAACTGAATTCCTAATGAAATAGCTTCTACAAGAGAATCTCTAAATTCAACAAAACCTTTTTTTAAAGTATATAACTGTTTTTATTATAAATTGAATATTATTATAAAATTAAATTTAGCTGTTTTTCAATTAGTAATGTTATCTTTTAAGAAAAAAGTACTAATACTGTATAAGCATGAAATACAAGTGAAACATAGTCTTCAAATACTAAAGTTCGAAATTATTTATAAATTTTATTAGGTACTCAGTATAATGGTCTTTTCAATCAAATAGCTATTTTATGAATTGATTTATATCTAACAATTCCGTTATGAATACGTTATTCATCATAAATATATTGCTAACAAATATTCTCTAAATATCTCATTCTAAATATTAATTATGTAGATCTTTACGATAATAACATAAAAAATACGAATAAGAAAAAATTTAAAAAAAAACAACGTGTAGTGGCAGTTGTTGAATATGAAAAAAATACCAATAAACAGAATACATCTAGTATAAAAGATTGTATTATGAAAGGGCGGTAAAATAGAGCTGGGGTAACGAAGCTGTCCATTTACAATTAAGAATGGTTTTGGTCTGACTCAATTAATTAAGCGAGCAATTTGAAGAATCCAGCGACAACGCATGCAGACATTCTTCCCTTTGTAGATTAAGTATTTAAGAGAAAAGCCAATGTTGAATGCGTAGTTCTTGTGGTTCATATCATATACAATAAAGAAAGGCTGCGAATTGAATCGCATGGGATGTTGGGCTCAAAACCTTTCGAGTCATAATTGAATTTCGAATTTTCGATTAATCTGACTTATTTGATATAGTGATGATACTCGATTACCTTTTAAAGCCTATTAATCGAAGTCTATTAAGCAAAATTTCGGTGACTAAAACTTATTTGCTGCCTTTTAGACAAGTTTCCTATGTTTTCTAACCTAAACTACTAATATAATATTCAAATATTATATCTCGATTGCTAGATCGTAAAATGTATATATTTTTGGCTATTTTACAAAGGTGGCGAAATAAAAATTGTATATATATGTTTACACCATATAAAAAATATTCAGAGGCGTTAAACCTCAAAATATTTAAGAAATTTAGTTTTAATTTTTATTTGCATATATTACATTTGTGGTTCTATTTAATATAAATAAATATAAATATAAGTATAAATATAATAAATAAATACTTGAACTATTTAATTAAATAAGAAATTAGTTAATTAATCTATTAATAATTCTATTAGTAATCATTGAACATACATTAATTCGACGGTCGTAGCACAGTCGTACGTAACGCTTCTTGTGTTTTTTTTTGTAACGGTAAAATAAATTTTTAGGTTTTCAATTTTAATTATTAATAGTTAGTTAAATAGTATGGTAATAATAATAATAATAATAATAATAATAATAATAATAATAACAACAACAACAATAACAACAATAATAAAAAAATAATAATAAATGGATATTTATGTATCTCATTTATAAATAAAATAAAATTATAAATTCTTACCTATTTGAAGAACCATTGCTTACCAATACTTAAATATATAAAATTCACTTTCATAAATATGCAATTTCGAATCGTATATATTAAAAGGCTTAAAACCCTTAAATTCTGTATTATACTTTACTTATATAATACTATTAAAAAATTTATGAAAAAGAAATTTATTTATGAGTACATTTTTTGAAAGACTATAAAAGTAAATAAAAGTCAAGCCATTTCGCTGTGTAAACTAATAAAACTTTGATTTAAATGCAAAGATTACATGTATTTTTATAAAATAACGGACAATGTATTTCGCAATGTTCAAAATTAACTACGTATTTTCTGTATGAGTAATGATGGCCGTACTTGGATATCATTGAAAATACTGTCTGAATAAAATTCAGACTAACGGAATTTGAATAAAAACGATTGATCGATCCTTCTCTCGCTTCTTCTTTCGAAACCAAATTAAACAAGGATTGGAACGAAGGTGACGGCCTTATACAATGATTATCAGGGTAGTTAATTGGAGAGGTCAACAGGAATGCCGTGAAATAGCTATGCTGCTTTATAAGCGTCTATAAATTATTGCGTTAAACCAGCCGTGATTAAATCCAAGAGTAACAGATATCCCGGAAACATGGAATTTTAAATGTCATTGCGCGCGTCATTAACAGAATTTCCTCAAAATGCGCACTCGTTCTACGCATCATTGCGGCAACGCAATGAAACAATTGAACAAAAGATTCCCCCTCTATTACGAATGCATTTTTTCATTTAAAACGTGTCGCAGGAAATGTAGAAAGAGTGGCCGCAATTAAATAGTTAAAAATTAAAAATTACTAGTTGATAAACTCTTATCTTCTCGCATAAAATTAATATTGATTTCTATTAGCGGAGATTCCGTTAAACAACATGTTGATTATCAAGCTGAAAGCATTATAGAGAGAGAGAGAGAGAGAGAGAGAGAGAGAGAGAGAGAGAGAGAGAGAGAGAGAGAGAGAGAGAGATAGTCGAGTGTTGGTTTGTATGCGGGGAAATGACCCGTTACAATTAGACGATCGATTTCCGATGAGTGCATATATAATTAATAGCGCATGCGCTGGAATCCGAAAACGTCATTGACAACGACGACGAAAACTGCATACTTAGAACTCGAGAACGTGCTTTCCATGGATGACTTAGAAGCTTAGTTATGTGTTCCTTCATCAGTTCGCGTTAATGTTCTTTTAACGCTTTTCGTCCAATTTACTCTTTTGTCATCCTATGTTAAATATTTCAAATTTCTAACATAAACAGTCGTGCACAAATGACAAATATTATCAATTTTCGACGTTTAGAAAATGGAAAGTTTTCTGATAAACCCATCAATAAATTGCTATTTATTTCATTCGAAGGCATTTTTCTTTTTCGATATTGGATATTCAAGATAATAATGATATTAATATTAATATTTTTTTCAAATTTATAATTTTATGAAAATTAGCGGAAAAACTTAAACAAATCGTAACAAGATATTTTGTACTTTAAACATAATATAATTATTCTTGGAATAGGAACATTCCAACATACTCATTCTGATGTACTTACATTCTGATATTTATCATTTTAAATTCAAAGTAATTTAATCAATAAAATATTAATATTTTCAAATAGATTTTTATTTTTTTTATTATGTTAATTTCTGAGAAAATTATATCTAGGATTTTAAATTTCATAAATTTACTAATAGAAATAATTACTCAGTTCATTTTTTTTATTTAGAAATACTGTGCAATTTTTTTTCATTATACTAATTTTTATATTGAACCATTAATAAGTCTTGAATTAAAGACATACATGTGTATTTTATTACAAGGTACCATCAAATTATTTCAAAAATATTTTAAAATATTTTTTGTAGGTTCTGTATCACAGTTTGCTAGAATCCGAAATTCTCTAATTAATACTTTATTGTATCTGTCTTGAGAACATTTGCATAAGGAAAGAAAAATCTACTTATATAACGTTATTATTATAGATACAATTACGCTGTAAAGTGAATGACTTCAGTTTTAAAAAATTTTAAGTGTAAATGTGCGTAAAATATGCTCTATAAATTAAAAAGATAGCAACTGCAATCGATAAAATTATGTTTTATGTATGTGCATATGATTAATTCATCGCTTTTCTTTTTTATTGATGTCGATGAATAAGAAACTTGATCTAATAAACGCGCTTAATTGTTACAGGGATTGCGTGTAGGAATAATAAATTGATACAAATAAAACTTTAGTATTGTATGATATTAACGACTTATCATGTTCATTCATTAATCATGAACCTGGTATTAACTACAGTTAGAAATTAATTCGTCAAATCATATCAGCTATAGAAATATTTTATTATATTAGTATAATAATAACAATACTAATAATAGTAATAATAACAATAATAATAATAATAACAATAAAAAAAAACAGCAACAACAACAATAAAAATAATAATAACAACAACAATAATTTTATTTTTTTTTAAATAAAAAAAAAATGAAATTACAGGAAATAAAGTGATAATAATTAACGATCCAAAAAAATTACTTTTAAATTGAATATTTCATTCTTATTTTATATATAAAAAATAATAATTTATTTACGTGCTCCTTGTAAGATATTAAAATAAATATTACGACTTTATATATGAGAACTGGTTGAAAAGGTAATAAATAATATGCATTGGTAAAAAGTATATAGAAAAAATGAAAATGTGTAATATAAATAATAGGTATGTCTATTCTTAATATTTCATAGGAATATTCTATTCGATAAATTTACTAAATTTTTATACTTACATAAATTCCTACATGACGTAGCATAAATATTACAAACGTGCATATATACACTACTACTTAATTAAAAAATCACTAGCTCATAAATGCGAGCGTTTTTAATGTATATTTAACCTGTAATTGCAACATCATCAAGAAAAAGCAATGTAAATATTTTATAAATTTGAAGAGGGTGGGCCTCAACGGATGCTCGCTAGTATTCAAGGATGCAAGATATACACCAGGGCGTAGGCAGCGACGGTGATGTTGCTCGTAACTGACTGTGAATGGAGTGGCGGCTGCGGTAACGCCGATGGATTCTGTAAAAGCGGTATGGTAGCGGCGTTATTGTCGTCTGCAGGAAATGACGACGACGGTATTGTCGTCACCCCAACAAAGTGTCAGAAGAGGTGTCGTTGTTGCTTGGAGGAAACAGTGGCAGCAATGACGAGGTTCTCATCAGAGAAAGGACGGCACGGGTAGCGGTTTGAGTTCCATCCCTTTTTCTGTGAGGGTGGCTAGAGCCAAGTATGCGATGGGGGAAGGCTGCTCTCCGATGGTGCTCCTGGGAATATCATTTGCTTCTATAAATCCCCTGCGAGAAGTATTCTTTCAGCACTCCAGCGGGCTCAACTCCTCGAAAAAAACTTCTTTCGAAGTCAATCGGGTTTCTCTTATATCGCTTGGGCCTCCGGATATAACTCCTGCAAGAAGCAACAAGTCGGACTTTCTGTCCTCTTTTTACTGTTCCGGGCGGACGGGGCGTTCCTCCACTGGGGCTAAGAAGGGAAGAAGTACGGACGCGTGTGACGTTCTAATATGTAGTGTGCGCTGTCAAGGCGGTGTGCATATCAAACTCTTATAATTTTTATGAGCCTTCTCTAATTTTATGTTATGAAAGGCGCAAATGATTAATTTTTTTTATAAATTCCAATTTTATTTAATAACATTATTATTTCGCCATTTTTTGACTTCTTTATTCAGTTGTAAAAATCATTTGAATATATTTTAATAAAAATGAATGGTTTATTTTTGACATAAAATAAAAATTAATTTTCTTATTTAATATATTTAATTATTTTATTATTCATAATTTTTCGGTATACAAAACTTTTTACTTTTAAAAATATATCAAAGGACTTTTAACGTTATAAATAATATTTAAATAATAAAATATTTGTATATAAAAAGTAAAATTGTTAATATTTTCGATTCAATAAGAAGTTAATTAATTTATTGTATTGATAGGGAGATGAAAATTTACTATTGTGGTATCAAGACAGAATTTAAACGTGATGAAGTTGTATTTATATAAAATGTTGTAATTGTTTAAATATTAAGCAGTTTAATAAACATTATTTATTTAATAAAATCTGGTCTATATGTGATCAGTAGGAAAGTTTTTCAATTGAAAAAATTCCAGTATCAATTAAAAAGTTCTTATTAAAAGTATTAGCATTATGAAATTACTATCAAGATTAGGCTGTAAGTTTTACTTCTTTAATCTTTTAAAGATTCTATACGAAATTGTGTATGTTAAAATATATAGCTTAAAAGAACCAAGGATAAAATTAATTCTTATAAAATTTATTCAAAAATTATAAATTCTTAACAGTACTACTTATAAAGAATATCATATAATTTTTAAAAAATTAACAAGTATTTATACCGCACGCGTAATAATATTTATATATTATTTTTATATAATATTCTATATATATATATAAATAGAGCTTACATTTAATATAAAAGATACAAACCTTATTAAAAAATATTTTGTTGACAAGCATACCTATCTTAAAAATATCATTTTTACATTTTTCATTTTAGTAGAAAATATTTTATACAGAGTTATACGTAGTCTGTAAAAATAATCGGAAATATTAATTCCTTATACAAAATCCTTAAATAAGAAGTTTATAAAAAAATACACAAATAAGAAAAATAAATCAATTATACTTCATGTTTACTATGTAATTTAATAGAATAACTTTTTACTAAACTTCAATATACTTAATAGAATTTTACAGCACTAGGCTATCAAATATATTTGATATGTACACATATTCAAATACAAATATTAGTCTGAAATAATTGTTTTTGCTTTTTTCGTATACTTTCGTTTATAAATATGATTAAATAACACAATACATAATAAATTATAAGACAATAGTTATAAGACAATAACAATAATAATAATAGTTTGAAGCTTATATTTGTTAGAAAAGATATTTTATATCTGCGCATATGTTGAATTATTAAAGTAAAATTACATACATTCTGAAGTCCTCTACCGAACATGTGGGTAAAGAGCGATTAATATGAGACAGTAATATAAATGTAAAAAATGTACAGTACATCACTTTTCGTCGAATCACCGTAGTTTTGAGGCTACATGTTTTATATTTAGTGTTCAAAAATTGCACCTTTTAAAAATATGATTGTTAATATACTATTCATAGTCATTAAAATACAGATTTTTTTAAAATAAATAAATTAATGCTTATAAATTATTTTTAATATTATGTTTTATTCTTATTTATAAAAATTAACTTTTATTATAATTTTTATATTACTAAAAAAAGACATATATAGTCGTAAGGGTTAAATTGCATTTCAACAGGTAAATGTATATTAGGCTTTATGATCTTAAATACTAAAATATGTGACGTAATCAAAAAACTTTAAATACATTATATTTCATTATTCATAATGACAATAAGATATATATGTCATGTATATATATACACACCTACCACAAATGCTATACACGCACATATATAGATAAAATTTAATTCAAGCATAAGTATAAAATTATTTGCGTTAAACAAAATATGTAAGTATTTTGACCCTCTTCCTTATACATTAAATTTCTTGTAAATGAAGTTTACAATGAATATCATGTTATAAGAGTAAACATTGTTTTTATTATTATATTGTGTTCGTTTTTTTCATCTTGTATCAAGATTTTTGAGTTTTAAGTTACTTATCACATTATTCGAGGATTTCTTTTTATATAATTAAATTCAATAAATTTATCATTTTTAAATTTACTTGTCAAGAAAAAATTAGAATTTAGAAAATTGAAAAATAATAATGTGCATTTTTACTTACTTTGTATTCAATCAAGTATGCCTTCGTAAAATTTATTTTTAATTCATTTTTTCAAAAAAATATATTCAGATCATAAATAATTTATTTGACATTTTTCCCCAATTACATTTAATGCAGATGACATTTTTTATATCGAAAAATTTTTATAATCGCTTATAGATTTTATAAACTACTAATAAAAAATGTTAATTTAATTTAAATGATTTTAACTACAATATAAATTTAGTAAGACCACTATAAGTAAATACATTAGTTTTAATTTCATAATGACTTTCCTATGAGTTATAATTTTCTTGAAATTGTTTGCAGATGTAATATTAATAAAAATATTAAAATAGAAAAGTTAAATTAAATTAATCGAGTGTGTATTCACTCCATATACATTCAATCTCAACGTGAAACTAATAATAATAATAATAATAATAATAATAATAATAATAACAACAACAACAACAACAATTATTATTATTACTTTATACAAAGCAGAGCACAATAAGAAGAAAACTACATACATCTTGTAAGTTAATAAAAGGAAATAAAAGATTACTTATAAGTCTACATAGCTACGGTATCTATAAAATGAGTTAATGATTCGTCACAGTAATTTTCTGAGTCTCTTACATATTCCGTGGGCATAAAAAATTTTCTGACGAGGCCGTTACCTAGTTCCGACGGGGGCGTCTTGATAACATTCTCTCACTATAACAAAATACCATGTAAAATTTTTATATAAAATAGTATGGAATGAAGAAGTGACAATTTCTTTGCATTATTAAATGCACCTGGTTTGCTTAAATATGTAATTGCTCGATTATGACATGATTTTCCAGCTGCCAATTATAATTGTGAGCTGATACTTTCTCCGTTGTTTTTGTGAAAAACATGAAAAATGATATGTCAGTATGGTTAACAAACCGATGGAAAGTTGTTCGCTACGTTTTGGGCACATTCATACTATGCTTTTGAAGTAGATGAACGTAAACAAGCACTTCACATTATTCAAATTCTTAAGCGTCGACTTATGCCTTACATTTTTTCAATGATATTAAATTTTTCTTAAGCAGCTGATGAATTATTTGATCGCTTTAGTCTATCGGAGTTTTTAATAAATCTTTTTCGGTTTAATATCATGTCATCCATCCAGTTTTATACAACTGGATTCGCATATATCATATTGAAAAAATACTTCGTACAGCAATTAAATATAGTTTATGCTGTTTCTAAGTATAATTCATATATGCGCTTAAAAAAAATAAACAGTGTAAATCAATTTTTGTAAAAGCTTTATGATCTTTATTAAGAAATTTCTTATCTTATTAATTCGTATTTTTTAAAAGTAAATAGTAAAAATGACAAATCCCCTTCTTAATATGCCACAATTCTGAATTTCTCCATTAAAAAACTACGCTGTTTTTTTATTAAAAAAGTGAATGAATTCTTATTAAATATCTTTTATTTTCCTTATTTTTTATTTTTAAATAAACTTTGCAATATAAAAAGACGAAGCCTTATTATAATATTAACTATTGTCAATACATGTCAAGAATCCAAAAGAACGTAATAAAAAAAATATATATATCTTCTTGCGTAATTTGTAACGTAAAATAAAACTATTAAAATATATAGAACAATACTTGACATTAATATTAATTATCAAACTTTTTCTTTAATAATATAAAAACCAGATTGCAGTGTCCATTCGTGAAAGTAAGAGATTGAAATAATAATAATAATTAATAATAATTAATAATAGTAATAATAATGATAATAATAATAATAATAATAATAATGATAATAATAAAAATGAAAATACCCAACGGGAAGGAACAAAAAAGAAGAAAATTTAACATGCATTGCTCGTTTGAATGCGGTTTGCATAATACTTGATCGATGCTTCCTTATGAATCAATGAGTGTTTGTTCTGCGTCATTGTCCTGAAGGCAGATTTTAAGATCATCCCTGTCATCGAGATCGGCATCTGTGTCCATGCTGGAGCTACGGACAACCGGAGGAGCACTTCCCGTTCCCGTCCATCGCTCCTTCCAGTTTTCCAGCCTCAACACCTGGTGGCAGCAGTCGAAGACTTTTAGAGGATTCGCCCACAGAATATCACTTGCATGCACTGCTAATATTCGCGAACCTCTCTGCCTTCAGTTCGCGAGAGCCTTTCAGCTTTATCGATAAGTATTTTTACCCTCTGAAAGCTATGCGTCATTCACCCGAAATGATAATGTATACTTTTATCGTAATCTTGACTAATATTATTCAAATTGAAGTTGAAATAGTCTCTGTTTTCTATCGATTCACGTAATAAAGAAAAAGACTTGTAATATTTGTAATTGACTATACAATCAACATAAAGATAATTCTTAAAATATATTGATCTTTTAGCATGTATAAAATACAAATTATATTCGATCGACTTCGAGAAAGTCATCAATTTTTATTATCATTTATATGTATATAATCCTTTATATTCTTTTAATAGGACAGTAAACGTCAAAGACCACGAGTAAATTTATTTAAGTACTTTTTAATAACATTAGCCTTGCAATTACCACGATAAATTCAGTATTACCAGTGAAATAACAATTTGTATTGCCAATCACAAAAATAATACATCCAAACTACATTTCTTTAAAAACATAAATGAAAAAAGAGAAGCATACCTAAAAAGAGAATAACAACCTAAAAATAGTAGTAGTCATTTATATTTTCTTACTGAATTCAAACGAATTTTTTATTTTATTGTGTATCCCTATTTATCGAGGTATAAATAATAGATTTCTTAGACTTAAAGTAACAATATCCTTTCTATTATTACATCTGGATTATTTTTATATTTATATTATAGGAATTAAACATTCTACTTGATAATGACTCCATAGAATTTATTATTGAATATTGTTTTTTAATCTAATGGCAGCATCAGAATTTCATATCGAATACGATCAAGAATGATTTTTCGTTTTTTTAAAGTTTAATTTATTTTAAGATAATAATTTATGCGATTAAATTTTCTCTGATATCATTAAACACATAATAACATTATTTAAATATGATTTTATTTTGAATAAAATTTTCATCAATAAAAAGTCAGCAATGAATTAACAAAACAAAATAAACAATACTTATTATTTGTTTGTTAATTATTATTTTTTGTAGTATTTGCAAATATGATTAAACAAATTGATAGTACTAATAATAGGTAATAATTAAATTCTTATATTAATAAATAAAAAAAATTATTTGACACCACTTTACTGGATTAAAAACAATAATAACAAAATTAAACAAAAATAAATATTTAATTATTGAAAAAAATTTATTAACCAGACGTTTTTTCGTTTTAAATTTACTTTATATTTGGGAACCAACAAAGTGTTTGTTTTCAAAGTAATAATTTCATAGGTTCGTTTGCCATTTGTTTAAAGCAAAATAAAAATTAGATTACCCTATATAAATATAAAAATTTTGAGTATCCACACAAGCATGTAATAATTTTGAAATAAAGGATTGATCCATAGATTATAATTTAAATAAATATAAATTAATAAAAAGATTTGAATGACTCAAAAGTATAATTTATAATTATAATTCATAATTTTACAATTACAATATTTAAATAATTTGCTATCCAATAAATAAAATAAAAAATATTAATTCATCGTTATTAATTTATTTACATTTATAATAAATATTAGTTCAACTTTTGACGAACTAGTAAGATTACAAAAAACTTTAGATTAATTTAATGGAATATTCTTTAGATCAAAGGCAAATTATTAAAATATTCAATAACTTTTATTAGATGATACAAATCATCGAATCTGATCATATTTATAATGCTTCGAGATATAATATTTATTTAATGAAATCAATAAATAAAAATATAAATATTTATATTTTAACAATATTATTATATATTTTAAATATAAATATATTTTATATATTTAAAATACATAATAATAAAAATTATAACACACTAAAAAGAAAATTTTCAAAATCAAATATCATAATGATTATGAACAATTAAGCCATAAGCAGGTAAGTTAATATTTAATATTTAATATTTTGTATACTTTTTTTTATTTTAGATATATTTAAGATAGTATTTACAGTAACATGCAGCTTTTAGTCATAGATATAGATAACATTAAAGTTTGATTAATGTAATACTTCATTATTGAATCTTAAAATTATTTTTAAAATAATAATAATCGTTATTATTTTATAGAAATTATACGAAGAAAAATTTTTAATGCTCTACAATTTATTTAAAAAATTAATTAACATAAATAAACAAATTATTATGTAAAAAAATTTATTTTATAATTTTATATTTTTACAATTATTAAATATATATAAATGAAAGACATAAAATTTTTTTTAAATTTCGTTTTCAAAAACTTACATAAATTTATAAAATAAAAGTTGTAAAGTAAAATTAAATGGTTATAAATAAATTGAAATTCAATGTTAATTTTTAAATAACTTACAATTTTTTAAAGAATTTTTTCAGCAAAAATCAAATAATTTATTAGCATGTGTAATTTAGGTAAATATCAGTATTATAGTAAATTATATAATATTATATCATAAAATAACAAATATTATAAACATAGATTTATTAAATATTCACAAATAATATGGATAAAAAATATTTGTAGGCTGTGATGAAAAGCTTAAGAATGTATTATTCATTATCATACATGCAGATAAAATATATGAATGAAATGGTAGTGATAGTTACAATGAAATTAAACATATTTATTTATATAACTTATATATCAAAATAAAACATATACGTTCTTATACTAGTGACTTTGTATTTTTATCACATAGGATTTCATTACTTACTTTCCATTGCATCCAATGGTAAAAAATATTTGAAATCAATTTATAATACTCTGGTACCAAGTATTATATAATTTTTTTGTAAGTAGGTTTTTCTATGATTTTTTTCATATTTGTTCAAATGAACCTTGTTACAACAAAGTAATATGTACATACAATGTAAATATTTAAAACTATTTATAAAACTTGAATTATTGATTTATTTGAAATAATTAGTAAATCTAAATGAAAAAAAAGAAATAAAAATGAAATAAATTAAAAACAAAAATAAAAAGAATAAAAAAAATTAATTATTCCCCGTATATATTTAAATTATGTAATGAATATGTTGCGTTAAAAAGTATACTATATTTTACCCTGATTTTGAAACAGTAAATAAAAATAAAGAGTAGCATAATCAAAATAGAATGAAAAAATACTACATGAAAGATAAATGAAAGATTCATTCAAAATCAACATTTAAAAATGAGAAGATTATTAAGATTTACAAATTTACTTTTTGACAAGTTCCGAGAGATACCTTTTTCCAGGGATTTATGAATTTTTGAAAATTTTCAGTCAAAGCAATAATTATATAAAATTGCAGTAGTATAAAAAATGTTATTTTTTGCAAACTATTTTATACAATTCATTGCTTTACAGATATGTGAGTAATTGCAAATCTATGTAAAATAAAAACAGAATATTTCTTTAATTATTGCATGACCATCTTATAAACGAAGTTAAATGATAATCTTTAATGATTTTTAAAATAAGTGTCACAAACTAAGTAATACTACACATCGGGGATCAAGGAAAATAATGCAAACTCGTGATTGAAAACTTACTCGAGCCAGGTCAACATTTCTATCTCCGGACTGGTGATTGGTGTAGGACACTAATGCGACAAAACAAACCAGAAACTGGGTTAGTTGAGTATAAAAAGTGTGTTTTAAACTTCATTTTAATAGAAATTATGAGTTTTTCTTATAAAAATCTTTTGAAATATCACCTGATAATAAATAATAATTGTATTTAAGATTTTAATAAACCCTTTAAAATTAAATTATGAATTAAGAATATTAATTAAGTATATTAATTATGAATTAAGTTATTAATTTGTACATTATAAAATTATAATATATATTATTCAATAATATATTATATGAAAATGATGTTAGTAAATTTATTACAATATTTTGAAAATTAGTTTTATTTCTGTAATATGACATAGTTAATTAATTAAGGTAATAGTTAATTGATAACTTGCAAATGAATAGATTAACTTTATAATATATCTATGCAACTTAGATATTTAATATACACTAAATAGACATTATAGTTAAATTTTAAATATTTTATATTGTGTTTTTGTTATAAAATTCTTATTAATATTGATTATTTGATTAAATTATTTTTTATCCATTAGAATAGAAATCTATTAATTATAAATCATCTGTTAATTATAAACCATTTAACAATGTAAATAATATTCTAATAAACTATAATTAGATTCTTTGGATGTTAAAATTTTCTTACAATATAAATTTATGAATATTATCAAACTTTTATTAATACACTTTTAATAATTGATAATAAGAATAATTAACAAATTTAATATAAACCAAAAACAGTTATCTTTTTTAAATTACTTATTTATTCTAATTAAATGATTAAATTGAACTGTAACTTATCAAACCCTTTAAATATTAAATATTTTTATATAAATTCAATATAATTAAAAAATATGTGTGTATGTACGCGTACACGCATGTGTATGTGTAAATTTATTTGTTATAAAATGTGAATAACCATTATTTATATTTTTTTTACCATTTACGTAGACAGTTGAATAAAGCAAAGCTATATTGTATACATAAACATAGTAATTTTAAAATAATATTGTGTATATATTAAAGCAAAAAGCACATTTTAATTTCTTTTTTTTTATGACAGAACCTATATTCAAATGTACATTTTTTGTAAACATTAGTTCTTTCTATAATTAATCCATACTTAAATTATCCTTTTAAATTACTAATACTGATAAAGCTGTGGTTGTAATTTACAGTGCAATGTGAAGCAATTGAAAAAGTAATAAGCATGATTTCCCTCATCAAAGTAAGAAGTATTAACAGATGATATATTTCTTAGTATTATTTTTCCGAGTGTTAGTATTTTATAAAATCTCTTATTTTAATATTTTTCTACCTCTTACTGCAATGCAGAATCTGTATCGAATATTTTCACATCATGATTAAAATAAATCCTCTTATAAATACCTTTTCGATACTCACTTCAGCTTTCAGTTCTGCAACTTTATCTTGCAGTTCACGAACTCTTTCACTGTCATCCATATTGTTTCTCAATTCACCTTCTGCATGCATTTCTTCATTCTAAAATTAATTAACAATTAATTTTCGTTAACCATAAGGATAATTTAAATATCAAACTAAAAAAAGTTTTTAAAATTATTTTGAATAAACATTTTTTTCGTAAAAATTTACATTTGTAATTATTTTTACTGTAAACAAATTAAAATTAACTTGTAATATAGATTATATTCTTACTTAATTATAAGAATTTTTAAAAAATGTTACCTTCAACTCAAGGACAGAGATCTTTTGAGTAAGTTCAGCAACCTGTTGTGCATGTTCAGCATCCCTGATTCTCGCCATCATAGTGTCATCCTTCATTTTAGATTCGAGATCTGTATACCTGTTATGCTGCTCCCTGAGCTTCATCTCGAGCTCTTTACCTAATGCGATCGCGACTTCAAGCTCGTCTTTAAGTACCTTGCCATTATCGTCCTGTCGTCGTAATTGATTTGTCGAAACCTGCACCTGTGTTTCCAATTCCATAACCTTCAACCTGAGGCTCTTGACCTCAACTGTAGCGTTTATCTCACGTATACGGGTAGTCATAAGGTCCTCTTGGAGTTTCTGAATTTCGCAACCGCGATCCTCCCAAAACAAAAGCTTTTTCGGGGTCGAGTCAGCGGAGGTCACCGTGTGCGATGCTCGATGCTCTTGTAGATGCTTCTGCCAAGAGGTGCTTAGCTCTGCCACGTTTTGTCGAAGATCCTAAAGTATTATATAGACTTCAATTAATAGCCATGAAAATATGTTTCTTCTTTTCTTCACTAAAGTGAATTAAATATATTTGTAATTGTAATTTTTATTTATGCGTTTACAAAATTAATAAGTAACTGTCAATCCATTATTTTTAAGTAATTAATTACTTTGTAATGACATAGTACTTATTTCATATAAAAAGAAAAATATTATTATTTGATGGTAATATTATATAAACTGTCAACATTGAATGAACCGAATGATTATTATTTACATAAATTATAAGCTATACTCAGTATTTCGGCATAATTATCATTTATAAAAATTGAGATATAATATATTTTAAGATTTTATCGTTTCGCTAAAAATGATCTCCTATGGTAATAATCAGATATATAATAAGGATATAAATTTTTATAGTATAGTTTATGACAAGTTAAATCGATAGTAAAAATGAATGAAATCAGTGTTTGCCTTTAGGGACAAATTAGCCTCAGCTTCTCTAAGCTTAACTGCAATTAGCTCTTCCTGTAAATGAGCCACCGAGTTGTCTGGCTTGCTCTCTCTCAGCGTCTTCTTATCTTGCTCGAGCTCTTGGATCCTGCTACTAAGTTCCCTGATCATTGCATCGTTCTCTGCCTCGTGGAGCCTCACTCTTACGAGCTCCTCCTGTAAGCATTGTATCATTTCATCCTTTTGCATTAGAGCCTCTTGCTTCGTAGTTATCTCATCAAGGGAAGACTGCTTAGAGTTTACATTCTCCTCAAGAAGAATAGAAAGAGAGCGTAACTCTTCGTGTGCCTGTTCAAGTTGATGGGATGTTTCTAGATGAGTATGACGCAGAGCTGTCAGTTCACGTTGTATTACGAACGCCGTTTCCTCTTCTTCGGCACGTGATACCTGACCCCTTACTAGTCTATCGGCTACAATATGGAGATATTAGATTTAGAACTTGACCTACATAGTACGCATATACAAATATGCCAATATAGATACTGTTATAAGTATATTTATATGTTTATTTAACTCCAAAAGCTCTATTATAAATAACTGATTAAATTTTTGATAATTATATGAATTATTTGATAATTGAATTGATATTAATTCAATTAACTAAATAAATTTTAATTTCATCAATTGTTTAATTGAATTATATTTAATTTTAAAAATCGGCAACAAAATTTATTTTGTGCTACACTTTTAATTTTCTATAAGAGTAACATTTAATTATCAATAAATAATTATCAATATTTCAAAAAATATAAATATAATAGTAACTTGACAAATAATATAAAAATAATAGTAACTTGACAAATATTTAAAGAATATGTATATGATTGAATTATCTTTTAATTCAATAAATTTATTTTAAACTTCAATTTTGTTTCATATTATATTAAATTAACAAAGTACAAATATAAAACAGTAAATATAAGAATGCTTTATTCAAAAATAAAATAATTGATTACGTCTATAGATATTACTAAAGTTTTATATTTTCATAATTTTTTAGTTAATCGAATAGAGATTTAATGAAAATAAAATTAAAGATATAAAGTTTTGGCCTTTAAGCATCTAAATTTATTAAGGTAGAATTTTTTTACCCAGTTCAGCAGATTCTGCTTCAAGAAGTTCAACACGTTGCCTTAAAAGTCTATTATCAGCCCTAAGTCTTCGAAGCTCCACCATTTCTTCTTGTTCTTTCATTTTTTGTGCGGTATAATCTTTTTCGAGTTTTTTCATTCGTTTAGAATTAATTTTCATACTGTAGGCAATATTCATTAAATTATCCGGATCAGCCTCAGCTCGTCCAGGTAATTCTTTTTGGAAAAACTGCAAATAAAAGCTTCTGTTTAATTTGTTTTATTCAGCATTAGTCATTATACTATCAGGTAAAAAAGCAAGTACTGATATTATAAATAGATAAAATTATTTGTATTGTATTTAAAAAAATTAATAACATGCACCTTAAACATTACAGTATTTATCACTTTCAACTTAACAGAAAAAGCAAGAAATAATAAAAACTACGTCTTTATTTTAAAAAATATTAGTATAAATAAAAATTAAATGAAAGTTAAATTTAATTTAATAACAAATTAATCCAAGTTTGAAAACTTAAATTTATAAATAACATTCTACTTTCAATTCTAAATAATAAGATATTACTATCTTTTATAGAGAATATATGTTTACACAGACACAAAATGATTGATGTATTAAAAGTTATTCTAAATTATTTTATTCTACCAAAAATATATAAAAAATAAATTTTTTTAGAAAGTTACCTACATATACAATTTGAAATGCGTGGAATTATTATTGTATTAATAGAAATAGTAGTATTCAAAAAGTAAAAGCATATATTTGTTATTGACATACACATGTTGAAGATACAAGTTATTATTTGATTACGTAAATATTTTTGCATTATTATGTTTAAAAATTACATTAAAAGCTTTGTTATTATAAGAGCTCATGAGTATTTATAAATGCCACATGCTTATAGTATAAAAAAATGACTTTAATAGCTATTTGCCAAAAGAAATTTCTAAATATCAAAATTAATGAGTTAGCGAAGTCCACGTTTTTCAATTTAGTCAAATGCACCTTGAGCATCCCCTCCATGTCAGAACTCAATAAGTCTTCTTTTCCGAGCTGTAGCATGGCCAGAGCCACTTTGAAAATTATCTCCATAGATTCGGAGAGGAAGACGTCAAAAATGCGGCAGGCAACCGGTAGACTTAGTACGGTAGTGAAGAGGGTGAGAAACCATGAAGAGGCGTACATCGAGGTATGGAAACCTTGGGCTGTAAAGTGGGCAAACAACTCTGGATGCGTATCGGCCACAAGATGGTCTAGTTGGTACATGCAGACCCCAAGCTCGGCCATCGTTGGTTTGAACATGTCACGTAGCTTATATTCTTGCATCAAGGCGACCAAAACTGCAAACGCTTCCTCCTCCGGCATTTGCTGTAAGCATTAATTCCAGGGATAATTTTAATTCCACGAAAACATTTAATATAATAGCCTGTGAAGCAAGAAGCTCTAGCTAATGGTTTCAAAATGACAAAATTCTTTACTATTTATTTTCATTTTTTTATTCGCACGTCATATCATTAAATATCTATTTCTTATACTTTTCTAATAGGACCTATTTAATTATCACATAATAATAATACACTATCAAAAAGTAATGCTAATTTCATAATTAAGTATTTAATAGTTAATTAAAAAATATATATATATATTAGAATGCATACGAAAATTTGTTTGATAAAATTAATATGAAGTAATATATTTAAAATATTTGATCAAAGTAATTATATTAATAAAACAGTAAATACAGTTTTTTCTAGACAATGTTTAAATTTTGTCAAATTATTTGTGTTATATTTTAATTTTTATATTTTTAATTTAAAATGTTTACGTTTTACTATTGTAAGCTTATATAATGAATGCTTTTTTGAAGCAGGATATACAGTAAAAGAAGTCTAAGGCAAGTCAATGTAAATATTATATTTGCACTTTTATTGTTCCAATTAAAAATTCAATTTTTTTTTATTTTAAACTGTATGTTTTTGTTTAGGAAAGAAAAGTCTTACATTAATAGGGCTAATAATAAATTAAATTAAAAATAAGAATATGTGTTATCATTCTGACTTTTAATATTATATTTTTTATGTTTTAGATAAATCGTAAAACTAAACGAAAGATCGTGATCCTTTAAAAGAAGTTCATAGACCAGATGATAACAATTTTATCACAATATAGTAAAAGTATTAATATTAAATAATTTAAGTAAAGGGAGTACCTGCATAAGCAAAAGTCCTACTATAAACCCGGAACCTTGGCAGTAACCGACCTCGCGGTCGTACAGACTGTAAGCCTTCATAACGTTGAAAAGACTCTCCTGTCCAAGTCCATCCTTTTTTTTAAAAAACTCGTGCTCCGGATAGGTACGGGCGATATCTCTTCTAATTATTCTCTCACACGCCGATGTACTCTTTATATAGTGGGCAAATTCCTTCTTCACCGGTGAGTCGTGGGCACCGCATAATAGCTGCCACACAATGCCTCTACAAAAATTTTACGTTTTCTTACGTTAACTTCATTCTGTATGAGTTTGACCGACTTTATGTCGATTGAGCTTTCCAGCAATTCTCAATTCATACTCGAGCTCACATAGTCTATTCGCTAAATAATCTACTTTGTCAATTTTTAGTTTTTATTTATGATCACTGCATAAATGAACGTTGCTATAAGAAAGTTATTTAATAGATCTTATCAAAACCGCCAATTACGAGAATACTTTCAAAAGTAATTTTAACGGCTTCTATATATAACCATTTCTCAGGTATGTATATCTATTAGATTTAAAAAACTTCTACATTATTGAAATATACTAGTAATATAATATTATCAATACATAGAATGTTAATTAAATTAAGTTATTAATAGCTTTATTATAAAAATCATATATTATAAAAATATTGAATTATCTATAATTTATTATTGGGAGCATTTCAGTGCTTTTATTTTCGAATTATTTTGAATTCTTTTAGTAATTATAAGGAAGTATTAAAAAAATCACGTATATTTTATAAATGATTATTTGGTTGTAGAGTTACGTTCGATGCCACTGCTTCGCATTGTTTCACATTTTCATTTCACGTACATGTATAACGGTGCAATAAACTCGAAAGTCGGTAAAGAACTATACTTAACCGCAAGAGGATACAGATAATAGAGGAAGGTACGAGCAACAACTTATAGTTCATCTAGACGGGAAAAAGTGAAGAATTTATAAATATTGTTGTGGTCGGACATTGAAAAAGGGATATCAATTTCTCAACCAGAATATACACAAAACATTAACGTTTTTAATATTTTAATATTTTAATATTTTTAATAATTAATTAATTAATTTATTTATTTGATGGTTAATTAATTTATTAATTTGACTTTACACGACCAATAAATACCTATTAAAAAACAAATGTAGATCATTAAATTATTTTTAAGTAAAGGCGTATTTCCAAAAAGCTACGAATAATGAAATTATAACCAATGTCGGATGGATGAGACATCCATATATAGAAATACAAATTCAATTTCGATTCACGCACAGTTCAGATTCAGTTTAGAAATTCAAAACGTGATCGAAGACATGCGCCTGACCGGGAATGACCTCCTGTACTATGTCGAATCCGATGGACGCACCTATATTTTTAAGTAATATTTTTATAATGAATTGATATATTTTGTATTTTTGAAGATTCTTAATTACCTTAAGAGGTATGTTTTATCTATAAGCAACATTAATATTAACCTGATACGAATAGATGTTTGGAAGCTAATATTAATATAAACGTTAAATGACTTAATAACTAATCGCTAGCATCGAGGCCGATGTTATATATCAATCATTTATGGAATAAAATGATTTTCACAAGGTTTCATTACAGCTGCGAAACTAGCAAATATTCAATAGAAGTTATCATTGAAATAGTTAATATTAATATATAAATTAACAAATGCTGATCTATTACAACAAATATCAAAGTGCAAAATCATTCTTGTAATAATACATTTTTAATATTTGTCGATTAAGTTAGAAATAGGGTTATTTCATTATCAAACGGTTCAATCATAATTGAAATAAGAATGAGATATAAAATTCATATAATCTAACCATAAGAACCTGTATACACTTTTAATATGGACCGTACGTATGTTCGAACAAGTCGACTATCTACAAAAATATGTAGCTTATCAACTGGAGAGGATGACACTGTAGGAAAGTCCATGCTTGAACTCAAGGTAATAAATAATTCGTGATAATTCTAAATCGAAAACATGTATTGCGATTACGTATTTTAATATTATACTTTTGATCATTACTTGGTAATTATAATTTCCTAGTTTAAGGCATATTAATTATTGACAATACTATTTACTATTTACGATAATAAATAGAATGTATAAAAAATTAACATAGTTTCTGTACAGACAATTAGTTTTATATACCATATATTCTTGCAATCAACCACATACCCTTTATAACTAATGCTAGCGAAAAAATAACCACGATATACGATATATATTTTATACATGATATGATTCAGAATTCTAAGAATATTCTAAGAATATTCTAATTACGTTATAATTACCTATGTAAATAATGATAATAATTTTATTTATCGATCTTATTGTATAATATGAATTTCAAGGAAGGTACGGTTCGAATTTTTTTTAATTTTTTAAATACGTGATGTATTTTGTATTAATTATAAACGCAAATTTAATAATAAATAACTTTATATAATAAATGCATTTATGGGAATTTTTGCCTTTTTATATTGTTATAGAACATTATAGATTAGATTAGATTAGATTAGATTGTCTCATATATCCAGAATCCAAGCCATTACTAGGCGTAGCAACCCTCCTTAAAAAATGATTATAGCCCGAACCTGATGTCAAAACCTGAGAGGGTAAGCTATAATCTCGAGACTTTAATGCATCTTCTATGGGTTATTGAGTCTAGAACCGCAATCGATCGTCTCACATATCTTTGCTACATTCATTTTTCTAGTAATATATTAAACTGCAATTATCCAATACTTTGATGCATACACTTAGGCTCGCTTAACAAGTGAAAGAATCACCGCCGAAAGTTTTTGATTCGTCATTTCGATTACGACTCTTGCACACGATTTACTTTTAAACTTTTAAATACAAATATAAAAATTCTCTTGATTGATAAATATTCTTGATAAATATAAATTATAATGCAAAAAACTTGTACCCAAAATTTTAAAGACAACATTAAAAAATAGAAGAAGAAAAACAATAATAAGTAGTTAAAGAAGAATTGTAAAGTAGCATAATTTATTTGCAGAAATATTGGATATGGGTTTAAAGCAACATTTTTATTATTCAAAAATAAATAATGTGTCCAGTATAAATAATTTATACAACGTTCTAATGAAGGAAATATTTTAACTCACTTAAAACTAAACGATTTTCACAAAGTGATCGTTGGATCGAAGGTGTTAGTAATCCGATAATAATCAAGTAGGGAAAATAAAATAGAATGTGATTGATAGTGGATAGCAAATAAAGAGTGCTATATGGAGTTATCCGAACTGAGATAAAGCAAAGGAAATAGAGAGAGAGAGAGAGAGAGAGAGAGAGAGAGAGAGAGAGAGAGAGAGAGATTACCTGAAGTGATGTGGTATTCCTTGGCGCACGAGCTCCTTAATAAAATCTTTTCTCTTCTTCCATTGATTGTCCCAGTCGGCAACGATGTTTCCCCAAAGTGTCCAGGTGTTCTCCTCCCCGTCTGCGGGGGTGTGCTGTCGGGCTGCAGGGGCATCGGCTCCATTTGTACTGCAGCCCGACGCTATAGAAATCTGAGATGTGTCCGAACCCTTTCTGCTGTGGTTACTTTGTAGAGAGCTCAGTGACTTGGCGTCCGACTCGATCAGCCTATTGATCAGTGACATATCAATTCATTGCATCGTCTGCTTAGAAATTAAAAATGGAAATTAAATAAAATTAAAAATTAAAAAAGACGCAAGAAGAAAAGGTAAGAATGTAAATGAACAAGTTTCATGTGAAGATAATGAAGACATTTGAATGAGTAAACAGGCAGAGAAGCGTGTATCAGATCATTACCACGCAGAGGTGTAAATTTATAAGATAAGAATGGATTAAGAGAGGCGACGTTACAAAAGAAATATGCAAAATCCAATATTTTCAAGGTCGGTTCAAGTAATTGTTGAGTACAATACGAATCATTCATGGTAGATTATTCCTAAAGAATAATAACAAAAATTTTATTCACGTACTATTTTTCAAAATTAAATTTCTTTTATGCCTGGTTTCTCTTATCAATCAGCCATTACGAGTAAAAGTATAAATTTATTTAATTATTAAATTTTCACACAACCGTAAATTATATTGTTATTAATAAATGGAAAACTTTGATAAATTAATATTTGTAGTTTAAAATTCTTCCGCTCTGTGCTCATGTTTCTTTGATGGAAAAAAAACTTGATAGTTCTTGCCATTATTAAAAATATGTATATGGAAAATCTCTTAACGAATAAAATACGTAAAATCGAGTTCGATGTTTTTTTATTGCAGTTAATCAGTAAAGCTACTTCTTCACTCAATCTTTAACTTTCAACGATAATTATCGCACGTTTCAATTTAAAAAGAACGTGTCAATTTTAACACCTACGCAATTTCGTAGGCACTTAGAGGTATTTAGCGAAAAAATAAAAAATAGTAAAGTTTAAAAAATAACTCACCTATTGGCTTCTTCCAGCTTAGCTAATAGAGCCAGCTCGTCGGTTGATATAACTTTGGTCAAAGTCCCCTTTTGCTGAGACTTCAGTTCCGGTATCGCGAGAGTAATTTCCTCGTGCTCGCTGCTATGAATGTTTTCTTTCACTGAGTTATTTAAGCACACCACGCTCATCACCTATGGTCCATGTCACTTACTTCAAAGTTTTTTCATTCGTTACAGAGAGAATACTGGATTTTGACGAACAATGCCAGGCTCTAAAATATACAATGAACGTTTTATTTTCTTTAACAAAACCCATAGCATAATCTCGTATATTAAATAAACATAATTAAATCTTTGCTATACGTTACTCACTACTATTAAAATCAACAAATCGACATTTGGTTTATTTTTCTTCTTTATGAACGACTGAATAATAATTATATTTTTCCAATTAAGAATTTAAAGTTTAAAATAATTTATTTATTATTTAACGGCTCAAAGTAAAGAACTTTTAAAATATTTATTAATTTTTTCTATTCTTTGTAAAATTTTTATATGTGAATATTTATTATCCGATGTTTTTATTTTTACGATTATATTTTTTGTAAAACAAGAAATTATAAATAAAAAATTACTTTGACAGCTGGTCATTGTTTTAAACGATCTCATAAGTCAATATTTGTATAATTGATTAAAAAGTTTATTTAAAACAATTTTTCACCCATAATCAATACTATCAATAATCATATTATTTATAATTATAAATATTTATAGTTAATTATAAATACTTTTTTAAACGTAAATGATAACAAAGTTTTAATTTTTAATGATTTTTGAATTTATTTAGAATCGTAGTTATAAATAAATATACTATCGAGGAGATGTGAATAAATTTACTTTTAGAATGGAATTTATTTTATCGAATGAACAATCATGTGTAATCACTTATTAAATAAAAAATTCGATAATAATAATATTTTAGTTTAATTAATAATTCTAGAATACATAATATATTTTTTTATTACATTCACAGTTAAGTAAATATAAAATTAAAATAAAATAAGCATTAATTCAATACTAATATATTATATTAGTATAAAATAATTCAATAAAGTCATAGTTATATTTATGTAAATATAATTGCGTTACTTGTTTGTTAAAATAAATGTAAATAAAGCATTGTCTCTTTTAGTCAAATCGTAAAATCGATACGCCGATTTCTTTTATTGGAAACAGAACTATGTTATGTATATATTTAATTATGAAAATATAATTAATAGGAAAATACCGTATAATAATGGAGTAACAGTAGTATTCATTAAAAGCGTTAATAACAAATTATCCCAGTCAATGTAGTGTATACGTGACACACGTGACTTAATTTAACATCAAATGAGAAAAAGGTACACATTTGGTAGAGTTGTCATTTTCAATCATATTTGATTAGCTTATATCACATTAGCTTATATGTCAGTTACTGTTCGAGTTTGTATGGAGTATTGCATTTTTTTTTCGGACAGTAATATTTTCAATATTAATGTAATATTCTAGAATTAATATGTACAAATGCATGTAAAAGATTAAAATATTTTTAAGTATAATTTTTTCCTTAGAAAAAGTATGCAGAATATTAAAAATTTTATAGTTTCTAATTTTTTTGATTGAAATAATTGAAATATAGTATAATAGAAAATAGATATTAATACAATTATTTAAATATTAATTTTTAAATAAAATTCTACTAATTATTCATTAAATAAATCTACATCTTCTTAGACAAAAAAATTTGTATTAGTTTAAAAATTATACATTAGTTAAGTGAGTATATAATCCAGTCTATAGCTCTCGGTCAGAAAAATATTTCTTCACTTTTGCGAGCACCACAATAAATAAAAATACTACATACATTAATAAATAATCTGAAGCAGTAATCGATCATTAGTTATAAACAAAATCTTTTTCTTGGGAACCATTAGTCATTAAAGTAATTCTTTTACTATTGTATTTATAAGAAAGATAAAATATATTTAAGGAATTATTTGAGAAAAAACCGATTTTTATGGTGGGAATTCATAAAAACTATATGGAATTGATATAATTGTTTAATTTTTTTAAATAAGATAATTGAATTTATTTTTCTAAAGGAATTGAGCAATAATATTTTTATATATTTGAATAAAAACATAAATTCCATCTTAAATGTCTCAAATCCTTTAAGAGAATTAAATTCTTTATTTTTATTTTATATCATTTAGGTATTATTGAGAATAATAAATGAAGCTAATATTAACTTTCAGTAAAAAGTATATATTTAAAAAATAATGTTTATTAATTATTAAATAATGAGTATTTTGACGTGCTCAACATAATTAAAACATTTATATTATTTTTGATGATATAAGATGCAATAAAATGGTCAATTTATGTTCTAAGTGAGCTTATATTTAATAATAAATTTTCTATTTTCAACGTACCCCCTTTTAGAATTTACTATTATTTATGTATCATCCTTATAACTGGACAATACGAATTTCATATCATTCATGAGTATATATGTTTTAAAACCTGTTTAAATAAATTTACTTTATCCATAACAACATGATGCCGAACAGTGGTAGTCTCTGTACCGAACAGTGATGCTCGTTATGGACGCAGTTTCTTCCATATAAGACACGATTCGAGGTTATGTTTCTGCTGCTCAAGACGCTGAAACTAGGGTTACGTTGTTTCTGTAGTACCATCGCGTTTCTTACATTCGAGGAATCCGTCAACGCGGTGTCCGACATAATGGATGAGGAAACCATGCAAAGCCATCTTGTCCGTAACTTCTGGATTTCGTTACAACACCGTATTAGAGTGCTCGTCACTTATAATTATGCATTAGACTGCATATACGTAGGAAAAAGCAAAAGATTTTTCTAGGGAAATAAGTAGAAACGAATTCAGAAGACTCATTCACCTTTAGAACAATTCGATATCATTTTCTAGAAAAATCTCGGAGTCAACTGAGAGCGTTTATCACTAGGCACAGAGATATTTTTTAGAAGGCACACTCTGGCGTTGGACGAAACTCATGCTCCACGATTTACTCCGTATAGACTGAAGACTCTTCAAGATATCAGTACCAGTATTCTTCAGTAAAAAATCTTTCCGAAACCTTTCCAATTTCTAATCAAAAACAAGATCTTCATATCAAAATTATTGTAGGGATTATTTTATTTTAATTATAAAAATTAATGTTTATTGATTAATAATCATTAATTAAGTATTAAAAGTGCTGGTAAAAACCTTTTTTAAATTATTTTGTTAGGCGTATCCTTACGCTTTACTCACCAATATCGAATCCTAGTTCCGTGGATTTCGCTAGGACGACGAGACAACACCAGTTTTCAACCGAGGACTATCCCCACGGAGCATTAGAACCAGGAATTGTAAAAGAGGATCTGTCAGTGCTTAGCGGACGTCTATTACCAACGCAATTGAAGCATAGACATTCCTGACATATTTTTCGCTACGCGGAGATGGAATGAAGCCACTGAGCAATTGCCCAGCGAATCACTTCTCGAACGTAACCTGGCTCGTCCAGGGGAAGCTACAAACGTAATATGCCCGTCAGAACGATATATCGACTAACATCAGATTGGAAGTAGAAGATCCCATGTAAAGAACCAATCAATCTATAACATGATCGAAGGATAAACACTCATTCTGAAATTAAAGGGATCTTATAAAACATATCATTGGTTTGGTCCATCGACCAGACATCGTCAAAATTAGTCTCTATATGAGTGTGTTGTAGCTCGTCCCACCTACGCTTCCCGCGAATAAAGATCCTTTCAAGATACAAAAACTTAGAATAATATGACCCGAAGGCCAAACCTAGCTGCGCGTACCCCAAATGTGGACTCCGAGTTTGATAAGAGATGAATCTTGTACCGATTGCTCAAGACTACAAAGAAGAGGGGACTCCTCTACGCTACTATCAGCGCTCAATTTTGTAAAAAATTAATTTGTTTAAAAAATATTTCAAGAGAAATATATTTTATTGGATTGTTAATATGTAAAATATAAATCTAAAAGTTAGAATAGAGATCTATTCTTATAATCCTGAATCGCAAAGCTTTTATCGAAGGTCATAAATTTGTTATAGTATTGTAGATATTTAATGTAAATTTATCAATTTATAATTATAAATCATAATAAAATGACTATTATTAATTACTAACATAATAAAGATATCATTTCTTATATAGAAATAAATTTTATATTATTTATAGATGTTTTAATAACTAGAAAAAATGTCTTTTTTAGAGATAGAGGTAAAGGTTTTATTGAAATATTATTTTTTATCATTATATTAAAATTAATTATTTTTTATGATAATAATATTTAACATAATATTATTCTTTTTAACCATTATTTAAATGGCATTTTTTTAAAAAGGATCGTTTATATTGATATATCAATAAAGAATGAGTATTAATTTTAAATGTACGGTATTTATTTTGAAATGTAAATAAATTCCTGTAACTAATACTGTATAGAAATTATTCATTTTCTTGTTCTTGTATTTTCATCGTTGATAAAATTTAATAAAAGATTAAAATAAGCTGAAATACAAAATAAATTGAAGTATCCAGTATTCTAAAATTTATTTAAGCTTAGTTATTCATTATTGTTATCAAATATGTAAACACCTATTGTCAGTTTAATTAATCCTTAGATTTAGAATAAAAGTATGTGTAGATACAGCTAATTAGCTTTAATGAAATTAGCCAGCTTAAATAATTTTTTATTATCGATGACACAAGTAGTGCCTACAAGCATAAAAAAAGCTCCGTGGCACATGTTTTTCAGCTTTTTATTCCACTCTTGGAGTCTATTTGAGCATTGGCTCTTATCCAAGCAGATGTATTTGAATTAAAGATGCTTGAAAAAAGAGCAAAACAAAGGTTTTATCCGAATAAAATTAGCTCACCCATTTCTTCAATATTTCAAATAATAATATTTTCAAGCCGATACAGTTGCCGAATACTATCGATTATTTTAAATATGATTCCATAGATGATTCTTTTGTTTCTCAAACTTAAGAGATTTTATTTTTTGGTAGCATGGAAAAGAAAGTTTATCACGATCAATATTTTCCTGGACTCGCTGTTTTCTTAATATACAAACGCACAAGGTACAAATAAACAAGGTCGATTAAAATCCTTGCTCATTCACAAAGTTCAGTATTAAGGCAGTGCGTGAATTTACTAGCGTTTCAGTGTTATATTGATTACATGAAAGAATGTTTGCAATTTTGCAATTGCGACGTTTGTTATTTAGAGACGCAATGGAAGCCCGATGGGAAATGAGATATCTCCTGTTTATTCATACTTTTTCAACCGTAAACATCTTTTGTTGATTATTCATTTATCCCCTCACACGAACAAAGTTCATGTTCATTTGTTAATTATCTTCGATTTTATTTTTCCTATGAAGTACGTTACCGAGGATTCGAAAAATTAGTCTCAATATTCTAAATCAAAGGAATACTTTCACTATTTATGCGGATTCTATGAGAATGGAAAAGCGAACTGCGTTTCTATTGTGCAACAATAAATTGTTACGCAAATACCTAATTATTTTTAATTCAGCACTAGAATTAATTACATCTAGATGTAATTTCGTATACTTTTTGTTACATAAATATGTCTATGCGTAAATTATATAATTGCCATTGTATGTAAATAAAAAAAAATCTCAAACCGTTGTATATGGGAACAATGTATTCTTTTCGGTATTGCTTTTTTAAGACCTTCAAAAAATATTAAAATGTGTTTTCAACTAAAGATAATACAAAAAGTACGTTTGTGATTATTTGTCATAGTATGTAGGCTTCACCATAAAATTTGATACATAAATTTATTAAGTTATTTATTTATTTATTTTTTTTTGAAGAAAATTAATTTCAATTTATATCTTCATTGTACGTAGAATAATGTAATCTAGTAATTCATAGTAAGTGGAAAA
Organism: Ceratosolen fusciceps; assembly: GCA_018883505.1. Classification (NCBI taxonomy): domain Eukaryota; kingdom Metazoa; phylum Arthropoda; class Insecta; order Hymenoptera; family Agaonidae; genus Ceratosolen; species Ceratosolen fusciceps. The sequence continues at coordinate 329,858 of RCIC01000035.1, read as the reverse complement.
TTAATCTCAAATTTCACTTCATCTGTAGAAGTACACTCAAGATATTTTAGTATTTCTTTTATAATAAGATTATGAACGAAATCGTAAATAATACTTTAAGTTTTTTTGTAAAGGATGATTCACTAAGAAAAAATTAAGTAAATTTTATATTTAAATAACTAAATTCACAATAAAAATCATAATATTCATATCTTTAAATGAATTTTGACAATATTAAAAATTTTTAAAAATAATAAAACTTCATTGTGGAATTATAAAATTGAATCCTTTCATTCTATAAATTAAAACTTCAACTATTAATAATAAAAAAATATTTAAATAATGTTAGATATGTAATACCATGAATGTACATTACAATATGTATTTTATTTCTTAAATAATGCTTTTCTTAAATAATGCCTTTCTTTAATTTCCGCTATGATTTTAAAGACACAGTTTAAAAATTCATATTTTTTTTATATATTAATGACACAAAAGAACTCTGTTTACTAATATATAACGTATAAAATAAAGTTTCAGAATAATGAACATTAAAATTTCATAATTGATAATTTTAATGCCTGGGAAAATTAGCAAAAAAGAAAAAAAAGAAAAATAAAGAAAAAAACGTTAATCTTGAATCGAATCTTGAATAAAAAAATCAGACTGAAAATAATGTAAGATAAAATGTGCCTGTAGAGATGAAAATTATTACAAAAGCAAGTTGAGTTGTGATGATAATACCGTTTCATAAAATATAACTACGTGTAGTCCTAGCGATTTCTCTTTTTTGTGGAGTTGCAAGTCAATCTCGAACTTCGACTCCAGTTTTATTTCGCGTACGTGTGCACCATAAAAAATAATTAGCCGATAACGTGAGCTTTTACTTTATCGAAGTGTAATCGCGCGGAAAACAACTCAGGCGATTGTAGTGAATGTCAACTTCCCAAAGAAGGGTGAAAAACAATATAACGACAGTAACAAGGATTATGATTCAAGTATAACGCGTTTCCTTTCTGAAGAGTAACATAAGCAGTATAAGCCTAACATTCGAGAAGAGCGTTTTCCTTCATTCGGGTCACTCACCTTTTCTCTCTGTCTTCCCTTCCCTTCGCCACGACTAAGTTTTCCCTCACTTACTGACTCCTTCGCTTACTCACTCACTCACGTTTTCGTTCTTTCTCTTTCTCTAAGAATACTTAGATAAACACGCACGCCTGCATGCACGCACGCACGCACGCACGCACGCACGCACGCATGCACGCACGCACGCACGTACGTTAAGGACAGGCAGAAATTCTTGCGGGCGTAGGTGAAAGTGCATTTGCGACACTCGATGGCCGCCTATCGCTTTTCCAGCTGGTACATATCCCAGCACCGGTGGTTACAGTTTAGTTATCAGCATCAACACCGAACTCGACTCCGCTGGTCCAATTGAAAATCTCGAGTTGGCGTACAACTATCGCCACTGTTAACAACTCCTTGATCAATGTTTTGCCGGCAGCAATTCTGCGATGTCGAACTCACTGTAATCGACTACCACCACCGCCACCACCACCGTATCCGCAACGAGAAATCTCAAATGCAACTCCAGGGTTCTGCTTCCGTGGCGGCGACTGTGGAGGAGGAGGAGGACGGGAGAGGAACGTCAAGCAGATTCGTAATCACTTGACTCAAATGGTTCGCGTCAGCGTACCGTCCAAGCCGGCGTCACCTTACGTCAGCCGACGATTCAAATACCCATCCTTAAAACGGAGTCGATACCATCATAACCCTTTCATTCTCTTTTTTTAAATTCCTGTCACTCTTTTGCTTCTTTACGAAACCAACCCATTATCTTTCAATAGCGCGGATACTTCAAATTCATAAGCCGTTGTCATTGTTGCCAAGACTTAATAGCATTATTCAATTTAACAAGGACTTTTAAAATAATGTTAATAAACGTCATTTACTCAAAAAAAAAGATTTTATTTACATTATAATTTTCTTCTTCTTTTTTCTATTGATGTAAAATTATTTTTAATTAGAACGACAGCAAAAACACATAACTACATAAACAATTTCGCATCTAAAAAAATTAATAATCTTTCATTAGCTACAAGTTTTTAAAAAATTTGCATTCAAACTTTTAATTTAGTCCAATGATTAACTAATAATAAATATAATTATACAAAAATAACAAGATAATAAACTATTATATATAAAATAGTAATCATAATTTTTATAGTATAAAAAAAAATCATACTGGTTTGTAATTGGATACAAGTATACTACTAAATATATAAGAAATATAAATTATACTCAGAATCATTTACTATGGATGTAATTTTTCAGCACTATGTCCCTCTTTATTTACTACTTAAGAGTAAAGAGTACTTGATTGGCCATCATGCTTTTGAATATTGTTATGCACTCATCCCTACAAATAATGAAAATATTTATTTTATTTCCAATTAAATTTTAGTTTATAACATTTTTATTCCATTAATACTTATATAATATTAAAAAATCTTCAATTTGAATACCTACAAACTATTTTTATTAGTAATTCTTATTAATCATTGAAATTAAAAAACAGTTTCGAAATATTTATATTCATTTAATGTTTTTAAAGTATTATATATTTAAATTATTAATGAATGAAATAATTTAAGCTATATAGTAACAGTACTTACTCTCATCTTGGAATGAACAATTTGAACATGCACTAAAAGAGATGCTAATTCAAGATCTTCACTATAATTGTTTTTTAGCAGCACACTTCTATATCCAGTTCTTAAACAATGAATCTAAAATTAATAATGAAATATTGAATAAAATGATTAAAAATCATAAATAAATAATAAAAAGTATATAACACAAAATCTAATAAAATAAACTATAATAATTTTTTGTTACTTTATATTGAATTTATAATAAAAAATATACAATTATAAAGGTATTATACAAAGTAAATAGTATTTACAGGATATGTTGCTTGACCAATGAAATTACTATCTCCAAACATGTCTTCGTCCAGTACAACAAATCGTAGAAAAGCTAAGTATGGATTTGTTACTTGAAATTCACAAGTTTCATTCCACATTGGATTAAAACCATTATCAGCTGAAAGATTGTAAATTCTTTAATATTAAAAGTTTTTAAAATGAGGCTTTAATATTTCATGATACAGGATATGGCTTCACATATTTTTTAGTGATTTTAGTAAAGCGATATGTTTAAATGATTGACATATTTGGAATTGAAAATATTAAAATAATTCAAAATAATTAAAAAAAGTTTCTTATAATTCTGCAATATAATTTCTAATAATTCAACATTCTGCAAATGTTGATATTGTACTATTTAGAATGAAAAACAATAATTAATATAAAGTATATAAAATACTGTTCACTCACTTATCAATTTTGTACTTAATTTCAAACCACTGTCAAAATCAGTACCAGTGACTTCAATCTGGATAAATGGACTAACAGTACCTCTTCCTGCTTTACTTAAATGTCTGGCACCAATTACCTGTATTCTAATTTTATAATTAGCCACTTCGGTTGGCAATTTCTTGTTATATGGATTGAAATCTTCATGGAACATAAAATCTGGTTTTAAAAGATAACCGCAATTTCCGTTTTCACGGAATTTAGCCTGATTTAACTGCATTGCCTTATCACCCGTTTGGTAGTTCAATGCCACCATTTGACAGCCTGAGTTCCATATGGGCACTGGATTGTAGTTGGAAGAATCAATTCGCTGACCCTTTGGATATACACGACTAAATTGTATCTGATGATAACGAAGAAAAAATTTATTTTCTTGATGGCACATGAGTTTTTCTGCTTTAGTTTCGGGAAAGCTGCTCATCTCATTATAAATAAAGCCTTTAAGTCGCAGGCGCTCGAGATTGAAAGCGACCGATCTAAAGTAAACTATAAGATTAGACATTTCCTTAGCTATCCTCCAAGCTCTCTCCATTTCTTTATGCTGATTTTCCTAAACATTAAAGAAACATGTTCGTAAGATCATTGATTAACTGTGAAATTCCATATAAGTTCATACAGTAAATTGAATTAGTTGTAAATAAGTCAATACAAATTAGTAAACATATATTAATTAAATCTAAGATGCGTAATGATAAATTTACCCTAACACTAGCATTCTGTCCAGTTTCATGGATTATGTGAACCCATTCGAGTGCTACTTCTTCTGACAGTGCTGCCGCTTGAAAAACGGAGCACGTATTTGGATTTTGTATTCGTAAAATCCATTCGAGATCCGATCTTTCCGACATTGTCAATTCTACAATTGCACCAATTATATCGACTGATCCTTTTTGTAAATTTCCAAGAGGCAATGATTCAGATGCCTTAAAATTAATTTTAAATATGATCATTAATTTGCTTTCCGTGAATTAAATCTTTCATGCATAAGTCATTACTATACTATTATATTATTTACTTTATCATATTAATTCAAATTTTTTAAGATATATCAAAGCTTACTTCTGTTTGAGTGTCTTCTTCGATTTCATCAACATAATTAGCAGGAAACCAGTGCTGCTTCTTACCACCGTAATCACCTCTCCACCAACCGCCGTTTTGCTTATTTACATTTGTTATTATCGCGTGTTTTACTAAAGTTAATTCGTCATTTCTTTCAGCTTTGTAATCATATACTGCTTTGACAGTTACTTTTGAAACAAAAGTAGTTGGATCCATGTAACCTGGAATCCCATATACTAAGGCATCACTAGAATCCTACAAAATATTAAACATACACAAAATACTGTAGCACTTTTTTTATCAATTTATTTATGTAAAATGAAATATATATTTCAATATTTTTTCAAACAATCATTATTGTAAATTTACCTATTTAAATAAAAACTATCTATGAATATGATATAACTTACCAGACCTCTTTGTCTTACAATAGATTGATTAACGGGATAAGATAATTTAATTTTTTTATAAAAAGGATGGCGCTCATAATAGTTTACTAAATCCAGTAAGCTTTCAAATTGCATAGTACCAATTGTATACAATCGTCCTTCAAGCTGGATCCGACAGTGCTTTATTATATTTTCTGCCCTGAATATAAATAAATTTAATAAATTCATAAAGTATATGAAATTAAAAAATATATCAAATATATGTATTTAGATATTCATTCCATTATATGTATAATTTTATATAAAAATAGTATATTTTATCCATAATTTGTATAAAAGTTTATTCTGATCATAATGGTGTACCTGAAGGAAATTGCATAAGAATTATTCTCCTTTTCACAGGGTCTTACTAAAAATGCTCCATCTATTGGCACTCTTTTTAATAGTTCTTCAGCAAGTGTTCTCGAACAATCTTTTAGCCACCATTCCTTTTCTTCATGTTTACTTGGCTGTGGTACTGGTTGTTGTAAAGTAATTAGAAATTCCTAGTAGAAAACAGTATTATGTTATTCATTTTTTTTACAATATAACGAATAATATATGCTAATTAATACATAAATAAAAAACGAAAATACAGTTGGCAGATCAGATATAAAATGAAAAAAATAATATTGATAAACCTACCATTTTACCATTTCAATTAATAATTGATTTTATAATGAATATGAAGGTCTGTTTGTGAAGAAATTTTATCACATTGTAAATAATCATAAAAACCAATGTTAAAAAATTTACTATAATAATTAAAATCTATGATAAAAGTTTTTATAATTTGATTACTAGATTGAATCCAAGGAATAAACAATTTTAAATGGGTAAAACAAGAGTTTAAATTAATTAAAAAAATGTTTCACAAATAAATACAAATTCAACTCTACTTAAAATTAACATTAAATGTACTTATTTACCTTTTACCCATTGGTTGTTGCAATGCTTCTGAGTGTAATTTTGAAACAAATTAATATTGTATGATTATCTACAGTTATTTTGTTTTATTAAAGGTATACGATTTAAATAAAGTTTTATGCGTACAAATTATTTTAAATATAGAATAAAAGTTGTACGCGTTAGATTTTTAATTTGTTAGCCAATAAATGAATTAATTCTACATTAAATTAAAAAAATTTTAAATATATTTTAAATATAATAGTTAAAAAATATAATTTCGTTTACCTGACTTTTTAATGGATTGTTACGATAATAAGTAATTAGACTATATAAACTATCGAAATAATGAGTGTCCAGTAGATAAAATTGAGTTTGATTCATTTCTTGTTTTAATTTTATTCTACAATGATTAACTTTTCCTTTTCTCCAAAATGATAAGCAATAATCTCCGACAAATGTTACACACTGCCTGACAAGAAACGTTCCGTCGCCCAAATGAGAATATCTTTGCAAGAGCTCCTCAGCTTCTTCCCTACCTCTGGCTAATTTACCATGAAACCACATTTCTCCAAAATGTAATTCATCATTTGGTATTCCCTAATAATAACCAATTAATTTTAAATAAAAAATAGTTTATAAGAGTAATCAATTTAAACATTTAAAAATAAAAGCTTTGATGCAACTTCAATGAAAACAATTTTTATAATACAACATTAAATACTTTTACTGAATATTGTGTTACATTTGATTTATTCTATATACTTATGTTACAATATAATATAAATGACCAGATATCTTTTATCATTTTATCATCTCATACAGAATATTTGATTCATAACAAATGTAATGACTATCATTACTAATCATTAAATAATAGATAAACAATGAGTGTAGTTACCATTGATAAATTAATGAAATAATAAAATTACATTTTTTATTGTTATTATAAAAAATTGTAACACATTGATATTAATATAAAAATAAGTACAACAAGAATTGATTTCTTATTTTATTCTAGATTTACTAGATTGCAAATAATTTAAATAAAATGAAGAATATTTACATCTCCTGGAGATTTAGCCACAGCTTCATCTTCGTCTTCAGGTTCAGTTTCCTGTGTTCTTGAGAAGGTGTCTGTGTAAAAGAGCTTCTCACGTGTTAAAACAAAAAAGTGTGGATTCCATTCCTTATCAATTGGATCCTCAAGGTAAAGTATCCCATTTTTAATTGTATTTCTCAAGTCCATTTCTTGTCTGCTATCATCATTTCGTATAACAAAGGAACTTTCATCAACGCCATCCGGTAATTTCTTATGTTTCAATAAAATTTTCCGCCGCAAGGAATATGGAGAGGGGAGTGCCGTTTCATTTTTGTCTATTGGTTGTACCACTAACATGTCTCCAAAAACCTCCTGCATAGCCATGGCCATCTTTCGTTGTTGAGGTAATGTACAATTATCTTCTATAGAGAGAATTACAGGATACCTAAAATTTTTCATGAACTTTAACTTTTTTACATTATTGATTATGACATAATTATAAGTATTTATTTAACTCACACCGAAGTGACAAACGCATGTTCCTTTATTGTCTTAATAACGTCTAAAAATTTTATTTTCGTTGTCAATGTATGTCCATGAAATATAAATGGCATTCCATCTGGTCCATCCCAACAGTCTAATTCTATACACCTACATCCATTTCTTAAAGCACGTACATATGCTTGACAACTGCTCTCACTACTTATTTGATCACCCATTAAATAACTTGAAACAATGAATAAAAGTATATTTATATAATTTAATATTCTTGCAGATTCTAAATAAATTTAAATTTTCAATCTTATGCATGAAATACAATATATTATCTTAAAATAATAAAATTAATTAGATATTATTACGTATTGTGGGACGAAGCAATCCAATAGTGAGACATTGGTCTAGTCATTATATGAAAGACTTGGTCTTTATCACTATCCCATATTTCATTTTTTTTTGAAAATAAGTAGTCTATGAATTCTGAAAAATGAAAATACGGATTCGGAATGTTTCTTTGAGAATCTTGAAGATAATTACGAATAAACTTAGAAACTTTTAATCCTTCATATCCAAAAGAATCTTTCTGTTCCATCAATAAAAAATTTCGAAATGCTTTTACTGTTACTATCATTTCACTCTGAATGTCTGAATAGCTTAATAATTGCGTCCAATCTGCTAGATTCTTCAATATCTAATAATTTATGCATTAATTACATCAATAATTCATGATATTTATAATACAATATTTATCATCCAAAATGGATTTACTTACATTTGAATCAAATATAAGTTTATGGTAGAGTCTCAGAAAATCATCAAATCCTATTTCAGTTCTATTTTTGGTATCTACTTTTTCAAATATTTCTCTAAGCTTAATTGTTGCAATTTTACAATTTATTCTTGATAAAAATGCTTTAATATCTTTCAGAGTAATCCTACAGATATAAATATTTTATAAGAAACAATTATTAATAAGTTATAAAATAGAATATTTACATTTCCCGAGAATTTTCCATAGCATAAAACTCTTTTCTTAGCCATCGTTCAACTTGAAGACCATATGAAGCATCTATTGTATCTCGAACTAAAAATTGAAGACCTTTAACCCATAATTCACATTCTGATTCACTCAGCGCTAAAATTATAAAATATTTAATATTTATATTTAATAAAATATAGTGTATAAATAATAATTACCTGCTATCGAAAGGCTTTTCAGTCTGAATTCTGAACCATAATAAATAACAAAACATCGTAAATTGTCAATTTTTTTAGCATCTTCAGGCCATTTTTCGAAGTCTTTTGAATTTTTACCTACTCTTATATCTTTAATTTCTCGTATATCCACTATATAAAAAAAATTTTATTTTAAATATATTATATTTAATATTTTATAAATTCTATCGGAAAAACTATAAATATACAATACAATTTATTAATAATTTAAATTTAATATCTTTGAAGCTTATATTGTTTGAAATATGTATTAATTATTCTTATTATTTTCGAACAGAAAAAAATTTATCAGAGGCTTGTGAAAACATAAATATATAAAAATTATAATTTTGTCTTTTCTATTGTAAATAATAATTTTAAATAAATTACATATTGCTATTCCATCAGATGGTCGAGATAAAGTACTTCTTGCTGATACAATTTGTCTCGTTTCTCTTCGTAATATTAAAGTCTTCTTTTCTGGCTTTTTTCGTGGAAAGAATCTGGTAACTATAGTGCCTCGTTCAATTTGACTAATAATATTTTCCATCTCAAGTACTATCCAAGGCATTATAATGGATTTTGTTTTATAAATTGGTTGCACTATTAATGAGATATAGAAACATATTAATATTTGTACACGATATTAAAATGATTCAATTAAGTAACTTAATTTCAATTTATACTAAAATAAGTTATATTCCTAATATAACGATAATTACAATTATGAGATTGGTAATTTTGTATATAAATATACATATGCATGATTAAATGGATTAAAAAGCTGTCTTTTTTACATTTAATTATGTAAACATAAATTGACATTGAAAGCATACTTTTAATATAATCTTATTTTAATACAAAATAGAATACAGTATGCAATAATATGCATATATATGTATATGTATATGTTTATGTGTGTGTATATGTATATTAATAGTAGATTAGTAATTAAATAGTCTATAACTTTTTAATTAAATTTTAAAAATGTATTGTTTTTATCATAAATTTATTATTTTTTTAAAAATTTAATATTTAAAAAATATTTTTAATATGAATAAAAAATAAAAATTTATTTACTGTTTTAAATATATAAATAAATCAAGATGAGCAGATATTTAAAATTCAACCGGGTAAATTAATAAATGCAAATCTATTCCAAAACAAGTATATTGAAACTAACCTTATAATAAAGAACAATGAAGTATCTTAATTCGTTATAAATATAACACTGATAGAATCGCGCTTTCACCCTCGTTTTCAAAATAATAAGAATAATGATAGCAACGGATGTAACATTGATAACAGGTGCATTTATCAATAAGATCAAATATTCAATGTAATCTTGATTTTATTAAAGTTGTAAATAAGAGTAGAGAGCTTGGAGTGACTTGTAGCGTCGTTGTCTGTAATTACAAGCTCTCATTCATTTATCTAGAAGCACGGTTTTCGTTTATATATCAAACATAGCGCACATGCGCACGTAACCCCAACCTTTATGAATATACACTTCGAATAGCAGTAAAATGAGCGCAAGCTCACTTCTTTCAACGATGCGGTACTATTTACGATTCTGCCCATAATTTTACAACTTCTATAAATATTTCTACTTTTTAACATTATTTTGCAAGATCCAAATAAAAAACTACAGTAATTCTTTAGTAGTTAATTGATTATATATTTAATCAAATATAATATATGAATTTAATAATTTATTACGAATATGATTTGAAAATTCCATTTTTGGAATACCATCTTTATTTACAAAACAAACATTGTTAAGGCGCAAATAAATTGCGTTGATCGCTAAGCGCGCCGAAACTTTTTACTTTCGCAACTCTTGTATTCGTTTTTGTTTTTTTGATTCGAAATGAATTTACAATTTTATTTATTTTGGAAATAAGAATTTTGTTCGATTTAAATTTGTTGACAGAATTTGAACAATTTTTTATATTTAAACTCTGATTCAAACCATTATAGTTTGTACAAGCATACGTACTACAAAGAAAAGCTACGTATTTTTTAGCTTTCTGATTGGTCACAATCATAGTGGAAGGAATTGATGATTTAAATTTCAAGGGATAGGTACAATTAATGTTTTTTTAATTTTAACAAGCTGTATATTAGTTTTACTGCTTGCTGTAAATACAAAATTGATTCGATCTTCCCAGTCATTAATATCGAACTTAACAAAGATATTTCATGCAAAGTGTGGTTCACTGCCACAGTATTTCAATCTCAATACGTATACGTGTATGCATGCACTATAGTTAGCGGGTTAGATTTTCAATCCATTTTTTGTTGCCTAGATTTAATCTTTCCTATTATTCTTGAATTTAAACTACACTATAGTCGACAACATATAAACATACTGCATAAATATGTAAAAAGTATCAGTAATAATACATGAATTTACTATAAAAATCTCTAAAAATTAAAAACTATCTTGAGCACTAAAATATTTCGCGAAATGGTTTAGAAATATTTTTTTATACTTTTTTTTTAAAAACAATTTTTTGACACCCTGAGATTTTCGTTTTTTTTGAAATAGTAAAAATCTCTGTCAAGGAATATCATTTTAATTCAACTTGGAACATCAAAAAATAAAAAATAGCTACAAGTTTATGGGAATTTTTGTTACATAATTAGAAATTACGCTCTAAGCGTTTGTGTGGTAAATTTAAATTTTGAATATCAATTCTTCAGTAGAGTACTTTGAAAAAAATATACTCAAATTACATAAATTGATAATATTTAATCTTATATCATTAAATATAATCACCCAATCTTATTATAGTTTATATTATCTATTATTAATTTCAATTTATTACGATATTTATAACGTTATAGATTTCTTGTTGTATGATCACAAATTCTACTAGTTATTCGAGTATAAGGAATAATTATATAATAATAATTTTTACAATATAATAAATCTGTTTTGCAATGCATAGGAAATGAAATTTGAATGATTGAAAACCTGAACCAAAAACATATTTAATTACACATTCATAGTGTGATTTTTTCAATGATTACACTTTAATGTAAGATTATTTTATGTATAAGGATATTGAGAAATTATTAATTACATTTTTTTAAAAATGCGTTTCGATAATAATTTTATAAAATTTTTTAAAGCTTTATTTTCAATGATATTAAGTAATATCCTAATAATAAAAAATATAAATTCTCAATTTACAAAAAATCTTTAATAATTTATATTATTTCTTCTATTATAAATATATTTAACAAAGAATATTAATATTTTCTACTACAATATAAAAATAATGCCACAAAATAAGTTCTTTATAATGACTGTTATAAACATGAATTAAGAGTGATTAATGTCACATACAAATCATCAATATTATAATTTTTTGGTTACATTATTGATTAATTTATGTAAATAATTAAACAATAATAATAGAAATTTGAAAGTATAATCTTAATTACTCTAAGTTTAAAATAAGCACATTATATATGAGAATTAATTTTAATTTTCATGTACTTTACTTACTATTTTAAAATACAGATATTTTTAACAATTATCTTCACAATACATGTAAGCATTTCATTCTGAAAATGTGTTAATAATTTATTAAGTATTTAATCTAAATATCTAGTTTCTACTTTCAATAAATTAATATAAATTTAAAAATTCTTAAAACTTTACATATTATTACATTGTAATTCTTACAAATACAAATATTCAGAATGTAATCAATATATTATATATTTATACTTAATAAATGTTAATCTCCTTTATTAATTTAAAGTACGTTTTTTACAATTATTTCTTTTTTAATATGTAAAGTAGTCTTAAAATATTTTACAGTAAATTGGGTATAACATTAATTCAATTATAACAAATACAGACATAATAAGGTAATCGAATTTAAAAAAGTTTATTCATTTATAAAATAAATGATTATTTAATTGAAAAATGTATTATATTTGCACAAATATTTGGTTTTAATATATGTAAATATGAAAAATCTCAGCTAATATAGCAGCTTTTAAAGATTTAATATATTTCTATATTTTATATGCAATATTTAAGACAATTGACAATTTTAATTATTAATTTAAGAAAAAGAAATGTATATATATATATTTGTATTGTACAAATAATTCATAATAAGAGATTAATTTTATAAATCCTTAAAAGACACCGAATATATACATTTTATATATTATAAAGTATACAAAATTAATGCTTAACAATCATCTTAAAGGTTGACCCTTATATCTTAAGCTCGTAGAATAAAAAGATGGAGGTACAATTGTGGGTATTAATTGAACATTGTTAGATTTCTCATTCACTGTCACTACCTTAAAAAATGTACATCGTCTTGTTCTCTCATCATAATTACCATTATCATATGGGGGACTTAAAACATCTAAAAATGCAGCTGGCCCTTCTAAACAAGTAATTTCATGAAGATTCCTCAAAAATGGTGTCAACACGCATGCAGGATCAGTATGTTTGATGATATTAGATGAGTCTTTAATAGCTGTTATTTTTTTATTGTGGTCTAAAACTTTATCAATCTGGGATTCGATAGAATAACTATCTATTTTTACCATACCACTAATAACCTGTATTAGAAATTGTTTTAATATAAATTTCAAACTAATATAGATATTATTTTTATTTAAAAATTATTTCTTTGTTGATCTTATTAAATACTAAAATAATATTTAATTATAAATTTAATTAAATATTAAAAATAATATTTACCTTCAAGAAACCATGCATTTCTGGATGATTGTGTAATGGTAATGTCTCACCAGGTTTTAAAATAAAAATAGCTATAGTAATGTCTTGATTTTCAAAAACACTTATTACACACATTGGTGCAGGTTGATTATTAACATAATCTAATACTTTCTTATCAATATAAACATCTTCAGCCTTAATCTCATTAACAATAGATCTAAGTTTTTCAAAATTTTGTAAACACATTTTGTAATTAGAACTCTTACATCCACAGAAAGTTTTTAGTGCTAATTTCCATAATTCTTTTATTCTGGATGCCATTAAGAACAATTATTTAAAAATTATTCTCAATTTTCGATTATAGTATTCTAAATAATCCTATTCAGCTTATAATATAAAATAATTTTTAATTAGGAACAATAAAACATTTATTTGTTCAATAATTTATATTTGGTAATATTTAATTTCTAAATTTTCTCGATTGTGTAATAGATTCATTTAAAATTTACTGTTTAAAAAAGTTCAATATATTAATAAATTTTTAAAAAGCAATATACTACATAATTATTTACGGAATTTATCAAAATTTCAATAGAAAAAATTAAAACAATAAATGGTACACACAATCCATACGTCATATAATACAAAAAGATTGGAAACGAAAACGAAATTAAATATTTACTAGACTAGTGTTGCCAATACAAAAAAGTATATTTTAAAGATAATAACCTTTTGAACATTTTTCATAAAAAAAAATTAATAAAAATATATATATATATGTATGTATATATATACATATAATTTATATGAATAAATTTAAAGGATATAATGTACTTCGTTCGGTCGATAATTCGGTATTGTAGATACGAATTGGTTTCATAGTTTTCAGTTCATTGTGGTCTCGTCGGAAGTAGCTATCAGCACTCAGCAATTTTAATTTTCCCGGGAATGCAGAAAACTCGTATGTATGCTTGAAAGCTGAAAAGCATGCCTTTCCTCACGGTTAATTTCGTGAAGTTAATTTGATTGGCGAAATAAAACGGCGATCTTTGCAATTTAAATTTGAAACTCGACCTTTTAAACCATTGAAAATTGAAATCCCAACAGTTTATGCATCTAATTCTAAAGAGAGATAATGTAATCCGTAAGTCAATTTGTAAACGTTAGTTTCAAATATCTTACAATGAAAAACTACCAAAAGAACAACCATAGTTTGGAATAAAGCTTACATTCCCCCCCCCCCCAATATATATATGCATATGTAATTAATGTAAAAGATTCATTCTACGAGAAAATGGGAAAACGAAAAAAAAAAAATTTGATTGGAAAAATTATCATAAAATTCGAATACAACGAAAGTACAACCGATCAATTGGAAAAAGCTAAGGCTGAATTAGTCGAGTCATGAAAACCTTTAAATATTACTGAAAAATAAAAAGTGCAAATGACAAAACTATGCCCGCGTAATTAAAATTATAAATTTAGAAAAATTTCGAAATATTTTAGAAGTGTTTTACTTTATTGTAAAGTGAATGAAATTATAATTTTTTTTTTTAGTGTAATAAATAATGTTATTTTAAAGTCTAACGTGAGTATTAAATTATTTTTTATTTATTATTTTCATTTATATTGAGCTTGAGAGATGCCAATTTTATGTTTTCTTTAGAACTCTTTAAAAGTTTTCAGTGATACGGCAAATGAAGAAAGTTAAGAAAATGTTTATAGCAATTTTCGTTTTTCTTCTAGATCCTTTTAATGCTCTGCGCTTCATTTTCCAATAATGAAGTAGCATATGGAGATTGGAAATGTCCATCACGTGTTCTTTTTCTAAAATCTTTCTATTCATCATCTATATTTATAATAGTTATGTCGGAATTTTCTGGGGTCCTCACAATGTACGCAATCGCTTGGATTTTAAATTTCATTTACTATACACTGCAAAACAGATTTATTATATTTTAAAAATTATTATTATATAATTATTCCTTATACTCGAATAACTAGTAGAATTTGTGATCACACAACAAGAAATTTATAACGTTATAAATGTTGTAATAAATTGAAATTAATAATACATAATAATTTGATGTTCCAAGTCGAATAAAAATGTTATTCCTTGACAGCGATTTTTACTATTTAAAAAAAAACGAAAATCTTAGGGTGTCAAGAAGCAAGCGAGGATAGAGCAGAGAAACACGAAATAAATCAGGATTGATTTGTTTGATGATTGATTGTTTCAGGATTGATTGATTAATTATTAATTAATAATTAAGATGATATATACATATACATATAATGTAACTTTACAGTATATTATATTATTATTATCATTGAAAAATTCATTTTTATATAAGTATATGAAGTATGAAATAATTATAAAAAAGAACAAAATTTAATATTTAGTATTTACTGAGGTCAAATTTGAATAAAGTATAACGTAAATAGATGATTTAACTCCAACCTAAAATTTTTAAGAATCGTAATTGCAGGTCTAGTAGACACTAAATAAATGAAAATGAAGAAAATGGTCTCAAATTAATATAAATAGGAAAATAAATAGATCTAGAAAAAGATTTATCATGATTATAATAAAGGTAATGATTTTTTTTATTAAAATCATAACACATCCAAGCTGAAGCTAGGACAAAAAATAATAGAAATTTGCAATATATTTGAGATATATATAATTTTTAATAAATGTTAATGTTTTTCAACATTGCGAACACGCATTTTTCACATGACCAAATTCAAATCTTATTCTTAATTCTCCAATTTTTGATATTGGTAAAATATCTGGTATCCATTCTATTAAAAATGGAGTTGGTTGTACTTGATTAGGTGAAGTATTTCCTAAAAATTCAGACATATTTATAATTAATTTTTTTTTCAATAATTTAATTTATATGAATCTTCGATAAGTAGTAGATCTTTAAAATGATCAGATATGTTTTTTAATTTATTTATATAAGTACTTTACATAACCAATAAAATTATATAAATTTAAGTTTATATTTAATATAAAGTTTTTAATTTTTATGTATATATCAATTGTGTGTAGTTCATTTGTTAAGAAATAATTTTTTACAATAAAAATGACAAGACAGGTTTATTTTTTTTCAAATATTTATTTTAATTTTTCTAATTTTATCTTAACTTTTACATGTACACTTAAAATAAATCAATTATTTATTATAGTTTTTCATTGAGAAGAATATTGTTTCATCAAGATTAATAAAATAATAGTCATATAGATATTCCAAGTATAATGGATTAATTTATATTTTTTATTAATGAACTTACCAACTTTTAAATATGTTCGTAACTCCAAAGGCTTGATGAACGGATTGTTACTTGTTTTTTTGTATTGGTCAATCTCTGTCTCTTCTCTTTTGAATATCTCATAGTTGCCATCAGCATTCTGTACAAAACTTCTGGTAATCTCAAGCGGTACGAGTGGCGTTTCAAATATGCTTTTCACATGAAGGATATTAGTAATATGCCAGGTATACTTGGTAAAGGTGCCAAGTGGCACACCATCTCGCCTGACAAAGGCAGTTGTCGAGTTTGGTAGCCGTTTCTTTTTCATCCCACAGGAAATGCGTTCTCTGAGGCACTCGAAGAATGGCTGGGGAACATGGAATATTAATGGTTTAGGTTTACCATCAAATTGGAAATGCATCGTTTGATTGATTCTCTCTGTAATTGATGATAACCTGTAATTTTGTGAGACAATTGGTGTTATATACAATAAATCTTTTATTTAATATTAAGCACTTTTTCAATGCAATAGTTTGAAGCCTTACTATAATACTAAAACAATAAGAAAAAAAATTAATTGTAAATAATTTTTCTGTTGTTATATTAATTTTTAAGGATTCTACTTTTGTTATTTAAAAAATAAGCAAAAATAAAATTAAAATAAGCTTTTCAAATAAATAATATACATAATATTTAAGCAAATAACAAATAAAATTAACCAATACTTATAAATATATAAATATTGCCTTAAATTAAATCAATATAGTTCTTGAAACTAACCATGTAATGAAGGAAAGGCTGATATTAGATTCATCAATATTCTCACACGTGTTTGGATATTTCTTGATATTATGAGCCTTTACTTTAGATTTTCGAGTTTCAATCGAATTTAAATTTATAATAGTAGACAGATTTTTATTTTGTTCTCGTTTTCTCTTAATTGAATTAGTTATTTTACAACATTCAATAGAGTTTTTGAAGGCAGACGAATTATTTTTATCAATACAGTTTGAATTGGAATCAATTATTTTAATACTATTTGTGTCAAATATTAAATTGTGATTGAGTATTTTTATGGTGGTACTATTTATGGCTTTTGTATTTTCTTCTAAAAAAATATGATTATCAATATTATTGTTAAATTTAGTATCTATTGTGTCAGGATTTCGGATTATTTTTATACTACTTCTGTCGAATATTGTATCTTGATCAATGACGTCTAAACTGTGTATCTGTAAACATAATTTTATTAATTCAAAATATTTTATGTAAATGGTTTTGATATGTAGTATTATTAAGTACTTTGCAAATAAAATGATTTATATAATTAAATTTTCAAGTTTGTTAATTAATTATAAAAATAATTCTAAAATTATAATACTTTTTATTTCAAAGTCAAAATATTATTCATTAATAAAAGCATTTTTTTAACAATATTATAGTATAAATATTGGGTATTTTATTTTAAAAATTTCAAAACAAACATCTTCATAAACAATTAAAATAATTTTGGAGATTACCTCTGATATTACATTACAATCACTCAATAAATTATGATTTGGAACCTTCATATTATCCAGGTTTTCTGATAATAACGATGGGTCAAAATTTATATTATCAATACCTAATCTCTGATTCTGTAGATTTTGAATAGTCAACGAATCATTTTGGAATATTAAAAAATGTGTATCATCAGATAAGTTATCTAAATCTGAAATATTTTACAGTAATGAAGTTAATTAAATATATGAAATTAATTTTAACCAATTTATTATTGTCCTTACTATTTAATTGGAAATTAGGTGATTCTTGTAAAGCATTATTAATTTTATCTAAATTAATATAATATTGAAATTCCTCTGATAATTTAGGCTCACTTGCAAATGCACATATACACGCATAAAAGTGAATACATCGTCTTCCATTTGCAAAATCAGTTTTATCTTCATTCCCTTTATTAGTTGTCTGAGATTATAGATGTTCATATTTGAATCAAGAAAATAATAATAAATTATGATTGAAGATTTACCTTAAATGAAGGACAGTTGCAAAAAAATTTATGTTCAATTTTATCCTTGAATTTTGTTGTAAAAAAAGAAAAATGTAAATAGCCAAGTGGATAATTTGAAGAAACTTTACATTTTACAGCCATTATATTTTTTGATACTCTTTGCACCAATGGTCCAGAAGTTTCAGTAGCAAGTAGCCAAATTTCTTGTTTAGTTTCATTATTTACATTCAATGAAGATAAAATAGAATTTCGTAATGTTAATGGTTGTGCTTCTGCATAGCAATGTAGAGCTGCTTGTATATGCTGGCAATTCGATGTAAAGATTTTAGACGTTTCTCTTTCCTAAATTTTTTTTTTAATTTATATTGGAATGATAAAAATATTTTTAAAATTCTTACAAATATATTCTTACACATTTAAATTAGTCTTGTAATTATTGAAACAAATTAATTGAAGTCTTTTATTTAATAAAGTAAATTTTAATCATTAAAAACTCACATGACATTGTAGAACACTATTATTAAAACTTTTTTCACAATTGTCTATAAAGCAAAGGGCAGAGCTTTGGGGTATTGAAGTTATTAAATTATTAGAAGATTTAAAGTTTGTTATAGGAACTTGAACAAATCCTCGATAATCAGGACCTTTATCTCGAATTCTTACAGAAAACACTTGAGTAGATGATCCAGTAATGAGTTTACAAGCCTCTGTTGATAATTTACGTTTCTCACTAGGCTCTTTAAAAACAACATCACAATATTTATTTTTGCAACAAGCTCCCCGGGAACCATTGTAAGTACCGCATTTTGGACATTTTCTAACACCTCTTAACGTAGCTTTTCCTAAATCTGCAAGAAGAGTTCGGAATCGTTCTTCTGTCATTCTGAATATTATTGCATCTGTTACAATATACCATATAAAAATTAATTTTAGAACGTAAATTTCTATTTAAAGAAAATTTTGCTTGAGCGATGATATTTAAGATAATTAGTATATTTTAAATTTATAAATTTTGATGATTCATGATTATTCTATAAAAATATTAGTTAATCATAAATTAAATTATTTATACTACAAGCATTACACTAATATTTTGATTAATTATAATTTGTAAATAATAAACATAACCATTAAAAATTTACTTTGCGATTAATTTAAAAAATTCAACGGTAAATTCCTTAACTTACTCGATGGAAAAAGATATCATAATATAAAAAATTCGATTTTCAACATCTTTGGCAAAAACAGCTTATAATAATAAGCATTAAAAACTATTTATTCATTCTCTCCTTTATATTCTAACTTATGTACCTATGTTAATTTGAGGGCTGGTTTTGGCCGATTTTAGATCAATGTTTCTCAATATTTAAAATGCGCGAAATTTTAATTTTTTTATCACATTAAAAGGTACAGTGATCTTTAAAGAAACTTGATACAGCGAAAGAAAGAAGAGAATTAATGCTACCATACTCATTATGCTTATAATTAAGTATTTAATATTTAATATTTAGATACGTTCCATTTATAATTAATAAATATTTATTTATTATAACAATATATAGAAGACCTATATATATAGATATATATATATATATATATATATAGATTCTATATTATTTCTATAAAATTTTCAATATTTTAAAATATTTTTTAGAAGTATTTTTTAACATTTTTATATACTTATTTTTTTAACAAATAAAATACTTGTTCTTATAGAATATTAACAAAAACATGTAGGAAAAAATATTTATTTATTTACAAAACATTAAAAATAATTTTTAATTATATATTGTATTATTTTAAATTATATTAAAATAGGAAATTAAATATTCTAATATTATTATACAATAATCATATTTATCCTATTTTTTATTATTTTTAATTTGTTATTACTATAAGCTATATGTACATTAATTAATCAATATTTTAATTAATAATTTTATAATATTATCATTATAAATTATCGGAAGTAAGACGTTCAATATATTATTAAAGTAACTTTTGTTTCTTAACAACAAACATTTTCATTTATATTTTTATTAAATTAATTATAATAGATTCCAATTAAATTTTAAATATATTTATAATAAAAATTAATTAGTCAATATGATTAATTAATGTTATTTTAATTATAGAAAAATTAATTTAATGGTTTGTTTCAATTTAATTTAATAAAAAACATTTAATGGTCTGAGTTCTATATTGCGTACATAAATGTACATAGTGAATGTGATACCTAATTTTTTTAATATAAAAACATTTACAAATATTTTACTGTATTTATAAACAATTTCTTTGAACTTTAATAATAATTTAAATAGTAAATTGTTCAAGTCATAATTTATTCACCGTTAATAATATATTAATATATACTTACATTATTTAAAGGCCATAAAAAATACATTTTTCATACGATTAATTCAGAAAGTAAATAAATTTTATTAATAAAAATAATTGTAAATTGGGATAAAAAAAAATACACAAAATAGATGTATAATAATAAAAGAAAATTTTCGATTTCATATTACTCACTAATAATATATATATATTACTTATAAATATTATTTGATGACAATTTAAGCTACTTTAATGAACAATAATAATATACAGTCATGCTTGAAAAGCATTCGATGTAACGTTTTTACACATTAAATATGCCAAATTATCTTGTTTAATATAAATATGTATCTACTTAATAAGTTTTAGAAAAATACATTACAAAAATATATGATTAAACATAGAAAAATTTTGAATATACTTGTTTTGGCATCAAAGAAATTATATTTTTTAAAAATTATAGTTGTAAGAAATTTTTTCTTACTATAATAAAAATTGAAAATTTTATATAAATTTCAAATGATTAACAAACATAAAAATTATACTTGGTCAATATTATAAATTAAAAACAATCAAAAGTTGAATATAGTATTATAATTATTTTTTTATTAACTATGATAAATGTTTTCTGGCATTATTTGTTTTATTTATAATTTACCCTAAGTGAACAATATATATTGCAGAAAATTGTATATAGATATGTACAACTTTTAATTTAATTGTACTTCTAATTATTTAAATAAACATCTACAAATACTTTGAAAGAACTTGTATATTTTCGATAACTAAGATCATTCTATAGTTGATTAATATTTTTATACAGAAATAATAAACATGATGCGTTTAGAGAAAATTTTAATTTTCAATAAAATGAAGTTTCTGTTGATAAGATAGTATTTAATTTACATGACCATATGAATCACCATAATTCCATTTTGTACAAAACATATCTATTATAAAAAAAAAAAAAATAAAAAAAACAAAGTGACTACTCATTTGATTATAAATACATTTACATATTTAAGATAAAATGATAGATCTTTACTTATTTATATGCAAGCTATAATATAATTTATCTATTTGTATTTTTTTTTGTAATTTTTATTTTCAAATCTTTTATATTTGATATTTTACGAATCTGTATAGTGCTTAAAAGAATATTTTTAAATGCTAATTCAGACCTATTTTTTAATAATATTTTTCATCATTTTCCATAAATCTGTACAAACTTGATAGCAGTGTAAAAGCTTCACAGCATTTTCATTGAAATTTATTACAATGTAGTTCTAAAAAAATATTTTAAAAACAATTAAATCTAATTTGTCTTTTGATAAAATTAATTAAAGTAATCATTTTAAGCAAGGAAGTTTGTATAGATGGTATACTTTTTTAAAAATCTATTTTACTAACAAATGACGCTTTAATATATTTAATTAGTTTGATTGTCTTCTGAGCTTCTTTGTCTCCTATATAGCGCTTTATTACTTTCTGTGTAATCCATAACTCGCCTCTGGCGTTGTCTTATATATTGTTGCTGTTTGTAATAAATTTTGAAAGCTCCTTTAATCGTTATGAACGCAATTCCGCCCTATAAAATAATTAATATTAAGAAAAAAATATACATTAATCATATTCGTGAATTGAACTTTTATTACAATTTTATACATACTAATAAAGTTCTTTGGAGGTTCGAGTTTATTCCACAAAAAAATAATTTTCCACAAATAGTTGCAATAGTAGGCAGTAGTAGAGCTCCACATAAAACTCTAGTTGCTGGTACTGGATCCGTCATTGGAGGAACATCTTGGGGTCGTGCCAAATCATCTTCTGAATAGCTACAACAGTGAAAATTACTTATACATACTTTTATAGTAGAATATCATGAAAATGTTTCTTGGCTTACCGGTATTTAAGAAAACGCTGTAATAGTGGAACTTTGTATGCATGTCTTCTAAATAAACTTAAAACTTGATCCTCCCAATCCAACATTTTACCTAAAACTAGCATTATGGGAATAATTGGAAGTCCAATAAGCAGTACCAGTGGATCTGCCTGTTCCATCATTGACATGCCATCTTTGTGACCAATTACTTGCATTACTGTCACTGCACCATATGTTACAGCTGTCCAATATACACAACCAATTACTATTCCTGCTGCTATAAGTGGACAGACTCTAAATATTAGACCGTCAACCGTGTCAAGTATGAGCACTAGAGAACCTATAATTTTAATGTAATTATAAGCAGGCTGTACTAAAATATTTACTTTTACTATTAATCACAATCACAATATATTATAATAAAATAGTAAATAATAATAAATTTGTAATATTAAGTCTAAAATTATCTCAATAATATTATTTTTCTAATATATGCATTATAGATAAAAATTAGAAATTTTTTACATATAAACTTATAATTACTCTATTAATAATATTAAGAAATATAAAAATTATATTTATAGCTTCTGATATTTAAAATATAAGTCAAAATTAAATATAATTTAAAAATTTGTTAATTTAAAAACAGATTACATACCCATATCAGGATATACAATAATGTATTCTGTATTACATTGTGGACATGCGACATGAACACTAGCTCGTCCTTTTTGTTTTTCATCAACCCATCGTTGAATACAACGTTGATGAACCCATTTAGCTGTACCACGACAATGACATGGTTTCACCCAAGGAGCTGTTATATCATCTTCATCTGTTGCAAAACACACCCAACAATACCTTTTACTATAATAATAAATTGTTTATTAAAATTTTTATAAAATTATTTAAATTTATAATTCATTATTTTAACACACATACTCATCCTCAGAATTTAATTGTCGAATACTTGATGTTGTTTGGTTAGGAGACGAAGCTCCATCTGTTATGTCAAGTGAAAGCTCAAAATCTGTTACAAATAGATAATTTTTATAATACTTGTACCCAATAAATATTAAAATACTTAAACAAAAAACATTTATATATATAAAAATATCAATATTAAAATAAATCCTGAAAATTGGTTTAATTTCTGAAAAGTATTTAAATTGTTTCTTGAATAATATATAAATGATCTTTAATATTATTTATATATAACTTTAATATTTTTCATATAAGTAAATAATGACTATTTAGTTGTAATTAAGAATAAAGATCTTGAAGGATTAGAATTAATATTCTAAAATAAAGTTCATTTAAAGTATATCATAAATGAAATTTTAATAATATTACAAAAATATGATTTATAATTAAATTTAATATTTAATTAAAAAGTAAAAGTATATAACTATTTTTTTTTTCGTTATGTACAGAATTAAATTTCTTTTAAAAAAACATAACTTAATTAAATTAATTTTGTTACCATTATTTGAATTTATGAGATCTTCATCTAGCCTAAAAGTTGAGCTTAACCTAAAAGTTTCATGAAAATTAGATAAACCATTAATATTGGGCTGTCCTATACCCACAATTCTTTCTTGATCCCAATTAACTGTAGCATGGGGATTACTGTTATTTGACATGGTTCTTAACTTCTGATTATTAGATCATTGTATACTAGAATAAAAAAAAATATGAATGTTACTTTCATATTATAATTAGATTAATTTGAATATAGAAGTTATCATTCAGCATATTAAAACAATTACTATTTAAATATAATTGTTTTAGAATAAAGTATAACTATTTAAAATAAAATAAATATAAAAGTATAATTACTTTAATTGATCTGAAATATATTTATTCTAAGCTTTTTTTAATATAATCCAAAAGTTAATTTTGAAATCATTCTATTCATCTAATAATTTGTCATTGGTTTATGATATAGCTAAATAAATGCTATAAAAGCAATACAATTATTTTTAGACTGATAGTATAAAATAACTAAGGTTGAAATGTTATTATATATCATATGTACAATACATTTCAAACATCATAATTTAAATATGACAATTTAAATGTTATTGTAAAAAATAAAAATATAAGAAAATCTATGTAAAAACAATATACTTAATATCTATCATACATATTGAAATATTAACTTTATTAGTATAAATTTTTTTATTATTGCAAATGAAATAATAGAATTAAAGATAAATAATGATAACATAGTTAAACTAACTATATAGATAAACTATTTAAAAAGGTAGAATCACTGAGAGTTAAAAATATGTTATGAATTCGTATGTATGTCAAGTAATATATAGAACAAAAGAAAATTTTCTTCTTAATAAATAACATTTCCTTATGTACTGACACAAATAGTAAAATTAACCTTAATATATAGAAACAAAAATGAATTATTGCGTATTTAAAATTTTACACAGGAACTTATAACAAATAATGAAAACGATAGACATTAGCGACCAAAATCAAAGAATCGCGTTCAATGTCGTAATTACTAAGCTATAAAATATCGTATCTAATCAAAAAAATCAGATGATTAGAGAAATTTCCAGGGTAAATTATTAATCTATTTTAAAAATTTTAATCAGACTCTATAATTAAACTAAAACCTAAATACAGAAAGAAACGCTTTTGCAATGCAGATAGCCAAGGATTAATGTTACTTTATTCAACTGTGAAAATAATATAAGACAAAAATAAAATACTTGCGGTAATTGAATTGAGGGTTAGAAATTATATTTCACTGGCTCTTTTTACTTTAGATCCGTCTGGTTATGATCTTTCGTAATGATCTTGATATTTACAATTTTCGGTAATAACGGTCGCAATGTAACTTCTTATCTCAAAGGTTCGCTGTCGTATACAATCGCAAGGGCGCTCCGACTCCTACCATTTATTAGTTGCATATATGTAGGCTCATGTGCATTCGAGCAGCCATGCGTACATACCATTGGATAAATTAATCATTCATATAATATATTGCATTTAAACATTTGCATAACAACCAAAAGTTATATTTATTTTTTAAAAAAACATGTTTGTCTAATTATCTTCTTTCATATATTTAAAAATTATAGTATAAATATATTTATAATAAAATATCACTAATTTCTTTTTTGATTTCTTATAGATTAATATAAATTAAAATTAATATCTATGTCAATTTCAATAAATTAATAAAGATTATATTTTATATTATAAGCTGAGAACAAAATTGTTTTTTGTTTCAATTAATTTAATTTTTTACCCAGATCTATACTTTATTTAATATTTTATACTTTTATGTAAAAATTTCATTTTTATAACATTACCTTACTTTATGTTGTAATCAGTAAATTTTAAACAAATTTAGTTTATTTTGAAATAACAGTAAGTTTTAAAAAATATGTTGCTATAAATTTTATTATATGTAATAAAATATATTTATTCTATTAAGTATATTTGTTTATTATATATACATGTATGTATAATTTTTTAGTAATTCTATTTTATTTATAATTTTTATATTGTTTGAAATATTTATAGTGTAATTTTTTATTTTTTTAGTTTTTTCAATTCACTTTGTTGTACTGCAGCATCTCCGAAAATTTCTTTTACTTTTCGTTTTCGTTCGATATCATTTGCGATTTCTCGCTTTATTTTTACTTTAGATAAGAATGCATTATCCTTTCGAACTTCTCTAATAGCACTTTTCGTTTCTTTTTTGAGTTTGTAAAGTAGTTTTTCTCTCTCCGCCTTTGCTTTACTCATAGGCTTATGTTTCTTACCATCATACCTGTAAATATTTCAAATAATATTTTTAATCAGCATATCAAGAATCTACATCTTTTAATGAAAAAATTAGTACAAATAGAAACCACATACACAACTTCAATTCGTGGTTCATATACGCGTAATGTTTTCGGTCTTTTTTTGTCAAAGACAAGATACTTTAATTTTTTATATTTTAATGTCTCCCAATCACCAATTAAATTTTCCAATTTCTCTTTTACAACTTTTGGATACCTTTTAACCGACCCGCATTTCAATAAAGTTAAAATGGGTTCAAATATAAAATAACAAGCATCAAGTTCTTTACATTGTTCTTTAAATTCCTGTAATAAATTTATTGTAGTTATAAATGTTCTCAGTCTATAATTATCATCTATCTCTTTTGAACAAAAATCTTCTATTTGCATTCTAATACTTGATAAATTTATTTCTAAATTTTTTTTATTTGCTTCAAGAACCAACAAATTACTAGATTTATCCATTGTTTTAAATGGTGAAATCACTTTTATAGGTTTTAAGAAAGGTTTCGGTAGAGAAATGAAAATTACTCCTCGAAGAAAATTTATAACACTTGGTGACCATTTTTTATTTAATACTGTATACTGTAAGAAATTTTTTTTAGATACATGAAACAAATCTACAAATATTTAAATTCTATATTTAAATAAAATCATTTACCTCTAAAATAACTGTACATAAGAAAAGTCCTCTAGTAATATCTTCTTTCCTTCTTACTTTACACCTTAATAAAATTTGTGACATAAAAACTAAACATGGAGTAACAATTGGATGCCTAAAATCTGATGTAGGGTATAAAATTGACACTAATTTGAATAAGAACAGCTGAAAAAAATTTATGAATTTTATTATTTTATCTTCAAATAGGATTACAATAAAATATTTTCAAATGAAACTTTCTTTAATTGAACAATGAAAATTATTATATAGGTTTACAAAATCTGTTTAATATGTTTAATATGTAAAAATAATTAATAGTAACACAGAAAGCAATGATACATTATACTTAATGTCTAATTGAGCTCAATATTAATATTTCTTACTGTATCTAATTTAGGGTAGATTTTAATTTTTTTTTCAAATTTACTGTGTTTTTCCTTAAGTACATCATGTAAATAGATTCTGGTTGATTCTGGATTTAAATGTGTCAAATCATATAAATGTGGACATAGCTTATCAAAAATAAGAAAGAATTTTGTTAACCCTTCCAAAGTATTTGTTGATGCACAGTCATTTAAATATTGTAGAAGAAATGAAAATAAATTTGACAGTTTTTCTTTATGTTCACTGTTTGATTTTGATTGATTATATTTAATTATTCTTTCAATTATAATTGATTGATAATCTGGATTATAATTTTTAATTAATGATAATAATTTCTCATATGTTGCTGGAACTGTAAAGTCGGAAAGTTCTTGTCTTGCTTCATTATCGATTGCTTCTCTTATATTGGTATTTACATTAACTTTTAAAGCATCAACAGATTTTGTTGAATTGTCAATTGTTTTAGTATTATGTTTTGTTATACTTTGTGTATTTTTATGTAGATTATTATCTGCTTCTTTAAATTTAATATTTTTAATATTTTTATTTCGTATGCTTTCTGATTCATTGACAGTATTTAAAGATTCTGTTTTTAAGTCTGATAAATTATCTGATTCATCATTAGTATCTGAAGATTCAGCTTTTAAGTCTGATAAATTATCTGATTCATCATTAGTATCTGAAGATTCAGCTTTTAAGTCTGATAAATTATCTGATTTATCGTCAATATCTGAAGATTCAAATTTGAAGTCTGATAAGTTATCTGATTCATTGTCTTCATTTACATCATCAATTTCTTTATTGTCCTTTGTTTCTACTTTATTATTGTAGTTCTTTTCATCTAAATTGTTCATTTTAGTATTAATTTCATTTTGTTTTGCCATAATTTCTGCATTACACGATTTCAATAGTTTCATTTTATCATCATCACTTACATTATCTAATGGTTCATCTTCAATTTTTTCAATTTGAAAATTATCTAACTCATCTGCTGACCTATGCTTTCTTTGAAATTCTGCTTCATCTGAAAAACCATGCATTCTAGACAATCTTTCTGCTTCTAATTTTTCAAGTGCGATCTTTTCTTTTAAAGCAATTGCGTCTTCTGATTTTAATTTATCTGTTGGTATTCCTCTTGCTTCATACTTTAAGTTTTGTAAAGCTACATCATAATCATCAGGTTTACATTTCTGTTCAATAATTTCTTTATTTTTTTTAGAAGATGACATGAGTGGTATTAAATCGTGCCAATCAGAGTCTAATTTTTCTGTTAAATCTATTGTTTGCTCTCGTATTTTTTGCCTTTCAGCTTTTCGCTTTTTTGACTCAAATATTAATTGGTCTATCAAATCTTTTCTGGATACTTCAGAATTTGATTTCGATAATATACCACCACCAAAATGCGCATCTCCTACAAATTTTTTATCTAACTTTCCTGTCTTATTTTCTTCATCGCTATAATCATCATCACTTTTTGGATTGTCATATTTTTCTATATCAATTAAAGACTGTCCTCTATGTGTTAATAATTCTTCATCATTTAAGTTAAAAATATTTTTCTTTTTATGAGCTTTTATTTGTTCAGCAGCAAATCTTGCCATAGCTTTATCTTCTTCTGACATACCAGAATTCTTTTCTCCTATTCGGCGATCTAAGAAAATATTATCCTTATCTTTAACTTTGTATTCGAGAAGTAGTGTTTTTTTACGTTTAGTAATTGCTTTAGTTCTTGAAATTCCTGGTAATCCTGTAGAAATTTTACTTTTTTTACCCAAGACATTCTGTTTCGTTTTATTAATGTGTATTTCAAAAGGTGAAAAAGATTTTGTATTCAATTTTTGTTTTCTAATCCTTGCATAGTTATCTGACTTCGATTTTTTATTTATTTTCACCATAATTATTTTTCAAAATATATACACTCTAAAAACAAATTATACTTATTATTATAAGTAAATATAAATTTTAATATTTGATTAATAATCAAATAATTGTGTTTATTACAATGGAGGAAGGGTAAAAAACATAACCTGTAATGGTAGAAATTAAATTTGATTAACTTTCAATAATTTAGTAGGCTTATGTCTGTTTAAAAAGTAAAATACAGTTCTTAGTCTACTAGTAATTAATTTTTAATTAATTATATAATTTTTATTTAAGATATAAGATATAAATATCATTTTATCACCAACACCACACGTGTGCGGCATAAATGCCGCGAATACAAGTTCAGAATTCGATTGAAGGAAACTGAATTTAACTGAATTTTGACGGTAAAGGAATACAGATAACAAAAGAAATATCGAAAATATTACAAATAAAAAAATAATTTGTATTTATGTAGCTATTATATCATTTAAATATATTAATTTATTATCTAGTTTTCTAGATTTTCTTTTATCTTTGAATTTTAAGTAAGCCATTTGATATATTATGGTATACTTTAAACTTTATAAATTATTTTATTATATAAGAATAAATAGTTTTTATTTCAGTATTTTTTTATAGCGAAGGTGATAAAATTGTGTGTTGAAATAGAGTTACAGATTGATAATTAAATATTAATAATTGCTAAAATTTGAAATAAGTCCACTTTTAGCGGTAAATATTTATGAATCAAAGATAAATTTAGAATGCATTGTGTATCGCTATTTTTACCGATAATTTATAATTCATACCGATTATTTTACTAATTAATATCAAATAATTTATGAATTTGATGGTGTATTATGTATTGATATAAAAATTAATGTTACTATAAATGTTTACTATGCATAGATTTTTTTCTGTTCAAACATACAATTTTCGATGAAAGTTCAATATTTCGAATTGTATTGCCAATTAAATTATTGTGAAATAGTAGATATTTATATATATAAAATTTCTGATCGATAAATTTTCAATTCTATTTTTTCTAGAATTAAAATTTAACTACGTATATTTGAATAAAAACTTTAATGAAAATATTAAATAAAAGTGTAATGAAAGTTTAAATAATAAATAAATAAAATTTTTTGTTTATTTAAAATATTTGTAACTCTTCTTGCTAAATCAGAATTATTAGTTTGTGATTTTGTTACAATCATGCTATA
Organism: Ceratosolen fusciceps; assembly: GCA_018883505.1. Lineage (NCBI taxonomy): Eukaryota > Metazoa > Arthropoda > Insecta > Hymenoptera > Agaonidae > Ceratosolen > Ceratosolen fusciceps. The sequence goes on along the minus strand of RCIC01000035.1, from coordinate 299,137 downwards.
AGGATCAATATTGCAAATATAATTATATCACAAATACTTGTTTATTTGAATTTTGGTTTGGAATTTTACGGAATTATTTATTAAGTAATGCCAAATTAAAAATTAATAGCTAAATTGTGAACGCCGGTAAATAAGTGAGACTTATAATATATATATAGAAGAATATAACAATACTACAAATAGGAATACAGAAAAAGCTGTAAAAATTTATTAATATATAAAATTAATTAAAAATTTTTCGTTTATAAAATTGTGCAATTGAATAGTGTAATAATAAATTAATGTATTTAATAACTAGTAATAATAATTTTCTCTGTAGCTTCTAAATATATTTAGAATTATAACATTTATTTAATAACATCTATTTAAGAATATTTATAATTTACAGAGTTTTTATATTATTAAAATGGTATCATAATGAATACTATAAATTATTATTTTGTACAACGTAATGATCATAAATACGATATAAATTCATATTCTGTATTAAAAAATATAATTAGCTTGAATGACTATAATTATCTGTCTTCAATAACTCATTGGCTTTCATTTTTTGTAACTAATACGTAGATATGATTGATTTTTTTTAAATTTCTAACTTAATATTTAGAATATACGAAGTCTATTTATTACAAGTAGAATGATATCAATGTAAACAAGGGATATACTTTCTCCAGGAACTAATGCTAGGTAGAATAAAATCCAAGTAGGAATATATTTTAGTATATACATCTGGATAGCCTACAGCACATGGTTGAGAAAATGATGATATCCCAACGAGTGTTTCATTAATAACAAATGGTCCGCCGCTATCACCCTATAAATTTATTAATAATTTTTAATTGAAGTTATTTTATTTTTGATACATTAAAAATAAAAAGTACCGGTAGTCATGTATTAAGGCTCTCTATACAATTATAAACATTTTAAGTATAAGTTATACAAAAAAATTAATTCAATTAAAAATTATTAAAAATTTACGTGACAAGTGCCTATTCCGTATGCTTGAAATAGACAAACTTGATAATCTTGAATCATATCTGGAAAGCTATCGGCGCAATCGTTATTCGAAATCACTTTGATCGATACTTTTTGTAATATTTCACGAGGCACACCAATTGGATATGATATTTGACCCCAACCGATGATTGTACCAATATCATCAGGCTTAATATCATTAGTAGGAAATTTTATCTTGTTTTGAAATTGGTTGAATTTAATGCATTGCTCGAGCTAGAAAATAAATTAATATATTAATTAATTTTTCTTATACACAATTTTGTTTATTTTATATTATTTATTTTCTACTTTACAAAATAAAATATTTGAGCTTTTACTTATATATATTTTGTAATAATGAAAACCGTTTATGTTTATTTGAATTACCTTTATTTTACATAATAATATATACCAATAGCAATTACTTTTAATTAATAATAATCAGATAAAAAATATTTTTATTTCTATTATATTTCTATAAATTTTTTTATCTATTTTATCACTTTTCCGCTATTATAGAAAGAATGAACTATGTTTAACACAATTAATATTGAAAGTGAAAAAGGTATAATTATCCTTTAAACACATTTTTAAAATATAAAAATTACATTTGATTCATTTATTTTATTAAACAGAATAACTTCATTCGTTAATGTACAAATTATGAAAGTATATGAATATGAGTTTTCGAAAACATTTTTTATACTTAAGTATTTTTTTTTTTTACTTTTTATATAATTACGAAGTGAATAGAATTTTTCGAATTTTAATAAAAAATTTAAATTATTTGTTGAAATTGTGGAATAGTTTTGTATTATTTAAGTATGATTTTTTAAGTTAAAAAAAGGTCGATTCTTTAAATCGTTATATATATTAAAAATGTTACTTTTTTTCGTAATATATTTCATTTTATGTTCAGTAAAAAATAAATATTAATTTAATATTTTTGTTATACTTTATATCAAAATTTAAATTATATATCTGAATGAACGTAAATAATTAAATAATACAGAAAAAATTTTATATAAAATTTTTATAAATTATAATATCTCCAGAGAAACTATATAAATTTAATCTATTAAACATACATTTTTTCATAATTATACAATGATTACTTTCATACACATTATTTTCAATTTGTCATTATATATACTCACTTTCGTACATTTTAAAATCTATTTACATTCTTGAATTATAAATAACTTATAAATATAATTGTAAAATATAATCTTGTATATATAGACAAGTGTATGCACATGCATGCGCGTGTATATATGTAATTAAAAGTATATTGAATAAAAAGATGGGATAAATGTTCTATTTTATCATGTATTATTTCTGAGTTAAATACTGATGAAAATGTAAATATATCTTATTATGAGTACAATGGATAGATTATATTTTCATAAAATAATTTGACATCTGTTAACGCGCTCGGTCGCGTCATTATGCCACGTGTGTCTCCGTCCTCTCTGAAAATGCCATATCGGATGAAGAAAAAAGAGAGCCAGTAGGAGGCCATTGCGAGGGAGATTCCACCCTTGCACAGATGATGCCATGCATCAGAAGCGATTAAGAAAATAACACGGTAACGACTCGCGTGGTCATTGTCCAGGAAAAGATGTTACCGCCACCCACCACCCACATCGATTCAGTACCTGGAGACACACTGGCAATGCCAAGTCCAGACTCACGACACGACTTCGAGGTGGAAAAAACTATGCTGCAGGCTTTACGCGCTGCCGTTTAATCCGCGCATTACCGATTACCGATTACGCTGTCATAGATCGAAATTTCTCGCGAAGAGCCATACCTCGATCTTCCACCGACCATTTTTTCAAGATATCAGGGTCCTCATTAACCTCTTTCAGCTTCAAATATGAAAAAATTATTTATCAGACAATGTAACCAACGTAACGGCGAATATATCAATATATAAGGGACAGAAATACTTATATATTATGATTTATGGAATAAAAATAAAAGTGAACAAGTAATAATACAAGTAATAAAGCCTACCGTAATAATTGCAATGTCATTTTCTAATTTCCATTGCGTGTTTTCTCTTCCAACAAATTCGGGGTGTATTTTGACGCTTTTGGCATTATAATAAGGTATTGAGAAAAGTGACGAATTCGATGTTCCGACGTAAATTCCATATTCATAATTTTCTAAATGTTCAATACAATGAGCTGCTGTGAGAATATGGCGATTAGTAATAATAACACCAGCACAAAAATGACGCTGTTCTGCATGCAGTCGTAAGGATGCAATGTAAGGGAAATTTCTTATATCGGCATTTTCACCTCCGATTACTCTTATATTTTTAGCGAAGGTAACTAAAATGAATCGTAGAAGTATAGTTGATTAAATATTTAAATTATATTTATATACATCTATATATAATTAATAAAACAAATATTATTTATTCTGATGTATAGAAATAAATATTAAAATTAATTTATCATATAATATATGCCAATTAGAAAATATATACTTTATTTATGCACGTACTTTGATAAAAATATAATTTTTTGTATAAATTATATATTTATATTATACATTATTTAAATATTATTCAGAGAAAATATTTTTTTAAACGACGTATCATAGATTTTATATGCATATAATAGAATAAATACATCTAAATTTCAAGATTCTGTAATATAGATATAAAAAAAATTTTTTGCAAGCTTCTTTATTAAGTAAATAATGCATGTTTTATTTAAAATTGCTTCTTGTGTTTTTCTCTAAATTTTAGTCTTTTTTTCAATAATATTTTTTAGAACAATTAAAGATTATCTTAAAAAATTTTTAAATATAAAACTCAGTTAAACGTGTAAGAAAATTTAACAATAAACGCATGTTGCTGTACGAAATTAATTTGCCGGGTAAGCAAGAATTTTTGTTTGATGGATAATTATTTATTATATTACTGTATTACTGTTTTGAAACACTTTTAAAGTATAAACTTTATTATATTTTTTTGGTTTCTATAATAGTATGTGAGCTCATGAAATATATTTAAATTTTTTAATGCATAACTAAAACTACTTTAATTTAAAAGTTAATGTTACTGAATTTTGAAACGTCATAATAGTTATTCTATTTGAATGTACAATATATGTCTAATAAGTTTGAAAAGTCATTTGAATAACTTATAAATTTTTTAATAACATTTTTCATTTGTTCATGTTTTTATTAAAAAATAATACTTACTCTTATTTAAAAAATAAGATAAAAATTTGTAATACAGTTGTATTTTATTTATATTTAACGTTGGATTAAAATTTCCTTTAAATTAATTATTGTAGTAATATTTAATCAAAATTATATTATAACATATTGATTTTATCAATATTCATTTAATATTTGATCATAATTAATACGTACACGCACATACGTACTTGTGAACGCATGCAAACATCCATATATAATCATACAATTTGATTGGTTTTAAAGGTAATATATAAATTTAACTTACCAACGATTAATGTTAAAAATATGAAAATTACTAAATAAAAATTCATGCTAACGTTTATAAATAAATTAGTGATAGTTAATGGCTTATCAGTCGATTATATAGATACGCATGGTTAGTGTTTATCATATTACTTTGGAAGATTAATTTTTACTTTTATTTATTCATATGTGTAATCGTTACATAAATTGATTGAATGATATAAAGTGATATATTTTTTTACTCAATTATATGAAATTTGATTTGAAAAAGAAGAAGCCAAAAATAGTTTCCATTCTTTCTAAAATGAGGATCAAAATTTATATATTTATTATAATCAAATAAAAATAGAAAATGATCTAAAATTTCTTATGAAATATTATTGTATTTAAATTGAAAATTATGCTAATTTTATAGGTACATTAACTTTTTTCATATCTTTATTAGATTAATTAATTTCAATATTTATAAGCTATATAATGTTTAGGATATCATATATTTTACAATTAATAAAATTAAATAAATATATTACATTGCTTTTTAAAGCTTATATTAGAGAAATGTACAAGCAAGTCATTTATTGAGTTATTAAAAAGGATTTTTTTTAATATAAGTAATTATAATTTAGCGGTTGGCTTTAGCTTTTATGTAAATAAAGGTATGCTATTACCCTGTATATCACCTTATTGCCCTGTACATAATCAGTAACTCGATGTAATTTTTTTTTTTTTTTTATATTATTTATAGGGAGTACTCACTTTTATATTTGAATTTATGATTTATTATACTTTACACTACATAATCGATAGTTATTTTTGTATAATATTATTCCTTTTTGCGACTTGTTTTATCTTTCATAAGCTTTATCCACAGTACTCTTCAAGATTAATTTTACGAACCTCTCCAAAATTCAGTAAATGAAGCAGTCACTTTGACTTGATAACTTTGAATATTCGTCAATGCAGGGTTACATAAATTACATATCATTATATATTATACAATACTCACTCGCGCGTACGCGTTTACACAAACACAAATACAAATTCATACACACAAAACAGATATATTAATATTGTTTTGTAATAAATATTTTTAAGTATTGATAATTTTAGCAAAATATACTTAGACAGGAAAAATCATACGAAAGGAAAAATTAAGCTAACATTTATGAAATTAGTTTTTTTTTTATTAAAATGAGTCAATTCATATATAAATATTCGAATCCTTAAATTTACATTGCAATATTTATTTTATTTATTTTTGATATTAATAAATTAAAGACATTCATTTTAGCAATGATATTTTTAAATGCACGAATACGTTCGTAAGAAATTGTAACAAATAATTAATTATAAACGTAATGTTAGTTTTACCGGAATATATATAGTGACTAAATACAAACTTACTCTTTAATTACATTATTTAATTATACTAATTAAAGTTAAGCGATAATTGAAAACGATTGTATCATATACTTTTTATTATTCACATATACATGCGTGTGCGCATGCAGTTATTAGATTTTTATACATAGACTTATAGGAAGCCAACCTAAATTTGATTAGTTGTAAATAAATTATAAATGAAATTATTAACAAATAAAATATCTTCTTGTTTAGAATCAAAAATACATTTTAGATATAAAGCCGTGTATCCCAAAATTATAAATGGTACATGGGAATAAAAAACGGCCAGCGTAGTAAATTTAATTTGTAAAAATTATAATAAATCTCGATTCTTATTAAAAAGTTTATTATAAATTAAAATCTTGCAATTGACTGACAATGTCAATAAGATTACAATCAATTAATATAAATATTTTAATATAAGGCATTATCTCAAGGTATCAAGATCAATAAGTGATATATCATCATTTGAGCTTTAATGATTAGACAGCTATTTTTAATTAGATTGAAATGAATAGCAGATTTTTATTTTAAATGTTATATATTTTTTTCCTTTTAGAACATGTAATTGAAAAATCAGATTTTAACTACATGATATTTTAATTTTAAAAATAGATTAAAGAAATTTCTTTTTTTTTTGGTTATTTATTGAAGAGCTTTCATCGAAACTCCTAAACAACTGAACATATACGTTGAATTTAATACTAACGTATAAAAGTATAATAATTAGGTAACATGATGAGCATATATTCGTTTTAGTTTCTTCAACGAGCTTGTGTTTATAATGTCCTATAAAAATATCAAATTTTAATGATTTTTTTATTAAATATGTGGCTGATACTGATAGATGAATAAGTTATTGATATATTGTTAGAAATTAATTTTTTATTGTTTTTTAAAAAATATTTAAAATTTAGCACTAGTTTAAATATTAGTTGTACTTGAAATACGTTTTTTTCATAGTGAAATTAGAAGCTATTTTAACGAAAAATTATAATTATAAATAGAAAAACTTACAAATACTATATTAAAAAATGAAAGAAAAAAAAACAAAACCAATTTACAAATGAGTAAATAAAGTATTCATGTAAATAATCTAAATATAAATAATAAAATGAATTCGAATGTAATTCGAATTTGCTATTCTAATAGAATAGTTTGCATATGTAATTTTTAAATAAACTAAATTTTGAAATTAACCGTCCGTTAATAATGCGCGTAGATAATACGTTCGACGACGATATCGTGTAAGAATAAAGTACATTAAAATCCTGCAATATTTATATGCTGATACAATTATATCAGTTCTTTTTTGATAATTACAATATATTGGTAAAGTAAGTTATAATCATATTATTGTACAAATATTACACGATATCATTTAAAAGATCCTTGATTTTAGATTTTATATATTTAATAATAAAAATCACTTCACTGTTAAATGCAGCGAAAATGATTTAGTAATTGAAATTACATTATTACATTTAAATTAAAAATATTCAAATTTAAAAAAATATTTGTAAATTAATTAATATAAAGTTTTATTACATATTTTTTCTGTAATTATCAAAGTAATGTTATTTACACTAATATATATAGTATAATATTTTCAGTAAACATAAAATGTTTAATATATTATATTTACTGCTAATAAAGCAATAAAGTGTAAAGTAATTATTTGAAATTAATGACGAAATTTAATGGAATATTAAATATACCGTATTGTTAATTACACTGTACAATTTGTATTGTATTCAATATTATTGTTATCCAAACCAGAAGCTAAAGAAGTAATCATTAAATTATAGAGTGAATGCTTAATAAAAAGTGATAAAAAAAAGTAGTATGATATGGATATTAAAATATTTATTTTAGATAAGATTACTAATTATTATTTATGAAATGCGTAAAAAAAAACTTAAAAAAAATATGTGATTAAGACAATTTTTTTACTAAGATATAACAATAAAAATATAAAAATAAATTTAGAATATTTTTAAGGAATTTCTAGATATTTATATAAACAATATAAAATGTATACTTAACATTCATATATTTTTTATGGTAATGAAACATCTTTCTGTTGTTATTCATGAATAAATATACAATTATTAGACAAACATGATTTGAAATTAATGGTAGGAAGTTTTAAAAAATATTTGAAACTTATCATTTGGTTTCACAGAATTCCTATACTTAATGTAATCACAATTGACGTAATTTTAGCAGCATCGATTTTTATCAGCGGTAAACTGTAGAAATGATTATGATTTAAAGGTAGTTATTATTAATTTTTAGTATATTTTAATTTCAGTATTTTTAGTTATTGCAATTAAATTTAATCATTTATTTCTATCAGATATTATATTTCTGCCATCAGATTTATATAAAGATATGAAAGAAAAGTAAGGCTGAAGGGAGAATTTTGGATAGAAATGAGAAAACAATTCGTTTGTTATCGAGACATCAAAATAAAAAAAGTTCACTATTAAATTAACTTCTATATAGCATCGATATTTTTATTATTTTATCGATCAAGGTACATTCTTAAAAATTTTTTTATTAATTCACTTTATGGTTGCACTATAGTAGAGGCAAATAAAATCTTTATCGTCTATTTAAATTTTTTAGATATATTAACCTGTTAATATTACTTTTATATTCATTTTTTATATATTTACATAAATAAACTTGTCATAAATCATCGATTAAATTTATATTAGTATTTTTAATTTTAACCTCGATCTGTTTCATATTCATCCTATAATTTTCATTGTACTTTTCTTTGTTACATTTCTATTAAACGCCCACTTTTATATTGAACACTATTTTTTATTCAATAATCTATAACTCTTATATAATAAAATTATAACATGGTAATTTTATATATTCATTAGAGTATTCATTTTAGAGATTTTGCTAATGCATCTTTATTTCAATTCCTTTCAATAAACATTTTTTAATTTATATGATTAAATATAATTGAGCACATTTTAAAATTACGCATTTTTATTCACATACAATTGCAACTAAGAGGAAGGCAAGAACAACTTGTTACAGAATTAATGAATTCTAAAAAGGTATAAACTCTGCTATATATATCTGGATCACCTAAAGCACATGGATTAGTAAAGGATAAAATGCCAATCAGTTTTCCATGATTAACCAATGGGCCACCACTGTCACCCTTTAACATATTAGGTAAAAGAGTATTAAAGATAATACATTATTAATTTACCGTATAACAACATTAAGAATATATTAAAATCTCTTACAAAGCATGTGCCAACTTCTTTATTTCGATACACACAAATTTGCTCTTCGAATATCATGTTTTTGAAGTGATTAGCACATTGTTCGTTCGGAATAATCCACATACTAAGTTTTTGTAAATTATCGGAAATCCAGCCCAATGGATAGGTTTTCCACCCCCAACCACTTATTAAACCAAGCTCACCAGGTTCAATATCACTTGTTGGCAGTTCTATTTTATTTTGATATGCATTAAATGGAATGTATGGCCGAACCTAAAAATAAACGAATCGTCTATTCGTGTTCATTAACACCACGTTAAAAAGTATATTACAATTTTTTAAACGTAGACTTAATAAGTAATTTTAGTTTACAAAAATTATTAGACTACGATGTTATTATACTGAAATTTTTCTAATTTACTTTACGAAAATACAGTTTATTTTACATTTATTCTTCAGTATTTTTCTTTTACTTATATAGATAATTTTTTATACTCATAAGGAATAATTTTTATTACTGTAGATTTGTTAAAGAAAAATATATGTAAGCTTATTTAATTTTTATTTAAGAATAATTTAAGGTTTTATTATATTATCTTATAAAAGCATAATATCAATAATAACAAGGATAATAATAACAACCAATAACAGTAATAATTGAAAAATAAATACTGATAATGTGAAAGCTTTTAATAAACATTTATTAACTTACAGTGACAACAGCAATGTCGTAACGTGTTTTTAAATGTTGTTCTGTCGCAAGAAGATATTTTGGATGTACTTTAATGTCATGTACATTGTAATATGTTATTGAATAATTTGAAGAACTAGAAGATCCAACATATACTCTGACATCAGATTTATTTACATCATCTGTACAATGAGCTGCCGTAAGAATATGGTTGTGGCTAATAATTGCACCGGCACAAAAAAATTGTTCTTGTTTGTATAGTCTGAATTGCGCAATATATGGTAGATCTCTTATGTCAGCATCTACTCCACCCACGATCCTTAAATCTTTTGCAATCACAACTAAAATGGTTTTAAGATTTATACTTTGGTGATTATGTATAGCATTATTATAGTTTTTATTACTACTTTATATTAGTAATTTTTTTATTAGTACTTTATAATTTATTAGGTATTGTATATTTAATAAATAATAAATAATAAAGTATATAAGATAATTTAAATATTTATTTGTTAAATATTCATTATTTTCTATTGAAATATCTACATTAGTTAAATTTTGTATTCATCAAACAATTCAAACTTTATCAGTAATATAAAATGTAACTATTTATGGAAAGGTTACATAATATACTTTACTTATTATATTTCATTATATTTTTATTTGTAAATATTTTTAATCTTATCACATTAAACCATTTGAAATCGTTCTTAATCGTTCTTAACAGTTAATGAAACTATTAATTTTACATAATTTTATAGAACAAATTAATTTCATTTATTTATAAATAATTTGTAATATATAATTAATTTACTGTTTTTACTTATTCAGTTTTCTTGTTAATAAATGTTAATATCAATAATAAATATATTGTGATAAAATATGTATAATTTATATAACATCTAAAATAATTATTGTAATTTCTTATTGATACTAGTAAAACAAAATTTATAATAAGAATTATATTAATTTTTCGTTTTTCTTATTAAAGTAAATATTTTAGAACACTTTAAAAATAATAATTGTAACTATTCATTAAAAATAAACTTTAAAAATTATCTTTATATTTCTTGATCTATATTATTTAGTTGTCGAATGACAAAATTATAAATATAAAATGGCATACCAAATATAATTTAGCAATAATAATACTCATAAAAAAATGACTTCGCATTTATATAATATATTAATGTTTTTTAGTAAATTTTATAGTAAAAATTATAATAAATCGTGTAAGTTATTAAAAAGTGGTTAATATTTTGTTAACTTCTTCTATATTTATAGTATTCATTTAATAATAACAGTTCGTAGTATTAATTGATTCAACTTCTTAAATTATAGATGTTTTCTTATATAAATTTATTCAACTTTTGAAAAAGAATAAAATAATAAATATACCTTATACATTTTGTAATATAAGCTGAAATATTCTATAAAATGAAATAATATACAAATTAAGATTAATTAAATGAAAAGTTAACTATAATATATAAGAAATAATAAAGATATGTATAATTAAATACATGTACAATAATTAATATTACATTTACTTAAAATTTATTAATAACAGTACATTATGTATAAAAAAATTAAAGTTTTAATTTTAAATAAAGGAATTTGATTTACGAATAGATCGATTGATAACCAATTATTAGTCCTATGTTTTATACAATATAAATGATAATTAAAATAAAAATGGTATGTCATGTTTTAAATACTGCGTTTATTTGATGTGTACTTATTTAAATAATATAAAATCAGATTATGTTTTAAAAAATTATATAGAGTAATTATATTTTATAAGAAAACATATTTTACTTATATTTAATTTTGGCTCAGCTTACCAATAGATGATATTAGGCTCAGCCAAATTATATAATGAAAATACATTCTGTCTGTTATATCAAGTAAATGAATATTATAACGAAGGCCATTATATATGTAAGATTAATTAGTATTTTTTTAATATATGATAATAATATTAAAGAATATAATATTTATTTAATCTAATTCATTTTCATTGGGAATTATTAACAGATTGATCAAATGGGTGTACAAAATGTGAGTCAGTCAAGTATGTATAATTACTTGATAAAATAATGATTTTAATTCTTCATTAAATAAATTAGAATAATTTCATTTGATATACTTCTTATCAAATTTTAGTATACGAATTGGTAACTATTATTTAAAAAAAAGTACTTTAAAATAACACAATTGAAAATTTGCTTTAATTATTTAAAGAATAAATAAATATAAAATAAAAATTTTTTTATTACGTTATTTTCCGTATTTATATGTTCCTTGTTTTTATCAGTTTAGATTATTAAATATTTGAGTGATATGATTATTTTTAAATTTAGATCTTTTCTCTTTCTAAATGAAATCAATGAATAATATATTTTTTAGCTATTCAAAATCAAAGATTTTTTTAATCAAATGATAAAAATATATACGTAATAAAATGTAAAATGTAAAATAATATTATACTAACTTTTTGAAGAACTGTAGTCATTATTTTGATATTAAAAGTTTGTTTAGTATTAATTATTAAGATTACTTAATTTATAGATATTTTCATATATAAATTATTTGAGTTTTGAAAAGATAAGAAAGTAAGAAATATATTTTATAAATTTTTTAACATTATAAATTTTAACATATAATAAATTAAATAATATAAAAATTAAGGCTAACATCAGAATGGATAGAAAAATTTTAAATTAAATCAATATATATGAAAAATAAATATAAATATAGTTTTTATATTGTTATTTGTGCATTCATTACTTTAAATATTTAAAAATTACGTACCAAACATATACCGACTTTATCCTCTTTAAAGGCGCAAATATGATTATCATTTACCATGTGTGGATAATCACGGTCATACCTAGTATTCGTAATCACGGTCATTGAAACTTTTTGTAAAATATCAGATGTCACACCTTTCGGATAGATTTTCCACCCCCATCCAGTTATTATACTACTTGCACCAATGTTTATATCTTCAGTAGGAAGATCAATCTTATTTTGAAATTCATTGAATTCAATGCTAGGTTCAACCTATTAATACATCATTATTATTTAGTATTTACTTATTTTGTTGAAACTGATTGTATCCATAAATTGAAAATAATTTATAAACTGACTACTGTCATTCTTAGTTTTAATGTTAAGATTTCATCACTTATTGCTATAATGAATACAACGTGCAGATAATTATTATAAAAATGAAACGTGGTATAATAGTAATTCTCTATATATTATAATATTTATGATCAACTATACAAAGAAAATTTGTTATTGTATAATTTATTGCTTTTTATTTATAAATAAATTTTATTTGTAAAACCTTAAAAATTAAATAAGAATAAGCAAGAAAAAATATTAGTAGATACGTGCCGTAACATTGAAGTGTTACTTGATACACGTGACCAAATATCTTTCACATTATTTGTAAGAATAAATTAAGCAAATTTTCATACATCCATTGTCAATTTGATTTACTGTTCGAGCTCTGTATTTTAACACTTTACTATCCACAGTCAAGATAGCGAAATCAAATTATAAACACCAATAGTTATTAGCTTAAAAAATAAAAAATATATATACAAATATTTTTTCATTTATATTTGCATTCATGATTTCATTGTAATAAAATTCGTATTACATACGAAACACATGTTAAGTAAAGCTCAAGCATATGTAAAAAAATTTTATTATTCGAATACAGATACAAGGATGTAAAATGCTACTAATTTTAATAAGAGTAATAAGAACCATGTAGAATAATGTGAAATCCTTAAATCAAGATACATTATGAAATTTATTAATTTAACTGAGATTTGAATTATGCTAATTAATTGTTAAGATTAATTGAAAGACCTTTATTCTTTATTTTGGTGGATCGATCTTATCATGATGCAATCGCGCGGCATTTTATTTCAATTAAATATAAATTCTAATTACTCACATTTGAGAAGAAAATAGTATTTTCGAAATTTAATTAAATAAAGATTTTTAATATTTTCTAAAAGAAATTCAACCAGATTTTTGATAAAATATGCATTGTTTCGAATGTGTTTACGCATACTTTTATTCTTCATATTTTATAGCAATTTAGTATTAAATTCCAGGAATTATAGATGTAAAATGTAAATTCGGAAAATTCAAGTTCTGTTAATTACAGATATTGCAGAAAAAAAATTTAATTATTAACGCTACGAAAAATATTTTTGTTTTAAACAGTGAAGAAGTAAATATACAAATATATAAATTCATTTTTGTATATAAACAAATATTTTTTAGTTGCAAAATTCAAATATTTATATAAATGTGTTTACAAATACCTTAATATATTCATATTGATTTATTTTTATTTTATTATTTATTTTTTTAATTAACGTAGACCACTAATGAAATTTTATTAATATTTTCAATTTAATATTTCGAAAATTTGAAAATTTGAAATGATTAAAAATTTGAATTTAGAATATATTTTTATTTTATGTTTCGTATTGATTACTAATTGAATAAACAGATATGCATTAGAAGTATGTATAAATGTCACTGAACATATCCGAACACATTGAAATTGTTCACCAAATTTAATTTCTAACAAAAATGATTGTGTATACAATAATGATTTTTTTATAATTCGAATAGAAACGTACTAATTGTTTTAGCTTTGGAGTTATTGATATATTTAAAACATTGTTATTGGCTTAATATAAATTTAGTAAGAATTTTTATTAAATCCATTATTGAAAAGAAAAAAATATAGAATAAGCATGTAACAAAATTAGTACATGTATATGAAAATGTAATTGTTCATTTTGTAAATTTAAAAATTCTTAAAACAATAATAATTATCATTTTAATATTTATTTATATATTCATACATAACAGATTTAATGGGTTTAAATATTAAAAAAATATTGTAATACTTTTACATTACGAATTTAATATAATTGAAATAAAAAGTATGTATTAATATTTCTTATAAAAAATTTTCATTACAATTACATAATTGAATTGCTTATAGCTTTAAAATATTATAGTGCAGCAATGAAGAAGCTGAGAATTAGATTATTTAAAAGATTTCAAAGCTACCCTTGTATCGTCAAAGCTTATAATTAATTAATAATAATAGTTTTATCTATTAATTAATAGGTTATAAATGTTATGTTAATGGTACATTAAAAAATTTCTTTTAATTACGAACAATGTCTGTGTTTTTAGAAAATAAAGGTAAATATTTAATATAATTTGTAACTGTTGATAAGATTAAAACATATTTATTGTTTATTTGATTAAAACATATTTTGAATTTATTGTTTCAGTCTAATTTATAAATTTATTTTTAAAACACTATAATATTTAGTAAAGAAATTGTTAAAAAAAATCTATGCTTTCTAATTTGGTATGCTATTTCTTTTATAAAAATAGTAATTAATTATTATAATGATTGAATATAGAGACTAAAATATTAATGAGAGTTTAATAAGATCATATTCTTTTAATATCAAGATTTAATATTTTTAAAATTAATAATTACTTAAAATTTGTGTCTAAAATATAATAAAAAATATTTAATATAAAAATCATCACTCCAAAGTTTGCTATTAAAAATGTTTGATACCTTACGAATAATTTATTATTATACATTTCTTAATTACCTCAATAGTTTATTATTACGCATTATCATTGTAAATATATATTTATTTATAGATATAAATTTAAATCATTTAATAAATTATTTATTTATACTACATAGTATTCTTTTAACATTGTACTTAATTAGTATTATCATATTTATAATTATTTTACTAATTAATGAATTATAGTTATATTTAATTATAATAATACTTTTAGCTACATGTTACATCGCCTTACTATGAGCCAACTGTGTCTGTAAGCACTTCGTCATCACTATGATGCAGCTGAGGTTTTTCCCCAAGGCGTAATAAATTGTAAATAACAATTTGTATGCCCCGGAGGGATAAATATTATAAATACTCAAATTTTTTACGTCGCTTTGTAAACTTTGATAAAAACCGCTATATTTTGCAATCTTTCCTCGTCGAAAAAGACGCGATACTCCCTTTTCTGCCTAAGACTTTACACTGAATATCTAAAGATGAAGCCAATATTATAAAATACCAGATAGGGATTTACAATATTAATTTGGTTTAATTAAAACATTGAAAATAAATAATTTGCACCTACCTTTTCGTTGATATATGAATTTTCGTAGGATGGCGCAAAACACATTACGAATGTCGCAAAAGTTATAAAGAAGATAATAATAATAAAATAAAACTCTTTTCACGCGCAGGTTAAAATAATCATTTATTGGTGAAATATAAAATTATTTACGCGTTACAGAAATTGCTTACAACTTATTTTCTTACTACAATATTCTTATTTTAGTTTATAATGACGATTCTTATATTATTTAAAAATTAGCGTTTATAATACAATTCTTATGTTAATTTATAATTCAGGTTGTATAATATGTAATATATATAATTCTTAATTTTATTTAGAAGTTGAGTTTTATAATAATGATTAGTATAATAATATATCGGTTAATCTTCATGATATATAATTCTTATTTTAATTTATAAGTTTGTTTTTATAATTTATGGTTCTTATCTTAATTTAGAAATTAGTTTTCATATTATATATTTTTATTTAAATTTAGAAGGTAATATTTTTAGTTTATAATTCTGATTATAATTTAGAAAATATTCTTATTATTATTGTTTACTCTTTTTTTCTGTATGATGGAAATTTTGCGGCGATCACTCTAATGAGGGTCAAGGCTCGTAAACATTTTATTATATTTCATATATAATTTCAATGGTCGTAGATTATATATTCAATAATATTGATTTTACGAGAACTAGAAATTTTAAAGTTTCCCGTTGGTGGTTGAGCAATGTCTGTACATCTGTGCACTTAAGGTGTGGGCTGTTTTCGATCGTGTGGTTAATTTGGGGAAAGATCTCAACTGCATCATAGTTATGACGGACTGCTTAGAGACACATGCACAGGTGGTTCATAGTGAGGTGAAGTAATATACAAAACAATTATTTCCAGAATATATCAGCATTGATAAAAAATTAAATTCAAATTAATTTAAGAATAAATTTGGGTTTGCATTAAATTAATAAAAATTAAAATATAAGTTGACATATTTCTTTTACATAATTTTTTTTGTTTATTTTATCTTATTTAATATTCTTCTATTTATTAATCTTTTATTAAAAATGATATTATGAAACTAAAGCTTAAATTATTTATGAATAAGTTATTTAATGTATATTAAATAATGAAAAAACATACTTTATGAGCATAAAAATTTTGTACTTTCATTTTTTTTGTTATTAATAATTACAAATGACTATTTTCTAATAAATTAAAACAAAAATAGTATTTGGTTTCCTACGTAATATATAATTTATAAGAATTCCTAGCTTATAATTAATAATTTTGTTATTATTTTAATAAAAGTAATAATATTACTTAGAATGTATCATTCGCGCAATGAATACATTTGATTTTAATATAATTTATTTTAATAATATTTAATATAATATTATTTTAAAAATTTAAATACTTATATATATGTAAATGATTTTTAAATAACCACGAATTGTCTGCGTATTACTTAAATAGATGATGCCTTAACATTTTTTAATATTTCTAATAATAATTACAATTTATCGCAACTTTAGAATTTTCTGTATTTAAAGTAATGGTGTTGATTTATGTAGATATCGTACGAATTAATGCATGTAGTCTAACATGAAATAAAAAATTTATTAAATAAATACTATTTTTTTAACGTTCATTCATTATAAAATTATATAATATTATTTTTATTTAAAATAATATTATGTAATTTATCTTATATTAATTTTTTAAATTTATTTTTAATTTTATATTAATTATTTTTTTTATTTAATAATTTTTGAATTAACAATATTATAAACTACAACAGCAGTATCTTCTATTATTTGGACTATTCGAAAAGTTCATACAGGATCTAATAAAATCCAAGTAAGAATAAACTTTAGTATAAACGTCGGGATCCCCTAAAGCACATGAACGACCGAAAGAACAAATACCAATGACTTTGCCATTACTAACTAATGGTCCACCACTGTCACCCTGTAACATTATGATAAATTAAATAATATAAAAATTAAGGCTAACATCAGAATGGATAGAAAAATTTTAAATTAAATCAATATATATGAAAAATAAATATAAATATAGTTTTTATATTGTTATTTGTGCATTCATTACTTTAAATATTTAAAAATTACGTACCAAACATATACCGACTTTATCCTCTTTAAAGGCGCAAATATGATTATCATTTACCATGTGTGGATAATCACGGTCATACCTAGTATTCGTAATCACGGTCATTGAAACTTTTTGTAAAATATCAGATGTCACACCTTTCGGATAGATTTTCCACCCCCATCCAGTTATTATACTACTTGCACCAATGTTTATATCTTCAGTAGGAAGATCAATCTTATTTTGAAATTCATTGAATTCAATGCTAGGTTCAACCTATTAATACATCATTATTATTTAGTATTTACTTATTTTGTTGAAACTGATTGTATCCATAAATTGAAAATAATTTATAAACTGACTACTGTCATTCTTAGTTTTAATGTTAAGATTTCATCACTTATTGCTATAATGAATACAACGTGCAGATAATTATTATAAAAATGAAACGTGGTATAATAGTAATTCTCTATATATTATAATATTTATGATCAACTATACAAAGAAAATTTTTTTTTTTATATTTCGAAATTTTTTTATAATTAAATAATTGTATAAATTGGATTTCTTTACTGTTTATAAACATTTTTTCATTTTTGAAAAATCCCTTTGCTATTGTATAAAAGTATGTATAAAAAATTTGATAATGAATTACCCTTTATTGGGAAATATTGAATATAGAACAGAATATTTTTGTTTAGATTTATAAATAATTTATAGTTTCTACGGCATTGAGCAAAATAATTTTCGTACTTTCAGCGATAGGCATTAATATAAAATTTTATTCTAAATTCAGAAAATTAACATTTACATTAGTGTGGTTTGTTAACTTACAAATATAATAGCGATGTCATTAAGTACAGTCCACCGAGATTTATTATCTATTCTAAGATAATTTGGATGAGATGCGATGCTTCGAATTTTATAAGACAGAGCGGAATAGTTTTTGGAACTTGTAGTGCCTACGTACACTCTTATATCTGATTTTTTACGATTTTCAAAACAATGAGCTGCCGAGAGAATATGATTGTTACTAATAATTGCACCACCACAAATTAATTCTTGTTTTTTATAATTTCTAAATGATACCATATAAGGGAATTCTGTTATATCGGTTACATCTTCGCCGCCGATGATCCTGATATTTTTAGCCCAGCCAACTGAAAAACACCAAAATTTATTTGTGCACTATCATACAAGTCAATTTGTAGTCTACGTTTTATACCATTTTCGTTATATATTTTCATAAAATAGTACCAAGCCATTAAAATGTTATTATTCAATTATTAATCACTCTTTAATATTATTTCTGGTTAAACTAATAAGTTATTGACTAATAATAATCAACTAATAATAAATTCTGACATAAGATATGCTTATTTTTAATATTAAAATTTAATCGAATTTTATCTGTACAATAAAAATAAAAATATGTTATATATGACATGATTAACCAAAGTGTAGTAATTAATATTTTATTTTTTGTTAGAAATTATTAAAAGATTATTTATATATTAGTTATAACGTTTTGTAAGTGATAACAGATAAAGAAGAAATATATAATTTTATATCTAAATTATTAATTAATTAATAATATTAGAAATTTTATTGAACAAGTTCAATAACATTAATCGCATGACGTAGAATTAAATTGAATATTTTTATTTCTGACTATTTAATCGTTTCATTTACTTAAACTACAATTTTTCTATCGCTCACTTTATAGTAAATGTTGCATAAAATGATTAGTGATATTACCGAGTTAAATGAAAAAAAAGTAAGAAATTGCTTTTTCGTAAGTTTTCATACAAATTATATATTTCATTATCAATAGAGAATTTAACAAAGTATATTAGAATTAAAATGTTTCGATAAAACGAAGGTGAATTATTCATATTTTAGTTCTAACCGTCATACTATACCATTCTTACCCCTAACCGTATAATGTTTCCTTCCATGGAAATTTGCTAAAATTTCATTACGATTACACGAATAAAGTTGTGCTCTACTTCAGCTCACACGCGCTGTACGTACTGTTTTATTTACCCACCTGTATAGACTATATAAGCAATAATATATACTTCAAGTTATTATTTCCGTATTTAATTCATATTTTTTATAAATCTTATTTAAATTAAATTGTCTCTTAAGTTTTGATTATATTAATTGAACTTACCGATAGCTAATTCAAGAGACAAATAAAGTAACAATTGAAAATTCATATTCATACTTATTGATAAATAACTGACACTGAGAGACCAATTCTATTTATTATATAGTAAGTATTAATTGAAAGTTACTCAAAATATTACTGAAGATTTTATTTATACACATGGCGGAATATTCAACTCTTAATTCATTAAATATAGCAAGGTTTTTCTTTGTTTTCATTTCATATTACGTCACATGTTTTAATAAAATAGATTAGCCAATAACTAATATTCAACTCTTATTACTTATAATTAAAATTTGATAAGTACAGAAATAATAAATAACTTCCTTATTTACTGGTATAATAAATATAATAATATATTTTATAAAATAAAATCATTTATTTTCCGTAGTTAATAAATGTGATATAATTATATGTTAATATAAACACTATTAAAATATAAAACATCCAATATTTTTAAATAAACATATTATCTTTTTAAAATGTTTAATTCTGAAGGAAATTTTTATATTCTTGAAATCCACTGTGTACTTAATTCTATAAATACGAATAATCTAATTTAAACGAATTTGCCATGCCTCATAAAAGCATGGGGATTTCCCGGCAACTCGTTACATGACGTAGCTTGTATACGCAAGCAAGATACTGCCTGAAAAATTACCTAATCATAAAGGCATTAATACTTGCACGAAAGCAAAACTTTTTCGATTCTGAATTATTTAAAAAATGTTCATTATAGATGAAGACAGCCAATTATAATGACTGAAACTTTGACTGTGCCCGAAAATCGGTTTCACCCACTTATCACATACTTTAAAATAAATAACAAAACTTAGCCTACCAATGCTTTGTAAGATTCTTTTGAAGTCTTCAGGATGAAACTGAATTCATTTCTTCCTACAGACTCACGACTAATTCACAAAATGAACGCACAAAATCCTACACGAGAACAGTATAAATATGAATAGAAATATAAATAATAAGTTGAAATTCGAAATTAAGTACTCTATTCATTGTACTGAAAAGTCTGTAAATTCAGCATTTGCTCTCAGATTCAGAGCATGACGAATGAGTAATTTTTTCATTGAATATATTGTATCATTTATTTAAGTTAAAACCTGAATGCACGAATTTTTTAAATTATCAAGTGCCAGCGTGAATCGTAAAACGTGTAAACAAAATCTACCATTTCTACACTTACTCGCACACTTTGGTATAGAATTTTATAAACAATATTATGTTTTATAAAAAAAAAAAAAAAAAAATTATTTAGCAATCTCTAAAATATCTCAATTATTTAGATGCAGATACCATATTTAATATGTAAAATAAGGTAAGTTCATTCTTTTCATCTTAAAAATAACGCGAAACATTTAGTTGTATTACGAATAATTACGCGAAAAAGGATAATGTTACATAATTTGTAATATTATAAGATCTTTATAAAAATAAGTTCTGATGTATACATCTGCATTACTTATTGCACATGGTTGAGTAAATGACGACATGTCAACAAGTTCCCAATTAGAATTAAAGGTGCTTAAGTTATTAAAGTAGCTTGAAGTTTTTCCGACTTATAATTTGAAATAATTTGTACAGTTATATTTTACAGTGCATTGGACATTTTCCCGATTGGATATGATTTCCATCCACAGCCAGTTATTACGACACAATCGCGTGGTCGTGACTTCTTCGTTGGCCATATGAATAAGGATGGTTTATATACTTATATACCGTCGAATATACTAAAATAATTGTTACTGCCTACTACACTCCCTTTTACTTGATTTTGTAGATAAAAATAGTTTATTTGTCATAAATAAAATTCATTTAAAATATTTTTCAGTATCAATATTGTTAGAATTTTGCGCTCCAAATATTTTTTATTTTGAAATAATTTTGTAAAAGCTACACTCCAAAGTACATGCTTCCATAGACTTTAAATTATAAACTGTAAAATAAAATGATAGAAGTTAAAATAAGGTTCAGCGATTGGATTTAAGATTAACTTTAATTCAGTATTTGTTGCAGTATCGATATTATTATAACAAGTTAGGGAATGGATCAAGGACGAGGTTATCAGTGAATAATTGACACTTTGAGTTTACATGAAGAATTTGTTTTATTAAACTCTAAGAAGTAGGAGTGGCATAAAAAAACCCGAGTTGAAGGAGGGAAAAGCTAAATCAACTATACCTTATGTAATGGCATTAAAAAAAAATCTCCTTCTCTATTGAAAGAGGAAAAAGTCGTCTTATAAATTAACGAGCGTTAGTGGCCAGTCGCTTTGGCACAGCTTTGGCAGGTCTGACCGAATGGGTGCCATAAGTAGTGTTACCGCCACGATCTAGACATGCCCTTTCGGGCTTCTATGTACCAAGGGAGCACCGTATCCGGTTATGCACTAAATTAGCAAGTACCCGCTCACGGTTCAAGTAACCCAGTATCCGTCTTGTTAAGCTCGCAAAGGCATCCGCGACCAACCCTTCATGTTAACTTCGTGAACCGGTACGCTACATTCCACCCTTCAGCCCTATGGTTTCAATATTACGAACGCACTAAGCCCTTAGAAGATTTCACGTAATTAATTAATTCTAACGGCTTATAGCTTAGTCTGTGATGCAGCGAGAGAAAGAGAAAGAGAGAGAGAGAGACGATATTCTTTTTTTGCAAGTAGAATTCAACTAATTAACATTTAATGAAGGGTAATATCACATTACCTCCATCCACTAAGCTTAGCTCTTATTACGATTTATTTTACTTACAAATAATTTAGCGGCAATGGCGATAGTCTCGAAACAGTATTTTAGAGCACAGTAATTTCTAATTACGTAACGAAAATTCCTATAAATTTGTAGCTCTTTTTTATTTTTTGATATTCCAAGTCGAATAAAAATGTTATTCCTTGACAGCGATTTTTACTATTTAAAAAAAAACGAAAATCTTAGGGTGTCAAGAAGCTAGCGAGGATAGAGCAGAGAAACACGAAATAAATCAGGATTGTCACTCCAAAGAATTATTGAACATTATTCTTCAAATCCGAATCTCGAAACTTTTGAGTGCGCTCTCATTGTTCTCTCCAATGATCGTTTAGAATTCATGAAAAGTTTAAGTGTCGTTTTGACTTAACTATTTTGAAGAAGGGCAGACTTAATGACACTTCTTCAAATAGTCTTTGAATCAAATCACTTCAAATAACCTTTGGAGTTTCTCGACTTTGTAGCGGCATACTTATTCGATCATTTGAATCTCTTAGTAAGAATTCTGTAAGGATTTTACGGAAACTGAAAAGGTTCCATTGCACGATTTAAAACTAAGTTTAAAAGATATTATTATTGAAAACACGATTATAAAAAAAACAGAGAATACAATAACAATGAAACTTTTTACTATAATTCTTGAATTGTATAAGTTAAGTGATAACCCAGTTCATTATCACTTACATTTTCTTGGAATTCACTACATATATTATAATATATATACATATAATTCCCAGCTTATACTCAAATTACATACTTTATGCATAATATGATTTTTATAATTAATGTAATCGAACTATATAATATTTTTATATTATAGTAATAATTTTTTTTATAACAAAAAGATATAGTTCTATATTTTTGTAATTTTAAATACTCAACTATTTATTTTTTTTTTATTAAATTTAATTTTTATGTAAAATAAAAATATGCTTACTTAAAAACTCTTTTGAAAGCAGTTATAATACATTGTTAACAAAAGGTTTGGAATTAAAATATCGAATTAAATAGTGTTGTATATTTACTTTCAGGCCACTGTACAAGTACGTTCTAATATTGTTAATCTATTATTACCATTCGAGACTACATGTACTCAGAAATACTATGTCAACGATTAGAATTCATTTTGATGCGTGGATGCGGCTATTCGGAAACAAAAAGAAGTTTTTATATAATTAAAAATCCTAGACGGTTGTTGTTCTCTGTTTTTGATAGAAATATTTTTTTTTGTGGAAGTTCTAAGAAGTTTTCAATATATTCATTATTAGATTGTGTATTAAATTAAGGGCGGCTTTATTCTAGCACGTGATCTAATATTTAAACTTGTACGACTTTTATGCTCTGAAAGAAATTTATTGCAATTTACTTTTACAGCTTCAATATGATTGCTAAATATAATATAGAATATACTACTGCAACGTGATTTCGAGTAATAATTTTAAATATTATTTTGAAATTTAAATTATTAATTAGTTAACAATGTTTAATTGATTTGATAAAATAGCAAATAACATTTTTTGTTAATAATTACCCAAATGTTTCATTTGTTTAAGCTTCTAATCTTTATTTACATTTTGTTTTTATTGACCCACCTGTATAGACTATATAACTGACAAATATATTTAAAATTATTATTTTCGAAGTTAATGCATATTTTTAATAATCCTTTTTTAAATGAATTATTTTTTCAATTATTGGTAGTATTAATTTAGCTTAGCCATGATTAAATCTAGAGACAAATAAAATAACAATTGAAAATTCATATTCATACTTATTGATAAATAACTGACATTGAGAGACCAATTCTATTTATTATATAGAAAGTATTAATTGAAAGTTACTCAAAATATTACTGAAGATTTTATTTATACACATGGCGGAATATTTGATTCTTATTTGAATACATATAAGATATTTCCTTATTATTGTGGCTTTATACATTATATATTTTAATAAATAGATTTGTCATTAGCTGAAAACATAATACTTTTTTATTTTGTTGGACAAATCTGAGAGAATGAGCCAATTATACAATGGTAATCAGATAGAAATTAATTAAAATTAATCTTTTATTATCAAGATTATAAAAGGCTAAAATATCATATTTGATTATTACAATTCACCTAAAAATTTTAATTGATTAAAAATATCTTATATTTATAAGTTTATTGCTTGATTTAAAAATATTTATACAAAGTCTATTATTAATGTATACTATATTTGACCTGTATTGTAAGTTTTTAATACAATACAGTAATGATATAGTACAGAAATTATTAGTAAATATATTTATCTATATGCAACGAAATATAGGAAGAAAATAATTTGTAGAAAACTATATAAATTAAAAAAAATTTTAGGCATCATGATTATGCCATTACATTTTAAACTTAATAATTATTAAATACATTAAAACAAAATTATAAATTATAAAATAAAAAAATATAAAAAAAATAAAAATAAATTTGCTAAGCATGTATTTATATCTATTTTATAATAATATAATAAAATGTAATAGTATAAATATTATATTTTCATGCTAGTAAATTACTTTTTAAATAGACTTTAAAGTAAAATTGGCTTAAATTGTATTATTTTTGTAAATGAGACTATCTGTATAACCGTATATTATAGATATAATTTTTAATCAATTTGTAGAAGACGTATTTAATAACAATTATAAAAAAATTCTGCTTGATTTAAAGTTTTTCAAGTAATGCGACATTTTTTAATTGATATATTGAAAGTTGACTAAATATGATATTATAGTAAATATAATTATTGTTTATTACTACGTGAATATTATAAATGTATAATACTTCATTGATAGTTTAATAAAAGTTATATTTTAAACGAATCAAATACGTTTAAAATGTATAGTTCTGTTACAATAAGATAAATTTAGTGAATAAATTTTTGTAAATGTAAATATGTGTAGACACTCCTACTTTTAAATATTATTCTATAAATATAATTCTTAATTGAAAATGTTAATACTGATAACATTTAATTTGCAAACATATAGTTATCTCATAATTTATGACAAAATCTTTATAAAAATAAGTTCTGCTGTATACATCTGCATTACTTATTGCACATGGTTGAGTAAATGACGACATGTCAACAAGTTCCCAATTAGAATTAAAGGTGCTTAAGTTATTAAAGTAGCTTGAAGTTTTTCCGACTTATAATTTGAAATAATTTGTACAGTTATATTTTACAGTGCATTGGACATTTTCCCGATTGGATATGATTTCCATTCACAGCCAGTTATTACGACACAATCGCGTGGTCGTGCGTCTTCGTTAGCAATATCTATTTTATTTTGATATTGATTGAACTCAAAAGATGATCTATAGAAATAATTACGAATGACATATTTCACTGATATTGCTATATTGAATTTTTTGCAGTATTTATTCATCGTTAATTTTATATATATTTATATATATTTTTTAATTTTTAACAATCTATTTTATTTTTTAATTTAAGTTCGAAGTAAGTTTAGAATTTTATTATAAATAATAAAAGGTTTTATTGGAAGTTGCTCATATTAAATAATCTGTTTTTATAAAGTATACCATTGCATTATTCAGTAAATTATTCAATTTTCATTATATTCATACAACAAATGTTTTTAAATAGGTCGTTAGGTTTTATGATATTTACATTAACAACATCAATGTCGCTTTAAATTTTAAATTCAGTATCTTCAAATATAATGTAATCTGAATGAATTTTAACATCCATGATAATGTACTATTCTTTAGAATTCTTTATGTAACCGCTGCTGATAAATATTATAATGCTCTGCTAACAGTGAGATATAGGGACAAATTTTTATTTTCTTAATTCTACCTCTTCTCTTCAAATTTTAACTAGATAACTAGAAATGTCTTTCAGATTCACAGAACATTACAATAACATTTTTTTTAAATACAATGAATTTTTTTTATTCGAATTTTTATTATAATTTTGAATATGTATTATTATAGTTCAGTATTTAAAATGAAGACGCTTTAAAATTATGCTTATAACTAAATATTTAATATTTTCCCTATTTTATATAACTTTATTTATTAATTAAAAAATTTGTACTCTTAATATTGTACGTTATCTTAATTTGCTCATGTAAGATTAAATACAACTTTTTAGCTGGCAAATATCTAGTTTGCATTCTAATTATTTTTAATTTTCAATATCTTTTAAAGAATTATTTTTTTCTTAATATGTATAATTTGTAAATAAAAATAAAACTAAAATAAGTATATATGCATATATACTACAAGGATATATACATTTTTTATGTAAAGTACTCTTAATAATGTATTATTATACAAGTACTTATTATTTTTTTTACTCCTAAACTCTCCTAAACACATTGATCTTTTCCAACAATAATAATCAAAATTAAATTAAAAGTTAGTCTCGAAATCTTAAAGATTATAATTTAAATATTTTATTGACTTGTATTTATTTAATACAATAATGATATATAGTTTTTAATAAAGTAAACTAATTTTCCATTATAATTTATATTTTAAGATTGTATTATTGTATAATAATATAATAATATAATAATATAATAGTATAATACAAAACTATTGTATAAGTTTTTTTTGTACTACTATAATTCTATTAAGAATTAAGATAACATTTGAACGTTTTCTATCAATTTTATCTTTTTAGTAAAAATCGTAGAGAATATCGAATAGGAACAAAGTAATTTTAAATATATAACAAACGTGGAATCTAGTCGTTTTTATAAAAACAATGTTTACAATGTTTTAAGTTTGCATGTAGACCATCTGTATGTATTTAAAGTTGAAAATACTTATTAAACTATACATTATATATAATTATATAATCGGTAACCTGAATCAATTATAAATAGAAAATAATTATTTATAAACCTGTTTCTTATATGATTAACGTAAGAAGTTGCTGAACTTAATTCGGTTAAAACAGTTGAATCTACGAATTTAATAATTAAATATTTAAAATATACCCTTCCCCTTCGCGTTGCGCATTCGTAACCATCAAGTATTAAATTCCCCGTAGTGCACGACTAGTCAGTAAAAGTAAACGAGGACCTTTGCCCGCACTGCACAGCTTTTCGCTATCGTGCTACACTCTCTACTCACATCTCACGTCGCTTGAAACCAAGAAGTAGAAGTTTTCCCTATTACGCAAGAGCTTTACACTGCGATCTCTTGTCTGCGTAAAATCTTATATTTAATAATTGACAAAGTAATCTATTTAGTTTTTATTGAATGAAGATGAAAAATAGCTACAGGTATTAAAATTCTTTATACAATGAAACATTTATAATATTTATTATATAGAAAATCTTTTTTAAGTAGTTGTGTGTGTGTGCGCGCGCGCGTACGTGCGTGTGTGTCTCTGGATGTATTCCTCTGGATTTAAGACTTGTGTGATCTTGGGTGAAATCGTAGTCAGGATTCATTAAAATAACCTATATTCTGTAAATAAAGCTGCACATAACCCGGACGGGGCAGGAACTGTACGCTCAGACCCATATTGAAATGAGCGTTGATGTTGTTCTTATCAACGTTCTGTATTGGAACGAATTTTCGAAGTGTTTGTACAGCGGCATTACCAATATGACAGTGGACTGGATACATCTGCAGCTTTTGGACAAAGTGTCATTTGCAAGCTCAGTTACGAACAGATCAACTTAAAGTCTACTTTGCAAGGGTAGTTCAGAGCGCATATTCGCATTGCTCACCGGTTAATTAGGACTATATAGTGACGGATCATTGCACCATGTGCTGCGTTCTCCATCGCATTTACAACGCCGATTACACCTCGCTATTTTCCCAAGTACTAAAACGCGGACAACAAATTCTACTTGAGATAATAAAAATATTAAAAAACTTTCTGAGTGAGCGGAAGCGGTGACAAGGACAAGATCGATGGTAACAGATCCATCGAAACTGCAAGGACAGAATACCGAAGTCGTCGAGGTCTACGAAGAAAAGGTTTATTGGTAGATATGCAATGACCAATAATTATTCACTTATTCAATTTTAATAAATTATTTATTTTAATATGTCATATGTTTCTAGCTAATTGTTATTTATTCTATAGAATTTAACGAAATGAAAAACTTAATATACTGAAATTTATAAATAATAAAAATTCAAATACTTCTTCAATTGTTCATTACGTTGTCTGAAGCTATATTTTATATACTCATTTATAATATTATATACATTCTAATATAAATACTTAATTATCTTTACAAGACTTGAATATTATATTATTTTATATAGGTAATGTCTTTCCTTAATTTGTATATATATTTTTAGAACTTAATCATTATCATCTTTTTTTTAATTACTTAAGAGTTACATTAAATTTTTTATCAAAATTAAAATAATTCAAATATGACGTACGTCGACGTTTAAATCGCTAACTCGTTCCCTTGATGTCTTTTTCAAAAAAATAAAAATAAAATAAAAGAGCTGACCGCTTTACTGTGAAGCTTCGTTTTTCTAGGACAAGGTGGAGAGGATCTAATGTACAATGATGCATAATGCATGTAATACATATTTTTATTTATATAACGGTTATGTTTATAATAAAAATACTTTATATTGAGTTATAAATTATATTTTCTGGTGTAGAAGGACCTAATATTTTGTTATAGTTAAGAAATAAAAAAATTTGATCAAATTCTTTGTTTGTTTTATAACCTGATA
The DNA here is from genome assembly GCA_018883505.1 of Ceratosolen fusciceps. Lineage (NCBI taxonomy): Eukaryota > Metazoa > Arthropoda > Insecta > Hymenoptera > Agaonidae > Ceratosolen > Ceratosolen fusciceps. The sequence goes on along the minus strand of RCIC01000035.1, from coordinate 269,351 downwards.
TATACAAAAAACAAAATTGCTAAAAAAATTATTAAAAAATTATACAAAAAAAAGACAAATTGAGTTTGCTTCGTTAAACTTTGTTTAAATAGCTTGTAAAATAAATATCTGTAAATAAATATGTTATAGATTCATTAAGAGCAAAAATACATGCGAGATATTATGTTCATTTTCCATGTATAAATAATAAATTCGGAATTGGATACAATTTCATTAATTATTCAAATTGAAAACAGTTCTATTTGAATTCAAATACTTATTCGAATATTGCTTTATTATTTTATAAGATTATATTTATAATATATTAAAAAGATTTTAATACCTTTGGACTAGTGTATTTAATAATTTAACACATGAATAAATACCATCGGATTTATTCTCGAGATAAATTAAATTTATGTATATATATATACGATATATAAGAATAAAATAACATTTTTACTACTTCCTGAATTTCAAAATGAGTATTTTAATAGTAACATATTTGATTCTAGCTCAAAATATTGGTAATTTAATTTATTATATTTTAATATAAAAAAAATATTATCTTGCTAATTGAACATATTTATAAGTATTGAGTTGATTGTACATGGTGTACAGTATATTTTGAAAAACAGTTTTCATTTCAAAGTGTATATCAAGAAATATTTTCATAAAATTGTATTATTTCAATTTATACATTTTAAATAATAATTAAAGAATTAAATATATCATATTTTATTTTATTTTATAATACTTTATTATATCGTACATATAGTATGATAATACGCTCTATGCATAATACTATATTATTCCATTTGAACAAAATTTTACAACATTGATCATACCATAAAATCTTATATGGTTTAATAATTTCTATTTAAATATAATTAGATTTTGATAATTTATGAATTTAATTTTATCATTCTCCATGAAAAAATTTTATTTCTTATAATTCTTATTGTGTTTATAAAATTTTAAAATCTTAAAAATATATTTCAAGTATATTTTATTTATTTTTTTTATACTTCATATTTCTTAAACAATATTAATTTTTAATAAGTTTATTTATAGATAATAAGATAGAATATGTACATTAGACTAATCTTTGAAAAAGTAATAATAAAATTTCCAATAGGTTTTAAAATATTACATCAGGTATTCTTTTAATTAATTAATGTTTCATTATTTTCTTTTAATTAATTAATTTAAATTAATTTTCAGTTACATTAGCTAAAGATTTTAGAATTATTGGTGGTGAGAATGGAGATATAACAGAAATTCCATACATTGTTTCATTAAGGAATATAAAGAAAAAGGAACATTTTTGCAGTGGTGCTATTATTAGCAATTACCATATTCTCACAGCAGCTCATTGTTTACAAGGATTATCTAAATCTATAATTAAGGTTTATGCTGGAAGTAATAATTCCAGAAATTATTCAATTTCTCATTACAATATTGTGGATACTGCAATACATCCCAAATTTATAGGACAATTACGTTTATCTTCGACAGTTCATAACGACATTGCTTTGCTTACGGTATGTTAATAGACAGCTAATATTATCATAAAATGCTCTATAATTTTGAAATCAAATTCTTGAAACTTTATCTTTTTTTTTGCAGTTAAAATTATTTAATTCAATCTAACTGTAACAAAGTTTATTATTATAACACTATTGAAGTAATTGGTCGAATATCGTGATTATTATATTACAATTATATGGCGATCTTGAAATATACTCAGACTTATTTAATTTAACAGGCAGTTTAAATATTTTTTATAATTACATATTATTTTATTTAAGATACTACTGTTTCAAATCAACTCAAATACTATCGAAAGCCTTTTAAACTATTTCATTTAATGTATTGAAATATCTCAAATTTAATGAAAATTGTATTTTTCTGATAGGATTTTTAATTTTTGAAATACGCATTCACTGTTGAAAATCGAACCCTTACTCTCAATCTTATTACACATTCCATTGATTGTTTGATATCCAAGTGAATTTCTTTTCTCTTAAAGGAGTTAACTAATCAATGTTTTTGAAACTCTCTGCTTTGTATCAATCGTAATTATCAGTTATTCAATACGATATAACATTTTTATACATTTTTAAGTGTTGACATCTATTAAATTTTTCTTAAATCTTAAGATTTTTTAATATATATTTAATATTATAGTTTTTAAAATTATTTTAAGAGTGTTTAAATTTTATATATAGATCCTATTGTAGATAAACTAGTAATACCCGTGATTCTCAACTCTTTGATTTAAGAATGACGTTGCCAACTACTCTCTTCTTCAAATTGATCCTTATTCATTAAACTCATTGAAGAAGTCATATCGCGTTTTCTTAACAATTTCATTTTTTTTCACAAATACTTCTGTTCTTGTTTCTATGTTATTCCTACAATGAAAAAAAGTTTCCGATTACTAAACTGTAAACAATTTTACGGACCAAAGTCTCTTAACAATTTTAACAATTTTAAAATCGAAACAGTATGTAATATAAGTATTTTCATTCATAAAAAGCCACATGTATAATAATATGTACATTAATTGTTAAGTATTTTTCTTCTAAAAAATCATGTACAGTATTTAATAGATTACAATAGATTAATAGATTACATGTACAATATTTAATAGATAAATAATAAAAGCTCATTTTACTACAAAATTTTTTAGTATAAATAATATTATGTACAATGACTACATCAAGAATTAATTAAAGAATTAATTACGTAATTAACTTAAACTTTTACGTTAAACGTTGAAATTTTATTTCCATTAAACGTTTATGAATTTTATTATAAGACCTTCGAAGGATAAATATCGGTTTAATCATTTCAAAACAGATGCAAGGGTATTTTATTATTAGTATAAATGGGGGGTTTATGTAATATTTCGAACTAAGTTTTTACTTCAATAAAATTTGTTTGAACTGAAAACTATAAAAGTCATATTGAATATATCAAAAATCGTCCAGCAAAAATTAAAAAGATCAACTATTTTTATTTTTTATTGATTTTTATTTATACTAAAAAGAATGAAATTATAAAATTAATATGTACAAATTTAATAATTATATATTATTGAAATAAAAAATATATTGATTTTTATAGGTTGACAAATGCATTCAATTTACTGAATCGCAATATAAGATTGATCTTCCGACCAGTGACATTGAGCCAGACCAAAGTGCTACGATAAGTGGTTGGGGATGGACACGTTATCCATTAGGAATGATTTCACCAATATTGCAAAAGGCTTCGATGAAAATCTTGTCGAATACTGATTGTGCTAAACGGGTATCGTTTCCAATTTTTGAACAACAAGTCTGCGCTTTTCAAAAAATTAAAGTGGGTACCTGCTACGTAAGTTTCTTTATGCATTCTATCTGCAATGATAAATGAAAATAAATTATAACATAATCTTTAGAATTCCTACTTATTATGAATGCATTGATTATTTACGAGCCTATTTTATTAAACTTTCAATATGATTTTAAATATATTGTTTAAACTAAACGCATTATGTTCTATACACATTATACCCTAATATCATACAATTTATAGGGTGACAGCGGTGGACCATTGGCAAGTAATCGAAAACTCGTTGGTATTTCTTCCTTCACTACTCCATGTGCTGCTGGATCGCCAGATATATACAGTAGAGTCTTTAGCTATTTGGATTTCATTAAAAGTAGTATGTTAAATACAAATAATCTATTTGGCTGCTTATCCTTGTAAAGTGAATTTATTTATCAGTATATTGTATAAGAGACCATACTATTGTATAAAATTAATTTCCTTTTATTTACTTTTACTTAGTTTTTTATTATTATATTTTTATTTATTTGTATATTTCATACACATCTATATTTTCAAAAACAATAATTTATAAGACCATACGCAGATATTTTGATATTTAATATATATAAGATATATAAAAAATTGACACATAAGAATTTATATAATAAATTGAAACTTAAAGTAGCCTGGAGAATCGTTTCTTTTCTTACTAAATATAATATATAGTAATAAAGAAGTCATTTGCCTACTTTATCATCTTGTGATATTACGCTTTCGTGATTACAAATTTACTTGGTAAATGCTCAATTTTCCTTTACTCGCCCCGGTGTGCTAAAATTCTTTTTTTTTTTTTTTTTTTTTTTTTTTACAAAGCCTAAATTACGTACACATGTAAAGATAAAATGTTTGTAATAAATTATTATAAATCATCTGTTATTCCTGAACCGTATACAACAATTTTTAAAACAAAGGAAAAGCTTCTATGAAAACTAATGAAATTTGAAGCAATGGATTAATTTATTTATATTTGAATTTTATTATGAGTTCTTTATTATTTTTTGAACTAAATTTAATAAATTTAGGTAACTGTAAATATTTTACTTTTTGTAAAGATTAATTTTTGTATAAATTAAAGAAAAATATATTTCTTAATACTAATAATTAATATTTTTTCTTAGGAATTATTTAAAAACACTTTAAATAAAATTGATAGAAAAAGTCTTTTTGATAAAATATTTACTGTAATTTTTGTTACGACGTATATTGAATGTGTTACTTAAAAAGTGAAAACTACTACTTATATTTTTATAGGAAAATATTAAATGAGATAAAAGATTTACTTAAGCTATTTGAATTTGATTAATGATAAATTTTTTTCTAGTTGTTTTTAAAATTTTATAAATTTCAAATCCGCTTTTACATTTACGTAAGTTGTATTTGTTATTAAAAATAACTGTTATAAAAATTAATTGTATAATATAAAACATTAAACTTATTAAACCTTGGCTATTGTATAATTTACTAATTTTATTTATAATATAATATTATTTAAGCGGTATTTCCTTAAAACTTAATTAAAAGATTTAGTAAAAATAAATTAATGAATTTTATTTATTGATTAAATAAAATAAATGTATTTGAAATTGTGTAATAAATAAATATAATGATATCTATTTTTATATAACATAAATATATTAAAATGTTGATTATTTAACTATAAAGGTATATATATTAGAAAGTTTAAATAAATAAATACGTACAATAAATATAATTATGTTTAATATATTAATTATTAAAGTAATAATTACAATCATAAAATTATTTTTAAAAAAGTGTAAAAATCGAAGTTCTTACTAACGTATTAACTTCAAATAGAGTCAGATACATTTTAACTTTAAATGAATTTAGTAAATTAATACAGTAAAGCCGAAAACTATGCATATTTCTTATTAAATATTTTATTCTAACTTTTATTAAATCAGATTTTATTTTACCTACAACAATAATAATAACTTACCTTATTTCCTTTTCATAAATTTATAATAAAATAAATTTTATGTATCTTTATAAACATTTTAAAAAACTTTTCTTATATGTCATAAATCTATATTTAAATAAAATAATGTAATTCAAGTAATATAAAATATAGTTGTATAAAAATAAAAAACTACCGATTCATATTATTATTTAATATCTTAAAATTGTATAATGTATTCTTAAATTAGTTTTTAATTTAATACCATATGTAATATTTATTCATCAACATATTTAAATGAAACAAATTCCGGCTTCATAATTTTTATTACATATAATTATATTTAATATTTTATCAGCATTATTAATATTTTTTAAATGCCAAAGGTAAAAATTTTATAAGCACATTATACAATACATTTTTGAATGGAAACTTTTTTTTTAATAGTTCTGTTGCCGCTATATTGGTAAATTTAACAAAAATTGACTTAAAATAAAAAAAACTTAATTAGAAAAAAATATAGAATAGAATTGAGTGGAAGAGTACAAATAATTTTTATCAAATCGTTTTTATTCGTTCTTTAAATAACCATATACAGGCTTAAAATATTATATTGAGATTTCCACCATTTAATGCAGGTAATAAAAATCGTATTTGAATTTTTTATTTTTCTCGTATTAATTAAATACTGTTGTTTTCAGATAACATAAGTATCTAGACAGTTTAAATTCTTAATGAATTAAAAAAAACTAATAACGATAGTTTACATTAAAATTTTATAATATTCTACAAATTATTAAAATATATTATTTCACTTTTAGTAAAAACAATTTAGCTTAAATGTTTGAAATAATATATTCAATTCCAGCCAGCTGATTAAATATAACATTATTTAATGTTATTTTAAGATATATAGTTACTAATAAAAAGCTATATATTAAAGGAATTACACTTTCATTATCAATGTGTAGTAGTGGGTAAACGATAAAATGATTTTAACTTTGATTATTTATTTACATATAACTCTTCTTACAGGTATGTTCTAATATGTTCTATTATTATCTCATGATAAATATATTTCTTTTAAAAACATTATATGCATTAATATCATTAATGTAATATATCGTAAATTAGAATTTAAGTAAACTTTTTTTTATAATTTAATGAAATACACACACTTATATTTTTCAATTTCCTAGTTTAATAATATAATATTCTATATTTTATAATCTCCGTAAAACAGAATAATTATTATTTTTTTTAACTTTGTCCTTAAATTGTTTATTTGTATAATCTTAAATTGATAATAATTTATTTGTAAATAATTTTTTAAGTTTTGAAATTATTATATTAGATTCAGGTTAGAAATTGATTAAATTTTATCTATAATTTTATTGACAAAATGTAGTAATATAAGTGTGATTTTGAAGAAAACTTTTATAAGCAAAAAGAAACCACAAAGTGAATTATTAAATTTACTTTACATTAATCCGTGCAAATCATAAAAATATAATTCATATTGTGGAAAATATTCTAATGATTCTAAATATAATCGAAAATATATAATTGTGGTTCTACTATATAACATATTTTTATTATTTATTTTTTAATGTATAATTTTTCAAATTATTTGTAAATAATAACTTTTGATTTATAATATATGACATAAAATAGGTTTTGAAATGACAATAACCTAAAATTTTTAATTTTTTATTGTATTGATTTGTTAAATAGTAACTTATAAATATTATAAAATATTATATTATAAATTATTTACAATAATTAAAATGCATATTAATTACTAAAGGAAAGAGTTAGTAATACTAGTATTTTTATTGAATATAGAAATTAAATTGTGGATAAAAATAATTTGTATTGTACTCATATATAATTTTTTTTCCTAATTCCAGTTGTTAGCTGTAAGAATGTGAGAGTAATTGGTGGTGAAGATGCAACTATCAATGAATTTCCTTATATTGCATCTTTTCGATTGCAAGACAATAACATATATTTATGTGCTGGAGCTATTATCAGTAATTGGCACATACTTTCAGCAGCTCATTGCTTTATCGATTTTCCTAATGGCAATATAAAAGTTTATGTAGGTGTAGATAATTTCGAAAATGAGGCTCTTCCATACCGCGCTGTTAAGGCAGTGAAGCTTCATCCTGATTTCTCAGGCAGACGATCACGGGGAATGAATTCGGAAAATGATATCGCTGTTGTTTTGGTAAATTACTAATTATTATATTAATATAATTTCTGTATTCATATATTTTGACAAATTTAATTATACGACTAATACTGCTTTTAAATATTTCTAATAATAACACGTAATAGTTTTTTATAGTTAACGATTTGCATTTAGGTATATAAATGACTATATCAAAATCAAATTCTTAAAGTTCGATACTTTATCATCGCAATCGACCTTTTGCTCAGGCATAAGTTCATTCCTCTTGAAAGCACATCAACAATACGTTATTTATACGTTAACGTACGATTAGCTTTCTAGCTCGAACTTCTAAATATCCGAAGATCATTATTCACAATTGTCTGCTATAACGACAATTAGCTGAATATTACCGCATTTATCGGTACGTGTATTTTTGCGCTACTCTTACTAGTCTTATATTTTTCCTCAATTCTTGAAAACTACATTTTTCCGACATTAAAAAGTATGTTTTTTGTAAATTGTCGATAATTGAATTGACACGCTACTTTAAAAATTGCTTTTATTCGCAATTATTAGTAGATGGTTTTTTTCGCTATTATTGATTTCAAGATTATTCCTCAATTTTAGACACAAACTCGTGAGTTTCGCAATCAATGATCCAAGCTTACGACTCTTCTTTATTTTTTATTTTCTTGATTTTAATTTGCACTCACAGCTATGCGCTATCCATTAGGGCGCTGCGTTCATCTTCATGTCGCGTCTCCCTTGACCGCGATCGGTGAGCGCTCCTTACTCGAGAGAAAAGAAAAGAGAAAGAAAAGAAAAAAGAAAAGAGAAAAAGAGAAATGAGGTGGCAAGCTAGATGAAGTTACCGGGCGATGATGGTTCACCCGCGAGATTTAAGGAAGCAAGTGGAGAGAGTAATTTCTCCCCCATCTATCGGAGTCACGCCCGTGGAGGAGAGGGGACATCTGGGATCCCAAAAAGCGCGTGGGTTTTCTCCGGCTACAAAAATCCATTACCGACACATCTTGGCGACCATAACCGCCATCGGCACCACCTCCAGCAACCATCAATGCAACCGCAGCAATACACCGTGCAATGACATTATCCTCGTCTGCAATAGCTTGGAAACAAGCGTGATCCTCGTCCTCTTCAACTTTTAATTTTCATTTTGAACTTATTCCTTATTTCCTTTCGGCTTATGAAATTTAAATAGAAATAGAATAGTAGTTCCAACTAAATTAAATTAATTTTGATTGAATAGTAAGTAATTGAATCAGTTTTTTTCGAAATTTATGTTCTTACAAAATTAGTTTATTAAATGGTTGATATGTTTATTTAAATGTATCTAATATTTTTAATCTCTTACAGGTAAATCCTTGTATTCCATTCAATGAATTTCAACATAGTATAGGCTTGCCAACAGAAGATGTTTTTTCAAATCAGATGAGTATATTTAGTGGTTGGGGGTGGACAAGCTATCCAGAAGGCACAGGTTCCAAAATTTTGCAAAAAGTTCAGTTGAAAATTATATCAAACGCAGAATGTGATCAATATTTTCGATATAATATTAATGATGAGCAGCTATGCACGTTTGAAGGAGTGGGAACTGGTATATGTTTTGTAAGTTCCTTAAATATTTTTTAATTAAAAATCTATAAATATAAAAGAAAAAATTCATTTTATATGTTATATTTTTCGGATATATTTTCTAATATTTATACAGGGTGACAGTGGTGGACCATTGGTCAGCAATGGAGTACTTGTCGGTATTTGTTCCTTTGCACGCCCATGTGCCAATGGACGACCTGATGTATTCTCAAGGGTTTTTTCTCATTTGGATTTTATTAGAAGAAGTATGTTTATGAAAAAACCGAAGCCCTGTTTACCTTTCTTTAATTGTTTCTCAGTTGTTTCATAGATAATATATTCTATTTTAATATTTTATAAATTATTTATATAAGTGAAATTCAAATTTTGTTAGTTCCTCTCATTTGTCTTAAATAATCGTTCAAATTTTCCAAAGAATAATTTAATAAAGTAGAATAAATAATACTTATTTAAATATATTGCGAATCCATAAATTAATTCGTAATATTCTAATATTCTAATAATTAAAAGAAAGCACAGATTAATAAACAATGTGTTCCTTAATAATAATATTGTGAGTAGTGAAAAAAATTATAAACTTTTTTTCATTTATATCTGTAAATATACTACAATGTACTATATAGTTTGTTCTTGCAAGTGAATAATAAATTTAATAATTATAAATTTTATTTATAATGTAAATTTATAATATAAATTAAATTATATTATATAAATATATATATACATATTATTGGAGCAATATCATTTAGGATTAATAATATAATACATATTAAAAGTTGACCATAAAATTTAAAAAGATAAATAAATATTCTAAATTATATTTATATGCATGCATTAAGAAATAATAATTTCAGTATATTGTACATGTAGATATACATTTATTATTTTATAAACTTTGCAATTATTCAAAATCAAAGAAACTTAATGCGTTTATCAATATAATTATATCTAAATTCAAATAAATTTTATCAATTGTACGCTACATAAGTAACTAAAGATTCAGTACAATTTCTGAACCAAATAGATCAACTTATATAACAAACTGTTGTATATTTATCAAAATATAATTGATTATATATTACAGTAGATTTACTGAACTTTTCATTACTATACAGTAAATTAACTTTTCATTACTTTTATTAATATTGATTTGATGAAATGAATGATTAGTAATTTTATTCACTTTCATTTATTTATAAAAATTTAATACTAAATACTGCAAATAAAATAATATATGTATGTACCTAATATTATATTAAAGAAATAAAGTATTTGAATTTCATTATGCATAATATTATAAAAAACAGATTTATTCAAAATTTTATACCGCATGATAAATTTTTACGAAACATAGTTATTTGTATAACAGGTAATATATCTTTAACAAATTTCATGTTAAATTAAAATATAATTATAGATAATTATCAGAAAAATTTGAAATTAAATATGAAATAAAATATAATTTATTTCAATATAAAATTTGAGTATAAAAATTTATATATTGATTAAATAAACTTGAATTAATTAAAATTTAATAGAATCTTTTATAATTGTTACTCGCGTCGCCGGGAGAGGATGAGGTAAATCGGATAGGCGGGCGGTAAATGAAATTCGAATTCGGGCAAATTCACTTGTAATGTATTTTCAGTGTATATGTTTATTTCGCAGCAGTCACTCTCCGTTCCCTATATTAAGCCGTGGGCTTAGCGTGCACGTGAGGGCCGGCTCGCCTTTAAGCCGCGCCCGGTGTTACGTCGAATGCGCGTCGGCTCCGCCGACTGGCTGGTGTCGTTCGCCTCGTCTCCGTGTGGCTGGCCGGGCCGTCGCGCTTCTCCTCGGGACCCGGTTCGGCTCGAGCGCACTTCTCCGCTGGCGCGTGCGAACACTTCGTGTCGGGCCTCCTTATGACCGGAGCCTCTTCCTCGCTGCTTCCCTTGGTGTTACGGCCGGACTCGTCTCGGTCGTCCCCTGTACTGTTGCTGCCGTGTCACCCTCTAGGTGCGCCTTCCCAGCTGTCTCTCGTCTTCCTTCTCGGCTGAGAACTATGTTGTGCGCTCGTTCCACCCTCGTTCCTTGGCACTCGCGGTAGGGCTAATAAGAGCTTTTACATCCACCGCGGCTTGAGATGGCACGAGTTACCGATAATTTATTTGGATTCGCTCTCGGTTTTCGCAGCGCTTTCTTTCGCGTACCTCGTGGCGTAGCAAGTTTTTTCTTTCTTATTTATCCTTCTTATTTCTCTTGCTTTGTCCAGAGCTATCACGTGACTAACTCTCTCCCCGGCCCGCCCTTTTCACTTTCTCCTTACGCCCGCCGACTCTCTTTTGTTCCTTCGCCCTCCCCCCGTGATTGTTTATTCTTTCTCCTCCATCCCTATGCAAAATGCGTATTCCCTCCCTCATTTGCCACCGTATTATTCCAACGTCTTTCTCCTCCCCTCCCACTTCTCCTGCTTCTTCCCGCCGTTTTATCACCACTGCCTCTTAGTGCGTCGTATCGTCTGCGTGTCCTTCTCATTGTGTTATCTCTCGCGTAGTCGTAGTATCTCTCGTAGCTGTAGTATCTCTCGCGTAGTCGTAGTATCTGTCGTGGTGTAGTATCTCTCGTAGCTGTAGTATCTCTCGTAGTTGTAGTATCTCTCGTAGTACCGTCCTCGTATATGTCGTATCTCTAGTAGTATCGTCCTCGTATATGTCGTATCTCTAGTAGTATCGTCCTCGTATATGTCGTATCTCCCGTAGTATCGTACTCGTCCCTCCCCAGGCCTCTGGAGCTACCTTCGCCGTCGGTAACAATAATACATTCCAATGTACATTCCATTTCCAATATAATACATATATGGAGTACAGTATGATACTTACAATTAATTTATTGAAAGTCTATAATATATTTCGTATAAATTAATAACCATTAATAATCCACTAATCATAGTTTCGAAATTATACACTTTATGAAAAAATTTTCTCATAACGTGTGCCGTTTTCACATTCCAGGGTCTGAATTGTCAATTAAAATCCTTTACCACAGCACCGCTAATGAAGCATTATAATTTATACACCACTAGCACCTTTGGAGGAGGGGAGATTCGATCTCTCTTGAAGAAAGTGAACTCCCCTCCTTACTGACATCGTTTTAACCCCATGCAGCAAAGTAAAATCCGCCGGGAAGAAGTGCGGTAGTATTGAACTCCATAGGTGGAATAAAAAGTCGAGGTCAGCAAGTCCAAGCACTCACGTTTACTTATAACAAGATCAAAAGACTACTTCTTTGTTTGATGAATGACTGTCCTATTTGTCCGCTGTGTCCGTTATATGTATGATGGATTATTGTTGGGTATCGTGAGGTATCGTGGAGCATTGTGGGTTGACAGGAGCATCACCTTTCCTTCTGCAGGTTCTACAGAACCGACAACATTTGTTACTAGATCCCTTTCACATCAGAAAGCGATTTGCGCCTTCAACACATTTGCGCCTTCCAAAAAAACAGAATGAATAAACGCATTATAAATTTAATTAAACGCATTTAATTTAATTTCTAACAATCAATTGTTAGAATTAGGCTTTATTTTCAAAATATGAAGTATATTTTTGTTTTGATTATAAACGGATAAATAACGATATATTTACATATTCCAGTCAATCGATTCCAGTCAAATAAAATGTATATTTAAATGTATTAAGAAAATACTTGAATTGGTTTAAATTAATTAAATTGTGAGTTATAATGATTTTAAATAATAATATTTCTAGTATTTTTTTAGAATATATATTTTCAAACTACATACGCAAATACAATAGAAATTATTTTCTTTCAGTCTTTTTTTAATCCCATATAGGTAAACATTCACAGAAGCTACCAAGACAAGACATACTAATTCTAATAAAATTTAAAAAGGTGTACACTCTTGTGAATACGTCAGGCTTACCAACGGCACAGGGAAAAGAAAACGATGAAATACCAACAAGTATTCCATTAGAAATTAAAGGCCCACCACTGTCGCCCTATATTAAAAAGTTTAAAATGAAAAAATTAATGATCAATCTCAATATTGACATAAATAAATTATGCATATATCTTATATACATATATATATATAATATTCTTTTTAAATATTTCAGTTCATTAAAATTAGGTTAAATTAAAAAAAGGAAGTAGATTAAATTAATAGATTAAAATAGCCAATAAACTTACAAAGCATGACCCTTTTCCATACCCTTGATAAGTACAGACTTTTCGATAGGTAATCAAACTTGGAAACGAATCTTCACATAAATCATTTGGAATTATGGGCACAGAAAGCTTTTGCAACTTCGAATTAGGTCCACCAGGAAAGGATTTCCATCCCCAGCCACACATTATACCCATACTACCTTCTCTAATATCGCCAGTCGGAAGTGTTACTTTATGAACAAATCTGTTGAATACGATTGTTTGTTCGACCTGGTAAAAAAGGGATTTTCAGTTAAACTCGATTATATTTCGAAATTCGTTAATGGAAATAACTTATTGAAATATCACAAAATTTATAAAATATATTTTTATTTTTTACAATATAATGAAAAAGAGCCTACATAAATAATTATTATAAATAAAATAATTATTCTTAGGGTAATAAAAATAATCTAATTATGATTTTTAACATTTCTTCTATAATCGTAAAAATTATAAATATATCTATAAAAGGATCGACGAATTAAAAAATAAATATTTTAAATTTTTAATTGAATGAAGAGATTAATTTACAATTTCTTCACGTTTAAATTTCAAAATTTATGAAAATAATTTAATAATAAATGAAATATTAGTTATTAAAAATTATTATTTTACTATTAATGACAGAAAAAAAATTATTTCCTATTATTTATATCTTTAAACATGTATTTTTCATATTTTAAAGAATCATTATGTAACTAATATTGCACCTTGTTAAAATGAAAATACATCAAGAAATTAAAATATAAAATATAATATTCTATTAAAGTTATTACTCTAAATAATATAAACAATTAAAAAAATAAAATGATTTATTTTTATAACATAGGTATAACTGTAAGTGACAGAAGAAACTCTTATTTCAATATAATGGTCATATAAGTAATAAATGAAAATGCAAATAATTTAAATAAAATATTTACTTAAGTACCGTTAAAATTGCAATATCATTAAACAGCACCCAATGACTATAAAATTTATCCATAAAGTTAGGATGTATTCTGACATGTTGGACATCATAATTAACTGTATCATAATCGGTAATGTTGTCAGATCCCACAAAGACCTTGTATTTACTTTTATGCGTGTAGTAAACGCAATGAGCTGCTGTAAGAATATGTTTGTCACTGACAATGACACCAGTGCAAAAATATCGCCATTCGTCAACGCGTCTCAATGATACAACGTAAGGAAATTCACTTATATCTGCATCTTCACCTCCCAAGATTCGTGTATTTTTACCAAATGCTAAAGTAGAGGTGAAAGTATTATTTAATCTTAATAATAAAAATAAAAATATTTTATATATGCTTATAATCATTTTTTGTATAAATTATAAATTCAAAATTAATACTTTCTCAGTAACCTATGGAACTAAAATAATGAATTAATATTTTAAATATACAAAAAAACTTATTTATAACTATCAATTAATATTATAAATAATTAAAAACTGAATTTTGAAAATTTATTTTATTACTGAAATATTTGTTATAACAAATAATTAATATATCACCTTTAAAACTTACTGTTATAAAAATTAAACTTGTTATAAATAAATATATATAAATTGAAAGCCTGTTTTGGTTTTTAATATTATATAGATTAGATAAGTTTCAAGAAATGTATTCTACAAAAAGATTGCATAAAAAAATTATATATCTTTCTTTGTAAGCTTATATAATATGCAATTAAAGTTACAATGTACTATTTTATTATTTGAAATGATCGTTCCTTTAAATATACCAATTTTTGTATAATTATTAATAAAAAATAAATTACACGTGTATAATATCAAATAAAAAGATCATTCATAAAATTATTTATAAAATTAAAAAATTAAATAAAATTTAGAGAACTTTCAGATAAATCAGTTCAATATACATTAATTAAAAAACATAAATATAAATATTATACATATTTCTATTATTTATATGAATATTTATAAATCTGTATCCGAATGTAAAATATTTTATATATATCTATACATATATATATATTTTGGTGTCAAAACAAACGATAATATAGCAATATTTGCTAAAGCATCCTAAATTTCGTTGAATATTTGATTTCAGTGTATTTACATATCATACGAAAATAATCATTATTAAATTTTATAAATAATCTTAAATAGATAAAATAGATCTTATTATAGTCACAAAACTGTTCAATAATTATTTATGTTCTTCAATATATGATGATACATAATATTATTTATATAACGTATTACGGCTATATAAGAATTTACATTAAATTGAATTAAATTTAAATAGAGTGTAATTACTTAAATTTATTACTTATCTTGACTTACCCATTTTTAATGTCAGATAAAAAAAAAATACTAAATAGAAATTCATTTAAGCGTTCTTGACTTTCGAGTGGTAATTAAAAGTTTATAATCTAATATATAGGTTAGTTTGATTAATAATTAATTTCTACAGATAAAATGTTAAACAAGACAATATTTATTCATATGTCTAATTATTCACGACATATAGTTAATGCTATCATTTAAATGTTTTTCACTATATCTCTGTATGCTTTACGTTTCGTTAATTTTAGAAAATACAAATGTTTTCATGATTTTCAATATAGTTATTACTATATTTAATTATAAATTTATATAAATACGTAGTTAAACTAAAAGTATTTATTAATTATAGAAATTAATAAAATTAATAGGCATATTTATAAATACTTGGAAAAAGTAAATTAAATTGTTTTAATTACGATTTTAATCAGTGCTTCTAAATTGAAATTTTTATTTTTAACATATATATTATAAATTACTTCGCTTGTATTTCTATTCTTCTATGCTCATGAAATGCATTATAATACACTACAGGATTTTGTGTTTTTTGAAATATAAATTTGTATCTCTATTCAAAAAGTTTTTCTGTCACAATCGGTCTAGTCAATGTTGTATGTGAAATACGTAAAATTTCTAATTAGTTAAGGCTTTATATATTATTTTTAGAATTTTAAGTTTGTATAATATTAGTATGTAATTAATTTAGTATATTAAATAATTATTTTAATTGAATTCATCTAAAACAATAAATTTTTCATTAAATATGAGTTTAAATAAGAGACCTACATAAAGAAATATATATATATATAATTATAAGTTGATATATCACGTAATCAAAGAAATTGGATTTATTTATGTATATACAGTTTGTAACAATAAAAACTAAATGCATATAATATGCAAAAAAATTCCAGCATATTGATTTCACATAATAAATCTTGTAAATATTTTTGTCTTTCATAAAAAAAGTAGTAAGTAGTTTCAAGAAAATTAATTAAAATTATTTTGTGCGTTTAATTTCTACCGAGTATTTAAAGTTTATTTAATTCCTTTTTATATTGAGCTTCATAAAAATCAAAAATAAAAAGATAAAATTTATTTAAACTCACAAATAATTATTTTATTTTATAAATATTATTATTATTATTATACAATTATAATCATTCATTATATTTGTAAAACTATAATATTTTATTTAATGTATTTATAGAAAAAGAATTTATTTGTTTTTACGTTGATTCGCATAATGAAAATACGTAAAACTATTATCAAACATACCTAATATTATAATTATACGGTTAGAGATATAATTTAATTTAAGATATAATTTAATAAAATTCTAAAAAGTCAGAACTGTTTAAAACAAAAATTTATTCAATTTTAAGCCAATATATATATCTTGTATTTATTTAATAAATTATACATGTATTCCTTTGTTATAATTAATATATAATAAAATCTACAATTATTGAATGGTTGGCAAATAATTATATAAGTTTAAAATCAGTAAATATTGCAATTATGATATTGAAAAATCCATGTATTCTCATCGGTATTTAAATTTAATAATTTGAAAAATTAAAATTCACCATTATCTTTGTATCTGATTTATAAAAAAAAAGCTTTAAAAACAATTTAGATAAATAAAATAGATATCATTAGCCTTCGAAAACTTGTATTATGTATTGTAAGTATCTTTATTTATTAAAAAAATATTATTTTTTAACGTATAAAAAATATTATTTAAATATTATATTTATATTAAAACTATCAACTTTCACAAATTCAACTTAATGAAATATATTTTATTTTAAATTTTATTTCATTTTAAATGGTATTTATTACACAATTATTTTAGAATAAATAAAAAATATATTTTCATTTATATAAGCGTTATTTTCTTATATTACTTATTAGAATTAATAACTGTAAATTATTTGTCTTTATTTAACACTATTATAAGTCTAAATATATGCGATAAATATACACTAAATTGGTTCAACAGTTATAACGATCTAAAACTAATATAATTGATTTTTAAAAATCTGCTGTGAATTAATAATACATTTACAATAATGTAAGATATTGTAATTTATTGATCATATTTAATAATAATTATTTTTATCACATAAATTCATAATATTAAAATTGATATTACTAAAATAAGCAAATAATTTATCTAATTTATAAATTAAATTTATAATAACATAATATAAAATAATCTTATATTTTCTAAAAATTATAAAAACAAGATATATTTAAAAATTTATAACTAAAAATCACATTTATCTCGCAGAATAAATTGGTAGTAACTCGAGATGTTTAAGGCACTACTTTTTAGAATAATGCAAACTCTGCAAACGCTTGTCAAGATATTTAAAGCATATTTGAAATTATCTCATAGAATGTCTTTTAAATTAATCAATTCTGTATGTTTAAAATATTGAACATAAATAAAAATTACTATTTTTCGATTCGAACTTGATTTTTCAATTCAATTGTACTTTACAATGACCGCTTAACATTCAGATATGAATTTTTTATGAACAATGAAGTTGAAATTAATATAAAAAGTATTTCAATTTTTACTTGGCAACTATTTTGACAAATCAAATACGTTTCTAAAGTTAATCTTTTTTAATTCTTTCAACTTCAGAAATTGTTCTATTAGTAATCGAATTGCTCTTCGATAATATTACCAACACTAAATTTGATATCGGTATATTATCGATACATTATTTTGACGCATAGTTTCGAAAATGTGAAGCTTCAGTCTCGTTTTTTTTTTTGATAAATACAGTAGACACATATAAACTTATATATTTTCTTTTTAAATCATAATTATGAGAAAAGTATGTGCCCCTTTATATAAGAACTGATCATTATATTTAAATAGTAACGGTGAATCATCATTATGAATTTTTAAGTAAAAATTATAAATCAATAATATAAATTAAATATTTATATTTTGGATGTTTCAAATTAAAAGATCTTTAAGATTTTATATTAATAAAAATCGTATTTCACATATTAGATCTTAAAAAATAGAACAAGATGGAAAATACGTAGCCGACAGTACGTCAAAAATATATTCAGTGTAATGATCAACCCTAATAAACACATCTGGTTCACCTAGAGCACATAAACTTATGGATGAAGTAATACCAATTAGTTTCCCATTATTGTTAATTAATGGACCACCATTATCTCCCTGAAAATGTATAAATAAATTGTCATTAAAATACTTTTATATATTAACAATAGTCATTTGTAGTTATAATTTTATTGTATGTAAAAAAATATATTTTATAAGTAAAAATAAGGTTATAAAAATCATAAGGTAATAACTATGAACAGAATAGGGAGATAATTTAACAGTTTTGAAATCTATGAATAACTGTATTATTTTATATATACTTACAACACATGTACCTACACCTACGTCTTGATAAGTGCAAATTTGACCTTGATGGATAGCAAGCGGAACAAACGCTGCGCACTGAGTATTATTAAGAATCATCACAGACGCTTCTTGAAGTACTTCGGATAGTTTACCTGGATAGTGTGTCATTCCCCAACCTATAATAGTAGCATTTCCTTCATTTTCAATGTTTGTTGTTGGGAGATCAATTTTATTTTGAATTTGATTAAATTCAATACACCTATCAACCTATAAAATTATAAAATTTGATACATAACATTAATTGATAATAAATTAATTATACATATATTAATAAATTTTAATTCATATTTACAGAAATTCTATCTTATCAATAAATTCTGATATGATACGGGTCGTTTAAAAGTATTATGTATGAAGAGAGCTCGGAAAGGAATTACCAATTATATTGGCAATTGGCGAAATTCTAAAATAAAAGTTGTAATATTTCTTGAAAAAATTAAAATTATAAATTTTCAAAAGCAATAACCCTTGTTTTATTGCTATTGCATAAAGAAAAGTAAATATTTAAGGTATAAATGTGAAGAATAAATATTGCAATGTAACCATTGGATTCACATAACAAATGTACAAGTAATAATAATGGGGAATTTATTATTAAATTCTAAAAATATATGCAAACGTATAACTAGAAGTAACAATATATGTATAATATATGATAAATAAAACATTCGAATTTACCGTAGCGATAGCGATGTCGTTATTTAAATTGTTAAGTCTTGATATTTCTCCAGTATATTCAGGATGAATATTAACGTCTAGAATTCTGTAATTCGGTTGATTATTAAAAATGGAAGAGTTACTGCTCGTGAAAATTTTAAGTTTAGAGTAATGATAACTATCAAAGCAATGGGCTGCTGTTATAACGTGCCTATTCGAAATAATTGCACCACCGCAGTGATGCTGTCCATTCTGAATTATTCTTATAGACACCATAAAAGGATAATTTTTTATATCGGCATTATTACCGCCTATAATTTTTGAATATTTGCACATGCAACCTGAAATAAGATTGATATTTTCAATAATAATTTCGGTTAGGATTTAATGAGAAATAACTACAATATATATATATATATATTGTTAAGTAATTTATCCTATTCAATTCAACTGCAGATTTAGCAGATATTATTTTTTCTATATTATTTTATAAAGTTCATAAACGCATTATTAATATAAATATTTCTTTCTATATGAAATAACTTTTTATCGACGTAAAATAATTACAAATTACAAATTTTAAATTTATAGTATTTTGAAGTATTGTATTTTGAACAAAAATAATTACAATCGGTCTGAAGTTCAATAACTTTTTATGCGTAATTAAGAAATAACGTAGACTGTCATTATGATGTTAATTATAGATATAATATTCAACTTTGATCTGTACGTTTCGTTTTAACTTGTTTTTTATGACTAAAATCATTTGAATCTCTTTATTTAATTTTGTCAAAGAATATATCTAATTTAAATGCATGAAATTATTTATTCTATATCGCGTACGTAATATAATATTATATATAATTTGAGTAAATATAAAATGAATATTTTTCTAAAATCCATACTTTAATACACTGTAAATTAGAGAAGAATATTCTTATTGATTTCTTCAAACAAATTATACTAAATAGTTGAAGTAATTTATAAATAATGTAATACTAATTAACAAAAAAAGAATGTACAATTATAATACGAACCAATTATTATATTTGTAGTTCGATTAAAAATTGTTTTCTTGGGCGAAAAAAGTTAAAAAACAATTTATTATAATTACTGCATAAATTTATAACTAAAATATATAAATATCTGTAACATTTTATATTAATTATTTTATTTTAAGCATGTTAATAATAACATTATTTTGTATTAATGATTTAATTGTAATTTAAGTGTACTCACAATTAAGGAAAAATTTGTAATTAGCAAATATTAAGTTAACTTACCAATATGTAATAGTAGAAAACAAAATGATAGTAAACCGAAATAATACATGTTGGAAAAAATAAAAAATGAAAATTATAAATTGAAATAAGACATTATATAGTTATCAGCTTATTGAAAACATATTTGATTAAAGAGAGAATATTAAACAAAGCAATATTTGTACACGTGTCTTCCTATTGAAAATTTTGATTCATAAATAGAAATTTTACGATTTTACACTGAATTCTTAAAACCATTCTCTAATCATTGATGTGTGAATTGTGTCTAAATTCTTAAACTTATAAGGCATATACTTATATATCTAAAAGATATTAGAAATTTTTAATATTAAATAGACACATCTTACATACCATAGCATTTAAAATTCGTTATTTAATAACTAATTATTTATTTTTAACTTTTAAATTTAATAAAAAGTGTACTTAACGACTTATAAATTAATTATCGAAATTATTCATATTAAAATTAAATTTATTTAAAATACCAATTCAAAATATATTAGTTTTAATACAAGTTTAATTTAATGTTTTAATTATATATATATATTAAAAAACATTATGAATATTCTAGAGAAAAAAATTATTTCCGTGGAAATTAATATAACAAAAGAATTTTCTTGTTCTAAAACAGTTTCTTTATGGAATACGTCTTTTAGTTATTCAGAGTCTACATGACATTGCTTTTACTCAAAGTTTTATATCAAAATAATATTATGATACATTTATGTATTGATCAAGGTTATCATAATTATTGAAAATTATAGATAAAAAATATAATTGCACGTAACGATATAATTAAATTTATAAATATATTGGGTATATAAAAATCGGAATTACAATAATGTAAAATAAGATATCTTTTTTTAAAAACATTGACGCCAAGGTCACTATAAGCTTGAGTCGGAACCAGTGTGTATATTTGTGTGCTTTGACAATTATTATTATTACACTTTATAAGCAAGTATCGGTGAAAAAAGATGACTTCATACTATTCTTAATAAATTCTAAATCATCAACAATACGAGTAAATACATCTGGCCTGCTAATTGAACATGGTTCTATCAAGTAACATATATAATAGAAGTATAAAGTTTCCGATCAAATACCAACGCTCCACCCAGTTACTCTGTAAAATTGTAAAAAACTTAATCTTATCATCTTTTTATTTTCTTAATCAAAAATTAATTAATCTTAATTTTCAAAAAATCTAAATAAAGAATATATATTGTTAGTAATATGTTTTTATGTGCTTATAAGCATATAATACAATTCGAACGTGTTAAGCATAAAATATATAACTGTAGTAAATTTTTCAGTAACCTTTTCAAATTTATCGAAATTAACTTTAATCTATAATCATAGTCTTGATCATTATGAAATATAATATTTACTTAAATAGTTTGTTTTATTTAATATTCATTTACTCTTTCGTCCCATAATTATTATAGTATATTTTTATTTATATTTCATTATTATTTAAGTTAATTTTTAAATTTTATTACATTTTGTTAACAAAATACGCTTAAATTATATTTTTGTAATAATTATGATGTGAGTGTATGTAAATAGAATACAATATCACGTATCTCGGAGATAGATAGATAGATAGATAGATAGATAGATAGATAGATAGAGAGAGTGAGAGAGGGGGGGGGAGAGAATGTAATTAGCTTTAATCTTGTTTTCGGATTAACGCTCATGGATTCAAGAAAGCTGGCAATACAACTGAAAATATTTAAAGCATTCTTTGAAAATTTTAATTTTCTTTAATTTAAGAACAATAATAATATTTTAATTTTATGAAATCATGCAAAATCATACAAAAGCGTAAACACTATTTTATGAATATACTTGTAAAGACATAAATAAGACAAATTTTGATAGAAAACAGTTTGTTTTTAAATTTTGTTGCCCTATGAATTTTGTATAAATTTATATTATTTGTCTACAATCATAAAAAATTTTATATTTGATTTTTAATGATTTTATTATATTAAGAAATCTCAATTTCGCTAACAAAGAAAAATAAGCTTATTTTGCGGATGGCTGCGGGAAACAATTTTTACGACACTCGTACCGCAATAAAATATTAAAGCAATACGTATAACCACGCATTTATCTGCTCTATTTATACAATGCAAATTGTTTTGAATATATTCTAATATTATACTCCTCCATGTATAGTTAGGATTAGTATAGTCAGGGTGGTATAGTTGTACCATTAAGAGATCTCAATCCTCTGAAGGGCTCAGTCGCTCTGAAGGTAGAAGCTCTATCGATTGAAAATAGTTTGACAATAATTGTCTTCGAGATATACTAAAAAAAGATGTTCAAAACGACAAAGAGTGGTCTTTTATATTCTATTTATAACCTTCAACGAACGACTACTTTCAACATCACATCCAGTCGCGGTAATAACACTAATAATCCCCCAAACTCCTTTTGTGTAAATATTTGTATCCACTATAAATTTTCAAAGAAAGTTATTATTTATACGGAAGTATAAGATTTAGATAAATTAATAAATCTAAAATACTTTATTATTAAAATGTTTTGTAAGTTAATGTAAAGTAAGAAATTGATATAATTGCAAAAAATAAGTAAAAATAGAACGCAAATAAAAGCAATAAAATAAAAATTTTATTCTATAATTATATTCCTAATAGAGGTTTGGGAACTAGAATTTTATTTGTAGAATATTTAGACTATTCATATTAATTATATATTTATAATAAAATATACTTTTTATCGTAGTTTCTATAAAATTTATTGTTGACACTTTACATTACATTAATATATTTTATAGAGTTTTGAAAATATTTTTATAAAAATTATACTATTATTAACATTCAAGTATAAAATCATTTTTTAGTCATTTGTTTTTATTGAAAAGTAAAAGATTGATAATGTACATCATTTGGAGTAATATTCTTTTTACTTTATGAGCTTTAATATATAAAGACTTAATAATAAAATATACATGGTTTAATTATTTTATATTCTTAACGTTCTAATTAATATTCTAACAAATTCAAAAAATTGTATTAGAGCAATATATATTCATTAAAAAATGATTAGAAAAGAACATTTATGAAAATAGAGTATCATGAATTTAAAAAACGGGCGCATTTTTAAAATTTTAAAAAATTTTAATATAGTAGTGTAAGTTGAATATTAAGTTTTAAATATCATTATTGACAGTAATGTCAGTAATGACAAATAAATAATTTAAAAAATGTATATTTCTTTTACTTTCAATATAAATTTATTAGTATAAGTCAAATTTAAACTGGCAAACGTAAAAGAAACTTAAAAAACAATAAATTATGTACAATTCATACTTAAATGTATATTAAATACATATTAATGTTTATTGAAAATAATTATAACACTATGAGTACTTAGTACTAGACATAAAAATATTGCTGATTTCATTTTGACTTTATCAATAAATATAAAGCATCAAATAATATTCATATTTTATCAAATAATATTTATATTTATTTAACTGTATATGCACCTAATGATAAATAACATCATTTTCATTCTCTAAATTCTATAAAATATTCGAAAGGATCATTCATTTTTTTCTATCTTCTTTCTATCCTCGATAAATCCTGAGATATTTGTTTTTTAATAAATTTATTACATTTTATTCAAATTATGTAATAAAAAGTAAATAGTTTATGTTTCAAATATAACGTTAATTTTATTTAAATAATTCAAGACGAATGTCACATTTATAATATATACTTAATTTATTTATTTAACATTGGGATTGTAATTGAAGAAAGTTTAGAATAAATAAGTATTTATTTGTAAAAATTTCAATTCCTGACTTCAATTTATCATAGAATAATGTTAATTGTACCTTTTTATACAATAATGTTGCACCTCTTCCAGAGATATCTGCTTGACAAGAACTGTAGAGTTTTCTAATCTAAAAAAATTATAGAATAAATAAGGGTATATTCAACTTGTTCTATCCAGAAAAAATGTTATTTGAAGGTGTTTTTCAAATATCAAAAAGAAAAACGATATGCAGATTTATTAACACTATGATTACAAGACCAAACGACTGGTAAAATCATAAACCCATAAAATTGTGGAGACTTCCTATGTACCTAATTGTAAATATGAATCGCTTCTTGTAAGAATGCTATAAAATTCAGAGATAATTGCAGTAGTACAAGCAATAACTAAAGCGCAAAAACACTAAATATTTTAGCCTTTAAGTAGTGAAAGTATATAATGAAGCACAAGCATTTTTTATGATCGCTGCTAAATTTATTATGAGAAAGCAAGATGGAATAAAGGAGAGTTGCAGAACAGTTTGTATTAGTTTTACATTTTAAAATGCATACTGAATGAATGCAAATTTTCAAAATGGTCGCAAATATTCGTACATAAGAGCCATGAATGTTAATTATCTAATATTATTAATCAAAAATTCGCCCTAACCACGTGCTATAGTCTAAAGACCGTATCACTCGTATTCCACTGTAATACAGTTAATACATAATTATTAGATAGTCAATATTTGCGATAATCTTACTAAATTTCTGTACAGTATTCTTCTACTCGTCGCACAATCCGTCCCTACCACTTTTCATGAATGAAAAACCTTCTAAAATTCAACACAATATTCTTTGATAAATAAATACAAGCAGATTGTAGAATAACGTAGATTTTTACAAACTATAAGCTACAGACAAATAAATAACTGCTTTATACAACAAGAATAAGTTCTAATCTTTTTATTTCACAAAAGTACACTCGATTTGAAGTAAACGCAACGAGTTCCATGCGTTTCTAAGAGTTCAAGTCGCAATTAAATTAAAAATATTAACGCTATGTAATATTTTGAAAAGGATTTTATTTATTTTTATGTATAAAACTAATAAATTTGTGTGTTTATTTTATACTTTAGTCTTTAGTTTAAACATTTTAATAGCAACTTTGAATTGTTATTATACATAATAAAATTAATTTTTCGTACATAATAGGAACATTATACATTTCTATTCCACGTAATCTTAGGAAAAAAATTATCAATTTTTCTTTAGAAATTTCATTAGGAGATTAATAACGGATTATAAATAATTTTCGATAAATAAGAAAAAAATTTAAATGCGTGGTAAGAATTATATTAATTATCATTTTAGACATTTTTAATTAATAAAAGGTATTGCTTATATATTATGAGTAATGAAAATAATATTTATCATTTATTTTAAACAAGACGTTTGTATTAACCGAATGAAAAACCGGATCAAGTTACATTAATGTTGTTACGATGAAGTTATCGCATTACAAAAAAAAAGTCATTTTATACATAAATCTACAAAATAAAAATTTCTTTAACTGAGTGCTTTTAGATTAAAAAAAAACATCAGTGATTAATTGAAAAATATCACCGATATAAAGTATGTTTTGACAATTATGTAATAAATAGAAAATAATTCATATATATATATACACAAAGGAATCATTATTATATTTGTAGAAAATAGTTCACAAGTAATCAATATTTACAATTTTTTTTATTATTGATGATATTTTGAATTAACTACTTAATGTTAGGACAGATAATAACCTATTTGAATTATTTGACATGGCGGACCTTATAAATAATATATAAGAAAAGACTCTAGTATACACGTCCGGTCGACCTGTTGCGCACGGTTGCACGAAGGAAGCAATACCAACAAGTACACCATTACTAACCAATGGTGAACCGCTGTCACCCTAGAAAAAAATTAATTAATTACTTTTACATTTTTAAGTGAATTAACTATTATAATAATCATAAAATACTTATGGAAGTAACTTACATAACAGGCACCAACTCCTGGACCTTGAACGGCGCAGATATTTTTTTCGTATATTGGGAATGGAAGATTGCTCGCACATTCGTTATTATCAACAATTGTCATTGAAGCTTTTTGTAATCTCGCAGCAGTGTAACCAGCAGGATATGAAGTCATACCCCAACCATTGATTACGGCTTGAGCTCCAACAGCGACGTCTGCAGTCGGAAGCTCTATTTGATTTTGATTTACAGTAAATACTATAAACTGCTCAGTCTACAAATACATAAATTAATTAATAGAAAATAAATCACTTTAAGTTTTCTAAACTACATAATTTTTTTTATAAAAATTTATATTTAATTCTATTAATTTATTTGATTTTATAATAAACTAAGTGAATTTCAAGTTTAACTCATTTTCAAATAATCATAAATTTATTATAATACTGATTATCAAGAATTATAATAATAAATTCAATATATTTTAATAAATCATATATTATTATTATGAATATGTCTATTAATATTATTTTTTATATAAATATTAATAATAAATAAATATACATTAGCAATTAAATGTAAATAATTTCGAAATATAATTTAATTTTGTTCATTCATATTGTCAAACAAAAATTAATCTTAATTATCTAACTATCTATTATATTGATCTTTTAATCTTAAATAAAAAACATATTTCACCTTAGCATTCATTAAAATAATCATTTATAAATTTTTCAATTATTTATACATATATTAATGTCTAACTTAATTATAAATCTGAACATATTTAAATTTATTAACATTGATATTTTTGAGTCTATAGAATGAACATTTACTGAGAACAATACTTTAACATGTAATACCTGAAATTAAATACTTAAATTTAATATACGTTTAAATGTATAAATTTTTATAAGATATAAAAATTATAATTATAATTTAATTGGTTTATTTTAACAAATAGAATAACAGAAGATTTCGTATTATAATTAATAAATAAACATACTTCAAAGAACTATAAACATTTTTTGGTATAAGGTTAAATTGTAAAAAATTAAAATCAATTTAACAATTTTTCGATTCACACAAAATTTATGAATATTACGAAATTTAAAAATATAAAAAATTGATTTTTATACACATTTCAAAAATCAATCTAATGAAAATATGCATTTGAAGAATTTAAGTATCTGCCAATCAGATTTATTACTAAACCTACAAAGTTACTCGAAACAATTCATGGAAAAATATTACATCTATATTTTAAAAAAATTTTTCATTCTTTTTTTCTAATTTTCTTGATTTTTTAAAAAAATTTTGTCCAATTTGTTAATATGATTTGTTAATAAAATATACATAAGTCTTTAAATGAAATTTGTACCAACTCATTATTTTTATGATAAAGCAAAGATAAGACTAGAAAAAAATTAGAAAAATCGAAATATTCATAAGCTTTTAACCGTAAATAAATATAAATTTACAAATTTTTTCAATAGAATTGAATAATTCGTAATTATAATAAAATTTTAAAGTTCTTTGTAATTTAAAATCAAAATTAAAATACCTCACTACAATTAAAATAACATATATATCAAATTATTATCACCGTGAATTATTTAAATCTGAAAATTGTATTTTATATAAAAGAAATCTTTATTATCTTACGGTTATAACGGCAATATCATTGTGAACCCTCGAATTGCTTTCCAATTTTCCGATAAATCTCGGGTGCATTTTAATTTTCTTAACATTATATGGTGGAACGGTATAATCTGGAGCATCATTTCTGCCAATATAAATAACGAAATCAGTTTTTTTTAGACCAGCAACACATTGAGCTGCTGTAAGAATGTGTTCATTGCTGATAATTGCACCACCACAGAAATGCTTATGTCTATCAAATGACAATCTTAAAGAGACGGAATAAGGAAACTCTCCCGTTTCTGCATTTTGGCCACCAATAATTCTTGGAACTCTAGCACACAGAACTTTTCAATTCAATAGTTAGTTATATGTCCAAATCAAATCTGTTAGGTTCTAATATTGAATAAGAGTATTCAAACCATAAAAATCATTAATCTGATTTAAAAATTATGACTTTGAAACTTCATTTCTGATATGTTTATTCGATCATTTCAAAATTATATATTTAATACAAATATTTTATAAATACCCAATCTTTATATGATACACATATAGGATAAAATTATATATATTAAATTATAATAAATTTTTCGTCACTAATGTTTTTGTAACTTTTAATATCGTAATTATACAATAATTATATATGATATTAAAAGAAACTTTATAAAATTTTTTTTTCTTAATTTAATAAACATTCAACTCATAATATTTAAGCTATATTTTAATATAACATTAAAAATATTAAAAACCCATTGAATAAATGAAATTTATTTATCAAAAACAAAGTTTTTTGTTGATTGAAGTTATTTACAATTAACATAATAAATAAAAAAAAATTTTATCATTACAATGTTTATATAAAATTCACATCGTTAAATTTAATTTTAACACAAAAAAGATCTTATTTATATCTATGTTATATAAATAAATCTACCATCACCTTACCGGTAGTAAATAGTATACACAAACAAATCACGAATGGAAAATACATTTCTGCGCGTAAGAGTTTGTGAGTGAAATCGAAACTGTTATACAACTTATTATATAGGCTTATTTAGTTTTGAATTAACGTAATATCAATGAATGGTAAATAATAAAGTACGTATTTGCGCAGATGCTTAATCATTCTTTATAGAAAAGATATTATTTTTCATTTATATAATCCGAGAATATATTCGTATGTATAAAAGAATAAAACTATTTGCCCATTCTTGTGATAATAGTCCAATATGCTAAATTTCATATAAAACATTATATACAAATGAATTAAGTTCGTAAAATTTTAAAGTTCTTTTGATTTTTCTGATAAAAAATTTATAAACATATATTGTATATATGTTATTTAAATAAGATTTTCCCAGCATTAGTTCTTAATATGTTTTTAATTCTATCAATAAAAATCAACAAATATTTAATTAGTAAATTTACAATATTTACATTACAATTTTAATGTATTTTAATTTATAAAGACATTAATATAAATATATTATATTTATAACAAATATATATATATATATATAAATATTTAGAGGATAAGAAAAAGAATATTAAAAATTAACTTAAATACAAAGTAAAATCAATGTATATTAGAAATAACAATGGAAATAACAATGTATCACTGTACTAACAAATTCTAATTTAAAAATATTTAAAAATAGAATGTCAATATACGTTTCTCGCAAAACAGAAAACTTTACATAAAAATTGTATAAACATGTCGGGAAAAAACTAGTATTTATAAAATATAGATTTTAAAATAGCGTGAACGTAAAATAATAAATTGTATCTAATGTATAACGATAAATATAAAAAATTACTGAGTATTTTAATTAATGTTAATATTTATTGCAACTATAATGTATATATTTATAAACTTAATTTTTTATATTTTTTGTACTTATTAATTAAAACTATTTATTCCAATACTATTCACTAAAATTATGCTATTTACATGTAATAAATATATATATTAAAATCTATAATTCTGATTTTATCTGTTTCAGTTTAAACTAGAAATAATATATTTTAAAATATAAGTTTAAGTGATCTAAACCAGCTTAAAAATATACTGACCGTAAAAAAATCAAAATATATCAATGGTATGAAACTATACACCACAGATCAAATAAACATCTAAAAGTAAAGCACTTTTAAAATGTCTGTTATTAAAGAGAATTATGAAATAAAATATAAAATATTAACATTAAATATATCAAAATAAGCTATACCAATAAGTAATTTATGTGTACATATATAAATTATTAAATCATGTTTTTTTCTTATCTTTGCAAAATACTCATTCATTTCCTATATATATATATATATATATAGGAATAAAATGTATATAAAATATATATATATGAATAAAATGTATATAAATATATATATATATATATATATAGGAAATGAATGAGTATTTTGCAAAGATAAGAAAAAAACATGATTTAATAATTTATATATGTACACATATATATCTTATATATATATATATATATATAAGATAAAATTAATAATAATATTGAACAATATAGAATATTATTAGAAAAATAATTTTTTTTTAAATTATTAACCTTTATTAATAAATGAAATATTACAATTGATTAAATTATTTTCATATATTTGTGTTAAATAATATAAAAATTTATATGAGCTGAATTAAGAATTATGCAGAGAGTAAGAGATTTGATAAAGATTTAATAGAACATTAAACATTTTTATTATGAGTATTAAATAAATCTTGAAATATCTAATATTTATATTATTTAATATGAAAGGATGTTTACTTCAATAAGTTAATTTTCAAATACATATTAAAATATTGAATCGTTTTTATGAAATGATTAATATAAAATTATAATATCGTATATTTTAAAACACCTAAAACATTATTGTCATATTATTTATCATAAAACTACATTTTATAATAAATTTACTTATTGTTTCTTAAATTTACTCAAATATTTATTATGTCATTTATTTCTTGATTTGTTTTTTTCACATTAAGTATCTTCTTTGAAATATTCAAATATGCTTTATCATGTATAAGGAAAATAAAAGATAACAATTACGTAAGCTTTTCATAAAACATAATGTAATATTTTATTACCGTAACTATTGCTTACCAATTACAAACTGTTGATTTTATGAAATTAAATGAAACCTTATTTGCGATTATTAAATATTGTTTATGATTGAAATCAAGGTTTTATAATATGTATCTAGTAATATATATTTTTTATTTTTTTTATTTTTTAAGAAAATTTTTTTATCAATTTACAGAGGGTGAAAAACAAGAAAATAACTTTGAAGACTGAAACATATTGCTCTTAATAAAGTTCAAGTAAGCGTAAACTCGAGTGTATATATCCGGTTCACCTAGTGCACACGGACGCATGAAGGAAGAAACACCAACAAGTACTCCATTACTAACTAATGGTCCACCACTATCACCCTGAAAATATTTGAAATATTGAAAACTCAATTTCTTTGTAATCAGATAAAAAAAAACTTACTAAAATGAATGAGAAAAATAAAAAAAAGTAATTATAATACACTATGCATAAATATAATACAAATCTATATTGTAAATATATCTATGCATATAATATTATATATGCATAGTATTTTAGCATATAAAACATATGCTCAAAATAATTTTATTTTGAATATATAAAACGCTTAAAGAAGTTTTCAAAAACTTACATAACAGACTCCGACTCTTTCCCTTTGAAATGCACAGACATTTTCATAGTAAACCGGAAAGGGAAGATTAATACCACAATCATCATTTCTAACGATGGTCATAGAAGCTTTTTGTAACACAGTAGCAGTTTTACCGTACGGGTCATTTATTCTTCCCCACCCTATTACTATAGCAGATGCACCAGGTTTAATATCTTTACTAGGAAGTTTTATTTTATTTTGAAATTTGTTGAATGGAATGCATGAATGTATCTAGAAAGTAAAATAATATTTATTAAAATACATCTCGTCATTAAGGGTACGAAATATTTTATGTTGTTACATGTTTTTTTTATTATTTTGTGATTAAAGGTTATTTTATTTAAAGACGTATTAGTTAACGATTATTCTTTGATTAATATATTATATCAGATTATTATGCTTCGAAAAGGTTATTGTAATTTATTACAATGTTTTACAAATACCGCAGTGTATCTATTCATATTATGATGTTAAATTATTATTGTACATTCATTTTTAATTCTATTTATTAATTGCCGTTGTTTCAACTGTCACATTAAAAATATTTATGATGGTTTTTATATTCCTTTCTATTTTTATCTTTTAATACTTGTAGAATTGATAAAATTTTATTTAATTCGATTATAATAGTATTTATCATTATTTACTCATTAAACCTTTATTTACATATGCCGATTTAGATTTCTAAATTATACACACAATCTATTTGAATGTGAAATATAAAATAACTTATTTATTTTATCAATAATAAAAAGATATTTCCGTTTTGCAAATAGTCATCTCAAATTAATTATGTATGTGATTAATATATATTTTAATATAATCATTTTATCCTTTGGTTTTATTATTATTACTATTAAAAAAGGTCATTTATTGCTAACATATTTTATTATCTACTATCTTGTTATCTATTTTTCCTACCTAACGTTTTATACATAATTCTACTGTAATAAGTCAATGTACGTATTGTCTTCTATTTTCAAAGACTTATTGTGCTAATATATTTTCTTTTCAAATATATTCGAAACTGGATAAAGTCGAAAAATAAAATTATGATCAGAACGCCACTTTTCTACATTAATCAATATATTGTTAGATATATACAAATATTAGATATATTTCTAATAGTTAATTGAATAACTTCAAAGTATCATAAATATTTTTAGAACCAATTATGTTATACCAGTAGCATATACCGCCATTGCTATTGCGTGATATACTGGCGCTTAGATCCTACTTCTTGATCCCGCAACCCTTGTCCATAAGCAGGGACTCGCTCGCATCTCGGGGCTCCTCGCCTAACTAAACCAAACTATTAACTACTAACTACCGTTAGCATCGCGTAGTCTCAAAGAGCCGAACTTCACGCCCAGCTCCTCACCTTTCTCACCAACATGATTACCAGCTGTCACTGGACAACTGGGTAAGCGAAGACCAGATGTATTTTTCCACTAGGAAAAGGGCCTTATTCCGCATCACCGTGAAGCAAACAACGATAAGAATGCTCGATTTACCTAAATGAGTGTCTTTGCTTCCTACCTGGAAAGCAGAAAAACCTTCCTCCATCCTTTAAGACGTTTAAGCTGCCTCCGTATAAGGATAATGAAATCGTATCATCCAACCACCAACCTGCTCGTGACTACCGTACGGCAATTTCTACCTTGACTTCAGAGAAAATCCTGACTACTGTCGGCTTATTGCCCAAAACTCTACGATTTAGTTTGAAACCCTACCTCAGCCCAAGCTTTCCGACTCCAGGGTATACACATTACAATGTTAAATTAAAATACAATATCGACTTCATTAACAACTTTTAAAATAGACAGAACGGTAATAAAATTATTTAAATATTAAATTATAATTCGTGCTTATTTATAATTATGTATTAAAAATTATTAAAACCACATGAATCTGTACATAAGGCATAAATTATGAATTTTCAACGGTTGATACATTAGAACTGTTTTGCGGTTAATTAAAATCTGCGATTTTAATAGATATTAATATACTAACGAAAATATCTATGCAAATTACGTGTAAAAATGAAGGGAAAAAAAGTTTAATAAAATGTCCGATATACCTCATCAATCTATTAAAGTTCAGAATAAGAAAATTCTGAAAACTAAATGTATTTTCACGATTACTAACAAAATTATTAGTCTTCTTAGATAAGAAGATTTTTTCATTGTTTATAAATATGATTAAATATAATTAAATTAAATTAAATAAATGAATTTTACACAATTACTTTTTGTATTGTTAGTAAAATAAAATCTTAATTATTTTTCGAAATTGCTATTCATAGTACGTACCGTTAAAATAGCTATATCATTATGAACAGTTGTTGCCGTTTCTAAATCTCCAACAAATTCAGGATGAATTAAAATATTTTTGACTGCATAAAAAGGATCAGTGTATGAAGGGGCATTGGAGCTACCTACGACCACTATTATATCTGTTGGACTATATTCCATAAAACAATGTGCAGCAGAAAGTATATTTACATGACTTATAATAGTTCCACCACATACTAGTATCTTTACATTTTCAGCTAATCTTATTGAGGCCATATAAGGAAAATCTTTAATGTTTGCATTTTCACCACCGATGATCCTTAAATCCTTAGCACAGGTAACTAAAAAATAATAATTCTTATGTAATCTTGTTAAAATTTTTATTGTAGGTAAGTTATACCTTTTCTTTATTAAAAATTCTTTTACTCGTACTAGTTTTTATGACCAATAACTTAGTTTTTTCAGAAATAATGTGTTTTTCTTTTAATATAAGATAATGATCGTTAAGATTTTATTCAAAGTACTAATAAATTCTCAAGAACATTTTATTATCATTTCAAAAATAGATAATTAATGTACAAATACATATATATAATCTGTATTATCTAAATAAAAAACTGTATAAAAGTTAAATAAGATTTATAAATATGTGAATTTAAATTAAATTAATGCTTTTTGATGATTTTTACTTTCAATTAAGTAAGTTTATATTTACTGAAGATGAAAAGTTTATTCAAAGAAATGATATTCAATAAGTATGACATCAAAAAGAAATAAAGCTTTAAAAATTAATAAATTTTATAAGTATATTAAAAACGTGTTTATTAATACTATAATTCAGTACGCCATTTTCATGTAGCGTTCTTTTAATATAGTTTTTCTCGACAGACTTCATCTTTCTTAACAAGTTTATTTTGCTTTACTTTTACAAAAAAAAATTTAGTGAATAATATTAATTTATTTTAACTATTTATTTTAAATATAAATTATCACATTTTTATTATAATCTTCGAATTGTCGTGTAGATATATATATATATATATATACATACATACATAAACTACCTGATTGATTATAAGAATTAAAAATTTTTCTATATTAATGTATAATTCATCTTACAACTAAAATATTTGTTGTTATAACATATTTTGTAAAAGCAAAAAATTATGAAATAAAATCACTTTTACTTACCATTACTTATAAAAATTAAGAACAAGATTCTTAAAGCAGATTTCATTATAACGATTACAAAAGTGAACGTCAACGTCATCAAGTATAATCTTATAAAATTCATAAGCGGTTTAACTTATAATGTATCACTTCATAACATATTTATAAAGTAATAAATAACATAATATTTATTCATATGTATAACCAATAGTATTATTAAATTATATGAGCTTTTTGCTTTTTTCGTAATTTTATTTAAATTAAATATTTATCAACGACACTAAAAATTTTTTGTTCCAAGACAAAATTTTTATAAATTTCTTAATTAATTAATTATTTTTATTTTTCAATAATTAATTTATTTATATCTATTTAAAAAATGTATCCATTTAGTAATAATCTGTATATATCTAATTATATTTATATAAATAATAATTATTTAGGTTAATATAGAGTAATTAGTATTACATTCTATGAACGAATTCGGTTAAATTTTTCCTTATTTAACACATGTGTACATAAACTTGTGTACAATACTGAAATTTAAAGAAAAGTAAATATATACGTATTATAAAATGTATTCCATATTATGGCAAATATCAGTAACAGTTTAAATTATTCACATAAAGTACATTTAGAACATTCGATGATAAAATTTATCTTTTTATAAACATAACAGAAAATATATAAAATTATTCAAATATTTTAATAATTTTTAACTTTTCAGTTCTATTTAGTCACTAAAAAATTTGATAAAACTTAACTTTACATTTTATATATGGTGATATCAATAAAATCTAATTATATACTAACGAATTATTATTATTTTATTGAAACGTATAATAACTTATACAAAATAAAAGAAAAGGTTAGATTTTTAAATATAAAAAATTTTGTACGTTTGTGAATAAATTATGATAAATAAGTATTTACAATATATATTATAAAATTGTTTATTCCTTGTTTCTTATATACAGCGATTTTTATTTGAAATAGCCGTCGTCTTTATTACTTATTATAAAACATAATAGTTATCATTTATATTTCTATTATAACGAAGTACAACATTGTTGTATATCACAACTTAAACTAGATTTAATAAATTGCAAATTAGCATAAACTCTCATGTATACATCCGGTTCACCTAGTGCGCACGGATGAACGAAGGAAGAGACACCGACAATTACTCCATTAATTACCAATGGTGCACCACTGTCTCCCTATAAAATATAAAAAAAACGATGTTTTATTCAATGAATATTGTAAGAGATATTAGTTGTATAATTAATTTGTAATGCATAGATTGTTTCCTACTTAATAATTTTTCTATTTTCAATTTAAAAATAATGTGAGTACTTATATCTATTTTGAATGAGAAAGTCTTTAAGATGAAAACAAATGTATAATTTCCAAAGTAATAATGTATAAAATGATCTTGTATGAAAATCATAGATAACGCATTAGGTTTTTCATTAGCATTAATTCACTTTTAGTAAATAAACTAGTTTACATACCTAAGTTTATTATTAAAAGCAATATTTTTTACATACAGCTGATACTTATTGTGGTGAGTACCACTGACATTCGCTACCACTCATCGGGCACACAGTACTTATTAGGATGAAAAACAAAAACGATGGGGCGGGTTTTTCGCGCCTTATGAAGGTCGCTCTGGACAATCGAAGCCAAAGCTTCGGAATAACTGATCGAGTCCTGTGCAAGGGGTGAAAAAGGAAAATACTAGAAAGACAACAGATAATCCTTTTACACAATGAAATACTTTCGAAGGACCAACCGATGTAGGATTCTTCCCTAAGGAGACACGTGATAATTTGCAATAGGAAAAAGGAGTAAAAGCACTTTTTTTCAGGGATTTGTAAGTTAACCTTTTAAAAATTACTCGCGCCACAATATCAAAATACGCTTCTGAATCACATCAGAGACCATCAACTTCCTCGAGATCGCACCAGTACAGTTATCTTTCCAGGGTTCAATGCCACTGTCGTTCTTCGACATCTTTACGAAAACTCTTTGGAAGCACAATACCATGCGTCCACCTTTCAGTAGCCGTATCTTCAATTAAGCCCAGCTCGCTCTCTGAACCCAGATACCTCTTAAAGACCCCAGACTTATATTACCAGCGATTGCGAGCATTGTTCTTCTCGTATCTTTGACCCTCCCCCTCCGCGGACGCACCCTTTGAGAGCCAGAGCGTCTACATAAAGCCGTTCTCTTCAAATTATTAATTGTAATCATTTAATTATAAACTTACGTGACAGGCACCGATTCCTTGTCTTTGGAAGGCACACAGTTGACTAAAATATATTTTAAATGGAACATATTTTTGGCAATCAGGATTGGATACAATATTCATTGTTGCCATTTGCAGTACATCCGATAAATCTCCAACAGGATATCCAACTCTTCCCCAGCCAGTGAGTACGCCAGCTTCACCTACCTTAACATCATGTTTTGGAAGTCTTATTTGGTTTTGAAACTGGTCAAAGACAATTCTGAGAGTAAGCTAGAAAAAGATTCACTTTTAGTTTCAAAAATCTCAAATTAACGAATACGCATTATTCATTATAACTTTATACTTTAAAATCCCCATACTTTAAAATTAGTTCTTTATAAAATATACTTAAACAATTAAAAGTATAAAAATTGTAAGTAAAAACGTTTAATTAGTAATTAGAATTATATAAATAATTTTTTTCAAATGAAAACTTATTTTTTTATGTTGTATTGTTATTTTGAATTATTTATTAAAAATAATATGAAAAATGGTGCTTGTTTTTATATTATAAAATGTCTTAATTATATTTAAATCAACGTACGCGTGTGCGTGCCTGCATGCGTGCCTGCATGCGTGCCTATATGTATGCGTGTATATAAAGTGTTTATTTTTAAGTACGTATTGTTTATTTTGAATTATAATTTTAAATGAAAAACAAGATAAATTGAAATGTAAAATTAATAATCATTGGTTGTAGAGTCAAAAAGTTATATCTTTACAGCTTAAAGTATTGTAATGTGTATTGTACTCAAAATATTAATCACTTTGTATAATTATAATATTGTATAAACACTGTAATCAGTATATTGCGTTTAAAATTTCATAGAATAAGTAATAAAAAATCATTTTTCGGGAATATTTTTAACTTATAAATAATCTTATAAATTTCTCATTACCTTGTTCTTCTGTTGAAATTTAAATTCTAAGAATCTGTTTATACATTCATTATATTGTTTTTATTTTTAACATTTTTATTATCTATTCTATTTGTTCTTTTCACAATTTCATAAATAAGAAAGTAAGGAATTGCAGGTAATATTAAATTAAAATAATGAGTAGCTTAAATTAAAAATATTAATTAATTTAAGTAGCTAGATATTAAATTTAATATAAAATGACTAATTATACATTTAATAATGTCGCCATCCTTTATGCATCTAATATTTTATAGAAAATATTTTGTTAATAAATATTTATTGATGTACCAGAACAACAGCGATATCGTATTTTGCTTTTATTTGCATTCCCTTATGAGGATCGTATTTCGGATGTGCATTGACGTAGCATATTCTATAATACGGAATTGTATAATTCGTAGACGAAGTTGTCCCTATAAAAACTCCAATTTGAGATATTAGCAAATTATCAAAACAATGAGCTGCTGTAAGTATGTGCTGATTAGATATAATTGCACCAGCGCAAAAGAGCTGGCTATCTGATACTATTCTGAATGATGCAGTATAAGGATATAATGTTATGTCCGTGTTGGTTCCACCGACGATCCTCGATTTTTTGCTGCAAACGACTATAAAATTATTGAAATTTATTGTGCATAATAATTTGTAAACAAGTTTATTACTTTCTTGATGAACCATTAAAAAACTTTATAATTTACTGTTACATATGATCTATTGTATACTAATTAGTAATTACAATCCTTCGAGATAGACTGTTTCAAAATATTGGATAAAAAAATATAAATACGAGAACAAAATTAATTTGATGGAACTATACCTAACGAATATATACATGTATATATATTATGTATTTATATGCGCAAATTATTTTAAGAATATTATTAAATATCTTACCATTTATTATTAACAGGTATAATAATATAATTGTTACGTTCGAATGCATTTTCTTTAATTTGAATAGGTATTCCACTGAAAATGAAAAAAATTTAATAAATCTATTGTATAATTAATGTTGAATATATTGTTATAGTAATATTTTAATATCATATGAATTTAAAATTTGTAAGAATAAAACATTAAATATTATCCAGTTAAATATAGATTATATCGTTTCTATTATTTCTACTGTTAATCTATACGTACATAGTGAATATGATAAAAAATTTCTACAAGTAATCTTAGTTAATATTTGAAGTACAATCATAAATATATTTATAAAAAAATTTTTAAAAATATTTTTAATGTTCTATCGATGGTTTATATTTGACGAATAAATTGTAGAAGTATAAAATATATTCTATAAGTAATAAATAAAATCTCGTATATGATCAATAACATATTATAATGCTGCAGTAGAATTTCTTTATATTCAAAATATTTGTATTAAAGTTTCTATTTATTTAATATAAATATTAATATTCAATTTAACTACAAATAAAATTTAATTTGAATTATTTAATAATTAGTTTAGAAAATCATTTAAGAATGATTTTAGAATTTTATACTAATAAATTAAATTTATACATATATTGTATATATATATCAGTGTATATAAAACATAATTGAATATTGATATTATTAAGATTTATAAAATTGAAGTTCCATTCGTGTGCTACAACGGATGATAAAAATTGTTCAAAGACCATTTGCTCTAAAACATTATTTCTGTTAAAGGTTAGTAAAGTTTTAACTCTAATAGCATTTAATTATTTTAAATATTATCGTATGTGCTTTAATTTTAACAATATTTTAAATAAAAAATATAATTACAAAATGTTATTCTGAAATTAGTTAAATATTATTACTAATTACTAATAAATATAACAAAATTATATTATAAAATAAATAATTATAAGTATTTTCTTCGAATTTAAAGTTAAATATCAAATGTTTGGAATATACATTACTTTTCAGATTTTATTAAAGTTTATTATATTAAACACAAAATTTTAATTTATTATAATACTAATTTTTGCTCGACAAAAAACATTTTTTTTTTAATATTAATGTAGAAATTTAATTGAATGATAGAGTTAATAACTAATTAGATAAGCAGATTTACAAATTATCTGTCAATAATCTTATTAAAAACTGAGTTGAATACATCTATGCAATTAATTCAATAAACAGATATCAAATACCCTCTCAACCCCCCCCTCAACATGTATTCATAGACATTAACCATTTTTCACTTCGTTCTGACTGCGTGTTCACGTATTTGAAGCTTGGATATTATAGGAAACCATGCTTGCAACTAGTAGTTATAATTCTCCAAAATTAAATTTGTTATAAAAAATTGTAAAACCTACAAAAACTAATGTATTTATCTAATAATTTTTAATTGTTAGTATATTAATTTATTAAAATTAGATATATAGTGCGTAAGAAATAGATTCAGTAAAATTAAAACTTATACCGATCTTAAAGACGTAAATCGAAATATAAATTTGTACATATGAAATGACTGAGTCTTTTGTATGACAACACGAAGAAAATAAATAATTTATAATTTTCAGTCTTATGAATTCTGTATTTATGTTTTCGTGGTCGTGTTTGGGTGTGTGCAAACTTGTAATATAATAATTATTATAATTAATTTCAACGCATATAGAATATCATACTTTTTTCTAAAATTGTTGCAGTTATATTTTTTTTTAATCGAAGAGAAAACCATATGTAATTATTTATATCTGTTTATTGGTATAAACCAAACTATAATCACTTGTTGCATTTTTTTTTATTTTCATATCATACATAAATTTAGTACTACAAAATTGTACGATATTACGCATCATATATATTTTAATATTATATGTACTTAGTATATAGTAAATGTTTAATATTATTTTTAAGGTAAATAATCAAAACTTTATCATTATAACGTCATGTGATAATCGCTTTATATAAAATTTGGAAGGTATTTTACTACACTCAGCTACATTTTCAGTATCTATTCATGTATTATACACTTCATATATAACTTAATGTTTATGTTAATTCTCGTTATATTTATATATTACAATAACATTTATAAAAATAAAAAATAAAGAATAAATTTTCTAATATTATATATTAATATTTATAAAAGCTTGACGAAGTTTCGTA
This sequence comes from Ceratosolen fusciceps, assembly GCA_018883505.1. Classification (NCBI taxonomy): domain Eukaryota; kingdom Metazoa; phylum Arthropoda; class Insecta; order Hymenoptera; family Agaonidae; genus Ceratosolen; species Ceratosolen fusciceps. The sequence continues at coordinate 227,399 of RCIC01000035.1, read as the reverse complement.
AAATAATAATTATTTAAATTATTATTTATTATATAATTCGATCTTATATTATATTATCTTATATTATTATATAATTCGATATTATATATTATAGAATTCGGTTATTCGATCATTAAAAATAAACAGTGATAAACCGATAAAATTTTTATAATATAATGCATATCTAAACAAACAAATAATAATATTCTTGGATTTTTTTTTACTTAGAAAATTTTTATATATAATATTTTTTTATTTAAGACAATATTTCGTGTATTACATTAATTAATTTCAGCTGATTCTTCAATTTATTTAATTTGTAAACAACATAAGCTAAAGATTATTAGACTAGCGTAAAATAAGATTAATAAATATAGATTAAATAAAATAAACAAATAAATAATAAATTTATAAATATAGATAATTTTTAATATTTTTAAAAATTATTTGTTACCTTTTGTAGAGAAAAAAACGCAAAATGCAATTTTTAAGGATATAAAATTTTATAAATTGTTTGTTAGTAGAGTGAATATTATTTAAAAATAAATTTTTATAATTCCGCTTTTTGGGACATTGAGAAGTTGATTTCAGAAGAAAAATATATAGTCGAAACATATTCATGCAACACAAGAACACAAGAACATAATTGGTTTGTTATACATGGCATCTATCCAAAATCAGGAACTAAGAAAAAAATATTGTTTTTTATCGTATCACGTGGTCTCACAAAGCGAATTCTATGACGAAACATCGTTTAGTAAATAATGTTTCATGTAAGACGAGCTCGAAAATTTTCCTAAAAAGTGTTTGCGAGTTGAAGCTGCTAATAGTAAGTCGTAAAAACGAAACGATCAACCGCTAAAGACGCCTGTCATTTCCGGAATTTTATTCAGCAGCGCTCTAGCGCCATTCTTGGGAACTCGCGTTCTCAAACAACTGGCGAAAGATGAACGAAAAACTTTCTCCTTGGCAAGCAGAATTCTCAAATGCGATTGTTACGTGAATGATATTTTAAGAGGTAGCGATTTAGTTGTAATTAGTTGTTTTTAGCTGTAATTCTGAAAGATTTACTAATAGGGCTCACCAGGGCAACTGGATTGAATTTGCAAAATTGTATATTAAATTACTTACGCTGGGTACAATCATTGTTTAGAACCTTTAACAAATCAAAGATTATTCAATGATTCTGTACTGAAGGCATTAGGAATACAATGGGATACAAGTACAGATGAAATAAAATACCAAATTATTGGATAATTCGAGGAAAGGATTATTAAATGAAAAATATTAGTAAATATTACATGAGCTATTATATGATCCTATTGATTTAAATAAAAAGAGGATTGTACGAAATAATAGCTCAACATATTCATTCTGTGTAGGATGACTTAAAGTAGAACCTTCCTATAGTAAATAATCTCTTTTTCGAGAAGAAGAAAATTAAAATTAAAGGTTTTGCGATGCTAGTGAAAAGACTTATAGTACATGCATACATGTACAACCAACCAACGAAAAAGGCACAATTAAAACAAATTAATTCTACGCTAAAAATCGCGTAGCTCCTTTCAAGACAATTTTACTACCTTAGACAGAACTTTATTTGAGCTACATACATTAGAATCGTTTTATTGCTATCGCAATTATAGTCACATTAGCATTGCAAGCTACTGCCGTTAAATTTAAGAAAAAATATTTACGAACTGATTCATCGATCACGCTACAACTACCGTATATCACTAGATCATATCAATAAAAAACTTTTAAAAATCATTCAGTTCATCGTGCAAAAAATTTATATTTTTACCAAATATTCATCATTTACAAAATTAAAATACATACTTTTATATATATTAAATCTTAAATAGAATATTCAAAATCAATGAAATTGTCAAACGGAATGAATCTCAATAATGGAATAATAAAAATATAAATTAAATAGATCCATTTATCGATAACGAGACATTAATTCGTGTCTTCGAATCTTTCAAACCGAAATTCTACCATGCTGATCATCAAGGAGGCAGACGAAATCTAACTTGCAAATGGAATTCAAGGTACACTGAATAACGTGAGGAAAAAGTTCTGATTCTTTGGTGCAGGACAGATTTTGACTTCTACTCTCTATCAAAGAAGGTGTCTTTATAAGTTTTAATAAGACAAAGTAAAACATAAGTTAATAAGTTAATTAAACTTTCTTAATAATGCATGTATATTTTTTTTTTTAAAAGAATTTTAAAAATATTGACTAGAGCTCTTATTATTTACTTATCTTATATAATATTACGTTATTTTTTAATCATATTTAATTTTTAAGTTATGATGTCCTTTATTTAAAAATATAATTATATTTGTTTAAATATTTTGTAAATTTAACTGATTTAATTCATGATTAAGTCAACCGAATTAATTTATTAATTAATTTAAACTTTTCCTCTTATTTCATTGAATTTAGTCATTGTTTAATTAAATGATTTCATATTTGTTTTCATAGCATTTAAAGCAATTGCTATAATAGTATCTTAAATACAAAATAATATATTATCTTCCAAGTATTAATATGAAATAGTGATTATTAATAGGTTCATTTATCCATATCATTAATAATTAAATCAGTATGAAGTTTTTAATTTTTACATTTCTGTATCTCTTCTTGAGTACATCTCACAACATTTTAAAGTTTTCTTCGATTACATAAATATCTTGTAGATAAAGCTGCTCTAGCTTTCAGTATATTAAATAACTACTAAAGTTCATCTGCCTCTGATTACTCCGGTTTGTTGGCGATGAGCTATGTAAAATATTAACAATAAAGTTATGACTTCGATTGCTGACCAGGGAAGGTATGAAGTGATACTTTTGAAGTCTGATCGATGGCGAATTTCTTTCTTGCTTTGCAAACACATGAGCAGAAATCGAGGGTTTGATTTCGCTGCGAATTTTTTTTTATGGACCAATAATATAAGTCTGGAGTCTGATCATGAAAAACTGATTCAATTAAAACAATTGCAGCTTCGAAACTTTCAAGACATTTTAGATTTACTAGACTCTGTTATATTTGTTCGTATTCTGAAACGCTTTTGTTACAAGGCGTTGAGAATAATAATTATCTAGTGTACTGCAGTTTATGAAAATTGGACCCGCATATAAAAAAATAATGGAGAAGTTCTCCAGATTTACATTCTAAGAATTCTAAGGACTTAATCAAGTTCGTAAATCATTTTGGTCATCATTAATCTATATCGCTAAAATCGTTCTTTCTCTTAAACCGGACCAACCTTCTATATGTCTCTGTGCTAGGATTTTACTCCTTGAGCTGATATAAACAGTTTTATTTAATGGTAATAGTCAAAGTTTAAATAAAATCTAAATTTTCTATGGAAAAATCATACTTATATGAATGTAAGTCAAGATTTATCTGTATTAGCCGTAAATAACTTCACCATAAGAAATTTCATTTTAAGAAAAAGCGAGATAGTGACGATATATCCAGTAGTGCAACTAACTATTCATAAGCAGCCAACTCTGAAACTTTCCAAATATCAGAAATAATAGAAGTGACTTCAACTCCTTTAATCGGACTGGAAGAAAAATATTGTGTCTTAAAACACTGCTTTTCCTAATTCTGAAGGTCAATTTGTAGTCGGGTTACCATTTGCCTGCAACAACTCTATTGATTCTCGCGAAATCATCAGAACTTATCTATTAAGTTCTGAATTATATGTCCTCTGTCGAATAACAATTATCTTATTACTTCAATAACATTTGCAAAGTCTTTAACAAATCCCAAAAAAGTACTACTAGTTACTCATTGAATAACTTTTCTCTGGATCAACACTACTTTGTGATTGCCACAAATTTGTATTCAACAGCATAATTTTGATTGACAACATCTATCTTAGAAACCAGATAGTACTTCTTCAGCCTAAGAGTACAAAACTCTCATACTGACATACAGTAGCTGCTGGGTTACATTTTTTGTACAAAAGATCTCTTTGCAATTTATTATGGATTGGCAGTCTTGACTCCCAACTACACCGTATATACTCAAAAAATTTAATCGTACGTAGATAATATATTCTTTGTTGCAGAGAACGAATAGTGAGCTATTAATTTAAACAGTTAATAAATAAACTCTTTTGTTTCACCAGATACGGTACTTAATAATTTGTCGTGAGTAACTATTCTAAATGACGATGTGACAGATTAATAGATAATATTGTCCATATCTCCATTTTATCGAATAAGTTATTGTTTAATTTAGTAGAAACCGCATTGTTTAAACTGGTTTAAAGACAACTATTTTCAATAGAATTAAAATTGATTTTTTTTAACTCAAATCTATCCAGTCCAGCAACGTTCTAGACGGTCTATTTTCATTTATTGACAAATATGAACTTCTCAGGGTACATGGCGTACCGAGATTCCATGTCGACCGAAGTAATAAATCTACCTCTTAACAAGCATTAACATTTATTAAACCAATTTCGTGTTCCTGTGGAACTCGATCGAGAAAAGAAGTTCTACATTCTTTTCAACAAACAGCAAAATATCTGAGTCTACGACAGGCTCTGTAAAAAGGTGATCAGTTAAACTCATTTTAATAATGTCTTTTATAATTCTGTAATACATTCAGCTTGTAAAATAAAGTATTATTTTCATTAGAAAATACCATGGGCCGTTGCCATTGAAAGCTTCGTATAATTCGATCGTCAATGTAAATTTAAAAAAAATTGTTAAATAAATTATCATAATATATCATTGTATTTGACTTAATTGCCGGAAAGTTTGCAAGGTGGGCAGTATATTTATATTTTCATTCGAGTTTGGTATCTGTCATTATCGATGTTTATTTACGGTAGTATTTACATTGAGATTCTGCGAAACGTCTATCATGCTCTATTGTTCGCTACATTAATCTCGCATCGTTTTCCTGTAGACCACTACGGGACTTTATGTTTGTACATATGCAACTCGTGAATGTGTAAATATTTCTAATTTGGCAAAATTATATCGTCTCTAGCACTGCGCGACTTTGTAACTATTAAATAGAGTTCGACTTAGTACGCGCTTAGAGTCAGTCTCAAGCTATCGGTTATATCAAATACAATTCTATCGCATTGTTTATAACAAACATTATCTTTCGTAGTAATCGATAGGAATTTGAATCTTTTGTCATTTTTCAATTTTTTCAATCTTTATCTTCTCGATTTAACAATATTTTTCATAAAATAACAGGCATCAACTCTATTTCTATATTATTTTGTTTCGACCACCATCGATTCTGATAATGCTGTTACTAAATAGCGTTAAAGGAATACATAGCTGCATTTCATCACCGTTCTCTATCTTATCGAGAATAAATCTGAAGATCGTAATTATAAATATATTTTGAAGAGTTGCTTCTTTACAACAAGCAGATAATTGACGTTGTTTGAAAAGTCAACAATAATTATATTTTAAAATTTTATAAAATGTAGATCGTTAAATATAAACAATTCCCCAGATTGTTTAAATATACGTTAATATACGCTAATAGCTTTAAAGCAGTATGATCGTAGCTCTCTTGAAGATTAATTATGTCATTGATGTCTATCGTTTTCAAGTCAATAATATTATCTCTTCAACAATAAAGGATAAATATATTTATTGAACAGCTGTAGAATTGGCGTTGAGATTGTTTTATTAATACTTTCCTGCTCGTTTTTATTTTCAGTTTAGACAGCCGAATGTTGCAATAATACGATACTTGATACCATTCCTCATTCCTTGAAGTCGATTCCGAATTCCAATTTCTACGTTTATCTACATAAATACCTACATCTTAAATAGATTGCTTCGCTTCTATACACTTATATGTATTAATTATATTAATTTATACATAGGATCGTCGAATTCACAAAGTTTGTTTTGCTTTTCTGGATATAATATATTTCCTTTACGTAATGCCTATGTCAAATAGCGTTCGAAAAAGGTGAGGAAGAAGCTAGTGGGATCCAGCGATCGATTTCCAAATGAGAATAAAGTAAACGAGTGGTGAAGTTCGATACATTGGCTTGTCTATAATCTTTAGGGATTAACGGATCGAGTCAACGATCCCATTGGCAGTAATACGGAGCTGTAAAAAAAAAACAATTACTCCCCCCGCATTCTCGGCGGCTACCACGCTCTGTTTATTTTTTTTCGCCATGAAGTTGCGGGCATCGTTGCTCATTCCCGTGTAGAAAGGAGTCTCGTATGGGAAATTCATCATCGGCCGGGAAGAAGCTCCAATAACTATCTGATTAAACAGAGAGGAGGGGAAAGAAAGGGTTGGCGATAAACGGGGGCATGACGACGAGCACGAAGAGAACGGCAGAGAAGCAGCAACTTTGTCGGCTTTGTGCCGAAACGAAGGAAGGCTTGGTTGGAATCTACGAGACTGAAGGTCTTAAACTTGACATCGAAAACAAAATCGCTAAATGTTTGCAAATACAGGCAAGACTCTTTTATTCCTTTTTTTGTTTTTACTTTGCTTTGCCACTAGATCGTATCATTCAATAATAATTGAAGCTCTAAGAATCCATAAATAAAGCTGTAAGCTAAACTTTAGCAGTGATAATAACTTGCGTTTTTACTATTGACAATAATATTTATTGGTTATCATATTAATCATGATGATGATATTAATATTAAGAACTGAAATGAATGAAAATCGAAATTTATTAATTAAAAAATTACTAACAAATTCATATGCATGCTTACATGGACACAGGTAGATGTATGAATAAAATTTGTATCTTAATTGAAAACAAATTTTATTTTATATATACATACTATCATTTCATATTTTGTTCCAGAGATAATGTCAATAAGTTTTTTTTCTTTATTAGATAAATAATGATTTATTAAAATTTTATTTTTTGATTGTTACAATAAAAATCAATAGTTTAATAATTCTATAGATTTTTAAATATAACTTTATAAATTGTTATATTTTACATATTTATTTTATTGATTATTGAATCTATATTCTAATGGTTATATTTTTTATTAAAACTGATCAAATTTTATATACTTTTAATCACTTGCAGGTTTTCGTAAGTGATTTTTTACCTCTTCATATTTGTATCGATTGTTGTGTACTGCTAAATCAGTGTAATGAATTTTATGAAAAAACAAATCAAGTGCAGTGTTCTCTTCGCCAAATGCTAATAGATATTAAAGTTAAAATTCAACAAGGATCATCTAGAAATATTTCTGAAATTATTGAATCAAATGTTGATTATGTAGATAAAACAGTAAATTATATTAAAGAAGATAATTATATAGAAAATTCTGTTGCTGACATAGGTGATGACTACTTTGATGATAGTAATGAACCTTTGGAAAAGACAGAATTTAAAAAAAACGAAGAAGAGGCTAGAGAAAACAAATCTAAGAATACTACAAAAAAAAATTTTTCTGCAGAAAATACTAACAAAAGAGTAAAAAGAAAAGGTAATTCAATCAAAATTAATGAAAAGAAATTACAAGATTTACTATTAGATGAACTAGATAACGAACACAACAATGAGAAGAATGAAAAATCTAATGTAAAAATACCAGATAATTACATGACAGGTTAAAATTTAATTTATTCAAACATTTCTTTGAATTACAAGCATTAAATTATAATTTTTGTATAATTAGGTACAGATTCTGATATGGAAATAATTATTCTATCTGGGAAAAAGGATAACTCAGAACAAATTCCAAGAGTCAAACAAAAAAAGGGAGACAGAATAGACAGATATCCATGGTTATGTACAGACTGCAATGATAAACTGCCAAGCTTAGAAGCTCTTGAAGGTCACCATCAAAGCATTCATAATCAGAAGGCTAAATATATGTGTGTACAGTGTTGTAAGGTTTACGAAAAATATTATGGTTTCTTAACGCATGTTAAAAGACATAGGTCAAAAACGAAATTTAGGTAAGTATTGTAGAGTTAATATTAGTTTAAAAACAAATATTTTAAAATAAAATTTGCCATCATAGATTCAATAATAATTATTTAACATATTGATAATTTTGTAAAATGATGTTAAAAAAAAATTCAGAAAGGTGATACAAAAATATAATGAATTGAAATCAATATTGATATATTTTTTCATATATATAATAATTAAAAAAATTACCAATCTCTTTTTTTAAAGTATCTTGTTACTATTAAAATTTTCAGTGTAAAGAATTAAAAGTTGGATATAAATATTTTAAGCTTGTTTTTAAAATTCATGTTATATGTATGGTTTAATTATTTAACTATTATCACATCTCAAAATATATCACAACTCTTTTTATTTAAAAATTGAATTTGTTTAATATAAATTGTTTGATATTAATATTTATTTTAATATAGCTTAAATTGTTCAGAACCTGTAAATTTACTTTTATCAATTTTTTTTTCAGTTGTGATGATTGTGGAAAGATATTTATTCATAAAAAGGTTTTAGATACACATAAAGCAATTCACAGTGAGGAGAGACCACATGTGTGTCAAACCTGTGGTAAAGCCTTTAGACAACAAAGTGCTTTATACATTCATAGTCGTTGCCATTTACCTGAAAATATGAAGAATAGATTTCCATGTGATCAATGTGATAAAAGGTAAGAATAAAAATAAAAATCTTAATAACATTTTAAGTGCAATTTTGTTTTTTTGTTCTAAAAATGGTATTTGATCATATTCTGTAATTCGTAAGAAAATTTAATTAAATTAAGAATTTAATTATGGTTATACGCTATATCAATATTTTTCAATTCTTTATAATATTTAAAACTGTATTTGCATTTTTATATAACAATAGAAGGTGCATAATAAAATCATATAAATGTGTTGTTTTATTTAAAATGAAATTATAAATCTAATATTTATTAAATTAAAATATTGTTATATTGATTATTTTAAACTGTTTTAAAAAAATTAAATGAAATCAAAAAATAAATGATTAGTATATAACAGTTCCAAAATATGTAATAATGACATGTTATAATAATTTTAAGCCCGTAAAATAATGAATTATTAAATTTTGCAACCCAAACTAAATATCACTTACAAGTCTTTTGAATATATACATTTTTATTCCTGATTACTTATTTTTCTCAAAAATTTGTATTATATTATTAGATTTTCAACAAAACCCAATTTAGTAACGCACAAACGTATCCATTCTGGAGTAAGGAATTTCACTTGTGATCAATGTGGAAAAAGCTTTATTCAGAAAGGTAATTTAGAGGCTCATTTTTTGACACATTCTGCTGATAAACCATACAATTGCTCTCAATGCCCTAAAGCGTAAGTACATTTCTTTAAACATTAGGTAAATTTTTATTTATTTAATATCCTGAATCTACTTATATATTGATTTTCGCATTAGATTTTTATTTTAAATTATGTAAATTTATTCATTTCGTAGATTCAAAACTCCATTACAATTAAAAAAACATGAGACTGTACATACGGGAGCCAAACCTCATCAATGTGCAATATGCGGCCGCACATTTAGAGAAAAAGGAACTTTAAGGGAGCATCACAGAATTCATACAGGCGCAATGCCGTTTTCATGCGAATTTTGTGGGAAATGCTTCCGATTCAAAGGAATATTAACGGTGAACATGTTTTTTTGAAAATCAAATTATAAATACTCTTATTTAATAATTACTATTTTATTAGTAGTTATTTAAATTGTTTAGTTATGAATATTTTTATATTCGTTGTAAATTTTTAAAAGAAAACTATCTTTTTCTAAAAAGTATTAATATAATCTTAAACATTCATGTTTTGTATTATCATTGTAGAATCAGCAATTTTAAATTATTACTTTCTTCTGTTAAATAAATAATTAATAAAAATATTTTGTAATCTAATTATTTTAAATATACAACAATTTCATAAGAATGTATTTATTTACAGTATTAAAGTTGATCTAATTTTGTACTTTTAATGATATACATATATAATATATATCTATGTGTAATTATTAGAATAAAAATACTCTCAATTGTAGACACATCGGCGGCAGCATACAGGTGAGCGTCCCTATAGCTGTTTAGAATGCCAACATCATTTTACCAATTGGCCAAATTACAATAAACATATGAAGCGACGTCACGGTATAAACACTTCCCATTCAAAGCATCAACAACCAAGTCAACAACAGCAACAAGAGGCACAACAGAATTTACAAAATCTTCAAGCGATGCAAAATCAACAGAATCCAAATAGACTTCCACAACAATGCCAGCAGCACCAGCAACATCATCAGCAAGAAACAGTACAAATACAATCAATAAATACTCAAAATAATCAACATTCTTTAGCACCATCACATATTGCAACGAGTGTTCAGGTACAAATTTTATCATTTTATGTGTAGAGTGTAAATAAAGTACAATGGAAAAAAATAAAATGTACAAAAATATAATAAATTAGTTCAGATTCAATGTATTTCAAAACAAAATAAATTCAAATATCAAAAGAACGGAAATAAATTTAAAAGACAATTTTTTTTAAATCTAAAGGAAAAAATTAAAGTATAAAAAATATCGAAGTTTCTCCCAGTAAAGATTTTACGGATTATGTGTACTGTAAAATAAGTTTATAAATTATCTGTAACTAGAATATAAGATTGCAAACACATTATTTTACAGGTTATCCAAACCGTACCTCATATGACAGTAACAGCGCAACCAATTGTTTTACAAGCATTACCAGCAAGTGGTTCGGTCACTGCTATTCAAACGTTTAGTGAAACAACAGAAATGATGAATCCAGAACCGTCGAGGCTCCAAGAATCGATGTCCGGGACTAACGGATTTCGTGAACGTAACCAGGGGGCTACAACAGCCTACTTGAACGCCTTCAATTCTCCACTCTCTACGTTCTTACCAGCAAACATTCCTTACAATTTCTATAGCATATCAAACGTTGGCGAAGGCGATCCCATACATAATAGATAAGTGACCGTGTCTCGAAAAAATTATTTTATAAATTATATTTCCTGAGGTACCCAAGACTGGTTGCAAAGCAATGCTGTTATGTATTATTAGTTTTAGAATACAGTATTTTTACTTTCATTATTTATTTTAATACTAAAGTTTTGATAAGACAATACTAAGTAAAATCTTTCGCGGTATATCATGTGCGAACAAGCGAATTGATATTTTAAATGATAGAATCACTTTTTTATTATAATAATTAATAGTTTTTTAGATAATCTTTGATAACGATCTATTTTTAAGTTATATATATATATATGGCAAATCTGTAAAATTCTTTTAAAAAATGTTATGAGAATCAAATGAATTGAATTTTCTTGTAAGATACAAAAGAATTATTGATGGCAATATCCATAAATTATATGAAATTATTATATTATGAAAAATAGCGATTAAACTATATTTTAACTATGAAATCTCAATTAACCAAAAATAAAATAAGATTTTTATTTGAATAAGGCACTGTCAATTATGACTACATTATTTTATTGATAAAATTTTAAAAGTAAATATGCATAATAGGATTATGAATGTGAAAGTACATCAAATTTTTGTAGATATAGTTAAAGAATAAATTTATTTTTGTTTATTTAAGCTTATTTATTTATAGAAATAATTTTTTTAAATGTATTATTAATACAAAATATTATAATATTATATCTGAATATTATATCAATAATTGAAACCACAAACATTTTATTTTATGATTTCAAATTTAAATAAATATTACTTAAGTCAATTTTTCCGTCTTCCTAAGTGCATACAAACGGTTATTTATTGAATTTACAAAATAACGCAAAAATAAATTGCATTAATCAAAAATTATACAATTATAATTCACGAGTGCTGTAATGTACTCATATTAAAGGTAGTATGCGATAAAAATATTATGGACACGATGTAGATATCGGGTAAGTAAATTTATAAAGTAAATTTATAATTAAGTACGTCAGATCGCTGTATGACTTGTCGCTCTTAAAATTAAAATTTTAATACTTATATATTTACACAATCTACATATGTTTATTAGCCTAGAAAGCCTGTAATTCATTTTTTTTTTTAATCTTTATTTTCTCGCTATGTTAAGGTAGTGTAACATTTATACGCTGACTTACCTTATATATGAGTTCTTACAGTCCATAGAGAATATAAGAGGGAAAATCAAAAATCATTATTTTTAATTAATTTTAATATTATTTGTATATAAATTATTGATTGCTGCGAGGCGTAAAAAAAATAGTCATCGTCGGGAAGGCAATTGTCAATAGAATTATTATTATTATTATTATTATTATTATTATTATTATGGATTTACGCGACGCGCGCGCGGGAGAGCTCTCGCAGATTATTTTAAACCTACTTACGACCAGCTGGACTTTCGCAACTCTCATCGTTGTACCGATGCCTTACGGATTCCATACAATTCGAAGGCTGTCGATGATCGATCCTCGTGTGGGTGCGGACACCGAGTTATCGCCAACGTCTTGGAGACCAAACCTGTCCGCCAGGGTCTCTCACCACCAGTATATGCCACGACAACACTAACACCTCGTAATTATTAACACCGCTAAGATTCTCAATCGTAGCCCTTTTAATTCTAGATACAATATTGTCAGCGGATGAAACGTGAGGATGATCAAGAAGCGCATACGCAACTCAATCCTATCAACTTCGTGCCTGCGAACTGCGTGTCACCACGTGCCCATCCCCGCCAATTGTGTCAGAGATACATTCTTGCCTTTTTTCTTTTGCTTTTTAACTTTTTTTGGGTTCGGAGGAATTACTAGAATTATTATTAAATATTATGACAAAATCCGTAACGCATTATTGCGCCAAACAAAATCGCCTCGAGCGGGAATTCCCCATTTTTTCTTCATATTATTTTCACACTTTGAGCTAACGGTCTTCAACAGGTAGGTTTATTATTTATAAATTACAATGTATCAAATAAACATTAAAAAAAAATGTTTATAAAATTTAATACTCCATATATATTAATACTTGACATATTATTTAAATGGTGGTAATATTTATTATATTATAAATAAATAATTTAGGAACATTAAATATTTTATATAAATTCGAATATATGTAAATATATAAATTGAGACGTTATTAATCAAAAAGATTCTAAATATATAGAACTTACTTTTTTACAAATATTACTTTTTATATATTTATATAACAATATATATATATAAGTATATTAGTGTAAAAACAATTTGTTATTATTTAGTACATTATTTATTATATTTCAATTTATTACAATTTTATTTATATAGAAAACAAATAAAAATTACAGCCTTATTATTTTACAAGTTCATCCTAAACATTTATGTTTTTCTGCTTCATTGGATCTTAATATTATTTTAAAAAATAATACTTGGAATAAAGTAAATATTTTTATTCCTCATCATTCTGAAAAAAAATTATTGTAATATTTTATTTTCATATATTAAATATAAAAAATATTTATCTAAATAATTATTTATCTATTTATAATATATTATAAAATATTGTTACTGTATTTTAATATTATATACTACTATATATAATATAACTAATACTTTCAATTCTATAATCTTTTTCATAATTTACTTTTGATGAAATTAAAATAAATTATATTTTGTACACTAGATATTTTAGAATATTTTATAAATAGCATTGCAAATTCTTTAGAAAATATAACTTACATCGTCAATTTCTAAATCTTCTTGAATAAGATTTTCAACTTCAATAATAGATTGGTCATCCTCAATATCATGTATGGTATCAACATTGTTTTCCTGCATATTTGGCCAGAAAAGCTTTGTTAAATCTACCACTGAATAAGCATTATATTGTATCTGCTTTTCAATAAATTCTTTAAGTGTATCATAGGCGACTATCATTTGCGGTGGTAATAATTTAAAATCTATTAAATAATAAATATAAAATTTAATATAAAAAATAAGCTTTACACTAGATAAGATATTTTGATATATTTAAAATTAGACTGTAAACGTTTAAATTTGTTCTTACTTTTGTAATAGTTTAAATTTAAATTGAATAAGCTGAGATAGAAACTCAATTGGTTATATAATTCTGTCTCCTTCCGCTGAAAAATCGAATATATATTTTACTTTTTTTCGAAATGTATCTATAAAGGATATTTCTATCTATATATATATATATATATCAAGTCTTACAAGCTTGTGTACATTGCCATCATGACAATTGTAGCACATTGGTATTTTAGTGACAGTATCCATCATAATTCTTCTCATTATTTTCGAGCAAATTGGATTTTCACACTCAGCTTCAACATGGTAATAATTTATAATCAAATTTCTTATGTCTACTTGTAGTTTATTTTGAATAGTGTGAACACTTTTCCATGGAGCCAAATTACAATTAGGATTTGAACACATCGCCAGCGATGGTTGAGTATTTCCATTCTATAAATTTTATTTTATTATTTAAATATTTTACCAATTTGACCTGCTTAATAATAATTACATTAATTTCATATTTAAATTAAATCTTATTAAAAGGTTCGAGGTAATCCTGCGGATATTTTATTAATCTTATTCTCTTAAACTAGAGTAAGATCAACTTTATTACAACTAGTAATTTAAAAAATTAGTATATTATATCATAAATTTTATTTTATTATAGTGCTTACGAAATCAGTAGTTAGAGCTGTAATGCTATTTTCAATTTTGCAATCCATATTTTGACAAATAAATGTGAATGGATGACAGCTTACATAGCGATCATCTTGTACACTAACTGGAATTCCGTTATCCTCTTCTTTTATAAATATCCTTTTTGGTTTATAAGAATCTGTTATTCCTGTTATTAAACAATATAACATCGTTTTTGTAGCATAAATTATTTTAATATTATTTATATATTTAATAAATATTTAATAATTATTATATTAATGTGTTTACTATTAATCATTAAATATATTTTCAATAACTATTGTTTATGTAGCAATTATTACCCAAATATTGTGCAATTAATACATCATCGATTCCTTCAATAGGTTCACATATCCTAAGAACAACTGGGTGTATTTGATTTAATAAGTAGTAATTGATATCGACTTTAAGATTATTTTTTTTAAATTCATCAATGTGATATGCTCTTTCAATAGGTGTCTTATTAGAACCGTCCTAAAATATAATTTTACAATTCTTTAATATATTTCCTAAAATAAAATATTTGATGAAACTAAACATCATCTTAATTAATATTATGTATCAAATATTTAATATTCAATATAACCAATTGCTAATTTAAAACATGGTTGAATTCTATGAATAAAACAATTTTGATTTTCAGTAAGCACAAAATCGAAATAAATTCTTATTTCGTTAATATGAAGAAGCTATGAGAACCAATTTTTGCTAAAATATAATCAATATGTTTTGGAAAAAGTCAGTTCAACAAATATACATAAAGAAGTCTTTTTAAGGAATATCTAATATTAGGTCTACAATATTTTTATTATCGGGATGTTGATTTACCTCACATATAATATAAGGAACTGTATCACCAGCTTTCCATTTACGACCACCACTTTCATTCAATCTTAATGCGACGAGTACATGCGATAATCGTTTATCACTTGGATATTCATTTGGATTTTTTGAAAGCTGTTTTGTAATGACAAGTGAAGACAAGGGTAGTTTACTTTCTCGCAGTTTATCGCTAATATTTTTAAGAATATCAAAGATATTTTCCAATCGCAGTTCTTTTGATTCATTGCATAACAGTTTATCCAAGATTTGACTAAAACCATTAAAATTATAATTTTAAATAAAACTTTATTTAAAGAAAAATAGTGTTTTATAATTAAAAAAAAAAATAAATAAATGTTATATCAACATTTCAGGACGTAAACTAAAATTTTTCTACTTAACTCTATGAACACGATAACCGAGCTTCAGTAAAAATTTGAAACTAATAATAAAATTAATTTGCTAGTTAAAAAGTTAGAATATTAATAATATATAATCATTTATAAAATTTAGGAAAAAACACTAAAGTGAAGTGAAAACTGAAGTAAGTTTTATGAAATCGTAATAATTGTAAACAATAAAATTACTTAATTGTTTACAATCAATAAAAAAGTTACTTAAAAAAAAAAAAATTTTTTAATTACAAAATTGTAAATATTTGTAAATTATAATATTAAAATTAATTATATAAATAAATTATTAAAAATAAAAAATATATCTTACTTTCCTATATCGCAAGCTAATCCACACCAATCTCTTCTTACAATGTCCAGTCCTTTCAATTCTTTTGTGTATTGTATTTGTCCATTAGGTAATTTAGTCATTGTTAATGCTGCATACTTTTTCTTCTGAAGTAGTAACAGATACTTAAATACTCCGTCAATATCAAGTTCTACTTTTTTATACGTTTTGTTAACTTCTTTTTTAATTTCCCTGCCGATATTTAATACTTGCTCATAATCCAAAATAATTGTATTAATCATTATTGAATCAGTGTCACCGTAAATTACCTGGTAAATAAAAAAATTATATTAAATTAAAATAAGTAATAGCGTTTAAAACAAACTACTCTACAGCTGAATTAAATTTCTTTGTTTGCTTGGTTTGCTTTACATACTTCATAATTGAACTTTTCGACAAGTGCTTTTGTATTTTGTAGAATCTCTCGACCTTTCATAGTGACAAGAGCTGCTAAACCCTTTGCATAAAAGCGACAATGTACAGCACCAAGGCAACCATATATTGAGTTAGCGGTAAGTTTTAGGGCTAATTGACGAATATTATATTGAATTTTAAGTTCCGGACTAAGGTTTGGGGCTTTCAAAAGATTTTTAACTTGTATACGGCTTTCTACTAATTTACGAATTTCAGTGGGTACAACGCCATCATCCATTGATGATTCTGGAAGAGATAAATCCTAAAAAAAGTATTTTTATAAATTATAATTTGTTAATTATTTTAATAATAAAATATTTAATAATTAAATGTACGAAATTATTTCATATTTTATTAATAGCATTGATTATACATTAAACTTGACATTAAATTAATTTTAACATTTATTACATACATATTATTACATAAATTCGAAGATTACATTGTTAATTTACCTCGACATCAGCATAAGCAGCCCCAGGTATAGTGGTAAAACATAAATTAAATTCTTGTATTATACTTGGATACAATGAGTTAAAATCCATTACCAATATAAGCCTATCATAAAAACCTTTTTTTGGTTCCAAGACCAATCCACCGGTGTAAGCCGGCTTTTTTTTTCCTTCTCGTACGACAGTTGTGCCACCGGCATCTTTCTTTTTATTAACTGATCTTTTATCTGGGGTAATATAGCCCTTGCTATGAAATGCGTGAAGAAGAAGGAATTCATTACGTTCTGCTCGTCCAGCAGATAAAGTTCGAGACAAGGTATTTCCGGCAATATTTGTTATTTGTAAGGCTAACGGTAAAAGATTAAGTTCGACAACTATATTCAATATATATGAAGCCTCAATCATTGTAGACTGTATGAGAGCTTCCAATTTTTCCACCGAAGAGTAAAATGATGGGCAGTTTTCGGGCTTTATTTCCTTGCACTCATATTCCTTTTTATTTAGCACCTGTAAAATGAAATCGGACCTTACTACATTATTTTAAAAGAACATATACGATATAAATTTTGCAACTGTATTAAATAAAATTTTCATTTCTACGTAACAACGAAATCTAAAAATATTACTTTTTTAACCACAATTCGAACCGCTGTCAGTTGTACAATAAACCACAACTTTGATTCGCATTTTATAATATTTGGTATAGTTTTACGTAACCGACCGTAACGAACAAAATTTGATCATACATCATCAACAAATAATAATAAATCTGTTAGTATTTACAATAATAAATAATATAAGCGTCCGTGAATCTGTAATATCATTGAATAAAAAAGTAAAAACTGAAACAATATTAATTATTAAAATTTTTCTATTGAAAAATGACTTAATTTGTGTTAATACATATAAATAATGATTTAGACATAATATTAGTTAATTAATTAAAGAAAATAATTAATTTTTTCATAAGTTTTACAATAAAAATGTAATCTTAGGCAATTAGTACTACGCTCGAATGACTATCTCTTTCGAGACGTTTTTGTGCGGTTTAAACATTTTTAGATCTTCAAATAATTGCTTCTGTACATAAATAGATAATCTATAAAACATTATATCAATTTTAATAACATAATGCGATTGCAACACACTGGGTAAATGGAAGTTTTTCCTGACTTCATCACACTATATGAGTTTTTAATTTCATATAAATCCAAATTAAATAAATATTTATTTTATTCAAAATTATGAAAATTCAAAATTAATGAATTAAAAAGCAACAACTTTACTAGCAGAATTTTTAATTTCATAAATAATTTAATTGTTATATAATCTATATTAGAAATAAATTATATGGTACATATAACTTACGCATACACAGAGAGAAGTAAGATCATAACTTCTAACTTTCAGATTTAATTCCTTAGCTGATTTCATAATATCACAGATTGGTCTTCCGCAAAATATTTGGCCTAAATTCACTTTTCCCTGTAAAGTAAATATTAAGAAAATATTCAACAACAATAATATTATCACTATAACAAAAATAAAAACAATAATAATAATAATAATTTTAATTTATTAAATTAACAATATTTTCATCAATAAAGTATATTGTTTCAAAAAAATTTATATGTAAAATAAATTTTAATAAAACAATATCATGAAAAAATAACAGATTTGTGAACCTTATAGTTTGGTGGATTCAGTCGTTTGAGTTTTCCAACACAACTCCAATTTTTTATCTTTAATCCATACATTCTGTTCATGAGAACATCTAATTGAAAGTCACAATCATATCCAATTATTAGGTCTGGATCTGAACGTTGCATTATTTCAAGAAACTGTTGCAATAAATCTAACTCTGTATCACAACGTACAACCTTCGTTTGATTTATTTTTGCAAGTCGATCCCGAGCTTTTAATGGCCAATTAATATTGCGTGGATGGGTAATAACTGCAATTATTAATAATAAAAATATAATTTTCTTGTAAAGTAAAAGTTTTAATAAATACTAAATATAGATTAATGTATAATGTATATTAATGCTTTATTATATTAAAAGTGCAATCTGGTTTAATTTTAATAGGTCTAAATAATTTTAATAAAATATAGTTTATAAATGAATATTATAATTATGTATACAATTACTTAAGTATCTTCAATTAAAAATGATTAAATTATAATAAAATTATAAAAATGTATGACTACATATTATTTAAAAAATATTACCTATTAATTAAACGAGCCTTTTTTTTACTAATAATCAATGCATTTTACTAACTAAATGAAATAAAACAATTAAATAATTTGTATTATATTTAGAAAGTCAAATATAATGTTAAATTTTTAATATTAAATTCTTAATAAAATCGAATGTTTTAATTTTGCAAATTTTATGCATTAGCTTCATAAAATAAATAATAATGGAAAAAACTCCTACGGCAAATGTGTTGATTAAATGGCGGTTTTGGTGCGGTTTTATCCAACTCAAATTTATGGTGAAATAAGATTCCTATATTTACAATTTCATTTTTTTGTTGTTTTGTGTCTAAAGATACTTGAATATTTATTGTTGCAATTACTATTGGTGGTATTGTCGAGGCAGTAGTTTGGTCCATTGTCACAGAAATATTTTCCATTTTCGAACAATTTACCTGAGCAAAAAGATTGTTATTTATAAGTTTTTTATATTCAATAATTGTAAAATATGTAGAATGCAATAAATTATTAAATTATAAAAAAAAATCTGATTAAAAAATTTATAACAATTGCATAAAAAAAAAGTAAATGCCACATTATAAATAATATAATTTTTTTATACATATTGAAAATGGATGTATAAATTAATATTACTATAAAACTAACAAATTCAAGGATATCGATATGAATTTTTTTATTGATAATTTTAAGCTTTACTTTTAATTAAAAAATTATTGTAATTTGATTTGTTAAATGTTAAATATTTTAAATATTGTAATTTAAACAATATTAATAATTAATTAACAATATTAACAATCGCAGTTATTGAAATATAATCTGTATCAGATAGCGATTTAAATAAGTACCTGTACTTTGGACCAACTAAATGCATTTTCAATATGAATGGGAATCTTAACATCAAGCCAACAAGGTCCTTTAATATTTCTCTCTATAAGGAAGAGCTCGAGTGGATTAATGGTACTTCCGAAGACGGCCTCAATGGCTGGACTACTAAATTCAGCACTTATTGCTGGGTATGTGTGTGAGTACCTGACTTCCAGGTATTCGGCCATTTGAGGTGTATCTTCGCGTTCGAAGGCGTAATATTTAGATACTTCGATGCATCGGAATTCTTGAATACCAAGGGATCGCGCATGATTATTAAAGTCGTTGTAGACATTCATTATAGTATTTGGCTCCTTACTATCTTCTGAATGTTGTTTTTTAATCTAAGAAACCGTTGCATTATAAATGTAATAAATTTTTATAAATATCATTTTTATTTAGCGATTTTTAAATATTTACTTTTATTGTAAGTAGCTTACAATTTCGTTAATTTGAATTCATGGGCTTAATTATTAATAATATATTTATAATACATAATCTTGTATTATATAATATAAATAAAATGGTATCGACATGATTGATATCCTTATAATTCAATCACTACATTACCATCTAAATATTCTATATATACTTATATACGCTATTTTATTAAGTAAATAAATAAATTTTAAATTTTAGTTAATATGATTTATTGAAATTTCTAAATATATTTTTACTTTTATCCATAATTATTTATGATAAATTATTGAGTCAATAAAAGAACAAAAAAAAGAAAATTCAAAGATTATATTTATTAAGAATTTATAAATAGTAAATAAAATAGACTCACGTATTCTCTGGGAAGTAAAAAAATTCTTCTGGGTATATTTTTAATATTGACACAACAAGAAACGTAGTCGTTCAAACTTGTAACAAAAACTTTACCAAAGAGATAAACTTGTCCTGGATGCTTGTAAGGATCCTCAAAAGCATCCCACCAGAAAAATCGAAATATTTTCTCCCCAGTAGCATTGACTATTGTTGGTAAATTTAAAGATTTTTCATCTGATATAAAACCAGGTATCTTATCTTCACATGCAAGATTAAAGTCTTCCTCCCAAACTTTAACAAAGACATCATCGCTGCAAAGTTCTGAATCTTTTTCTTTCCACATTTCTTCCTTAGACAATTCAGAAACTTTGGTATCCATACTCATACTTCCAAAGTCAATGTTAGATATCTGTTTTAATAAATAATGCTTAATGACTTAAGAATATATTAGTTAGTTTTAATAACAAAAATTGTTGATAGTACATTAATAAGGGTCTGATTCTTCTGACAATCAATACGTGTATATATAAAAAACAATTGACTTTAAAAACTTTTAAAGTTGTAAAAATTGACTTTTAAACATATATTCATTTGATTTAAGTAGCAAAAGCACTTCCGTAATAACATAAAAGAATTTTTATTTGTGATTGGATATGAAACAAATTATTGAAAATTATAAATATATATGTATACATCAATTAGTAAAAATCACTATTATATATAAATTTATTAAAATTTATTCCAAAATTCAATAACTTCAAATTATTAATTCTCATAATAATATTATCAATTTAGCACATTTATTATTTTTTTATACTTACGTCACCAACATATTCATTTAAATTATTATCATCAATTATACTATCTTTACATTCAGAAACTGTTATTTTATTAGTCATTGAAATTACACCTTCTTTAATTTCCGTATCTGAAAACGGATCAGTTACATGTTCTTCAATGATAGTAATATTTTTTGTTTCAATTAATGAGTTTTTTAGTTCTTGTGTTTTATTACTATTATCTTTTATACATGGCTTATCATATAATAATTCATCATTTAAATCATCTAGAAGAGTTTTTGGCTTATTTACTGTTTCTTTGACTAAATTTTCTAACAGTTCATCATCATTTGACCTGCTTAAAAAAATTAATTATTATTTAAATAATTGTTAATAATTTTATATTCTTTATTAGTTAACAAACAGGATTATTTATAATGTTTTATGATTCTAAGTTTTAAATTAATGAAGAAACATTCTATTACTTGTGAAATTACTTACAATCGCGTATAAAAATTTATAAAATGAAAATAAGTTAAATTTAAATCATTGATTTAGAATGGAAAAAAACTTTAAATATGAGTAGGTATATTATATATTACAAAAATCAGTGACTTTTTTTTTATTTAAAATTAATTATCTACTTATAAAAAATATTTTTAACAAATATGCTTAAAGTTCTCACACTGAAGTTTTATTAGAAGATAGAAATTTATTAGTGCTTAGTTTATCTTTACGCTTAGAAGTATCTGTATCATTTTTCAATTCAGATATAAGATCCCCAAGTATATCATCAACGCCAATTTTTTCCTCAACTTTCTTTTTACTGCTCATGTTAGAAAACATGCTCACTATAGTACTACCACTTTTTACATTATGCAGTTCCCGTTTTCGTTTTCTTGGCCCTTTCATATGATCTCGTTTTGCTGCCTGACGCAGACTTTCATCATCCAAATCATCATCAAAAATTTCCCGACCATCCTCCACATATCCAGAACCATCTCCTAGTAAATTTATAATTTTTATAAGTAATAAATTATTAAATTTAAAAAATATAAAAATAGAAATTGAATGATATGCAAGAATAAATAGAATGGTGTAAGATAGTTATTTAAATAAATTAAACTACATATAATGTTACTAAATATTCTACTTATTTTCCATATATTTTCTATTTTTTTGTTGTCAAAAATATTAATAATATTTATTCAAAATATTTACCATCATCCACAATCCAATCATCATATTGACGATCTAAGACAAGTTTATTATATACTTCTTCATCTACTTCATCATAAATATTATCCTCATCATCGTCATCATCATATTTATTT
The DNA here is from genome assembly GCA_018883505.1 of Ceratosolen fusciceps. Lineage (NCBI taxonomy): Eukaryota > Metazoa > Arthropoda > Insecta > Hymenoptera > Agaonidae > Ceratosolen > Ceratosolen fusciceps. Next base: position 204,320 of record RCIC01000035.1, on the reverse strand, counting down.
TTACTTCCTCTCAGCTTTTTAAATTTTTCAAGGGCAGATAATCGACCTGTTTTATCTATTTTTTGACGTTTACTTCTTCGTGCAGCTATCGCTAAAATAAAATTGATTTAAAAGAAATTACTAAAGTAATTTTAATCTATCTATATTATGCTACTCATTTTAAGAATAAAAAGTATCGTTTTGATTCAGAACTATTAGTTAACAAGAAAGAAATTAAAGGTAAAATAGTAAATATAAATCATTTCCAATTGTATTTCAAACGAAAATCTTATTATGTACACGTAAATTTCTTTCTTAATTTTTATAGTATATTTTTATTCATTATTTATTATAGATAAAAAAATGTAACAGTTTCTATATTTTTTTGGAAATACAAAAAAAGTAATATATTTTTAATAAAAGTATCAGTAAGTTTTCCGATCAAAAACATAATGAATTTAAAGTGTTTTATATTTTCAAATTACGTTTAACATATTTAAATATTATTAACAACCTACCGTCGTCCATCGCTTTTACATGAATTGTTTAAAATCAAAATGTGAAAACATGAATAATTTATAAAAAGCGTGAAACAACAATGTATTTTCGTTTCTATATATTTTTGGCGGGAGATAGTCTAGAACTGTGAAGTACAATCAGTAATGTATCAGCCTCTATAAGAATTAGCATGTAATAAATTATGTAAAAAGTTCTGACATACATCCCAATAAATAATTAATTTTATCCTTAAAATATACAAATAAGAAAACGTACTTGTGTGCAATGACGTTTATTTATTAACACATTTTTTATATACATTTTGTAAATTACGTATACATTTTGACGGTTATATTGAAATGCAAAAATGATATAGAAATGTATGCCGCCTTTATTATATTGAATTATTAAATTGTATATCAAACAATTAAAATAAATATTAAGTTAGATGAAATCTATTGATTAATTCATGTAGGTTTGCCGATTATACAATCTATTGTTATAGTGATACTTAATATATATTTAAACACAATTATATAATGATATCAGTAATTAATGTTATTTATATGTAGGCTACCTCACGCTTACTTATTTATAAAAGGTATACATTATTATTTTTAGATTAATTAATATTATTTAAAAAATGTTTTGGTTTGTACTTTACCGTACCATCGAGCAAATTGAAAAATCGCGCCTTACATTGAAGCAGAATCGCCAATAATAAGTCACCAGATAGTAGCTAATTTCAGTTCTATTAAAATTTAAATTATAAAGTGATTATATTGAATGATTCTTTAGAAAAAGTAATACGGCTTTAATAAGCTAAGCTTCTAAAGCGGTTTGTTAAATTTGAGAGAGAGAAAATTTGGAAAAAGTTTTCATTCGAAATTTATTTCGAAACACGATGAGTCTTAATATTCGAATTTGAATGAAAAGTTTTATAGAGATGTCGTTACTTTCACTCTACAATTGCAATGTCCGTAAATGATAAAACGAAAAAACTTCAAGCGAAAGAATAGAAAAGAGGGAAAAACGTACAACTACATAGTTCATTTACGAGGTAACGATATACAATATACGAGTGTTATAACGAAGTAAAGGTAGGCCGATGTGATTAAAATGAACGTTCAATTTGTCGTTATCTATTTAAATTAATCCATGCATAACTATCACATTATTACTTTTTAATTAAAATGTTTTCTTTTATGAAACAAATGTAATCTGACTATCTTTCTTCAGTAAATAATTACTTATATACAAAGGTTAAAAATGAATTGATCCATATTATTACGTAGTTTTACCATTGCCTTAGGATTTGAAGTTTTATTTTCACTATTAAAATCATTGCATTAACATACAGAAATTTGATGTACCTGCTGTACTCAACTTAAAATGTTATTTTTATTCAATTAAAAGTCTAGAAATCTATATATGTTTATTTAAATCCAATTAATGTTTAAAATCATTAAATAATGCAATATTTATATTTCAATATTTTTTATATATACAGAATCTTTCGTTTTCTTTTTATACATAATACTATTTATAATTAATTATCAGAAAATATTTTAATTGTGAATTACATATTGCTTATTAATTACTTGTTCTATAAACATTTTTTACCTTTAAAATTATAAATAAAGATTTATACATTTAATTTAATAATAAAAATATAATAGTAATATAAAAATTTATAGACTTTTTATAATGGCTAATGCTCACAGTCCCACGAGGTTCAATGGGGAGGCTGATAATTTTTTTGATCCCAATTTTACTCTTGATATAAATAGTAAAATGAGGGTACCCAAGAGTATCAGAGTTAGTGGAGATTATACAGACCAAGATGTTCTTGGAACAAATGGATCTGCTTGGAATGTCATGTCTGAAAAATTTGAAATGCATGTACCAGATAGAATTCTTGTTGTTGGTAATGTTTTAATATTAATATATTTGCTTCATTAAATTAAATATTTGATTGAAACTAAATTATATATTAGTAAAATTATTTTTTATATATGTTGGAATTGTTTATATTTATAATCTTAGGTCAAGAACAACATATTGGTACAAAAGCACCTCCAAGAGAAATAACTTTAGAAAATGCTGTTTTGCATAATGAACCATCTTCTGTTCGATGCATTGTGAGAATTTAAATATGATTAATTAAATTATTATAAACATATTTTTTTTCTTTTTATTTTTTTTTTTCTTTAGACTCCTCCACGAATGTTAACACTAGATACTCATCATTTTCCTACTGCTGGTGAGGATTTTAAACAAAATGGTACAGATACAGAGATACATCATGCTAAACCTGATAATTATTTTCGTAATCAAGCACAAATTGTTGACATACATGCCAGGTTATTTAAATATTTTTTAAGTATTCTATTTTCATTAATTAATATTTAATTTAATACTGTATTTCTTATAAAATTATTGTAATTTAAAAATTAATTTTTTTGATTATATCTTACATTTAAAATATTCTTCTTTTAAAAATAATAAAATATAAAAATGTATATTAATTTTCTTTAGAGAACAAACACCAGGATATGGTAGTTTAGATAATTCTTTAGTGCAAGTTGAAGAAGTACAGCATATGACGCGTCTTGTCAGGAAACTGAATCGACAAGTAATGTGTATTGAATCAGAAATGCAGCAGCAGCAGCAAAGAATGAAATTGATTTACACTATAACTGCAATTTATTTTTTCTTTAAAACAATATTTTGGTTTAGAAAAAATTAGAAAAATTTTCTCTTAGATTCAATCAAAATCTGATTGACATTGATAGAATGCTAGTTCTATCAAAGTAAATGAGTATCAAAGCATTTTTATTGAATAATGTACACGATTAACAATTCATGTATTGAATGTAAGGAACATATTGAGCATAATATAAGATTTTTTTATTCTATCTTTTTATTCTGTCTTAACAGATTATTGACTTCTAAAATATACTTGTATTAGACATTATTTAAGAAACATATATATTTCAACTTTAGTTGTGCAAAATTTTTAATATTAAAATGTTTAAAAGTCTGTAACTAGTTAGATCACAAGGTTTCATATAGTTACAGAAACGATAATAAGTTTGTCCTTCTCGATTAATAATAATCATTTTTATAATTAATGATTCAAATTAAATCCAAATGATCCTAAAAACGAATGAATATATAAAATTATAATTTTTGACATTCAAATATAAAAATGTTTAATTCTCATTGGCACATAAATTATAGTCATTATGCCAGTGGATATTTGGTAAATTGTATTTTAAATAATTAATTAATTGTCTATTTTTCTCATCTGATTTTATTGTAGAATAATCGTTAATATTATTTAGCATAGTAAGATTTTATCTTAAGTTATGATCTATTAATAAAATCACATTTAAACTTGTACAAAGACTTCATATGCATCTTGTATAAAAAAAAGTATGGATGTAATTTCAATGATTCGTTTTAAAATATATACAAACAAATAATGTATTCTAATATAGATGCTAAAAAATACAATTATGTACATTACCATTTACACATAATATTAATGATCTATTATATTAAATAAATAAAAGAATGAATTTTTTAGAAATTATAATTTTGATTATCTTATTATTTATACCACTTAATATATGCTTGGATTAATATAAAACTACGCAATTTTATCAGTAACTCCCTGAAGGTTTTCCGATTTTCTCTTTCACCTTAAATTCTTACTAATACTGGTTCAATAAGATCACGATTCTTTATATACTCGAAACCGTATTGATTTTAATAATATATCAACTTTTGTAAAAACTATATTGTGTAATTTCCAAATAAATTGGTTACCTATACATTTCTATATCAACCAATTAAAGTCCTTATAAATGTATAAAAAGCAAACTGTAAAAAAGTCGGAATTCATAATCAAGTTACGAGATTCAAGTAAATAAAAATTCATATAAAGTATGTTTATGTTCCTTTAAGCTAATTTATAACTGCTAACTACATATAATTAAATGTTGAACAATTACATTTGGTAGTTATAAAATTTACGTTTAATTTTAAAATTTCCCGAAATTTAATTTTCTGAAAAAAAAAACATAATTAAACAATTAATATTTAAAATTACAAAGAAGCAAAAAAGAATATTTAATATTTTTAGAAGGATTTGTAAATAATTTTTAAATATATTTAATTATAGATATACATAATATTTTATATAGATATAAATAGGAGTATTTTTGTAAATTGAACAGTTCAAAATAATAGATTATTCTTTGTAATTCATGTTTTAAATTTAGTGTTCTTTTAGCCGAAATTATAATCAATTATCTAAGATTATGTTAGAACTTGTAATTAATTATATACCCAAATTTATACTATTCATATATATTAGAACGTCATATCAGATTATAAAATATAAATTTTTTAAGTTTGGTGATAAGTTACATTGATTTAAACATTCCATAATGGCATAAATTGTGTATTTAATACATAAAACAGACCTTCAACATAGCTTTAAATAATACTTAGAATATAATTATTATAATAATAACGGTTTATATGATAATTCATCATCATACATGGAGATGTAGTACTTCATATTATATACTTATTGCCCACAAGCTGTAATCTTTCTGTTACGGATAGCGTGACTACGTGGAACGAATATGAGAAGTAAATATCTAAGTGAGTAAATTTATAATACGTATTGTTTTTTTGCACTAATATATTGTATGTAATTTTAAGAAATATTGTCGCTAAATTAAATATTATTTTAAGAATTAAGCGTAACGTTGCGAGCGTTGAATTACAAGGATAAGAACAACTAAGGCTATAAAGCGACATAGAAATAGGATATACACAAAATAATTATAAGCTTATAGGCTATAAATTACAATATTATGGTTACGATTCGGAGAGGCGACAGTAGACGTCATATGCCAAACTAGTAGAATATCTTTAAAAAATGTAAAGAACATAAAATCAATAAGTCCCTGTGAAATTAAATTACTAAATAAGAAAAATAAAAGCCGCAGGGGCTTGAAGCAAGATACGGTCAGAGTACTACCACGTCCACCCCGTCGGGTCGCAAGAGTTACCCATAAAAGGACAGGGGATCCGATACCGATAAAGGATGCCCTCCATATGGGGACCACCGACTTCCTCCGGCGCCGAGCAGAACGGCCTTAAAGTGAACAATAAGGTGGAGCTAGCCCAGCCTAGCTAATGATCGTAATTCATCTAGGCCCGACGTGGTCGGCACTGTAGAGCCACGACTCCCTCATCCCCTCCGACAATCTGACGGTCAATTATAACGCCCTGCAAATTCCTGAAGCGAGGAAAAAGACATATAATGAGGAAAAATGAGGGATCACCCGAACTTCTTCTTCTTCTATTTTCGAGTACCCTTGCCCGAAAAGAAATCTCCCGTAAAGTTGTCGCTCGCGAGCAATCATGTACGATCTCAATTAAAAATACAATATGAATAAATAAATAAATAAATAAAAAAGAATATATATATATATATATATATATATATATATTATAGCATTTACATATAAAATCAATTGTTTATTCACATTCAATTATTTACCCTCCCAACATTCCGCTAAACAAGAACACTTTCATTATTTCATTAATGTCTTAAATTTATCGAAAGTGCGTGCATGCAACCCCTCGACAAATAATTAGTGACCAACAGTATCTTAATTGAGTTGTAAAAAACAGACGAAATAATTTTCTTAAGGTAATTGAAAAGTCAGATTCAAAAAAGTTATACAAAAAAATTAGATTTCTTCAAAAATATCTTACAAATGTAGAATATAGGAAACGAATGAAATACTTGCATTGAATTTCTTTTACAATAAGTTAATTGATTTCTGCAGCGAATGGGAATATAAACCCTGTGGGGAAGCGCGTCACGGAGGGGGCAGGATTCAGGAAACACAAAGGGAACCGCGACAAGTGTTCGCGGGGCAAAGCGAGTGGAAATGAGGCCGAAGAGTTGGCCATATTACGCGTGCTCGGTCAAAGGGCACCCGGACACACAGAAAACCATATATTCCTTAGGACTGACATAAAGGGAATAAAGGGGGGGGGCGACCCGCGGGGAAATCGTCAGAAACTTCAACCAACAACTGGCAGACCCTAAAAGGGGGAGACAAGAATTAGCGCCGAGGAGGAAGCCACCTCCGATAGGTTCGCTCGTTGCGTGGAGGATTCGAGGGGAGGGCTTAAGCCCTGTATGGAACGACGGGAGGGAACTCGCGGCGTTGATTGGCGAAAAGTTGGTATTTTCCCAAAAGACCAGGAATAGGGCGAAGAAAACAAGAAAAAAAAGGGGGGAGGCTTAGTCGTTTTGAAGCCTCTGATCAAATCGCACGATTACAAGAGAAACGCAAAAAAAAAGGTTTCACGCCGTTTATCGCGAACGTTTTCATGTCTGTCACGGTCGCCACACCGAGGACAAGAAACAACAACACAAGCTTCGAGTTTGCCGACCACCGGCTACGCGTTAGCGTAGAGGCAGTATTTGAACAGCGTAGAATCGTACGCTGATGTTGAGATTAAAATAAATTGAAAATTAAAAGGCGATTGGGTGTATTTATTTATCGTCAGCATCCATCCCCTCACGATAACTTTCGCGTAACGTGTCACCCCGTGGAAGCAACAATTTCACTACGTAAAGTACAATTTATACTGCAATGAATTTTCTTTACGAAAAAATAAAACTTCGCAAAGTTTCGAAATTTTACTATACCTTTTAATTTTTGTTTACGCGAATACTGTTTTTCAATTCAAATTTTCAGTTTTTTAGGAATATTTAAAGGTTTTTCATATATCGATGTCTTCTTTTATATTGGTTTATTAAAATTCTCATATTCGATTTTTATAGCGATTCCTCTAATTAATTATTTTCATTACTATTTTCTTTAACTTCAATTGTCGCTTCAACTAGTTCGTTCATGATTTTCTTTATTTCAAAGTTGAATGTTTTAAAGGTTTCTGTTTCTGTTTGCCTTGAATTCCGCTGTTTAAAATTAATGCCTGTAATTCGGTTATAGATTACATAATTTGTTAAGATTACGCGAGTTACTCATGATTTAAAAGGTTTCTGTCGATTTAAAAGACAATTTCTAAATTTGAAAAGCTTTTTACTCATAAATTTTCGTTAGATTATTGTACAAATATGTGTCAAATTTATTCAATTTAGGCATTTTTAGGATATTTAAGTGTATTTGTTAACTTTAGTTTTCTTTCGAAAGTTGCAGTTTAGAATTGTTGTGGACTGTCGAATTATATTCCACAGGTATGAACACTTTGCACTGGCTGCAAGATAGAAAGGAGGCTGAATTGCCCTGATGCGCTGCCCACGCATCACGGAGAGGCCTACGGGACGAGAGCCGCGGTTCAGCTAAGGTCAAAAACTGTCGGTATGAGTTATGCTCGTGACCTTCTTCAGCCGGTAAAACACGTGTTCGAAAGCGGACTTTACTGACGGTAAATGCACGGACGGACACCGTGATACATAGTAATCCAGCCAGAGGCCCAATGTTGGAAGTACACACAAGGAACGAGGAGAAGTATTATGGAGAGAAGGGGTATCCAGGGGGTAGGTTCGATGGGAGAAGAGGGAAGCGCCGCGAAGTCGCGCGACATGAACGAGCGGCAAAAGGAAAGTCGGACAAAAACAAAAAGCAATCGGGTAGCAAGAGGAGACGGAACTCTCCCCTTTTTGAAAGCTACAAAGTGTGCGTGTCTGAGTAATGAGGCAGGAAGAGTGGTTCGATTTCGGAAGTCAAGGGGGAGGGTGTTACCGACGGATACGGTAACACCAAAAGGGCAAGAGGAAAGCGCGTCAGGCAGCGGGGGAAGGGGAGTGGATAGTATAGAAAGTAATTAGGACCGCGAGAGGGGATGGTCGCTCGCGTCGAAGAAAGAAAAACAAAAGAACAAATGAAGAGATGATGAGGGGAGGTAGGAGGTGGATGGCGCGAGCAGTGTCGGACGTACCAGGAGAAAGAACGGATGGCGATCGCGAGCAGAAGAAGCAAGTACAATATCATCGAATCAAAGGAAACCGGGCGGAGATAGACGAGAAGGTGACAGAGATCCGAAGCAGGAAAGAAGAGCACCCAGATTGTGAGACAACGGGCAGCAGCGACACGAACGCGAATTGACAGGTTTGTCGTTCAAACCAGACACCTACACACAAGCGACGCTGCCACGATCCGGCAGGCGACCAGGTGAGAGCATAGCTGAATGTAGCCGCGAGGAGCCACGAGGCAACGTCGCAGTCAGCGACAGCCAAGCGCCTGAAGGGAAGGTGGGAGCGCAGCCACAGCGCAAGGGATCAGGCCTCCGCCAAGTTGGCGGAGATTGGCGCCAAGTGGGGTTAGGTCTCAAGACACGTGGCGAGGTCGATAAGAGCGGGAGCCTTCGTATCATCAGAGCAAGCGGGAAATTTAAACGCTTGAATAGTGAACTGCGGCCAGTGGCGACACACGGAAAGGGCAGACGTCGAGGAAAGGGACGACGACGCGGGAGCTCCGATAATAAAGATTAATCGAACGAATGCAGAGTGTATTTCTTCATTCTACCCATTCCTACCTTTCACACTCGTCCGTAACAGGGGGGGATCTGCGTCTTACGAGCAAACCGAAATACGAATAAATTCAAATCAAGAAATACTAAATTAGAAAGAGGTCGAAGGCCATCGGGGGGAATCTTGCGTCGTCGTGGTCTGCGTGGTTTACTCGTCGGTACGCAGTCATCGGCGGTGGCGCCGGCGGTGGTGGGATGGCTGCCTCTCAGCTCGCACAGTCGGTACGTTCGACCGATGATGGTGGGGTGATTTCGTCCGGCCGTTGGGAGGAAATCGATAGTCCGTTCTCTCTTTCTCTCGAGCCCCCGTCTATGTGTGAGATCTCGACGTGGCTCTTCTATGTTCGCGGTCCCGGTTGTCTTCTTCCCGGGATGGCGAATGTAGTGATCCAGTTAGCAGCGGGCGCGTTTAAGAAGAAGTGTTTTTGTAGCTTTCGTACGGATACGATTCGACCAACGTCGTTTCAAAAACTGACCACCCACCTCGTCCTTCCGGTCCTTCTCACCAGCCTCTGGGAAACTTTCTCTTTCCCTCTCCACTTCGTTATCCCGATTTTCCTCCTTTCCTCCTTTCCTACACCTAGTCCCTTCGTAACTCACGCTGACGGGATATTCCGAACCGGCGTACCATTTTCCCTTCACTTTCCGTTCGCCCGACTTTCCATTTCCGAGCTCTCTGCCCTTCCCTCTTCACGAGTTTCGTCCCATCCCGTCGTCTCCGCACGGCCGCCCACAGTGGAGTGGGTGTCCACATCTCCGGGGGTCTAGTTCCGCGCTCGTGGCGCAGGACGTCATCGTCCACCATCGCCTGCGGGCTGCTCGCGGGCGTCGGCACCTGATCTGCGCCCGCGACATCCTCCCCCATGCGACCGAGTCCGTGATCAGGTTGTTGGCTATCTCTAAGTGTACGGCCCTAACCGTTAGGCACGTGAAGAGTACCCCCCATCTTTTTTCTCTTCGACGTCCGATCTTTACCGTCAGCGGTCCGAAGTAGTCTACACCGCAGTGCGAGATGAGTCTGTCCCTATACGCGGTGCGTGCTTTCGGCAAGGGGGCCATCAGGGGCTCTCGCGGTTTCCTGCGTTCGCGTCGGCAAATTACGCATTCACTCGTTATTTTTCTCAGCGCGTTGCGCAGGCCTACGATGTGGTAACGTGTCAATAAGGCTTTAGTGACGAATGTCCTCCGTCAAGTATCACGGGCTCGTTGTTGAAAGCGCAGTTCATCAGTCCCGTGACTCTCCCGTTCGCGCGCATCGAACCTCGGCTGTCCATGGCGGGGTTTAGTTGTTTTAGTCGACTGTCTCGCGGTATGGCGCCCCCTTACGGGCAGGCCTCCAGTACGGTTCGGAAGCTGTCCGCCTGTGCTAGCCGTATCAGGTACTCGCGGTTTTTCCTTGTGTGGGCGTTGGGACGTGTCTGTACCTCGCGGCGCGCCCATCTTGAAAGGCTCTCTTGATTCTCTTCGATCACACGAGCCACCCGTCCCAGCCCATCAATCTGAGCGGGATCGGTGGTTCCCTAACCTTCGCGATACTCGTGAGGACCGTCGCTACCTCTCCCCCCGATCGGCTGTCGTCTCCGTTTCCTTTTCGGCCCGCCTCCCTTTCCGTCGGCCAACGTCCTTTTTCGTCTCTCAAGAATGTCGGGGCGGTTACCCATCTGGAGTCCGCTCTCAGTGTTCCCTCGTACTCGCGTGTGCCGTCGTTGGAAGGGACCCATCGCCATTCCGATGTTCGCGTGTATTCGGCTATCTCTCCCAGCCTATTTTCTACGAAGACTTCCCTTTTCCATGGGTCGGATCTTAACCGCCACAGGACGACGGTTGAGTTTGTCCAAAAGTGGCGACGCATTACCTTCAGGTCCAACTCCACCACTGTAACTCTAGTCGCGGTATGGTGACGGTCTTCAGCGGCGCGATTCTAGCCTTGGCCATCACGAGGGACACCCTCACTCTTTTCTCGTCGTCCACGACTTGCAAATATGCCACGGCCGCCTAGGCTGAGCTGCTCGCGTCGGTGAACACATGTAGTTGTGCCCCTCCCCCTCGCGATGGTATTCGACGTTAACGTTCGCGGTACGTGGTAATCGTGTAGGCCCTTTAGTCGCCATTTCCAATCGCGCCAGATCGTTGTCTCGTCGGGTCTTATCTATTCATCCCACGCGATCCCGCTCCTCCATATTCCCAGCATGAGGAGTTTGGAAGTCACGGTGAAAGGCATGAGCAGTTCCAGCGGGTCGAATACGGACATGATTACCCGTAGTACTTGCCGTTTGATCGTCCTCTGACAGTCTCTTCGGTATCTTGTCTAGTTTCACGTCGTACGTGAGTCTGTCGTTTCCTGTATCCCACACCATACCCAGTACACGTTCGGTCTCGCATTTCCCTAAGTTCATTTCGGAGGTGGGAACATTGCTCGCCCACCCGTGCATATCCAAATTCCCGCGGCGGTTTATCTCGATCACTCTGGCCACCCTAGAACGTAGCTCTTCAATTGTCGAGGTGCTGGTTAAATAGTCGTCGACGTAAAAGTCGCGTACAATGCTTTCTGCGGTCTCCGGGAATTCGTTGGCGAATCTCGCCGCGTCCCTATTTTTGATGAATATCGCGTTACAGGGTGACGATTTCGCGCCGAATATTAATCTATTCATCACCTATACGTCGGGGTCTCGGTCTCGGAACATGTCGGACATGTCCCCTTTGCACGCGTACGCGTATCGCCTGAAGTGCAGCATGATTTCCGAGAGTGATTGTAACAGATCCGGTCCGGCGGACAGTTGATCGTTCAGGATCCTTCCCTTCGATTTGACCGCGGCGTCGTATACCAAGCGGATCTTCCCCGGCTTGTTCGCGTTGACGACCTCAAAGTACGCGTACATCTTGTCTCTGTCTAAGCGCTTTTCAAGGGTCGCCAGTCTGCGTCTCGCCGTCATCTAACCGTCCGCGTTCGGTTCGTGCATCTCGTTCCATAGCAGTCCCGTCTCCCACGCGTTGTCCACGAATCTGCTCGTTTTTTCTAATATGTCCTCCGCCCCGTCGCGTTTCCTGCGTCAACCCGTCCGGAGTATCCCAATGCTTTCAAGGGTGAAGTATTCCCTCATTAGATTTTCAAGAACGTCGTCGCCATTGTCTATGGCGTCCATCTCGCCTCCGGTGGTTGTCCCGCTGGCGTAGTGAACCGCCGGCGCCGTTGTACGCACGACGATCAGCTAACCGAAAAGGAGGCATACGATCAGGTTGCAACTGAGGCAGCGGGAAGCGACGCAGCGGTGGATATCGCTACTTAAATAAATAATAAACATAAAGTAAAAACATTGAACGAGATTAGTTTCATTTCGCCACGTTCCTATCCGATTCCCCCTGTTCACTTCTGACAACGCGAGTAACACGTATCTTCCTTTATTGCTATATCCGAGTTACAATTTGCACGTCGTCTCCTTCTCGGGCGGGTGGTAGTCGGTCAGCTGTGTAGGTGTTTTCCAGAATCATGTCGTATGCATCTCGTGTTTTGAGATCATTTCGTTATTCTCAAAGATGTACAGCCATCAGACTTTCACTAATTAGGCGTCGTCCTCGTTAAGCTGATGCAATTTTTTTTTTTTTCATTCGTCCATCTCGTTCCGAGCTTTCGCGATCAGCATTAGCATTTTTCTATTTTCCTTACAAACTTTATTATCAATTACATTAATTTATCTGAATCGAACACGCAACAAACGTTATCATAATTATTTTTTATTATATTATCAGTATTAAGTGAAACTAGAATTAGTTACAGATAATTTAACATAATATTTCCATTTAGTGGATATTTGTTACGTTGGTCTACATACCTTATATTAACCGATTAGATCCACTCTTTCCTTACGAGGAAAAGGACGTGATATTCCTTTTTCAGCCTAAGATTTTACTTTTAATAGCTAAAGGTGGAGCCAATATTATAAAATACCAGATGAGTTTTATATTAGTAATTTATTTAGGACTTATATTTTATTGATATACGGCTTTGGTCAAATGTAATTTTTTTGTTGATCTTATTCCTTTCTTCGCCTCGTGCTGTATACGGGAATCACGCAAGGTGATACGGATCTGGAAAGGGGAAAAAAATAAAATAAAAAAACTTTTCATTCGCGGTTAAAGTTAACCGATTAGTGAAAAAGAAACAGAAGGATATTATCAGAACGTGACAATACATTCTTACAAAGGATAGGCGACTCCTAGGTTACAAGTACAAATTGAGTAATTGTGACGACGTGTGCGAGTGTCAAACCAGAAGTGATTAAACGATGATTATTTGTCCGTTTTTATATTCTTAATTTGTCTACTTTTATAAATTTTAGTCTGTTTACCATTGACTCTGATCTCTGATTCAAAGGAAATGGTCTTTGTTTTCAATACACTTGTGTTTATTTCTTTTACGGTGGGTACTCAGATGATTTAATATTTAGTTTTTTCTTATTTCGTCCCATGTATTAATTAGTACATGGACTGGTCCTGAATCGTACGGCGGTTATTCTAAAGGGTGCCAAAAGTTGTAAATATTTTAGTTCTCTAATCAGTAATATATATTCTTTCATAAGTGGTCTTATTATTTTTAGACAAGAGTCGTCTTATTCGTTTGTCTATCGCATAAACTTATCGGTCATTAGCTGCATCACAGTGACTGTTTTAACAATCACATGAACAGGTAGTCCATGGTTAGGTGACATAAGACATTGTTGTAAAATACAAATTAAAGTGTGTACATATTAGTTATAAATAATATGTAATATATTTGAGAATTGCTTTAAAAGTGTTTATTAAATATATTAATTATGATTTTTTATTTAATAAATTAGTATAAGAGTATACAAAAAAATTTTGCATTTACAATTTATTTTTACTAAATTGAAATTTCTGAAAGACATTGATCACAGAAAAAACAATAATAAATTATATATCCAATTTTATATAATAACTTGCATAGTTTTCATTAGTTTTCTTTTAATTATTACAAATATTAGCTCATTATTTTATTTATAAAAATTCTTAATTAATAAACAATTTATTTTTTTCATTGTAGTCCATACTTATTTACATAGCACTCACAAGATTACACATTAAAAAAAATCATATAACTCTGAGAAATATATTTCATAATCAAACAGAATAAAAATTCATCTTTGACTACAATTCAGTATGCTCAATATGATGAAATTTAAAATCATTTGGATGTATGAAAAGACCCTCCATGGCTTGCCACTTTGAATAACTATTAGTTGAATACTCTCCTACAACTTCATGTTGACCTGAGATTGGTGGAGCATATGTTCGGCCAGTAACAGCCAAATAACTGTACATAATAATGCAAAATAAAATATATGTAAATATTAAATATATATTTGTAAAGATATATGTCTTATGTAAATATTTACTTAAGCTTAATATTTAATTATTCATTATGGAAACTAAATATCAAATTAAGTTTCAACAATAACCGGAAAAAATTAATATTTAAATAATTTTTGTAAAATACCTAAATAAAAATAAAACTTATCTAATAATATAGTAACACATAGTAAATAATTATGAGCTTTTACAAATTCATTTCTGAAATTAATAGTTTAAAAAGAGTTAAATTTTTAAAAAACAAAATTTATTTTATAATAAAATTAATAAATAATTATGTGGCATTTGTTCAGTAGGAAAATATTATAATAAATTAACATTTATTTTAATATTATTTTGTTTTTATTCTCAATAAGATTGTTAAATAAAGTATCTTTTTATGTCAATAAAAACAATAAAAAAATAACACAATTTTTAACTTAATTAGTTCAAATTATATTATTGTATAAGTATAAAAATGAAGATTAAATTTTATTAATGTTAAAATTTTAAAATATTCAAGGGAAATAATTCATAAAGAATAAAGGAATTCTTACACATCTGTGTCAATATGTTTTAACATAATTGTTTCATTTCTCTCCCAATGAGTACCAACACATTCGACTGTCCAATCATCACCTGTATCACCTTCTCCGTTATTTCCATATGCTGAGACCTCTTGTCTTCCGCTTAAAGGTGAACTCACAAGATGAGAATGAAGATTTTTTTTTGTTGTTGTATGTTCAAAACGAACTACATCTCCACATTTAATCGGTCGACTAAAAATGCAAACAATATATTTATGTTTAGTAATTACATAAAAAATTCAAACTCTCTTTAAATTTTATATCAATTTAAAATTAATATTAAAATTTTACCCTCTAATACAATTGTTTCTATTAGAACCTTTAATAAGCCAATATGAATTACCATCTTCTTTTGTATTTATTGCAGTTACAGATTGCTGTCCACTTCCAGTACCATATACAATATCATGAGAATGTAATCTTACATTATAATCAGTATTCAGCAACTTAATAACTGAATTACAAGTAACAACTTCAATACGTTTAGCTGAAAAAGATTTTTAACAATTTTAATTTGGCTTAAATGATTATTACCCAATATTTATTCAAATCTGTATTTTTCATTAAAGAATATAATTACGAATAAAATAAGATATTGAACCTTATAAAAAATTTTAAAACTAATAGAATGTCCTAAATTCTATTGAAACATGTTATATATGCTTTACAATGTAAGGTTACAGGTACAACAATTTTACAAACAAAATTCTTTGAAATGAAATCAATAAAAATCATAAATGAATAGGCATATATTTACCAGAAATTAAACTAATTTGAAGAAATACTAAGAGAAATGCCACCATAAAATTTTTTTTATGCATATTAACTGCATCCATTTTTCCAAACACGTTGGACCAAAAAATTATAAACATAGCAGACAAGCTGGAAAGCTACTACTGGAGAAATCGAATAAATAGAATGGAACAAAATCTAATCATTTATGCGCACGTGGCATCACCCCACGCAAGTATCATATTATGTATCAATTACAAATGTGTTTGAGAACGAATAGAACCGATATAGAAAAACATAATTCAAGTTTTTAAATTGTTAATTGGGTTTATTTTCTTTTATTTTTGCTCATTCATTAAACTTATAAATCTTATATTAAATATAAATAATATCTTAAAATTATTATTAGATTACTTAAATTAGAGATTAAATATTAATTTAATTCAAAAAACTGTAATATCAGTTATAAGATTTTAATCTTATATAATTTTAATTTAAATTAAAGTTAATAAAACACATGTACGAGTAATTGAACGAAATATTTCATTAAATAATGTTTATTTGCATAGAATATTAATATTTAGGTTCCCACCTAATATTATATATAATTGTACATAGCATGTATATGCATGTTTTTATTTGAAAAATTAATGATTACTACCAATTTCGTGTATAAAAATTTAAATTCACTTAATTTTACGTAAATAATGAGAGATTAATACATAATGATAAACGTAGCCAATTTTTAGAACGAAAATAAAAAAAGTAATGAAGTATATACCATAATATGTAATATTTTTTTCAAAAAATTGATTTCTTACATTTTTAAATAAAATTGTATGAAATCATGTACATGTGTTGATCTGAACTACAATGTAATCTATACATAATTATTTTAAAAATATTAATGGAAAATATTTTTGCAGTAAATAAATCGTTTTACCTTAATATCCTATAAACCAATTTAATTTTTTATTACAATATATATACTCAATACTTTAAAATTATACATTCAATTTAAAAGAATTATAAATAACTTGTTTTCATAAATGCAGGGGATTCAAAAAATCAATAAATTTTAATTCTAAGATCAAATTTATGATTTTCTATATGAATTATATTTAATATCAATTAAAAATTTTATAAGTACATTATATAATTACATATAATAATATACTATTTTATTCAATCATTTCTGAATCATTAATAACAAGATCATCAAGCATTTCCTCTAATGTAATTTGTGGTAATGTGGGATCAATGCAATCAGTATCAACTGGAATTTGTTTCTTATTATCTTTGAAAATATTGATATTCTCTCTTAATTCAGGATCTTCTTCGAGTTCTTCCAAGAATTCATTATAATCATTATTTTCTGAATTTATATCCATATTTTCATCCATATGCTTTAGTTTCCATAATCTAGCTCTACGACGTCTTGTTTTATCTGTACCATAGAATTTTTTAATTAAAACAACATCTGGAACCATATCCTGATCTAATTTATCAAAATTATCATCATTAATATTACTTCCACTAAGATCATAACCAAGAACTGAATCACCAGGTTTAAGTATTCCACCTAAATGAGTTCTAGTGTGAATTGTATTTTGATCTAACCCTAGATCTTCTGATTTTACTACCCAAATATCAGCAATTGCAAACTTGTGTGAAATGTTACCCTGTCCTGGAAATTTTTTTTTATCTTTCTCTTTAATTGGTTCTATATCCATTACTATATATTCTTTCAATTGTTTTGGATTACAGATAGTTTGAAATGGATATCGCCAATAAAGATTAGAGCTGACTTCAGCTATTTGACCCGATGATATGTCAATTAAATGTATATAACTTGTAACTCTATATATAACACATATTGAATGTAAATTTCCCAATTGATGCTTTAATTTCTTTGAAAGACAAACAACACTATCTTTTGATATTGGTGTAATTTCAACACTATAAGTAAATTTATAATGATATATATTGCTGTGAACATCATGAGAAATTAATTTTTTTGAATGTTGATAACGACAAGGTAAAACAGAAACAATAAAGTCAACTAATTTTCTAGCATTACCTTCACTGCTGAAAAAAAAATCTATTCCATCATGAATCGATTTTATACCAACAGTATTATTATGAGCTTTATGCTTTAAAATTAGTTGCTCTAAATAATAAAATGTTTTCTTATTAACTGCTTTTTGACGTACTTGAACAGAAGCATTCCAATAATTTTTGGCTTCTGTACGATGGCAGTCTTCACACATTTGATTATTTATAGTATATTCTACAACAAAAATTTGTTCTAAAGTTGCTTTTGCCATTATTTCAGCACGTACAGTAAGTTTAATTTTTATTCTCTTTGAATGAGATTCTGTCCAAATAAAAGTAGCATCAACAAGTTCAAGTCTATTAAGGCCTTTTAATTTTTTTAAACATAAGCTTAAGAGTTCACGAGACTCTAATGAAGCTTTTATCCATTCTCCAGGAGGATGTAAATATCTTTCACAGTTTCTGCAAAAGTATAAAGTTGCTTGCTTAGGTATACCTTCAGTAATATCTATTTTTGTTCGCAGACATCCTATACACATATTGGTAGGATTTGGTTCAATTGCAGTTCCACATTCGCAACACAAAATTAATCCTTGATCAGATTCAATTGTATTTGGTGATAATTCCAAATACTCCATGTTGCACTTTAATGTTTATGTGTAATATCAAAAGATTGACACTGTATACAGTATTAATAATCTTGTAGAGACCAATATTATTTATCAACTTATATTTTTTTTTAAATTAAATTTACATGCTTTTATTATGATAAAATTATAGCGTGTATGTCACCTCCACGTGCCATTAATTGATTTAGAACTGTACGCATTGGCCAAACTGCATTATGTCGAATCGAATCTCAACTATACGAATAAACTAATTCATTTCCTAACAGAGTAACGTACGAACTAATTGCACTGTCGGGTATTTGCTCTTGCATTTACTTACTATGTAACCTTAAAAATAGTACGAGTGTACGTGCGTTTACAGGTGTACACATTGAATCATTACATGTGGTACGCTGTGGCTTTTGAATGATTGTCATGCAATAGATCAGTGACTTTAAACTTCACTAGATATGAAATTTGTTTAAATATAATTATATATTCTAATAAATTATAGAAAAATGTATGACTAGAAATATATTTTTATAATTCGCATTAAATTTATGTTTCTGATTTATGCTGAAGATTAATTCTTTTAGAAGTTGCAAAAAGTTAAATCTTATTTCATATTAATCCATTATCTATTTACAATAGTTTTTATTAAGACAAAAACTAAAATAATATTGTTAATAAACAATATTATTTTTAATATTCAAATTATATTTAAAATATTTTAAATTCTTAAACTGATAGTAATAATTAGATTATAATTCGGTTAAACACATTTGAGACTTGGATAGCAGTTTCATTTAATCTTCGTTAGATAACGCTAGTGTTATTTTTGCCTTAGTGTACATTTAAGGAATTTCCGATGTAAGGAATTTCCGAATCGGAAAGTAGTAGTCGATTGAATGGAAAGATTGTAATCTTCAATTTTATTATATTGATGTTGACGTTGTTCGTATTTTTTATTAAATTATATTATATCATAATATTATATCTTATTATGATTTCGTTTGATTTTAGAGTATTTATCATGCAGCTCTGAAATATTTACTAATGCACAAATATATTTGAAGATCTTACTATTTAACCTTAAAAATTGATACCCAAATACATCTTCCATTGCCGACATAATCACGAATGTGAACTTGCATATCGTAAAGTACCAGTATATTACATATTCATTCGTTAGTTGAGATATATAAATCACGGTTAGATATATAAAACTAAATTGAAAATCATAATTCTTGAAAAAGTCAACCATCGTAATTAATAGTGTCCATCAATAAAGAAGAAAGGAAACAATATAGGTGAGTAGTTTATAAAATGTAAACAACCAAAAACTAATTCTACTTTATGCATAAACAATTTACATTTATTTACTATTTAATTTAATTAAATTAAATTTAACTTATTGATTCTCAAAATCAGATCTATTTTCATTCACAATTATTGTACAAATCAAAATTATTGTCTGTAAAGAATAACGAAAGAATTTTATAATGTTATAATATATTCACTGCTTTTATTTTAAACTAAAAAATATAGTAAACACTATTATTCATAATTTTGTTATATTTCTAATTATTATGATTCAATTTTATCATTTCTTACTCAGGTATCAATTTAATGTAAAACAAAAATATCTACAAACTATTTAGATAATAAATCCAATAGTCTTAATTGTACTGTTTCATTACAATATTATTGTATTTAATAAAAATTATAAATATAAAAATATAAAAATAATATTGTTAATGTAAAATAATAACAGTGGTTTAACTTTATTAATGAATTTGTTAAATTAAATTTAAAAAGATTTAAGTATTTAATAAAATTATTACATAATATATTTTTTATTGTTATATTCAGATAATTAATTGTTACCAAAAAATATGATTTTAGATGAATTGTTTAATAAAAAATATATATTCATTTAAAATTAAAATTAATTCTAGATAGAATTAAAATTAAAAAATTAAGTATATTAAAATATATTTAATATTTAATATATTCATTAAAATTAAATAATAAAATAAAAAAAATTAATTGTATTTAAAAAAAAAATAGTGTTTTATTAAATGAGAAATTCAATTTGCTTTTTTTTTTAAATCTACTTGTAGGCTATTATTAAAATTCTGTGATGTAATCTATGTATACTTATACGCATAAATGAATTATAATAATTCATATTACTTAAATTGATTTATTTAATATTTAATTTATAAGTTTAAAAATAAAGAAATTTCCTTAAACCAGAAAAAATTATATAATGTAAACAGTTGGAAATATATTTTAACTGAAAAAATGTACAAAATAAGATTTAATCAAGATATATGTAAGAGAACCATTATGTACAAATTTAATCAATGAAATATTTTATAATTAATAAAGTATCGATAAATTACACTAAGAGAAATTTAGAAATACGAATATTGAATCTGTTTTTCAATAAAGTATAAATTCTTTAAAAGTATATCCAAATTTAAAGAAATTTTTTAATACAAATTAATTAAAATTAATAAAATTTGTTTTAAGTGTAATGGTACTTGTGTTTAAAATTGAAAGAGTACATAATCTTAACCCATAAATTTTTCCATTTATCATTTTAATTTAATTGCTAATTCATAATATTCTTTATATTCAAATTTTTAAAATGGATTAATTAGAACATTTCCCAATCTTTTATTCAAGATTAAAATTAATTCTCAATTTTTATTTCAACTTTGTTCTTGAATTATAGTTTTCATTTGTCATTAATAAATTTTGAAATTGAAATTTACAATATTATTTTAATTTTATCTTAATTTTTTGTTAAAATTAAAAAAGAATTTTTAATTATAATTTTAGTTTAAACTAAAAAATTAACTTGTAAATTCATCTCAGACTGTTACTATTTAAATAACACATAGTAAATTATTTAAATAATTCTATCAATTATAGATAATTTTTATTAATTATCTAAATAATCAAATATAGTAAATTTAATGATATTAAGAAAAAACACTTATTTTATCAATAAAATAATAATTTTCATAAGTATTTAGAACATGATCAAATATGAAATTATTGAAGTATTTATTTATTACGTTTCTAATTAAAATTAACGATTTATTTTTTGATAATTTTAAATATAATTTATTTATACAATACTTATATTAAAATTTTTATTTTTTTTTATTTTTTATGCGTTTTAAATATTTGGTATTGAAATATTTTCTAAAGTTTTGAACAAAATCAATACTAAATTGCTTTCAAGAAGAATAATTTTTAACGATATAGATAAAATAAAATTTTCACGCTTTTTAGTTTTTAATTTTTTTATCTGAAATTAGTAAATTTGTGGATATAGTTTGTTTAAAAAAAAATTAGAATGGCTTTAAAAACTTATAACTTTTTAAAATAGAATATTATTATTAATTACAAATTTTGGTAAGAAAAATAAAATTAAATAAGATAGTGTTCTTCCAGTAGCTCAATTCTATCTACACACTCGGATTTTTTCTGTTAAGACGTCTCAGCCATTTTACATATACATAATTTTACTAGAATATATACAATGAATTTTTCATATTTGAAGATATTTGTCTTTGTATAAATCATAATATTATCATAAAATATTTTATTAGAAAAAAAAATAAAATTTTTTTTTATAATTTAGAAATTGATATATTTTCAAAAAAAATTTATAATTATATGCTTTTTTAAGTAGTATTCAATAGAGTGGAGTATTGGTATAATATACTTTATATAAATTTTATTTATGAGATTATAAATTTTTAATACACCTCATTAAATAAACAATTAAATTTTATTAATGTGAACAAGTAGTGCATATTATATAAAGTAATTTTATTATCAATGTGTATCCAGACATTGAAGGTTTCACAAACTATTATATTTCGTTAAATTCTTCCTTCTAATTTTTTAATGTTTTAGTAAAGAAAAAGTTTTATAGTTTTAAATTATTTTATTGAATATTTATTCGACCTTGATAATATTTATTTGTACTTAACAAACTCCCGTTAAGGATTCAATCTAACCATAGTTGAAATCGAGATGTTATTGATTTTCTATTACAATTCACAAATTATATCATAAAGTTTCTAATTTTAATAAATGATTACAATATTAAATGCTTTGTATTTAAAATATATTTCGAATTATATTTAATATCGTATGTATTTAAGATGATAATTTTTAAAATAAAAATAATAAAGTAAAACATAAAATCTAATTTGTAACATAAATAAAGCAAATGATTACAAGATTTAATAGGTTTGTTTTTAAATAAATAGTCATATTTTAATTCCTTTTGGTAGCTAATTATTTGCTATCGTAAAAAAGTTAATTAAAATTTTTTATTGACGATTTATTTTATAATATTACAAAATAATAGCAGAATGATATATATATTTATGTTGTTTTTATAAG
Source organism: Ceratosolen fusciceps (assembly GCA_018883505.1). Taxonomy (NCBI): domain Eukaryota; kingdom Metazoa; phylum Arthropoda; class Insecta; order Hymenoptera; family Agaonidae; genus Ceratosolen; species Ceratosolen fusciceps. The sequence continues at coordinate 181,468 of RCIC01000035.1, read as the reverse complement.
TATTTCAATATGAAATCAATTTTTTTTAGATTTCATATATTAAAATCTTTACTAAAAATTAGAAGATCCTTTATAGAACACATAAAATATTTCAACATTAACTTAGTCATAGTGTGATACATTCGAATAATTACGTTTATAACACAAACGGTTCGGCCGTGGCCCAAGTTAACAGCAATTTAAAATCGACCCTTATGTATTGACTCATAATACGTGACGTAAAGAAAATATATCGATTTTTATGCATCTAATCTGTGAAACATACATCTGTGAAACAAGTTACATACAAACAATAGTTTACGTTTTTTACTTGGCATTATCTTAAGAATCTTGAATAATGAAAATTAATTGAAACAGATTTATTAGTGCAATGAATTCATATTATGCATTGTTATTTTCGTCTAATTTGTTTTAATTATCTAGTACAAACAATACAATAACAAATTAAAAAATGTATTTATGTTAATGTTATTAACATGTTAATATTATCATATAATTTCGTTATCTTGTTTTGTAAATATTAATATTACGAACTTTATAAATTTTCTAATAATTTTAAAATTATTGTATATATATAAATAAAATTTAAAACTTTAGTGTTTATAAAGCAATTACAAAAAAAAAAAAGAAAAAAAACGAAATAGATTTGCAAATAAATGGTCAGTGATTTATATTGGTCATATTTTTCGTAATACAGCAGTTGGCGAACGGATGGATATCAGCCATAAAAATAATGGATACTTCACAGTATACTGATAAGTCGATGAATAATGGACTCTATTCCAAATTTGATTGGAAACTTCAGCCAATTCTTCCTCATGAATTTGTCCAATTGCCAACCTTTCAAAAATCTTTTATTGGCATTTTAAAGGATAAGAAAAATATCTCTAAAGTAATAACCAATTTGACAAACATTCTACCGGCTCCACAACATTTAAAACGTTGTACGGGGTTACGAATATATTTAACCTATGTTAATAAAATAAATGATAATCAAGAGAATTTAAAAATGTTTCTTATTGAAAAAGGATTTGATATTTCTCTGTTGGAGGATAATTTTGAAATTACCGATGTACCATCAGTAACACCTAAAACTAAAGCTCAGATGTCTTATGTTTCTAAATATTGGCCCATAAATTTTCATCCAAATCCTTATGTGGAAGCTTTAATATCTGGATCTATATTTAATAATGTAGAACTAAGTTTATTGGAGGCGTACATGAAATTAGTTATTTGTATCGCAGAAATAAGTGCAGTTGGTACGAAAGACTGTAATGGAAGTGCTATAATAATCGATCCAGAAAATGGAAATATCTTATCGATGGCTGGATCCAGATTAGATGAGCATCCAATGTGGCATGCTTCAATGTTAGCCATAGATCTTGTAGCTAAATTACAAGGGGCCGGTTCTTGGAAATTATTGAATAATGTCAAAGTGGGATCGAAAATTACTGGTGTAAGGGACGACAATCGAACTTTTCTTTACTATCCAGAATGCCTGGCAGACACCGATTTATGCGCAATCTCGAGTTTAATTTTTACTTATAAAAATCAAAAGAAGGTTAAAAATTATAAAAGAAAACTAGATGATACAGTTGGACCTTATCTTTGCACAGGTTACTGGGCGATCCTGTTGCGGGAACCTTGTCCCCTTTGTGCGATGGCTTTGCTTCATTCCAGAGTATCAAAGATATTTTATGGGGTATCTAATTCTCAAACTGGTATTCTTGGTAGTAAAGCTGTTCTGCACTCAGTGCCAGGATTAAATCATCGCTATCAAGTGTGGAGTTCTCTTCTAATTGACAAGTGCCTTAAAGCCCTCGAGAAATGTCGTTGGTTAGATACTTGAATTTTATAATTCTATACAAATACCTTCTTTAGTCAAGGTCAGGAAAAAAATTATTTATACAATTACCCTTATATATTGTTTATCTTTTTAAGTAAACAATAATATTAGACGTTTTAATTTAATATAGACTCGCAGAGAAGGTGAATAGACTGCTTAATTTTTTAATAAAATTCATTCATCTACTGTATTTTTAATTTTCATCAATAAATGAAAATTAAATAAATTTATTAATAATAATAGGGGTAGAATAACAAACTATTCTTTTTATCATTAAAATGGAGTCATGTGGCAGAGCATCACAAAGATTATACAGATAATGTTACTTTTGATACAAATAAAATACATACACAATATACGAACTAACATTAGTAAACAAAATTAGTAAGAAAAAAATGATTAATTTTATTATTTCGTTGTACATTAAATAAAAAAATTTTATAAATAATTTTTTCATTATATGACAGTTGAATAAACATTTTTTTATATATAAATAAAAATTTTATTTCGTAATTCTTCCTCTTACATTAACCGAATAACTTTTTTCATCATTAGGAATGTTAAAAAATAATCTAATTAACATTAAAATACTAAACAATTAAATTATATAAATTAAAATGAAAGTTTACGTTATGTTGTTATTTATTTTTTAAGTTCTTTTCAATTTATAAACAAAAACTTAATCAAATCGAATAATAATTTCATTTATTTTAGAATATTGTGAATATTTCAAAAAATCGTATTTTAAATAAATTTTATAATTGTTCTGAAATTATAAGAATAAAATGCAAAGCCATTTATTTTCCATCACGAATGATTTTGTAAAAACAATAAATATAATACCATTTACTTGTTTATTTATTATATGCATTTTAGTAATTTCATATTAATATTTAAAATGAATTTCTAATTTAATTTTACTTAAAATATTAATCCACAAATATTTAATAACCATAAATTAATATTTCTTAATATTAATATTTTATAATTTTATTATACTAGATACCTCTCTGCTAAAGAGTTAAGTTTTAAAGAGAATATTATATTAAAACAGTGTTAAAAGTTAATATTTAATAATAATAAATTATTTAAATCAAATAATACTTTATCATGAAGATTCGTTAAAATTAATTTTTGATCTCTTTATTTTAAAATGTTATAAATTTTTAAGTGACTATCAACTATAACAAATAAAATCTTTAGTGAAACCATTTTAAACAAAATAAATATAATTTATATATAATTGTATATATTGATATATAATTTTATATATATTTATATAAAATTTTTATAAATTTAAAATAAAATGTTTATAATTAAAAAGAAAATTAAGATGCATTTTAATCTTACTTAATATAATGCACTAAATTGAGGGATACTATTCTCTTAAAATGTAACTTCTTTATTTAAAATTGAAATTTAATTTTTTACTATAAGTTTATTATTAAATAATTTTTTGTATCACAAGTCATACTTATTAGCTTTGAATATCGTAAATTATCTATAAAAATTTGTTAAATAGTATTCATATATATTTATTAAGCAAATATATATTAGTAATTTTAATATGTAAATATTACTTTTTCTTATTATTACAATATTATATTCATTGAAAATTAAAATTAAAATATAAATATGAGGTGCAATCATATATTCAAAGTAGATGTACGTTCAAAAAATTATTTTGAGAACTAAATTATGAAAATGTATTCATAAAAAGAATGGTACTGTTAGAATTTGTTAGCGACTGCTTAAGAAAATTGATAGTTATTCCAAATTTTATAATTAATAGTTTTTATGCAACGATAACATTATAATAAATAAAATTATGAAAGACTGGGTAATATAAAACAAAGAGAAGAATAAGTTAAATAGATAAATTTTCTTTGTAAGTAAAAGCTTATTTACTTTTATTGGAATATTACTTTGTGATATACATGTAGCTGAGGAACTGCTTGCCGACCATTTTTATTGACATCAATTATGCCTGGCATTCCATCAATATTTCTGACCGTACTAAATATGCATGTAGATACAGTAACAAATAGTGCTGCGTTTCCTTACATAATATTTTATCAGAGTCAATCAATTATTATCAACTAATAATGCAAGATAAGGGATTTTCGTTTATTATAAAATCAGATTTTATCAGAAGTTATACAAATATCTACGTTACATGTGCTTCCAATTAATATATTATGGAATATATCTGATTATTTCATCTGGTATTAATATTTTTTTATACTATTACAATGATTATAGATGATTCTTTATTTGTACTTACAATACACATAAATGTTTCAATTATATTAATTAAAAAAAATAATTAAAAAAAAATACAATAATGATATTCAATAAAATATAAAATATATAAAGAATAAAGTTCATGACGTTTTATTCTTTTCGTAATTATAATATTTTTCAGGATTTTTAAATTAAATTTCATTTACTTTTTTTTTTAATTATAATATAATATTACTTATTGGTAATAAAAAATGTTCATTAACAGTATTATATTTATTCATGCATCTGTATATAGAGAATGAATGTTTAATATTTTGTAGTTTGTAAAAATGTTTGTAAGAATAAAATTATATTTTATATTATATATAATATATATATATTTTTTATATTATAATAAACTCAATTTATATAAATATAAAATACTGAATTTCTTATAAAATTAGAAATGAAGAATTTATATAACTGTGTGAGGGGAAAGAGAGGAATAAGACGGATGAATATCATTAATAAAAAATGAAGTGGGAACGACATAATTCCTCATGTATTTTGTTTTGAACTCTGTTTATTAATTAATTTTGCGTGCGTTAATTGTTTCAGGTTACATCACTGAATCGCCTCTTCGTGTTAACCATTCTTATGTGAAATATTCCTTGCATTTCATATTTTTCAAAAACGAAGACAAAAAGATGATAATAAAAAAAATGCAAACAAGTAAATCGTGATATCGACCAAAGTTTTTAAATAATATATTTAAACTGATTATAAGAAATATTATAGAATATAAATTTCTTGCATATTACTTTTTCCATAAATAGAATTTTTGGAAGTATAAAAGTTAGCAGTTAAGATAAGAAAAGCTTGTCTATGGCTAATGAATTATAAAATATTTGAGTGGAATTTTCCAAGGTGTATGCTGATAAAATTTAAAGAGTGAAATGAAATTAAGCTAATCGTTTATGAAACGGTATCGAAAAAAGGCCTAAAGTTACAACAAATTTGTGTAGAAAGAGAGAAAGAGAGAGAGAGAGAGAGAGAGAGAGAGAGAGATAGACAGACGCTTGACTCTCATCAAACTCTCCGAGTGACTTCAATTGAAGGTCTGATCGAGATGGTATAGGATTGGTTAAGCTCTTAATCATTGTCGATCCACTATTGGGTCGCTTTAACTTTGATATCCCTGCTGGCTAGACAGATTGCTTAGAGTGTAGAAAGAATAGATCGTCTATTCGTCATAAAACTACTGTATTTCGGTTCATTATTACTATAACGTTGTTCTGCGTCGCTTACATATCCATTGCATTCATCCACTAAGGCGACAAAAGTAATATAAAGCTTTTGTTATTCCCTCCTAAACTTTACTTATATATATAAATCAACAGACACGCGTATAACAGTTCGCGCATGTTCAAATATATAAAACTGCGAAATTCTGTCCTTTGATATGGTATAAATTGTTATAATTTTGTTTGAATTCATCGTATTTTCATACACTCCATACATGTTTGTGATCGTTTAGCATCGTTTTCGACACTGTCCACACATCTGTCGGTTTCTTCTCACAGTCGAGCCACAGACACGGAAGCGTGAAGTGAATGCGAAAAAAATTCATGATGTGCACTGCGATCAGATTTGAATATCTTGTCCTACTGGTTATTACTTTTTGAAAGACATTGATTTTTGCTATATATTTTTTTAGAATTTCAGCACAAGTTTAAATAGTTTTGCTAATTATATTAATCACTTTTATTGAGTGGTATTACATAGTTATTAATTGTTGACAGCGCAGGACCTTTATTCTTCTTAATATAGTGAAAAATTTATTTTGCTGTGTGAATTATGTATTAAATTTACTTCAATTGGAAAAACTTGAAATTTATATAATTTCTTTCAGTGAAGGACAGATCGCGCAATATTTTATTAATGTCAATTATTCGTTAATTTTTATCGACCATGGAGCGGAGGATTTTAAAAATGTGGTGATAGCGTGCCAGGCGGATATCTAGAACTATCGAGACACTAATCAGTGTGTGAATTTATACTACTTTTTATATTGCATCTGGAGATATATTACTCTCATCACGATTCGTTCGCAATACGAACCTTCCAATCGTAAAATATACGATAAATCTTGATATTTTCTCATTCAAATATTTTTCATGCCATAATCGTTTAAGCTTGACTCCATCGACTTTATTTAAATCTGATACGTTGACAATCAATTCGCTAACATTTAGTGATAATTGAAGCAATTTTTATGAGGGATTAAACAGTTAAGCTATTCATCTAATATACAATATTTTCTTTATATTATTCTTACTAGGAGAAAGGAAAAGTTTTACGTGTTTACAATATTATAGATTCTTACTCCGAAAACTTAAAGACAGTACTAAAACTGCACTAATAGAAGAAAAATAAGAAACTAAAAAAGCAGAAGCTTTTTAATCATCAGTGTTATAAAAATCTAATAAAAACATAAAGTATTTAATTAATAAAGCGACAACTGGTCGTGATAGAAAAGTATTATTATTTATTAACTACAAAATGTTCTTCAGTCAAGGCGTTGTCATGGTGTTCGAGGATGCGTTTATTGTATTTTCGCGTTTTTTGTCACTTAAATCGCGGGGCTGCGCACTCCTGGAAACTCATCGACAACGTGAAACTACTGGTATCAAGAAACTGTACAACAGTTTTTTTGTGATGTTCTAAGGCCTGTAGATAATACCTCACCACTGGGAGATACAATAAAAATCCTTACTTTTCTTCGAAGATTTTATAAGAAAAGGTCTTAGTTTTTGGGACTTAGTGATTATGCGTAACTGGTGTACGCGAACGAATAAAGAAGACGAATACTACAGGTAATCAGACGACGTTAGATTAGACAACGGCCGTTTTCTTTAGAAACTTTCTGAGATTGGTAAAAAGAAATCAATGCCTCAGCCTTTATATTTTTTGTAATTAGTTGAAAGGATTTTTTACAGAAAGTTTAAGTAAATAATATTTAAATGAAGTAAAGCGGAGAAAATGAAATGGGTGAATTAATAAGAGAATAGAAACTTTGCCTTGCTTCGGTTTTAAAGTCTAAGAATCAGCGCAGAGTACATTAAAGATTGTTTTGGAGTTGAATCGTTACTTATCAAGGCTGGTATCTTATTGCATATTAAAAATAAGTACAAAAGTTAGAGCCTTTTTTATTAAGATTTACAAAAAAGACCACTCAACTGATTCGAAAAATTAAGGATATAATTAAAATGGAACTGCAACTTATTATGGAGACGAGCACTGAAAGTATAGGTGGTGCTGTGTGGCTCACTAGTTCATTGTCACCAACATACCAACAAATTTCATCCGGCGATGATATTGCTGATAAGCAAGTAGGTATACTGATATATATATATATATATATATATTAATAAATCACATAATGTTAACATTTTTATAAATCGGTTGAGATGTATGCCTAAGACATTTTAAACGATTAACGTCATATTTTGTTGAAGTAAGCGTGCAAAAAAAAAATTATTAAAACAAATAAAAAGATAATTTCGATTCATTTAAATTCAGAAGTTCATTTAAATGTAATTCTAAAAAAATATGTTATATCTTAACATTTAGGCAGGTTAAAAAGTAATTCTTGTTAATGGAGAACTTATTTTAATGATAATTATTTCTTAAATATGAATAGAAATTTAAATTAAAACTTGGGACATTAATAATAAAATAAAAACTAAATAGTATAATAATAAAAATATATTATTTTATCTAGATTATAATTGTTTTTAAATAATTTGATAGTAAATATAAAACTAATATGCTTTATATTAAGAAAAATGTTTTAGAAATTTTATTTTTGCAATTCACGTCAATAGTACAGTAATCTTTGCTATTTACAATCATTTATCCTAAATATTTTTAAATTATTTTTTTAAAGAGTGGATGTGCTTATCTGAATTCGTGCAAAAAACCTATTTACATGGCTAAAATATTAAGTTATTCCCTAGAAAATAGAGCTATTTGATTATGTAAAATCTGAAATGTTACAGGAATCATTTAAATATAATTCGTATCAGGGTTACCTATATGTTTTCACCATAAATATTATTTATTGTTCTATGGTTCTATTTTGTGCCCTAAGAGATCGTCTTCATACACTATTTACCAATTTTGCACACCTGTGATTTTCATATTAGTGTACGCGATGAAAAAGGCATCTACGATAGATGACGCAGATATACAACCACCTGATGAGTGCCCCTGTACTACTTCCTCTAGACTTAATATTCTATATGAATGTAGTCTTAAAATATTACATTTTTAAAAATATTTTACTGACTCACTATACAAGAAATTAAAAAAGAACTAAATATTTATTAAATACGTAGTTTTAGATGTGTTATTAAAACGATTGTCAGATGAAGTTTTAATAATTTTTTTTATAATATTAGAAAGAATATTATAACAGGTTGTAGAGAGGTAATCCATTAATCACCTAACAGTATATGACGACAGAATTTAACGTAAATCATTTAAGCTTATAAATTACACTAGTTTAATTTTTGAATTCAATAAGATAACACTTTTAAACTCGGTTTGCTTTTATTTCATCTGACTTATTTTGCAATTTAGAGACTTAAATATAATCTATTTCAGAATCAACTTGTTAAAGATCGTATTATACTTTTAAGAAGTTGCAAGTGAACTTAATTCTCAGCGAACTGCAATAAATATTAGTTTTATTTCAATTAATTAATAAATATTAAATGTTTAAAATATTAAAAAAATTACCATGTTTATACTTTATATTTTATGATCTTTAATTTTATAATCATGTGATATTTGAAAATATTACAATTGTATTTAAAAAAAAATTACATGATATTTATTTCTTGCACATATAACATAAACTAGTACGAATTTGTTAATATTGAAATACAGTGTGACTAATTTTAATATTATATCTTCAGTATATTACATCATTAGATATTAAATAAAATTTAATATAATATATTAGTACTGTATTAAGATTAATATATTATGAATAGGAGCTAATGAATATAATTTAAAATTCAAAAATAATTTTAATACCTGAAGAATAGTATATTGAAATGATGAAAAGTAGAATATCTTTATCATTACATGGCAAATGTTCGGAATAGTACTCACGAAGCTTAATTGTTTTAATTTTGAATAATGAGTTAATAAAAAAGTGAATACTCAAATGTTTGATTAATAGTAGCTAAGAATTAAATGTATTTTGAAGTATGATTAATATAAGAATATTTTCTATTGATTTTAAGCTATTGTTTATTTATTTTATGTTACTATTTATAAAAGCACGTGTTGATATATAATAGAAAATTTTTTTAATTCCTAGAATCAATTTTATAATATGTATTTTATTTTTCGCGTTTATTTGCATATTTGCAAATAATATATGAATAATGTACGAATGTATTTATATTTATATTTATATTTATATTTATATTTATATTTATATTTATATTTATATTTATATTTATATTTATATTTATATTTATATTTATATTTATATTTATATTTATATTTATATTTATATTTATATTTATATTTATATTTATATTTATATTTATATATTTTTACTTGCTAAATTAGTACGCAACTAACGAAAAATTGACGATAACTAATTTTTTTTAGTTCAGTTAGTTTAATTACCGCTCCAATTGCTTAAAGAATTTAAAATATATCTATTTTCGATATATAATTTTCTATCGAAAAAATTTGTTATCTAATATGAAATTGCTATTATATAATATTGTAGTTTTATTTTAAAATAATTAAAAGGCTTTAAATGTTTGATTTTACACTATACTATCATTTTATGTAGTTAAATTTTTATTTGATTTTATAAGTTTTTAGCTTATAAACATTTAAAAACTGAAACAAATGACAAATTTATAACTGATATTAACGTAAATTATGTATAAAGATATTATATCAGCTATAAAACGTACGTATACATTTTACTTATAAATAAAAAATATTCTATATAAAAATCATTGAAATATAACGATAGTATTTATTTATCATCTAAAACATTAACTATGCCTTCTATTGAAATAAATTTTTAATATAATCTGAAATTATTTATTAACATATTAAACAAGATATTTTATTTCATGAAGAAAAAGACATTGTTTAATTATTGTATTAACGTAAAAAATTAGTTTATAATATTTTCGCTAAAATATTAATATATAACTTTAGATATTATGAATTATATAAATTAATAATAAAGTAAGACATTTTAACGAATTTTTTTATTTAGTAAATAATTCCTTAGTCTTAACAATCATATTTTTTAGGAAATATTTTAATAAAATCTTTTATGAATTAGAAGTATTTATTTACAAAATATATAAATGCACGTATTAATTATTTAATTACTCTTAAAGAATATATATTTACATAACAGTATAGAGATCTGCTTCAGTAATAACGAATTATATTCAGGAAATAGATTATTGAAGTATAGAAAAATATTACATTAATATTTTATTGTTCAATTACGTAACTATAAATAAGGAAACGAAAAGTTAAGAAAAAAACAATTCTACTAATATAAATTTTAATTCTATGCACACGTGAATAAAAGGCCTCACTGAATCACGAAGAGACGCTGAATAGCCATTGGGAAGACAAACAACTCTCACTGAAGAGTTCACCAGCTCATCAGCCCAATCTGCATCATAATTATAATCAGCAAAAAAATAACAATAACAATAACAATAATAATAAAAATAATCATGACCCTGATTCGCCATTAAGTTCATGTGATCAATCACCTGAACACAAACTTTTGATCGGAGAATCAAGCCTCCACTCGTCCCTGCGATCTCAAGAACAGCAATCCCAAGTATTGAAGCGACGAGGTAACGGACTGTATCAGCAGCAACAACACAAATTTATCGAACCGGAGAGGAAACTCTCACGAAAAAATGGTTAGTTTATCTGCCACTCTGCTTTAATTACTGAATTAAGTATGCAAATTAAGAAAAAATGTATAACATTTTCCGTGCTTATATATGTTTATGTATTTTACGTTTTTATACTACATACTATTTCAAACTAAAAAAAATTAATTTGTAATTCTTTTTAATTGTTATTACTGAAATTTTTAAATATTAAACATTATTTTAATCATAATTATATACTATAAACATTAAATCTATTGAAAACGTAATACTAATCTTGAAAGAACTTAATTTCTTTAAAATATTAATAAAAATAATCGGTTTGCTCAATTCTCTACAATTTATTGTATTTGTAAAGAAAAAAATTTGTGAAAAAAGAGTTTAAAAATTAATATTTATTGATGATAAAATATATATGTCATATTATAAAAATAAATTGAGCTAACAAGTATTCCTTTATTAAACAATTTGTTTATATACAATAATACAGATTTATAGAAAAACTTTCGCTACTAAAAACCTTTGATATTAATAATTAATATTAATATACTTGTTTAAATAAATTTTTTTTGTAGTATTCTAAGTTTTATAAAAATTAGTTTATGTTCATATAATAATATCTTGATATTTCTTAAATAATCTATTTGTTATAAAAAAATAAAATAAAAATTAATAAATATATCTGCATGCAAAATGACATAAAAATTATATTTAAATAAATAATAATACATTGATTAGATAATAATACATTATCTAAGTTATAGTTAAAATAATGTTGAGAAACTAGTTTAAAAAATAAGCTTGTCATTTATATAATAGCTTACACTAGTTAAAAACTAATAGTTACTTCTATTGCGTATAATTATCAAAACCTTCTGTTCATCGTCATTTAATAATTACTTTTACATTATGTTAGTAATATTTGTTTCTCTTTATTTTAAATTATGATTTTAAAAACTTTAATTATCACTTAAATTAGCTTAATTTAAAAACTTAAAAACTTAAAAACTTAAATCAGCCTTTACAGTTTACATGCAATAAGAAAGTTACAATTGACAATAAAATATAGCTAATTATTAAATTATTATAACTATATTCTATTTTTCGGTATACGTAATTCTATGATATTAATATCATTAGAACTATTTATTAGTTTTAATTAATTCAAATGAAATAGATTTGTATAAATATTTAATTAAAACTAATTGATATATTCCTATATTGAGGATATATAGGGAGCAATGGTTCTCACGTGTGGTCAACTCAGATTGAAGAACTTACTGAACATCTTGAAACCGATTACGATAGTTCACTATCAGCCCTTGCTGCTTCTGATCTTGCGACAGCTGTTGTTTCTTATAATATGAGGTAAATTTTATATTATCTGTAAAAATGAATAAATTATATATTTTTCCCAATTACATTTATTTGGGGTACGACATCTGCTTAATATTTTAAATATATTGTTTAATTAAAATGCCATCTTTTTATATATGCCCTGTTATGCCCATTGAATTCAATGGTGAACAATTTTTGGTGTATAATATTCAATGTCAATAACAACTATTTGAATATGCCATGCTATTTATCAAAAGGTAAATTCATAAATATTTAACAATGTTTTTTTTAAACTAAGCATTCAGTAATGCTTAGTATTATGGAAAATGTTAAATATTTTTTAAAATAATAATCACAAAAATATTAATAAACGTTATCGTATTATTTATTAACTTGAATACACACAAAAATTCGCTGAAAGTATAAAAATTCTTGGCGTGTGGAATAAAAAACCTATTTGAAACAAACTGATCGCATAAGTTTCACCTCAGTCACTTATCTTAGAAAAGTTGCATACTTTATAATTATTAAATTTGATTTTTTAATTAAAACGTAAAAAAAATTAATATTAATAACATATCTATATTAGTAAAAATACTATAAATTTATTAATATATTAACATTGAAATTAAATCTATATTAATTTACCGATAATAAGTGAATTATATACTGAATTTTTAAGTGCAAGAACAAATTAATAAAAATATGAATATGAAAGGTTTAAACAAATTTATTTCAATAGTAATATATAATATTATTTGCCTATAGAATTATAATATATGAATAGTAATATATAAATATAATTCGATATTGCAAAAAAGTTTACGGTTATACTTGTTTTGTTCGATAAATTGCTTTTATTTCATTTTTAAAAATCTTTAAAAATTTGTACATATCATGCAGCATATAAATCTTGTAATGCAAGAATATTATGATTTAAGGATCATAGATAGAACAATATTTTTTCAGTAATATAATAAATCTAGCCTCACAGATGAATATACACATAAATTACGAATTTCTAAATTATACATGTCAGAAGAACTTAATATATATTAGCCTAAAAAATATCAATTTCTCTCTCTCATGTATACATAAATCTTACGTATTTTTAATTTACTTTCGATTTATGTAACGCAATACTCAGGAGTTCAGTATTATAGGTTAATTAATGTTTTGGAATGAACATGTGTTTTGTTAAAATAAATGATTAAATTAAAAGTTATTTTTATTTATATAACTTAAAATAAATTATAAAGATAAAAAATATTTTCCCTTGATTTATAATTTACTATTATGTCTAATATAAATTGTCAATTATTAATTATTAATCTTATTTTAAACATTTCTCAATTGAATTTATTTATTTATTTAAGTATTTTATTTAAATTAAGTATAGGGATTTATTGTATAAAGATTAAAAATAATTTAATATAATTATATTTAAAAATTGACGTCCGCCAAAGCAATCTTGCCTCTCTTGACGCCACTATACGCATCCACTATGCCTCCAGCAAAAATACCACCCGGGACCTGCGTAAACGTATCCAACTGACTTTCGGCTACGTGTAAGAGCGCTGAAAAAGAGGGTTCGCTTTGATCCGATCGCAGGAGTCTTCGCTACGTCGCTGTCAAAAAAGAAGGCACGGATTACAACAGCGGATTTATTACCCCACTTGATTGCCAATTACAAGTAGTAGATCGCGAAGCATCCACGCGGCTCTTTCCGTCATACCACCTAATCACGGTATTCTTGTATAGGAAAACTTTCGAAACCTTCTCGGTCTCTCTCTCTCTCTCTCTCTCTCTATTTCTCTCTCTCCTTTCCCCAGGAAGGTTTAATTTTTTAAATACAAACCCCTGTCACAGCAACAGCTGCACCACCTACAAGATGGATGATCGCTATCTGCCATCGTCATCAGTTTAAGGTATAGACTCCTTGAACCTTAAGATTAAGGATTATTCTTGCCTATTAAAGAAGTAGACTTCCCCTCGAAATCTCCGTCAGGTATTCACTGCTATGCATGTGTACCTTTCGTCGCCCCCGTCACGACGCTTTGCAAAATATATAATAAAAAATTTATATCCATGCTAAAGAATATATTCAGTATAAATGCTAGTTTTACATTTATGCTTTTTTTTTAAATTGTTATTTATTTATTTATTTTTGCTTTTTTTCGTTACAGTGAGGCTCTGCTAGCTTTACCGTCCCTCACAGTATTTAAACAAGAAGCGCCGTCACCCGAAAATCAACATAATAACATAATGTGAGTTCACGTATTTCTATTTTATATTATTATATTGTATCTTAATCATTCATATATTTTCAAACTCCTCTTTAATTATATATCTACGTTTTAGAATATTATTTTTTTACTATCTAATATTCAATTAAAACTTATAAAAATCACAAACTTTAAAATTTTTTACTACTATTACTATATATTAACATAAAATATTCTTTTAGAAATTAAAAATTTATGATTATAATTTGCCACAAAATATTAAAATTGAAATTAAGTCATATTTACTTATAATCATTAAAATGCATAATAATCCATATACACAATTAATTAAGAGTAATTAGTAGTATATAAATGTTAATTCTAAAACAATGAGTTTTCACATTTAAACTATTATTTTAGGTAGTATCTTTATAGTAATTGATTTGTAATTTTTTCAGCTTAAATCATGTTACTCAAAGAGCTGATCAATTAACAATCAATGGCAATAATCACGTGGAAGCGGACACTAATAATAATGGTCAGAGCTCATCAAACCTAGATCAATTAATTTATACATCAAATAATTATTCATCAAATTCTTCCTGCGCCAACCATGTGTCTTCTTCGCAACAAGGCAACGAGTTAAATAAGGAATGTCGGTAAGTTGATTGAGAAATTAAATCAATAATAATAAGAATAAATCAGAGTGTTATATTAATTATGCGTATATATGTATATACATATTTTATTTTTTATTTATATTATAAAACATTATAATAAATTATTATGTATTTAATTTTGTTACAAAATATTTAGAAAAAATAGAATATCGATACATACATTGAACTTTTGTAATTATTTTTTATTACCAAGTTATTTTTAAACTGTATTATTTTAGAAAACTACTATATTTAAATATAATAAAAGATTACTTTGTTTAAAATTTTAAATTAATAGTCAATAACATAATATTTAAAATTATTAACTACGATAAAATTTCTTTGTAGTTTTCAATATGTCTTGGTTGCCCCAACTAGTATTGCTACTAAAGTTAATGAAGAGACTTTAACGTATCTCAATCAAGGCCAATCATATGAAATAAAGTTTAAAAAACTGAGCGATCTGTCAACTTATCGTGCAAAAATTTTAAAGGTAAATATGTAATACATGATATAATAATGATTATGCTTAAATTATGTTTTAAATGTTTAATCATTTTAGTAATGCAATGATTTGATTATTTTATGGTTTATAATTTTTCTGGTTTGAACTTTAAATATTTATATAAATTATGGAACTAAAATTTTAATATAGATTTTTATTTCTACATTCAGTTCTCAATTTATTGAAGAAATAATAATAAAAGTAAAATCATGAAATCATAATTTTGAGTTATTAAATGAAAATCTCCTAATAGACATTAATAATAGATTATAATAATATGAGATTGTTTTACTATTTCAGTCAACGATTCGAATCTGCTTTCACGAACGCCGCCTTCAATATACTGAACGACAGCAAATTTTAGCATGGCAACGCGCTAGACCTGGTGAACGTTTACTGGAAGTGGATCTTCCTCTTAGCTACGGCATGATCGATATTAATCAGCCCTTGTCTTCCAATAATAGCGTTGATTTCACATGGGATTCTAGTAAGGATATTGGCTGTTATATTAAGGTAAATGCTATTAATTTAAAAAGAATTTTATTTTGTAAATGTAAATATAATGAAGCATTGCAATATTAATATAAATAATAACTACAGCAATAAACGGCTCTTCTGATCGTATCACAATTATAATTTTCATGGTATGAGATGTCCGAACTTTCAAATCAGACTAAGAACATTTCTTTATAGCATAATACATGTTAATGCATATTTGAGAAAAGAGAAAGGAAAATTTAGGAACATTTTCCAAATAAGTAGAGACTAATATTTTATAATAAATTTGTTTATTAAAATATAAAAAATTGCAAGAAATAATTTGCATGCGTGATTACATTTAACTTTTCGTCGGGGCGTGTTTTCTAAAGTACATGCGCAAGGCTAAGCAAAAATCTATATCTCCATAAAAATACAGTCAATTATATACATTCTGTACAGATAAATTGCATAAGCACAGAATTTACTCCAAAAAAACATGGCGGCGAGAAGGGTGTGCCGTTTCGGATCCAAGTAGAAACTCACTTACCCAATGGAATTCAACTACACGCAGCTTCTTGTCAGGTGAAAGTATTTAAATTGAAGGGAGCTGATCGTAAGCACAAACAGGATCGCGATAAGATACAACGACAACCACCTCACGAGCAAAACAAATATCAGCCGAGTTACGATTGTACTGTGCTTTCCGATGTAAGTCCCCCGTATAATGAAACTCAATGTTAATAAATATTTGGCGCTTTAAAAATTTGTTTAACTAACATTTCGAATGTCACGTAATTATGCTACGATCCAACTAGTATTGTAATGTAAATTTTAATTTTACACCTTATGTAATAATAATTGTATAAAAAATGTTTTACTTTAAAATGAAAAATTACTAAAAATTTTCTAGTAATTTTGTTACCTTAAAAATAATTCCACAATCGATTTTTTATAAATTCTTTTCGAGCAGATTGATATTACAATACTGAAAATTTACTATTTATTAGATATATTTAAAAAAATACATTTTTTATGTATTTCTTCATATATTATTGATGTTTATTTTTAAATTAAATTGACTTATAAAAATAAAAATTAAGAATTGATAAGATAGATACAATAAATATTCGTAAATGTTTATAGCTCATTTTGTAAATCAATATATAGTTCTAGTAAAATGTTTATTTTTTATATTTACAATATTTTTATATATTCATAAGTTTTAAATTTTATAGCTATAAAATTTTTGTATTAATATTTAAATAAATCTATAAATACAATGTATATGTAATATCAAAATTATTTTAAAAATTAAATTTTCAAATTAATAATTTAGTAAATAAATATTACATGTTTCAAATAACATGTAATATTATTTAACTATTATAAACAAATTTTTTTAACAAATCTGTATTTGCACTTAAAATTAAACAAAGCTTAATGCTTTTAAATGTACAGGTTCTAATACTATTTTACTTATACCTTTAAATAGCACCAATTATTAAGCATATAGTTAATGTATTATGATTATTTTGTTTAAGATACGTCTTGATACACTTTCAACATCCATTTCTGACAATCAAAATATAGAAAGTCCCTATTCTCTTACTTATGTTGTGTAAGTATGCTTTGAACTTTTTTTCTTTATACTCACCACATTAGACAAGAAGTGTATATGTAGGTTAGTGAAATAATAAAAGTATGTGTATTAAATTTAATTGCAGATCTTTAAATATTCATTATATATGTATATATTTATCAAAACCGTATGGTTTTTTATCTGCTTTAATGTTTATAATTTAAAATTTATAAAGTGAAATTATTTTTATATTTTATTTATTCTTATCAAACATATATTACTATTTATTTAAATTAATAAAAACTGTTATATATACTTGTCATGTATACAATTTATTTAATTTATCAACTGATTGTTAATTTAATCATGAAAAATTCTTTTTTGAATAATAAGCTATTATAAGTTTTATTTTGAGATGTTTGTTTGTTATTTTAATAGTTTGAAACTGTATTTTATCACAGCAGCAAAAAATATTTTAATATTTTAATTAATTTCAGTTTATCAAACTCAGTTCATTATAAGAAATAAGATTAATATACTTAATTCCTTTTTTGATGCTATAATTGTAAATAATCAGAGACAGACTCAATTGTTTAATCTATTATAAGATATATATTTTATAAATTTTTATTTATAGTAACGTAGTAGATCTATATATCCATTTCATTTTATTTAACTTTTATTTAACTAATCATATTAATTGATCGCATTCAATTTAGTATCTACTATACAGTACATAATATATATATATACATGTATGTATGTATTAGGAGTATATCAACATTTCTTTTATTCAAATTATTATAAGTTATAATGTACATACGAGACCCAGAGAAAAATATACACAATAATTCTCTTCTACATGTCGTTATCTGTAGTAAATGAAAAATTTTCAAATTTTTTTTACTTGATTTTTTTTGGATATTACAGAAACAAAATTATAGTACAATTATTATAGAATTTTTATAACAAAAAAGATTAATGTATTTTATGTATAATTATCATAATATCACTTTATTCAATCAGTCAAACGTTTTCTTATTTTGTTATCACATACTCTCAATTGCATCTTTCTTCTGCATATTAGAAGTCGTCATCTCGTGATACTCTTTGCTCTCACATAACTTCACCTATAGTATACATATACGCCTATGCTGTTCTCCTACATGGACCCTATTATCCAATTGGATAATTGGATACCATAAATTGGACCCTAAATATATTTTATCAATTAAGTATTAACGTAAAATTAGGGTTGAAGGTAATGTTAGGTAGATGAAGAGTATATATTATAATAATCAAATGTGATTTTTATTTAATACTTGTTAATTGTTTTATATTAATATGATCAGTTATACAACATCAAAATAAATTTGTAATTATATAAGTTGAAAATTTTTAAGACTTCTTTTAAAATCATTTTATTATTATTATTATTATTATAGCTGTTGTTGTTGTTGTTGTTGTTATTATTATATAAAAAGTTTAATCAGCTCAGGAGTGAGGAGGGAAAAATTTCATAAGTAAAATTCAGCAATTACGAACCAGAAACAAAGAAATAATGTATTTATCATTATTGCGTGGGCATAAAAACTTTTCCCCCACTGAGAGAACAAAACCTTTGTATAGTGATTAACTCAACCGAATAATTTCGTGAATTAGATCCATTAACGCGAAAAGTGAGCGCTTTTCGAGCTCAATATTTTGATCATTCCTTTCTAAATTTATTATAGATAAATAAAATAATATATAAAAGGAAGTACAGCTCATATGTAATTTATACTGGTCAATATTTGATTAAAGTAGTATACATTACAAATTTTCTGTTGTTCGTAAGAAATTGAACGTGGTAATGGGCAATTTTTATGTTATCCAATTAACCATTGTTTTAAATAATTTTAATTCTTATTATTAAATATTCAAATTTTATTATTTTAAGAGATATATTTATATATAAAAATATTCTTATTTTTTATTTTTCATCACGCATATAAAATATATACACGCATACAACCTAATTTTAGCTCTTAAGATAAAAGTTTTTGAAAAAATAGAAGCAAAATATTTAAAGTTTTTATGTGATTAAATAAGAAAATTGTTATCAGTAAAAGTTTATTTTCATGTTAAATATTTATAATTTTATTTGAATAAAGATTATACTAAATATTGAATTTGACTAAGATTCGTATTCTACAGTAATACCTGTTGCTATTTTGATTTATTCAGATTGATTTCGATTTTATTTATTTTATTTCTTTTATTTAAATTACTAAACAAATTAAAATGAAGATTTTAGTTAAAAAATATTATCTTGACAATATCTGTTATCGTCCTCAGTGAAGAATTAATTTTAAATAATATAGTCGAGTATGTCACGAGGACTTCGAGGTTTTCCTTTGATATCGTCTTGCTATATTTTTTCTATCACAAACTGTTCGTGAACTCCAGTTGGCGCGGATCCGTTCGAATTCTTTATTCCGCACTCTTTATCATTTTTTTTCAAAATTCTATTTTCATTTTTCCTTTCTTCCTTTTATTCGCGGGTTCACCTATATTTTTTTCTAGTTGTTGGGTCAAACTGGGTCAAGCGTGAGAAAGCGCGTTTTTGTCAAATCACCTTATTTTATATAATTTTTCAACACGATATTAATTTTACATAAAAACACTGTTTTCTTTCTAAAATTTTTTATTTTTGAGCTCATCGTGGTAAGAAACTTGTTTAACACTCTACGTACCAACTGTTTTTCCATCGGAGAGTTCACCTTCGAATCCCAAACTCATCGGTACGAAGAACCTCGAATGCAAACACTTTTCATTTTCAATTTTTTTTTTTATTTTTCTGTTTTTAACGAGCTACAAAACTCGTCTGTTCTCGCGAGACGAAATCGTTTTTTTTTTTATCTTTTACTACGACGCACTTTCTCTTTTACTTCCGATCAGACTATGGATATTAAATACAGACTGTGTTTAATTTAATATTTAATTTTTGGGAACATTTAATTTTTATAAAATAATTTTTTTCTTGTGGTATTAGGATCAGTTCATAATAATATAATAAGTACAAATAACTTTCTATTCTTATTTAAAAAATTTGTTCATGCTTTTGAAATTAATTTTTTTATGATATAGTTGTAAGGCTTTGAATAATATAATAGTAAGCTTTATTTTAATAAAGCAGTACTAAACGGATAGATGATCGTGAATGAAGTAAATGTTAAAACATTAAAATATTATAAGTATTACCAACCGGCTAATACTGAACTTTAATTTGATCTTCTGCAGTATTATGTAGGATTTTACTCTATATATTTATATTTTAATTTTATGAATATTGTCCTTTTCTTAAATTTTTATTCACTGCTATGGCCAAAAATTTTAAAGTATATAATAGTAAAAATATTAAATATTATAATAATATTTAGTTATAATTTGTATTATAGTTTGTATAATGCTACTGTATATCTGTATAAATTACGCGTATATACTATTTAGGTATTTCATGACGTTTTACAAAATATGATGTAATCATGATGTTCGGAATAATACCCTTGGTTAATAAAATTTAATTATTATCGATAAGAAGAATCCAAAAGTGAAGAAAATTATTATAATTTTTTTTTTATGACTTATAAATGCAGTACATCCGCAATAATAAAAATACCGTATATCAAATTATATTTAAGGGAATTGCTGGTTTATCATAAATTCTTTTGATGCGCTATGATTTATAATGATGTAAGCAACAAAAGTATTTGTAGATTTTGAATTAAGTTTAAAACTGGAACCACGAATATTTTGTAAATTTAGTTTGTTAGCATAATTATGGAGCATAGTTGATAGAGAAGCTTAAAATAGGGTAAAATATTTAATGATGAATGAAAATAATATATGATATTAACAAGATGAATAATAATAGTATGGGTGATAGAATAGATTAAATTAAATCGTAAATTAAAACGGATGAGTAACAAATAATCCGCTAAAAATCGAAGAATCCTTGGGTAATATTGAGCTACTTAACGGATCAACATTGACTTCACGGCTCATACAGCAAAACCATCTGGAAGAACTAGACATATTAGACTAAATTGCTCGTGAAAGCCAAGTAAATATTAGAGGGTGGTGGGAACCGTCGAAGCGGAAGATCTAGCTTATATTGGCTATGGGTAGGGAGCAACGATACTTGTGACTAAGAGCCGTATCCAGAGCGCACACGTGCAGAATTGTATATATGGTAATGACAAAAAAACAACATGTACATTAAGGCTCAGATTGGGAGATTTATATGATGATCGCAAGCAAGTCTGGATGCATGAATTTTAGCATACATAGCACTGTTTAAATTAGCTGATCGCTAGCGCGAACCACGGTTCATGAAGATATTCGCTCTGTCTTCTCTCTGTTTTCCCCCTACCATTACCGACAATCTATCTAAGGCTTATGAGGCTCAATCAAGTTGTTGGCGCTAGTTGCAACGCTCATGAAAAAAGTATATATACTGTATAGGTTCTTTTTTTTTAAATAAAGATACTTAATAGTTTATAAAAAACTGAAATAATAGTGACAAATAAAAGGATTTTGAGCGTCATTACACTTATTGGAATAAGCCGAAAACTAAACTGATTACATGTAGTAATTTCAAGAAGACTTTTTTTCACGTTATATATTTTTGTAAATATGTGTAAAAAACATTTTCGTTCACAAAACTAAATATTTATTTACGCTTAAAAAAATTAATAAGATGATTAATACAGAATAGTCGAGAATGTTTTAATGATTTTTTATATTTCCATCTATTTTTTCGTAGGCATATTTAAATAACAACATACAGTTACAAATTATGTAATATCAATATTTCTAAACACCAAATTAAAATAAAAATTAAAAGAAATACAGCAATAGATATATTTTAAAATATATCTATTATAATTTAGGTAACGAAGGCAAATAAAAAGTAGATAAAAAGTATATACATAAGTAATAATCATTAGTCGAACATATCTCGTAAAATAATGTCGTTCTGATTTTAAGTCATTAGCCTTTTGAAAAATATAAATTGAAATACTTAAGGAAATATTTTTTCCTTATTTTTCTAATATTTATGCAATGATCTCGAGCAGATTGAAATTAATTCACTGTAATATTATACGAATATTGCAACACTTATAAAAAGTTATTCAACATACGTAAAGGAGTAGACAAGAATAAAAAGTTAGTGTGAATATGACATGTGAAATAACTGACAAAACTATTTGTCAGAGATTATGTTAGGTCAAAAACAATGTTGAAATCTAGAGTCTTTCTACGGTTAGTAATGCGAGATAGAATGTCGGATTCGTTGTCAGATTTACGCATTCATACCAAGATTTAATTTCGCCACGGTCGCATATTGAATTATTAGTATTATAACGAATTAACATCATTGCCACGCCAACCTCCAGAGGATCAATCAATGCAAAGTATGAAAGAAGACATTACAGATAAAACTTAAAAACATCAATGTGTAAGAATGTAATTTTTACTCAAATATTTTATAGTTTTTGACTCTGTAATTTATAAATTATTATTGATTCTTTTTATTATCTATTAGATCACATAATTTTAAAAATTCCGTTATTTTGATTCCAATGAAACCTCTTAACAATCAAGCTTTCATTGATAGACATTTCAAAGCTTTTTCTTACATAAAAACAAAAAATAAGAATTTGAATTAATACTAATTCATACTATAATTATTGATAAAAAATAGTCTTTCAAGCGTGAACTTAACCAACTTGTGAATTTTAATTTAAATAATTAATATTTTCCAAATAAAAATTATTTAATGAATTAGCACGTTCTCATAGTAATACAGTATTAACAGTTAATTAATTTTGAAAAAAATTAATAATGTTTATAACGTGAAACAATGTTGAAAATAAAGATACTTCTAGTAACAAAAAAAATTTTTTATTCTGTATTTTTTGAGTTACATTCTCTTGAAAAGATACATTTTCAGTATTAGTAAAATTCTAAAACGTCAATATACGTCATTAATGATTAAACTAACTTCTTAATGACCATTTATTTGTTTCAATTTTATTTATGAATTGTTCATTGTGTAGGTCGCGCTCTATATTTTAACGCTATTCATATAATATAATGATAATCAAATTTTCATCTAAAATATAAATTTTACATCATGTTTTGAAATATTATTGAAAAAACTAGAAATTAAAAATTATAAAATATTTCTTCTTCTTTATAAAAAGTTTCCTGGTTATAGTATACAAATTATAATTTTATATCAAATAGATAGTAAACACTTTAGATAAAAGACATCAATCAATTTATTTTCAATATATCTTTAATAATATCTGCAAAATACTTTTAAAATTATATATTTTACAGTCATAATATTATAAATAAGTATTTACACCGTTATTATAAAAGATTTTCTTTATTGTTTGAATACTCAGTAATACAAAACTAAAATAAAATTTTATCATATTTCAATTTAAATTTTTTAATTTAAGTAATGTATAAATTACACTAGTGTCATGATATTCTGTCATGTTTGTATAGAAAGAAAAGTAAATTAATCAAATACTTTATCCATGACTAAATAATTTTTCTTTTTATTATAAATTAAAAATTTAATGATTCAAAATATAAACGACATTTTATTATAAATATTTACTATATTATGACATATTTAGTTTTTTTCATGATTACACTATCTAACGTTCTGATAATTTAAATTGTTTTACATTTATTGAACATTTCACGAAATAAAATGTAAAGTAGATAATTCATGCTTCTTTATATCAATAGTTTTGCAACAAAATAAGAAGAAATATATAATTTATACAAAAATAGATATAAAATATAATAGAAAAAAGTAATATGAATTACTTTTTATTTTTTGAATGAAAAGAGATAAAATTGTTAAATATAATTTTTCACTATTATTCTGAATTTTAAAAAGAAAATTATTGATATTTTTTTATTTAATAAAAATGATTTTTTATTTAATATTATTTTATTTCATATCAAAATGAGTTTTTTATTTTCTTTTATTGATTAAAGTGGATTGCTTTTTTTAGTTTTATGTTTGATTTTATTATTTACATCATCAAGCCAGTGCGAAATATTAATTAAATCTAAAACAAAAGAAAACAATGTTTATACAAGCATGAGAAATAAAATTTTTCAATTATAAAAAATCGTAATGAACACACTTTGCTATATCATACTACCTTTGCTTAAGTAATATATAACAGTTTTCTGTAGTTTTTCACGCAGGGCATGAAGTGGACAAAGATTAAAATAATTTAGTTTTTTTTTAATCATTGAAAATTAAAATGAATTCTAATAATAAAATTTTTATTTGAATAAAATTACTGTTTCTTTCATAACATTTTTTCATTTTTGTTACTATTGAATTCAATCTATATTCGTTTATAAATAAATCTATTTATAAATCTACGAAATTCTTTACAGTCGTATATTTGCTGTACACAAGCATTAAATTATAATTATAATATATAACAATTATGATATTTGTGACAAAATATTGAGTTTGGTAAAGTTATTTATAAAATGGATTGCCTTATAAATTATATGAATATTGTATTTCAACTATATTATATATATAATATAAAAATTGTACATTAAAATTTACAATATTTGTACTATTATAAATATATGATACCTATTAAAATGCGTATTATAAACTAAATGTTTTTTTTTGTCTGTATCAACAAGATGACGAAAGTCTTTTCTGATATATCCGTGATTGAAATTGACTTGCCTGTCGAAATTTCAATTATAGTTAAAGACTTTAGTTAATTTATTTAAGTCTTGACGTTCGAATTCAGTAGTTAATGTCACTTGCTTTCAAAAGAATAATGTCTTAAAATTATTCACAATTTCATCATTTAAGTATGGACTCAAATCATTAGCAGAATTATAATCTAAACTTTAAACGGCATGTCAATTTTGTTAACGACTCCAAATATGTTAAATAAATGTGGAAAAGAAAAATAGCCCTTGAATATAATTCTAGCTAAAAAATTAGCTTAGTTGTAACTCTGATTGAAGAGACTTTAATTTACAGGTCACCACAGAACCGAGCGGCGATCAGGAAAAGCCCTTCTAGTACGTCGGTGGCTCTCGCTTTGCCCACGAGTTCGGGAGCAGTGCCTAATGTTCCCACTTCGGAATCCATCAAAGAAGATATTGTGTTAGCATCGGCGCTTCCTTTGACTACTTCTATTCTGACAGAGCCAACTTACACCGAAATAAATGTTAGCCCTCGCGTCTCTTTCTTTTTTAAAGTCATCCAGTTGCCCTTTAATCTTCACATTTATTTATAAGTATTAATACTTTCGTAATACAATAACGTAGAGAATTTTTTTATTTTTATTTTTTATTTTTTTAATTGTATTGCATAAATTATTATTGTTGTTATTTTTATTAGTACTTAATTTTATAAGAAATATTAAAGAAATATTATATTTACTGCATACATAGATTTACTTATTTTCCATTTTACATTACGAAAATAATAATTATAATTATATACTGAATAATCAAATTTAAATAAATGCATATATATATAACTATGCATTCATAAGAAATAGTCATGCATGTAGTTTCTTTTGACAATTAATTTAGTTTTAAAAAATATTTTGTTAAATAATAAACAATAAAAAACATTCGACCTTAATAATAAACGATTAAAGAAATATATTCCAATATATTCCATTTTAAAATTGGAATAAAAAAATTGTGCCATATTATAATTAAATTACAATATTGAAATTATAATTTAAGAATACATATTTTAATACATTTTTATTTATTTAATGATATTTAACTAATAACACTAAATTTTTTTTTAAATTTGTTTTTATTATATAAACATATAAAGGAACATAATATATCTCTTTTTATTGCAAATCGGTTGTAAAATTTGAAAAAAATATTAACTACAAATGAAGACACAAATAATATTTTATTAATTAACTTATTTAATTATGAAATAATTTTACATTGATTAACTTTTATTATTTGATTATTAGAAACTTTTATTATTAAAAACAAATATTAAATTACTTGAAATATTATTTCTTAATAGACAAAAAATATGCATTTCATTTTTTTAAAATACTGCAATTAATTTTTTATACTTTATTTATTCAATTTAAATATACTTGAGTAATTTCTATATAATAAAAGAATTAGTTTATAATGATTTACATAGGAATTTTAACTGATGTCCTGAGTAGTTGTGTTACGGTAATATTAGTTAAATGCGCCCAATGTTAATGTTTGATATAGAAAAGATTAGAATAATTGATGGTTAAATATTTCTTTGGTAGTAAGAATTTATAAAATTAAACAATATTATAAATTATTTTATAGTATTAATAAACTATAAATATCGCATAAGATCGGACATTATTTAAAGTATAATTGATTTGTTTAACAAATTATTTACTACAAAATTGTGAATGTTACGTAAATTTAATTGAATCATAATATTCGATAGATAAAGCCAGGGAATGTGGAATTAGCAGTCGACGCGAATGCCTTGCAGACGAGCTTGTGGCTTCGGGCGCACCACTTTCATGCCTTCCATACAACCTTCGCCAGTTTCTCAGCCGCGGATATTCTTCGATTGTCACGCGATGACCTCATTCAAATCTGTGGTCTTGCCGACGGCATTAGACTCTATAATGCCTTACATGCAAGGGAACTCCAACCCAAACTCAGTCTCTATTTCGCTTTGGAGTCCAGTGAAAATGTTACCACCATGAATACTGCTAGACTCTGGCGTGTTGTCTATCTCAAGAGCCTAACGAGCGCGTCCCTCTCAAGTAAACTCCTGGACATTCTTGGTTTCTCATGCGACAGACTTCACTCGATACTCATTCTTGGGCCCCAAGGCATTCATGTTCTCGTGACCAATGAACTAATTGCCAACATGAAAGACGAAAGCATGTTTGTTATTGAAACCATCAAGGGTACGTTTTCTTCATATTACAACTTTTTAAATTTGCCTAAGTTGAATATTGTAATAAAATATGTATCTAAACTCATTTTTTTTAAATTCTGTATTACTTTTATAGAATTTATAGAACTTTTATATTATGAAGACTTTCTTGTTCACTAGGAAATGAGAAATATTTAAACATGATTAAAAAATTTTCTACATAATAAGAAAATATTTATGTAAAATTGTTATAAACGAAACGTATATTTTAATGTAAAATATTTATTTACTTTTCAATTTCATATTTAATTTTACAAATATTATAAACTTAGATTTTTATTTAAATATTCATAGATTAAATTTTTTTCATAAATAAAACAATTTTTTAAATATAATCTGAAGCATTATTAATAAATTATTGTTGATATTATTTAAATTTCTGTTTCAGATCCATTAACTGATCGTTATAAACTTTTGTTGAAACCATCTCATTAAGTACTTTTAATAAGTAATTAAATCATTTAAGAAAAATAAGCATAAAAATTTACATCCTTGATTCAATATAAAGCGATTTCTATTATCTGTATTATATAGAGAGCAAAAACACGTTATATTTCTATCGGCATCACATATATATTTTTTTAAAGTAGCTTCTTTATCAAAATATTTTAGAATAATTAACGTTATATATTTATGAAATCGAAGAAAAATACCAAGTTTATCTTCTGTTGTATACATACATTATTTTCTAGTAAAATCTATATTGATTTTGGTTAAATTTTTATTATAAAAATATTAAACTTTGAAAAAAAAAGTCCTACTAGAAAAGAGTTAATAAAAATTAATATTTTGTATGCATCTTATGAATATACGTTATGATCATGAAAATTATACTTAGACTGTTAGTAAAGTAAATTAATAAATAGTAAGGAATTGATTACAAAAGAGAAGAAATGTGCCAATAAATTTTGCTTAGTATTAAATTAGATTTATATTTTTTCAAAATATATAGTATCATTGTGAATAATATTTTCTAATTAATATTATTTATTTTACATTGTTCAGCTTAACTACTATAATGTCAATGCATTTTACTCAGATCTATTATATATCGCTTATTGGACAAAAAAATTGTAAGCAATTATAATAGAGTAATTTCAAGTATAATATAAAATTATTTTCGGAATTTTTTAGAAATCTTTTTTTATGAACTAATTAATATTTGTATAGTATTGCAATGTAAGTTAAACTGCTCCAAAGTTATTTGCAGTTATTTCATGCACTACATTTTTGGAATAATAAACTTTCATGTGCTGAAGGAAAAGAAATCCATTCAATATTTTATTACCATATCTGAATCATAATACTTTATATAATGAAATAACTATGTACATAAATAATACATAAACTATGTACTTAATTTTATTAACAAAATAATACAATAAAATATACGGGATGTAATTTTATTGTATACAAGTCACTTTTCCATAAGCTTTTGTTAAAAATACAAATTTAATCATTGTAATATTAATTTTTTGTATTTTTATTCATTTTCTTTTTTTCAACTGCTTATTTTTCTTCTTTTCTTCTCGCTTTCTCTCACGTTCAGATAAACTTTTGTACAACTTGTATCCAAAGAAAACTGTAAAAAATTAAAATGAATACATTATATAACTATTTATAAACAGTTGATAGGTGGATGATTTCCATTTTTACGATTAATTTTTGTATACATAAAATTTAAATTAAATTCTATTATTTCTGATATTAATAAACATTTTCATATTTTATTAATAAATCTAGTCCTCATTTTAACAGAATTACTATTAATTATTTGTTACGTTATTAATAAATAAAATAATTGATAGAGATAAATTATATTTATTTATTTTTAAAATAATTATTATGGTTTCTCCCATGGAATTGTTTTATTTCTATACATATACTTCAATATTTTTCGTATATTTATTTCTAATTACAAATAAAACAAGCATCACTTTCTATTTCTTAATATTCCGTCCGCATATACAGAAAAATATTTATTTCTAAAGTTTATGAAAAATTCTCATAATTTGAAATGTATAAAAAATGATTAATACAGATATTCGAATTTAGCACACTTATTTTCAGTAATATATTTTACAGTACAACGGTAAAGTTTTTATAAAACAGCAATTAAAGTTAAAATTTTTTTTTTAATAATTTTACTCAATGTATTATCATGGTTTAATAAATAAAGAAACATTTTGTTAAAAAATTGTAAAACTATAAATTGTATTTATAAAAAAAGTGCACGT
Organism: Ceratosolen fusciceps; assembly: GCA_018883505.1. Taxonomy (NCBI): domain Eukaryota; kingdom Metazoa; phylum Arthropoda; class Insecta; order Hymenoptera; family Agaonidae; genus Ceratosolen; species Ceratosolen fusciceps. The sequence goes on along the minus strand of RCIC01000035.1, from coordinate 151,369 downwards.
TTTAAAAATAATTAGTGAAAGGTTTTTAAATAAATAAAAAAACTTTGTTATATTTTATTTATCTTTGAATTTTTTCATAATTTGCAAAATTTAATCAGATAGCGATCATGCAATTTCTTTTAAATACATGACCTTAAAAAAGTAATTGCATATAATTAATTATCTAGTAATTGGATATTATTTTAATTAATTATTGTGTGATTTCAAAATTCTTGCTACAGTTTTAAATATAATTTTATGTTGTAAATATGATATTTAACTAATTTCACTTTTAAAAGTATTAAACTAAAATTAATTTCTAGGAATGCTTAGTAACATAGTTTAATAAATTAAAGTTCATTACAGTAAAATATATTAATATAATATTAAGCTTTATAAGTTTTATAATTATAATGTTTATTATTAGTTAATAATTTTATTGATTTTAATGAGAAACATTTTATTCAGTATAAAAGAAAATTTTACTATTCACTGTCGATAAAACAATGTACTGAAAAGCTAATAATATATATTATATATATTTCTTAAAAAATATATTCTGTAGCTACAATAGAATCGATTTGTGAAAATAGATCAATTCTTAATTTGAAATGGAGTAGCACATAGATTACCGAAAATGAATGTGATGAGGGACAGCAAGGAGAAGAGTACGAAAAACTGCGACGTAAAAACGGTTGTATCTAGGAGGCTCGCATCGTCTTCTGATTGAATAGAATCCTGGGGTCTTCTTAAAATATCGCGTCGTATTGATTCCTTGTCAGTTTCGAAGATCCCGCTTAAAGAGTCAAGCGCCCTAAATAATTCTTCACGTGTCGGTATCCTGTCGCTAGGAAAGTCATGGAAATTCTTTCCAGGAGATACATCACTTTCGATGACATCTTTGCCAAAATTATCGAGTGAGGCTAATACTGGAGCCCATGCAAAAAAAATACGCAAACCCAGCAGTGCGATTAACAACAGCATTGCTTTCTTCTTTTACTCAACTTTCTTTATCTAAACGTAATATCCATAACAATGTATGGCTTTTAGATATCGATAGGATTGAATTGCCAAATAGGTAAATGAGGTATGGGTCAAAACATCATTTTTTATATTGCGTAATTTAATTAATTAATTTATACGTATTGAAACAATCGTGCACCATAATAATAATTATGCGAAATAATTTACTAATAATTTAATAATTATTATGAAATTCGAAAATTTTAACTTTTTTTTTTAATTGAATTTAGGATTCTGTATTTCAGGTTACGTTTCATATCTATATGTAGATAAAGAATATTAAAGAAAGGCAAAATGATTATAAAATAGGGGAAAATTTATTTATAAAAACATATAATATTATATTACATAATTTATTCGGAATGATTAATTAGAATTATTTATCAGTTTCTTATTTGAAGGGATACACGTCTATCCTATCATAAATATCAAAATAAAATATTATTTTATTTCTAATTTAAATGGCCTTTACGTTCACAGTAAAATGTATAATTATGAATAATTGAATTGTTGAATCGAACTGCTTAAATTACTTTAAAAAATGAAAATAACTCAGAATACCTTCATCAGATAATATAATTATATGATTTTATTTAAAGAATTGTTCAAAATGTACATGAGTAACTAAGATACATAGATAAATATATAATGTTATTAGTATGAATGAAATTTAAAAAATACAGATTAATCATTGATATTATTCTGTGAAGAAATTCAATATATTAGTGCTAAATAGTTAAAGCTAAATTCGAAACCACTATCTTAAACGTAAGCGATAAATAATATTTTTAAGTTGTTATCTTATCTGTAATTTAGCTGAACCTGAATAAACTTAATATCAAAACAGACAAAGTGTAACCCTTCATTTTAGAAGTATTAAGCAAATTTCATACGTAATGTATCTTTCTTAACATTATAATTCGGTATTTCAAATTTATTTTAAAGAATTTTCTATCAAATTTGAAATTATAAATGTTATAAACTTAGTTTAAGTTATCTTAATATATAAAAAATATAAATAAAGTTTTTAGTTTTTACAATATAACGTATAATGCTAATAATAGAACATTTTAATATTTTATCACGTAAAAGTTCTAATAATTTAATTAATTAAAGCTATATTAATTAATAATCGTTTGATTGAAATTCATATAATTAAAAAAAGTAATCACTGAAAAATGTATTACATTAAATTAGACTAGTATGAATAATTTGGTATTATAAATATTCCGAGTATTATAGCTCACATTAAAAATTACTAATCATTTTATATTGATTATTTTTAAACATGAAATTAAACCTTTTGTTCAAAGAATTAAATTAAAAAAAAAAGAATATCTCGAATAAGAACCATTGGTTCCTATTTAATAATATGTTCTTAAAATATTTCTTATAATACAAGCGTCTTAAATTAAAGGTAAATTAAAAATTTATGTGTGTATGGAATTAAAGTTCGATACATAAAATAGGAGCGAGGATAACGTAAGATCAACTGAATTCATAGAAACTAAATTGTAGAAATGTAAGGCATTTTTTTCAATTTGTTCAATTAAATTTTATTGGTCGTATAATTTATTTTGACATTAATACTATCTTTAATTAAACAGATATTGTTTGATAATGACAAATATTTTCTCATTCAACATAATAAATTAAGAATATCTAATTATAAAAATAAAATCGAAAGAGTAGATGAGATCTGATAACCGAAGCGTGGTTAGCAATCGGAAGAAAAATACCGGCAGGAACAAGATAAATGTAGAAAAATACCTTGGCGTAAAACCTATAGCTTTTGGATCCGTTGTCGACTATCGTGGTCGCGTGGCTTTTCGACCCCAAGAGGCACAGAGAAACAAGAGGCCGTTGACTACGTGGCCTCTCTCGTCTCCTAGTGGCGAACGTATCTCTGCGTCAGGTAAACCACGGTGGGGATATTACGTCACTCATATCACGATTTTTAGAAGGTTCGGTATCTTGACGCCCCTTCAGAGGGAATATTTTCAACATATCAGCTACGTCATACGCTCTCATGAACATTTGTATTAGTCAATTGGAAGCTGGGAATTACAGAGATTTTTAACTTATTCGCCTTCATTTGGTTGATCTATTATTAAAATTAATATATCATTGCTCATTCTCAATATGCTCTACTAGTAACTTATATCGTTAATGGTTTTTACTATACGTATTTGAATGTCCGCAAATAATTAATTTAAAGCTCTATGACATTCATTTTATTGTATACTATACATTTTCTTTGCGGGATATTAGAGTTAATATCGGATTTCTAAATAAGATTCTATTAAATCTTTATGAAGTACGCATCTTTTGAAGATCCTCCGACATTGACTAATACTATATATTACTTCTGTACGATACGATGTTGATATTCAATTTTATAGATTCTTACTTTTTCACAGCTTTACGCTATTATATCTTAATAAAAAATCCTTCATTTTCATAATATAAAAAATTCATACTTTAAATCAATCAAGAATCGTCATACTTCTAGTATATTTAAATAAATTTCTTGTTGCACTTACAAGAGTCAATTATTAAATATGATTGATTTTTAAAAACAGCTTTCTTTAAATGTTTAAAACAAATTGCAGCGTAAAATACTATTATAAATTAATTTCCAGTACAATAGAGATTTATATTCAATGTAGTAGCTTGCATATTACATTTGTCAGTAAAAATATCAATTTTATAAAACATTACAATGTATAACAATTTGTCTATTAATTTAATTTTTCTTATATTAAATACTTCATATTAACTACTGATGTTAAATGATAAAACTATATTATTAATTTTTTATGGTTATTGTTGTTATTATTATTATTTATTTATTTATTTCCATGGGACGAAACAATATTCGACATAAAGAAAATTTTATAGTGAAATAAAATAATAAAAATGATTATGATAGTTTATTCAAAATTTTTTATTTATTCATCTTATGTGCAGAAGTATAACTTTAAAATAAAACTATAAAAATGGTATTCTCTAAGTTTTCTATTTATCAATATATAATTTCAAATTATGGGTAAAATATGTAATTACTCGAAGCATTTAATCAATGAAGTCTTTTGGTCGGGAATTATATAAAGCGTGTACTACAATTTCTAAGAATAAAAATTGTAAATACCAGAAAGACTTATAACGATAACGGCAGGAATAACGAAGATGCAATTGTTGAAGCCGTGAGTAATTGCACCTTCAGAATTGTCAATCAGGTCGACCATTGCACTTCTACAGGTATGCAAATTCAGTGGACCAAGTTGTCCTGGCGCGTCACGCACTTACTTTTCTGCTATGGCTTGTACTTAAAGTATGATACTTGAAGTATGAGACGATGCGACTGCGCAATTCTTTCGTAGTTAAGCGCATGCGCTTCTCACGCTTTAGCTCTACCATCTAGGAAAGCTCCAAAATCTAAAATATATGCTTCTTAACTAGCTTCCAACCTTATTATTTATGGATTTTAATGTAAAAGCTTTCAAATATAAATTCATTAAATTTTTTTCAGGTAGATATTAAATAATTGTATGCTCTTTATAAAAATTATAAATGTAATATACTTCACAATAGTAAAAAAGTAGAATTCGTCATTATATTTTCTACAGCCGCTAAAAATTTAAGCTAACATTTCTTGCTGAATTTCAACATAATTGTTAAATTTTTTTTATAATTTATGTTTTCACACACCCATATATGTATAATCGATAAAAAAATTAGATCACATCATATTAAATATAAAATTCTTTTGTTTACTTTATTTAGATTATTGGGTTTGTGAAATAAAAGATGTAATGATCGAAATCCACGAATGTACACTTTTTACGATAAACGCATAGAAGGTTAAATTATATATGTTATTAGATTTATATGAAAAAAAGATTTTTAAATTAAATATCACGTTAAGTTAACACTTTTTATTTTTTTTAAAGATATATTTTTAATATTACTTAATTTAAAATTACTTAGTAACTACACATATGTAAATGCAATATATAGAAAAAAATTAATTTTATTAAATTCTAATTTATTAATTAATTAAAAAAATTAATGTCGAATATATTTTAAATTTTATTTAAACATAAAAATATAAAAATAAAAAAAATCCTTCTATAGTTTCTTTAATATAATATTCTTATATTTATTATATATACACGTCTTTACATGCCTAAATTTAAAACAAATTTAGATTTTAGTAAAAACTACCTTTTTTGTGAAACCTAATTTATTTAATAATAATATCTATGGCAATAGTAATAATAAGAAAAAAAAAAGATTCTACCACCAAATCCAGAATACAGTAAATTACTGGTTAAATTAATGCATTGAGGTTCCTGACATGACAGAACTTCACTCAGTGAACTTTTTTATTCAAAATACATAGATGCTTAAGAAACGGAATTTGATTAAATCAATAATTATCTGTATCATATATAAAAGAACAAAAGTTTAGGGCTCGTCTAGCCCACCAACTTATGAGTAACCTAATCTCACGTATAACATCTTCTATCCTATTCGCAACAGCGTACTTAGTTATATTGGTAGTATTTGTAGGCTTTAGTAACAAAACTATTTACCTCGGACTCGTTAGAAATTTCACATTTCAAGCATTTCTTATCGTTTTCCGTAAGTTTGTAGCAGATGTGAATTGTGCATGTATTAAGTTAGTGATAATGTTACTATATTTAACTATTACATAAACTAATGTATTACTGCTACTATATTTACTATAAGATAAATGAAGTATTCCAAACGACATTAGTTTTATTCAAAGGTAGTCGCTAGACTTGCCAATACCAAAATCTCTGAACATTTGTGCTACTAAATAGACCACATTACACTGATCATTGAGAAGAGTATGTAAAATTCGACGAAACACCATTTAAGAAGTACATTACATCTCTTTACCATGACGTTCAATGAATTTATGACTGCTCCTACTAAAATTGAGGTGTACCGCAAGTTGTGCACAATAAAACAATTTACCGCTGACACAAACGATTACATAACTGACTCCCTCGCACATTTTTTTTAGGAAATCATTGATCAGATATCAACTGAATTAATGTAATCGCTATCAGTTTAGTTAAAAATGGTTGACTGATTACGTTAAAGAACTTCAGAAGCAAAGCAAATGGCAAAATTTTATAAAAAGCATATAAAAATTTGTCATGCTCAGAAAGAATTGATTTGCATCTCCAAAATAAACATTTAGACGCGCGTTTGAAATCCATTCGAGCCAGAATGGCTATGTTCAAGCTGTAATAATAAACATTGCAACGGACCGTTTTCGTCGATACCGATGTAACGCCAGTTTCTTATTTTTCAAAATACACACGCGACTTAGACAATCTTTTTAACAAAAAAATTTGTTTCTCATTAAATTTCCTAAAGTTCCTTTCCCGCATTTACTGTCCTTATTCATGCATTATGAGACTTATAATAGATTAATAATAATTTTAAATTATAGGCAATAAGAAAAATGATACTTTTTTAATTACGACAAGCCTTTTTTTATACCTCAGAGCTAAGAGAAAAACTGAATACTATCTTTCTATCACGTTTTATATACAGCAGTATTAAGAGGGATTTATTCATTTCTTCTGCACCGTTAATCCCTTATCAGCACAACCACCGTCCTTAACGAGGGAAAACTTAGTAACTTCGTATAGAATAATAGAATAGAATACTTCGTATAGATATAGTATCCAACTTCACGATCGGGACAAATTGTGTTGCGACAGAAATTTCTATTCATCCCTCTGACCTCTTATTCGCATCTCCGTCGTCCTATCCGTCATGTAATACGTTTGACCAGAAATCTTTCTACGCGAGAAATTTAAAATTGATTATAATAAATAACGTACGAACTTATTTATAAAATCTAATATAATATATGTACTTAAATAATATATATATTTTTTTGTTATTAAGGAGTATAAAAAAGATTTCTTTATTTTTTTAATTCAATTTATAACCACAGCTAATCGGAAATAATTTCTTAATTAATTTAGGTTTTTTGTCGGGTTTATTGTATTTTATTACCAGTTATTTAAATATATATACATTTTATTTTTTATAAATTTGTACATATTAATACGTATAAACAATATCATTTGTTCATAAAATTACAACATTTGCTTTGATATTAATAAAATTAATTTATTCTAAAATATCAGCATTATTATTTAATTTAAAAGTATAATTATTTTATAACCGAGTGTTATAAAAATCTGAAACTCGGGTTCTTAAACACACTTATCATGAAAAAATTAAAACGTACAAGTTGCGTTGTTACTTATAACTTGTATATAATTTGTGAATTTAATCACTTTTATTTGAATTTTGTTATTAAAAATTATAATTGATTTTTAAATCATATATTGTTCCTTACATCTTTCTGTATTATGTTTACAAAATTTAAATTGTACATTTGTCTGAATATATTTTTAATATTTTAAATAACCTAAAAATTTCATCCATATGAAAATTCTAACAAAACGAAAATAATCCGATATTTCAGTCTTGTATTGAAATAAAAATAATTTTATATTAAAATTTGTAAACAATGGCTCATTACAAAGGAGCTGCAAGTGAAGCTGGTAGAGCTATGCAGTTAATGAAAAAAAGAGAAATAGCTCAACAAGAAATTGAGCTAAGGAAAAAAAAAATAGAAAATGATTTAAAAATACATAATATAGAAAATAAATTTGCAACACACTATAATGCTGTTGAACAACAACTTAAAACCTCAACTATTGGTTTAGTTACATTAGATGAGATGAAAGCAAAACAAGAAAATATTGTAAAAGAACGTGAAAGAAAATTAGCTCAAAAAGAAAAAGAAAAGGAACAAGAAAAAGAAAGAGCGCTTGCTGCTAAGCAGGCAGAAAGAACAAAGCAAAAGAAACAGATACAAGCTCTATCATTCAATTTAGATGAAGACGAAGAGCTAGAAAATTATGAAGAATCACTTAAAAAAAAAAAAAAAACAATTAAATGTATACAATTAACAGTAAAAAAAATTAAGAAAAACCCTGATGTTGATACAAGTTTCTTACCTGATAGAGAAAGAGAAGAAGAGGAAAATAAATTAAGAGAAGAACTCAGACAAGAATGGGCTCAAAAACAAAATGCTCTTAAAGAAGAAGAAATTGAAATTACTTTTAGTTATTGGGATGGGTCTGGGCATAGACGAAGTGTTATAATGAAGAAAGGTATATAAGATATTAAATTAATTTCTTTTTTTTCTATTTTAAATCAATTTTTTACAGAACTTTAATTGTTTTAATCAGTATTAGACTGTACTGTTGGCAGGTAATTCAATTTATCAACTTCTACAAAGATGTCTAGAAGTCTTAAGGAAAGAATTCAGTGAATTAAAAACTGTAATGGCAGATCAGTTGATGTATGTAAAAGAGGATTTAATTCTTCCACATCATTATACATTTTATGATTTTATTGTAACAAAGGTATTATAGGATAATTTATACAATTTTATTTATATACATACTATTATATAAAAAATTAATTATATTATTTCAATTAGGCAAGAGGAAAAAGTGGTCCTCTTTTTACTTTTGATGTACATGATGATGTTAGAATGATGTCTGATGCATCTGTTGAAACTGAAGAATCTCATGCAGGAAAAGTATTACTTAGGTGAATAAAATTTTATTTTGTTTCCTAAATTAAACATTACCAATATTAAATATTAAATATTTAAAATATTTATGAATTTTCCTATTTTAGGTCATGGTATGAAAGAAACAAACACATATTCCCAGCTAGTCGATGGGAACCTTATGATCCAACAAAAACTTATGATAAATACACAATTTCTGATAAAATTAAGAAAGATAAGGTTTAATGAAAATTAAAAAATATATATCAGTGCTATTTAGTTTTAATTTAAAACTAATTGAACAAGTTTTATAATAAAAATATTGATGTTAAATTTTATTTTTAATTGTGAATCAATCAGAATATTTTAAATTATATGTATTTAATATATAAGATTACAAAATATATTAGATTAATAATTAAAATTAATATTACTTCATATTTATTAATTATAGAAATTTAATGAAAATTATGTAAATATTTTAATTAATTATTATTAGTTAATACATTTGATAAAAATTAAAAAATAAATTATTTGTTAAAAATCTATATATTTAAACATACAAATTGTTAATTTTTTTATAAATTCATCTGTGTCGTTTTGTTATTTATTGCTATAATTGCATATTCTGTTATGCTATTTAGAATTAGAAAGTAATTCGTATATTTTATTTGTTTTCAATGTTAAAAAAAAAGTAAGCTTAGTAAAATTTTTTCCATTTATTTTAGAAATATTTAAAATTTAATCATTTGTATATTAAAAATATTTCATTTTAGTATCTTAAAAAAAAATAAAAAATTAAAAACACTCATAATTTCTTTCTTTCAATGAAATAATTAGTATAGTATTTGAGAAATAATTGTCTTTTATAAAAATATATAAAACTAGTTAATTAACTAATTGAAGTAATAATTGCTGAATTCATACTTGCATAAAGTATTTAAAATTTATAAATATATATAAAATCATTTTAAAATACACATATAAATGATTATTGAGTTCAGATTTAGTAATTTAATATATCACATTAATATACATACTTTAAATATTAATATATAATTATATAAATATGTATTATTACTTAGTTAAAAATTACAAACAACAAACGATTTAAAATTTATATGTTATAAATATAATTTAAAAGAATAATTTACAATAATATTTTATTTTAAATTTGTGTGATTAATAACTATTATTAATTATAAAATCTGTATAAATTTAATAAGACATTTTTTAGAAAATAATTTGAATGCATTCTTATTTAGTATATTCTTGTTCAGTTTATTTTATCCTTTCTTATTTAATCTCTGTATCTACAATGGCCATTCAGCAATGAGATCTTTAAAATTATCTATATCAAGTAATGATATCTTTCTTTTAAATTATTTTGATTAAACAAGTATGAATTAAATAATTTTAAATACTATTTATGATAAATTTATAGACTCAACCTTTATTAATTAACTATTAATTATTAAATTAACTATAGTACTAATTTAAAATTCTACTGAATTTTTTTATTAGAATTTAAAATATATTTTATATAATTGATATCATAATGCTAATTTGCTGCCAGGGAAAGCTCGTATAATCCTCTGAAGAATGCAGCACGAACTCGACTTTTGAATTTTGTTTAGAAAAAACTTATCCTTTAATCAGGCCGCTAAATCATCTCTTTCGCCGAAACAGCCTCTCTTCCCCTCGAGAGCCACGATTCAGGAGGAAATATGAGGCATCATCGAGCTCAAAACATACATCTTAGAGCCATCAATCAACGCCCCTGAAACTTCATTAAAAAAATAAGTTATTTAAGAAAGAACGAAAAATTGAGTTTCACTTTGATTATTTGTATCTTATCAATAATTTCATCTGTAATTTTTCTTTATTTTCATTTTATTTTCTAATGGCTTGTAACAATTTAAAGTAACTTGTTATATAATAATAAATTTGAATTATTGAAAATGAAAAATTTTATACTCAGCATCATATTGATTTTGTAGTACATCTACGCATGTAAATACTCTAATAATAATTTACATCGTAATATAAATATATAATACTCTTTTAAATTATCTTAATAGTTTTCATTATTACAAAAATAATTATATTTTTATAATTTTTTTATATTTTCAGTAATTGTATTATATTATGTAAGCTAAATATCCAGAATTCTCGGATATTTTTAGACAAGTAAATAGAAAAGAGTTTCAGGAATTGAGGGTGTCTTCATAAAGAAGGTAAAGAAAAGTCGGCGGTGTCTACGGTGTTCTCACTATAATTCAAGCGAACGAAGGCCGAAGTTTGATAATAACCGATTATCAAAGGAGGGAAGTGAAAAAATGAGTCAAAAATAAATTTACTCAATTTTTCTTTTTGTAAACGAGTGACGGTGGACTCGGTCGGGAACGCATGCCAAGATCTATCTACTTTTCACCTTGTTATTACGGCTAGATCCTCTAGCAGTGCGTCATCGTCTTCCCCTTTACCAAACTCGGCGATCCCCTTTTCGCCCGCTCGCTCGGGTCCGAAAAAAAATCCTCGGTCCCAGACCCAATAGGACTCCTTCTAGTGAAACTTTCCTGTTTTAGCCATTTCTGTTTCTCGCTTGATCAGCTTTCCTTTTTCATTGCCAGTCCAAGTACAGTGCACCCACACTCTGGCGATGTACAGGTACGTGGGGTTACGGTGAGTAGACGGTAAGGGGTTGAGTCAGGTCGCTCTTTCAAGTGAGCCGGACTCGCGAAAATTTTGCAAAAGGCTTTTAACTCGTCCCAATGGGGGAAAGTTTTTATGTCCGTGCATAGGAAATAAATAAATTAACTCTCTTTAAATCCATAACCACTTTGTTTTATTTGTTTAATCACTTCTTTCACATCTATTAAATTCACAAACCTTACAAATTAATAAAATAATGAAATAATCTTGTATCAAATTATTACCTGTATTTTATACATAACTGCATTAAGTCAAATTTAATCTTTTAATATGATTAAATAAAAAATTATCATAATATTGTTAAATAATAGAATTCACATCAAGAATTATAATTATTTTTGCATCTATTATGTATATATAAAACTATTTTAGGCTCGATAGCCAATTTAGTGATCACCAATACCTAAATTCAGATATTATTTATAATTAAATTAAATTATGACTTTACACAAATCTAATAAAATTATTATAAATTTTGATTTAGTAAAATATATCACTATTATCTAATATTTTTAACATTTATCTGACCCATTTTTCATGTATTTGATTTTGTAGATTATACGGTATAGTTTCATAATAGATTAATTTATTTTTAAAAATGATTATTATAATCATAGATAATTTTTACAAATCTGCAATTCCTTTCGGAAATATCAACTTTGTTAAGCAATGTATACTGTTGCTCATTACATCTACATATGTAAAGAAAATTATTTTAATTATATGAAAATTTGAATACAATTAAATAATTAAGATGGCATATTATATCATAATACGAGTTAATCTAAAAGCAATCATTCGGAACTAAATAAATTTGGATTTATTATCTAAATTATAAACGAATGCTGTAGTTCTAAAAAATTCTTATAAGGTCTAATTATGTAAAACTAAATGTTTTAGTTAATATATAAATATTTTATATTATGTCACTACAGGTATACTCATATTACATAAAATAATAAAAGAACAGGGCATTATTAGAGTAAAAAATAGCAACAATAAAAAATCATTAACTACTAACAGTGATAAATAAAAAGATATTAGTATAGTAAAGAATTAGATTTCTTTGGAGCATGCATTTTTTAATTTATATACGAATATAAGAAACTAGCACACATTTAAATTTAACTGAATTTTTTAAAGTTATTTTTTAATATTATTATCTAAACTCATATTAATTTTAAAATAACGTAATTTACTATACTGGTTCAATAAAACTACCTCGTTTGTATAAGAAATAGAAATATGATTATACTTCAAACCGAATAAAAACCGTGGAACAAAATATTTACTGCTTCTACGATAATAAATGCTGTTGAGAGTTTTCTATTGATAGAATTAAATTTTAGAATCAATATCCAAAAGAATAAAATGTAGCAATTATCTTTTTAGAAAATATTTTAGATAAAGACATACATGCCTAAAATTTTTCGGATCTTTAAAAGGCTATATTACGTACATTGATCAGAGAAAGCAACAAGTAAAATTGAAATTAAATTAATTAAGAAATTTAAACATGAGGAAAAAATTGCGTTAAGAAATATTAAAGTTAGGTTATCGATCATAACAATACGAGAATTTTAAAAGAAAATCACACAATCTTACTATGCATATAGAATGAAACAAAATTCATGTACGCGTTGTACAATGTATTAACCAAACTCAGTGGTAAAACTAACTCTTTAACCTTCAGATATACAAAATAACTATTGGAAGAAAACCTTTGAATGGAAAAATGTAGAGAGATTATTATAAAACGATAAAAATGCTTCGTATACAAAGATATATTTATCAGATTTTTAAAGCTTTAAAAAGCAAATTTTCAAAAAATGGATTATCATAAAATGAAACAGATGCTGACACAATAAAAATTACTTTCATTAATTACTTAATGATTTACTTCAACGCTTGAAAAGTAGATGCAATAGGAAACCTTTTTATCAATAATGGGAAATTCTCATGCTAAAATTAAAAATAAATGAAAGAAGTAAATAGTTACCAAGCTAGTCATTCAGTATTAAGCTAATTTCATGTGTAAATAAACTAAAATTTGGCATAAAGCAAAACGCAATGTAAAACATACAAGCTAATTGAGACAAAATACATATGAAATATATGCACTATGCCAAAACATAGGTACTACCGGTACCTTCATTTTTGCTTAGATAAGTACTTCTATTTTTATTAAATGTAGTAGCAGTTTTGTTTCAAATTCTTTTTACTAACCAACACCTCTGTCAATGAATAATAAAATAGTTTACAAACTACTGCAACATACGATTGTTAATAAATATATTACTGTTAATTTATTAAATTTCATTTTGTATATTTTAATAGTTTTCTAAATTGTATTATTAATCTAAAAAAATAAATTGTTATATTTATCAAAAAGTGAATGTACGTATATCAAGAAAATAATTTTTAAGAGAACAAATGATTACTCAAGTTCAACAAATAAATTAACTAGTAATTTTGTTTACTCAGTTAAGACAAAATATCCAGAAGTAACAGTAGTTACTTGTAGACAATGGTAAAATAAAATATTCTTGAGCCAATTTAATTTTTAAAGAGAAAAACTAGGAAGCCATTCAAAATAGTACTTTTTAAAAACTGAACAATTTAAAGTTAAAATGATATTTACATTTTATAAATTTATTGAAATCAATTTAAAAAATCATTTATCCGTGGAAATCGTAGAATAATCTTATATTATCAGCACTTCATGTCGCAGTACAAAATATAAGACTCTTTTTTTATATGAAATAAAATTAAAAATTATGAATATAATTATAAAATTTTTTTAAAAATACAAAACTCTTTACTTAATTAAAGTTTTTTCAGTTGATGATTTTCAACAAAATTAGTTCTACTCTCATTACTTTTTATGTGAATAGAACTGCAGGATTATTATCATTTAAATATATGTAATAAATATTTTAAATTATTTTAAAAACTACACTACCTAAATTATCTGATTACGTAATTCATATGATTTTTCAGTGGGAGAAACTAGGAATCCAAGAATGTACGCGTCTGTGTCTGCCAACATAGCACTTTGGTGCAATTAAAGCAAGTAAGGCAAGTAAGGCTCCAAGTAAAGAAACACCGCAAAGAGCACCAGCAGTAACATCATGCAATGGTGTTCCAGGTCTTGGAGATTTAGCAGCTAACAACAAAAGACCAGCACAGCTAAGAGCAGCTAGTCCAGCTAAACCAAGTCCGGTCCAGGTGCGACGCATACTACGACAAGCTCCGGCTAGAGCGCAGCACGCTCCACATCCAATAGCGCTATCAAAATAGTACCTAAAATAAACATTAGTATGTATTTATAATATATATTTGGATTATTAAAAATAAATGCAACGTGTCTCAACACAAAATAAACATCTTAACATCACATTTAATCAATACTTTAAAACATATTTACACCTTAAATATGAATAATACATACTACAGACTATTGTTACTATCGCATACTAGATTTACTATATACAGTTTATATAATATTCCTTATTAACTATAGTTTATGTGAAAACAATAAGCTATAGATAAATAAAATAAAAATTATTTTATGGAAAATGATTAATGATTACTATTTTCGTATGAATCAATTTATTAAAGTGTTAACTTACCTCCGCCCTTGTGTCCAAGACAAATATGATGCCAGACCACAAGTAAGTATCCCAACTAAAAAAAGGATTAAAGGTGCATTTTTTCTATCAATTTTCTCAGTGCCACTGACTAAGGTTGTATTTGTTTCACTCATTGACGGAGATAATGGAGGTACCTGAAAATATTAGCAAGTAATATTAGATTATTCATAGCCAATAAAAACGTACATTATTTAATAAAATGTAATCATTACAAATATATTAGATATTTTAAATATTCAACAAATTATATAATAATATTACTTTATGAAACCACTATTGTACAATGATTTTTATTACAGAAAATAATTAAATATTTTTAAAAATTTTATAGGCTTAAAATAATTTCAATTTTTCTGAATTGAAATAATTCATAATTCTTAATAAAACATTATTATATATAAAATTAAAATACTATAAATGTAATATATATATACAGATACATATACATATATCTTATATTAACTAATAAGAGATACTATTTGATACTTTGACCACGATATATAATATTTAAACACATGATTACAAGAAAAAAACTTATCAACAATGCTATTAAATATTTATTAATATGTAATTAGTATGATTTTCTAAAATAGCACTAATTGATAACAATTTCGTTAAATGGCTTTAATAAATAAATTAGAATTACTTTATCTATACACTATGTGAATTTTGAGGTTTCTCACAACATAGTTTTTTAAATGAATTTTCAAAATATTTAATATTTAATAAGAGCTTCAAATGAAAACTCACAACTGCCGTGCGAGCGATAAAAGCGCCTTCGACGCCTTGATAAAAGCTCGCCGTGATCGGTACCTTCCTTGGCCGTTCGCTATAGGTAGTGTATGCACCCTGGTTATCATCGATATGATTATGTAGTGATGGTTCGATTGATGATACTGGCTCAGTATTCAAAGGTAAGCAACGCCTTGCTGTTGGTACCTCTTTTGTTGGATTTGAGGATATTGCACCTTTTTTACGAGGAGATGTATTTCGACTATGAGGCGTATTCTGATATTGAAGTTGAAGCTGATGTTGCTGTTGTGGTTGCACGGGAGATTTTGCCGTCTGGTATCCTGTTGAAAGAATATCATATTCTAATTGTATTCTATGTATTTATACGGTTTTTTATTGTAAACATCATTATTGTCCATTGTTAAATTGACCATTATTAAACATTTTCATACATATTTTTAATTATAATCTAAAACGTTATTTTAAATTGAAAATTTTCATCAAGATAGTAACTTACTATTTGAAAAGTGACTTTATATATATAAAGTATTTTAACAATAAGTGATCGAAATTTTAACAAAAATCAATTAGTTTACGTTAAAGTTTTCCGAAAGAAAAGAAAATACTTAGCTTATACTTACTATATATAAAATTAACTTTTATATTATTTAATTTTTGATTCGCATTTAATTTATATATAATTCATATAAATTATTTATAAAATGATGCTATAAATACTATTTGTATTATTTTAAACGATCATTGTAAATTTCATAAAATAATTGGTCCATGGATCACAAAGATTTAATAAGAACTTTTATAATAAGATTTATAATAATAATACAAAAGAGTCAGTTTTATAATAACATATGCATAACTATTTTTTGTATCATTAAACTATTGAAAGTAATAAAAATAAATTCATTAAATGCGTGTAATATGTTTTGTAATAATGAAAATAAAAAAATATAATAAAATTGTACAAATTTAATATTTACTTAAAATTGGAATGTAGTTAAAAATGAAGTTAATGTTATTAAATAAAAAAAGCTATTTAAATATAATACTGAAACGTTTAAATTTTAAAATAAATTTTGCTTAAAATTATTAAAAATTACTGAGATGTTATAATTGAAAAAATAGTAAAAAAATGGATAAATTCAAAGACTTGGAAGGCAAAGAACGTATTAAAATGCGCTCGTTACTTGACTTTCACATCTTTCAGGTCAATGAGCGAAACAGCGAGTTATAGGCTGTCGCTGACATATGAGTAAATTAGAAAAGTAAAAAGTAAAATGTCTTACCACTTCCCGAAGAAGATGACAAATATCCTGGAGCAAAGGTATTCCGCCGCGTGGGCGTAATATTTTGTGGGATCACTTCTGGCTGTTGCTGATGCTCGATACTTTTCGCAGGTAAGAGCATATCCGATTGAGAGCGTGTCTTTGGCTTTCGTGGTGTCGTTAAGATCTCGTGAAGCTTTTGTGTAGCGACATTATTTACTCGCTGCGAAGGATTCACCTCCTGCAAGTTGCGTTGTGGTAAGCTTGGAGGATCTTCATCATGCATCGGCAGACTCGTATAACGTCCTAGAAATCAGTAGGACATATATGCATTTTAATTATTTAAAATCACGTTTTTTAATATTGAGTTTCCATTTTTACTTAATTCGTCTAGTAATACTATAAATATAATCATATGCTTATGCTTTCGCGATAATTTAACTAAATTATATTATTATTTTTATTGTAAAATGCAAATTAAATCCAATTAATTACTATTTTTTATATCAATTTAATAAGAAAATAAATGTTAAACAATTTGACTAAATAGAGAGAGAGAGAGAGAGAGAGAGAGAGAGAGAGTTTAAATTGAAATGTATGAAAATGCTCGAATAATATAACACAACTTTTAAATATATGTTTAATTCATTAAGTTTCTCAATAGCATGGCATATGAAGATATATAATAATGCTTTAATTTGTCTATAATTATACTTAAAATATTTTGAAGTTAGCAATTCATTATTTATAAATATATATTAAGCATGAATTAAAAAGTAAAATTATATATGGGAGAAACAGCGAATTATTGTACAAAACTAAGTAAAAAGTTTTTTTATATCATACTGGTAAAATAGTTACTTTGTTAAAAATTATTTTGTTACTAAATATTAAATTGTATTTAATATTTTAAACTGCGTAATATTGAATTTATTAAATACAAGGTTAATATAGTTTTTTGAAAAAAATACGGTATAAATTTAACGAAGAATAGTTTTTATTCTTCTGTATAAAAATTATGAAGTATGTATGAAGTACACCATAAAATAAAGAAAAACAAATTAACCTCTCGGTGTGGATATCTGCTTCCTAGAGATATTCCACCTTGAATCTACACCTTCATTCTCCCATTGTACTTGTTGCGTTTTATATTCTTCTGCATTTAAAGTTGTAAAATGGTTCTCTATACCGTTATTTAATTTAACAGAGGCTCTCACAGAATTCTGTTCACTTCGTATCATCACCTGTTGCTGCAGTTGCATTTTTTGTTGTACTGGTACAGCATTTTGTTGAATTTGCTGTTGGTTAATAAATTCATACATTGGCATATTATTGGCAATCGCAGTAATTTGTTGTTGTTGTTGTTGTTGTTGTTGTTGTAATTGTTGGTGATTTTGAACATCGGGATATTGTTCTTGCTGTAGCTTCTGCGGATGAACCGAGTCTTGAATACCGTCTTGAATATATTCGTAACGATTAATCTTGCAAAGATACGGTCGACGATCTGGAGCAGTAATAGGTAGACTTCCATATCGTTTATGAGATATAGAACTCGATGGTGAAGATTGCTTGTCTATGCTATCATCAATGTAGCAGTAGCGATCAGCATTTGTGTGATCGAGGTTCACAATGCTATGATTCAGATATTGTTTTTCATTATTGCGCTCAGCATCCGGACTGTTGAGGAAGGCTGGATTACTTAGACCATATTGCAAATGAGATTCATGTAGTTCTACTAGTGCTGGGCTATTATCATGCTATAAGATTAAAAAAATAAAAAACGCAAATTTTTAATAAAAATGCTTAATAATTTATAACTGTATATCATTGTTAAAGGAATTAATGTCGAATGGTAAGTCACATTAAGATACCAATTTTTTAATATGTTAGATAAATGAATGAAAAGAAGAAAAAAAACTTATGCTAACTGAAATATACAAATGTGATCAAACTTTTATTTTATATTATTAGAAAATTAATTGTATTAAAGTTTACAAATTAAAGAATTTTTTTTATTATTATACATTTTAGATCATACGATGAAAAACGTAAGATAATTTTATTTTCATGAATAATAAAATATAAATGATTATTCATTGATCATTTAGATATATTTCTTATCATTGATAAACAAATACTGTATTAAAAAACAAATTTTTAACTAGATTTATAAATAATTTCATATATGTGTATTGAAGAAAATTTTTATAATTTTTAAAAATAAATTTCAGTTTTTATGTAAACAAAATGTAAAAAGTTTTTTTTTTAAATAAATTGTTTAATGCAATAAATCTAATTAACAAAGTTTTTTAATAAATTATTTATCTAAATGTTTTGTGTAAAATTATGAAATGACTATTTTGTACATGTACTGTTGTTCCATTAAAATTGAACTTCACTTTCGCCCCTCATTATTTTATTTTATTTTATTTTATTTTAATTTTATTTTATTTCATCGTAAGTGAAACGTAAAGATTATGAATGATGGTTAATATAATTAAACTGAACGTTTCCTTCTTTGAAAATGTAAATTTGTTTTATTATAAAATAAAAGAGCTGGAATTGGATTAAAAGCCACGGTTATTGTAATTTTAAAACAAAAAATTATATAAAGAATTGAATTCAGAAAACGAGATGTCGTTTAGATCATGTTTAGATATAGAGTATTGATAAAGAATCACGCTTTCTTCTTCTCGTTAAAGAAATTTGTAATTTTTTAAAAGTTTTTTGATATAACACAAATATACATTCGTATAAAATTAAGTCAAGAAAACTATTATAGTAAAAGGAAATTTTTTCTTAAATCCGGTACTTAGCTTACCTGGAATTGTGGAGGTGGCGGTAGATCATCGTTGTCTCCATCCTCCGGAATGTATTCGGACTGCTTGCAGAAAGAGGGATTGGTATAACAGTGCACCTGCGGTGCATCCTGGTTCTTCTCCATCATTGACTGGAAAGGCACTGATAAATTCGAAAACTCTCACTTCCTCACGAGGATAATCATGACGCTGCTAGTGTAAGTTGCGCGCCAAGAATGTTCGAGCGAGTAGCTTACCGGGCGTCCTAACAACGCCGGCAACTCGTCGCAGATGTTATCTTTGACACTAGGTAGATTATATTTTTTACACATTATTACTGAAAATTGTAGGCGTTAAGAGGATTGATACGCATTGAAGATTCAATCGTATGTTATCCCAGCGCGTATTTTTATCTTCGAGAGTTTCACCGACTCGCAACTAGACGGACCGATAGGCTTCCTCACCTTCCAAACATTAAAAAAGTTTCTAACATCAAATTAAATGATTCTCGTTGGCAGTTTAAAAACCGAGCGTCGTTAACAGTTAGCCAACGTTCGAGGCAAAGCGTCCAGGCATATATATGCTTTTCAACTACTACTGGTTTCATCGATGCGCATTGCACAAGGTTTCCTGCTGCCGAAGAAACCGTTTCTCCCTCTCTTTTCCTTTCTCTCTCTCTCTCTCTCTCTCTCTCTCTCTCTCTCTCTCCACCCTTCCCTCTACCTCTCACTCGCTCTCTTTTTAACGCTCGCTCGCTTACACATGTATACACGCAATACACACACCTTTACGCGCTAGCTATTTCCCACCTATCCCCACTCGCACGGAATTGCTCTCTCTCTCTCTCTCTCTCTCTCTCTCTCTCTCTCTCTCTCTCTCGCTGCTTTCATATACTATTTCTATTACAAAGGATATACAGCCTGGAGCTTCAAAAACAGCCGCCCTTGAAGGAAACGAAATAGAAGAAAGTGAAGCTATAATTGAGACTGAGAAAATAGAGCTAACGTACGCTTTTAAATTAAAACGTTATAATACAATTAAGTATTATTAAAATTTATTGATTTGAAATAAAGGATATACGTATTTATACATAATTCTTATACATTTATTTAAATTTTAATTAAATAATTGTTTTGAAATGTCTAATTTAAACATACTTTAAAGTTAATCTGATTTTTAAATAGCGATTTTTATCTAAATTGTAAAATAGCATATTTTTTGCTATTTTAATCGAATTCAACGTAACGTATAATTTAAATTTGCAAATACTTAAATTTATATATCTGAACATTTTTATAAAGATATGTCTTATACATTGTGATAAGATTATTAAGGCCGTATGACAAATCTTAACCTTAGAATTATTAAACGTAATTAATAAACGGTGAACACAGGATACTACACTGATGTAGCAGCATACTAAAATTTTTTTATATGCCAATGGTTTGTCTTATTGGACTTTAAACGACTCTAAATTTCCGAACGAGATTCGATTATTAGACTTGCAATTCCATGAAGACCTTTATTTCATTCTGTTTATTCTCTTACACGCCACACTCACTATCTTGCTATCTGTCTACCCGCCGCCCCCCTCATGTCAACCTTTTTGACTCTACAGTCTTATCACTCGGCTCTTATGCTCTGCTATCCTATTTTCAATAAATTATTAATAGTAAAATTAATATTTTTATTACTAATCATTTATAAAATTAAAACATAAAATTAATAAAATAAAATAGTTTTTACTTTATAACAAAAAATAGTATTATTGATACGTTACTAATAAATTTTAATTTCATTTAAATCAACTTATGACTAATGAATAAAAGACTAAATTTTAAGGAACGTAAATTAGTATGAATGAGTCCTTTTAAATATTTCTATAAAAAATAAATAAAAGAAGTAAAACTCAAATATGGATGGAGTTCGTAATTCTTACTATTATTTCCTGTTACAATCATTGTATTAATTCTCTGTATGAATCTAAATAATACATTAATCCATAGTACTTTCGGTTACAACATGTTTAATTATTATTTATAATTTGTTATTTTTATTTTATCATTACATATTTACATTATTTTTTATATAAATAACATATTAAATTATTATTTACTTTAAACAATGGCATTATGTTAAAAATTAGAAAATTTATAATAATATATTTATGAATATACGAAACAAAAGCATGAAAAAATATTAATGTTGAAAGAGGGGAAAAAATCCAGGAAATTGTATTTCCATTTAAAAGCTGAAACAAGTTATGTATTTATATTTCCTAAATGCATATATGTTATTTTTAAATAAAACACGCACAAAGAAGAAAATACCAAAAGATGGTGAACTGATATTTTCAACTGATACTTCAGTCTCATCTTGCAGTCGCTTAAGGCCTTTTCTACACTTATCCTCTCAATCATTTAAAAAAAGAATACACTTATAGAACTTATAAAACTTAAATTGCTTTTATGATAAAGAAATTGTATTTCCCTAAATGAGCAAATGGTGATTGTGTTCTTAGACACGACTAATTATTTTTAATTGTTAATTATCTAATTCTTTATGTGTAAATTGTTTTTGTACTTAAATGAAATATCAATAAGTGTTTGTTTACTCCACTTTGAATAGGAATAATGATAGTTGATAGTTAATAAATTAATATAACTTTAATTAATTAGCCGACAATCACTTTGTAGATTAAAAATAAAAAAACAAAATTAATGTTTAAATAATAAATTAAATGTAGAATAATATTAAAAATGAGAACGAGAGTGAGGAACTATATTTGAGAAAATACTTTATTGTAGAAAACTCCGAATAATATCAGAAACTACAGCAGCTGCATGAGGACCGTTGGCGTGGATAATTTGCACCCCTACCCACGACACACATCTGGCGTGAGGATACGTTATATACATAAGTATTTATACGCTAGTGTGTTGCACTCTTATGACTACCCGTAGCCCAGTTGTCCTCCAATACCACAGTAATATTATATTCAATAAATATATACGTTTCTCTGGATAACGTTTGATGAATTTACAAAAATATAATCAAATATATAAATTCATGTCTTTTAAATAAATTCAATTACGATATATTACAATACTAAATAAAATCTAAGAAAATCTAGTTTTCCAAAGTTTTTCCTTTTTTACACATTTACCTTTACCTTTACTCTACAATTTACTCTACAATTTACCTTATAACATTTGCAAATATATCATTTATTTTAAAAGGGTAATTAAAAAATATTGTACTTTAATATATTTCCAAAAAAATCTAATAAATGTTTAACTTACCATTATACAAAATAAATCATTTTTTATAATAATAATTCATTAATATTCACCACATAAACAATTTTATAAGTGGAATCTAATTATGTTATAATAAATAAATATTTAAACATATTGGCATTTTTATAAAAATTTTTTAAAACTATTATTTATAATTAAAAAATATACTTTATTTTTATGGTATTCTAGTATAATTTGAAAAAATTTTATTATAATTTATTATAATAATCAATCCTTATAAAATTTATAGTTAATCTATATGTAAACATCATTAATTTATCAGATATGATATTCATGAAAAATTAAATTAGAATTTAATATGTATTACGATTATATACATATTGTTTTTAATTAATATATATGTATATATATATATTAATGATGGTTTTCATTAGGCAAAAAAAAACTTACAAAAATACAGACATTCTATTTTATTGACTTTACCTAAATTGATAAAAATATAAAAAAATTAATTAAATAAAATAATAATTCTTGTTAAATCATTTTTAAAATTTTAAAAAATTGAATTATATTAATTATAAAATATAATAAACTTACTTATACAAATCGTATATAAAATATAAAAAAGAAATTACTTTTCAAATATAATCTTAACAGAGGAAAATATTTAATTAAAAAAAAATAGAAAGATTAAACAACTTTTTTTATTAATAGACATTTACATATTTTATTATGAATTTTTTCAAATAAAATAAAAAATATTGCTTTGAAATACTAATAAAAATTATTATTTCAAATAAAATAAAAATAATATTATTATATTACGATTAATACTGCAATTAAATAGTTTTTACAATATTTAAATATTATGCATGTTTTTACTTTATATATGTAAAGTAATATATATAAAAAATTTTTATTGTAAACTACTTAAAAATTAAAAAAATTCGGAATAAAAATCCTGAGTATTTATTTTATCTCTAAATCATTTTGCAAACTATAATTTTGAAAACTATTTTAATATTAAGTTTGTATCTGCTTCTAGAGTATATTTATTTAAACATAAGTATTGTAAGGTTGGAAAAAACTAGCCGATCAGTAGATTACACCAATTATTTGAGATCAGAGTAATTTTAAAACAAAATATTTTATTTCTGAAATTAAAAGAGAATAAAGTAACAAATAATAAGATTTAAAAGGTTTGTATTTTAAAGATTCTCTTGCTTATAAGTATTATAGAATTTTATACAAATACATATTTCTTATAAATCAATTTGAAATACAAATTAATCACATGTGAATACATTCGTATACAAATTTGGGTTGTATTTTTTCTTATAATTAATCATAAAAAAGTTGATTGATTAATATAAATATAATACTATACTATTATTATAAAATAATAAGGTTCATACTAGAATAGTATAATTAAAAAATTAGTAAAATGTAAAACTCATTTTAAAGTTATCTCATCCACAACTTTTATATAAATTCTATAAATTATATACAGTAGTTTCGAAAAGTTAAAATAAAATATTCAGATTAATCACCATATCTCTTATGACTAAAAGAATAAATTTGCGTAACAGATTTACATTTAATTGAAATAAAAAAGTTTTTAAAAAAAGAAAAAATGTTATTTTTTAAATTGTTAAATGACACACATATTATGAGAAATATTAATTTAACTTTACTCTTGAAAATAAGAAAAAAATGTTTTCTCTTATATATATGTAATATAATAATATTTCATTACGATATATTGTAAGATAATAAATTTTTAAGTTATTCTCTTAAAATAAAATAAATAAATATAACATAAAACATATAAGTAATCAATTTCAATAATATTAATGAGCTTGAAAGTTAAAATTTCGTAAATTATCCAATGATATATATATTATTTTAATATAGCTTAAATACTAATATTAATTATTAAATTTAAGATAACGAATATAAATTCAAATTTACATAATGGTACACACGCGCGCGCATATGTATATATATACATATTAGGAACAAAAGAATATATAAACTAAGAAGTTTATATAAGAAACAATTAATTCAAAACTATTTTTACTTTATGGAAATAAAGTAATCAATTTTATGTTCTTAGTTCATATAAATATATAATAAATATGTAAATAAAAATATGAAGTAAATCGAACACGATGATATCAAAATGTAATAGTAAATTCAATTTTAATAAAGTTTACTTTAAAGTAGTAAAATTTGTATTGACAGTATGGCTAGATAAATATGGTGAATATTATAATACAGTTGTTTTTTTCAATTTTTGCATAATAAAAATAAATTTTTGTATGTAGATTTATTTTTAATTTGACTAAAATCAGTAAATGCATATAAAGATCGATTATTTTATAAATATATAGAAACATACATGTTTAATTATATAAAAAAAAACTTTATTTATTGTTATAGAATTGTAAGTTAGTTTGATAAAAACAGTTTATATCGTATTATTTAATTTGATCTTACTGAATAATTTGCGAACGTAAAGCAAAGATTTTTCAGTAAAAATTTTTAATCTATGTCGAACGAAATTATGTTCTTGAAACATTTATTTTATATTATTCTTAGAACAATTTATACTAAACATATTTTGCATATTCTTTACATTTCTAAATTAATTTACGATTTGAACATAAATTAATATAACATTGTAATTTTGTATTGAAATAACTTATAAAGACCAATGACTTTATTTTTATTTTATTTTTTCAGTACTCTATCTCTTTTTCATCCATTTTTTATTATCTATTGGTATGTTTTCTATTGCCCTTTTTCGATCCAGAATTTCATGATATTCTATTTATTATTTATGTATTTTTTAATTTTAAATTATCTTGTAACTAGTTTCCTTGTTTCCTAAGTCTGCTTAGTTTTAACAATTTTAACTGTGGTGAGACTTTATTTTTATAAATGTTTTACATGTAATTTTTTAGTAAATGCATATCCTTAGAATAAATTGCAATGCAGTTATAATAATAACTATCAATTAATTAAACGTTAATCGGTCTAACATCCTCTTCGAAATTGTACTCTTTAAGTTCAGTATTTTTATTGAGTTTTTCTCCAGACTCCACATAAGTTCCATATGCTCCATCTTCAGAATCACCAATAGCTTCTGTAGTATTTTCTTCAGATTTTTGCTGGTTCTTTGAATCTATGGATGTAACAGCACTCTGCGACTCATACCCATAGCATTGTTGTCTAGTCAGTTCATACTGTATATTTGGTTTATTTGCGAGATAGGAGACGTTATGACTGGTAACAAGTTCATCCTCGTTAGAGGAACAACTCGTATTGAAAGGCAAATCAGTCACCTGTATATCTAGTTTATGACGTTCTCGTTTACTAGATGGTCGTTTTGGATAATGGGATAGATAATTGTTTGTAGCAATTTCCGACTGATTGTTCACGTTTTTGTCTGAAATTCATAAATATAAATTTATTTTATTCAAAATAATATTTATAAGTAAGAAATAAGAAAGACTATCTACTATCATAAAAATATATTGTTTTATGTATTTCATATTTCATATAGACCTTTCTCTAAATATCAATTATATATATATATATATATATATATATATAGGAGAGAGAGAGAGAGAGAGAGAGAGAGAGAGAGAGAGAGAGAGAGAGAGAGAGAGAGAGAGTTCTGACCCCCTCCCCGCCTGTAATAAGTTGCTATTCGTGTAATAGTATTTTATATTTTTAGTGTATTATTATAGTGTATAATTTAAAAAATAAAACAGTATTTTAACGTATTTCATATTTTTATTAAAATATTTTACTAATATGAAATCTTAACATGAAATGTTAAGGAATTTGACGAGCCTCATGAACTATTAAATCCGTATTAATAATAAGAAATAATTTATGATATATATTTTTAATTATTTTCAATTTAATATTTAATTATATTACCTTCGTTTTCAGTAGCAACATCATAGAGACTACTCTCTGGTCCACAACAAGATGAAACATCGCCAAAATATAGTTCACTCTCTGATTGTTTAGGTATTGCATTCACTTCATGTTGTTGGAATGCTGCATTTTCTACGCCTGCTAATAGCCTTTTTCTTTTATTAGCACGTATAACCCTTTCTTCATTATTCCCATCGGTTTCTGTATCTGTATCATTCGAAACTTGTTCTGTGTTTTCATAATTACTATTTATATGCTTAATATCAGGGGATCTATATTCCGCTGTAAAAATTGAGTAGTCTTTTAGAATATTAAAATATTTTCTTATTCTAATAGAACAACGGTTTAAGAAATAAAAATTAAAAGCTAATATAATTTCATAGAGCTTCATAAATGTTATAATAAACGAAGAGGATGTTTTATTGATTTAATAATTTGTCCAATAACACTATTGGACAAATTAAAGAAGAAAACTACAAGACAACTACTTATTGATCAAGATGTATATAGTCTGATGTTATAAATTATTAAGAACTTATATGGAATATACACTCAATAAATATTGTAATCGGTGTTTTAAACTATTTTAAGTATAGGCTATTCATATTATTTTAAATTATTCCAATTATTCTAGATCTTAAGATTATGACTCTTGTCTTGTTAAAATGGAGATAAACATATTAATAATTATAAATTTAATTAAACTTATAAACTAAGATACAATATTATACAGACGTAGAAAGAATCGAAAACAACATATTTGTACGTGTACATTCGGAGAATTAAATAAAAATTTTGAATACAAAAATATCTATTAAATGTATCGTTAGGTTACTTCTCTCCTGTAGTTTATATTGGAACTGAAGAAAGTGGAATAGAAATTTAAACCAGGTGTGTACAAAACTATTGAACTGATGGTAGTTACGTGTATAAAGTGAGTGTGCACATTATGGGTCATTGTGGATGACCGACCGTCAGATGAAACAAAACACTAAAAAAGTTGAAATAATTTTGTTTTGGGAACAATACTTTGAAAATTTTGTAAGTAGCAGGAAGCTTGACCGAGAGCATGGTAAATTGAATTATAAGTCTAGCGGGGAATCTCTGATATACGGTTTCCCCCGTATATCAGAGATAAGAAAAAATAATTTGACCGAACTATTTGACCAAATAGGACATATAGAACCTAAGATTAAATAGCAAATCATAGTAAAATAAAAGAGAAAAGTCCTTCAAAATATATAAATACATGAGTCAGAAAAGCCTCGAAATAAATTTGTTCATCTTTTCTGACTTATAAACATTTATTCATTACCATTATATATATGTTTGAGAGGGGAAACATTGAAAAATCAGATATAAAATATTTAAGTACAAGAGAGTTATAATTATATAAAATAAAAAGAGTGTAAATAATTTAAATTCATATAATTATTATTTATAAAAACATAAAATTCCAATTTCTTTTATTATAATTAAAATTTACGGGGCAATCTACAAGAATAACTATCTTTAAAATCGATATAGATTGAAGAAAATTTGTTGAACTAACTTTCTCTGATAGCATAATTATCAACTCTTTTAGTAAACCGCGTTCTGGAATCAGTGGCGGGAAATGCAAGCATTGGCCTTCTAGCAGGGCTGTTAGGATCACTATACGGCGGTGGCGGACCCCAAAGTGGTACGGGTGTCTCGAGCACACTAAATGGGCCTGTTCTGCTATTTTGGGCGTAGGAATCTGCATGACCTGTAGCCTGGAGCATTGAGTAGGCGCTATTCGATTGTGGTCTCAGAATGCTATAAGGAACAATATTGTTCGGGTCCACTAAACTATCTGCTTGATGTCGAGATCCGATGTTTCCAAGGTTCTCGATATCTGCCTGACTGTGGAAGCCATAATTTGCATCGGCGCTGGGGGCTGCACCCCTGCTGCGCAACCACGGTAGTCGCCAACGCCTGTAGAAAGTAGGAGCTTTTATTTAATCGCTTAAAATTAATAGTTACGTGATAATATGCCAATGAAATTAGGTACGATATCTATCTTTTTCATAGAGTTTCTCTTTATAAGTCATCGATTATTTTGCAGGGATAAAAAATTATGGTATTATCAAATCTGATTTTCATTTGAAACAAAGTTATAAGTTTATATGTAACATACTTTTTCTATAGATTTGCTTTTAACAATCATGTTTATCATCAAGAAAAATATATTATTAAAGAAATAATTAAAGTTATATAATATTTATATATGTAACTGTCTAAGTTTAATTGCATTAACTGCTGTAAACTTTCAAATAAGAATGAATTAAGTATTTTCAAACGAGCTGCAAGTGTTTTTATAAAATATTTTCAAGAAAAAGAAGAAAGAATGCTACTTTGAATTACCTTGTCGGTGTCAGATCTGGATTTGGCGTGTAAAGGTTTCCTGGCGATAGAGCCCACCATGGTCCAATACCACCGCAATCGTTACAACATGCACAAACTCCCGGTGCTCTGGCAGTTACCAAAGCCCCCCCACTACTTTGGCCGTAAAGCGAGCGACATCTTAGTTCTAGCTGCTCCCAGTACATCTTCTTTTTCTCGTGGCTTACCAACTGGTATACAAGCATACAAGAAAATATGCAGGTGAGAATTCCAGCGACCGATATTCCGAAGAGAGCACGTAAACAGACATAAAGGGCGCCGTGGACTGCCTCGCAGTCTGCAGTGCCTTCGAACAATACACCTGGGTCTGAGATACGCGATTGTGGTGCTCCATAGCATGTGCATGATCTATATCATATAAATTATATCATTAATATATAACTTATTCTTTGTAAATAATTATATTAAGATATATATTCTACAAGCAAGTAATTCAAACGAATATTACTTTTTCAATTATCTTTGATTTAATATATACATTTATACGTAGAATAATGTAATAATTGTTATAATATTAACACTAATTTATAATAAAATTCATTATAATAATATATTTATGTAAGATTGACTGAAATGTTGTTTGATTTCTAAAGTCTCAAGAATTACTTTATGAATATAAGGTAAAATATTATTATTTAAATATATAATTAAAGATATTCAAATACCTTAATTCCATTAATAAAATACATTTATATTGTGTTCATAATCTTTAAGATAAAATGTAATGATATTTTACGAACCAGCATATAAGTATTGATAGTAAATTGAATTTTTTTAAAAATATTTTATTCATTACAGTTCAATATTGAAGATATTATTATTTAAAAGGTATATAATATATAAACAACATTACAAAATTTCCTTACTTTGCTCGTTCAGTGTATACACACTCTCGTAGCCCCTGGAGCCTTGACATATGTACGACAGTTGTAGTGACAGTTATAAGAACACAGACAAGGGCACAAACAATACTTACAGAACCACATGCTTTCATCTGTCAAAATAATTATATATTGAATAACTGATTGGCAATTTTCATATTGCGAAATATCTAAGCTTAGCAGTAGAAGAGATTCTATAAATAAATAACTTACAAAAGAGGGAATGGGGGGGGGGTAGATAGGCGACAAGAAAAATTAATGAAAAATAAATATTGATACCGACCAGAAAGCCATAGCGATGTTTTCTTCTGGCTAGAAGTATCGTGAATAAGCCCATAAATATAAGCTGAAATTTAAAATTAAATAGAAATTAATATATATATGTGCGTTCGTGCGCATGTGTGTGTGTATGTATACCCACATATTATTTTAAATATTTAACTAGTATATTTGAATATTTAAGTTTACGTACCATAATAAAATCATTTTAAATTATTTAAAAATATTTTAAACATTTATCCATTATTTTCAATATCTAGATGTAAATTATAGAAATATAATTATTGATAAGTACAGATTTATTAATATAAGAACCGTAGCACAAATTAAGTATTAATACGTTAATAAGGTTTTTTATTTTGAAAGAAAGTGACATATAAGAAGGTATATTATGTTTAAATGAACATCGTAAAAATTTTAAAATTATTTGTTATCGTATTATAGGTTTATATAATAAAATTTTCATCCTATTCGAGCTTATTAAAAAAATGTAAGAGAATAGAGACTTTCTCTATAAATAAGGCTAGCTTACCATTGCTCCGGGAATATAAGAGGGTATGGTTTCAAATAGAGCTAAGCTAGCGGTATGTGCCGACAGAATTGCATGAACTGCCAAAAAAAGACTACCAATAACAGCACTTAGACCACCACATAAGCAGCAAAGCACCACGTACTTCTTACAACAACCTCCACCTCCTTGAATACTGACGTGCCCTAAAATAAAAATTTGTAAATTAAACTATTGTTTTTCATCGTAGAATTCAATGTACTGGTTCCTGCAGCTGCTTCATTAGATTTACAAATTCAAGGAGCCAATCCATTTATATCTACTAATTTTTATTTTCATTATATTCATCTATTATATTTAATTAAATATTATTTACAGCCATAGACGCTAATTTAATTATTTATAGAATCGTATATTTAAAATAATATTGAAATATTAAAATTAAAATACAATTAAAATATACAGAAAGGTGATAGATATGTAGATGTTTACAGTAATTAATATTAATATTGCTTTAAGCTTGTTTTTATTAATTTCTTTATTGATAAAAATTATTACATTTTTACTAGACATTGTATAAATTTTTTTCAGAATTTTTACATCTATTAATAATAAATTTTTCAAAATTAATGATAATTGTAATTTAAAAATGGTTAGTATAGACTTAAAGATTTTTAAGAGACATCTATGAATAACAGCTAAGCTACTTAATTAATACATGTAATGCTGTATGAAAATGGCCGATAGAAATTTTAATAGAGATTTTGTTAACTGAAAACGATAGAGCTACTATAACTATTGAGAAATTTAAATATTCATGTGTTTGTCATTGTAAATAAATATAGTCGCATTTTATTTTATATAATTATGCTTCTCACCTTAGTTAGTTTGTTAAAATTAATGTAACAAATTTTTACAGCAATCAAAATGTTATTAAAAATTATTATCCATTCAAATGGCTGATGAAAAGAAAAAAAGTTGTTTATTGAAGGCCGGCATCGCACTACTACCTGTTTTAAAATATTTCAATGTATCGGTGCTTATAATGAAAAGCCAGAAAATACACTATATCTGCTATCTCTTTCTCTTTATAAATATTAAATAAAGTATAAATCATCTTTATAATTCAAAGTTTTTTTTTATTCATTAAATTAGTTACTTTAGCAATGATATACGAGAGCAACTATAAAATAATTTTAGATTTTTTGGAAAATACAGATCGCTTCCCTCTTTTTTCCAGGTATAGGTTTTGTATTGTGTATGCGCACGTATTATCCGCAGTCACATACACACGTCGCTACGTTTAACTCATCCTGACAAAAGCATAAGAAAATCGAAACGAATGCTCCTTACAACATTATGGAGTAGTACCATTATAAACTAAAACGTAAACGCATGGTTCCCCATTATTCCCACTCGTAACTTTGTGTTGAAAAGCTGTATGTTATTTTTTTTTTTACTTCCCTTGCCTTTTTTCTAATACTCTAGAATTTCATATATTTTCCAACATACGCTCGAAAAATTTTTTTCATTATAAGGATGCCTAAATTTCAAGAAAAAGTCAGTAGTAGTATATAAGACGAAAAAATAAAAAAGACTGAAGAAAAGGAATAGTACCGACTTTTCTTCTGTCTTTTCCCCCCTCAACTCGGTGTTTCCACAGGTATAAGCATAGAAAGATCGCGGTATCCATTCATTCAATTCATTTCATGAAATATAGAAAAATCTATAGGCTATTCACCCATCTGCCATTTGCCCTCCCACTATTCTACAGTCTACCTGTAGAAAAAAAACCGATTAGGAACGAATATAATCTAAGATTTTCAGGAATATCTCAGGATATTTTGGAATATTTGAGAAAGAAATTTTTTTCAATCCATGTAAATCGTTAGTTTCTTTTAAATTTTTGTAGCGTTTATAGCGTTTTGTAGCGGTTAAAATTTTAAGCTGAAGAGTTCAAATTTTTTTTAATCTTAAATAAATAAAAAGAAATTATACATAGAGTTGTTTTTTTTTTATCAAAGTAATTAGATAAGTAATAGGTAAGTAACAGGTTATTGGCTGTTAGAAGAAATCGAAAAGGATCCTTTGTATATGAAATTCGATACATTTTTCCCAACTTAATTAGAAGGATATAATAATATTATATTATCCTCGGTTACATCACGGGTAAATATTTAAATTTATTATTTATTTTCCACGTTTGATCTCTATAATATATTACTCTTAAACGAAATAATTGATTTCATTTTAAATTCAAAACATTCAAATTCAAATAATAAATAATATTATTATTATATGATATTTAAGTATTATATTATGTTAAATTATTTTAAATAATTATATAACAGACCACAAATTTACATTTATTAATTTGAAAAGTTATAATTAATATTTGTTGAAGTATAACTATCTAGAATCTTTTCTACATAACTTTGGAAAGTAAATATTCTATGCGTGTTGATGTTGATATGGTTGAAAATGATAGTTATTCAAAAAAATTTTAGCAAAAATCTACAAAAGATATTCTT
Source organism: Ceratosolen fusciceps (assembly GCA_018883505.1). NCBI lineage: Eukaryota > Metazoa > Arthropoda > Insecta > Hymenoptera > Agaonidae > Ceratosolen > Ceratosolen fusciceps. Next base: position 117,707 of record RCIC01000035.1, on the reverse strand, counting down.
TCTACTATATTTTTTCTATATAATGAATAATCTAGTGCAATACTGAATATTTATATTATTTTTAAATTTATACTGTAATATATACAAAACGTTTTACCTAAAAATATATTTTCATAATAGCAAATGAAAATGATTACTTTTTCATAGTTTCTGTAAGAGATCAAACATCGTTACTTGATAAACGTACAAATATTATGAATTGATAATAAGCAATATATCTTTTTAAATCTAAAAAAGAAGATTTTTTAAGAAAATCTTGAAAGTAAATTACTTTTAGTTCATGATTACTTGACAATATGATCTCTTTAAAGTAAAGTTATAGTTTAATATATCAAATCCTTTTCTATGATCTATGATAGTTTTAAAAAAATGTTCACATTAAACAGGTATCTTTTGCTGCCAAAGTGACTATTTCATTTCGAAAAGTTTCTGATTATACATTAAGTTATCTAATTATATCTCAAATCAAACTAACGATTCGTCTGCAGACTGTGCAACATACCGCAGAGGTGCGAGCAGGTTCCAAATGCTCTATCGTGCTGCAGAAAGCCGAAATATCCGTTCGGTCCATGGTGTTGGTTTGTGAAATGCGCATAAGGTTGGGCTTGGAGATGCGGTGCCATCGAGACAGCGTCGTAGGCAGCTGGCGCAGCCGGCTCTACCATGGGTGAACCACCACTGGGATCATACGAGCTACCGAAGCGACACTGCACTACACGCAATATGGGAAATCCGCGATTCATTCGTCTCCGAAAACCAGATTACAAGAGCCCTCGTGCCAACTATATAGCATGCATGAGTTTGAGATTGGAAGAACTTCTTATTTTATTTGACACTCAGATAAATACAATTGTTTAAATGCTATATTTGCTATGCCCATGTAATGAAGCAAAACACGAATGATTTCACATTCAGAACGGCGATAGATTAGCATAAACAAGTTTTGAATTATTTTACAGATATTTGATTTCCAACGATTATAATTATAAAAATTCGATTTATATAATTTGAAAAAATAATTATAGTCCAATATTTTTATTTTCTATTTAAAAAGTAAAAGAATAATTTAATATCCATTTAATTTAAAATCCTCATACGTGAAAATATATATATATATATAACCACGTATGCAACATATACAGTTTTTTGTACAGCATGCGTAAGAAACTACAACAACACTTCATGAAACACTAACATTATTCAAAAGTTCAATTTAAATAAATAATTAAAAAGTTTTATTGCATTTTGATACTCATACAATTAGAAAAGTTACTCTTTGACTAAAATTGTATCTCAAAGTTATCCTTCAACACTTTAACAGTCATCGAGAATTTTACAAAAAGTTAATCGAGAAATAACGTATACTACAGAGTCCAAGGGGTGACGAATTTAATGTCACTGTGCACACTTATTTCAAGACGCAAATGCTTTTCTGGTTGTTTTAGAGACTTTAATTCAAGCGAATTTTATCCGATCACGATTAGCCTCATACAGGATTTGTGAGTATGAACTTCTTTTACTTCTGCTTTTTCGTTTCGTAAACCTGGAACTAATAGAACAGTATGTGTCTTCGTGGCTGGGAAGCAGCTCGATAAATGCACGATTCCATGGAGCAGGCGCGAAACTCAGTCGTAAGGATGGAAAAACGGAAATATTAGTTTCCGCTATATGTTGGGGATGTTACAATACAATTTATAACAAAAATTCGCAGTTAAAGGCCGTGAAGTGGATTATAGACAAACAATTATTTTTAACTTGTAAAAAATTCTACTTTTAATGATATAGATATAGTTATAAGCTATAATAGAACATAGTGTCATTTATATAATTATGAAATATGAACTTCATTAAATTATCTTAAACGAAGTAGTTTAAAATTAAAATGTTTTTAGTTTTTGTTATTATTTTGCTAGTAGTATATTTTTATAAAATATATGATTTTGATATTTAATGTAAATGTGAAAATTATTTATATCATATAGATGGTGCAAATTTAACAGTTAAAAATAAGTTTACTGTTTCTTATTAAAGGCGTAAAATGAATAAAAAACTGTAGCAACATTTTCCATATTTGGCATTATTAATTTCAAAAATTATAGATTTTTATAACATTAAATGTGTATTATTTTATAATTTTGTACTTAAAATTGTATTAATATAAAGAATTATGAATAAAAAATAATGATTAAAATAATTAGTCTTTAAAATTATGTAGACAATATTTGAATAAACGCAATGATAATAGTTTGCAACAAAAAATTTATATAAAATTCAAATATCAATAATTTACTATTATGCATAAATATTTTAATAGATAAAATTATCATGATCATTATTTTTGTTGTCATAGAGACTATTATATTAACATCATAAAATTAACTTTATTAACGTGATACAAATATAAATTTGTGCTTTTTAACAGCATTTAAGAATGTTAAAAGGAATTTATACAATATATTTTTACGATATTGTGCTAATGCGAAAAGATCATTGTTTTTAAATTAGGGAAAAATATTAAAAAATAATGCAAACATTAAAAATGCATTTTAAAAAAAACTCACGCTGGTCATTAGAAGTTCCAGATGACGATTCGTAAAGTCGACTTAAAGAACGTGGTGGAGGTCTTGGAGGTAGAGCTGGTGGTTGTTGACGAAGATGGCCCGGTGTCATTATATCTTCCTCAATGCTATCGGTATCTCGGGGGCATGGGTCATGCTTTTGATGAAGTAACTGATGCTGCATTTGCTGTCGAATCGTATGGCATTGGCATTTGCTGTTTGATCCGCTTATCACGACCTGCAGAGACAATTAGACGTTTCTTAATCATCGATTGCTTATTATATCGTCATATTGTTCTCTGTTTTAAATACACGTGGATAAACTTTTAAAGCGCTTAAATAACTATATTCTAATTATACGGATAATTTATTTATATAAAGTCATTTTATTGTTAGGATATGCAGAAATTTTACAGAATTCCTTATAATTATGGACCTTCACTGTTTAAAAATAAATTTCTGAATTAAAAATTTTATTTTTATTATAATTGTGCAAATTATTAATTTTTAAGACTACGTAATTATGGATAATATGAATCATAAAGTAAATAAAATATCTCCTTATAATAAATGATGAGATTTTAAGAATATTTAAAAATAATAAATTTTTATAATTTTAAATTTATAATATTTAATTACTTTTTATCTATCATATATTAAGTACATATTTTAAACAATAATTATTTTCAAAATATTATATAATATTTTTCTAGATTTATTTCTAAGGCTATTATATTTTATATTAAATTTTTATTTAGATCCCGTTTTTTGTCAAGAAATTATAAAAAATAAATATTTCATAAATAAATAGCATTCTAGCAAAAAAGATTATTATTGCTTTGATTAATTATGTTGTTTTTATTTATTAGTGAATAATTACAAAATTGTTTAATTTATATTTGTCAAATATTATTATATGTTTTTTCAAGTGTAAAATTTCCCACGTTAACTAATATAATACTTAAGTTCTTCTGTTTTTGTGCTTCATAAAACAATCGGTGGTATATTATACATTTTTATATGTAAAAATTTACGTGCACACACAATCCCACACATATATACATTGTATCGATTTCTAGAATTTTTATGAATCAATTATATGCATAAAATATTTTTTCATTTTTAAAAAATAATCATATCTATTGTCAGCATATGCGATTTTTAAAATTCGTGTTATTTTTTATTAATCGTTATGAATTCTTTCATTTTTAATTTTTCTTTTTTGTTATATTATGAAGATTTTGAAAATTTTTTATAAAGTAATTTTAACAAAATTTATATTCATGATACAGTTATACATGATTTTCTTTTTTATTCATTCAATATTCTTAGTTACAAAAATCTTTAATTCTCAAATTAATAATTAATCCCCCCCCGAATTTCACCTTTTTTTAAATATTTATTAATGATAATATATTATTTTTAATTTCTTTAATCGTAATATTAATTAAAATTCCAATTCCTATTTTTTGAATACTGTTTTTTATTTTCATTCTCGTTCTTAATATTTAAGATATATATTGCTGCATATAATATTATTTTTTATAAATATTTTTTTATTTTTATTGTTATTGTGCTACTTAGCCATTCTTAATGTAATTAAAATATTTCTTTATCTAATACATCCATCATTTATTTATAAATTATTCTTTATAAAAAAAATTAGTTGTCAATTAATCTTATTAATACAAAATTATTACAAACTTTGTTAAATAAATGAAAATAATTTTTATATAAAGAGCGTTTTAAACATCTTGTTAATATAAATTACATGTCAACATTTTTTATGGTTTTAAATCAAACAAACTTTATATTTCATTGATTTTGAATTGTTTTTTAATTACATATTTAATTTTTATTTACTTTAGTGAATAAATTTGTGACTCTAATAATGCTAGTGATATATATAGCCTTTTTTCCATAATGACCTACAGTTATAACCGAATTTATTGCACATGCAGTACTTTGAGCTTATTTAAATTTTTCAACGTACTTTTCAACGTAAAAAATTCACTGTTACATTATTTTGTACGAAAATATATTTTCACTCTTGTTGTGAGATTAAAAATCAATAATATTATATATAGAAGATGTTACCTGTGAATCACTATTTAAGTCCATTAAAGAGTTGTTTTTGTTTTTTTCATCTGTTTCAAGAGCGATATGAATGTATCTACCAAAATTGTCATTATTTGGAGAAGTCGTTCTTTCTTTTTGCTTGGAGAATCCATCAAGGCTGAGTGTAGACGACGGAGGTCTTAATTGACGTACAGGGGTTCTTCGTTGACTTTGGTAGTGTTGATTGAAATCATGTTGATCAAATTGTTCCACGAGTCTTCCGTGAGTTCTATATCCTATACCTGTCTGTCCGTGACTACCATTTTCTCCATAAGAAACTGTCCGTCGACTTGGATATATATGGTAATGAAGGTGACCAGCAGCAGGATCACCAACAATTGTTCCGTGGATGGTATTTTGTAGCTGATGTTGTTGATTTATAATTCCTGGCACCGTACATAAGTCAATTTGATGCAAGTGACTTGCTGTCGTTAAACTGTGATATGGACTTGTATTATCAAGAGTGGTGTTTTGGACGGAATTAGAAATATTAGTTTCACTTTGATCGATCTCGTAATACTGATCGGTAGAGATGTTGTCGTGCTGTTGCTTTTGCTGTGATAAATTTTGACAACTAGACTGCATATTTGAAAATGTTATTTGCAATTGTTATTTGCCGGATGTTATTTGCAAATCAAGCGTCTAGAATACACCATATATTTCTATATGCTTATTAAGACAGATACCAGATGAACGTTTAATTTTTTTTACTTAAGATAATTATTTGTAATAAAAATATCTTAATATCTGTAAAACAAAACAAAAATTTCTTATGAAATGATTTATAAAATATTAAATATTTACCATTCATTGTACAAATCAATGGTATAATAATATGAATAATGAATATTTTAAATATAAAATAATGAATTTATAAAATTATTAGAATTTATAAAATAAAAAATTTATAGAAATTAAAGATGAAATGAATGTAGTTTACAAATGTTGGATAATTAAATAGGTATTGTTAGAATATTAGTAAATTGATTATATGGATATTTATCAATAAAATAGTAAAGTATTTAATATTCTTATTTAATATTCATTTTACGACTTAGATCTGATGAACTAGATAAACGTAATCTAAAATCTATTTTAGACACTTCCTTAAATTCTTTTTTCACGTGAGTAGAACGTTCAAGATTATAAAGAACCATGTAGAATTTTAAGTTTTCTAACGTTCGAAATTAGAATTTCAAAAACATATTTATTCCTTACCTTTAACGCCGACATCGAATGCTAATTTAAAACGTAAATATTGGTTCAAAAATAATTTTGAAATCAACGAACGTGTCACAGCATCTCGAACTTTAAGACGAGAGAGCACTACATAACGCTGCTGCAGCACGCTCTCAACGCCGTTATTTCAATGATATTTCTCTCTTTCTTTCTCTTGTTCAGTACATTCTCTTTCTCTCATTAAATCTTATACGTTGTTACAGTCCTTCGTTGTTTCTCTCTTTTTCTCTCTAAGAGAAAATTAAGAACAATTATATATCTTTTTAACAAATTTTATCTACGTTTTCACTCACTTATTGTAGTTAAGATATTGTAAGATTCAGTTAAGATTATTGTAGTTCAGATATCGTAGTCATAAATTTGAGGAGCGAATTAATTTACAAAATTTTGTAAACAATTGAGAGCTCGATGCACTTCTATAAATATCGTTTAAATAATTAATAATTCGAATGAAAGCCAATTGATAGTAGGACCAGTAGTTTAAATGTACAAAAACTCGTATAGAGATACGTTTTTCCGAACTCGGCCTAATCCGACCTCCACCTTCACTTTCGTACTGTTACCGGCGACGAGGGAAAGAACATTACACAGTTCGAGAGAGAGAGGCTAACTACATTTTGGAACGTCGCCCTTGATGCTCCGTATTTTTCCCCACTATAACTGCTTCTGTTGTCCCCTTCTCCTCCTGCGATGATTAGCGGGAATAGCCGAGGAGTCTGTCGAACTCGAGAAAAGGGCCAGCCGCTCTCCATCTATCCAAACAAAACTCTTGTCGGCGGCGGACTGTAGAGGTGGGGGTAAAGATAGAGAGAGAGAGAGAGAGAGAGAGATGGGGGGGAGAGAGATATTGAGAAAGATGGTGAGATTCTAGAGAAAGACGAATGTGCGGTTACAGTCTGGGAGATCTGAAAATACATGGGATCGATTTAGCTGCGTATGTATATGCTTCCTTGTGTTTCCACAAGTATTTAAGTTTATATAAAAAGAGGAAAAAGTTAGCGTGAACTGTATTTATCTGAATATTGAGTTTTTTATTAATACAAACTGACGTTTTTTAACTATGTTCTTATAAAATATATTAACGTATTGTTTTTACAATTAAATTTTAAAAATTTCAAAGCAATTCAAAATGGATTTATGCATAAAAAAATAGTCATAAATCAAGTGATTTTTTTAAAAAATTTACATTGTCGGCAGTGAACAATGTATTTGTTTTTTTAGACTTTCATTATACCATAAACCTTAAATACTTGAGAGAATTGTAACTGACAAGTCAGTCTATTGAATCATTGAATTATTTAAATCAATTAAAGCAATTCAATACAAGAATAATTTAAATTACTACAAAAGTTATCAATTATTCTTCTAAACTGTGTAAAACAACTATGTAACTTTTTACAAAAATAAATAAAAACATTATAAATAAATATGTAAATTTTATTACGTTACATTTTCACTTAAGCATTTTATTTATTATATATTTATACATAAAATAAACTAGTATTTGCCCAAGAAGCCAGAGAAATGTTACCTTAATTTTATATTAGTATCTTATTAAAAACATTTTTCCAAATTTTTTTCTTGTATTATAATATTATTTATATATATTAAAATATAATTAAAATAAGAAAAATTTTTTTTATATTATAAACAATATTAGATGATGTAGTTATAACCCTTTTTCAAATATTTCGATAAATAATTGAACTTTGAAAGTTTATAAAAATTATTTAAACTATAAATTTAAATTAGTTTATGATGTTCACAGAAATATGTATAGTTTATTATTACATAACAAATTAATTCTGTATATATATTATTGTAATTATTATAATTATTAACATCATAGTTATCTCAATACTACATAGGATTTATATAATATACTTTTATATTATATAATTATATTACATTATATAATATATTTATATAAATTGAATTTTGAACATTTTACAAACTCTATTATAGAACTTTTATAACTAAATTAACAAAGTTTTATTTTTTTGTAACAAAATTAAATTAGGAATATCTTCATAATCTTAATGAGTATGAAACATAAAAAAATTTCTATAAACAAAAGAAGAAAGATATATAAGTATGAACATCCCATTAATACGTTATAATACTTCTTCCGTTTATTCTTCTGTGATTCTCTCTCTCTCTCTCTCTCTCTCTCTCTCTCTTTTTCTCTCTCTCTCTCTCTCTCACTTATTTGTTTTTAAATATAGTGTTTCATACGTTTTATATTTTTATACTTGAGAAAAAAAACATTTATTTGCAATGTACATAATACATTTATACTTATTTATGACTTCTTCATAATTTTTTATATTCATCTTTAATCTTTCGGATTTATGTAACTATCAATTTGAAAATAAAAGACATTAATAATTTTTATATTGATGAGTTTCCTAACTTTATTATAAAATACAATGAGATACTGTTTTTAAAAACTAATAAAAATATTTTATTAATTATATATAAAGTAATGTTAATGAAACTTTACGTCATTCCTGACTGAGTATTATAAATTCTTATTGTTGTTAATGTATACCTTTTCATATTTTTTATTTTATTTTTTCCTTGATGTACTTTTTTCTCTTTTAAATTACCCAATTTTAATAACTGTAACGACTTGTAGTATTATTATAATAACAAGTCACTAATTACAATCAAATAATTAGTCATCAAATAATGAAAAAAATTACAAAATCATACTACTAAATATTTATATAAGTTATAAAAATTATGAGTGAATAAATAAATAATTCTATTCATAACGTTATTCGTAAGTATTTTATTTATTTCAATCTTTTCCTTCAAACAATAGATTTTGTATTAAAATCCAAATTATTTTAATTTGAATAATATAGATTATTTATATTAATATCAATACATATTTATACATATATATTTATTATTATTAATTTTTTGTCACATTTATATTTTTACAATGTAATAGAATCGAGTAGAATTTAGAATGAAATAATTACTAAGTATATTATCATATTTTAAGTAAATTTAAAATAGTATAAAAATAAATAGCTTTATCATTATTATTTCTTCAAATAAATTTTAGGATTTTTTTATCATTTTATTTAAATGATCTAATAGTATTTTAAAATAAATTTAAGATAATTTAATTCTATAATTTGAGATTTATTTAAAACAAATATTTATAGATTCATTTAATATTGTCTAAGAATATTAAAAATCTTAATAAATAATTAAAATTTTTACATTCATAGTTTAATTATTTTATTAAATAAAACAATTTATTAGAAACTCTTTATAATAATATAAGGCACTGACGTAATAATTTATAATTTTCATTTTTAAACGTATGTTCTCATAGTTAAAAAAACTAAAACATTTTTTATTGAATAATTTGTAATAATATACAGAAATATAATTATATATAACAGAAAAAATTATTTAAATTGTCATATCTGTATCGAATAATTTTTTTGTATACTCTGATTTGTATACTCTGTTAGATCAACCAATCAATATAATATCGTTCTGTATATAAAAAAAATTAATCATAGAATTCTTTTAAGAGAATAATAAATTTTTTTTTATAAGAATGAATCTGTAATAATATATAACGGGTAATTCTATTATTTATTAAATTACAGTGGCGAATAGAGTATATGCAGACTTCTGTAGTTCATCGTGAACAGACAGTTGAGCTATTTAATAACAGATGGAGCTGAAATGAACTTCTTATAACTACTTTATTCGCTTAATTTTTATTCTATATACTTCCTTAAAAATTATTTTATTTTCAATAAAATAATATTTTATGTATTTATCGTTAAATATATATCTATACTTAAATATTAATATAATAAAAGAAAAATTAATTTGACTAACAATATTTAAAATGATAATACTTTTTACTGAATTAGTTTAAAATATTAATTTTTTAAATAGAAGACGTAGTTTTCATTAATTAATAAACATAATTACTAATTAATTAGTTAACATAAAATCATATAATCTCATTCGTCACTTTTATGTTTTGTATGCGATGCAATCTACAATGGAAAAATGTATGATTTAATATATAAAATAGTTTTCTTATTTTTAGAGATTTTTACTTAAGACAATTTTTATTAGATTACAAATGGTAAAAGATAAACATAATAATATTAATTTAAGTTTCTGCGCTTTAATCAGAAAATATTTTTGTGTAATAAGATTTAAATTTTTTATTATTAAAGAAAAATGTTTAATATATGTATTTATTAAAACTAAAAAACTAGTAAAATATTTTTAAAAAATCAATCTATTTACAAGTAATTAAATATTTTTCAATGTAAAAATGATTTTGCTACATACATAAGATTTAGTATATCATTCATTTTTCTATTAAATTTTGTTTTTAAAAAAAGTAAAAGTATATGCTGACTATTATAATAGCTTAAAGTAAATGTTAATAACTAATGTAAATCATTTTAATTGGAATAAACTTTCGATGCATAAATCTTTCTTTTAAAAGTTATGTAATATAAATATACCGTTTCGAACAATTTAATTTTAATTGGTTTAATAAAAATATAACTTAATTTGTTGATGTTTGTAATTATGTTTATAATTATAATTGCAATAATTATATTTATAAAAAATTATTTATAATTTTTTATTCCCTACAGAGATATTTGAGGTTACTAAGTTCTAAACAAGCTCATTAAAGCTTTAAAGTAATAAGTTTTTATTTACTCATAGTTTGTGTATTATATCTTACTCCTTTAAACGGATGCTCGTACAACTCTTTTCAAACTTGCGTTCACATATGCTCTCACATTCTCCTTCAATCTTTATGCAAATTTCAGTACTTCCTTTATTTATTTCTATATTTCGTATACTGCCCATTCAATTTGTTAACTTTAACTGTTTTATTATTTATTTTTACTTTAGTGTATTACTATTAATTTTGTAACTCTATCTTTATTTCTCTCCGTTCTCACAATAACTCTGTATCTATATACTTTACTTTTCCTTTTTCCTTTCTTTACATCAGTTCTGACAATCTGCGACCCATTACTTTCGGCTATAGCAATTCATCAAATTGAAAGAAATGTAGTGTCAATAACATTTTGCAGCTGCTACTAGTCAAGCGTGTACTTATCTAATTCGAAAATTGTTACATTTGCGGATTTTCCACTCTTAATATGTTTCCAATTTTATTGTTCCTTGGTAGTATTAAAAATTGATATAAATTGACTTTTCTTACTTTCTGATAATTTTTAGAAATTTTAACATGTAGATAAAAATATGAAAAATATAAAATCTTTTGCTAATAGTTATTTATAGTTTAAAATTAATTTAATATCTTAGATTAAAAGAAATAACAAACAATAGAACTTCATTTATTAAAATAAATGTTTAATTCAAGTTTAGACTAGGAATTGGAGATTAATGGTATATTAATAAAATGATATGTTAAGTAAGATAAAATTTCAACTGAAAATATAAATTTTGAATATTAAAAAGTTTTTATAATACAATTTAATATATTTTAAATTAAAGTTTATAACACATATAACAATTTTGTATAATTGAATTATCATAATCGTATACTATTAGATCAATAAAGAAAGATGTTTTTAATGTTTTAGAAAAAATTAAAGTGACTTCAGAGGCAGAAATGTATCGTTCAAATGTATTTGAAAAAGCTTAGAATCAAAAAGAAAAATACATAACTTAACCGATCTGTGCTATTTGCACATAAATACTGAAAGATAGAAGACGCATAGATGCGCGTATACAAGTACGCCTGTGTACGCAAGTTTCGTGACCAAATAGATAAAAATGTAGTATCCTGACTGCATATTCAGACTTATTCACTTCCTTTTTCTTGTATTCCGTCCTTGTATTTCGCTAAATAATAAATATGAGAGAGTTCCCTTTCTTTTTCTTTTTACTTCTTTTAGCTTTTTGTTTCTTCACTAGAAAGATAGAATATATCCCTAGGGTAGCATTAGCAGGAAACGACGGTGAAGCTGCTCCCTTTTTCCATTTCACGCTTACATATACCTCCACCTAACTTGTTTTGCTTTCCTTACTTTTATCTTGCGTACTCTCCCACTTTAATTCTCTTTCTTCGACTTAACATTTTTTCTAGCATGTTTTTCATAGTCTATAGAGCCGTAAGCAAGTTCAAACTCAAGTTTAATACACTTAGTCTAACCAAAAAACTATTGACCGAAAAACAACTTGAGGCAATGAAAACTCTCTTGTCAACAAAAAAAAATGTAGAGGTCGTTATTTTAGGGTTGACGATGCTGATAAATAAAAAGGAAAATAAGAAAAAGAGAAGCATTATTCAATAAAAGCAGAATAAGAAGAATGGATAATGAATAACTAATAATAGATCAATTCGCAAGAAAATCACTTCGCACCAGGCAATAAGTTCTTCTATTGTTTATAAATTTATGATTAAACATTATAACGTAACTTTAGGCATTTAGCAACCAATCCCGAGGAGACATTACATCTTGTCCTGTTTTAGGATACTATGCTAAGGTAGTCGCTGGATGCTCACTATGATTATTAATGTGAAAATCAAGAAGAAAGATCATAATTTAGGTATGAGGTCATACCTGAAAAGGTCATCTTTAGTTCGAAATTTTATGTATATATTTAATCAGGAATTCATCAAAAAATGCTATTAAATATATAAAAATGTATTACTAATTAATACTATTCACATTCACTTTTAAGATTGCATATTTCGGCTCATATTCAATTTAATTTAATAAAAATCTTTAATTTACCATTATTACCTTTTATATCTAAATTTCACCTTTATTTAAATATTTTTACTGAAAACATTTCTGCTTAATACATGATGTTATATCCATTATTAAATTATGAATTATAAAATTATATTACAGTTTTTTCTAGAAAACTTTTATAAAATCTTTAAATTCTAATTAAAAAACAAGATTATTGTTATTAAAGTATATATATAAGTAATGATATTTATTTAATAGATTTATATATTCATAGAAAAAGAATAGAAATTATTCTTTTTCTATGTAAACAGCTACAACAAATATTTCTTTTATCGTTTTAATAATCAATTTTCAATTAATATTAATAAAATTAAAAGTATTGTGACATAAATAATAAATGTAAAATGTCCTTTTATTGCATTTAATTCATCATTCATGTACGAACTATATGAATTGAAAAATACTACATTAATGAACATTTAATCAACATATCAGAATGAACATAGAAAGAGCTCTTAGTTTTCACAATTGCATATAAATTATTATTTATAAATAAAAATCTTATATATATACAGTCCATTATATAATTTTTATAAATTCAACTATTGCACTCTAAGTTATAAAATAGATAGATTAAAAGAACAAATTGCTTGGAAATAATGAAATCGTAAGCTACTAATACATTTTTAAAACAAACCTTATAAATAAAGCTTTTGAATCTATATGTTTTTAATAAAAACATAAAATTCTTAACTTATCAAGTAGAATTTATATATTTTTAAATGTGTACTGTATTATTACCCACCAGCTTATGTACTATGAGCTCTTGTCAATACAGGAAAGACGAGAGGAAATTAAATGTAGATGTTTTATTTAGTTTTCAATTATAATTTATTTATGTATTTTTATGACACGCCGCGAGACGTAGAAAACCACTTTCATCGGAAAGAGGAAAAAAGCCTCTGAATGCAAATTATATAAATAATAAAATATTATAGTTATGCGATATAATAAATGGTTCAGTTAGAAGATGCGCGTGGAAAAAATCTCGAAATTTCTATTTTTCCCCGTGGAACCGATACGTTGTGGCTTACGCACAATCCGGAGGTACAGGTACCACCGATCCTTGTGCGGATGTGGATACCAAGTTGTCCAGAATGTCTTGTGAACCAAATCTGGCTGCCAGGGTCTCTCTCTCTCTCTCTCTCTCCTCTTGATCAGCCACCGGAAGATGTTAGTCGTCTCCCAGGAAAAATCCAATTTCTTTCCTCTGGAGGAAACACCGTAACCACCGAACATGGGACAACGTTGTATCCGTTAGGTAACAAAAACCTCAGAATACTTTAACACTTAGACTTTAAATCGCAACGTTGTTTTCAAAGAAGATTAAAGCTGCTTCAACTATTACTTAGACAAGCTAAGACTTTATCGTCCTGAAGTTCAAGAACGTGTTTTCATTTCAATTCTCTAAGTGAGACTATCTTTTAATTTTCCTAATCTGGGATCTGCTGATGCGGTCCACAATATCTTATTTTTGTTGAAACAATCTTGCTGGTGAATAGAATTGTCCTATATGTTCTTTTCCTACTTACTACGAATGACTCGCGAATGAATTTTATTTTACAAATATAATACTGCTGCTAGAAATATTATTTAAATAATTATAAATTCATTTATAAATATAATATTTTATTGAAACTTAATATTTAAAAATATATTGAAACTAATTTTGTATTACTATACTTGAAAAAAAATTTTAAATAGTTTTAAATAGAATACTTTACAGAAATTAAAAATTTTTTTGAGAACTCTATATATTCAATTTCGACGTTTTATATATGTATATATATCTTTTGATACAAAAAATGTTAATATTATCAATATTTCAATAATGATATTGAAAAATACTAAAAAATAAATTTTTAACATTGGTATTATACCAATTTAACTGAAATTATTAATGTATTTCGATTCTTTGTAATATTTCATAATTATGATGAATAAGTTATATTATAGAAATATATTTATAAAAATAATTTATGTTAAAACAGTATAATTTATATAACATTGTTTCAACATTAATAACATTTATATAACATGTATATAACATTGAAAGTTTTAATTGCACAAATTTTAACAATTACGTTTTTACCATATACAACAAACATTACAAAAATATTACTTATTTATAATGATATAAGTATTTATATAAGAATAATTTAAAGTCTTGAGGTGTTACTAAACTGGTATATTACAAATAGTATTACTTTTTTAAAAAACTGTTTTTTATGTATACATATTAAAATTGATATTTTTATATAATATTTTTGAAGAAATTAATTAATGAAGAAGTTTTGTTCTTAACATCGTAGAAAAATTGAAAATATTTATCTTAATATTTTCGATATTTTATAGTGTTACATCTTTCATAAATATGAACTTTCGTAAATCTAGTTACGTTACAGTTATACATAGTTCATAAATAAAAGCATTCAAAATTCATATCAAAATTCTTCTATTGGAATTTTTGGAAATTTTTATTTTCTTGATGTAGCTGGGGTCAATAAATTATTTTTAAACCCGCAAAATATATAGATTGTAACTCACTCGATTTTGTACTTAAAGATGTCTTGAAATAATTTAAATTGAATACTTTCATCATAATTGTACTGCAGATCAGACCTTCAGTAATAATTAGTTAACGGTAAATTTCGCAATTTGGCAACCAAGGTACCGATCACTTAGAATATTTAAAAAAAAAATTGAAAAATCTGAAGAGCTGAGTTTAAATGTTAAAAATCTCAAATGCCAGTGTTTAATAGTCAAAAATAAATTCAATCGATTTTCTTAAAACTTTGTCAACATTTTGAAAGTAAGTCCTTTAATAACATGCGAGAGATGATAAAGGCGCCAATGACAACCTTAGATTAGAAATTTTTATATTTTTTCTAGTTTTATGTACTGATGCTTCAAATTAATTTTATCAAGAATAATTGGTATTTTTTATACTAAATATAGGTTTAAAACATTTAATTCGACTCTAATTCAAACAAATATTTTAGTAAAAAACTAGGCATTAACTAAAAAGAATGAACACCAATTTTTTCATAATAGATTATATCTAAATACTTAAAATACAAAAAATATAATTTATGATTTCCTAAAATTTAACAAATATTAAATACTTAACAAAAATTAATATAAATATTAATAAATATTAGAAATTACGTTGGTATTTATTATATTATTATTTGTAAATTATAACTATCTATAATAGAAAACTTTTTTGTTGAATCAAAATATAAATAATATTCAATGTAAATATGATTTGTATTAATTTGTTAAGAAAACAAACTTTTCATAATAAATATTGATGTTTATGGTTAATTAATTAATAATGAAAAAAAAATTAAAGAATTAAACCGGACTTACTTGCTCGTAAGTTTCAATTTACCTTAGCTTCGGCTGTATTTTTCAATTATAACATGATAAAGAAGGTCTACGTTGAAGAGATATACGAGAAATAATAAATGAAAAATTTATTAACGGAATGTAAAAAAACCGGCTGTCGTAGGAGGAAAAAGTTCCTTATACGCAATCGCCTGATTGTTACATTTTTAAATTTGTCTTATTCAATTCATTTAATTTTCAGATCAAAGGTGTTTTAAACGTTGCTTCGTAGATTCTGCTGCCATAGTCAATCTTCTAAAAATCATATTTATATACATAAGTAAGCCGCGTTCACTTTTCTGTCGCTAAATAATAATATTATTGCTATGATTATTTAGACGCCGATGCATGCTATCGTTTCACCAAATTGAAAAACATGTGGTTTTATTATAGCTTTTATACTATATACAAACTTTAAAGTCGATCCCTAACATCGCTAACAGTTGAACTGTCATTGTTACTACTGTAATAAATACTTTTTGCTCAAATTCATTCGTACTTCATTTCAATCAAAGTTAATTATATTATAATCATGTTTAAAATAAGGTTTAAAAATTTGAAATAAATCAAAATATCAATATCAAATAAAACATTCACGAAGATTTGTTTACTTGAAAATTGTTGTAAGAACAATTAATTTTAATCGAAAAATAAATGACATATAAAATATATCAAAGCTTTTAATTCTATGTAAAAATTTAAATTAACTTTATAATAATTTATGTATTAAATAAAAATATTCCATAAGCAAAACAAAAAACTTTTGTATAAAATTATCCATGAAGCGTAAAATTTATAAAAACTTTGGTTAAAAAGGAATAATAAAATATGTACAAATCAAATATTACATAACCTATAAGTCTAATTGTTTTATATTTAAAAACCGAAAATACCTAATAAGTGTATAATATTATTATCTAAATGTATAATTAATAAAATAAAAACATACAAATTATAATAATTAGCTGTAGTAAGAATATTAGTTTATGCTACTCAAACTGTTATTAAAAAAAATCATAATAGAAACATTTAAACATGTTATTGATATTATAAATTTCAGTTGGTGTTATTGAATTCTATAGCTACATTTTTTTTAATCAATTTGAGAAAGGGGGTTAAAAAAACCTTGTTCTTTTATAAAAAAGACTAAATCCATTTATACAATTTATAATAAGATTTTTAATAAGAACATTCACTTACAGATTTTATTCTAATTATGAATAGAACTTTTTACAATTATTTAATAAGAATGCTCGCTGAGGGATCTCGACGAAAATGAAAGCTCTACCTTAAATTTTAATGTGTCCTGATAGGGTGGATTGGTAGATGGGGAGCAACCTTAATGCAAGTGAGAGGTAAGCGGCCTCGTGGATAGAGAAGTCGCACGGCGCAAACTCGGGGCTGATCCACATCCCAAAATTTTCTCATCTCTAAGGACTACATTTACTCTCAACGAAGATCTTGAACTTTGTCCTCAAGGCCTTAGCATGTCTTATCAAGCACCTGCAATATACTGTCACTATCGAAACCATAACCAATATAGAAATTCTATATAGAAACTCTAACAAAAAAAATCACCTAATACGATTCTTCTGTTTAGAATGCTCCATTTTTAATTATGTGCGAATTTCTTGTTTTCACACCTTGTTCAATTCAATGCAGTCCTGTATACTTTTAGGAAATAAGTTAATATACCGTAAAAAATATAGCAAAGTTTACTTATGTAATGAAAAGTAGATTTTCTTTTTAAAATAAAGTAATAATTATAATATCTAAATGAATGATCGCCAAGATCAATACTGACGAAAATGTAAACACAGAATTATTTTGGTATTATTTATAGTTTAAAAAACAGGAAGAAATAAAATATTGGTGAAGAAATATAATAGTTCATGTGTTATTACAAAGTTTTTTTTGTTTATAAATTTATCGCTGCATTATAAAAATATATAATTTGTGCATGAATAAAATTTAAAATGTGAGGCAATGGGTATATTGAAGAATTTCTGCACATACTGATTATATTTAGTGAGCACTTTTTACTAAGAGAAAAAGAAAAATTAAGACCTTGTAATTGCTCATGCATTATGCATTTAAATTTGGCTCAGTTTATGAACAAACACGATTGTCTGGCCTCACTTACTCTGTAGTCTTTCACTTATCATTTATTAACCTTGCAATAATTACTAATATTTGTAGGTTGATTTACGCGTGTTTTTTTTTTTTTTTTTTTTTAATAAATATATACTCTTACTAGATACAGAATGAAAAAGAATAAAGGTCATGTCGTATTTTAATAGAGTGAAAAAATCATTTATCAATGAAGAAAAAATTAATGAATATTTGACTAAATTATTTTTATTTTATTTATACTAAATGCACTTATATAAGTTAAAATTTAAGTATTTAAAAAAAATTTAATTCATAATATAAGAATCTTACCATTTAACAATGATAATATGAATTATAAATAAGATAATCACGTGAAAAGATAAAATAAAATATTACCAAGTACAATAGATAAAAATTTTATGAATTTATTTTATTTTTACAAGAATAAAAATTTAGTTCGAGCGCAGTTTTATAATCACTATTTGAATTATCGATAAATGGACATTTTAATTCTCAATTAATATAAATAGGAAAGTATAATTTTTCAAGTTTCATAGTTTAAGATAAAAATAAATAAAAATATTTATAATAAATCTCTTTGCAAGAGCGTTTATAGTTTTGTTTGCTATTTGATAATCATTTGTAACATTTGCTATTGTCAGTCAATTAATAACTAAATTTACTGACAATTGTATAATATATAAAATTAATGAACAGAAGAACGAGATTAATAACGTTAGACTTGTGTGATATTAAAAAATAACGGTAGTTTTCAGAAACACCAGAAGGCTACTGCGAACTAAAAAAAAAGTAAATTGTAAGATACGCTAGGACTGTATGAAAGAACAATAGTATACATAAAAGAGAAAAAGAAACGATAGTTATGAATGAAGTAAGAGAAGGAAAGAGAAACAGATAAATGGTAGGAAGCAAAACTATTATTGAACATCGTACAGAGCAGTTTGAAGATTCTAGTTAATAAGTTAAGAATAGTTTAAAATGCGCTCACAATTTCAAAACGAAACAGGTAATATTGATAACTTCGGCTAATCACTTTTTTATCAAATTGTTACACTGGTAATATATGAATGACAGCTATTCTCTTATAATAGTAGTATTTTATGATCGTTGAACCGTGAAGCAGCCTCAATGGTGTATTTAACAGTTTTATATTAAATAAGTAACGCGTGTGGTATTGACTGATAAATCTAATAATCGATATTTTAACTTATTTTTCTAACTTATTTTTCTAACTTAACTTTTTCTAATTTCTCGTTACTTTATTAAATCCATAATGTTGCTATCGCATTTCTATCGCTGCCTAAATTAGGGAATTCATTATTTATTTTATATCTTCACTTTTTTAATTAAAAGTGTAAGTTAATTTAAGATGAAATTCCTATTAAATGATATAAAATTTTCATTCGGGATTTTACTTTTAACTCTTGACAATTCAGCAACATCAATTTCAATAATTATTTTATACGGTAACCAGAGGTTTTAAAGAAATTTTATGTTACAATATTTTTGTCAATCACTTTTAACACATACAAAATATTTAAAAAATATGTCATTTATTATTTAAATATAACTTTTATTTTTGTTTTTATATTTATTGAAAATATTTGTATATTTGTATATTAATATTCATACAATTAGTTCAAAATCAATAAGATTTATGGATTATTTATCATTTAATTAGATACTAGTTTTATAACTTGAAAATTTTAATGAAAATTAATAATATTTATTAACGAGCTTTTTTTAGATAAAAGAAGTTTTTCTTACAGAAAAATACAGTTTTTACGTTTGGGAAGTATATAAAATTATACCAAAGTTATACTTCAATTGTTATTAATTATTAAGTTTTTATTTTATACAAAAAAGTTATATAAATTTATATAAAAAATAATTAAAATAATTGCATTATTACATTTTATTATTAAATTAATATGAAGGGTAAAAATGAATATTCAGTATCTAAACGAACACGACTTCAATCTAGTCTTTTGCTGATTCCTATTGCTGCAAAATAATAAATTTCAATGTTTTCAAACTTTAATAATTAAGATAGAGTATCTAAAAAAGTAATGGATAGTGGTTGCAATATTTAATTATGTATTTTTAGCTAAAATTTTTACATTATAAAGATTAAATATATAGAATTGTTTATTGCTCTGATATGTTATACCCGTATAAATATTCTTAATATATACCTTTACAAAAATAGTGGCATATTTAGTTGATATAATTTTCTGTCTGAATATTTAATTATGTAATCTACAATTGTTTTTAATATTTGTTCTTGTATAATAGAAATTATATATAATCTTATTGAAAATACATTATATTATTATTTATTGTTACTTTTTAAAATTATTTTATTATTACTATAAAAGTATTTCTCTGTCAATAGAGGAATTTAATAACAATATAATATTCAAGTTTTCTCTTATTAAAAAATATTTAAAAAATTTACCCATATTTATACTCGTATTATACGCACCACGTAATCAATATATACAGATCGATTAAAAATTATAAGTCACTTATGATTAAAATATACTAATGTGTTCGTTGTTACAATATTTTAAATAATAATAAGTAACACAAAATGTATTTAAAAAAAAATAGTATATATATTTTTTATATTAGAACTGTTTAAGTACATATATATTTTATATATTCAGTGTACATATTCATAGATTATAGTTATTATTATACTATACATTAAATAAATTTCGGTTTTTTGTATTTAAACTAGCATTTAACTAATAATGAAAATACCAATTTTATTGGAATATCGTTGATATTTCTAACGAAAATTTTAAAAGTTGATAATGTACTTATCAAAGGAGGGGAAAGGTTAAGCTGAAATAACTTTAACTATAACACTTTTTTATTTAATAACTGAACGTGAGTCCGGTCGAGAACGCGCGTGGAAGTAGGAACTGCCAATTCATCTTCTGGTGACTATCTGCTATCCTCTGGTTTTTCCGATTTCCTCCCGTCGTCGCCAGGCCCTCCGGCGAGGGCGCATCGTAGTTCCCCCTTTGCCGTCCTCGGCAACCCTCTTTCCTACCAATCCACCGGGTACGGGAAAACCCTCGGCCCGTTGTCGTACTTCGGCCTCGGGTGAAACGATATTCCCTAACCCTCCTTTTCTGCGGATGGATTTTCTCCGATTCTACATTTCTCTCTTTTTTAACCCGACGCTTCGGTCCCTTCTCATTGCTGTATTTCGAAGCAACGAACAGGTACATGTAGGAATGTTTACTAGGTAGCACATGGTGAAGGAGTCAGAAGAACCTCGGCACGCGTCCAAGTGTTTAAAAGTTAATAGAGTGAAAATTCTTTTATAAATTAAATTAATTAATTAACCTAAGTAAATTATCTATTAAATGTTATATTAGATAAATGTATACGCTAAAATAATGAAAATATATTTCATATTCAAAAATATTTCTAAAAATACCAATTTTTCTTGATTTAATTCAATATGTAAATTCGTATATAAGTAGATTCACATTTAAGTTCATATTTTAGTATAATCATCAATATTTTAATAATTCCACTTTTAATTTAATCTATTTGAATACAAGATCATAAAAGTATCGAATTTATAATTAATATGTTAATATAATTCAACTAATATTCTACAAATACATATACTGATATTACTAGTAAATATTTTTTACAAATATGATTTTTTATTAACATGTCTAAAAAATTTCCATTCTTGAATATACATTTCAATTTAAATATTCTTTGTCTAAATTATTTAAACAATTGTAGTTAATTATTTTTATATAATATTTATAATGTGAACAATACTAAAAAATTTCATAGTTTTAATATTTAACGATTAATGATCATAATTAATTTTTTCTTAAATAAGCACTTGTAATCAAGACTTTACAATCATCTACAATAATTTACAATAATCTACGAATATCTAAATTTATAAAAAAAAGAACTTCATACCTAATATTTTTAATTGTCGTATTAAATTCATGCTCTATTAAATTATACGACTAATTTCATTTCTAATTATTTTTTATGCATCACATTTTTTTAACAATACGCTTTCTCTTTCTACGACCATTTTGCTTATTCTCTCAATTCTTTCTCTTTTATTCTGTAGTTTACATCGAATTGGTTTTTGTAGGTATTACGAATAGAAATGAAACAAATAAGTAACAGAGAATACAAATATACAGTCAAATGAACAATGCCCAGGAGAGTTTACAGAATTCTAATTGAAATGAACCCTCCCCATTTCCGACAACTGAACAACCCTCTGGTTCTTCTCATTTTACCATATTCTATCACTACCGAACTCTTTACTTCGTATCCCACGTAATTGTTCTGTGCAGATGCGTGCTGTATTGCTCTTTGTATATTTGTTTCTCTACCTCTTGTCCTTCTTCGTATGTATTGCCTTCTTTAGTGTTTTAAATACAGTGATTGTTTTTTATTTTGTTCTGTTTATACGGTACTTTGATATATATTTAGAAATCAATTATATGATTATTTTTATTCCCATAAGTGTTTATATTTTACTTGATTATTAATTTTAGAATATATAATTGAATACTCTTTTATTTATAAAATTGAATTTACTTTTTTTTATACAGTAGCAAATAAATTATATTTTGAGCATTCAGGTTTTATAAAAATAAATAAAAAATATTGTATTTTCTTCCGAATAAATTTTATAAATTAAAATTTTTTAAAAAAATTTAATGTCTTCAATAATCTCCACAAAATATATGAAAATACATATCTCAAGTGTTACGTCGGTTGTGGGTTTAATATACAACCGATCGTTTTTGCAATTCTTCCTCATCGACGGAAGTATTGCAATGCTCGTTTTGAGCCTGAATTTAACCTCAATAGCACGGGCTGAGCAATTTTTAAATGCGTGATGAGGTTGAACAAGTAATTAAATGTTATTAAAAAAAGATGAAAGGTATACATATTTCCAATTACCTTTTCGCTGAACTCGTAGTAAACTGGTGTTGGCTGGATCGTATCCTTTCGTCAGTCGAGGATGAGGAACACGCGATTCCGCCGCGAGTTAGCGTAACGTTAATATATAATATTTTGTCTTTGCAAAATTTCCATGATATAATATTTTCTTATATATTATTATATTATTATTTTAGTATACTTTAATATGAATTGATTAATATCTCTGTTAGTATTTTACATAGATTAATGTTTAGTCATTTCAATATTTTCCATTCACAAGAAGTATTTTTCTAAAATCCATTCTTTTATTAGGGTTTCCTTATTTCATGTAGATTGTTTATTCGTAATGACACGTGGAGTTCGTAAGCATTCTGATATTTAGTAAATCCAAATTAAAAGTTTATTTTAATATAAGTTTTCCATATTCATTTTATTTTTCCTTATTTAATTTACTATTAGAATCTTAACTTCGAAAATCTCTTAAATCTTTTTGTTCTTTATTAATTTGTGACTATCGAGTAGCTTAAAAATCATTAGTATTAATTGAATGGAAGGAGATCGATGTGCGGCAGATGTTAATGTAGTTTTCAAGATTAAGAATTTTCCATTTATATGAAACAAAAGTGATATAACACATATTTTTTTAGTAGTTAATTTTTACAGTAACGTGTATTTTAATAGTCGCCTTTATTGTCATACACCTTTAAACAATATCATTACGGCGGTTACCCTAATGGTATCAAGTTTTAATAAACATCATAATTTATTTATAAATAGATAATTAGATCATTTGTTTCTTGTCGTATTTTTGTTTAGAGAAGGTTTTGGGGAGTTGGTATAGGAAAGTGCATCCAATGCATATAATTCGGGAATTTCTCGGCAGGATACGTTATATACGTCGTAAACCGATGTAACACAAGAATGAACCTGTTTCGGTGTATATATATATATATATATATATATATATATATATGCATCAGATATTATAAGCAAATGAAAATGTAATTATTGATAATATAGAAATACTACTTTTTCTCTCTTTTACGTATTACATATCTGGTTCATTAAAATTCATTAAAATTACATACACTATCTCTCTCTTTTTCTTATTATATTATTATATTATTATTATATATTTTTGTTTTTATAACAATATATAATGTACCTCGCTCTATTATTTACATTTTTTTAACATAAATTTGCATAAACTAACTTCTTTTTTAATGTTAATAATCTCTCAAATGATACGTTTTTTAACGCTTCTTCTCTTTCTGCTTCACGGGATTTTTTTATTTATTAATAAACAAACATATTCATGATATTTTTTTTCCGAAAAGCGTTTCTCCTATTCGAAGACGTTCTTTTCGCCAAGAAAAATAAGATTTTTTTTATTATTTCTAGTGTTATTTGTGATTAGGGGGTGAGTGGGAGTCAATAATGGTCAAATTTGACTACTTTGATTTTAATACTTTTATTTTAAAGATTTCCAGCGAAAGCGTCGAAACAATCAAAAATCTTGCGCAGCCTCAGACTACAGCCTCTAGCGGCTCGGTCAGGCTTTATTTGTACAGCGATTCCTTATTTCTGAATAAGTATTTATTTTTCGGCCATGATTTATTACGCGCCACATTCTGATTTTAAAAGTATATCCTAAAGGAGACGGTTATTATTTTTTCGGAAGGTTTTATGTTTTACAACATTTTCATAATTCTAAGTAAGTGTTTATTTTTCGGCCATGATTTATTATAATCTTTCAAATATACATACTCCGTGAAGGGGTTATTGGTCCCGCATAGGAACGACTCTTGTATTATGTGAGCCGCAACATCTAGTTTTATAATAGAGAATATAATTTTTTTTAAATTTTAGTAATTGCACAAATTTAATTATAATAAAGTACTATATATACTAAAGTTAAATTTTACAAAATATGTTAAATACTATTAATTTTATCCTACACAAACATTTAATTAATATCAATATTTCTAATATATATATATAATATTTAGAAATATTTAATTTATAGTTTAGTGAAATGGATTAAATTTGTTGTTGTCAACAATTACTATACTTTATATAAGCTATTACCAATAAATAATCAGTTCGTAGTTTGGTTTTTTATTATATTATTTTTGGTTAAAATATTGGTATCTTTGAAGTAAACTTTTAAATGAATTTTATATATTCAGAATTTCTAAATTCTTTTAGGTTCACTTACTTAAAAAATTGTATTATAGATATATTCGCAAAAAGAATTGAAATAAAAAATTTATATCGTCTTATAAATATTAAATTATATAATTATACAAAATTATAAAAGTAAATATTAATTAGGTGGCTTAATTAATTATAATATTAATTATTTTTAACAGATTTTATATTCCTATTGCATTTGATCAAATCTAATTAAATTATCATCTAACGGGTTACTGAAAAAATAAAAGAGTTTTATTTATAACCAATAATTTTCTAGATTTTTTTATTAAAAATTATATATTTATATATATTAAAAAAAATATGTTTTTGGTTACTAGGTTTATAATTAAACGACCATTCTTCTTGTTGTCGTATCTTAAAAATGAGATAAACTTGGACTATTTTATCATTCAGTATTAAAAGATGGAAAATTAAAATTAAAATTCATTTTTGTGTTTAGTTAAAAAAAAAATTTTTAATAATAATTTAAAAAAAATTGTCACATCTTTTCGTAAGTTATAAAAATAAAAAATAAAAAAATCTTGAGCTCGTTTCATTAATTTAATGGACTACTGAATTTAAATATAAAATTAAGAAGTCGTGTCTAACAATACTCAGTTACTTTTAAATGAAGCAGTTGCTTCAGTCATATATACGCATTATGTATATTATCTACGCGTGAAAAACTTGGAAAATCATATTCTTATTATCCTGTTATCGTTTAGATGATTATTTTCCATATAAAATCCTATGAAATTTAATTTCCTAGAAAACTTTTCAAGACTGACGTAAAGTACTATCAGGGCTTTTGAAAGAACAAAAGGAAAGTTTATCAGCAACATGTATATACATATAGTATGGAAATAAAAGGTTCAAGTCTACATGTAGGGGTGTTGTAGCGAAAAATTTATTGAGAAATACGATAAGCACTTAGGCAGCCTAATGTATCTATCAAACGTAACCCTTACGCTGTGCCTGTATGAACTAGTCTACTACCAAGCCATACACAAGTAAAAGCCCGAGGGAGTCAAACGAAACAGACAAAAGCAAATAAGACGGAACGAAGAGTGGAGGAATTGAAGTAGTGGCAACGAGTAAAGAAGGACGGACAAATATTATGCATTCCTTTGGCGAATAAGTGCTCGCGTGTAAAAGAGAGATAAAGATAGATAGATGGATGGATGGATGAATGAATGAATGAATGAATGAATGAATGAATGAATGAATGAATGAATGGAAGAATGAATGAATGGATGAATAGATGGATGGATGGAGGGATGAACGGATGGATGGATTGAGAGAAAGAGAGAGAAGGAGCAAGAGAGACAGAAAAGGACAGAAAGAGAGAGAGAGAGAGAGAGAGAGAGAGAGAGAGCTGTGGGGAGAAAATACTTTCCCATCAATTTATTCCGAAGGCGTCGTCTTCTTGCCATTCTACTACTCCTTCTTTACATCTTTATATCATTTATTCATAAACTTGCAAACCAAAAAGATATCTTCAAGAACCCATAAACGTTTAGTCGTGCACGACCCCATTCCACATTTCTGAGATATATTCCACTTTTGCTTATAGTACATATTGACGTGGATTTGCATAAATTGTAGCGACGTTCAATAAAATAAATTAGTAAAATAATTATGAAGTTACATCCTTCCGCTCAATTTTAATTTTTGGATTATTCAGTTAATGTAAACTACTATAAATTCTATAATATTTTTTTTGATACTCCATAAATAATTAATTATACTTATTTCTATGATGATACATAAATTCTGGATATTAATAAAAGTTAAATTGTATTCAATAAATTATTCAACTTTGAAATTAAACTAATTAAAAATTAAAAATTAAATAAATTTCCTCAATTAAATGTGAGTAACTATTTATAATTTTCATAGTTTATTTAATTTTTAATTTTCAAGTTTTTCATATATAAATGCAATCAAATCTTAGAATTCTATACAGTAAAATATAGATAGCTTTATACATTTAATAAATATTAAGTAAATAAACAAAATTTTTATTTATTAAAAATAATTCTTTTTCACAGTTTATATATTTATGTATGTGTGTGTATATCTATGTATTACGTATAGAAGAAGATTAACTTCTACTTATTGTTATAAACTATTTATTTCAAACTTGTATGGTTTTAGAATACTACAGATTAAAGTAAACTGTGATAAAAATAAAATGTTAATAGTAGCAATAGTTTTTAAATACAATTGATTTAAAAACATTTATTATAATCTTTTATAGCATAAATAATTTTCAAATATACATATGACATTCATTCAGCCTCATAAAAAGTAAGACTCAATATATATAGAAATAATATATAATTATCAAATAAGTAAAAAATATAATCAAAAGTTAAGTTATTGCAGATTATGTATTTCGACTATAAATAAAAATTATCGTAAGCTCTCAGACTATCCTGTACAGATGAAAATCTATATAAAAATAAAAAAAAATCGCAGAAATCAAGGGACTCTCATTATATCGCGCCCGTTACTTACCTTAAAATAGTGCGTTTTTATCATTTAGATACTTTCTTCCGACCTGTCGGAAAGGGACAAAAACCCTCTGATCTTCGAAGGGAAGTAAGCCAGCGACCTTTTTTCACGCTACCGTTTTTCCAGTAGGAAGTATGTTACGGTATTTATGTCAATTATTACTTAGGGTAAAATTCCATAAAATACACCACTCTACGAACACGGTGGATTAGGGTGTTTAAACCTACACCGTATGAGGCCGATCATAATTTCTACGCCTTGTATGACTAGTAAATTTCCGTGAGTTTCTCCGACACGTCATACCACCAGTAGCCGCAAACTTGCATGATATCTAAGTTAAGTTCTCACATCAACTGACCACACATGAGCACATAAAAAACGCAAGCTCCATTATCTATCTGAAAAATACGTACATCATCATGCCGCTACTTGCAAATGTCTGTACCTATATATCGCTAAAATTTTCCGTATTTGCAGAAAATACGGGATGTTTTCCACTTCCGATGTTCAGCAAACACTTGGAAATAACAAGAAAACGCGTGATTTTGTGTTTGGAGAATGGGAAGAAAAATCGTGGAAATTGAGTTTTTGCGAGCGGAAGACGGCATTACGGAACGAGACATTGATACAAGTTGGAAAGGTGCGGGGGAGATACGATTAAAAATCTGAAAAATTTTCAGAGTAGCTGGGCCGAATCAGGGCACTCGGGCGGACCCAATGGGTTCATCTGGCCGAACATCTCAACCAAAAAAAATTTCGCTTCACAAACACCATTGCATAAGTAATCGAATGCACGCCGTTTGCTCCTTTTCAATTCGTCGCTCGAATACCGAAAAATTAATATTTATGCCCTCAAAATAGGATTAAAAGATTTTGTCCCCATGGCCTTCGACCATTTTCCAATATATTAATAAAATTGTCCGTAGTCGCCGAAAATCGATTGTTTTCAGCTGCCGATGCAATAAAAATACTTGGAAAGGGCAAGAAAACGAATTATTGTGAATTTGGAGGTGTGCGGGAAAAATCACTGAAATTGGATTTTTTCTGGGTGGAAAAGTATATGGGGAACATCGAGACAAGTTAGAAAGATGCGGGAGAGATTCGGTGAAAAATTTTTCAGAACGACTTGGTCGGCTTTTTGGATGACCTCGTGCACTGAGTCGACCTGATACGTCAAGGCGACCTTCACTCGATCCTCCAGGTCGACTCGATCTTTCAGGCTTTCATTTTATTCAGTCGCAGACTTGACGGAAAAAATGTTGAATTTCCTGGGGACAGGAGAGTCCCGTTCAATTCGTGCGGCGGGTAGTCCGTCCCATCAGCTCATCTGGTTCGACCCTCGGGCTCATGCGCCTCAAAAATTTGACCAAAAAAAATTCCTATCTCGCATTTGTTTTCCTAACCAATCGATTGCGCGTCGTTTACTCCCTTTCAATTCGCCGCTTGAATATCGAAAAATTAATATTTGCGGCCTAAAAATATGGTTAAAAAATTTTGTTCCCTCGAACCCCGATCGTTTATTAAAAGTATTGCCAAAATCGCTAAAATTTATCGAAAAACGATGGTTTGCGGCTTCAGGTATGCTAAAAAGGCTCGTAAAGTACAAGAAAACGCGTTATTTTCGTTTTGGAGGTTGGCGGGAAAAATCACGAAAATTGTATTTTGTGGGGTGGAAAGGGGGATTCCGGAACAAGGGATACATGTGGGAGACATCGAGACATGTTTGGGAGATGCGGGAGAGGTTCGAGAAAAATTTTTTTCTCTCTGAGCGACTTTGCCTGTATCTGGACGACTTTAGACGATGAGTCAACCTGATTGCGTCAAAGTGACCTTGGGCACCGTGATATTTGGACATTGAACAGATTTTTGCTGCTCCGTCAGCGACAACAATAGCAAAATCCATGGTATTACTGGAATTTATTGTATTGTTCATCTGTAATGTTTATTTTGAGTCTGGCTGCTCAATAATTGATCGATAAAAAAAAATCGATAAAATATTTATGAATAATTTTTCCCCAAGATCGTAAAAATCAAATGATTTTTATGATCGAACAATTAGATTGTAAAATTTATTAATTATAATTACTATTTCGATTGAATGTTTATGCAAATAGTTATACACGTCGAGGTATTATTTTGCCGTCATTTTCAAAAACAAATTTTTTCTGATCTATACGATTTATCATCGCGAATGAGAATGAAGATGAAAATATGAAAAAATTTTGTAAAAGCTACCGATTTCAATTCATTGATCTGCATTTGTCTAATGCAGGATAACAGTCAGATATTTTACTTATTTAAGTCTTTGTCATGTAATTCTTTTATTCTTTTTTTTTTCATTTCGATACAGATTTGTTTATTTCGAGTAATACAACTTAGCACTGCGATTCTACTTTTCATTTTAAATATAGAGAAATTCGATTAAAGGCTGGAAATGTCATAAATTTCATTTAATTTGTTGCAAACGCTTATAGTGTCTTATATATACGATATAATTTCCTTAAATTTATTCATAGATTAATCACTCAAATTGGCGAAAATAATTTATTAATTATTATGTATTCGTCTGGATACACAAACTGCTCTGGGTACTCTTGAAATACGTTTTTAAAAATTCATTTTCAAGTTTATTAACTTATATTGTCATCTTGTATTTTCATTTATTTTAAAAATAAATTTCATTGCGATATAAAAAAAATAAATACGTTGAAGGGATTATGATCTGCGGATATAATTCCTAAATATATTCGTTTTAAAAATGCAGAAAATATTGTATAAAATGCAATATCGGAAATCAGATTTATATATTTTATGTTATTTTGTATACATGTTCAATGTCCATAATAAGTTACTTTTAGACATAAACTGATTGAACGTTTATGACATCTTTAATAAACTTTAGGGTTTTGAAAAGTATCGAGAATAAGATAAATTCTTACTTCATTCCATTAAATCACGTGGTTTTTAAGTTCTTGTTTGAATATCTAGCAAACGATTTGTTTTTTTCTTTTTTTTTTAATTCAATATACTTTTGATTATTCTATATAATTATATCTATAAAAAATATCGTTACGATTATATATTACGTTGAAGTGCATTATGTAGCAAGAATTATTATAAAAACTTATCATTGTAGAAACTGTCACGTATATTATAGCACTCTTATTGTAAAACCGTAGCTAAGACTAAAATAAATCTTAATTATGTAATTTTAATGGTCTTCTTACTCCCTTCTCTTCTCTATAAAACACTCTCCGGAACTCTAACTCGATGTGAGCTATCTCTACCTGAAATGTTATATCTTAAAAGAATTATTTTGATAGAATAAATTATATAACTTTTAGATTAACTTTTTTAATAATTAAAATTTTACATGATTTTTATATATCAATATTAAAAAAGATTTTTTTAATATTTGAATATAAATTTATAAGAAATTAATGTATTTATTTAAAAGTTAATATAAAAATTACATCGACAATATTTAAAACTACACGTATAAACACGTACAGGCTATGTATAAATATATATATATACTGACAGATATAATGACAGCGCATATTTGTGTACATTTTTGCTCCGAGAAACATTGTACAAAAAGAAACAGCGTTTAGTCCAACGCCGCCCGGATCTTTTCGGCATTTGACATAATAAAGATTGGGCTTTAAAAAACTTGCGAATTTTATATGGCAGCGAGGCATTACCTCATGATCTAAGTCAATAAAACACCGTTGGACCATAAAAAAAAGAAATTATCGTTCAGCGAACCCAAATTCTCTCATTCATGTAAAGAGCAATTATAATTTCAAGTTATGTGCTATTATAATATTATAATTTAAAAGTACGGATAATTTCGTATCATAAACGAAATTATATTCACTTTTATATAGACTAATAGCAAAATAAAAAAAAATTGAAGAAACTTGATTTATAGAATCATGAGAACATCCAATTAATTTCACATTCATTAAAGTTAATAGAGTGAATATATAAACAAATATTCAATTAATATTTGTTAAAAATTTTACTGTTAAATCATTAAATTTTATTAATAGGCAAAAGAAATAAATAAAATATAACTGCTCTTAATTTATAAGATTTTCTATGTATGTGTAGGCTTTGCCTAAATTATATTTAACATAATGTATTAATTTTTTTAAATATATTTGTAATAAAGAAATTTATGCACAATAACGTATGCCAGTTTCAAGGAGATCTAATTACTTTGCCACTAAACGTAAAAATTAGCGAATGCTTATAAGCTACTCGTCTTTCAATATAAATATAAAGTCTAGTTCAATGACAAATAAAAATGACAGTTAAAATATAATCAGATATTCTAGGGAATCGTATAATATAGCTCAGTTACTACTTGCTCTTCGTGTTATAATCATTGTATATAGACTGAAAATAAATTAAATAAAAAAAATATCCAAATAGTTGAATTATTTTTTATTTCAATATTATAATGAAGGCACAACTCATTAGTTCGACGAGTGCATAGTGTGTACATACGTAAAAATAAGTACTAAAAAGTATTGTACGCCCGCATAATGTATAAGGCATACGTGCCTTGCACTCGTCCAGTTAACGAATGTGCATTCGTTTTTTTTTTATATATATAATGATATATATAAGATTGTATGGATGTAACGCCACATCAAACATAGACTTTTCTATTGTTTTAAATAAGTGAGTTTATTTACAATTATTATGTTACAATCTACCAGTAGAGTGGTAACTGACACTTGAGTCCGCGTAGCAGTGACTCATTCATTATAACTACCCGGGAGTGTAAGTGGCAATCACTCCGTTCTAAATGATGCCAAGAGCAAGACTTGTAATGGCAGCCCTTCGCAAATTTGCCCTATTTATAAACGACTTTTTGTCCCAAAGTATTCCACGGAAAACGGATTACGCGATCCTCCCGGCCATCTTCACGCGTCCGACCGAAGAACACACGATCTAGCACGAAATTAGCAATAGTTTTTAAACAAAATTGATTTAAAAACATTTATTATAATCTTTTATAGCATAAATAATTTTCAAATATACATATAACATTCATTCAGCCTCATAAAAAGTAAGACTCAATATATATAGAAATAATATATAATTATCAAATAAGTAAAAAATATAATCAAAAGTTAAGTTATTGCAGATTATGTATTTCGACTATAAATAAAAATTATCGTAAGCTCTCAGACTATCCTGTACAGATGAAAATCTATAAAAATAATTCGTGTAAACACCTCATATGTTCCATTAGCTTATATGTTATATATTGATACGCCAAACAAAGAGGAAAAATAGTATTACATGAAATTCCTGCAAGAAAATCGTCTCGTAATCGACGTAAGTAACTGATCCTGAAAATCCCATGGGACGTTGTCAGATAAATATCTTATGGTAATCCCGTGGTGTCTGCTGAGTTTTCCGAAGTAAGATCATAACTCGTTCGTATATTTTTCCATTCTTTTTCGCTAGTTTTACTTTTTTTCTATCTGATTTCGTTCATATTTTTTTTTACTATTTTTTATTATTCCTCTCGTCTTTATGCCTTGCTCTCCTAATTTTTTTCGTTTTCTTCTCAATTTTTCATTATTAATCATTTCCTGTTTTTTTACCAGTTCCAGATTCTATATCTTATATACTTATAGCTTAGGTATAATGGTATTTCATCCAGATCGCGATCCGAATGAACAGACTTTTTCTTTTTTAGTATCTAGTATCTAGCAAACACCCAGCTTAATGTACTAGTATAAGCAAACAAGAGGTATATTCTATGGACCACTTTGATACAGTAAAATGTGAAATTAAAATTTAAAACAGTGATAAATAATAAAAATGAACATTAAGAAAAATTAAAATAAATCGTAAAACTTATATAAATTTTAAAAATATCTTTTATACAAGACTATTTTTCTATAATTTATCAATAAATTGAATTATATTAATCTGAATTTTTTGTTCATATTCAATGAAATAGTATTAAATATATATATATATATATATATATGTGTGTGTGTGTGTATAACTTAATATTATTAATTCTCAACAATTTAAAGAGGAAATCGAAAATTTTAAATTATAAATAGAAATTATAAGTGGTTTCATTAACAAATGGAGTAAATACATTTGTAGTTTTT
Organism: Ceratosolen fusciceps; assembly: GCA_018883505.1. Classification (NCBI taxonomy): domain Eukaryota; kingdom Metazoa; phylum Arthropoda; class Insecta; order Hymenoptera; family Agaonidae; genus Ceratosolen; species Ceratosolen fusciceps. The sequence goes on along the minus strand of RCIC01000035.1, from coordinate 83,654 downwards.
AAAAAAATTATATATATTTGAATTCATTGATATGTTTTAGATGATGCGTTAAGACCAATATTTGATTTAATTTCAGAATACTGACGCGGCGTCGATCTTATAGTAATGAAAAAGTAACGAAATTATAGGCTGCAGTAAACGGCAAAAAATACGTTATAATTATTGCCTAATTAGCCGATAGTATAAAACGCTTACCCGCTAGAATATATATATATATATATATATATATATATATATACACACACATGGGGTGAGGATAAAGGGGACTTAGAAAAAAAAATGAATGAAACAAACATGAATGCATTAAAATGTCTTCTAATATAATTCGTTTTTAACTTTTCGATGGTGCAATCACTTTACTTTTTTCTTTTTAGTAAAAATTAATTGTTTACCAGAACAGTTTAAAACTTGTAGCGAAAAGTCATTTATAATTCGATTTCAATCCTTTTCAGTTCAAGCTTAGCAGTTATGTAAGTTTAAGTATTAAACTTTTCTTCGTGATAGTCATTATTTCAAGGAAAGGCCGATACATACCATTTAAAAATTATTACTTTCTTGAAATTAAAAAATTATAATAAAGTAATGTTACATCAAAAGCTTTTTGCGTTTTATTCAATTTAAACCATCGATGTTCGTGATTAGGAGTAGTCAAACGATGCTGACAGATCTACGAGTTTAGATCCATTAGTACCGATATACTTTTGTATAATGTTACCTAATATTTCAATATTCTTTCACTTAAATTCAGAAAATCTATAAATTTTCAAATCTCTTTATTAAATTCACACGATAAATGAATTCGTTCGACCGTCTGCATTTAGTTTGCATTAATGTCCAACTCATTTGTTGTTAATTGTATTTTAAAAATATTTATAAATATTATTTAGGATTAACCTGAATTTCATAAATTATTTCGTAAATTAACGTTTTTTTTGTTTTTTTTTGTTTTTTTGTTTTGTTATCAATTAATATTGATACTTCCACTGATTTCCGTTAAATTACGCACGTATACGATTTACATGAAACTAGAGTATACTTTAGTCCATTCGTGGAAAGTCCTCTAAGTTCCGCTAGCTGTGAAGGATCTTGCAAAACCAATTCCGAATTAGAGACGAGGATCTTATGAGCTGGTTTCCGATACCGGATAGGCTCGTTGGCGTCGAAGAGAAAATAGCCGAAACCAAAGACACGAAGTATTTTAAGTAAAAAATAGTAATTCTGTTTAAGCATAATATTAATTATTACTTAAATATAATATAAATTAAATTTATTTTAATATACACGCGTAAAATATGCCTCAGCTTTTATATATAATAAACTAAATTTAATAACGCAATGAAAATTAATTGCTTATATTTTAATAAATTGAGAATGTTTGTTAAATGCTAAAATCGAAACAGCATTTAATGAAGTTCTTGAATGAATTACACAGAAAAATATGAGCTACGTAAGTGAAGGAAAAAGTAAATGAAGAAATTAATATCAAGCAAAAATATCAAACAATAAAATTGATTGAAGAAACTGGTTTCTTGATTATATCTGTAAATGTTTGTTCGTAGTACTATTGCTTTAAATAATCAATACAAAAAGTATATAAATGTCAGTTCTCTGGGACGCCATTGACGTTTCCTCGTGTCTTATCAGCGGTGCATCACAACTAAACATCAATATCAAAATATCAATATTTTTACCTTGTGTACACATTTTTTATTGTCAACACATTTATTATTTTGAGTTATTGGAATAAAACTTAGACTTGAAAAGAGCACTACAATATTTTCTTGGTAAGAAAAAATTGTAAATATATCAGTTTAAACAATACTATTAAACTAACGTAACCTCTATCAAGCAATAACTTTCATCTTTACGGCTAACATAATTTCAGACTGTATGACTGTACTGCAATTGATAGGGTAGCGAAGCTGGAACTGCAGTGAGACATTAATGTTTGAAAAAATTTTGTTTAAACTATTATTCAATAGGTTGTTTGTATTTTTTATGATACAAATTTTCCTTCGAAAAATCATTAATAACAAGTATTCAAATAGAAATTTAGTATTTACACGCAAATTTTTTTACTGAAAATTCAGATTTAATATTTCTTAAAACTTAAAATCAATCGAAGAACAAATTAAAAATCTAAATGATAAATAAAAATATTCATATCCATTTCTCAGTTTACTTACATTTTCAATCAAGAAATATGATAAATATGGTGTGATTTGGTTTTGGACATTTAACAAAATCCTATAGCGTAAAGTTGTTCGATTAGAAATTACAGATTACAAGAGATATTAATTAGAGATTACAAGAAAAACTTAGACGAAATAATTATTAGTTGCAAATTATAAAATGATTAAATAAAATTAGTATACATTGTTAAATGTATATTTCATAATACCTATTTAATAATGCCAACTAGTACCGTATAGTTTCTAATTGCATCTGTAACCCGTTCTCTCTCTCTCTGTCTTTTTCTGTCTCTATCCATCCATTCATCCATTCATCCATCCATCCATCCATCCATCCATTCATCCATCCATCCATCCATCCATCCATCCATCCATCCATCCATCCATCCATCCATCCATCCATCCATCCATCCATCCATCCATCCATCCATCCATCCATCCATCCATCCATCCATCCATCCATCCATCCATCCATCCATCCATCCATCCATCCATCCATCCATCCATCCATCCATCTATCTATCTATCTATCTATCTATCTATCTATCTATCTATCTATCTATCTATCTATCTATCTATCTATCTATCTATCTATCTATCTATCTATCTATCTATCTATCTATCTATCTATCTATCTATCTATCTATCTATCTATCTATCTATCTATCTATCTATCTATCTATCTATCTATCTATCTATCTATCTATCTATCTATCTATCTATCTATCTATCTATCTATCTATCTATCTATCTATCTATCTATCTATCTATCTATCTATCTATCTATCTATCTATCTATCTATCTATCTATCTATCTATCTATCTATCTATCTATCTATCTATCTATCTATCTATCTATCTATCTATCTATCTATCTATCTATCTATCTATCTATCTATCTATCTATCTATCTATCTATCTATCTATCTATCTATCTATCTATCTATCTATCTATCTATCTATCTATCTATCTATCCATCTATCTATCTGTCTATCTATCTATCTGTCTGTCTGTCTGTCTGTCTGTCTGTCTGTCTCTCTTTCAAATAGCATATATTTCACAAACTAACTTGCCTGACATCTGTTGTTAGTTATCATTCTACTAGTGGCCAGGGTAAAAAATTTAATATATGATAACTAGAGTAACTCAGAGCAAGGCAAACAGAAATGAAGGAAATAGAGAGGGAAAAAGACAGGGAGAATGAGAGTGGAACCAATGAAACTACGGAAACTGAACCTTTTGATAGTGTCCATCAACGGCATGCAGCAACTGTTCCAACAAAACGCTATTGTTACCAACTTATTCCATTACAGATACTTCATACTCATTGTTTCTTATCATTATTTCTTCCTTTCTCATATAGTCTCCATTTCTTATTCTGTCTTTCTATTTCTTTTTCAATCTCCCCTACCTCCCTATCTGCATCTCTTAAATTTTATTTATTATTTACTTACATATATTTTTTAATTTTGTCATATTTCATGTAACTTTTGTTTTCTCATTGATGCGCTTATAATTTGTAGATATGAAGTTTTTTATTTAAAAATTGTTTATCATATGTAATAAATGTGAAAGTAATATTTACAAGATAATTATTTAAATTTCTGGAGTAGCCAGTATTATCAGTCGTTTAGGAGATAAGAAATAATTAAATTTTTCAGAAAATAAATGACTAAATTCAATTAATTCATCCACTAATGGATACATAATAAATCGTGTAGAACTTTTAATATAATTTTATAAATCACATAATCTTTACCATTACTTTATTTAGTAAATAGTACTTGGATTACTAAATTACTATATTCAGGAAGAAATAATAAAGACTAATATTTTATTCAATTCGGTAAATAATAAACATAAAAATATGAAAATTTATTAAAATAAGATGTTATAAAAATGTGGTATAACGTAATAGTTTACAATAAAAAATATGGTGTATAATATTTTAATATTTAACTAATTTATTTCTTTAAAATGTATTTTGATAATGTAATATCAAAATATAATATAAATACAGTATTAAGTATTCATATAAATTCTATAATTTAAGCGTTTTATAATAAAATTATATAAAATGATTCAATATGAAAAAATATAATTTAAATATAATTCAGATTTTAATCGATGAAATATATAATAAATTTTGTAATAAATTTATTATTAACAAAAGTAATTTAGAAAAAAAAAAGAAGAAGAAAATTAGAAATTCTGGAAAGTCGCTGAATAGTAAATTTGTTCTTCACGTATTAATTGTTTTTTTTAAATGTTTCAAGACTTTGTGACTTAAAAATATTGATACATCTTTTATTTTAAATATAAAACTTCAATTTATATAATGGATAGTTCTGTATATATCAAAAAGATGAAATTAAATATATATTGTTTATGCATGTTTATACGTATATATTGATTAAATTTTTTAATAATCGATAATTGTAATTTAAAATACTTTTTTCAAAATTACAATTTTTAATAAGAAAATTTTAATTTAATAATTTTAATAACTATCTTAAAAATTTAAACATTAAATGCAGTCGGATGATCGTTTTAAGCCTTGATTTGAATTTATAAAATCGGATGAATGTACTTATCCCTATAAATTTTATAAGGTCTAATTAAGGGCAATGAGTATTGAAGCATGTTTCAGATCTACATAAGTTTCTCATGCATTGAACTTCACATTATGATTATTTTTCAAAACAAAAAGTAGCTATTTGTATACACTTAGACATTTATCGCACATGTATTTTTATAATAGGTCATACTTACAAATAGAGTCATTGGATGACGGAGTGGTCATTAATTTAATGTGCATCGCCAGGTGTATTTAAGAGCCCGTTATAACTTATTAACATTAAAATAGTACTTTAGGACTATTTTTAATTTAAATTTAAATTAGCAATATGATGACTGACAATCCCTTGATCCCCTCTGCACGCTACCTAAATGACGCCCCACACGTACCTGTGCCCCGTCCACCTACGCTCGCATTAGGACTGGTCAATACGACTATTTAAGAGAGAGGGGGGAGGAGGAGGGGAGACCGGAAAACCGAGGAAGGGTGAGTTCCCGCTAAGCCCGTGGCCGAAGATTATGGTGGGGCGAGGGTTTGCCGTATCCGGGTGGGTCGGGCGATAAGGGGATGGGGATGATGCGCCGCCGAAAGAGCCTAGCAAAATCGGAAGGAAAAACGGAAAGAAAAGGAGTTAATTACTCTTCGCAAGTCGAAAACTGTAGAAGCCCCCTCCCTCCCTCCCTCCCATATTCGTGTGCGTGTCCGAACGGGTTGCCTTTTCGTCATCAATACATACAAAAACGCAAAGAATCAAAGTCTCGCAAAAACTATTTACTCGGGCCTCCTCCCATCCGTCGATAAATGTTCTTTCTCAATAGGTAAATAATAATTAAATTTTTATCGGCTCACAATATTATTTTAGGATGAAAATTGAAGAATTCGTCTATTTAATATAAAGTAAATTTTAATGGGATATTTTGGAATATATAACAGAAAGATATAACGCAAATATTGAATGAATGTAGCTAGTATTGAAGATATATCATCCGATGAAATTTCAACGATTTTTAGTAAGCCAATAAAAATCTGTGTTATCTAATCTGTGTAATCTGTGTTATCTGCCAATAAAAATCTCCGTTAACTGTGTAAGTAGTGTGGAAAAGTACGAACCTGTACAGAATGTGGCTATGAGTTTACTTATATATATGTAATACAATTATGGGTAACGCAACGTTTAATTTAACTTTCCTTACCGAGTGCTTTTCGGCCTTTTCGACACAGTTCCAAAATTAATAAAAGAGATATCAGAACCACGAGAACACGGATTATTCTATTTATAAAAACTAATTTGCTACAGTATATTTTTTATTAATATGTACGTAACGTTTCCAACAAGATAAATACAAATTAATAATATGTTAATCATACTATTGCTTAATAAATAGGTATTGATGTTGCTTATATAAAGTTCTCAATTTAATTAAGACTCGTGATTATACTTATTAACTAATATAACTAAATAATTTAATTAAATTTTATAAATTACCTTTGTATTTTATATTATATTTTTTACAATATTGTATTATAAAAAGAAGAAAATTCATAAATGTAGCATCAATAATTATTCGATTAAATATTTTATAATTTTCAATACTTTCATTTATATGAATTATGAATAAATTAATTTCCTCAATCATATTAATATTTATAAAAGCTAAAAGAATAACTTATTTATTTTGGTAAATAAATTTGGATCGATTGCTTCTTATTTACATCTCGAGAAATAATTACTAATTTGGACATCTTATTATAAGATTTATATTATTGAAATTTTTCTTTAATTTCTCATTTATATTTTTCTCCTCGTATTTCTACGTACATTATCTCTTCCTTTTTTCCTCTCATTTTCCGTCATTTTAATTATTCTCATTTTTAACACACACATTATTTCTTATATCCTGAGAAAAAAAATCAGATATATAATAAGTCATATGATTTTTTTTCTTGCTCGAATTCCAAAACCTAATATGTATTTAATAAATTAAATTTTGTATAAAATTTCAAACATTTTCCAATTACTGTGTACATCAAACTTTCTTTATCTTTATTTTCAATAATAATAAGATTTCCTAATATAAGATATTATATTATATACACATTGAAATATACGTTGAAACTTATAATAGTTAATTTTAATAATAAAAAATTATATTTATATGTAAAATATAGATGTCTAATTAAATTTTAATTGAATTCGAATCCGGAAATGAAATTAAATACAAAATCTTTTTTTTGAGTAGTTTATGAGTAAATGAACGAAAAAGCAATAATAGTATTTCAAAGTATATTCCTATAGATATGGGCTTATATTAATATATACATATGTAATAGAAAATGGATTAACGAAAAAAATTTTTTTTAACAAAAAAATTTATTAAGCTAAAAAGTAATACAGGTGACTTATTTTTTTTTTTTTAAATTGATATAAGTGTGCGTCAATCTTGATATAAAATTAAAAAATTTTAGGTCTTATGCAATTCTTAGAAATTTGGTATCCAAATAAATACTTTTCACATTAATTTTACGTTATCTAATAAATACATTGTATATAATTTTTTTTAATGCAATAATATACAACAATGTCAATGTAACATTCATTTTAAATTTATAGGCAGGTTTCATTAAAAATGTTAAGACTTGCAATAATCATAATTTAAAAATTACAAAGTTATTAAAAAAATTAAAAGAAATTCAATTTAGTATGTTATTCTGTAAAACAAAGTTGCATTTTTATTTAAAATTTATAAAATAAAATTTGCAATAATAAAACTACAATAGATAGAATTCTTAAAAATTTTTGTATATATTTCGCCTATATAACATTTTAATGTAAATTTTATACAATAATATTATTGGAGTTTTTCAATAATTGAAACTTACATGCGAAATTTTCATAAAATAGTTTCTGATTCTCTGAGGGAAAAAACTTTTCTTGAAGTTTAAAAATACAAGCCGAAATTTAAACGCTTTATCTACAATTCGTAATCACAGAGTTCCAAGTCCTAAAGAACATCTGAAGATTCACGTTAAAACCACGTTAAAACCATATTAACGGTGGATATCCTTCCCCTCCCCAGACTTTTTATCGAAACATTTCTCTTCGCCTTATCGCTATCTCTCTCTCTCTCTCTCTCTCTCTCTCTCTCTATCTTTCTATCTCTATATCTCTCTCTCTTTTATCTCTCTATCTTTCTATCTCTATCTCTATCTTACTCCGACTACCATTGAAATCAAAAGGAGTCTTGCGCAGCCCGATCCATATCGCTCCATGAAAATTGCAAAGGCAGTAAAGACCAAGTTGCTCCACCTCCGACCTAAGCGGCTGTAAATACATCTTGCGTTTGCTTTTGCATCTACCTTTACAAGGCGGTGGCAAAAAATACGACTGTACGTGCCAGGCCTTTTTTAACGGTTTTAGGCACTTGTACGCGATGCGGGTGAGTCGTTCTATATATTGAATATATATTGTTCTCAACAGTATACATTTTTTAAAATTTTAATCGTAATAAAGGGAGTAAGATAGATCGAGGGGATTTTTACTATTCGGTCTAATCGACATTCTTTTGCTTTTTATCCTTCTACATCGGTGCTTCGATTTTTTTTAATAACATTATTTACTATTGCTTCTATCCTAAAAGATAAGTGTCTATAATAGTTATTATATTCAATGTAAAATTGATGATACATTGCATGGTTATGAATAAGATGTTAATCTATTTTAAAGATATACAATGAACTAATATTCAAAATTCAATAAAAAATCTAACTTGTATTTTCAGATTAACAATAATATATTAATTAAAAATAATATATTAAATAAAATACTATACACGGTAGATAATAATGCATAATTAATTTTTTAAGTTGCACTTTAAAAATTATTATTAATAATTTATTAATACTCCTGTACGTTATGTATTAAATATATTGTATATACATACTTTTTACAATAATATACAATAGTGTAATGTACAATTCATTTTACATTATAGATAGATTTCATTAAAAATGTTAAAACTTGTAATAATCATAAATTCAGTATTTTTATTTCATTTTTATTGTTATTTCATAACGAATTTAAAATAAATTAAGCAAATTATTATGAATTAATTAATTTATTATTTCTGTTTTTAAATGTTATCAAACAAATAAATTGTAAACAATTTAGAGATATACTTTTAGCCAATATCTATCTTCTTAGAAAGTGTTGTATTTAGCTAGAATAATAATAGATAATCTGTATAAATTCTTTAAATATTTTTAAAAAACAAACTACATATTTTTTTAGCAAATATTTATAAAAATATAAAGGTATTCTATAAACCTATTAAATTTACTTTAGGTGTTGTAGAAGATAAAAATAATAGACAAAATATTTTGTTTCAAAATATAAAATACGATAAAGAAGGAAAATTTCTGTTTTATTTTTCTCATTTCCTTCTTTTAAACACTTGACTCTTTTTTCGCTTCTACAGTTTATTATATTAAATCATTCATGCATTCGCTCTCTACGGTCATCTTTAGAACATATTTATTTCTTGAGTGACGTTGTAAAATATTAGTGAGTAAATACATTATCTTTTAAATTTAATACCTTTACAGCTGGGCCGTATATACAGGCACTATATTACATATTCTCATCGCTTAGATTCCATTACCAAAACGATCAGTTACATATAGGCGAGAAAACGACGTGAAACTCACCTATCAATAAATCGACATACTGTTCTTCTTTTTTCCGTCGGAGAATATACATTCAAACAGTGGATTTTTCCAGTAAGAATAAGCTTTCAGAACAGCCTACTTATTCTTCATCATATAATATTTATTAACCTTAAAGGCTCTTACCAAGAGATCTGCGATCGCTAATTATCTATTGGCGAAGATAATACACCATTATATGTTTTGAAGTCTTTTTTTATACATACCATACGTAAGCATAAAATTTTTTTTATTTGTAACCTTACTTTGAGAAAGAATTTCATTATATTTTACTTATAAAAGTTACTCGTTATTGTAATTAAATTACAATGTATTAATATTATATGTAATACATACGAACGGCACTAAATATAAATTTAATCCCTACACATACATTTCATCCGCTAACGCAATACTCAACATCTCTGATATTCGGAGATGAAAATGTAAATTTATACATGGATATGTATGCGATATGAATATAAAAAAAGTTGTTTTATATTTCGTTTATCGATTGTTACTCTGAATACATGAGTTTAATTATTAAATTTATTATAAGACCGAATAAACCTGGCATTAAATAATGTGTATATGTGTATTGAAGTATATATGCACATGCGCATTGGTTACTATTTTACAATTTTGAGTGGTTGTTGTTCTTATTTTACTTAGGTAAGAATTCATTTTTCGCTGCAGTGATATGATGTTTGAAATAGTCAGTAAGACATCTAAAAGTTGACAATAAAATAGTTTGGGTAATTTTTTATGCTAATATACTACTATATCATGTTCTAATACTTTTAATATTTTAATTTGTAGTCTCTTAAAAATGTCCTAATATATTTAAATTTCTGTGTTTATATCTTCCAATGTCAAAAATTATTTTTTAACAATAATTTAGAAATGAACAAAACATGATTTTAGATTTAATTAGTATATTTAAATATAATGATTGTAATATAATTGCTGACCTTTTAATAAGATTTTCGATAGAATTTTACATAGGTCACGCGGTTGAAAGCAATTTAATATAGATTATAAGAGTTAAACTTATTATACAAAAAACTTTCTTTTTAATATAATAATTAGAAAAGCATATTTTAATTTAAATTTCATAGAATTTAAAATAATTGAAAATAAAATTTTTTGCTTTTTTAATAAATGATATTCATTTAAACGAAATATAATATTAACATAAATTCTTATTATTATGAACAATAAAATTTATTAAACCAATTAAAATTAATTTTTATAATCATTTAAGCTTATATATAATTTCAATAAATAAATAAATTTTTGACTATTGCATCACATATTTTTTATATAAAAAGCAAAGCTATTTTCAAGCCTAAATAAATTAATATAAATTTATAATACATTATGTAAATTGTGAAAATTGTAAATTAAAGAAATAAGTTAACTATATTTTACGAAAACTAATTCCATTGATAATATTTTCTCTTGCTTATATATTGTTTAATACTTGAAAAATTAAAGACAAATTTAAAAAAATGTGTTTAATAAGAATAAAATAATGAATTTTAATAAGAAAAAAAAGGAGGAAAATTTGTATCGTAGCTTAAAGATTTGATTTTTCAAAATCATTATATTGATATAATCTTTTATAATTAATTTTTTCCTTGAACTAATAATATAATAAAATGAAATTAAAAATAATTATCATAGTAATTGCGTATATACTGAGAAATAGTTCTCCGAATAAGAATTTCGATAAATCAATTTTATTAGGAATTCAATTAATTATAAATAAAAAATTTTAAATTAATAATAATAATTAAAAAAGAAGCGAATGAAAGTATTTGTAGAGTTAATGATTGGACGATCATATCGAGCGCATTATAAATATGAGAACTTCGATAGTTTTGCTCTCAATATTACTAATTTGTTTTGATAGTACAGATTTACAAAAGGATATTCTGTAAATGATGTAAGTAAGTAATAATTCCTGTAAGCCATTGGATTGTAAGAAAAAACAAAAGAGGAAAACTAAAGAAATTATCCGGCTTTAATAAAAATCATATTTAGTAGGCAGGGCACGATTCAAGCAGTATGTAGTATAAATAGATGTGAATAGCGAGCCGTGGCGAGCAGATCAACGCGCATGTGAACTTGTTCGGATGAAGAAAACAAGGGACTGCCATACCTGGCACTCGTCCACCTGAGTGCGAGTTAAGCGGGGGCGTTATCACCAGAAGGCTCCACCTCCGTGATGCTTCCATTGGTGAGAAAATAAAGGGATTTTCAAGAACCGCGCCGTTCCTGTACAATTGTGTAAGAGATTCTACTCTTTTTGACTTATTATTTTAGTTACTAGTAGTCTTTGACATCGTCATCCGTAGCTTGCCGTATACCCATTTCTGTTCTACAAACTTTTCCGAACGTCAATCCATATTTCGTATTCGGCAGGGTTTCAGTCCTCTTGCTCATGCAGCTTTGTTCATAGCAAGAATTAATTAAATAAAATCCATAATACTATATGTGTTTCAATTAAAAAATATGCATAACTATACAATGATAATATTAAAAATAATAATTTGTTTGATGTCTGTTCGTTATAACGTTGTCAATCAATACTTTGTACATATATCTACATAATTAATAAATTATATTATACAATCATGTGTATTTAAAGAAATTCAAAATCTTTGATGTCTATAAAATTACGTGCGGTACTATAAATTTATTATTCTTGAATCAAAATAATTTATTTAGAAAAATAACCATATGAATAAATCTTATAGTATATACAATTAAAATTTATTACACCTTTGTAATTGAGAAATTTATACAATTATAATCATTTAATCATTCTATCTGAAAACCAAATAGTGTTAATTGCATACTTTTAACACTACTAAATTATTTATAAAATATTACCTGTGTTTTCAGTATTTACTCAATAAAATGAAAGGTTTTGTTTGGTTTCGTATTTATTACTTATTACTTATTATTTATTACTTATTATTATCTATTACTTGCAAAAGGTAACGAAATTGAAATCAGTGGTAAAAATCATATTTGATTAAAAATGAAATTAAAGAAGAAATGTAGAAAAAAAAATAAAAAATTCTTTCTCAACATTCAACAATAACTTTCTTAACAATATAATTAAGTGTAATATAATAGGATTAAATAAAAAATATTTTGATTTTATTTCAATAGAAAAGATATTTTACAAATTACTTTATAAATTATTTTATAAATTATATTATAATTAAAAGAATTAATTTCTATAATTCTAGACGTAGTAAGTAGAGTTACAATATTTTTAAACGAATATTTTTGATAACTGAAAATTTGTATTGTTAAGTTTTCAAATACTAAAAGTAATATTTTGTATTAAAATATTACAAATTTTAATGCCAAGACTTCATATAATTATAGTACTTACAAACTCGGAAAACAAAATAATAACAGAATATTGTAAAATAAAATTTAAACAATAATAAATATAGCATTAAATGGTTAAATTAATATTTAAAAAATTCTTCAGATATTTCTATATGTTCAAGAATGTTATCGGAATTTATAAGGACATTCTAAGCTATAACATAATTCTGTCAATTCAACAATAAATGCCTCTGAGGAATTCCAGAATTCCTCATTGTTTAGAATTGTCTATAATTTTAGGTTTCTTTCACATAAAAGTTTCAACCTTCCTTTGTTTGAGTGCAGTTTCGGTGATTTTAAAAGTATTAAAAAGATATTTAATCTTATATAAATAAAAATAGTCTTGATTTTCAGCTTATTTAGCATATAGCAGTTTATTCTTTAGGAAATAGCTCTTAAATTGCAAACAGAGGGTTCATCATATCGGATAGGTGCTTCGAGGTAAATATTATATTTATCAATGATAAATCATTAAGAGAATTTTTTTGTATAATATTTAATATTGTTAATAAAACGTTAAAATATATAGAAATATCATAAAGCTTGTTGCCGTATTATAACTGGAATAGAAATTAAATTGCATCATTTTTTTACTTTAATGATGAAAAATCAATTACAGTCTTGTAATTTTTTCTACTGTAATTATAATTAAATAATTATTTTTAAACTTATAATAAAAATTTGATCCTGTTTTGTTTCATTCAAAAGCTTTATAAAAAATATTAAAAATGAAAAGGATTGAAAATCTATTTATTAACATTTTTTCTTATAAACATACGAAATATACAACCTTCGCTTCAGAGCAAAAACATCTTATGTGAATTAGTTATTTTGAAATAAAGTATTGTAAAATAATTGGATTCATTATTAGAAATAAATTATATTACATTAAAGTACAACTGAAATCAAGAAAATTTGATTTATCCTTTTATTTTATTACTAATTAATTAAATTCTATAGAAGTTTAAATATATATTTAATTATATAATAACTTTGAAAATATTAAAGACAAATTAATAGTTACAGTTTATTCTAATATTTAGAATAGCCAATTCTAAATAATACCTTTTTATACTTATTATATGCTCGATTATAATTTTATATATATGTGATTTTCTTAACATGCAACAAAGAAAAAGATCCTTCGAGACGAAACATAAAATAACTTAGGAATTTTTTTATCTTGACAAACTGCGGAATGAAAAAAAAAATGATAATAAAGGAAAACAAAATAAAACTTATTTAAAAAAAGATGTAATAGAAAAGAATAATAGCAGAATAAGGAGATTAGAGATGCACAAGAAGAATAGTAAACTTCGTCCCGCGGGAAGTTGTAGCAGGTGCAGAGATAAACCATAGCTTAAGTTACGAAAATCGCTAAGATTTTACTTTCTTTCAATTTTAGATAGATAACGGGAAAAAACAGCAAAGAAGAAGAAAAAGAATTTTATCTTTACGAAAATGTGAAATGAGGGTAAGTTGGATTATAGTATAACAAATAATTGCAACAAATCTTTTATAATTTAATTATTTATCTCTTTTCAAAGTAATTTAACATTGTTCTATACTTAAAATATACAACATTTAATATAAAGTAATCAAACCAAACGAAAAAATTATAATTGAACATTGATTATCACATAAAAATTATTCTTTATCTACACTTGATAAGATTCTGTGATTCATTCAATATAATTTTGCATCAAACTACTTAAAAATTAATTTCTATTACAGAATAATGTTAACACTACCTTCATATAATTGTAATAATGTAATTTCTTAATTTAATACGTGAGGAGGTTTGTTCATTTAAAAATAATTTTTATAAAATTACTTTTTTTATAATTACGGTTATTAGAAAAGTAAAATACGAACTTCAACCTAAGCTACAAGAAATACTATTAATATAATTTCCCATTATTCGCCTTCTTCTCATCTGCCTGTCCGTTCGCATTTACTTCCAGCCAGTCGCTTTCCATCCGACTAACCAGTCGCTCCTAAATTTTGGTCTTGTACAGTATCTCGGAACTGTTGTTGCTATGTATAAATCGTCGTGTTATAGCCAATACACGCTGTTGCGGTATGAAATCTAGCGAAATTTGTATGTTGTCTTTTATGACTGAGCTACTAAACCATATTGACAAATTTTATTCGATTCCATTACAACGGCCCTTCTGTCTCCATTTTATTTAGTTTATGTATGGCCGAACCTTTTTTTATTTATTGCACAATATTGAAACGATTCTAAAATCACGAACATTTCAAATATTTTCAATGTTTACACGCTATAATAATTATTCTTTACTTATATAATATAAGTAGCTTTAACAATGACTGTAATTAATCATAATTTAAATATACATTACTAATAACAATAATAGATAAAAATATTTTACTTATTTATCTTGCTTACTATAAAATAATACTATTTATATTAAAACTTACATTTTTTAATTAATTACATTATTTAAGCAATATTTTCGTATTGATTTTTATATTTTTCACTTTCATAAAACATTTCATTCGAGGTATTTATATTTAATAATCTGTACTTTATTTTTAATAGAACTCTTTTAATTCTTTTAACGTTGAATGAAATGATTTTAAATGGTAAAGTCTGTCGGAAGATGTATATTATACTTCATTAATAATGACGAAATATAACAAACTGAAATACATATAATTTCTACACTTTCCATATTTATTAACAAATAAACAATTCATTCAAATAAACAAATAATATATATATGTTAGAATCTAAAATTAATAGAATAGTTTTTTAAGAAAGTAAGCTGAATGTTTTAATTTTAAAAATTAAATCGCATTATTACGATAACATAACGTTGAAAATTAAAAGTCATAATAAAGAATTTTAGAGTAATTCTTGTATAATCTCTTATAAAAGTCACTCGTACAGTCATCCTATAGAGGGATGTAAAAGTATCCCTGGAATCATATTAATCCATATATAAGTAAGAGAAAGATCGACGATACACGGGAAAGCATGCAAGTGAGATTGCTTTGAATATTTCAGTGACAATTGGCGCTTACGTCACAAGTTTTCCCTAATGAAAATTATTCCACATCCTTCGAAGATCCCCCCAGAACCTTGAAATTAACTTCTTATATAAGGATTTATTATCTACAATCCTGAAAGATTAAGCTATTGAAATTGAAACATTTCAGTTCAAATACTTATTACATTAATGTATTATCGTAAAAAATTACTTAGTTAATTTGAAAATAATAAGTAATCATATTATTATTAATATCGAAAAATGAAATGATTTTTTTAGTATTTAAAACATCTCGTTTAATAATATTTTTTTACTATTATATTAATGTATTTTTAGTGCATTAGTATCACTTATTTTCAGATAATTGGAAAGAATTAAGATAATTCTTCTTTTAAAGCCTATGAGCTAAATATCTACAAATTTATATAATTTTTCCAAATGAATATCTAATGAAAAGTATGAATACGTATATGAGAGTAACATATATTGCCTTATACAAATCTATCATTTATATAGGATTTTAAATAAAAAATATATTCAATAACCATATATCTAGATATATTCTCTTAACATAAGAAAAAATAACAATGCCCTTTAAAGCAAAAGATTATTATATTCAATTGATAAAGTTTTAAGATAATTTAGATAATATAAAAAGTTTTAGTCTTTAATCAGATAGTTATAAATAACTGAAAAGCCAGTTAATTTGAATATAATCAGAATGTTAGAGATAGAGAGAGTGAGTGAGAGAGAGAGAGAGAGAGAGAGAGAGAGAGAGAGAGAGGGAGAGAGAGAGAGAGCACTCCATCGCAAATCGATTTGTCATATTCGCAATCCACCTAAACAAGGTGAGGCATCGAATGCACTTTCCATAAAATCTAGATTTATGCAAGTTTACTTGAAGTAGGTAGTCGTAGAAAGCATAAGTTTATCTCGAGTACCCAATAAAGCTGTCATTATTATTGATGTATATTTTCTTAAGTTTCAACGTTCAATAAATTATATTTTTTAAATAATAATATGATGATGGTTAATATTGATTAAAGAATTTTTATTACAATTAAACCCTACATGAACTTATGGCTTACAAATATTGGTTGGCTAAATGTTTTCTTAATTCCTAATTAATCATTAAGTTTACATAAAGTTTACTTATATACAAGCATATATTTCAAATCATATTTAATAATATCCATACGGTTCAATGAAAATATATTTTAATTTATATTTATAATTAAACACTGAAATGATATATGTAAATTAAATCTCTTACATTTAAATCACTTTTGCCTGGCAAGAAAACCTCCTCGTCACTGAAGTATATATAATAGCAGCATAACGCAGTTCCATTACCTCACTATACGTAAGCGCCGCGTTCGCTCCACTGAGTCCCAAAGCCTTCCCCTTATGTCGCCATGCTTAAATTAAGCTTTTCTATTCTCCCTTCCGTCACCTCGTCTACCCAAAACTCTCTCGTCTCTCTTTCCGTCTCCTTACTTAGTCTAGATTATTTCCTTACTTATCTTAGCCCATATCTCACATCCGATAGCGTAACATAATTACAATGAGACTACTATGCGACGAAAGAAAGCTCGTTAGTAAAATGAATCGACGCATAAGATCGCAGGCTTTCCAAACAATAAATAAGTATTTTTGGATAAATAATAAGTAATCACATTACTATTCAAGTTTTTTCTTTATTATTACGATGTATTAAATTTTATTAGTATATAAGTCGCCATTAAACTCCGTATACCGGACGATATAAGTCTCTTCTTGTATCTTCATGATCTAGGGAGTAGTCCTTCGTTCTATTTTTCATTACAACTTCGTCACATGTACGACTACACGTGTTTAACATTTTCTTAAAAGAAAAAAGCGCTCTACTCAGATTTATAAAAGTGCAATACAATTGTTGTATTCATGAATTATAGTAAATATCCGCGGAAATTTCTAGTGAACTAATAAATAATAATTTAAGAATTTAGAAGTTTCAAAAATAAAATAATAATCATGACAAATTACCAAAAAATAATATACTTGTTTCTATTATATTATTATTTCTATTTTGTTATAATAATATTTTGTAAGATAATAAAGTACTAATTTATATAAAACTACAACTAGAAAAATTGATAATGAAATATTGAATTTTGTCATAAGAATCTTTTACAATTTTTTCTGTATATAATAATTGTAAAATTATTTAATTATTAACTTAGAGAAATGTTTTATAAAACTTCAATGTAAATTAGGTCAAATATTTTAATAAAATATACTTTATATTTTACTTTATAATGAATATTTTTATAAATAAATATATAAATACGAAAATAAAAAAATAGATAAATTTTTATTATTAAAAAAAAACAACAGATTTTTAATATTACATAAATGTATATATAAAATAGTAAATAAAATAATTAAATAAACTAATAAATTTTTGAAATACTAATTTAGACAATACTTATATAATAGTACTTCCCTATTATATGTAAAAGAAGATTTATACAAAGATTTTTTTATTTTCAAGGTATTATACATAAAAATTTAAAACAGAGCTTTAATAAGAATAAATTTCATTTATTCGAAGCCGTTTATTGCAAAATATTTAAAATATAATCGTTGACTTAAATTATATTAATCATATATTTTAGAAAGTAAAACTTAATCTATAAAAGATATAAACCGAGTTTATATTAAATTAGTTTAAATCCGTATTTACAATAGAACAATCTATCTTTATTTTATTTAATGATTATTTTATAATGTTTAGCTTTGAATCTATAATTTTCATTTAAAAAGTTATTATAGTTTCATAAATTAAAATAAGTATATAAGATGTTGCATTTTGAAATATATCTTTATTATTTTTTCATAAGGTGGTAACTGTAAATAAATACAGATAATATTCAGTTCCAAAATCTAGCTAAGGATGAACAAATATAACTAACTTAACTACCTATTATAATAAGAAATTTAATTTTAATGGAAACTCATAGTAATCTTTTGTTATTAAAAGTTTTAAAAACGTTCAAACTTGAGTATAAGTTTGGTAGATACGATCTG
The DNA here is from genome assembly GCA_018883505.1 of Ceratosolen fusciceps. NCBI lineage: Eukaryota > Metazoa > Arthropoda > Insecta > Hymenoptera > Agaonidae > Ceratosolen > Ceratosolen fusciceps. Next base: position 64,685 of record RCIC01000035.1, on the reverse strand, counting down.
TAAATTGTTGTCCTTGTCATAGTCTATAGTCAACGCGTTTTCCAAATCACAAAACCCATCGAAATCACTAAACCAATAACACTTTTATATAAATCATTATGAATTTGCTGTCGTTACCAGACCATCAAACTCATTTTTTTCTTCATTTCGTTTCTTAACATTTCACTTCTAGTCCACCCAACAAGATTCTTCATATTCTTTTCATATTGTATTTTAATCAGAAAATTACTTTTTTAGTAGGAAAATGAGTTAATTGAAAGTAAAATTTATTTTAGTTACAAATAGTAATAAATTACTATTTTATAAATAAAATTCAAAAAATATTTTATTTATATGATTTTTCAAATTTCAATATCAAGCTATTCATTAATTTCGTCCAATTAAAACAATTTAAATATTTAGAATAATACTTAGTTATCATGATAAATTAAATTAAAAATAAATAAAACGATCTTTTAACTAAATATTGTATCTAAAACAGTAATATACATATGTATAATTTTGTATGTAGATGTTCAAATTTTAATCTATAATCTTTATTTAATTATTATGAAATGTTTAATTTTACTTAAATAATAAAAATTACTGTCAAAAATTAATATCAGCTGAATTCTAATTTTACCAAGTCAGTTCTTTTTATGTTTAAAAAATATTTTATATAATTGACTTTATAACCACAATAATAACTATACAAATAAGTAGATATGGTGAAAGTTATATTTATTGGACAGTAATTGTAGTCTGTAATTTTAATTTTAATTTTTTTAATTTACCTTAAATATTACAAAATATTATTGTATAATAATACGTTGCAAGTTATAAATATATTAGATGAAATCCATACTTTCAGATTTTTTATTTTTAAATTTTTTTTTTAATTTTTTAATTTAATCGATAATTACATTTATCGACTTGTAATAAAATTATATTATTATACCACTTAAATTTAAAAGTAATCTTATTCAAAATGAATACACGAATCATTGAATCTTTCTTTATCTTTTTTCATTGATTTGTTCGGTTTTAATAAACAATATATATAATTAGTTAAAAAAAGATGCGATATTTTAAATAATAAACAATTTTTTGTTTATTATATAAACTATTTTTTAAATTTAGTTAAAATTTTATTATATGTTTTAACAAAAAACATTTTAAGATTATTTAAAATTCAAAGAAATTTATATAAATATAAATAATTTATATGAATATAGATACTTTTTTTTTAAATGTAAAAATGTAATGACTGGAATGACTAATAATACTGTAATAAAAAGTATTATCAGCAAAACGTAGAGTATAAAATATTTTATGAATTTATTCAATAAATAAAAATTAATAATAATAATAATAATAATAATAATAATAATAATTTTTTTTTTTTTTTTTTTTTTTATAAAGGAGGGAGGAAATCTTTTAAAGACCATCAGGGACCCGGGTCCCCGGTGTGTGGGACTCCCCGGCATTGAAGATGCCGGTATACCCACTAAAACCTCACCCCCTCAGCGCACTCCCGCCGCTCGCGCCCTGTAGTGAAGACCACAGGGCGGGGACGACGCGAGTTCGTCGAGGAGACCTCCTTTCCTGGTTCTTATATCCTCCCCGGCACCGCCGTTAAGCATTACTTCGGGGAGGGAACCAGAAACTATGCCTTCGAGGCACCCTCTAAGTTTCCCCCCCTTGCCCGGCTTCTTACGTCTCAGGATATCCTCGACGAAAGAAGCGACCCTTCCCCAGTTTTCTTGGCTCGCGAGCATCAGAGGGACGATGCCTTCAGGAGTGACCTTTCCGACATCGCCTTCCAACGCTTCCCTCTGTCACCCCCAGTATTCGCACACAAAAAATGTGTGCAAGGCGTCGTCCACGGCGGATCCGCAATGCACGCATCGGGGATCCGCCACCTTACCCATACGGTGGAGGTACGCACGGAAGTACCCATGGCCGGTCAACAGCTGGGTGAGGTAATAGTTCACCTCACCATGCTGTCGGCTGATCCACGGGGCCACCTGACTGATTAGTCTGGCGGTCCACCTTCCGCGCGTATCCTGCTCCCATCTATCCTGCCAGTTAGCCAGGGATATCTCTCTGGTTCGCACCTTGGCCTCACCACGGTCGAGTGTCCCCCTTGCTTGGTGGACCAGCTTCCTCTCCTGGACTAAGAGGTCGATGGGAAATACCCCAGTAACCACTAGAGTACCACACCTACCTCTCTGGAAGCCGTATTGTCTCTCGGAGAGGCTGCCAGATGTTAAAAGCGCCGCCTGAAGACGGGGTCTCACCAGCTTTTCCAGGAGATTCCCGCCGGTGTCCAGCATGCACAGGGGTCTATACGACGACGGAGCGTCCCACGATCCCTTGCCCTTGCTCACCAGCACAAGTCTCGCCCCCTTCCAACTGGAATAAAAAACTCCCGCTCGAAGGCACGAGTTGTACATGGTGAGCAAGAGCTGTGGATGACTCCTGGCCACCGCTTTCATCACCTCTGCCGGAAGGCCATCGGGACCTGGTGCCTTACGGCTCCTCATAGAGCTTACCGCGCTCTCTAGCTCCGCCATTGTAAACAGCGGAGCCTCAGGACCCGATGGCACCGGGGGCTCATCCCTTCGAACGGGATGTGTGGGGAAGAGGGCATGGACGATCCCGTCCATCACCACCTCGCTCATGGGTGCGCCCTTGGCGAACGCCCCCAATTTGCGGGTGATGACTTTATAGCCCAATCCCCACGGATCTCTGTTGAGATCTTCCCCCAGCTTCTTCCAGCATCGGCTTTTACTCGCCTTGATGGCTCTCTTGAGGGCTCTTCTCGGCACCAGATGCTCGACGATCATCGGAGAGTTGTCGCGGTCGAGGCGTCGGGCCCTTTGGGCTACTCGTCGTAGCCGAAGGCACTTCCGCCTCATTTCCGCGATCTCGCTGGTCCACCAATAAACCGGACGGCGTCTTTTTCGCGCGGACATCCTCGGTATCGCCTCCTTACAAGCTTGGCGGATCAAGCGCATAATTGCGCCTGACACCGCTTCCGCTTGCTTGGAGGACGTTCCGCTCCTTGAAGCCCCGTCCAGGGTTCGCTGTCCGCGTTCTAGGGCACGGGAAAACAAGGCGTCGTCCATCCTCGCAACGAGCCATCTGGAAGGACGGCGTACGATCGCCGTCCCGACCGGCCGGTCATCACGAACGCGAAACGTGATGTACTGGTGATCGCTGGCTGTATAGTCCTCGATCACCCGCCAGTCCCGCACCTTTGCGGCCAGACGTTCCGTCGCAAAGGAGACGTCGGGGATGGTCTGCCTCTAACCGGGCCTCCGGAAGGTCGCCGTTGAACCGGTATTTAAAATTACCAGTCTTGTCCTGGATACCATGTCCAGGACTCGCCTTCCCCTGGAGTCGGTCACAGGTTCACCCCAATCTACAGCCTTGCTGTTAAAGTCCCCGGCCACTACCAGCTCACCCTCCATGTCCCCGATAGCATCCTCGAGGACATCCAATTTAACTTGGAACCCATCGATGGCCTCGTTTGGAGTGAGGTAACAGCTGACGTAATATACGCCCTTGCTCCGCACCCAAACGAAGCCGCTACCAGCTCCATGGCACTCTGCCTGGAAGCAGTGCGGGCTGGGGATCCAGATCGCAGCGGTACCGGTGATGTCACGATACCACCCCCCCCGCAGGCCCCTCCCGATGCTGCTCACTGATAAGAACAATATCAGCGCGCAGCTCGAGGTGGACCTGGGCGAGAAGATCCTGCGCCGTCCGGCTTCTATGTAAGTTGGCCTGCAGGACATTAGCCACTTCGGCGGCACTTGGCTAGAGCCTCGCGGAAAACCGCACAGGCTCCTGACCCCGCGACATGGTGTACTGCCGCGGGAGAGGTCCCCGGGCACAGGAAGCACTTGGGCTCGGCCTTACATCCGGCCCCCTTGTGACCCTGTTCCCCACACCGGAAACAGGTCGTACTCCTGTCTGGGCCCCTGCAGCTCGTACCTCGGTGTCCATAGCCGAGACACTTAAAACAGCGCTCGACTTGGACCCGTGGTCTTATGCCGCAGTAGACCCACCCTACTGGGACCCTGCCCACCTGCAGTAGCTTCTAACTGGCCTCCCCGGTAACGGTCAGGATCGCCAACCGTTTGCCGGCTTTGTTGGCTCCCGTGAGTCGCACCTCTAGAGGACCAGTGTAGTCCTGCAGGATCGCAAGGAGGGCGCCTCTGACCTCCTCGGTCGTAGCGCACTCGTCCACGTCCCTGATCTCCAGTGTACTCCTGGGGATCAGAGTGTGGAGTGTTGCGCTGGCTCCGACGGCCTTCTTCAAGGCATCGGCAAAGCCCTCCTTGCGCTCAACCGACGATGATTTTCTAATCTCGATGAGGACATCCCCCTTTTGGGTTTTGCGGATGCCCTTGATCGAGAGCCCGTGCTCGGAGGGACTGACCTGATGTCGGATTCCGCTCAGGATATCCGCGTAGGTCTTGCCCTCCGCTGGCTTAAGGACGATGGCCTCTGGCCTCACCTTCCCTCTTTTACTGGGGGCGCTCTTTTTTGTAGGGGTCCCCTTTACCCTATCTCTTACCGTCTTTTGGCGGTCCTCCCGTTTTTCCTCTCGCGTGGGGATTCTCCTCCACTCCGCGCCAGTCGGGCTCTTCCCCACGGTGGTGGTTGGAGGAGGCGTTTGCGATGCTACCGCTGCCTCCTTCTTCCTTTTCTTCTTTTTCTTGCCCGCTTGGGCCTCTGGTGGTGTTGCCGGTGGTGGCCTTTTACCGGCCGTTGTCTGTGGTTTCAGGAGAGGAGGCGCCACCTTCCTCCGGATCCCTCGCCGCTCCCTTCTCTCCTGTTCCTCGAGGGCCTCTATCTTCCCCTGTAGTACTGGGAGGCCCTCTTTTATGAATTTTGAGACGTTTGGCTGGCGCTTTAGCGCCTCCATCATCTCCGTCATAATGATCTTTATGGAGGCAAAGATACCCTCGTACGCGGTACCGATACTTTCGGGTGTCGTTCCGGTCGCGAATGGGATCTCCCCCTCCCCCTCGATCATTGTTTCAGGGAATGGAACCGCCGTGTTCCCTTCCCCATCCTTCTTCCCTTTCCCTTCCCCCTGTTGTTTTATTTTCTCCATATATTAGGTTTTTGATTCGTCCCTACGTGTGACTGGCCTCCATGGACTCTTCAACGGCGAGCTCACCAGAATAACCCCCCAACACATGCCTGAAGGGGTTATCCTGGATCGGGCCATCACGTAGGGATATAGCACACCCTGGTACGTTATTCCCCCTTCGTCTCTCTCGAGTTTTGTGTCCCAACAAAGACACTCCACTCTCTGGAGAGCTTCCAGGGGACGTCACGCACCAGACCGCACTCGCCCCGAAGCCGATTGACCGGACCAGGCTACGGTCCAGCCTCCCGTCTTGCCTCCAGCGGGAGCCAAAGATGGTTTGGGTCACCTTGGCACGCAGCCTCGGATGCGCCTCACCACCCAGGATCTCCTTTTGGCAGCTCACGGGTCGCACCGCACGGCCAACACGGCGGTCTGCCATTAGTTCGGGAGTGGTTCCCCTCATTCATTCAGCACATTCAGAATGCCCTCATTTGCTCGGGAATAGCCCGTTTATAGGGTTCCCTCATTCACCTGCACTCAAACGGCCATGGCTATACCCCTTTATTTTTTTTCCGCGGGGTTTCCTTGGCCAGCGCTCCGCGGGTGGTCTCCTTCCTCGCAAGATGCCCGTTTATAGGGCCCACGAGGAGCTCGTCCACCTACATCTCTATATAGCCGGCGAAGACCCATTTATAGGGCCCGCGGCCTCGATATCCGCTCCGTGCGCGTACTCACTCATCGAGAAAACCCTATTTCGAAGGTTCTCGAATCATTCATACAGCGGCCTCTCTTACAAATATTTCACCCACTCACACTGCCACTCATTCTCGGGTTCCACTCCCTTAAGCCCATCACCCGATCGACTGCAAGCAGTCGATCTTCGACAAGGTGCAGACTACGGATGGGAATAATAATAATAATAATAATAATAATAATAATAATAATAATAATAATAATAATAATAATAATAATAATAATAATAATAATAATAATAATAATAATAATAATAATAATAATAATAATAATAATAATAATAATAATAATAATAATAATAATAATAATGAAGCATGTTCTTCATAAATATAAAAATGCCATGGTTCATAGAATTACAAAACTTGAACTTGTGTCGCAAAAGATAAGGATACATAGAAGACTATACTGATATGGATAAAGGCTGTGTATAAAAACATCCTGGAGGTACGTAAATACGAAAAATTTGCGTCTGCATACCTCACGCATATATTAAATCATATGTAAAAAGAGAAAGACAAATATTCAAAAGATTTTTTTTAGTATGTTTCAATTTAACATCCATTGTGGCAGGAACCTGTAAGATGGAATTCGTTCACTTGACAAAAGAAGCGATATGACAATGATGGTGCACTCTCGCGGTACCGTAAACGAGAATAGAGGAGTCGATGTTAGTCTTCTTTTTCAGTTTCTCTCTTACTCTATAGAACCGAGCGAGACGAGTACGTACAACAAGATAAGTGTAGAAAGAATGAAAGATAAAAATAGAAAAATAAAAGTAAAAGAGGGTAGGAGACTATGACAGAAAAAGACAATAAGAGAATAATATGAAAAAATGGCTGATTGCCGCTCGACCATGTGTTCAGCTTCACTGAAACAAGATTGCCTGTTTGTTATACGTTACAGGTTACTATGTCGCTACATATTTCCGTGGCTGAATTGAGAAAGAGAAAAATGATTAATGATAAAAACTATAAAATAAAAAATGAAAAAGGAAGAAGAACATGTTATAAAACAGAATATAAATGAGCCGGTTGCGGTGTCGAAAATTTTATTTCTATTTTCGTTATTAATAAATTATTAATATAAATATTCTTCAATTTTTTTTACACAAAATCGTGTACTATTAATTTACTTTTTGGCATAATGATAATATGAAAAGCTTACAAAACTTTTGTTCTAATTTAGTTTTATATCAAAAAGCAGAAGAACAGAGTATTAAATGTACTGTATTCACGCAAAGATTATTAATAATATACGTTCTTACTATTTCTGCAGTTCTATTTATATACGGATAATTATAATATATTAATAATTATTCATTTAGTAATGTATTATCCGTTCAATCAATCCTTTTATTAAAGTAAGTACGATAAAACTTATATTTTATATATAAGCTATCTAATAAATACATAAATTGAACATTGCAAGTGAACTTTGTCCGATAATTGATTTTAATAAATACATCCTTTTAAATAAAAAAAAAAAAAAAAAAAAAAAAAAATTTATTTGGATCTATTATTAAGGAATAACCGATGTATTAATATTAATAAACTTTCGAATTTCTCAATTAATTAGTTTGAACTGTAAATTTAAATATTATGCTGGGTATTTTATGAATAAAAATTATAAAGAATTCTTGTACAAGGGAAAAAGAAAACACTAGTATGAACTCATCTCATAGACAAAAGGGAAAAGGCATAGCAAAAGGCAAAGTAAATAGACAAGTAGGATAACAGAACTGCTTACAAAGGTTCCCGACTGGGTACGCTGGAACATATACCACAAGCTAAGTGCACATAGAGGATGTTAAAAGAGAAGAAAGATGGAGATAGAATAGAAGAAAGAGAGATAACAGCAGTTGAAGTAAAGGCTACGCTTCACCGTAATACTACAACTGACAGCAGGAACCGCAAATAAAAAAGGGGAAGGTAGTGAAGCTGCTCCCTTCCGTTAGCAATGAAAGAATAAAACCAGAAAAATTGTCATTGTCCTGAAGAGATCCGCTGATAATAATGACGATGGCTGACGAAGCATCCTAGCAGCTACAGATCATCCCTGGATATTAAAAAGCTGCAGAGGTTGGCTTTGCCCATATCTCAATTCAGAATACATGCACTCTTACTCTTTTTCTTGTTCACCCTTAACACACTATAGGATCTCATTCGTTTCTTCTTCCTTATTCTATTTTTTTTTTTTTTTTTTTTTTTTTTAAATCGAACCCCTCTCTTACCAACTTTAAATACTCGAAAGAGTGTTCAACAGCAAACAATGGGAGCATTACGATTCGTGTCATCGACTTATCCCGCCATGAAGCCCTACGATTATCATTTCTCTTCGGTTCCTCCTCCTTTTTCTTCCTTTTTCTTATTCTCAATTTTTGACTATAGTCATTCTCCTGTTCTTGCTTATTCTTTCAATTGACATAAAATTTACATCAAATTGCGAAATCATGATCCTCCAATTACATCGTTCATCTACAACTTTATACTTAACACTCAGAAAAATCAAATAGTAATAAAACACGGATATGTAAATAAAAAAAAAAACGATAAAAAGTATAATATCTATAACAATCTTATGTTTTTTTAAATAATTTTACTAACATTGTTGATATTAAAAAGTACAAAATTCAATTTTTTTTTTTTTTGAAAATATTTATAATTAGAAGACACGGTATATATGATTATTATCAATAAGCCTCTTTAAATTGGTTTTTATTTTATTAGTTTGCTGTCTTCATACATACATATATATTTGTTATTTTCCTGCTGTTCTTAGAAATAGTATAATAATTACATCTAGCTCCATTGAATAGTGATTTTTTATAACTTTATAAACTTATATTCATTCAGATTACTGTATAATTCTTTAAACTCGATTCGTATTTATGTACTTTATAGTACTTCATAGAGAGCTTACAGGCACAACAAAGTAGCTCGTAAACATACGAAACAGCAGAATAAAAATAACATTTTAAGGAGGATTAAAATTTGATAAATATATGAAATAGATGAATCTGTTATCATAAATGAAAAACTTACGAATATACAACATGGAAAAAATATAATATCTAGATATAGAACAAGTAATATATAATATAAATATTAAAAAAAATTTAATATATATAATAATTTTCCTTAATTTATCTTGAATTTCTTTGCGTAATATGCTTAATTTTATAGTAAAATTAAGAAATAGATACGTTATAGATATTTTCTTTTATAAAAATGAATAAGAATTAGATAATAATCTAATTGGGGAATTCGAAACAAATTTTTAATAATAAAAGTTATTAAATGAATTTAATAAAATTTAAATACCGTGTTTCTTAACGAATATAACACTGATGATACAAAATAAGAATTTTAAAATAGTTTGTAAAATAATTGTTTAGTTCTTCAACTTTATTATTTAACATTATTTTCTTCAAATAATTACAATTAAATTTTATCCATGATTGAATATTAATTTAATTCTTAAAAGAATACTAAGAAATTAATATAATTTATATAAATTACTCTTAGGCCACTGTATATTATTTGTATATATTAATCATAATTTATATGATTAAATATATATGAAATCCTATATTTATTAAGATAAGAAGTTTTATATTTTAAATTTAGATATATTATTCTTATATATATATATATATATATATATATATATATATATACTTATTTTTTAAAATTTTTATTACGTATTTTTATACGTAATAACAGTAGAAACAAAATATTGGGTGCCGATTTTTATAAAGTTTAAATGCAGGAAAACTGAAGCTATAAAGTTCGTAAAAATAGAAGTAAGAGATTTTAATTTAGTAATATACTCGTTAGGAGCAAGGACAAATATGTACAATATATACAATGTATATCCAAGTATATATTTATTTAGTATGCACTGAAAATACCATAAGTGAATTATATAGTACGGTGTCATCAAAATTTACTTGTATGCTTTGCACGTAATATGTTTGATAGGTTGCTTGTGATACCATAACGATAGCCACGGCCGACGTGTTCTTGTACTCGCAACCACGTTTTACTGAGCAGGCGCACTGCTTGCATGGTATTGAATCCAGTCGATCCTTGCCAGATTCATGAGTACATCCTTCTCTCCCCCCGTTTATGACTTCTAAGAATGAATTAATAAAAGAATTATAAAAGCAAAGGCTTCTTAATTATAAAAAATTTATGAAAGATTTTAGAAATGAAATTCGCTTTAATTATAAGAAATTATTTAATTATTATTGTAAAATTGTAATGTTACTTACTACTGTACTGTTAGATTTAAAAGCGTTTTAAATTAACATTTCAATAATAATTAAGATATCATTTAAATAGAATATTCGTAATAATTTCATTTACAAAAACTATTCTTTCACGTTAAAAAATTTATATTAAATAAAAAACCGAAAGTAAGTAATTTTTAAGTTGTTATAAAGAAAACGCAAAACATATTTAATTCTACGCCAACAATGTATTTTATTATAAGTAAAAAAATTAAAATTAATATTATAAAGACTTCACGAAATTTTTCCTCGAATAATTACAAAATATCTATTGTAAACTACGAATGAAAAGTGATACTTTATCAATTGATCATTAAAGATTTTTTTTTCAGGAATTACAAACTGCAATTAATCGAAATGTTACTTTTTTATATATTGGGACAATTTTCATAAATTACGACTTTTCTGTGCACGAAGAAAGTACTAAATCGTGCATTACTAATCAATATATACAAATGTATCATACGACATTCGCTCGTAAATATACTATGCATTTCATATAACAATTGACTATAATTATAACGTAATAAATTGAGTGGAAAGGCTACGTATAGAAAAAATACATTGATAAAGTAATAGAAGGGGAGAGGAAAAAATCAGTCAAAGAAAAATTGAAAACGTATAAGTGAAGATACATCTATGAAAGTGCACATTACAGAGAGAAATTTAGGAGAAACGTATACAAGCAGAAACATAATATATTTTTAGTTGATGATTTTTCAAAGAATTTGGTCCTGTAAATTAGACTTCTAATGTAAATTGATAATAAATTTTCCTGAATCTTCAATTGCTAATTATTGTGGGTTATTGAACAATATTGAATATTTCTTGGGTATCATTATTAGTATGATGAATGAAATTATTTTTTATTTTTTAGTAAAAGTTATTTATTTAATAATACAATAACAGAATAATGTTATTAATTATACATAAGATACAATTTAAAATTCCTAATATTTATGTACACCTTTTATCGAATATTTATGGATCTGATTTTCTAAATATATCAGTGAATAGTTAAATAAATACAAGAAGTTAAAATAGCTTAATAATACCATCCAATGATAATTCGTTACTCGCTAGAATTTTTTATTTTATTTACTTCGGAATTTAAAAAATTTAATTTTAATTTTAACAAAAAGCATAGTCATTTTGATAGGAATTGGAATTCAATATTGTGAAATAAAATTGAGTGCATGAAAACATAGCTTGTTTCAACCAAATAGAGAATCACGTGGCTTTGTACTTAAGTTCTATAGCATTTGGAACTAGAATGTAGTAAACGTGGCCCAGCAGAACTCATAACCATGATAGACCGTTTCAAGTAGTAATCCTTCATGATCCCATTCTCGTTATGTAGCCATCCCTTTTGTTATATTTGTCTTTATCTATATCTTAAGTTCACGTGCTCGCTCTTCAGTTCTTCCCATGAGATTCGGTAATAGATTTATTTAGCTATCCAGTTCGTTGCTTGATATATGCAATAGCTTGAATAAAAAGTACATGTCAAGTGAGAAAAAGAGCGAGCGTGGGGTAAGGAAAGGAAGAATGAAAAAATAGTGTCAGTCGTAACAGTGATATAACGTCTAATATCACCTAAAAACAACGGTAGAGAAAGATGGCGTGCGTTTACCTGTTTTCTCTTTTTGTTCGATATGTGTTCTTTTGTATATTTTACAATTTTTCTCGTACTTTTCGCCTTCTCTTCTTACATTCTAAAAATAGTATCTCCATATGGATCTTCTTTAGAGTAATGATAAATTATGAGTAGAAAAATTTTTAATGTATCCTCGAAGGATGAAAAATTTTAATACATTAATTCATTCCCAACTGAAGGAAATATAAATTTCTTTTATCCAAGAACAATTATTATTAAGAAATTAAAATACAGTTTTTATATAACTATTTATTGCTAGATTTGTAGTATATAGATGTAATTATTTCTAATTCTCGTATAAATTTAGAATAAATAATTTATATGTATTAGAATGTAAAAATAATATACAATATCTATCATTGTAGAAATTGAACCTTATTGTTAAATAATTTATTGTGTTAGGTTCTAAAATTCAAATCCCGTCTAGAATAACACATGAAGCAGTTTACTATTGCTAAAAGAATAAATAAAATAATAATTTCATTTTAATAACATTTAAGATATTTACTACAATTATTTTATAAATTTTTTATGCACTGTACTATTGAATACAAAAATTATTATTAAATAAAAAAAAATATAAAATGAAATTAATTTTATTAATGAATACAATATATTTTTTATAAATAGCTAATATCATTTGGATTATATTTTCATTTTCAAATATTCTATAAAAATTATATCATTTATTATTATCAAATAAATTCCTTAAAATATGTTATCCGAAAATCGTTTTTATTTTACAATTATTTTTATACAATAATATACACTTGATTTAATGTAAAAAAGTTTGCAAAGATTTTACAATTACATATTGTTAATATAATTATTTTAATTTTATTTGTATCAATCGTAATAAATTATTTACTATCATTATGTTTTATAAATAGCTATTTATAAATATCCATTTAAGGATTCTAATTCTGTCTAGTTTCCTCTAGCATTCCCTAAAATTATATGACCGAGCGAGACGAGTACGTACAACAAGATAAGTGTAGAAAGAATGAAAGATAAAAATAGAAAAATAAAAGTAAAAGAGGGTAGGAGACTATGACAGAAAAAGACAATAAGAGAATAATATGAAAAAATGGCTGATTGCCGCTCGACCATGTGTTCAGCTTCACTGAAACAAGATTGCCTGTTTGTTATACGTTACAGGTTACTATGTCGCTACATATTTCCGTGGCTGAATTGAGAAAGAGAAAAATGATTAATGATAAAAACTATAAAATAAAAAATGAAAAAGGAAGAAGAACATGTTATAAAACAGAATATAAATGAGCCGGTTGCGGTGTCGAAAATTTTATTTCTATTTTCGTTATTAATAAATTATTAATATAAATATTCTTCAATTTTTTTTACACAAAATCGTGTACTATTAATTTACTTTTTGGCATAATGATAATATGAAAAGCTTACAAAACTTTTGTTCTAATTTAGTTTTATATCAAAAAGCAGAAGAACAGAGTATTAAATGTACTGTATTCACGCAAAGATTATTAATAATATACGTTCTTACTATTTCTGCAGTTCTATTTATATACGGATAATTATAATATATTAATAATTATTCATTTAGTAATGTATTATCCGTTCAATCAATCCTTTTATTAAAGTAAGTACAGTAAGAGAGCGTGGGAGGGAGGGAGGGAGAGAGAGAGAGAGAGAGAGTAAGAGACGAGATGAGCGAAAGAATAAATAAGGCACGCTATGAGTCCATACAACATTTTGTTCAAAGGGATGATTTTGATTAGCTCTATAGACAATAGCTTTTTTTAGATAGAATAGTTTTTTCTTCTTCCACTCTTCTTTACCCACTATCACTTATTCACTCATTCTCTCTCTCTCTCTCTCTCTCTCTCTCTCTCTCTCTCTCTCTCTCTCTCTCTCTCTCTCTCTCTCTCTCTCTCTCCCAGATAAACTGTAATCTCTGTTTCCTGTCCCTTCTTTATCAATTTCATGATTTAGCTTCCCATATTCATTTATTCCGTTGTTTCAAGTAAATTATTTACAATTACGCATAAGTATATAGCATTTATATCTATAGTTTCTAAAGGTAGATTAACGCATTTTATACATACGTCGATTATTTAAGGCGTCTTTTATACAATAGACTTGTGCACGAACCATGATTTATAATGATTTGTAAATGCGAATATTATAAATATTAATTCTTGCTAAAGTTGATATAGAAACGGATAGGAATTTTAATATTTAGATACAGATCAGTTTCTATTAGTTTATGCATGAATTGTATTAAACACTTAAAAATAAAATTTTTACTATAAATTTAAGTTTATTTATTTAAATGAAAGTTTGAATTCAATTTTAAGTAGAATTATATACATTGTACTAACTTTATTATTACATATATAGTTTATTTACATTTAACCTTAAGTGATTATGCAAATATTAATCTATGTTAATATCAATTAATACCTTTAAGCTGCATTTAACATCACATTCAACTGAAAAGGTTTTCAATTTTTAAATGTAACTTCTTAAATATTTTACTCTAAGACAAAATATTGGTTACTTATTTTGAGACTTAATAAATCATACTTGATGGTATAATAATACTCAAATTCATACCTACTTTCTTTCTTTATAACTATATTCAATACCGTTAGTAAGTTAATATGCTATCAATAGAATTCGTGCTCGATTGATATTATCGAAACATTTATTTAACCACAAAAATAATATAATGAATAAATACAATTAGTAATCAAAATTTTTACACTAAAATAAATACAAGAAAAATAATTTTAATCGCAAAATACGACTTATATTTACTTGTACATTTATTTTTATTATATTTAACAGAATAAAATTTATTCGTATATTTTATTAATGGATAATATATTCAGAATTTGAATATGTAAAAAAAGTAAAAATTCTAATTCATATATTTCTACCACAAGAATAAAAAAAGTATTAATTTTAATATAAATAATACTTTGTTATACATTTGTTAACAATAAGGTCTATCATTTATAAGAAGATGAATAATTGATTGTCGCTAAAATAATTGTTTGTGTAAAGACTAGAATATTTTATATTTTTTATTTAGCCGAATTTACAAAATATGCATTATAAACTAAATTTAGGTCCAAATTAACATGTATTAATTATATATTAATTATAACTTATTAATTATAATCGATTTATAAATTGTACAATAATTCTTATTATATAAAGGGTCTTATTATATAATTTTATAAAGGTTCCTAAATAAATATTTTTAAGAATATCCATAAAATTTTTAAATTTATTTACATAAAATAATAATATTCCTTTTTTAAATGTTCAAAATAAGAAACTGAAACTTATTTATTGGGAGAAGAGTGTGTCAAATATATAATTTGTAATAGATTTTTTAATCTTATTTTTCATGATTTTTATTATAATAGAAATTTTTAATAACTCTTACATCAAGAACTCAAAATGATAATATATAAAGTGCATGATTTTAAAAAGATAAATTAATATCGAATTACAATAATTTTACAAGTAAAAAACATTTGAAAGAAAGTGAATTCAATAAATATTATTTGGATTTGTTAAGTTGTAGCCTCAATTAATATCCCAAATTAAAATAAAGTAACAAATACTTACTGAAAATAAGCGAACCTGGTGCGCTGTAGCTACAAGACCCTTAGTTAAAGTTCTTTACCGATTTAATCATTGATTTGTGCTTAATTAAAAAATATTTAGCATTCGCTAACTATTGTCGATATTCTCAACCTCACATACGTGCATGTAATAATTGATAACCACATGCCTACCAAAGTTCATATCCACTTCGAAATTATTACTGGAACGATGGCTACATTCCACAATTAATTACTTCGGTGGGCATCTGAACGGGAAGCGAAGTTGCCGCCGAAATGACGACGGACTATATGATATTTAGAAAAAAAATTCTCGAAGCACTAGTCTGATACACGTGGTTTATTAAAAATTGCATAATCGATCGACAGATGTGTACAACGAACTCGACGCAAATTGAATATTTTATATGTACATAGGTGTATACAAAAAATAAACTAAATTTCATCGAATCGTGATATCTATTTTGCAAGTAAACTACATCGTAATAATCAGATTTTATTACTTTTTACGCTTTATTAGAAAACAATAGAGTACACTTAAATTAAAATTTTTTGTTGAAACTTATACTTTTTTTTTTTATTGGCGCCAGCGATTATTTTTGAATATATATTGTGTATTAATAAATAAAATCAATATTCATTTTATATAATTTAATATTAATTAAATAATAATTTTTAAGGAAGATATTACATATATTTATTCGGGACTTTCAAGCATTAGAAATTAAGAGAAAGGAGAGAGGGTGGGAGACAAGTTTAGAAGTACTGCTGCATCTTTGCTTAAAAATTTTAGATCAAGTAAACTTGAATAAGTGTTATAAATCCATGCCATAAGCATCTTGTTTCGCTATGTATTGGTTTTTTGGGTTTCCACTATATTAAAATATGCAAGTAAATGACATGATGAGATGAACCGTAAAGTTACAAAGTACGAGCTCCATCTATAATATCCGCTTCGTGTTTGCACAATCCAAATTCTTGTCTACAATGAGTATCCACAAGAACAGATTTACAATCGTTACTATTTATAATGTAAAATAAAAAAGTTGTCTGATAATATTACTGGTACTAATAAATAATGCATTCGAAAGCGATCGATTTATACATTAAATAAATAGGTATGGCAAGCGAAAGACTTCCTCTTTCGAATTAATAAATATTTACTTTTTAAACTTTAATAAATTGTTTGATCATTTATTCTACCATGCCAAATATTTCTCTTTTATTCTTATTCATCAATAATATTCAATGATTATGGTATTTATGCGCGTAGTAATAAATGTATCCATTCTAATAGACAATTACTGTAAAAAATCAATCTTAATAAATCTTAAATAAATCAACGAAATAAATCCGAATCTGTTAAATACAATAAAAATAAATGTATAAATAAATATAAGTCTTATTTCGTGATTAAAATTATTTTTCTTGTATTTATTTTAGTCTAAAAATTCTAGTTATTATTTACATTATGTAAATGTAAAATACAAAATATTACTTAATCAGTTGAATTTAAAGTAGTATATAATTTTATATAATTTTGTGGCATAAATATTGAATTACTGATTGTAATATTTTCGCCACACGATATAAAAGACATTTTGTAATTTATACATTAATTTTAATAAAATTAGTTATATTTTTAATTTGTTATCAAAACTACGTACAACATGTCAAATTTATTCGTTAACCATATGATTTTACATATTTGTTTAAACAAATTTCTAAATTTATACAAAACCGGTCATCGTTATTGTTAATTGCATGATAATGATAAATTTACAATAAATATGTATTGTTCTTATGTTTTATGTATCTAAAAAGTGTTTTCATTATTTTAATAATCTAAATATAATTTCATTTTAAGTAGAATTTTAAAAAGTAATGTTGAACAGAAATCTAATAAACTTATTGCTTGAGTCAATATAATACTGTCGTTAATCTATAATCTTTCAATTCGTTTTCATTCAAATAAATTTTCTTTTAAATTTGATTAGAGCATTATATAAAGTGTAATTATAAATTAGAAAAAACAAAAATAATTAAGAAAATATTAAAAATAACAATTAGAAATAATAAAAAATTTATTTTTTATTTAAACTTATACGTTATATTTAAGTAATGACTACTTTATTATATTAAATATTTTATTTTATTTACATATTCAAACATTAAAGTAAGTAATTAAATAAAAAATTGTAATATATTAATTTCTTTATATTAAATATAAATAAATAAAATATGCATACATAACGTAGTAATCATAAATATAATGATTGGTAAATCTAATTAATCCCTCAAAGTTATAACATCATAACCTACCAAGTCATTTAGATCAGGCTATTCCATTCATCGAGTGTCGGTAAATAGAAAGACATTCTGATGTAATTCGTGAGCACTCATCAGTTGGTAAAAGCGGATGTGATCATCAAAAATAAATATTAAAGATTGGTTATTACATACGTCATTTTAGGTGTTATAATCAAATACAATAAAATATAATATAAAAATAAAAATAAATTACCTATTAAACGCATACAATTTTCTTACAATGTTAAAAGAAAAAATTCAATTGTTAGATTTATGTTAGTCAGTTTAATGTTAAATAATGTATTATCACTATTAACTAAAAAACGCATGATATATTTAAATAATTATCATAATACTTATCTTAAAATAAACATTTTTATAATAATTTTTACTAACTTTACTCGTAAAAAAGCTACACTAATATACATATTAAAAACTGTTAATATATATTAATAACTACACCAAATTTTATTTATATTGATATTTTAATTTTCCAAATAACTAAATATCTTTTCAGGGTATGAAATACGTTAACAAAATAAAGTAATTTAACATATCTTTTATTTTAAAATATAAAATGTTTTATAAGGTCTAGTTACTAAATAATTATTTATTATAATCACAAATTAAATTAATTTTCTTCTCAACTTAACATGAATATTTATAATAAAAATAAAAATTAGGCAATCATATGTAAGCATAAAATATTTGCGTGTAAAATATTTGAAAGAAAAGTCGACTCATTTTAAAGAAATATGCGTCAAAATGTTAGGCTTCAAATAAATAATTTTTATATAAGATTATATGCTTGCAAATAATAATGATTGTTATTTTAAATAAATTAATTATATTTTACAACTTATACTATAAATAAATATATTACGTGATATAGACGATTAAAAATAATACATTTTTAATAAATAAAATTTATTTTATATGACTATAAAAATAATTGTTATTTCAATTACTAAAACCATCTTTTTAGTTTTTCTATCGAAACTAAACTTCATTTTTTATATATATTTGTGATTTTTTTTAATGTTAAAGGATCTAAAAAATTTCGTAATATGAAATCAGGAATAAAAAACTATATTTACAAAAAAAAAATTGTATATTGAAAAATAACGAAAACTTTATTTATATACTTTTATTGTAAGTTATAATAATTGAATATACTCAGAACTATATTATAAATTATATATTATATTTTTATATTAATTTCTAAAGAATTATTTATAAACAAGTAATCTTAAAATATAATATTAATTAAACTTTACGGTGTATTATTACAATATAATAAAATTAAAAGTAAATATTTTAAGTATTATTTATTTCACTGAATATTTTACTAAATACTGTCAGTATTTTTTTTAGTATGAAACAGAATTAATACGAGAGAGAGAGAGAGAGAGAGAGAGAGAGAGAGAGAGAGAGAGAGAGAGAGACAGATAGACAGACAGACAGACAGACAAAGAAGAGAAGAGTGAAAGAGAATGATTAAAATAATTTCATATACATAGAAAATCGTGGTACCGTTTTTAAACGATAATGTAATACTTGCCTTAACCTATACATATACGATCAAATCATTACAGAAATTGAGAGAAATAGATAAAACCTCCATGAGCATTTTGCGATCAATGTACCTTCGCCTTTCACGATTTCTCTTTCTCTCGCTCTCTTGTTTTCTATCTCGATGTCCCCATCTTCCCCCTTTCAAAATTTACCCTCTCATCCAACCCTCTTATCTTTTCCCGCACCTACCAGTTCCTTCTCGCCTCCTCATTCATTTCCTCTTACTCCAGTCGTCTCGTTGCCATAACAACATGGCCGGTGTGAGCATCATCCCTCTATGCCACAATGAGAACGAGAGGAAGGGCTAAAAATTGCACTGGTGCCAACGAAGATACCAAAGAGCAGGAGTCTACTCTTGATATCTCCCTCTTGAACTTGTCCAACGGCTTTATCATTCTCGTTTGCTTCCTTTCATTTTCATTAAGCATATCATGAGTGCGGCTTTTGTCAGGACTTTTTAGGCTTTCGCACGCCTTTTGATTTTTACTCTCATTCGCTGACTTATTATTATGAACCTCTTTATTCTACGTAATGTTTATTATCTTCTTTTTTTTACATATCAAGGAAGTTCAATGAAAGAAAGTAAGTCATAGAAAATATAAATGCTAAATCTTTAAATTGTATATATATATATATATATGATGAAATACAAGAGCAGTATAACAGCAATGAAACATCTTAATAATATAATTCATCGAGTAGTTAGTATTTTAATGATACCAAAATATTATACATACATACATATATCCATACATACATATATATATATATATATATATATATATATATATGGATTTGTATTATCTTAATTCTAATTATATCTCATATTTAATACCAATTCACAAGGAAATCTTATTTTTTACTTTTTCTTAATGTGTATTCGAAAGTTGTGAAATTTAGTATTTTAATACAAAGAAAAAATTGAGTCCAAATATTGAAATATTGAAAAAGTTCTCAATAATTTCATTTTAGAAAATTATGATTGCCTTTTAAATTAATACTATTACTCTATTTTTGTACCTATTTACTGATTTGTATTAATCGTCTTACTAATTTAATCTTATATACTAATAAAAATCTATAAAAAATATGTTTTAATAACTAAATTTGATTTAAAAGTAATTTTAAAAAAGTATTTAAAAAATCAGAACATGTTCTTTGCATGTTAAACTTATTATTCCCTCTCAAAAATTGACTAAAATTAATATATTTCTTTGATTACAATAATAAATTTTAAATAAATCTGCTTAAACGAAGAACAAAAATATAAGTGACAATACTTCAAAGTATATCTTTTTGGGTTAAATGAGAAATGAAAAAACATACTTTTTTTCAAAGTAGTGGCTTTCTTTTTAAGAAAAAACATACTTTTTTTCAAAGTCGATTTACATTATTTTAAATTTTGTATTAAAATTTTAATTTATACTTTTACTTCAATATAATAAAATTAAATATTTGAAATATTGAAGTTAAATATTTATTTATTTACTTAAAGTATTAGTCTCTTTGTACTAGTTTTTACTAGCACAATGTCAAGCTAGAATCTTTAAATTCTTATGATATTCCGGAATTCTTCGATACAGAATAGCGCGGTCAATTATAGTACTAAGAAAATGATAAAGAGACAGTTACATCTCAATAATACTAACTCCTTCAAATCAAGTGTTTTTTTTTATCTTTCGGAATTATATTTAGAGACAATTATGAGTTTGTACTTTTTAGTTAATTTGAAAATAGATTAAAAATATTAAAAATTCTAACATATTAAAAAATTAAACTATCATTTATATACCTAAATATTTACCTTTACTTCTTAAATAGAGTATTTTCAGTAAAAAATGTGAATATTTAGGAGTGTAAAAACAAAAAAATTATTAAATAAACATCACGCATTGTACACAATAATATTTAACTAACTTCTACAAATGTAAATTGATTAATATAATAAACTCTAAACATGAACAAGAGTAATTTACAAACTTAACAAGTACAAGTCTGAATTACAATTTTAATATAAATTAATTGGAAAAGATACCTTGAAACATTAGTTTCACTATGTGACGAAAAGAATGTTTAACAAGTGCATACCCTGTCTTACTACTGCAGTCTTTATTTTTAACTGTATATCAATTAATTTTTTTAATTCAGAATTCACAAACATCATTTTAAATTCCTTTTAATTCGCAGAATTATATTTTAAACAAAAAACATGATTTCAAAAAGTGTTAATCGATTAAATGACTGTACGTCTCAGTTACAACCCCCCCTGCTTTATCCGTCTTTAAACAGTACCTATGGGTTCTCACACCTTTTTGGAGATTTCGAAAGAAACGAAGGAAACAAAGTGAATGCTGAGAATTGAGAGATAGAAAGATGACAAGAAACAACGAACAAAAAGTGCCAGAGATGAGGCGAATAAAATAGTGGGGATTTTTGAGGGGAAGTATGGATGGTTCGTGGTAGGGGTGGGGGCGCCTATATGAAGCTACCGCGAGGGGAAAATTCTCAGTTCAACGGAGAAAAGCGTATCGTTCACATTACTGTCAGTTCGCAAAGAAGGTTTATTGTTAATACTAATAAATCAAGTACACAAATATTAACTGCATCAGGAATCAGCATGCATATAATATATTCACAATATTTAGATAAAGTTAATTACGGCATGAAGAACATAGTAGCAAATACAATATATGCTAGAGTTGAAGACGCGCACGTGAGATGCGAGACAAAAAAAGAGAGAAGAATGTTCTACAAAAAAAATGGGAAAATCCATATGAATACGAGAGTCAAATGGTGAAGGAATATCAATTGAACACCAGATGCCATAACGGAATTAAAAGAAAAATTAACTTTTTCTTTTTTTCCATTTAAACCTCCTAGTTTATAGCAATTAAATTTTCTGCTTCCTCTATTTTTCCGCGAACTACATAATGATTGCTCAAGAGAAAAAGTATATATAATAAAAAAAAAAGGAAACACTTTATAAGAAAAACTGCTGCTAGTACTGGTTTAACTACTATTATCATTATGTAAGTACTAACATTATACGTTTTATTTATATGTATGTCTTCATAATTTCATTGTGTTTTCGTATTATTAAGTTTGAGTTAATTTTTCTCCAGGAAATCATATAAAAAATCATTGAAGTAAATAATTGAAATACAGCTTATTAAGTTTTTCAACAATTTTATAATATTTTTTTACCTTTCGTACATCAATTAAATAATATTTTCTATAATGTAATTTTAATTAACTTTAATCAGAGAATAGTATATTAAATATGTAATTTACGTAGAAGTCTCATAATTCGTATCATGTAATCATTTTTTGATCATATTATTGGTTAATTATTAAATAAAAAGTGTTAGTTGAAAAGTGAATATTTCAAGCTATTTAAGTGAATATGAAATTGCCAGATTTTTATTTACTTCATTTAAAGAAAATTGGTTTAAGACAAAAAAGATGTTTTTGTGCTAATAACTATTATTATTTATAGTACACCATTACAACTAGTAAAACGCACCATTAATTATCTAAACAAACATTTTATCCAATTACTCATTAAACATGGTTAGAAAGAAAGATTTACTGTAAAAAAAAGATATATAAACAATTTTAACTTTAGTACAAAGAAGAAAATAATACCTAACTAAAGATTTTTATTTTAGATTTTATTTGTTAACTTTTGTTTCATATGGTTCTTCATACCAATAACTATGAATATAAAGATATACTTTTATTACGTTAATAAATTAAAATATCATTATTTTTATTTT
Source organism: Ceratosolen fusciceps (assembly GCA_018883505.1). Taxonomy (NCBI): domain Eukaryota; kingdom Metazoa; phylum Arthropoda; class Insecta; order Hymenoptera; family Agaonidae; genus Ceratosolen; species Ceratosolen fusciceps. The sequence continues at coordinate 41,620 of RCIC01000035.1, read as the reverse complement.
CCAAATACTTTTTAGCCAAATACCTTTAAAAGCATATTTAAATTCTTATTGACTATTGATTTAAATGTTCACAAATATAACTAAATAGTAAAAAACATAAATTCAAACGCATTAATATATAAAATATAACGCAGAAAATTTTTTTTTATAATTATTGGATAATCATAATATAAATATATGAAGTATAAATTTAATATTTTATAGTTTTATTGGATATCAAAGACTAATAAAAAATCGATTACAAAAGTTTTGTTTATTGCAAAAATAATAAATTTTTTTTAGTTTTATAAACCTTAAAATGTATCTTTTATACCTTAAAGTTTATGAAATATAGTTTATGAAATATAAAATTTGTTTACCATAAAATTATTTTCAAATATTAAAAAATTACAAAATTGATAAAAATTTATATAAGATAATAAATTCACATAAAAAATAATATATTTTTAAAATATAGCTTTGAAAAAAATAACATATATTGGACTATAAATTAACTATATAAATTATAGAAGTTATAATAATAGTTATTATTTCATAATATTAAATAGAACACTACGAGCGACAGATACATATCAATGAATTTAAAATTTTTAATATTACTTGCTCGAATATATTTAATTTAAATCAATGATTTTTAATATTATTTTAAAAAGGTTTTCTATCTATTTGAGTTCAAAGCAAAAATCTATTTCCCATACTCAATAAAAAATGTACTATTTTATCCTCAGAGAATTATTTGTATATAATAAAAAAGAAACCGAGAGATAATATCTAATTTACGTTGCTTATAATTTTTGTTCATAAAAACTTTCATTCAACTACTTTAAAAGCAATAAATATGTGTACAGGACAAAGTTAATAAAAATACAATGACAACCTTATTAAATCACTTTTTGCAATATAAATATGATTTTTAGATATTACTTATTCACGAACAAGTTTTTTTTATTTTATTTTAATGAAATAAAAAGAAACTGTGTGTTCATATATATATTAATATAACGCATATAAAAAAAATTATATATACATGAGGAATGTTAGGGAACATACCAAATTCAGATAAGAAATTGATGGGAAATATTGAATGCAATTGAAATTGAGTTTCACTGAAACAAAAAATGAACCCAAAATTGAAGATATAGAAAAAAAATTTATAGCGCACAATACAATATCATATAAAACACATAAAATATGTATGTGTTAAATTTGTACAAATTTTATATTTAATACATTGTATTGAATATAGATGTATAAATTTTTATATTTAATACGTTTAAAATTATTAATTTTTCTACATAAAAATTCGATAACTTTATAGAATATTGAAATTATTCAAAACATATATCATGTAATAATTATTGTATAATTTCAAATTAATACCTTCAAATATTAAATTTGTACTGAATTCTTTATCCTCGCGTTTAAGAAGAAATTGTTACAAGATTGTGAGGTAGACTTATACATTATGTACATAAAATATCATGAATAAATATAATTTAAAAACAATTCTTTAATTTTCAAAAACCAAATATTTAATTTGTCTATTTAAAAGCATTCAAATATAAATACTAATTATAGAGTAAATAATTATTTTTTTTTTTTTTTTTTAATGGTATATTGTATTAGATACCATACTAAAATTTGTATATTAAAATATTACAAACATTTAATAACTGACATAAAATTTAAAAGATTATTTCTGAACTAAATAATTATATTTTGGGTTTTAAAAGATAAATATAAAATATTTAAATATAATGAAATATAAGTATTTAAATACAAGAAAAATATATTTATTGTTATTTATAAAAAAAATTTCTATAGATAGATTTTAAATTTCAATTTATAAATTCTAATATATGAAATAAAAACATGTAATAGAAAATCTTAAAATATGCATATATTATCAATTTAATATTTAAATATAATTTATTAAGAGTTATTATATATTACAAAAAAAAAATTCACATAATAATATAACATAGCAATAAAAAATACTACCTTTTAATAACAGTACTTCTAAGTATATCAATGGCATATTTTTTTATATTATTTTATGAAACTATACTAAGAAAATAATATATGTTGAAAAACATAAGCATCATAAATCTGTATATCTTTATGTGTGTGTATATGTATATCAATTTAAATTTTCCTTTATTTCATGTTAAAGATTTTTTAAAACAATGTATTTTTTATTATAATTTGAATTTATTTATACAAAACTTTTTTTACTTAATAATATACTTAAAATTTAATTTCTATTTTATTAAAAAAAAACTTTAGATATCTCATTTTTTAGTAGTTATTCTGCTTTGCTGTAACTCACTACTTTCCTTTGTTTCATAATTGTTATTATTTATATAGTAAATTAAGTATAATTATTTTCCATTTGTGTAATAATTAAAATTAATATTTTATTGATTGAACGTATATTGAAAGATATGGATGATAAACAACAAGAGAACACGAGATTATTTTATGTATCAAAGCTTTCTTGTCAGATATGAATGGTAGGTTTTGACAAATTGTCCTCGAATTCATCGGAGCTTCACCTCGGGGGCAAAGGTTATCTCCCACGTAATGACTCGAGGTGAGGACTGCTGGGCTTGTCGATCCCTTGATCCCTTGCCGACGCGGGAGAGAATAGAGACCACAATCATTAGCAAATCATTTACGCTAGCCTTAGAAGATCTTTCTATTGTCATATTTCTTTACACAATTTATTCATCCAAGTTTTATTAATTGTATTCAGATATTTATTTTACTTACTTAAACTATTTTATGTTTGCTAAATATTTTCTGTTTAATTTTTATTTTTTAACGTGATATAAAGTTAGTATTATCTTCAGTTATTTATTTCTTTGAGGATATATTGATTATGATTTGAAAATTATTTATACTTAGAAAGAAAACTATTAAACGAATGCCATGCCAACGTAAATAAGAATCTTATTAGAAAGCTAATAAATTATTCTGAAAATCAATTTTTTTTTCCGAATTTCTACGTTATTATAATTTAATATTATAATTTATGTACATTTTGATTATCATTTCTACAATTTATGAATAATACAAATAAACATTATTACAAATTAACGTAATATTTTTAACTTCATCAATAATCATTGTTTATAATATTTACGTAATTTTCAGATTAATTTATAAATAATTTGAGCTAAATTTTACAAGATTTTTCTGAAGTAAAATTAAAAAAGAAGAAAATTTCTAAATTTTGAAAAGCAATTAATTTTGTTATATGTATTAAAAAATGATTTTTACTGTTTAAAAATGATAATGATAAATGTTCGATTATCATTTAGTATATTTCAATTTTTAAAATATATAATCTAACATGTAAATATAAATTTTTTCTTATGTAGATTAAGTATTAAACATTACTTATTAAATATTACCTGTAATAAATATATTAATTAATGCATAAAATATTAATTGTTATTATTAAAATATTACGTATTAATACGATAATTAGTAATTATACATATTAAAATGACTTATATATTCTAAAAAATTTTGATACTTTAAGTTATTTCCTGAACGCGCGGGGTCTACGATGTAATCATGAGCTTAGGGGTTATCCAAGCTCACTTCACCTCCGAAGGTTAGTTCACTCTCGAACGGGCGTACCCCGTCCGCGCTGCTTCTTATTTCGGGAACGCCGTAGACGACCTCCTGCCATCTACCTGACTCCACACCTCACTTGCTCGCACCTAACAACTTTATACTACACGAGCTGCACACCCCTCACACTCGTAGGCACAAGTGCAACTCTTTCATCGGAGCGAAACAATTCCACACAAAATTGGACTCGTATGCACTATGTTCACGTGTGAGCCTTTTGCTTATTTTAAAAATCAGGCTTACATCTCGCTTATAGGCGCCGATGGTGACTGTAAGGTTCTATCCTATAAGATCAATTTTCCCCGACGGTTTGCCTAATACTCTTCCCTTCGACTCGCGTCTCCGAATCCGTTATATTTTAATTACTAATTTTAAGCCCTTAATTTTCGGACCGTTAAAATTGAAGCTAGAATTCGTCCCTCACGCACGGGGATTAAGGGATCTTCGTTTAGAACTTACCTATAAATATAATTCTAAAAATTAAAACATATATAATATAATCATACGTGAAAATGCATGACCAAATTATATAATCTTAAAATTATAAACAATGTAAATTTTTTGGATATGTGAAGATTAACATAAAACCACGCTATTTGATTACTGAAAATATATTGAAACCAAATTATATACTGTTATTCATTTATTAATGTAAAAGTAATGAATAATTTGTATAAGTTGAAATGGTATTGAATTTTTTTTGTACATCACTTAATATATTATTGCATATATAATGTTATATAAAATTAAACTTATGAATATATAAATTTAATAAATAATGCTTATTGAAAACTAGTTTTTGTTCTTTAAATTAATATTATATATTTAGATTTAAAATAAATCAACAATGTTATTTGTAGACAATTATCGCAAAGCTCTAATTACGAATTATTTGTTTAAAAGATACTGTAGTTAGCAATATAATTTAAATTTCATTGTTCTTTTCACCAGCAGTACCTATACACTTGTATAGATAATGATGCAAGAAGTACAAGAACAAGTTTTTATAAAACATCTAGATAAGATCATTTTCATATACACGTATATTAAAAAAATATATTTACAAATAATGAGTTATTGAAGTAATTTTTGCTTACATATTTCATGAATTGATGAACAATAACTCAAAATATTGTAGGAATATTTATTTCTGTAAAAGAGGCATTAGAAAAAATGTAACTTTGTAGCACTAAGACTTTTTAATATATTATATTATTAGCTTTTAATAAAAAATTATATTAATTGAATTAAACATAATGATAATATTTCGTTTTAACTTTAAATAAATTATCATTTCTATAAATTTGTATATAATAGATTATTATTAAATATAGAATTAAAATGAATAAATAATAAGGATGATTAATTGGACAGAATGGTATATCCTTCTAGTAAATAATTTCTTGTTTGAAAGTACGGAACCGTCGAATGATTTATTTTATTTTGTTTTAATTATATAATATTATTTATTATTTTTTAAATTATATTATAAAGTAAAAAATAAGATGCAAAATTAAAGGTAATAGTTGAATCCAATGGATGTTATTCAGCTCAATTTGTTGGCCTACAGACTTTCTGCAACTGAAAAATCAACAAAGGATTTTGATCCTTCTATCTAGATATAAAAAGAAAAATATTATATACCAATACTTTCGTATATTCGTTATAAATAAGTAAGAATAATAAAGAAAAGCCAGAATAACTTAGGACACCCTTAGCATGCGAAAAAACTAGATCATTGTGCGAAAGTATAGGTATTCATTCGCCGAAGCCGTACCTTCCGTTATAACACCAAAGAAATTTGGTAAAGAAATTTACAATGATATGCCGAGCTTTTATCATAGAAATGTACAATACGAATAAATATAGAAAACAGAGTATATGTGTACAATCGAGCGAAGACTGACAATAGATTAAAGACGAAAAAAGTAGAATAAAGCATTGGTATACTTTTCATTTTCAATCTTTCATTCACGAAATTTAGTGAACAGCATTGATGAAGAAAAAGAAAAATCGTGAAAGGTTAAAGCATTCACGCAAAATAAGGCTCTACTATAATGACAACCGAAATAAAGGGGATTGTTTAAGGGATTGACTCTGATAATAAGTTTCGAGTTTCGTTTTTTCAATTCTCTCAAATCGTAGATTATCCTAATTATAATTAAACTTCTTTGTCAAAGGATGAAAAGAAGTTTGATTTGTATTCTTATAAACTTTCTTATTTAGGAAAGTAATACTACATATAAATGTTTTCACTAATTCACTTTCTATTGTAAACGTTTTTTTTTTGTTTTTTTTTTTTTATAAAGTATTATTATTGATATTGATTATTGGAATTTTTATTTCCTTTTATAAAAAGGGTACTCTTAGTATAAAGGTTTATTAATTATACTAAATTTTTCCAAGCCTTTTTTTTAACCAATTTTTTATTTTTCTAATACCTTGATATTCCTTTTTAATTATATTGTTAATGAACCGAGCCGCAAAATGGAAATAGAAATAAAGTACTATTGTCAAGTTTTTCTTGGGAATCTGGTATTGATTCCTTAGCATTTATTTTCAGCATTTATTTTAAGTTAAAAGCATTGATATTTATTTATATTTATTTATCTTTGATATTGTCAGATATTAGTAACCACAAATTTGTTGCATGTTTAAAAAATATAACGAACTTGAATTAATGGTTGAAAGTGTTATTGAATAGTAATAATATGTTAAAATGAAATTCATATAATGCTACATTCTAATATTTATAGCCAAATATAAGTATATTCCAAGTACAATGTAAGTACATTATAAGTTATAATTGAACCTATTTATTTACATATAACGTTTAAAGTAATAAGAATATGTACCATTCAGTAAAAAGCAAATTTATTATAATATTAAAAGTGCTTATTATTTCAAATTACAATCTGAGAAATTATTTAATTTACAATGCATGAAATAAAATATTTCATATTAAATGATATATTAAAAAGAATATTCTGTATATTCCAATCTAATAATTTCTTGTTATAGAATAATGTCATATTCAATTAAATTCAATTAAATTCAAATATGTTAAAATTTATTTATTTATTTTCTAACACACTATATAATATTAGACTATTCGATTGTACAATTGAAAATTTTATTCAAAACAATAAACTGACATTTTCTGTCTTTCACCCATGGTAAAGAGAATATTAGTACTTGCTAGTCTTGCTCTCCCCTCTTGTAGTTATTTATTTGCTCATTACACTCCGTATATTACGTATCTCATTCTATTGAGCTGTCGGATTTTAAACTATTAGTGCAATTTAAAAGACAATTACAGGAAAGAATGATAATCTAATGAAAAAAGTCCATTTATATAGATATATCGAATGCTCAAAAGGTAATAAAAACTAGTCGAAGGAAATAATTTTCAAAAAGAAATTGACAATTCGCTCATATTGTATATAAAAAAATAAGTCATCAAAATTTTGCTGCCTAGTTATTATTATTATTATTATTATTACTTTTCATAAATATTATAATTCATTATATAAACAATTGCTTTAATTGTTGTATTATATACATGTATATTTATATACACATATGCATGCTAAGGTATTATTTTATATTTAATTTAGTAAAATTACTGAAGGGGAACTAATAATACGTGTTTCTAGAATAGAAACACTAATTGTAAATTACTTTTTCATTTATTATTACTTTTCAAATAAAAAATTAAATATATTATTTTTATGTATTTTATTTCATTTTCTTTCGTTTGTATTCTTCATCAGTTTCTATAAAGTAGAGAAATAACTAAAATATTATGTAACTCACGATTACTATTAAAACATATTATACATATTACGTTAAAAAATTCAATTTCAGATATGGTAAATATAATTATATATATTTAAAAGTTATATCGTATATATAATTGAAAATAAACACATCGTGTGTTCTATTCCCATTAACATTAAATAATCGCTGACAACTTCTATAGTCTTTATGCCTATAAGCATTATGCACAAATATTTAATTAATTAAATGTCAAATTTTTAAAATACGTAACTCCGTTACAATTTATCGTATTTGTATCCATATAATTATATTTTAATTTTTTTACCAAATATAATAAAATAAAGGCTCTACTTATTACTATCCATGCTATTTTTAAGCATCTACAAATAATGGAGTAATTTATATGAATATAAAATAAGCAAATTTAAAAACATTTTAATAAAAATATTTTTCAAAAAGTGAAATAAAAAATGTGAGTCCATCGTAGTTTTTAGAAACCGAAAGTAAATAGAGTAATTTAAGACTAAAAGATCGATTGATTGAATTTTTTCATATATAGTAACTTAATTCAGTACGTGAAGAAGTTTAACCTGCAAAATATTTATTAGTGTAGGGAGATCGAAATAGCTGTAGTAATTAATGATCAGTAGTAAAGTCACAGGTGCTACTTTCGGTATACATCATATTACTTGGTCTTAAAAGCTCTAAGTAAGCAACACGATAAACAGCGGGTAGCATATTAAGATGCTGATTTAGTAATTTTTCATTGTACGAGTGAGGTAAGTGAAAGTGAGAAGCTTTATGTAATACGTCTTTCTTAATTAGAGAGAGAGAGAGAGAGAGAGAGAGAGAGCTTTTGAGTACTCAATGAATTATTGTTATTACGATAGAAGCAAACGAAAGTGTGAGTATACATATGCCTAATGCTATCAATTTAATGAATTATTTTAGTTCTCATTATCAAATGGCTAAGCAATTCAGTCTAAATACGCGTTTACTACTTTTAATTTAAAAATGCGAAAGTCAATCCTGAATTTTCATTTTTTCAAAGCTATATTGTGTGACACCAACGTCACATATTATTTTATATATATATTAATTTTATAAAATACTATTTATTTATTATTCATTACGTTTTATATTTTTCCTTTATTAATATTTCGGTTCCATTAAAAATCTCGTGATGAATTGTCGTCCGAACGGCGGAGCCTTCACCTCGGGGGGTGAAGACCAGCTCCCACGTAGTGGCCCGAGGTGGAAGGAGAAGGCCTGCCGGTACGTCGATTCCCTTCGTCGCATGTATAAGTAGTGTGTTAATATTAAATTTTTACCGTTAGGGGTAAATGCATTTTTGGGCTTATTGGGAAAATCGTAATTCTGGGCGACGTCCCCCATATCTCTATATATTCGAATAGTATATAGGTATGTACATAATTATTTAAATACATAATTTATAATCTTTAGCATTTTTTATTCATAATAAAAAAATTAATAAATAATAACAAAATTTTCTTCATCAAAATATATTTGAATTGTAATGACAATAATAGTTTTATATTAATTGGAATTCAAAAATAAGATCGGAAAATCAAAATAAAATCTGTCCATTAAAAGGTTTTAATAATTGTTTACAATAACGGTTTAATTTTTTATTTTTTAAAAACAATACGAAATAATTAAAAAATACCATATAATTGTATTTAAAATCAGAATATTTTTTATGAAATATTTAGACACATAATCTTATTAATAAATAAGAATTTATAAACTCATAAATTAACAATTATATATTTGAAAGTATAATAAAAGTTATTTTATCATCGTATTATTTAATGATTTTTAATCCAAAGTTACTGCATATATCATTAAATGTGATATTTAAATTATATTTATTTCGATAATAAAAGTTATGTAAATAATTACTGTAAAAAATATTGAATTAAAAAAATCGTTATACTGATACTGATCAAGAAAAAATAATTATCGAATAAAACAAATAAATTAGCTTGTACATTCTTTCAATTAAAAAAGTATAATATTTACAAAACAGAAATTATTAATAACTGTGATCATTAGAAAATATATCATTATAAATTGTGATCATTTTTAAAATCTATAAAATTGATAACAAATGTAAAATCTGTATATCTTTGTTTTAGCCTTAATTGCTTATTAATTTACATAAATTTACTTATAGAGCATGTCTGATTAAATATCGATAATATTACATCCTTATTAATATGAATAAAAATAATGTAATATCATATTTGATTTTTTCATAACATTAATGTTAATATTTTTAATTTAATTAATTCATTCATTCAGAAGATACTTGTGAGTAGAGGAATTGAATATAGGGATATGGCTGAAACAATTACATAAAAAATGGAGAAAAAAATTTTATTATATTTGACTAGTTATTTAATTAGTAATTAACAGTAAGTATTTAAAAATAGAAAAAGAGAATTATTTTTAAAATTATATTTCCTTGGATATATAAATAAGTATTTTTTCAGAAATTATTATGTATATCCGTTATTTTTTTATCCTAAAATTTTAACTGTTAAAATAATATAACGTTACTATTGTATTATTTGTTAACAAATAATAAAGAAAATTTGTTTAGTGAATTTTAGACAACACTTTTTCGTATAAATATCATAATTTATAGAATAATAATATATATTATTTAAAATTATCGCGTACATTTTGAAACATAAACATTTTGAAAATTGTTAAATGTATTATTTTCAAAATCTATTATACCTCAAATTCAAAGGTAAAATACACATTTTTCGATTTTACTTATCTTAAGTTACTATTTTAGTTTACGACAATGTTTTTTTCTATAAATATGATAGAAGTGCTGATATAGCTTGAAAATACCAAATTATCTCTCAGATACAGATATCTCTCTCTCTCTCTCTCTCTCTCTCTCTCTCTCTCTCTTTCCTTCTCTATTTACATGTCTCTTTCTTTTTTCTGTTTTTCCTATGTCTCTTCTAATTCGGCAAAGCACCAATATCTGCATATGTCTTACAAAACGTATTGCACTCGTATCTTTTTCAATTATCACAACACGAGGATTACCAAAGTTTGCATTGAAGTTATTTGCATTTAATGAAATGTAGCACATTTATTTTAAAATACGAATTTCTTTTAAATATCTACAATATTAATATTTCTTTTTATCATTAGTATTGGAGTTAATAAATTATATAAATTCCGTTGAATTATAAAAATTAATTATATGTTAAAATTTTAACGATATAAGGGTCATAATATGTATGTTAACTACTAATTTTCGGAAAAATTATTACAATATATATGTCCACATCTAAAAGTTTCCTGTTTTGAAAAATAATGGGATTTTTATTTTTAAAATAAAAGCAACTATATTGTGATCTGATTTTTATCTGACTTTTCTCTATTTATATAATCCGATTTAATTTACTTACGAATTTCTTACAAACTTCTTACAAATTTATTGTTATTTTAATTATAGATCTCATTAACCTTATAAATGTACAATTCTAGTATAAAATAAATGTATAGCTATCGATAATTTTTAATTAAAATTTTTAAGTACAAGAAATATTGTTAATTTTTTTTTTTTTATACATATCTATCTTGTGCAATTATATAAATTTTAAATATATCTACATTTACGTATAGATTCTGAAAAATATCTATAAAGAAACAAGCTTAGAACATGTTGATATCCAAATTAATAGGATAAATAATCTAATACCTTCAACAGCATTTATACTTAAACTGATAAAACATTATGCGTAAGTAATTCCTTTAAATGATTAGCAATATTTTACTTCGAATTGTCGCAGCATCGTGCATGGTTTTGCTGATTCACAAAATTTAAACATTCATGCGCCTAGAAAGTACAAGATCGATTTTTGCTTATGAAAGACTGATAAATATGCATGCGTCTTGATCAATACAGCTTTATATCATGGAAAAGAGTTGAATTGCATTTTATATTTTGTTTCATACTTGTATAACTTTAGAAGGCTTAGGTAGAACGTGAAGCGTTCATCGCATTCATTAAAATACGCTGAAAGGCAAAATACTTCCTTCACGACTCCTCTTGAATATGATTAACCACTGAAATAGTATGAAAACAATACTATTAATAGGAATCGGTGATTTATAAATAGTCAATTTTTTTTATATATAATTTGAAAATAAATTTTAATATATGACATACAACTTTATTTAAAAATAAGTGAAGTACAATATTTTTTACAGTTTTATACCTACATAAAACTGTATGTGTAAAAATTCAAAATATATTTTTCTTTTATAATTCTACATATATTTTTAATTAAAATTTTATCCATTAACTTGTATTTTGATTTCAGTTACAATTATTTTTTACTACAATACTAATTTTCTTTTATTCCATAATAAATTAAAACATATATCTGAAAGCATTCAGTATATGTAATAATAATAAAATAAAATACATTTTAATAAGAACCTTAACTAATAATAATGTAATCGAATTGAAAATTTTCAAACGTCTTCTTAAATATCTGTTTTGAAATTTAATTTTAGTAATTTGATTAAATGTAAGTAAAATTAAACAATATTGAAAATGTAATAGGGATTTTTATACAGACATTGAAATTGAAAAAGTATTTTCAAAATGATTCAATGTAAATCAGAATTTTTAGTGTAAAAGACTGTAAAGACTATAAATTCATTATTTAAATTGAACATTAAAACCAGTTCTTACATAAATAGAAATATATAGTTCTTATTAATTGGAAACCTAATATCTAAATTTTTTTATTTTAAATAAAAAAAAATTTTTAAATAGAAGTATTGTACACGAACACTTTCAATAAATTTATCTATTTATAACTAAATTTTAATGAAAACTGTTTTTCAATTTAGGCAGCATATTACAAATAAATTAAAAAATAATAAATTAGTTTTATAATATCTAATATATAGAACGATAAGCTAATTGTTCATATTTAATACAATCTAATACTATTTTTTAAACAATGAAGACGCAAAATTTTTAATATTATATAAAAATAAGTGATGTAGCTTTTAAAAAAAAATAATACTAACATGTTTTACTTACAGTACAGACAGATCGAATTCGAATACAATGGTCTATTTATTTTCTTTTGATGTCGGGTTCCAACTGACCTTTGACTTACACGATGACTGCTATGTTATTTTTAAAAGTATCGTACTACACTTATATATTATGAACCTATCTTAATCTGTCCGTTGAATCTCTCGCTGGCTCTCTCGCTCTATAGATGAGTACGTGTGTGTTAATCTACCCACTTTTTTCCAAATCATTAAATAATCTTGTCGAATCTAAACGAATGAAATATTATGATACAGTAGATATTTAAATATAAGACATCGGTATGTACTTCTAGAATATACTAATACATAGTTAATTTTAGAAAAATTATTTGTAACGTTACAAATTTTAATACTTTTTAATTAAATTATTTTTATTCAAATTTTCATTATTGAATATTAATGAAGAGTTTAAAGTTATTGTACAAGTATTTGAAGTATAATTGATAATTAGTATTTAAAAGATTCATTATAAAATAGTCGGTTAATTCTATTCTTTTCAATATTTAAAATCGAATGAATTTAATATTCTTTAAGAAAATATTTCATTTTATAAACAGTGTAAAATAAAGGATGGTTAAGTTAATAAGATTTTAGAGGTAGTTGAAAATGTTTTCAGAATAAGTGACCATTAAGTTAGAGTAAAAAGAATAAAACTTAATTCTCGATATTAGAATTACAGACGTTCGAACGAATTTATTTCTACAGCACTGTCTAATGATCATTCAAGCTTTCATTGGAATCAAAAGACATTCTTGGCAATGGCACTTTTTTTTTAAACGATAAACGCTTAATAAATTTTTGTTCTTATCGGAAATTCTTGAACCATATGATAACCATATTGAGACTAATGATTTTTAACTTGTTAGGCTTATTTAATTATATGAAAACTTTCATTGGCGATTTGAAATAAAATTTTAAAAAATTTCATGTCTGTTTTAGAATCAGATTTTCATGAAATGACAATAAACGAAAGTATCATAAATATATTTAAATAATATAATAAGTGTGTAGAAATATATGATTCGAAAAATAAATTTTCGGTGCATGAAGCACATACTTTTATAGAGTTGATTATTCTTCTCATTATCTTTGGTATATGCTTTTTATAGTGAAATCATAAAATAAAATAATCTTGTAACATGTATGAATAATAAGATTAATATTTATAACAACACTATAATAAAAATAATTAAATTATAATTTAATGTTTATATGTCAATGTATTATCACTTCATTATACTAAATCGATACTTACTTTGACCTTTTCAGTTATAAAGAACAAAACTTTCTAAAGAACAAAGATTAAGGTAAAAAACAATTTTTAAGAGCCTCTAATTATTAAGGTCATATTTTTTCAGAAAGCTTTCTTTATGTTATATCTGTATATTATCTGTATAAATAAATCACTGATAAATATAAATGATATAAATAATATATATGAATATAAATGAAATATAAATGATCACTGATAAATTATCCTATTTGTATGAAGTTATTAATAAACTGACAGTATATGGTTAATACATTATTTTTGAAAAATTACAAGATAATTATGTCTTTATTTATTTAATTCTATTTTAATTTTTAATTAAACTTTTTATAATACACTTAGTTAGACATGAAATACTGTTAGAATGTCAATAATTTATGTTCATGTTTTAGGTGATATTTTATTTTACAGAACATATAATTTTTATGCGTAAAATTAGAAGGTTCAATTATTAAAATGTATAACAAAATCTTCACCACATGAAACTTGACTTTTAAATTCATTGTAAACTTCTAAATAAAACTATTCTTCCTTCATTAATATATTTATTATATTTATGTGAAGAATTTTTATTTAAAGAACATTTGATTATAAATACAATAAAAGTACTATTCAATAATAATATTTATCCTATAAAATTATGTTTCATTTTTACAATTTTCTTCTAAATAATATTATAAGAATTATAAAAATATAAAGTATTACAAATACGTTAAGAATATCGTGAGAATATAATGAATTTTAACGAATACAACATTTATAATTAAAATCAAATGTGCTTGACTTGTATAAAGATACTAATGACATTGTGGGTGATCATAAACTGATATTAATATTTTTTTATCTGATAGAAAACTTTATTTTAGCCTCATTACTGGAAATGGTTATATAACTGTAAATAAATCATTAAATCAGGTATACATTTATTCATATTTTGGCACTCTGAGAACATATTACACTATAGTCGAAAACAAAATGTCTTTCAAATAGTTCATTACCATAGATTATAATTTTTTAAATACATTTTATTTTAAACATGTGTTTGAATTCTTTTAAGAATGCAACCTCTTTCTATGTACCTATGCTATTTCGACATCTTTTTTATAACTACCTATCCCTAACGTTTTTTTACATTTCTTCATACACATTACAGTACTTTTGTAGATAAATTCAAAGCTCCAAGGATCAAACGCTACGACCTTTATCGTTAACGAAAACTAGAAGATATTTTATTAGCTAAAATTTTAAGTGGGTTCAAATAAAACTGGAAGAATAATTTCTTTTTCTATTTATGTGTAATTAGAAACTGATTCTTATCTAAGTTTAAACGAATGAACGAACGAACTAAACCTGTAGCTTTAATATTTAATCAAATGTTTAAATTCATTTTTAACTTTACCATTTTAATATTTTAATTTATATTATAACTATAATTTGTACCTCAACTATTATCACTTTAAGTGATAAAATTAATCATCTGTAAAAAATTAGAAAATGTTTAATATGGATGTTACGATGTTTTTATTATATACAGTATAATAGTATAAAACAAATTTTATATGAAACCATTATAAATTCTAGAATAATTGGAAAATATTATTTATACTAATTTAATACGAAATTCTTCTGCAATAATTAGAAAACATCTAATAAATCACGTTAATTCATATAATAATATAAGATTTTATATCAAGTAAAGTAATTAAGTAAAGTTGAATAATTTTATTAGTAAGAATAAAGAGAATTTGCGTGAATTTAAATAAACGTTATAGTAAATAATTTACATTTTATTTTTTATAATAATGTTTCGAAATATTTTGAATGTAAATAATTATATTAAACAATATTTCATGTATAAATATAATAAATTTTTCATAAATTATGTGTGCATATCTATTTTATATGTTCAGAAATATATTTATAAATAAGATATTAATTTTACTTGTAAATTGCACCAATGAAATTAATTAAATTAATTATATTACATTGATTTGTTATTGAATAATTTTAATAATATAAAAAATTAATGTTTTTTATTAAAAAATATTTGATAGATAGAAAAAATGCTAGATAAAAACAAAACTCATTACAATAATCGTTGAAAAAATTATAAAACGTTTTCTTTATCATTAAAAAATTAAATTTAAATCATTTACAAAGTTACAATTTTTATTTCTGCAATCGATAATCTTTTTAAATTAGTTAATAATAACCATACGAAATCAATCATTAATTTAGTTTTTATTACCTTTCTAATATTATTATTTACTTTCTTTTATATAATAAACTTATTATTCTTACATTAAAAAATTATTAAGTAAAATCATAAATGCAGTAAATAATTTCGAATATGTTATTATATAAGAATAAAATTAAAAATAAAATTGTTATCCAGGTACGAAAGATTTAGTTGAATGTGATGCAAACCATTATCTACAAAAACTAAAAAATTAATATTACACAGGAATATGATGATCATGTAGATGTCGCGAGTAGAAAGAGAGAGAGAAAGAGAGAGAGAGACAGAACGAAATTTTAATAAATGTCAAGAATGTTTCACATATGTGTTCGCCTTCCGAATAAATTATAAGGTTAATCGAATCGCCATTTTCTTGCTAGTTTTCTACTGAATGATCGTCTTTTTTCTTAGTCGTTTTACAGTATATTTGCCTATTTCATTTTTTTGGCTTAGTATCTTTAATGCATTTTTAATTATTATTTTTTTTACTTACTATTTCGTAATAGAAGTTGCATAACAAGTTATAACATATTTGATACTATAAACGAAACATATATAAAATTTTAAATGCAATTCTCGTACATTTGATTGATATTATTTTATAAAAAAATTATTTGTTTTCAAAATCATAAAAATTCGTTTTAAATTATAAAAGAATGTGATTTACTGACATCCACAAGGTTATATTTTTTGTGTAATAGTGCAATAAAAGATAAAATTTTCGTGATCTAATGCAAATGTAACAATTTAAAAAAAATTTTAAATTACTAACATAAAAATTTTTTCATTATAAAATTAGTAAATTATGAATATTAATTAAAAATTACAGCATTGCAAAGATTTATGTATAACAATTAAAACTATTACATAATTATAATAAAATTGAATATACAAATTTTTCATTTTATTTAGTAATACTCTTTTATCATTTTTAGGTTCATATGGAACGACGAATCTATAATAATTTAATCATGCATTATCTTACACGGAAATTACAATTTATTTTTATAACCGAATAAGGTAAATATCTATCATCAAATATTATAATTGTTATAAATTTTAATTTCAAATAAGTTTTGTTTTTCAAGAAATTATTTTACTTATTAATTAAAGATTATTTTATTATATTTAAAAGGTAAATAAAATTATGTATGCAGAAAATTTAAAATATTATTAATAAAATAACTCTGCATTCTGAAGAAATGACAAAATAAATATAATTTATTTTGTAAAATATATAAAATAATGTATTTTTTGAATTTGAAATATATATATATATATATATATATATATATATATATATATATATTTAAACGTAAAATCGCACAAGATAATGAATTAAGCATTTTTATATTAATAAAATAAAAGTTATTTTAAAATAAATTAATTATTTCCAAGGTTATATTTGTATTATGTATAAATTATTATTAAAATAAAAAATATTTTAATAAAAGAGAGACGCATACATAAGTAGATAGAGGGGTTGAAATGTGTAAACGAGAAAATATGTTTATATAAATTGATGTAAGACTGAGTGCAAGCGAGTGAGACATTCATATTGGAGTGGAGCTGCAAGCAGAGTATTACAGCATGTGAGAAATACGTACCCTCATGAGAGATTAACGAGTACTTATCATGTTCCAAAGGCACGAAAGCGCAATCGGAATAGCGGTAACTTAGAGAAAAAATAAATTGCAATAATTATACGGCAGGTTTGAATGAGCGAAGCTAGCGAATCAAAATGAATTAAAGGCTGGTTCGAGGGGGTGGAGCTGAAAATCAGAGTGAAAATGTAGTCATCAAAAATATGCATGAAATGTAGACAAGCAAAATTCCTTGTGAATCGAAACTATAAGAAATAAAGAGGGCGCTGTGCGTTGATGCTATATATATATATATATATATATATAAGATCACATAATCCTGCCAGCAGAACGACGATAGTGTGAGCACGTATATGAATGAGTGAGCGAGAAAGACATAATGCACACAGAGATAGAGCGAAAGTGAGAGCAAACAAAATATTGAGTGGTAGAGGCGAACAATGGGGAAGAGGATGAGAAACCACTGAGTGCGTTGAATGTAAAAATCTAAGAGGGAAAAGACCAAGCTCTTCAAATAACCCTCTGCCCCTTTCGCCCATCCTTCTATTTCTCATTGGCTGCTCCCTTCTCTCTCTCTATCTCTATCTCTATCTCTCTGTTTCTTCACATACGCTCATACATAGTCTAGGTTAAAAGGCAGCTGTGGCCGCGTGTGCGCTAAGAGAACCGCTTATCTCTCCCTTCTCTATGTGAACGCCGACGTCGACGGCAATCGTAGCGGCGGCAGCACTTAGTCGTCGACGGGACGGGATTGGATGGAGAGCGAGTTGTTTCTCGTCGAATTTTTAAGGATAATAGTGGTGAAATAGCGGATTCGGTAAACTAATAAGACCGGTAAAAATCAATCTTTTTAATAAAGATTGAGTTCAGTTGCGTTCTTAATCGACCCGAATTTGAGCTCTTGGAGAATTCTTAAAAAAGCATGCGCGTCGGACACGTGATTTTCGATAAATGAATCGAAACCCGAGATATTCTTCAGGCTTCGAAAGAGGAAGACATATTGTAACACATTAAATTGTATGTACTATCTGCAAAGGAACAATAAGAAATTTAATACACTTATTTTAACTGTTCCAGGAGAGATTGTAAAAGCAAAAGCCTGGATGTGTTAACAAGTCTGGAAGCATCAACGAGGCTTTCGCTCGTATAGGCAATGGACCAAACGGCAAACATGGCCGAAGCTCCGAGACGCAGCTTGGGACAAGTACAATGAAGGCTTCAATTATTTGAACGGGAAATACGCGCAGACGCCAGTCAGTAAGATATATATATAATGCTTATAAAAAATTACTGCCAACAAGATTTCGAAAAATCTACAGCTTAATGTCACGGAGCTTTACACACATTAACTCTTTTTAAGATTTGTTGGTATGCTTTTTCCCTGTTTCATGTCGACCTGCAATATATCCTATCTAAAAGGAGAAGAATGAGTGAAAATACTAATGCGGAAATATCTAGGGATTTTGTCGTCTCTTTTAAGATTTTTGTAAATCTCTTTGGTTTTATTTGTTGTGTATTTATTATAACAAAAAATACCATAAATCAAATATTAAATTAAAATCAAGATTTCCTGAAAATTGTGCCTCAACTGACAGTATATCAGATTTTTTATTTTCTATATTGTGATAGTAAAATTGCGCAATATTCCTTAAATACTTACATTATACTTCATATCTTTAAATATAGATAACAAATTTAAGTTGAATTGCTTTATCCAGTTATTTTATAATTACAATTCTTTTTGTTTCATATTCAGAATAGTATATTTTAATTTTTTATATATTATAATTACATTTAATTTTATCATGTTCAAGGATTATTTTAATAAAGACTTGAATATACTTATATGGTATTTAAATATTAACAATTATTAGAAGAAATCTTATATTAAAATATTTTAATTAATTATTTAATATTCACTTTCATTTTTCAAAAACTTATTTGTAAATTAAATTCATTTTTTGAGAGTAAATTTTTTCTTGTTTTGTTTTGAGAAAAAATAATATAATGCTAATGATGTTTTACTTATAAAACTTCATTAAAGTTATATAGAAAAATACTAATCCATAGTTTTTATAAGTTTATTTTTATCTAAAAATTAAAAGAATGTGCCTAAAGTCCCTTATCATTCTCTTGTCGAGTGTTAAAGTATTGAACTGGACGGAGAACTGATAAGGGCCCAAGGGTCACAGATACATCGTGGGACTACACAATGAATTCCTAAATGAAATAATTTGAAACTGTATACTTAAATTTTACTTAAATAAAGCATATATGTTTATTGTTTTAATATTAATAAATTGAATATAAAAAATTCTATTATATTTGTTATATAATATATCTTATACAAATTGAATTCAGATTCATCTACCTTGAAATCCCAATTATTGTAATTAGTAAGTTATAAAACAAAATGGTGACGGCAGATTAAATGAAACAAATAATTTTCAAGAAATTTATTCTATTAATATTCTTTAAAATATTTCAGACTAATATAAATCATTGTTTACTTTCTTAATGATACATTTTATATTATAATCTTATTTAAAACACTTACAGCTTTTGTTTAATATAAGTAAATTTATTATTAAATTTTTCATATATTTAAAAATGTATTAAAGGTAAAATTGACATCATTTAAAAAATGTTATCATTAAATACATTATATTAAAAATACATTGAACAAAAGTTATTTAAATAATATATGAAAAAAAAAAATTTAACAGAAGGTACATTCAAATATTGTACATAATTAAAGTTCAGGTTTCATTAAAAAATATGTAACCATTATGACCAGGTAAATAAAACATACTAATTTATTTATATGATTTTTATTGACATTTATCTTTAACATATTACCTTACTGAAGTATTTTATAAGGTAATAAAATAAAGATTTAATAGCATTTGTTTAAATAATAATTTTCATTATAATTCTTATCAAATAAAATTCTTTATTTTATTAAAAAAATTTTAATAAATTGTAAAGTAGGAACAATGACTCGTAGTTGGTAGTTATAAAGAATGTTTCTATTTGATTCTGATTCATGGAAGAAATAAATGTATTAAAAAATAATATAAATTTATGAAGATTATTATTTATAAATTAAGAAACTTACAATATCGTAAACTATTTCAAATGATTTGATTAGTATCGATCATAAATATCTTTATTCATTGCTTATTTGTCAAAGCAGTTTAATATATCAAAAGAATCAGTAATATGCAATTTATCAATGTACAATTTTATTTGGGGTTGTAAAGTGATAATTGATTCATTAGTAATTTTTGATAATTCCTGTAACTGCTTTATCCAAGCTTTATTTCTAATTATGCCTATTTCATTCAAAATTAATTTTTCTTGAAAAAATATTAACTAGCAAGAATCTCAGGATTCTGTACATACACATTTATTCAATGTACTTATAAAAATATTTAAAAACATATATTAGAATAATAGAAATAAGTAATCAGTTTAACTGTATAGAAATTTATAAAATGCATTTATATATTTTTAACTGATTGTTAATACTGTGGAATACAATTTTAAAAATACAATCTTAATTGAATACTATATTTAATATATTAAATAGTAACTAATGATAAATCATTTATAAAATTTATGTTTTTTTAATAAATACATTAAAATAGTTAACTATTTTTAAATAAACTCCATAAATAGAGTATAAATACATTTATTTATTTTTATTCATATAAACTTAAAATGTATTTTTATGTATTGCATGTATTTTTCTAATAAATAATAAAAGATTTATTTTAAATGTAACATAAGGTTTATCATTATATCTATTGCCCTTGAATTAGGTTTGGATCAAATTTATTAGAATTATTTAATCTGTATAAATATCTTTTAAATACTGGTGATTATAATTAATAGTTTATACACAATATATTATATACGTACTTTAATTAATAATTTACTTTTTTTATAATAAATTTAATGAAATAAATGATTAAAAATTTTATTTTAAGATAACGTTAGAATTTAAAAATAGTTTTATTATATTTCTAACATTTGAATTTATTTTTGTAAAGGTATGTTGATTTTTAAAATTCTGTACTTACTATATTTTTTATAATCATATAAATATAATAATACTTCAATATGTTTTTTTAAATAGGTTTACACCATATTTGAGTACTATTTGTCTCTTATTATCGGTTAAATAATAAAAAATATTTGAAGTATGAGTTTTATCATTTTTTTGTTAGGCTACAAAAATATATTTAGAATTAATAATAAAATTTCCCTTCTTTCTAATTTAACTTGTCTTATTTTCAAGATTTGTAATGAATCTTGTTGATGTTCATGATTGATCATCTGTAGGTAAAAAAATAAAAGTTATTGATAAAAAAAATATGTCATTTAAAATATTTAATGGCAATGTATACTCAAACACTATTAAAAAAATATTTATGATAATAAAATTACAAAAAGCATTTTACATTTATTAACATGACATTACTGTTAATAAACTTAAACTAATAAAACTATTTTATATAAAAAATATTCCACATTTGAATGATATAATAATTATCTCATTATTTTATTAATAAAATACTTATCAAAATGACTAAATTTATAAAATATGTCATCAAGTATAAAAAGATTATTTTATATTTTTAATTATTTAGTATAAAATATTAGAAATTAATTAACTTACAATTGACCTACAATTAGGACAATTAAATGTTGAAAGTATACAGTGGTAATGTTACTAATAAGGGAATTGTTTTTTTTTTAATTTCAAGATATAACATCATGTCATATTTGTTTTTATAAATCATTAAATGATCTTCATTAACGAAGGAATTACAAAAACTTATAAAAAAATCATAAAAGTTGATTTTAGTTAATATTTCTTAATTACAATTTTGTAACAATGCAATTGTATCGCATAAAAAAAGCTTCTGTCAATTGTTCGTCTTCATATTGATAATAATTTAATTTAATCTATAAATAATTAGTAAGAAAAATTATGGAATCTGGGGTCGAATATAAAATTATAGAATTTATAGAATCTAGGTTAGGCAAACATTATCATTTTAAAATATTCAAGATTAAATGAACAGTGCAGTAGTGAATATCTGTTTCAGGTCACAAAGTAAATTTGATAAGCGCTGTTTTTGATTTTTTGCCTGCAATGGATCAGAGTAGAAATATAACTGTAGGAATATATAAATTGAAACAAAATATTAAACTTTTATGTATAAGATAATCTTTGTAATAATAATAAAATGAGTATTGTACAAGATATGTAGTAATCTATTACGATACAGCGATATAAAAATATAAAAATAATCGTTACATTTACTAATACTGCTTTTTTTACCAAAATATTTATTATCATGAATGATAGATACTTACTCATTATTCTAAAACTGAGTATAAATAATGTAATTATAATATTATAAAACTAATTATTTTTAGTAGTTGTGTGCTTTAATATTATTTATCACATAAAAATAGTAATTTAAAAATATATATGCATATATTGTCACGTGACATATGTAGATGTATCATTTGCGCGTGACGAACCCTGGGCGATGACTAACCTATGAGGTTACCTCGGCCTCCAACGGACGAACAGGGGACTCGTCACTTGTCGGATCAACATTTTAATCGAAAACAGAGCTGATGAGCCAATGTCAAAACCAAATCGGACAGTAGAAGCGATCTAAGAATGAGAAAGGTTAGTACCAGAAAGTGGAGTAGATTCACGATTATGTCAAGTATAAGTTCTGCGTGGGAGATCAAAACTCGGTGCCACCATATATGCAGTCGTGATGTGTTCGTCGAACATAACGTATTCGGATACGTTATAATCCTATAATTATAATATAATTTTAGTAAATTACAATTAATTAATAATAATTAATTTTTAAAAAAATAAATGAATAAATATAAAAATATTTGAAATACTTTTACAAAATTTAAATATGCAATTGCTATTTTAATTTAATTTCAATATTAATCATAATAAAAATTCAATTTTACTAATTTTATAGAATAAATATCAAAATGATTCCAATAGTGATTTACAATTTATAAAAATTTGATCCAAATGTATTATCAGTATCTTTAAATAATTTATAAAATTATTGTAAATGAATCCTAAAAATCTCTTTATATCATGACGATATTGTATATGCTACTATGATTGTTGATATTGTACTATGCGCGGACATAAAAACCTCCCCCCAATGGGAGGAATTAAAAGCCCTTTGAAACATTTTCGCGTATTAATCTAATAATTCGCACGCAGGAGAGAGATGTCTCACCTGATAATTTTATTAGCAATTCACTCGTATGGGGTAGTGGATCGACTTGTGTTAGAATTTGGCGAAAGGTGAGAAAGGCGTAAAGTATGCCACTACCTCGTGGCTATAAAGACTCTGTGACGTATCCTCGGGGCTGTCGAGCTTGCCGAGTCCGTCTTATCTCAAAGAGCAACCTTTGGTAGAAAGGCCTCGCCCTTTGTTCGCTTACCTTCAACCGTTTCCTTTAACTCCGTAATCACACCTTACAGACTGCGATATTCGCTCATTTTTCTCGTCTACAACAAAACCAATGATTGAGAATCCACAATCCATATGCATTAGCATTTGTTGGGCCTATATATCCCGTAGGTATCATGCTCGTTTTCCGTTGAAGACTAACTCTCCTTTGACCTTTTCCTCGTGTCCTGTGCTTAATTTTTTATTTTATGTTATTTATATTAACCGTATATAATCGAATATCATAAGCCAACTTGGCTCAAGCCCATTTGTGTTGTCGTACTGTTAAAGGACTTTGGTTCCAAACAGTTACATAAGTTCATAAATCGAGTAAACTGACTGTCTTTAATAATTAAATTAAATATGGATTAAATTTAACCGAACAATTCCTATTAATCTCTAAAATATGAAATACATGATATATTAATTTTATGGATGCATCTTTAAAATATTACTAAAATTATAACTAAAAATGTAATAAAATTTCTATTATTCATTATTACTATAACTTTTATTATTTTTACTATTAATCTATATTATTTGTATTTTCTTTATTTTGAGATCATGACAATTTCATTCTATATAAAATTATTAATTTGTATTTATATAAACATGAAATAATATTACAATAAATATCGATAATACAAAAATTGTCTAATTATTAGATAAATCTGAAAAGTAAATTCGTTTACACATTACATGAGGCTCTTATGAATTACAATAATAAATTTTACAGATAATCTAATAGCTAAAGATCATGATAATATGATATAACTTTTAACTATTAAACTTAATAATACGCATAAAATTTAATAATCTTATCAGCTTTTGTTTTACAACTAAATAAATATAAATGATATACAGTTTTATATTACCAAAATGATAAAAATAATTTTTAAATAATAATAAATAATTTTAAAGGTATTTATTATGATTTAAAATCAATATAACTATATATTTATCTATCAATAATTGAGCTATGTTAATTAGTTAAATTTTTATTGAGAATTAATTAATATATTTTAATAAAAAATTATATAAATTGTATTATACATTAAGCATAATTGAATGGGTTTAAAAATTAATTATTAAGATAATAATAGATAGTTGATTTTTTTATTTGTTATATGAGTACGATAGATAACTTATTGTTGTTTTATTAATTATTAAGTTAATTTAAAAATTATTAACTGAGTGGAATAATTGTCTTTTTAGTATTTGTTTGATGTACTAAACTATTTTTTATATTTATTTCATTATTATTTATTTTATTTGTTCATTTGAAAAGTTAAATAAAAATTTTTTTTTGGGCGATAAAGATCATTTTATAAAATGAAAAATCTAATTATTATTTTGTATTTCTTAAATTATATTATATTAATGAAATATTTAAAAAATTAAAGATCGTAAGGATAAAAGAATATTGCTAATTATTAAACAGATACAATCGTTTATTAATAGTTGTATAGTATGACATGGTTTAAATAACAAATCATAAATCGTAAACACAGTTATAATGCGATTTCTGAAGTTATTTTAGTAGTTCTAAATGATGGATTTACTTGCTAATCGAGAAAGTTACGATTGTGCATTTGTATTTATTTTAATGAAAACACGAAAAAATATTAGTTGGTAACGATGATTAGAATAATGATGACTAATATTTTTTACAAAATGTGTATTGACCACGCAATCTATACGTAAACGTAAAGCCTATCGTTAATTACTTTTTTATTTATTGCTAATTTGATATTGGTTTTTATTATAATTAATAGTAAGCAAGAACATTATAAATAGTCATCGATTCTAATCAATTTATTAATATTATTTTACATTGTAAGTTTAAGTAGAAAGCAAATTAACCAAACAAATAATTGATATATATTTGCATGCATCTGCTGACTTTGTATGCTCTTAAATCTTACATAATTCCAGTTAAATTATTACAAAGTATTTTAATAAAAATATGAAATGGTAATTGTATATACATGTATATATATACAAATACACATATATATTAAAATTTTTTTTATTTCGTTTATATTATTGTATCCGTACTCGTGATATTTCAGCTATCGGGAGCCTTCAAGTTTCTTTTTAAACATTAATGTTCGATGTGATTGCTATTTGTTCTGTTTCTTATTAACTTTTAATACCCTGCCAACTCCGCGAAAGTAGAGTCCATTTCATCAGCCAAAGACTTGTATCTGTCCTTGTTAATGCCAAGTTCATCTGTAAAATACATAACATCTATTTGATTAATTTTATTTTATTACGACAATTTTCAATAACTTTTATAATATAAATTTTATTAACAATTATCTAACTAATTAAAAAGTAACGCAAGACATTGTTCTTTTCTTTTACGAATTTAAACTAATTTAGTTTGTTTTCCTCATGTTATAAACGTATAAAATGTTATGAAAGCTTTAAATATACATGTTTATGAGAATATATTTACAAGTAGATTTTTCAATTTAATAATGATGTAGTTTATTTATGATTAAAAGATTAAAGATAAATTTTAATTGAAATTTAAATTTATTATTATTAAATTTATTTAAAACTCAGATACGTATATTTTTTATACTCAAAACTCTAAATAAAAATATGAATTTTTTTTCTTTTAATAACTTGTTTTCAAAAAATACTTATAATATATAATGCTAATTATTTTTAAAAATAATAATTAAAAAACATATCATATTGAACCTTATGATCTATACTTATAAACTATTTTATTTTGTAAGTGATACATATTATAATTATATATTTATTATTAATTAATAGTTATTATTATTATTAACGCCATTTTAATATATATATAATATATCTTGTTCCAAATATTATTATAAACATAGTTCGAAAATTTTAATTTATTTGAACAAGTAAATTAGTATTTAATTGATACAAAAATATAAACTTGTGCAAGTTATTATTATATTAATATTATTTTATTAATTTTATCCTTTATTAACGTTAACGTAATATTCTATAATTCAAATTATCACAAATCAATATATTCTAATAGAGACTTTTTTATTTTAAATAAAAATGTAATAATTAAAAAAATATTTTCAGTATAAGTAATTGATAAAATCCATCATTAGTTTTTATTAATGTTACTAAAAATTATATTAAAATGTCAATTAATATAATCTTTATTATAAATAAATAATCTAAATTTATTAGTTATAAAACAAAAAAGAAATAATGAAACTTTTTATATGTACCATATTAAACTGTATGTATAATACACATTAATCATAATAAAATATATATTCTTAATCAGTTGCATTAAACTTACTTAATTGAAAAATTCATTTTAATATCTATATTTAATACTTGAACATGTATTATTAATAATAAATAAGAAATTGTTATATTATAATTTAAACAAAAATTTAAATATATACCCGTAGATAATGAAATAAAACAATATTCGTTATGTAGATTTTTTTTATCACAATAAATGTATTTTTGTTTTTAGTCATATTTCATTTTAAACTTTTTTATTTTCATATAAAATTGAAACATATGTAAATTTATTATAACGATAGGAATTTTTAAAATACAATCTTTAAAAGCGAAGCTGGGTAAATAAATCAAACATTAAATTTTTGTTATATAAATATTCTAATTACATCTTCTATTGGCATTCTACTTCTGAAATACAAGCTTTCTATATATTTTACAATTTTAAAATACAACTGACCTTCGAGCCTGTCGACTTCCTTTTGAAGTTTCTTGACAGTTTTCTCAGCAAATTCGGCACGAGCTTCAGCTTCCTTTAGTTTTACTGTTAGAGTTTTCAGTTGTCGTTTGAATTCTTCAACTCTTTGATTAGCCTATGAATACATATATTATTTCATTAACTTCAATGTAAGTAAAAATGTGTATAAAATGAAATATTTAAGTTATTTTATATCATAGAGAGTTTTACAACTGTACATAATGTAAACATTATTCATGTTTTTAATAATCTTTAGTATATATTTCTTACCTTTTCTTCAGAAACTTCTAATGATTTTAAACTATTGCCAACAACTTTGAGTTCTTCTTCAAGTTCCATAATCTTACTAAAAAATAATAGCAATCAGTGTATATTATTCTGTTGGTAGAATAATTAATATAAACAAGACATGAATTTCCCAAATATGATCTTACGCTTCTCCAGATTTAACACGATCTTCGGCGACTTCAAGTTCATCTTCAACGAAAGCTAACTTACGGGACACTTCATCAGATTTGCCATCGGCGTCTTCAGCTAAAAGACGAGCCTCTTTTAATTGATTCGTTAGTTGGTCCATTCGCTCCTCATCTTGCTGGGCACGATTTTCCAAAACTTTGCACATACTGTACATAAATAACAATATTTCTTTATAAATAATAGTAATATTTTAATCAAATTAATTTTTATTCTCGAAACTTTATAAAATAGGAAGATAAAATTATTGTGATAGACTATATTTTTAAGGACTAAATTTACTACCCATTTTACATGCTCTTTAAATTATTAATATACTACAATAAACATTATTTATTAAAATACTATGTAAATTTATTAATAGAGTAATAGTGCTAATAGAATATTGATATATAGATAAATTCACTTTGCATTTTTAAACATTAATTTTTAATAAATGTATTCATTTATGAGTAATTTTGTTATCGAAACGTCTTTATAATACCAATCAAATACTTTATTCAATTATTGTTAAGTTATTGGAAGAGGGCAACATGTTAAATGATATTACATATGATTAGGCATGACGATATGTCATTAGTTAATTCGTAACAAGCAAAAGAAAAAACATAAAACTATGCAAAAAAGTGAAAATAATTTCATTTTGATTTTGCTTCGTGGGAACATCTGCTCGGCAAAAACCACAGAGGCTTTGTAGCCTGATGAAAATAGTTGAACAACACGTGACCGCGATTTTTCGTGCCAGTTGACTCGTGATTCGAAGGTGAGTTTTCCGATGAGAAAAAACGCGGAAAAAACTACCTGCAGAATGTTCAACTCATTGTTTGCCACGACTTTAGAAGTAGAACAAATAAGAATAATAGTGAGCAAGTTACCC
The DNA here is from genome assembly GCA_018883505.1 of Ceratosolen fusciceps. Lineage (NCBI taxonomy): Eukaryota > Metazoa > Arthropoda > Insecta > Hymenoptera > Agaonidae > Ceratosolen > Ceratosolen fusciceps. The sequence continues at coordinate 12,356 of RCIC01000035.1, read as the reverse complement.
TCTGAAAAAAAAACTCCTCGCATCTAATACTTATGACCAATATTAAATTGTAAAATTATAATTTGATTATATTATTTATACAGCATCTATAGAACTCCTATATAGAATGCGCTTATAATTGCGGGTAAGAACAGGCTCGTGTATTATTAATAATTATAACATTTTAATAAAAAGTTTGTAAAAGCAAAGTACGCGAAAAGGTTATTTCATTTCTTTGAGTTTTGAGTCAATTAAAATCAAGTTTACAATAAACGAGTACATGAATAGACAAAACTATTGTAAATACGGAGATTCTCACATTAGAATTGCAAGACGCAGCTGACGTCACTCAAACAAAACGTATAAAAAAATTCATTTAAAATTAAAATTATAATTTATCTCTAAGAGATTCAACGTGATTTTTGCAGAATAATTAAGAACGATTTCCCTTAATTATCAAAAGATTATATCTTAACAGTTGAGAATATTTGCTGTGACGTGAAAATCTATCTAATCAATAGTATTTATCAATAAATTTATTAATAAATTTTAATATACGCTTTAAATACGATTATAGAGATGAGTTGTATAATGAACTGTATAAGAAAAAAAAATGTTTACCGGCTAGATTCATCAGCAGCTTGAGAAGCCTCGGTGAGTTTTGCAGTTGCGGTGTTTAGACGTTCCTCGGAACGTTCTAAATCTTCCTCGATAAGTTGAACTTTCCTATTTAAAGCCGCTACCTCAGATTCAGCCTACGTTTTCAAATGATAATTTGAATTTTATTTCAATGACACATACATTTTAAAAAATATAATTATATTTTTAATATTTGAATATCTTTTTTATAATTATTTGTATAACATAAATAATCTATAAAAATTATTTATCATGTAAAAATGTTTTATATTATAAATATATTATGTTTCTTTTATATAGCTTTAAAATTTATAAACTATATTATAATTATTTTTATCAAGAAATTCAAGCAATGTCCTCATAAATATTATATCTTTTAATTTAATTTGTTTTAGATTATTTATTTATTATAATTATTGATTTATAACTTTTTAAAGCATTGTACATATGATGGACACGAATGTTGCATATTTTACACTTTTATAATCAGTTCATTTAAATATCAGCGTTCTAATAAGAATATTTTTCATATCAACCTGGATATTATTAATTAAAATTAATATAGAAGAATGAGATAGAAAAATTTTTACGTTTGTCAAAGACTTCTCGCGTTCCTCGAGGTCCTTGTTGGCCCGCTCTAGCTGAGCCTTATTAGTAACAAGATCGTTCTCAACCTGAGCGAGCTTTTTCGTTAAGTCCTGAACCTCCTCGTATACCTTCTCCGCTCGCATATTTGCCTCCTTGGCCTGTCCTTCACAGACATCGGCTTTATCCTGTGCATTGTCCTTTTCAAGCTTCATTGCTTGCATCTTCTTCTTAATTGCGTCCATGGTGGTGGTTTTATTCTTGCCCTTTTACTTAGAAAGTTAACGGTATGGCTGTTGACAGATTAAGATATAAAAATTTATTTTAGAATAATCGTTAGTCATTAGATTGCATATTATAAACTTATATGTTAATCACTTCCATTTTTAGTCTACAAAAAGTGTAAGAAACTTTCCAAACTGTTTACTGATAAAAAACTGACTTTTTTTAAACAAATAAATTATGTTAATGGTAGTAATTTAATTATTTATTAATGTATTGTATATTTCTTTGAATTAATGTTAATAAAATTAATAAGTATATTGAATACGATTTATATCAACGAAATCTTATTATTGTTATTGTACTAAAATTTTACGAGCTTCGTAAAAATTAGGCAGAGTTTAGAAGCTTAAAGAAGTTAAAAATAATTTTATTTGAATAAAAATTAAACTGCGTAATACAAGTTTTCTTTTATTTTTAAGGCATTACTTCATTATACTGATCTTATCTAAGATATTTCCGTTTAAAACCAATAAATAATTCGATGTTATATTTCCGATAATATGTTTACCATACCATATATTTATTATGGCATAGATTATTTGCAAATAGATTGTTTAATATTAAAAATCTAGGCATCTAGACTGTAGGTGTGAACTGGATAAGATAGAAAAAAATGTTAGATTTTTTAAGATTTGACAGACGCATATCTACGAAAATAACATTAGAGTCAGAGCAAAATCTATTAATAATCTCGTGGTTATTGCGTGAGAGAAGCGGGGAATAAAAGAAAAAGAGAAAGAAAGAGCAAGATTGGAGGAGTATATGAATAAGATCGTGCTTCTCTCGCTTGGTTTTTCGTCCAGCTTCCTACTCATGCCGCGAGCTTTACTTGGTCGCCAGACTAACGCGGACATCCGATCTTCTTTCTTTTTAAAATCTCATCGTTTTGAAACACAGAAGACGGTACAAAATGCGTCTGCTCATGTAAACATGTTATTTTTCATGCTGAACTTAACCGTATGCACGAGAGCGTATATGCGTATATCTTATATAAGAGAGAGAGAGAGAGAGAGAGAGAGAGAGAGAGAGAAAAGAACAGGCGAAAGAAAAAAAAATTTGCGATACTGTACGAGAGGTAGTTATATTTACAGATATTGCCAGCGGGATATGAAATTCGCAAAACAACATGAACCCTATAGAACCAAGAACAAAGTAGAGAATACGTGTTTCACCTTTTCGCGGTTTCGGTAGCAATGTCTCTCAATTACGTCTAACACTTCAATAGTTTAGAATAATTTATAATTTCATTTAATTGAATTCCCTCTAATAATACATGGTGTGTCTGTAAATATTTAAGTTTATGAATTAAATAAGCCTCTCAATTTGTACATTCTCTTCGCGTGAATTAATATATTAATATTATCGAGCTATTTTTATTTGCAATAAATATCGTAATAAAAACTCAAAATTTTTTATTATTCATAATATTGTTTTCTTTAGCTAACTTAATATATAAACAGTACATAGGCAAGTGCAACATATGTTTTAATATTTTTATTTAAAGCATAATAGGACAAAAATTCTAATATATTTATATTTTTAAATGAAATTATTATTTTTTTTTTAACTTATATTTTATAATCTAGTTGAATTCATACGAAACAAATTATCTAATATAATATTTAATAATCAAATCATACATGTTTTTTAATAATAATTTATTAAAAGTTCATTGAGTTAATTGATTTCAGCATAATATATTTAATAATCATTTTTAATTTACTTCGTAGAAATTATTTACTATAAGTATCATAAGAGAATATAAAGATGCATTCCCTCTATGACTTTCAACTAACACATTTATTTATTTTAAGTTAACAGTTATTACAAATATCATAAACGTGCATTTTCGTGCAAGAAATTATCAATATAACTATTGACCTATATATATGCCACATAAAAAGTATTTAATAATTCAATAAATTATAATTATCAAGATATTGCTACTTTTATTTAATTATAAAATTAAATTGTATTTTTATACTTTCATTCCATTTTCATATGAGTTAATTAATTACTGAAAATATAAATTAGTGAAATAAAAGAAATTGTATTAAAGTGTTTTTTCAAAAAATAATAAAATATAATAACTGAATCAAAATAAACTTCAATGTATTCGTTTCAATAATTCATATTTATCAAGTAAAAAGTGATATTTTAGAAAATAAGCAATTAAAATTCATTGCAATTTCTATCAATAACAAATTTATATTAAAAGTACATTTTTTTAGAGTAGAATGGATTTTGTTTAAACAACAAAATGGTGATTAATGTTTTCTCAATATTAAAAATCTGCTGCAATCTTAGAATCCAATCTGGTAGAGATTTTTCAAAATATTTTCAGATACTTATATTATAAATTTCGAAATCAGCTAATATCCTGGGTTCATAAATAAGAATAAGAATATGAATTGTCATCATAGGTCGAACTTTTATCTTCTTAAAAGTAAATCGCTAAGATATAAAACGATACAGGTGAAGTAAAGCGAAAATATTCAAGGGCTTCTCGGAAATTAAAGCGCGTGCCCATCATTCAAGGTCGAATGCCGTAGCTTGTTCGCAAGCCATTGCAAATTCTTTAGCTAGTGCCAATACTTAAATTTTTCGAAATCTAGATCTTAGATTTAATTTATTCATATATTGATTTAAAATATTTTTAAACGCTTTGTGTAATTTAAGCTGTAAGTGAAGACAGAAGTTTGTTTTTAACAATTTCATAGAACCATAGCCAGCATTTGCTTTATTGAAAATTTGAACTTATAACTTAAATACTTTCATGTTATATTGTTAATAATAAAAATAAAAACAAAAAAACATTAGCCGTACGAAGGTTCTAATATATTTTAGTGAGATTATAACAGCGAGTACCTATCATTAGTATTTAATTAATATATCAATATGTAATTTTTTAACATATTCTTAAATAATATTTCACTATTTTGAGAATATTTATATTTTTTCACATACTGAATTTATATTAAAGCGAGCCTTCAAATCTTTATGTTTAAAATACGATGTTACATTTTATATTCGATATTTCGGTTAGCCAACATTTAAAATGGTTATTATTCTTAGATCTATATATAAATATATCTACATTAAAAAACTTGTCAAAATAATTTATAGCACAAGTTTATAAACGAAAATAATAAATTCGAACGAGTGGTATGCTCATTGTATGATATAATTGGGTATTTTTACATAAAAATAATAACACACTAATCTGTGCTTACGTCCCTTTAAATACAAATTAAAATAGAATCACTTTTTTTTACAATATTTATCTTTATTAATATCGTTATTAATACTAGTCAAGCGAAAAATCATTTATCTGTAAAATTTGAACCATCAATATAATTTTATTACAGTTGAAAGCTGAGTAAGATTAAGCTAATTCTAATAAAACCGTTTATTAGGAACTAAAGAATATTGAGGTGTTGTCAATTATGAACTGGAGACCTTGAGTAAGCTATAGTGTTAGAAAATTTTGATCATTATTAAACTGTGTCTCGTGATCCGATTTGGTTCCTCTCGTAATGTAAATCCCGTTGCGATATTGCTCTCATCCGCCTAATCGACTGCGGCTCGAAAATAGAATTTGGCAAGAATGTGTAAATTCCAGTCATTAACGCTCTCTGTTCTCCTTCTCTTCTTATAGACTCTATATGCTCATCCTTTTCTCTCTTTCTCGTAATTCTGTGACCCAATTCTGACGAAACATCAAAAATTTCCCAGATTTTCGAGCCCTAATTCTATTATTCAAACAACTATTATCTTTTCAAGTCAATTATTTTTTCACCTTTTTAGATAATGTGTCTATTCCCAAAAAACGAAAAATAATCAAATTTTAAGAATTTCAACATTAAGAATGCAGCAAATTCACTTTTAAAATTTAAAGAAAAATCCAGTCTCTATTAGTTATGTAACTGGTTAATGCAACGGAAAAATGAATTTTAATGAAAATGAGAATAAATAAAAAAAAAATTTTTTTAAGTAATTAATTGGAATTAAGATTTCGTTCATAAAATTCTAATAAATGTTTAATCTTCTATGAACTTGACACAGTCTATTTTGTTTCTTTGATATTATTCAATACATTTAAAAATCAAATTGTTGAATTATCACTGATTATAAGAGATAGACTTGAATATCATTAAAAAAATTAATAAATTTATAATTAGTTTATATAGTAATTCAAATCGGTACATTATTTAATAGATTCTATTCTGAGTGTGATATTATAATGATATAATAATTTTTACATCAGATTAAAACTTATATTAACTTGGATGAACTGTGGAGACAATATAGGAAGAACAGAGTTTCTCAAAAGCACTGAGAAGTCATTGATGATGATAACTTTACACTTCGATACGATACTGCAGATGAAAATGACTCATTTTATAAAATAAAATGTAAGTGATATAAATAGACTGGCCTTAAATTACTAGCTATAGTAGAAGTTCTCGCATCCCCGGATCAAAGAAAATCTAAGTCAAACGATTCAGAAATTATTGATTTAATTAATTACAATTTTCGTATCCAATACAAATTCATTCCACAAGAGCGTTGATTAAGATTGCTTATTCAGGTTGATCGAATGCTATTATCAGATTAAAAATCACTTGGGAAGTCTACAAATTTCACAGATTACACGCTGAAAAGCTTAAGAATCCGAGAAGATGAGAATAGAGATATTCATATTCATAGAAATATGTCTCCATGTTTCTGTAGATTTAACTCTAACTCACTGCTTGAAATACTGTAAATTTCCTAAAGGATATGACAAAGAGTGAAACATAACATGCCAATCAAATATATACTGGAAGTAGCGTTACGGACAGAAAATGAGAGTGCGAGGTAAGAGCTTTAGTACTTACTGGTCAGGACTGGCAGACCATCAAAAATAAGAAGCAGAAGCAAAGCTACTGAGAGCGACATGAAGCTAAAGCATCGCCAGCAATATTATTCAGCGAGTACTTATAGACCGAAGCTCAAATGACATACACACGATCACAAAAAGGGCTATGGTTCGTTGGTTACGTGGAAAAAAACATATAGATGGTTAGATAGAGAAAATCATTAAGATTATGAAAGAGTTTCAGTGCATACCGGGGATCTTTTGGATGAAAAAGAAAGATGTCTAATGGTGGAGGAGGGATGAAAGGGATAAGTAGTTCGAGGAAAGACTTAAAGCGAAAAGGATGCTGCAAGCTAGCTTGTCTTCGGTGAACCTGTCAGCGTCGATGAGCAAGAAATCGATGTTTTTTGATGAGAAGGGCGATGGCGGTAGTGGAGGCAGAGCAGCGGATTTTTTACACAAACTTAAAACTTACCTCCCGAGCGTTCAGAGCAACGCGCGACGAGTGTCTCGCGGTCTCGGAATTCGTGGCGCCGCGACGCCAACCGACGACGGGGACGCGGTTCTGTGGGGCGACATCAAGTGGGGAATCCAAAAATGGCGAGCGCCGTGAGCGCTGGAAAAAAGCGGCTCCTTGGGAACGCAACGCGAGTATTTTGTATTTTTGTATACACGATTATTTGTATTTTGGTATTTTTGCATTTTTCGCTCGCGCTTCTTCTGCCCCCTTCAATTTCACTTAGAATGTATTCGAACTGCAAGGCCCGAACGCGATCGTTGCTGCCCTATTATAAACGGATATTTCCCTCGTTTCGATGACTTGAACTACGAAATGTCCTCTTTTTAATCTATTTACCCGACTCGCTCTATCGCCCAGTTTATTCCACCCCCTTTACTTTTCGGATTATTATATAGAAATTCCTTCGACAGGAAGGATATTTTATAAATAATATCTCATCTGCTTTGAGAACATAGAAATCTAAATAAGCTATTCTTAGACCGTAAATCCATGCTCGCTGCTCGTTTTATATTGAACGGTTTCCGGTCAGAGCTTTAACTATTTTTCAGCACCTCTCTAATATCATCAATAATATCATATTCACTATTATGAGCATACTTTCCAGTCTTTAATTATCTTCATCCTTCAATTCATCACTCTGTACTTCAATCTAGACTACCAATACTCATTTAGCTCTTTTTACTGTTTCTCAACTTGAAAGCCTTTTCATATATCAGCATTACTTATTATTTTTGTTATAATTTTTCGTTCAACTTCAATATTAATGCTCGGTTTTCAAATCTAACAATACTTAACGAACGAGCGTTTATCTTTTTACTGATAAACATGACATTACTTCATTTTGAAATAATTCATAAAATTGACAAAAAAAAATAGGTTAACAAATTAAATATCAGTATAGAATTTTTAAAGAAAAGTTAATTAAAATTTATAAGTTCCATACATTAAATTATTATAGTAAAATAAAAAAAATTTTTATAAACATTAATCAATTATTCTTACTTGAATTTACTTTTACATTAATTGAAGAATAATTTCTATAATAACGTACATATGCATTTAAAAATATATTCTTGATTTAACCAATGTTAGAAATCAGAATATCTCTTATTATTTTAAAATTAATATAAATAAAAATCGTAATGAACTAAATATGAAACTGGATATAAGAATACTTTGTACCTTATGTAAATAAGCATTTTAAGTAAATTTCAGATTCCAAATTCTTATAAATTTATTTCATAAATATAATGTAATTTTATAGTAGTGTAATAAAAAAAATTGTACTACTTTCTCTTTATGATTTCATAAATTATATTCGTTATAATTATTATTAGAAATTTATCAGAAATTATTTATTAGTATAACTTAATTAAGCTAATATCTAACTTGTTTAATAAATCTAAAACAATGCCTATGTTTTTGCAAGGTTTTGGAAATTCAAGTAATTTAATTCTGTTTTTTTTGCTATACTTTCAAATAATTTCACGTAAATGAATAATAATCCATCGAAAAAAATTATTTCTTTTTAAATGTATAAATATTTCTTTTCTGAAAAACATTTCTACTATTATCAAATTAAATATAAAAAAATTATAAATAAATATAAATAAATATAAATAAATATAAATAAATATAAACATAATATAAATAAAATATAAAAAATATAAAATAAATTAAATAAATAAAATAAATATAAAATAATTCTGCGGCTCTACTGAGATGTTATGGTGCGAGTGCTGAGCGGGGAGTGGCAAGCGAGAAATTCTAATGTGTAGGTAGACAGCTGAAGAAGTGAGGGAGTGCAAGCGGGGTGCGGAGGTGACCGACGAGAAGAGTACTATTTACTAGAAAGCTGAAAAAAATGAAAGTCTATATCGCGCTCAGAAGTAGAAGCGGGAGTCTCAAAGAAGGAAAAATGTGGGAGGTAACGTGGAGTTAACGCATAACTATAGGGGAGGAGAGGAGAGGCAATTAACTCAGTCATATCGCAAGGGAGTAGAGAAGTATGACCAGTACAAGTGCACGAGATCGTGGTCCGACGTCTAAAGTGGTGTGTCGCACTAAACGGCGGGGGGGGGCGTTCCAGGAAGGTACTGAGAAGCGAATTCTAAACACGCCCGATACGGATGTCGGCGATAAAGAGAGAAGCGAGGGGAGAAGAAAAGTAGTGTATATCAGCAAGGCGTGATGATCGAGTGTAGACAATATGTCGATGTACGGTGGTCATCTTGCGCGGCTAGAAGAGACGGTGCTATCAGGAGAAGCAGGTCAATGGGACTTGCTACAAGACATTTAACAGGCTATTTCCATCAAATGCATCGAACAACTCGATGGCGATGCAGGTTTCTGATTGTATACCGCTGCTGTGGCAGGCTCAGAGGTCACTAGTGTCCCTCGGCTCGCGCCCGAATCTCCTCTGTCTATTCTACTCTTCTCGCAGGGTCTGCACAGGAGCGGAGAGAGTAAGGAGAAATGTTAATAAAGCATTATTTGTCAAAATTAAATATTACTTGTTAAAAAAAATTTTATTTTCTAAAATAAATAAATGTTATCGATGAAATTAACTACGTTTTATTTTCATTCCAAAATGTAAAAAATATACTGTATTTTGCAAATTTCAAAAACTATTAATAATGATCAATTCAGCCTATTTAAAATAATTAACAATTTATTCAATTTTGGTTTATTGAATAAATTTCTTAATTATTTATAAAATTTTGTTCAATTTTTATATATTATTTAATATATTTTATTTCAGGATATTTTTATTACATATATTAATTAGATAAAAGATAATTTAAAAAACATATAAATATAATAAATTAAAAGCAATAATTTTAAATAATATTTACTGATACAATTCATTTAACTGGTATCGTAATTGATTATTTATACTTTTATTTTATGTAGTAGATTTTAGAAAAATACTGAATAATCTTTATTTATATGAGTTCTTTATATATTTAATATATTGTGATTCATACTAGTTTATATATTTTTTGTAGTAGTACCTTTAAACAATATTGTTATTCATTTACATATATACGCTGTACTAATTATTTGAAGCTTTATTCACAAAACAATTAATAAATTGGTAAAATATTAATTAGATTATGATTAGGTACAGTAAAATTTCAATCATAAAGATAAAAGACGTCGTTGATAGTTAATTTAATATCAAATAATTTTACTAACATAAATAATATTCAGATTTTTTAATCTTTTAAATTAATATTAATAAATATTTTTCTATTTATGGTAATAATAGTAGATTATAATTATATATTATTATATATTATAATATGATTATAATATTATAATTATAATATTATAATATTAATAAGATACGAAATAAATTTATATCCATATAAGAATTATAAAATAAAATATACCATTAATGGTAGCTTATGTATTTCATTAAATACAAACAATTATCTAAAAAATATAGAAATCAAATAAATTGTCTATCATGCTGTGAACAAAATGTTGAACGACTATCCAAACTATCGTTATTGGGACAATTTCTAATAATAGACTAGTAGGCGAGTGTGGACCAAGACACTTTTTACAAAGTTTTGATTATTAACGAAAGAAATGGAGATACCAATTTTAACAGTAAGATAAAAATGAAAAAACTTTCAAAAATGTCTAAGGCATGAATCCTTATTGTTATTTCATATTTTAATGTTATAACTACAGTTATATATTTTCATTTCAGTTAACGTGTACTTTGTAAACAATATTTTAATTAAATTTTAATCAATAACTTTGTTTGCAAATAATTCTACAAATTACTTAGGGCATTAAAAAAATAACATAAATATATGTAAAAAAAACATATGTATCCGTATTATAAATAAACTACTAATATACATTATAACTATTGTTATTAAATAATAAATATATAAATAAAGACTATTTTGACAAAGAAAAATATTCATTTACAATAAAACTTTTAATTATTATAATTTATTATGAATATTCAATTATTATTATAATAATTAAATTTTAATAATGTATGTTAAAATATTATTAAAATTTTTAGTATTCATATGGTTAAAATGTTAGTATTTGTACAGAATAATATATTAATTTTTTAATTAATATACAATACCGTTAATTAATACAATTCAAACATAAAGCAAAAATTAAAAGAAAAATATAATTTCTACTATGCTTTTTATATATTTCTGTTTCAAAAGACTTTTTTCATCACATTTTCTTTCGTTAATGTGGTATCAAGCAGAACAAAAATAACTTGGATATTTTTGTACACAAGAATGTAAAATTTCTTAATTTTGAAGCATAATTTTCTATTTATTTTTATAGGCATAAATTCATATATATATATTAATTAAATTTTATGAATAATAATTGATTCTAAATATTAGTAACATTAAATTTTATTATTTGCATAATTTTGTTATAATGAAATTGTCATTTAAAAAATGAAAAATGCAAAATTTAAGAGATATTTGAATATTTTATTTTTCATAAAATGTAAGATCTATAGTTTTTCCCTTCCCCTCCTTCTCCTCCCTTACTAGCCTCACTCGGCCTCTTTTCCCCACTCTCAGTGTCTCAACGTCTTTTCCTTATTTTCCCTCGTGCTTCTCCCCCGCCCACTTGTACTCCGCTGTGTCCTCTTTCATTCCTCTCCCGACCTCTGCTATTCGCCCTATGCCCCCTCTTACTCCCTCCCACTCTTTGCTGTTCTCCATACTCTCCTCCCCTCTGTCCCTTCTTAGTCTCTCCCCCTTGTCTCTGGTCCACCTCCTCCTCTTTTTTCACTTGCCGGTATTCCTCTTTCCCCCCTTCACCGTCTGCCCTCACTGCCCCTTCTGTCTCTATTTTCCCTTCTTGTCAATCTCCTTCTCTCCCTCATGCTTTTTCCCCTCCGCCTCTTCCCCGCTACTTGTCTTTTTTTCCTTTTCCTCTGTCTTTTCCCATTCCCCCCCCTTTTTTCTTCCCTCTCCTTTCTTCGATACACCGATGGCTCCGCTCTTCACCTAAAATAAACTGGAACACCCCATCTCATATCCACATATTTATCATATTTTCCTATCCAACTAAACCTGATTGTCAACCGTTTACTGACTTGTAGCTCATTTCGCAGTGTTTGCCCCATCCCGCTTTAGATAATATTGTTTGTTTCCTATGCCCACATAACTCAAGCACTCTTTTTGAAGAACCTAAATCTCTTTCCCTCCTTTCGTCCCTTCTCTCCTCTTTTTCATCCATACAGGCGGCCTACTCCCACACAATTCACCCTAACCTTTGTCATACCAATTTTCGTTGACCATAGTTCGTCCACCTCCGACTACCATCTAGTGCCTAAATAATATCTCCTTTTTCTTTACCTCCCATTTACCTGTCCATAGTTTTTTCCTCTGGCGACTTTCTTTTCGTTTTTCCCGCCTTTCGCTATTACGCTTTTACTTTTTCTAGTACACTATTGGTTATTGTAGCTATACATAAGTTCCC